>OX457000.1:4260306-5680408 GCA_949752705.1 Callimorpha dominula | reverse complement strand
GTAATAAATATAGGTACTCCCAGTTTTTATTTTGTTTGTTTTGTATATTTTATTTCTTTATATTCGTTTTATTGTTTTAATGTAAAAAATTGAGTCTGTGTGTCAAAATAACTCTTTTCTTTCTTTCTTATTTGGGTACGAACACAAATGTGGATTGCATGCAGGCCTACAATTATTACTGGCTAAGGTTAGGGAATACATTTGACTTGTAAACGTAGACACTTGGCTAAGCGCACTTTTCGTAATTGTTGTAGATGCACGCGTCTGCAGGGTAAGACGATTACCCATATAATGGGACACTTACCTCCACAACGACAAGCTTCCCATTTTAAATTGTGGGTATGGATTTCGCCGGCCCTTTCCTCGTTTTAAATATAAGGGGTTGTGGTGCCATGCCAATGCTATCTTTGTTTTTTCATGTGTTAACATACAAAATTTCACACTTATAAGTAGTAAGCGATCTGTCAAATACTTTCCGTAGGTTTATGTCACGAAGAGGCAGGCCAACGGAAGTATTTTGTGACAATCGACGCAATTTTGTAATAACCTATCTGATTTTGCATATTTGGAAAGCATAAAATTTTACTTTTCACTAACTTACGCTTTTCACTTTGGTGGGATTTTTGAGTAACTCGAAAAATATAAAAAAATATATACATAACCACATCAAATAAAACAATCGTTAGAAGCGAAAACAAAATTTAATTGCATTTTAGTGTAATTATAAACAGCGCGAATGGAACCCTTAACATGGTTCAACTAACACCAACAGCCAACTTAAGGAAATGGCCGGCACATTGTAATTAATAATAATCTAGGAAATGGTCTTATCAATAATCACACAAAGACCTAAGTACTTCAATTATTGGATACAATATTAAATTATCTATTATCTTTAAAAAAAAAGTATCACCGCCTTCAATGTCCTTTTTAGTGGAAAGTAGATGTATTTTGTTTAAATATAATATGGGTAGGCCAACTAAACGCACTGCTCCAATGAGACAGAGATGTTTCGGAGCAAACGAAAATATATACAATTTTTAGATATTTGTTGATTTTTCTAAAACAGACTGATTTCGATAAAATTTAAATGGAACAACCTGGGAAGTATTATACCTTTAAAACAAAAAAAGAAATTTCTAAATTGGTTCAGGCGTCTTCGAGTAATCGGTGAACATACATAAAAAAAAGATTCCGACGAATTCAGAATCTTCTCCTGTTTGGAAGTGGGTTAATAAAATTATTTGATGGTAATGGAATGAGGGCTATAACAATGAACTTATTGTCTATATACGTTATATATTGTGTTTATATTAATTAATGAATAAATTTATGTTATTATAATTATTAATTAATTGCACTCACATTTCTTAAAGATTAATGAATTTCTTAAATTATAATATTAGTTATAATAACATTCTGCTGTAAATTAGCATATTAATGAACTTATTATTATTTTATCCAATTTTTTCATTAATATATTGGAATGTGTTTTTCTAAACATGTATATATTAATATGCTACAATTTATACAGCTTATACAGCTTTGAAAAGTTCTTTAGCCTCTTCATCGGATGTTTTTATATCCGAGACATATTTGTAAGCAAGCATCGGCGGTTTTTTTTTTCCAAACAAAATGAAGTCCACACAGAATTCAAATCTCAATAGGAGCGCTGAATTATGCTTTATTGACCCATCCTGTAAAAATTTAAGAGTAGTTAATATAGAAAAAATAGGTGTAGGTACAGTCAAGTGTAAACGTTGACATATTTGCAAATATATGTTAATACTAGCTGGTACCCGCGACTTCGTCTGCGTAGAATTTATAAAAAAAAAATTCTTCAATCTCTTCCATCTTTTGAGGAGAAGCAAGGTACTCGTAAGTTACTTTTGGTCTAGTGGTTAGTGACTACTGAGCCAGAGGGCGTGAGTTCGATTGCCACCCAGGACAAATAATTGTATTTCAAATGTACATCTACTTTCAGTTTCCCTTGCTTTCAGGGGAACTGATAGTATTCTTTTCAACTGGAATGGCCAATCGGTCGGATTTTTGGATTACGGGGAATTAATACACGTTTTCCCTTTGCTGTTCCTTTCATATTTATTACTCGAAAAGATCACCTTCAACATGTGACATGCTTTTGGTCGTTGGTCTGTCCCACAATTTCATTCCTTGAATTAAATTATATCGCTAAACTTGACAAATGATACGTCTCCCATATAAACTTTGATTCCCTATTTCGTCACTTCAATGCTTATTATACAAAAAGTAGCCTACATATGGCCTGTTTCAAGGCTTTGTTTATCTCTATAAGTACCTAAATTTATCAAAATAACTTGATGAATAACTTAAATGATGGGTCTTCTATACTTTAAAATTTTTCCCTATTTTGCTAACCACCAGGTCTATTTGCGCGATACGATAAGTAACCTATGTCTTTCTCCAAGGTTTGGATATCTCTGTACTGAATATCAACTAAAATAAAATTGACCAATGAATGGTCTCCCATACAAACTTAGATCTCCTATTTTGCCACCTTCAAGGTTTATTTTTATGACAAAAAGCCTCTGTCCTACCCCAGGTTATAATGTCCTCGAAAAGTTTCATTATGATCCGTTCAGCCGTTTTGTCGTAAAAAGGTAATAAATAAACAGATTTGCTTTCGCATTTATAGTATAATATAGATATAAATTATTAAAATTTGCTATAAACTGCATTAATTTGGCAATGAGCAAGAAACAGATTGAGTTATAGGTAATATGAAATCATATTTATATTGCAGTCAAAAAAGAACACTATAGTTATTAAAAAAGCAGTATTCGCATGCGTCTACCTGTTCGGGTAAGCATGCGAATAGGCAGATTTCCCCACCTACACCGCGCCGTACTACGACCCCCCCCCCCCCCCCCGCGCGGCTGCACAGCGCTCATGGCGTTCGGCGAGGTGCTTGGCAAGTTTCTTACTCGCGTTAATTTCAACTTCACATTTTGTAATGACTCCGTATATGTTACATCACAATAGCTCTAATATTTTGACTCTTGTAGCAAATTTATAACACATTCACATAAACCTTACATATTTCCATACAAACTTTCATCCCCTATTCCCCATTGTTATTATACACCCTTGAGGGTAAAACTTTTACAAACTTAGAATGTCATATTTATTTATATCGAATCAACAGCCAAAAAAATAAGTTTGAAGCTTCTAGCTCTAAATATGACGATACTTCCATACAACTTTTCATCCCCACCATTCAACCCCTTACACCAATTTTTTCGCAATAAAAGGTAGCCTATCTCCTTTCTCAGGCTCTAGACTATCTGTGTACTAAATTTAATTTAAATCGGTTCAGTAGTTTTGTCGTGAAAGGGCAACAGACAGACAGACAGAGTTACTTTCGTATTTATAATATTAGTAAGCATAAAGCGTGAATTTTAACATGTTTAAATTGTTCAACCCGCGTGACTTGGGTCCTAATTTTGAATTATAAAAACCATTTTTTTTTCTTTCTCCTTATTGTACACCATTGCAGCATTGAACAGTTCAGACATGGTTACAGTCATAAGTTTAGGCATATCAATGGGCGGTATGATCACTCACGGCGATCGCTTCCAGACAACCTTTGTTCGGGTATTATAAACTCAGATGTAGGGTATAGCGGACGTCAAACCAAAATGTGCTGAACGGGAAAATTTATCCAACGTATAACTTTTGCACTGCTTTGTAATATCAGGAAAATTTTAAATATATGTAATGGATATTTCTAATTTAATAACTGGCCGGTAGGTACACTATTATTGTGCTACTGCAGTTAAGGAAAAATGTGTGACGTTTCCCCATACACTAATATATAATGATTTGAACATTACTATTGTTTTATTATACATAATAAATCATAATTTGTAAGAAGAGTAAAAACTCTCTTCACTCCTCCAATAAAACTCCTACCCCTAACCCCTAACCCTAAAAATCTCTCTAAATAATACGGATCCTTAAGGGATATGGGTTTTTTGGAACTGAATGTTATGTTTAAAGACATAGTCTTTTATATTTTTATATTTATAATTATATACTTTTAGGTATATTTAAAATGTATAATATTGTATATAATATATTGAAGTTAATGTATTTATATTTATAAATGTTTATGGTTAAGTACTGGCATAAATTTATAGGGAGTAAAGTAGTTAAAAATACAGAATATCTTTTTATTTTCTATTTATTAGCAATAAAAAAAAAATCTTACAATTTTATCACACCACCAACTATCACTGTATCTCTGAATCATTTTGATCCATCCTAAGGTTGCCTGGAAGAGATGGCATCTAGCAATAAAGCTTAAAATAATGAGATACGATTGTAGGGTATGTTGGTTTTATTTTGTTAAAGGGTTGAATTGTTATAAATACCCCATCTGGGTACAATATCGGGCATTCTATTGCAAGCCTTGGAACTGGAAGGTTGGTAATGTATAATGAAACTAATGTCCTATATTATAAAATAGCAGAATTATATTGTGATGATTTGTTACTGTGTGATATGTTTTAATTAGTATTCTGCTACCTTATATCATATATGATTAATATGCTCATATGATTATATGCTTATACGATATATGGTATACACAATTATTATAAACAATGTAACAAGTACCTTGTAAAGAAAGATGTTGAAAAAGAGTGTCCTTGGAGTTTCTTGCCTTGTTCTTCTCCAAAAAATCTATTTTGTATTGATTTACTATGAACTATATATTATTATTTTCACACACGTAACTTGACTTATTTAATGATAAAAATACATGTTTTATTTTTTCAAATCGTCAGGTCAAGAAAATCCCTCCAAATAATCCTTAGATGATTGGTCAGCTTGTCTAGGACATTAAGCTGAACCGTCTGTATGATAATCCGAGACATGTGGGGTTTTTACATTTTTAATATCTGACGCACTAGAGTAACTCCATTTTACAATTATTTTTTTTACATCTTTGAAAATCTGTAAACACTCCCCCCACCAATAAAAGGGATACATCGTATGAACTTTTTTCTTTCTGCCATCTAATCTAAATCCAATAGTTCCCAACGACGCTCGAGTAAATACCCATTTTGCATTGTGGGCTCTGCTACTATAGTATTTAGTGGTAGATAAGTAGATAGAAGATGAGTCGACCTAAGTTTTACAAAGTTATTATGTACCGCCATTTCCTCCGTCCGCCATTCACTACACATCAAAAACGTCAATTTATCGCGATCATGACCCTTATATTTGAGGATCAGATGATATTTAACACAGTTTGTTGGAATAGATATCAAAGATGCACCCTGCAGCAGTGGTGTATACAGCGAAAGACTTTTTTCTGAAATTCGCGTTGTCTATAAAGACAAGTGGAACCGTTTTCTATCTCTTAATGCAGATAAATAAGTTTTAAATTAACATCATTTGCCCTTATTGTAACCAAAGTACCTACTATTCATTTTGTTATAAATTATAAATTTAGTTATGTGACTAAAATAGAGCACCTACCTACTTACCTAAATTTTATATTTGGTATTCCTTACTTTTTTATCTTCTATCAATTGTGCCGTACCCGGCAGGGTCCATATTTGGTTTTTTATATTATTATCTTACAACAACATGTAACACATATGGAGTCCAATAAATAATTGAAATTGAAATAAAATGATGATTATTATTATTATTATAACCGTTTTATCTCTAAACACAACACACAACAATTTTTTATCTTAATGTACAAAATGCAGTTATTTCCGATGACAATAAAACATCCATCAACTTAACAAACGTACTTACGTAACAATACGAAGTAACAGGAAAACATAGCAAATGTTTGTAAAATATCTACACGGTGTAAATTATATTTTCATACTTATTATTTATTTATTTAAAACTTCATGCAAATTTGTACATAGGCGGACTTAATACCCAAGGCATTCTACCAGTCAACCTTAGGGTGATGTAGAAATGTGATTATACGGTAGGTGCAAAGATATGTCGAATGATTCATTTGAAGTTATTTATCTAAAGAAGTTAAAATAATCAATACAAATCGATACTTGTAGTACCAATATAAGTGGTTTAGTATTAAGTATGTGCTTTAGTATTAAGAACAGTCATAATGACACTAAGCTGTTCTTAAATTGACTGTTATAACAATTCTTAATTTAATACAGATAAATCATGCTTTTTATCATCGGTTCGTGAATATAAGATATTATGTAAAATAACGTATTAAAATCCGTCACATCAATACATTTCAGTAATTAAGTTCATCTCTAACTAGACTTAATAGAAGTAGCTCATCAAATCGTTGAACAAAGACTTAAGCTGGAAATCGGAGTTGCTAAGCGCTGTTGTTGTGCTGATCAAATCTTACTACACCCTATTTTCATCAAATAGTGGAAATTTTACCAAAACTTGTAAGCAAAATATTGCAACTTTGCATTTTTTTCTGAAGGAATCATAACTGTTTGGTAAGTATCCTGAGATTATTGATAGCATTGGGTGCAAATAGTAAAACCAATATTTAAATGCGTAAACAATCATTTAATCAACACATACGAGTGACTCATGCGATTTGAAGAGTTGAAGTTAGGTAAAGATAATCTAATTTTGGTTCTCCAATTAAGAATTAGTGAAATCTCATACGCTAGATACACTCTTCACGTCTGAATTTCAGGGGGGGAAATGTCAACACAGAATCACCGCAAATATTGGTTGCAATGTCAAATTATAAAATAAACAAAATTGATATCAGATAATACCGAATCTGCCTGTGCCTTTCTATAACCGCCCATTTCCAAATCATTGAGCCTTATGAGAAGAAATCGGGCAATCAAACTCACGCTACTCTTTTAAATTGTCATCGAAGTCACTTCTGTACCTACTTCTCAATAGCAAAAAAATACAGCTTGTTCAGATTCAAAATTAGGAATTATAATTTACATACGGCATTGTCAGAGGCGTCCTCTAGAAATACCGTCCATCCAAATCCAGTTATAATTTGCTGCAGCGCTCTCTACCTCTAAACTATAAGAAACATAATTGTGCATTCTCTAACAGGGTAACTTTTGCCCAAAGAGTAAAATAATATAACGCTTGTAACTTTCATAGTAAATGAAGATAGTTAGTTAGGTTTTAGCAAACTAGGTAGAAATTATTTACAAATATATAAAAGTCGATAGATATAAATAAATCTTACACGTTTCACGTTACGTGTGTCTGACGATAGAGAGCAGAATGAATGCAGAATGCGTTTGCACACCTGTATTTACACAAGTTGACATTCTGCTAAAATATAATAATAACCTCTTATTAAAAATACAATAATATATAGGTTTATAATTGAATCAAATAAAACAACTATTAAGCAAAAACAAAATCTATTTGCATTTTAGTATAATTATAAACAGCGCGAATGGATCCCTTAACATGGTTCAAATTACACCAACAGCACAATCTAATGAAATGCCCATCCACATTGTAATTAATAATAATCTAGGTAATGGTCTTATCAATAATCACACAAAGACCTAAGTACTTCAATTATTGGATACAATATAAAATTATCTATTATCTTAAAAAAAAGTATCATCGACTTCAATGTCCTTTTTAGTAGAAAATAGATTTATTTTGTTTAAATATAATATGGGTAGGCCAACTAAACGCACTGCTCCAATGAGACGGAGATGTTCCGGAGCAAAATAAAAAAATATCATCTATGCACCTATAATTTTTTTTGATAATTTCGTTTTATAAATACGCACCGTATTTATAGATTGGTATTGATTGTCTCGATATCTATCAATAGTATCAATAAAAATTATTTTAAAGTCTCGAAATCCATTCAGGGCAATAAAAACATATAACAAATAATGAATTAATGATTGAAACATAATTTCAAAATCTGATTTTTTTTATATGTTTTTGAGCTTTACCAGCTAGTGCGTCTTTTAAATAAAATGTAATAAGAATTCATACATGATTAAAAATATAACAAGCATTTTTCCATTGCTGTTGGTTCTGGGGCGAATGATGGATGGACGCAGGACAATGTCCTTTTCGGATAAGCTTATATGTAGAGCTAGGACCTTAGTAAACATAAAAATTATATATTAAGAAAAAAATTAAGATACTTTTAAAATTTCGCGTCACTCGCATCCGCCGCATGAATTTGATTACGTCACTAACCGATAATTAAATGATTGACAGTGCACCATAATCAAAGTACATGTATTTACATATAATTAGCTACACGGTCACAAGCCTCATCAAAACAATTGTTAAGTACATTCTTGTAGGTAAAATGGTTGTATTATAATAATATGGTAATGTTAAATCAAGACCCAGTAGTTAAAAATTTCCAATCGATCTAATTGTGGTGCTTGTAAAACATATTTTTTATTTCGAAAATCCACTTGATGCTCTAGATATTTTCTGTGACTTATCTAAGGTTTGTTGGTTGCCTTGAATGATTGATGAAACACTTATTAGAAAAGTACAGGGTAATTAATGGTATAAAAAGAACTGCACTTCTTAAATTAAACCAAACAAGGGTATACCATAAACTAAACTTACAGAATATAATAATAATAAATATTCTTTAATCAAGTAAAAATTACTCATATGTGTTAGTAAAACTTAAAACCTATGTAAGTAAAAATTCTTAATTTAATAAAGTAAGTGACACACAAATTTTTGGATTGCTTGTGAGGCACGCTACAGTCTCACTCCGTGCGAGATGGCACTGCAGCGATTCACATACATGCAATCCAATCTGCTTGAGATTATCTTTAGAATACTGTTGGAACTGTCCCGCACTCTGCGCACCAGAGATGCCCATCTTTTACGCATAGTTGCGTAAAAACAATTTACGTGCAAACATTCCTGATGCACTACAGAAACGGGGCAGCCCCACCAGCAACCTAAACGCGTTGTTATATTGAACACAGAGGGCGCTGTACGGTCCTTGAGTATATCTAGCCTACGGGCTACACGTGTAGAAAGTTGTACAGTAGCCTCTGAAGAGAGTAAGTTTAACATTATGGGAACACCGTGCAAACCTGCGAGCCAGCCTGTCCGGTTGTCAATACGTACATTGCAAAAACCCTATGTAGTAAACAATCTACATCTTATATTCTCTACTTCGCATTATGACTAAATCGGCATGTTCGCTCTTACCGACAACGCCCTCCCTTAACGCTCAATATCATTTCTGTCATTGAGGTCGGGAGTCAATATAATATGACCAAGGTATTTGAAACTAAATACTCTTTTTAGTGGCACACCGTTGAGTAATACAGGTGGTATATGGTCAAGTTTTTTTCTCCCCCCCTCATAAACCATAATCTACGATTTGTTAATGTTATACATTAACCCGTGTAATTTTACGTACTCTTCACATATGCCTATCAATGTACGTAAGCCACAGATTGACGCCACAATATAAACCGTCACCATATTTTCCTTTGTGCTATTTATGGGTAAATAAATATTATTAGGTAGACAACATGTTTTTAAAAGTCATATAAATGTCCCATTTAAAATTTAATAGTAACACAATACATGAAATTATAATAGTTATACTTATCCTGTGACCACATATTTAGGCACTAGGTTTAGGTACATTAGCATTCTCTTCGGTATTATCATTAACAAAAAATTAAAACTACGTAAAGAACTAAAAAGGAAAAAATATATAAACCTTAAGTCTTAAGTATTGAACTTATTTACATAAACTATCAAATTTTATATAAACTAATTTTGAGTCGACGCCAAACAATAAACACCTAAAAATGTAGGTAACTAATGACAATATAGGTATGTCAGTCTATTCTAATATTATAAAGAGAAAACATTTGTGTGTATGTATGTAATGTTTTCACAAAAAAACTACTGAACTGATTGCGATGAAACTTGGTACATAGATAGCTGGAGACCTGGATTAACACATAGGCTACTTTTTATCCCGACATTCCCACAGGATCGGGACTTACGCGGGTGAAACCGCGAGGTGCTGCTAGTCTATAATATGTATGTATTTAGAAATATATAAGTATGTTTATCAGCAGTCTGGTTACCATAGTCCAGGCTCTGCATAGTTTCGGATCAGACGGCCGTGTGTGAGATGTATGAAGTTATTATATTATTATAACTGCATCGTATTCTGGCGACATTCTGCGGTAAATGCAGCAAAATAACAATGGTAAAACTGTTGATCAGTGATCAAATGAGAGGGACATCGGCCACACGCTAAAACGCTACCCAATTATTATAAAACATTAATTGTACGGTTAGAACGAGTACTAACGTTATTTTAATATAGACAAATTTAGTGTTGTTGCAATAGCAATAGTCTATCGATAGTATCGTGATACTATCGTGGCCTTGAAAATCAGTCGTACTGCCGAAGTCGATAATTTCGATACATAAAAAAAATAATATTAATATATAACAGATACTATTAATTACAAAACTATTAACCCAAACAATAAAAAAAAAACACCTCAAAATCCCTTGGAAGTCTGTCATATGAAGAAACAGAAAACATAATTAAAACTGTGAAATAACTTGACGACGCACAATCATACAAACATCTTCGCGGTCACGCCGCCGGTTGCGGGTGTAGGACCTCCGGGCACGAGTACAGGCCACGCGAAGGTCCGCCAACTCCTGGGACCACTAGTAAACCTCCTTCCTTGGACGGCCTCGGACGCGGGGCATGACCGCATCGCAAATCTACGTAAAGCAGCCAGTCCCCATGTCTGTAGTCTTATATAACCTGAACCAAGATATGACGATGACGAATAGCTTACCTTATTCAAGGGTCGCTTGTCTTGGATTCAGGCAACCAGATCTCAGGCAGCACGTTTATGCATAAAATCGTTTCAGTTGTGTTGTGTGAATTGATATTTACACCGGGAAAAATACGGAGGGTGGTGACATTGTTGCATCCAGCAGGGATTTATGGACGAAAAGTACTCAGGTCGTACTAGTACTCCCAAAACGGCTAGAGCGTCTGGTTCATTGCGTAACAATGGATAACTATTACAACTATCTAGCTTTGGCGATATATTAAAAAAGTTTGGGATTTGTTTGTCTGGGCATACTAAGTTTATTGTCTGGGCACATTACGGCCCAATCGAAAAAATGTTCCATTGACGATGCCTAGCCAAGGCCCCTACTAACTTTTAAATTATAGCGTTCCATGATAATTATATTTATGTATTTATACAGGAAATAACGCGATTAGGAGGGTATTTTTCTTTAAATCTAAATGGGTCCAATCGTTTGACCGTCCGTCGGACCAAGTATGTTCAACAAAGTATGTTCCTAATCCCTCAGTAAATGACGGAGTTTTCAGGTTAAAAAATTCAACAGAATTGAAAACTCTTCTTTATATATATATATATATACGTACCTCAATTTAGCCGGCACGACAGAGGTCGCAATTATGCACAGATTGCTTTCAAACTTGGACGAAAAATTAACAGGGCAAAAATGAAGGTAAAGTCCGTGAATGGGTGATATTCCCCCAAAGGGAGGGACTGGGGGGCAGATTTTCAAAAGTCAGTTTTCCAGCATAACTTTTTTCCTATGGAATTTTTTTTGGACTGTTTAACTTTAATAGTATGCCCATAGTAAATTATTATTATTGTTTTAAGTGCCTAGTGCTACTTCGACCATTTCTGGTCTATTGTGGTGCACTTCTACTTTACAGTTCACTGCTCAGACTTATGGCTTCGAGAAAACTCTAGATCCTATCAGTAGTGATTGTTTGTATTTCCTGTGGTTGCATGATGTGCAACCCTAGGTTAATACTTCGGTGCCGCATTAGTGGGCCACAAGAGCATAAAATATGCAGTCTCTTCTGTCTCTTGACAGAATTTGCATAGTTTGCAGTGTCCGGTAAGGACTCTTGTTACTGCACAGGTTTTGTATCTTTTGGGTTCCAAAACTTCTTTGGATACTTTATTATTACCTTTACCTTACCCATACCTTTATTAAGGCTTTCGAGTGTCTTAGACCAGTCGTGGTCTTCCATCTCTTAATAGCCAATGATGTAAATTGGGCGTTTATGATAGAATACGCTCGCTGTTTGCTGATGCCGCAGAATGGTTCTGGGCCATGTTGTCTGTTGTCTGCACCGGCTCTGGCGAGTTCATCGGCTTTTTAGTTGCCATCGATACCTGAGTGGCCTGGTACCCATCTTAAAGTAATTTTGTTTGATTGCCCCAGCGTGTTCAGGTTTTCCTTGCAATTTTGTGTTACCTTTGAGTTGGTCTCAAAATTGTTTAGTTTACCGCTTGGCTGTCTGAGTTCATGTAGATGTGTTAATTTTTTACCTTCCTTTCAAGGTTGATCTTCACGCATATATTTAATGCAGAGAGCTCAGCCTGAAAGACGGAGGCCTCTGCTTCCAGGTTAGGCGAAATAATTGAGACTTTGATTAGTCTCGGAGAAAACATCAAAGAAAATGCAATTACGAGACAAGAAGCTAAAGGTCTTCGAATTTAATTGCAGTGACTTGAAACAACATTTATGCATATTTTTACTCTCAAGATTCAATGCTGTCTGCATTGAATCTTGAGAGTACAAAATTGTACAAAAAGTCAACAATTGCAAAAAGTTGATTGTAGCATTGCTGATGTGATGGATGAATAACTTTGAAATCTATGAAAATAATACTTTGGAAATTGAAACTCCTGAGATTCAAGAATATAAGACAACTGTTTCCAGAAAGAGGAAGAGAAAATTACACGCTGATGAATCATGAGATAGAAACGTCAGACTAATAATAGAATTAATACTTTCAACGTCATTCTTGTATATCTGTCATAATCTGTATTCTGAATTGCAAAAAAGATGTTTAGCATATAAAAAGATTCAGGTAAAATTCTCGATTATCACTGAATCTGACACTTTGAATAATAAAGAAATTTACTATCTAAATGTTTAAGAAATGTTTATTTCTCAGACCTCGAGTCTTCATTGTGTTAGAAACAGTCTCAAAACCACTGATATAAACTATGAAAATCACTAACTAACAGCAACTGCCAAGTTGTTCGTACCTCTGTTTGCACTCAAGTGAAGTTCTCATCTTATTTCTCCTTTTATAAACCCACAATTTGTTAATATTAATAGTATTGCGTTACCTTTATAATAAGTCAAAATAATATCTATTAACTTATTTTTATTAAATAGTGAACTGTGTTATCATCTATTATAGTTTGGGCCTATTTTTAATAAAATAAATAAGAATATTTGATGTGGCGACAACAATTGGACGACCAATTTGTGCATGAAGCACTGAAAAAATTACAGAACGAAATTGAAAGTGGAAATAGCATATCGAATATTTATCAAATTAGCCGTAACAAACTGTAAGTTCAAAACGTTCGTTTTCATGTTAAAAAAGACTTAAAAATTACTCACGTTAAATAGCTTAGCTTCACTTTTACTTCAACGCTTAGATTGCGAAAGTTCATAAAATGTTGCTAAAATTCAATAACAGCATTTTTAACCCATCGATTTGAAACAGCTACTACATCGCTTTGTTGATTAATGTACCATTTACCTATGTTATTTATACACCCGTAGTTAATTCCGTGCAATCTTGTTCAACGGCTTCCCGCGAGTGGCGACTCTTCTTAGAGCCGGTTTTAGTGGAGTCCGTATGAGAGTAGGTATTTGGGTGCAGTCGGTCCACGAAACTGTTTTGTATATTAAACCTATAAAGAAAAAAAAAATATTAAGGCGAAGGAAATCGCAAAGGAATAAATTACTTAAATGTAATTACTTTATATATAAAATACATGTCCGTATATATGAGATCAGTAAAAGTTGACGCCGTTTCATGGAACTTCAACGGCATTTGTTCTATCACCCTGAAAACCCTCAAAACTTGCAATTCTTAGAAAGCCGATTGTGGCAGGGCACAGCAGACTTTTGATTACATTCGAGATACCAGAATTTTCATTGTAGTGAAAGACACTAACTAAAGGTGGAAGGGTATAATTGTTTAAGTTAGAGGCACCCTTCTAACACCCGAGAGCACTTACCACAAGACCAACAGGCCAGTCAAACGGCTATGGGTGTTACGATAGCTTTAGTAAGAAGTTTTACGATAATACTCTATGGTCTAGTTTTTAAATTTAAGATGATTAACGATTACTTACCTTTTACACAGCATTAGAATAATGTTTTTCTTACACACAAACATATAGAATATTATAACTCCATTAAACAAAGTTAAGGAATTTAGAATAATATGCCATGCCCAAGCCTTCGTCGGGATTTGTTCGAACACCCAACTGGCACCCATTATTATAAATAATTTCATATATAACACAAATCTGCAATTAAAATTAAAACACGAGGTACTTTAATTATTCCAAATTTAATGTGAATGAAATAACAGTAAACCCACAGTATCGATTGACACATTTAATCCGCGAACAATAGTGTGGGTGATATGTTTACCAATTTTAGAAATTAAATTTACTGTACCACTATAACATGTTACTGTTTTCTGTTCCAAATAAATGAAATAAAAAAAAATTGGAGACGAAGTGTTTTTTTTAATTTATTAAAAAATTCAATATTAAATAATAAATTTAGAGACAAGCACTGAGTATAAATAGTTGTCGAACAGTCAGAACTCCGGCAATCTGGTATATCATGGTATAGCCGAATTGACATTCATGTGATATGATTTTATGGTAATCAATATTTTCTTTGACACCCTTTATGCTGAAACAGATATTTTTCGTCTTATCTACGTTAAGGGTAAGGATGTTTCTATCTAGCCAGTTCCTAATAGCACCGAAACCCGCCCGTGCAGCAACAAAGACTTCATTCCAAGTGTTGGCGGAAAAGAAGAGTGCAGTATCATCTGCGAAAGATATGATTTTGCCTTTGGAGAGACTTAAGTTTGTGAGTTCATTTATGTACAGGAGGAATAACGTAGGGCCAAGTATGCTGCCTTGTGGAACCCCGTGCGATACATCAAGGCTAGTACTTCCATGATTCCCTACTCGAACACATTGCATTCGGCCAGTTAGGTAACTTTTAAACAATTTTAATTGCATTCCTCTAACACCTAGTCTCTCAAGTTTGTCCAATAATATGGAAACAGAAATCGTGTCAAAGGCCTTGGCTAAATCTAAGAAAATAGTAAGGCATTTTTTCCCATTATCTAAGTTTGAAGTTATATGATCTGTGAGTTTGTTGACGGCTAGCTCAGTTGATTTATTTCTTTGAAATTTATACTGGTTAATTGACAGTAAACTATTATTCTCTAAATAATTAACAAGCCTCACATTTATAATACGTTCTAGTATTTTTGTAAAGTAAAGTAAAATAGTAAAGTAAGATTAGTATAATTTACTTTGCCCCAACTGAGTTCTAGCTACACGTTAGCACATTAGGTACTAATTTACTATTGATTATTAGTAACATTATTTAAGTTTTCTGAAGTCTTAATGCTATTATTATTTTCATTACCTGTTTTGTTCTTTCTTAGTATTTCTTGACTCATTATTGGTACAAATTCTACGTTTGATCAGCCATATATTGTAAACAGTCATCGAAAACAACACACAGTTTATAAGAGTCATTATTCCAATAGGCAGATACACATAAAGTCGTGTTGAAAACTCTGTAAAATAATAGTAACAACAATACTTTATAACCCTGTGATAACTACACAAAGTGTAAACTTAGTAATTTATTTATTTATTATAGGGTTACCAACCATTAGCAAAACAGCTTTCAAAAGGAGGTGCATAATTTGTACTATACCATTGTCGCTTTTCAACGATGACAACAATAAATGTTATTAGAGTGGGAGTACCGTAGGCATAAACACAGTACCAAAAGAACTTCCAATGCTCGCCCTGACGATGAATGTCGCGACATTTACGTGCGCCTCTGTAAAAAAAGGCGTCAGAAGTGAAAACATAACTTACATATATAATATACCTTTTCCCCTTATTAAAAGTGCCCAACGTGATTAAAGTAGTTTTTACTCTAAAAACAATAAATTAACGTAGTTTTTCTTTTAGTTCAGTTGTTGTGGAATATGTGATTGAGTAATACAAGCGATTGTATACATGTTACGAACAGTGCCCGAGAGTTCAGCTTCGAACCACTTTTAAAAACCAACAAATCTTGGCCTTTTTACTACGTGTTATTAATGATATTAAAATATTTAAACTTATAGAGTTATTTAGGTGACATAATATTTAATGAATACCTTCTGAATACATACCTAAGAGTCCACCATAAGTCAAGTGACATAACATTTAGCCAAAAGAAACTTGATAAGATAAAAAAATAAAACGCTGGACCTGTAATGAAAAAAAAACATTAATTCATTAGAGACAGGTCTTATAATTACATAACCTGCCTACATATTGCTAGAATAAGGGGCTTAGATTATATGTAGGTCAAGATTCTTAATCTGCGCCCCAAAAATGAAGACATAACGAATACACGAATAGTTCGAACGTCCGCCGCTGAAGTAAGTCCCAAGCCGCTGTTTATAATTTAAAAGAAATACCTGATTGTACTGTCAAATCGTGTAAAAATGATGCTACAAAAAAAGCGGCCTGTATCTGTTCGGACGATGACTTGCCCAAAAAGTTCGCCGCCCGCAAACCACTTCCTAAGGTGCCTGTAGGTCATTAAACGCCCTCCGCCCGGTGCGTCTGCTGCGGGTCGAGAGAGAGTCGAACTCCGCTCTCTCTCCCGTTCCGCCGCCTACTCTGCGGACATCACCTCCTCACAGAAGGAGGCGACAGCGTTTCATGCGCTCTCGCTCCGAACCATAGCCAGAACTACGATTGGGAGGGAGAGACTACCCGCAGCACCGACTGCCACGACGAGATCACGGCGCTGGTTAACCAGACTGGGCATTCTGACAGTGTGTGCAGCGCCGTGTCGTAGGAGCAGTTACCATAACGGTGGCACCAGGACGTCGGTTCCTGGCCGATCCGACACAGGTACTTGCCTAAGCAACCGTGTCCGGAAAGCACCTGCATCATCCGGAAGGTGAGGGCCCCGTGCCCTCTCTCCAGCCACTCTCGTAGGACAGATCTTACCGCCGCTATAGCGGCGTGCCCCGCACTGGGTCGCGCAAGTCGTTGCTCCCACTCCGCCATAAAACAATACTTTGGCTGAAGGATTGTATATAACTTATTATTACTACTCCTAATGAATACAACTATGGAGTTTTAGGTAAACTTGTAAAATTTTCCTAGTTTTTGATATTTTATAAATAAAATTACATGGTTTGAGTGGCTGAATGCTGCATCATTATGCATTATGCAGTAATTTTTTAGAGTTCATTCTCAGTCGTGGTTACCGACTGGTTTTTCAGTTAATTCTGAAACAAACTAATTCGACGAATTTAAAAATTAATAAATTTTTCATTCGTTATCTCGTCCTACAAATTAAGGCAAATCATTTACTTTATTTTATGAAAATACCTTTTGTTACTTTATTCTTGTGAATACAGTTTTATTTCATTTTATTACTCAAATTACTTATACGTTACATTAGCGTAAAATACATCTTGAAAAAACAAACCTAAAAATGTTGTTATAAATAAATAGATATTATATAGTTATTTTACAATTGTCTTTTTATATCTTATTGCCCCATTTCCTTCTTATCGTGGTGCCTCAAGCCGCTGAGACATAATTTGTTATCCTACCTTTAGGAAAAATAAACCAATACTTGTAACACCTTTAAATGTATTTTTAATATCGTTATTTAATAAAAATATACATATACAATAATAACATACAAATCAACAATATATATATTTTTTTTTAAATAGTCCCTAAATTTTTGGCAAACTATGTGCTGGTAATTTAATTTATTTTATACTTTTCAGTGCAAAACAAGTTTTAATTTAATAAATCCATTTACAAAATTTCGTGTTTTTGCTGCTCGATGTTGAGGAATACCACTATCCACCTCCTAACTCCATCATCCGATCAGCTCAATAGTACCAGATTATTGCATTATTACTAAACTTACGTAAGTATGCAAAATTTCAGCTCAATCGGAAACCGGGAAGTGGGTCTAAATTGACTTCTAAGATTTTATTACATTGTTAGTTAGTTTTTCTTCGATTTCCTTGACCCTTTTTTTTATCGGTTCACAATTGGCGAAAATATCGATGAACATACACAAAATTACATCGTCCACGTAAACAAAAATGTTCATAAAATGAAACCTAGTGGGCCAAACTATGTTAAATTTTTATGGGACCAAATGGCAACTATTCCGCATCAAACTAAAGAAGAATCACGTAAATCGGATCATAAATCTCAGCGTGATCGGTGTACATACATAAAAAAAAATACCTATCGAACTGAGAACCTCCTCCTGTTTGAAGTCGGTTAAAAAACCGTCATGCACACAAGCAAAAAGAGTGGGCGTAATACGCTTGCGTAATTAGCCAGTTTCTCTAACTGGTCAGTTTACCTCATTTGTCAGTGTCGCGAAATTCGTCAATAGGTCAGTTTCTATAACTCGTCACTCTACTGGACCTTTTCAATTTATGCAATTCGTCACTCCGATACAGTCATGTTAATATTGTCGTAGTCCAAACACACACAAGATATATCTTGTGTGTGTTTGGACTACACACACTTACATTCAGTTTGTTTTATTAAAATTAGGTTAAAGCTTAAAAACAATTATCTAGTAATGGTATTAATTCTAAGACAAGAACTTTAAAAGTTTAAATTCTACACATCAGACATTGAATTTTTTCGTTTGTTTCTGCGCACTAAGTTGATTTATCACGCTTTATGCCAGTCTTAATGTTACTTTTAATTTATATTTGTTAAGGCAGTATTTGGAAAGAAGGGAATTAAATTTATGGGCCCAAAAAATAAAAGAATCTATATGATAGGGTAGTTTTAAATATTTTGTTAATGTAAAAGATTTTATGTTTGCGGCGTTTTGTTGCGTTAATGAAGGGGTCGCAACTTGATAACGAGTGAGTCTTTAAAACTATTCGAAAAATAAACAGTTGCCAAACTGTAAGGACAGGAAAGGACATTGAACTTCTGGTAAATCTCAGCCGTAGGATGCAAGAAGGGGAGAAAGAGAGCTCCTTTTATTGCAGCTCTTTGAGCGCGTTCCAGTTTCATTAAAACTTCTTTCGCAGCAACTCCCCAAGATGTAACACATTAAGTCAACACAGACTGGCATAAAGCGAGGTAAACCAGTTTTAATGCTTTTTTGTCTAAAACATGACAAAGATTCTTAAAAATGTAAATGAGTTTTCGAAACTAAAAATAGTGAACGAATAGTTTTGTACACACGATAAATAATCTGGAACTATATATAATCTAAGGATAGATTGTTTACATACAAATTTCGTGAATCCACGTAAATAAAATTTCGCTATAGTTACCTATAACGTATTTATAATAAACTGCTATAAAAAAACGAACTTATTGTTTCTAATGAGTGACAACATTGGTCAAGTCAATAATTTATGTAGGCGTGCCTTGAAATATATACAAACATATGTACCTACATAATGTATAAACTGTAAAGGTACTTACTTAAACTAGAGCATGATAACGAAGCAGAAGGGTATAAAATATCTATAAATCGCACAGCTCCTAATATATAACCGACACTTTGTGATACTAAGTATGCCATCAGCACCATGCCTACTAAATTCTGTAGACTAGGTAGTGCGGCGTACACCAGCAACACCAGAACCATGAAAAATGAGGAGATCAGCATTCCTGAAAGTCACAGAACATTAATGGCAAAGATTAGTTGATATACCGATGAAACATGTGATCTTTGATGTATAGTTTTTTAAGACACCTACTTTTTTTTAAAGAACTTTCTAGTAAATTTAGTTAACAAAATTCAATATTGCGAGTCTGGCGACATAATGATACCATATACTTAAATAAATAATGTAAAATACAAATGTTCTAGGTTTCATAAATGTGTTAAAATGATTTATGGTAGCGTAGATATTCCAGAGGTTTCATCGCGTTAGAGCGATTGTCGTCCCTGCTCTCCATAACAAATATAAAGGGCGCTGCGAAGATGGAATATAAAATGGAATTTTATATAAATAATATTTGCTTTGACCGCGATTAAGACTCCAATAACTCAACAACTGATGATAGTGTTAAGAACTGTAAAGGTTTCTTGGCGTCTATGATCCGAATCATCTCCTTTAAATATTTATTGGATGGTAGGCTCAAATACAAAAGAGTTTTTCTTTTCTTTTAACTTACTCATCTCTAAACTAAGAGGCAGATTTGATAAATTATTTTTAAATGTAATAGCCCAATTCTTGAGAACGCTTTCATAACAGAATGCTATGAGCCTTAGGAGTAAATTGAAGACCACAAACGCAGTTGAAACTACGTGGAAGGGCTTTTGATAAATAATAATGTTGTTCACTTTCTGCACATTTACTTTTACGTACCTACAGCTTTGAAAAGTTCTTTAGCCTCTTCATCGGATGTTTTTATATCCGAGACATATTTGTAAGCAAGCATCGGCGGTTTTTCCAGTCCAAACAAAATGAAGTCCACACAGAATACAAATCTCGATAGGAGCGCTGATTTATGCTTTATTGACCCATCCTGTAAAAAAATTAAGAGTAGTTAATAAAGAAAAATTAGACGTAGGTACAGTCACGTGTAAACGTTGACATATTTGCAAATATATGTTAATACTAGCTGGTACCCGCGACTTCGTCTGCGTAGAAGTTATAATATTTTGTTTTTCCATCTCTTCCATCTTTTGAGGAGAAGCAAGGTACTCGTAACTTACTTTTGATCTAGTTTTGAGTGACTACTGAGCTGGAGAGTGTGCGTTCGATTCCCACCCAGGACAAATAATTGTATTCCAAATGTACATCTACTTTCAGTTTCCCTTGCTTTCAGGGGAACTGTTAGTATTCTTTTCAACTGGAATGGCCAATCGGTCAGATTTTTGAATTACGGGGAATTAATACACGTTTTCCCTTTGCTGTTCCTTTCATATTTATTACTCGAAAAGATCACCTTCAACATGTGACATGCTTTTGGTCGTTGGTCTGCCTCTGTCGTACCCCAGGTTATAATGTCCTCGAAAAATTTCATTATGATCCGTTCAGCCGTTTTTTCGTAAAAAGGTAATAAACAAAACGATTTACTTTCTTTTATAGTAATTGTATGGATATAAATTATTGAAATTTGCTATAAACTTCATTAATTTGGCAATGAACACGAAACAGATTGAGTTATAGGTAATATGAAATCATATTTATATTGCCTTCAAAACAGAACACCATAGTTATTAAAAAGGCATATTTCCCCACCTACACCGCGCCGTTCAACCCCCCCCCCGCGGCTGCACAGCGCTCATGGCGTTCGGCGAGGTGCTTGGCAAGTTCCTTACTCGCGTTACTTTCAATTTTTCAATTTCACATTTTGTAATGACTCCGTATATGTTACATCAGAATAGCTCTAATATTTTCACTCTTGTCGCAAACTTATAACACATTCACATAAACCTTACATATTTCCATACAAACTTTCATCCCCTATTCCCTATTGTTATTATACACCCTTGAGGGTAAAACTTTTACAAACATAGAATGTCATATTTATTTATATCAAATCGACAGCCTAAAAAATAAGTTTGAAGCTTCTAGCTCTAAATATGACGATACTTCCATACAACTTTTCATCCCCACCTTTCAACCCCTTACACCCCTTTTTTCGCAATAAAAAGTAGCCTATGTCCTTACTCAGGCTCTAGACTATCTGTGTACCAAAGTTCATTTAAATCGGTTCAGTAGTTAGGTCGTGAAAAGGCGACAGACAGAGTTACTTTCGTATTTATAATATTAGTAAGGATAAAGCGTGAATTTTAACATGTTTAAATTGTTTAACCCGCGTGATTTGGGTCCTAATTTTGAATTATAAAAACCATTTTTTTTTTTTTTTTAATTTTATTGTACACCATTGCAGCGTTGAACAGTACAGACATGGTTACAGTCATAAGTTTAGGCATATAAAATGGGCGGTATGATCACTCACGGCGATCGCTTACAGACAACCTTTGTTCGGGTATTATAAACTCAGATGTAGTTTATAGCGGACGTCAAACCAAAATGTGCTGAACGGGAAAATTTATCCAACGTATAACTTTTGCACAGCTTTGTAATATCAGGAAAATTTTAAATATATGTAATGGATATTTCTAATTTAATAACTGGCCGGTAGGTACGATATTATTGTGCTACTGCAGTTAAGGAAAAATATATGACGTGTCCCCATACACTAATATGTGATGATCTGAACATTACTATTGTTTTATTATATATATAACAAATCATGATTTGTAAGAAGAGTAAAAATTTTCTTCACTCCCCCAATAAAACTCCTACCCCTAACCCTTAACCCTAAAAATCTTTCTAACTAATACGGGTCCTTGAGGGATATGGGTTTTTTGGAACTGAATGTTATACTAACTTTTAAACTTTCGCGTTCCATGATATAATATTATCTACGTATGAACGGGAATTAACGCGATCACGAAAAGGTGCAACCTGGTCGAAACGTCAGGCAATTCAGAGGTACTGAATGTTATGTTTAAAGACATTATCTTTTATATTTTTATATTTATAAATATATACTTTTAGGTATATTTAATATGTATGATATTGTATATAATATACTTAAGTTAATGTATTTGTATTTATAAATGCTTATGGTTAAGTACTGGCATAAATTTATTTATTTATTTATTTTTATTTATTAGATTATGAACGAGTAGCCAGCTGATATGTTCACATCTAGTGATAAATGTAGTATAGTCTCTTTATTTTTATATTTAAATGTCCGTCACTTTTTTGAGCACTGAATTGTCTGTGAATTTTGTCAATAAGGAAATCGTCAACTTTATAATAACACTAGATGAAAGTCCGGCTTCGCTCGGGTGAAATGTGACTCATAAGTCGTAATACACAATCTTTTACAAAATGTAGGTGAATCGGCCTTAACGAACTCAAGATATACGTGTTTATCGGCATTAACGAACTCAAGATGGCATCCGAGTGGCCAACATGGCGACTGCCATTTGCACCATTAGAATTTAACAAAATACTCGACAATCCGAATATATGTTGTCGACTCGAAATCATTATTTTTTTATGTTTTATTGTTCAGGTCGAGTCGAGTCGAGTCTACCGTACCCCTTGAACGAATTATTGAAATAGATTTTTCAATTTAGTATGCTTTTAACATGTTTTCTAAAAGTTCTATATTCAAATAATTAATATTATTTAGAATTTTATTGCCTATTAATGGAGGTTTACATACTAGATAATATCGCGTACGCATACGCGTTTGATATTATAATATCATCGTTATTATAAACATTAATAGACATTCTTTTTTTTATCATTGACAGTACCTGGGAGACCGAGGCGTGAATTTTAATATTTGTAAATTGTTCAACCCGCGTGATGTGGATTTTGAGTAATAAAAACCAGATTTAGATTTTTAAATTTATTGTACATCTTTATTGTGCCCATGGTTACATATATTTAGGCATTTCAATTGGCGGTCTCATCAATCACGGCGCGGCGGTTGCTTCCAGACAACCTCTGTACGGATATTATAAAATCAGATTTAGGGTAGTTCATGGTGTATTATTATATTATTAGTCTTAGAACCGGCTGCAAGATTACTATGTTAATCGAGTATGAAATCAAAGTCAATTTTTTATAATAACAAGCTACCCGGCCACGTTACAGTGGCTTAAAAATTTGCAAAAATTGTGACTAAATTGAGATAGAAACTATCTTATTTCTCAAGATGGATCAAACTTGCACACAGTGTGCAAAATTTCATTAAAATCTGTTCATTAGTTTAGGAGTTCATCGCGGACAAACAACGTCACACGAAATTGAATATAAAAATTTCGTGTCACGTTGTTTGTTCGCGATGAACTCCTAAACTAATGAACGGTCCTAGGTTACATACATACACACAGGCGAGTGTTTATTTATATAAAATTTTTAAGCGTATACATTATGGTTTTGAGTATGAAATAGTCACTGGTAACTTTAATTTTTTCTCGTTATTTTTAAAGACTAATTGAAAAATGCATAATTTCACGTCATTTTATTATTAGGGCATTTTTCTTAATTATTTGTCATGTCTATTAATTATATAGGGGGTCAAACTTTAGAATTATATTTAAAACCGGAACCACTTTAACAGCACATATTATAACAGCAATTACTGTTCATTTATCAGAATTCCTGTTTATTCCAGTTCAAGGTGATGAGTATACCGAGCAAGATCTAGCAAAGGCCGAAGAAAAAAAAATGTTTTAGATTTAGGAACTGTTAGTAATTGATCTGTGTTAGTTTTTTATTTTTTAGTATTTTAGTAGGTACTTATCTGTATATTATAAAGCTTATTTTGTTGTGTAAACTGTCATCATTGCTGATTAGTTCATGGTTAGCCTATCCATAAGTGTTGTGGCGTATCGCTAATGAGTAGATTGCATGTTGCGTCATGTCAGTTAATAATATTTCATAATAATAATGCATACATAGCTTCTTAGTTGGTACTTATATATCTACAAGCATTATTAGTTCAAAGCTTTATGGCAATATAATTATACGTGCATAAAATAACGGCTACGTACCCGTTGGACCTCCAAGATTAGACCCTATCACAAATGTACCCGTTCGACCTCGTTTTTAGGTCCATTTGGACCCTCTTCAAAATATAATAGTCTAAGTGCCCATCGGACCTCTTTTTAGTACCCTTTGGACCTTAAAAAAAATATGTGTTCATTTGTTATTCGTTCGATATTATTTAGTTAGAAAAGGCACAGTTATGTTGAAAATTGTTAATCAGAATTCAAAAAATTTGGTGAAACACCATAAGCAAATACAGGCATACTAGCAACAAATAGTACTCCGTAGTCCTTCATGTACAAAAACATGCATGTTTTATATTTAAAAACTTAAAGATCAGTAAAGTTAGAAAATACGTGATTTTGTTTGTATTTAAACGTTGTTTTGATATTTTTGATTAAAAATATTGATTTATTGTATAGTGTTTTATTTTTAACAAAGTGTCTCACTTTTGTGCACGATTGTATTTTGGCTTTTTACACGAAGATATATAAATGCGGTCCAATGGAAAACACGTTGTTTCATTGAGCGTCCAATGGGCACTAAAGTATAGGCAAAATCCAAGTTTGAAGATCCGAACGGTACAGAGAGGTCCAAAGGGTCATATTTGTAGATGAGGTCCAAATTTGGAGCTCCTATGGGTACGTAGCCTTATCTATTCCCTAAACCATTGTATAACACTTGCAGATTAATTTATAAAATATACGTATTTTAATTAATTTATAATTATTATGTAAGTATGTGTTTAGTAATATATAAGTATGTTTGCCAGCAGTCTGATTACCATAGTACATACTCTGCTTAGTTTGGGATCAGACGGCCGTGTGTGACGTGTCTCAAGTTATTGTTGTTATTGGTTATTATCCGATTTCCAGAACACATGGTACAAGATATGCTTACATTTGGTCTAAATGGACTTATGTCCATTATATATGTATAATGTCATGTATTGTGTAATATGATACGTATGTATGTAAAATGTACCAGAATTTTCCTTATATTTTTATTAGTAGGAGGTACTCTGAATATACTTAATTATATATTAATACGGGAATTAACGCGATCACCAAATGGGTATTACATACCTCTGAATTGCCGGACGTTTTGACCAGCTTGCACTGGCCGTGGTCACAGGCTTTGTTTGGAATTTGTAGGAACTACCGCAGCTGCAGTTTATTTTGTAGACGCGTTAATAGATTAATAGATAGTACTCTTTATTGTACACCAAACACATGATATATATACATATAAGAAAAACGACTTAAACATAAAATGTACAATGTGCGGCCTTATCACACCAATCAATATCTTCCAGGCCCGTATAAATACATTAATTATGTATTATACACTTATATAATAAATATAAGTATATATGAAACGCGAAAGTTTAAAAGTTAGGTACTATGAATATTAAAAAGCTTTTATAAATTATAAATGAATTTAAATATCACCTTTAACAGCTCAATGTCCGTTTGGAAATGTGGTAGGTTATTTTGATTGAGATCCAAGAAGTAGTCGTTTTGTACGAAGTGAAAGTAAGATGTGTTCATTTCTCTATACGAATTATCCGATGTAATATATTTGTTAAACTCAGTGTAATTTCTCCTTCTGGGATAACATTCAAAACTGTTCTTCCGTCTAATGATCGAACGACCATCTGGACAACACTTTATTATGCAATTCTTGTTCTTGCAGTATTCTTCTATGTTGTCTATCCTAGTGCTATTCATATCACTCCATCTACTTTCACTAACGACATCACTTTTCACCTCAGACAATATAATTAATATTAAAGCTCCTATGTGTAGCAACATTTTAGACGTTTGGATATACGAGCAGTGGATTAACTATAAAATGTATCCTGTTAGACCCAGCAAAAGGTTGAATTGAGGGGCGTTTCAGGAAAAATGCCAATTGCGATGTTTTTTTGTAATTGGGTACATTATAATATAGTAACAGCTGAAAAACACTTATTATTTGTGAAATTTGCTGGTAAAGTTTCGAAAATGTGGTTTTTCGCGATTATAAATTTTTCCCGACTGTTTAAGAAGAAATGTTTTTTAATAGAAGTTGTAGATATCAAAAAGATATACAAAATGAGCTTTAGTGCATTTCAATAAGACAAGCCTGTTGGTCTAGTGGTTAGTGACCCTGACTGCTAAGCCAGAGGTTGTAAGTTCGATGTTCGATTCCCACCCAGGAGAAATAATTGTGTAATGAGCACGATAATTTGTTCTGTGTCTGGGTCTTATTTATCTATAATATGTATGTATTTAGAAATATTTGAGTATGTTTATCAGCAGTCTGGTTACCATAGTACAGGCTCTGCCTAGTTTAGGATCAGACGGCCGTGGGTGAGATGTGTGAAGTAATATTATAAAAAAAAAAACCGGCCAAGTGCAATCGGACTCGCGCACCGAGGGTTCCGTAAAGTATTATTATTATATGATGTAACCTTTATCTGTGCTATAAGACGTTGCTTCGTACCAAATTTCAAGATTCTGAGTTCACGGGAAGTACCCTGTAGGTTTTGATTCCCTTGCGAGTGTCGAAAATTTCAGGAAATTTGAGGCGTAAACGGCTGTATCTTTTGATTGCGTTGGCTTAGAAGTTTAATTTTCTCACAGCTCTAAGGGATAGTAAACCTGAGTATTTCATATAAATTCCAGTTTGATACCTTCACGCGTTCCTGAGAAAAAGGGTCTTGACAGACAGACAGACGGACGGACGAAAAAGAAAGTGATCCTATGAGGGTTCCGTTTTTTCCCTTCGAGGTACGGAACCCTTAAAATATGATAATTATTTTTTTTACAAACAGGAAAAAACTGACGAAAATCGATGATTTTAAAATATTTTTTATTTATACAATTATAAATGTAGGGCTACCAAACTTTGGTGAGTCATAAGCTCTCTCATGTGTAGTATATGTTTTTTTTTTGGAATAGTGCGTTACATAGTTTAGCAAAAAGCCAGTTATTTATTAAAAACACTTTTTGCCATTCTTTTTGGAGGGCCCCTATTAAAATGCTCCATTGGCCATAAGTACAGATTTGTAGCACAGCTTTTTAGAAAGAGAATAAGCCCCAATACAACATTCTACGGCTTTCCAAAGCTGTAATAAGGAAGTTTCGTAATATATAGATTACTAGTCGTCCCCGCAGTTTCACTTGTGTCCCTGCTCCGCTCCTATTGGTCGTAGCGTGATTTTATATAGCCTATAGCCTTTCTCGATAAATGGGCTATCCAACACTAAAATAATTTGTCAATTCGAAACAAAGAAAAAAACAAACAAATCAAATCAAAATCATTTATTTCAACTAAACCATTATGGGTATTTTTGAATTGTCAGGAGTAGTAGTCAGTCAGACTAAGTCAGACGTGCAGCTAGTTGCCTGGTTCAATTCGTAGATCCAGTGGAGAAGAACAGGCAAGAACCTCCAAGGACACTCTTTTTCAACATGTTTTTTACATATCACTGGTTACATTGCTTATATGCGCAAGTTAAACTATAAACAGTCACCCAAACTACTACTATATGTAAGTAATAGCAGTTCAGAAATGACCAGTCCCAACCAACGGCACTCGTTCACGAGCATGACGCACGCGCCAGCCATCGTCCACTTCAACCATATGATATCAATTGATATGATACAACACAAACAAACTTTATAATATTAGTAAAGATACAACTTTAAAATATGTCGTTAAGTGCGTCAGCAGATGAATCATTTTTCCTGTTGGGTGTTCTATTCCGAAAACGTATCATGCTAAAGTGCTAAAACATTTTATTAGTCTACTTAAATATACATACGCGGTTTACATACCTTTTCTTTAAAGAACAATGGCAGCTGTCCATACTATAAATTGTCTGACATAAAAGATGAGTGCACATAAACGAAAAATATGTCGAACGATTCAGCGTCACTTGTAGACTCCATAAGTGAAGTCATTTTCCGTCGAGACAGCCGGAAAATAAAGATATTGTGTTTTGATATTGTAGGTTATGTTGTCATAATTAGTCCCACCATAATGTTGCACTTCAACGACAGTGAAATATGACACCTATGACACTCAGGTAAGAGCTCACCTGTTGCACTTCAGCGACAGTGGCGCTCTTCGATTTGTGAAGTGAAATTTTTTTTGTCTTTAGAGCACACAAAACAATATCATCGACAAAACAGCGCATGTATTCTGTGATCTGTCAAAGTGACAAGGTAGGATATTTTCGGAGATTTCCGAGAATTACGCGACA
Source organism: Callimorpha dominula (assembly GCA_949752705.1). Lineage (NCBI taxonomy): Eukaryota > Metazoa > Arthropoda > Insecta > Lepidoptera > Erebidae > Callimorpha > Callimorpha dominula. Next base: position 5,651,435 of record OX457000.1, on the reverse strand, counting down.
GTTTTGACTTGACAGTCGACAGTTTTATGAAGTGCGAAAATGAGCTTAATGACACTCATATAAAGCTAATTTTCGCACTTCGTCCAAGAAAGCGCCAAGACGTTCTGCCTGTCAAGAGGTTGACTGGCTCACGGCTATTAGATCGTTGATAATCTTTTAAAAACTAGATTTAACGCCGGCTTTTATTGGAACATTTAGATATTTGTAAAATCTCAAAGTAAACAATAAATTGCTTTGGTATAAATAATATTTATGTGCATTTTAAAATAAGGAGACAATTTTTTGCCATTGTGCTTTGGACTACCGCTTACAAAACCGTCGTCCGGAATGTCATCAGGTGTGAAAACATTACAATGTGAAAGTTGTCATTTAGTATTTAGGGAGTTATTGACTTTCGTTCAAAACTATTAGGCAGATGCAATGGACAAAGAGAATATCGTTCGTATCTGTGGGTCGGCTTTTTTTGCCCATGAAGTTGAAACTGCAAAGGCGTTATTTGTTCGATACCATCCCAACAAAAAGACGAAACATTTCGAGAAGAAAAGAATATAAAGTAGAAAGGGATATGGAGGATATCATAACATTTTTTAAAGACCTGATAGCGTCCCAACATATGTGGCTATGGAGTTGAATAGACTCCCCTCGTTAACGTTTTTTTATTCAGGGAGCTACGCCCCGCTGTTTCATTTGCATAAGTCCCGATCCCGTGGGAATATCGGGATAAAAAGTAGCTTATATGTTAATCCAGGTCTCCAGCTATCTACGTACTAAGTTTCATTGCAATCGGTTCAGTAGTTTTGGCGTGAAAGAGTAACAAGCATCCATCCATCCATCCAAACTTTCACATTTATAATATTAGTGGGATTTATAATGCTAGTGGGATAATATCTAAAACTCTACCAAACGACTGCTATAAAAAATGTGTAGATTAAATAATGTTATATGTTATAATTCATTTCAGTAATTTATTATAAGGAAAAAACAACTGGTTTATCTATTAAATTACGACTCTATGGACAAGTACATTATCACTAATTACATTATTATTAATCACCAGCTGTACCCGCGACTTCGTACGCATTTATATTGGATAACAACAGTATGGCCCCTCTCCCCTTCACCTACCTTAAAGGCCGGGGGGCAAGCTGGCTCCGTCTACTAACTGGGCGATATCCAGACACACTCTTCATGGGAGATTCTGCTGCGAGTGAAGAACATAAAACCCGTGCACCTGCGGCCACTGTTAGGGACACACGTGTGCGCGAGTGTAACCGTGCATGTGTATCGATCTAGCGGGGCCAATCGAGCTAGCCCGAAAAAACTAGTGGCAATGCATCCCTTGAAATTCTTCTAAAATAAGTTTTTGTACCAAAACACTAACTGCACTGATTTTCCCCATTATAGTTTATTAATAGCAGTCAGTGACGTTAAAAAGTGGCAAGTCTAATGAAAATATTATATTTTAGAGTAGAGTAGAGTAGTAGATTATGTTTTTATCTTTTATTTATTGATAATTGTATTGTAAAGTAGTATCTGTGAACTCCTCCCCACTAGTTTCCTGTTTTTTTAGTCAAAAATAGTGCATAATTTAGTTACATATTACTATACTAACACATAGCTGACTTGATCGAAGACGATTCTCGTGATACATATTTTTTTTTTGTTTGTTGTTTTATTTTTATATATAAATCAGCTACCTTACCTGGATTTTCATCATACTTTGGACTTATAACAGTGATTCTAAATTAATAATTATGTGAACACCTCTCAACTGGCAGGTGGACTATACCGCTAGTTGCTGTATAAAATCATATTAGTGAATCTTACTTTTTATTTATAGATATAATATTTTTTATATATATATATATACATCTGTCACATATATACACTGAATATAATTTTATTTTCTTATTCAAATTAGTCTTAAGGCTTACATTAGTGATGATGAAGACTTTTATTCCCTCAGTAGTGATGATGATGATAGCTTTGTTAGTGTTCCATCCCTGGCTGACACACTGCAAATGCATTTTGCCGATGTTCCAAGAAACTTTAATGTCGTACATATAAATGCGCAGAGTATTCCCGCCCACTTCCCCGATATGCTGACCAACCTTGACTCTAAGGATATTCACGCTATTCTCGTTTCAGAATCATGGCTTAAGCCTTGTCTTCCCTTAACTTCTTACTCTATGCCTGGCTTCACACTCATTAGGAATGACCGATCGGTTGGCGGCGGTGGTGGTGTAGCCATTTATCTCCGTAATTACATTCCACACTCTGTGGTTTGTGTATCTTCACAGCCGCCTCCACCAAACGCTGGTGAACACTTGTTTGTGGAAGTCGAAGTGCATCATATAAAAATTCTTTTAGGGGTTTATTATTGTCCCTCGTTACCTGTGAATTACTTTACGTCCTTTGAGAATATCCTGCAACCTCTTTCTCCTTCCTATAGTCATATTAATATAATGGGTGATTTTAATACATGTCTATTGAAAAAAGATTTCCGCTCGTCTTCTCTTCTTTCCATAGTAGAATCTATCAATCTCTCTATTCTCCCTTTAAATGCAATCCATCATTTTCCCAACTGTACATTATCTCTTCTTGACCTAATCCTTGTTTCATCTCTGAACCACGTCGCTAAACATGGTCAATGCGCAACAGACGAATTTTCTTATCATGATCCTCTCTTTCTCTCCTACAAAATACGTCGTCCTAAGATAAAGTCAAGAGTTCTCTTGCAGCGCAATTTTGGTGGCATGGATGTTGATCTTCTTAGAGAAGACGTAAAAGAGATCAATTGGACCCCTCTTTTAACAGCAGAGTCCATTGACGAAAAGGTAAACCTTTTAATACCAACTTAATAGCGCTTTATGATACACACGCACCGGTTCGATCCATTAAATTAAAACATTCACCATCACCCTGGCTGACAGACGAAATTAAAAAAATTATCGTTCGTAAAGCAGCAGCGAGGTTGAAATATAAATCTAGACCTACCGATGTCAATAAAGAAAAGTACTTAAAGTTACGTAACTTATGCAACAAGGTGTGTAGGAATGCAACGCCAGCATATCCATAGCTCCGTAAAAAACGGTGACCCAGCTAAGGTCTGGAAATTCCTTCGATCACTAGGAGTCGGAAAGCAGCGTCAAGAATCATCTCCTAAGCTTCTGGATATTAAACAGCTTAACCAGCACTTCAATGCTTCGTCTAACTTTAATAAGACAACTAAAATGAATACATTAAATTATCTTTCAACAATTCCGACTCCTGATTATCCTCCATTTGTTCTTAGTCAAGTGTCTGCTTGTGATGTTGAGAAGAGTATTCGGTCCATTACATCTAATGCAATTGGCACTGATTCTATCAGTCGTAATATGGTCCTTCCCATCCTCGATGAAATTTTACCTATTATTACCCACATCCTTAATACTTCCATTGTCAGCGGTGTTTTTCCATCGACATGGAAAGACGCCCAAATTATTCCTTTACCCAAGAATCCCAAACCTGTATCCTACTCCGAATATCGTCCTATCTCAATTTTACCTTTTCTGTCAAAGGTCCTGGAACGCCATATCCACTATCAGCTTAGTACATTCCTTTGCAGAAATAACCTACTTAACCCGTTCCAATCCGGTTTTCGCCCCGGCCATAGCACGACCACCATTCTCGTCAATATTCCAGATGATATAAGGACAGGCATGGAGAAGGGAAACTTCACAGTTCTATGTCTACTAGACTTTAGCAATGCTTTCAACACTGTGGACTTCGACGTTCTCCTTACCATACTTAATTCTCTCAACATATCTCCAACGACTATTGACTGGTTTCGAAGTTACCTGTTCGGCCGCCGGCAGCGCATCCGACTGGATGATAACTACTCTACCTGGTCCAACACAGCTGCTGGAGTGCCACAGGGTGGCGTTTTATCTACTTTAATTTTTTCAATATTTATTAATTCAATCTCGAATGAACTTCTCTCTTCCGACCACCTTTGATGATTTGCAAATATACAGTAAAGCAAATCTTAACGAACTGTCTCAAGGTATTAACACTATCAATAAAGATCTGGCTAGTATAAGTAAATGGGCCACTATGAATGGGCTTAGGGTTAACCCTAGCAAGACGCAAGCTATAATTGTCGGTAGCTAAAGACTTATTACTAAAATTGACTGTTCTAAGCTTCAATGGGGCTTACATATTGATAAGGTATCAAATAGACTCAGTTCAGTAGAATACGCAGAAACATTCGTGAACTGACTGATATCGAAACAGCCAGGTAAGTTTATTTTAGTTATTTTTATAGTATAATGCAGTATAAAATTATATTCCTGCTGTAGAAGAGGGCTATCCCAGCAATGTCTAACTCAGGTAATCGTGATTCACAAAGCAAAAATTTAAACAAATAAACATCCTGACGGTGGCATATCAGTATATTTATGAAAACCCGTTTTACCTTCATTAAAATAAAAATCAGATTCACACACGTAACTTGACTTATTTAATGATAAAAATACATGTTTTTTTTTCAAATCGTCAGATTAAGATAATCCCTCGAAATAATCGTTAGATTAATGGTCAGCTTGTCTAGGACATTAAGCTGAACCGTCTTTATGATAGTCCGAGACATGTGGGGTTTTTACATTTTTAATATCTGACACGCGAGAGTACTGAGACTGTAGACACTCCCCCCACCAATGAAAGGGATACATCGTATGAACTTTTTTTTTTCCTGCCATCTAATCTAAATCCAATAGGTCCTAACGAGGCTTGAGTAAATACCCATTTAGCATCGTGGGCTCCCTTCTATTTAGTGGTGGATAAGAAGATAGAAGATGAGTCGACTTAAGTTTTACAATGTTATTAATTGCCGGCTTTTACCCCGTCATTCACTACACACCAAAAAAACGTCAATTTATCGCGATCATGAGCCTTATATTTGATGATCAGATGATATTTAACAAAGTTTGTTAGAATAGATATCAAAGATGCACCCTGCAGCAGTGGTGTATACAACGAAAGACTTTTTCTGAACTTTGCGTTGTCTATAAAGACAAGTGGATCCGTTTTCTATCTCTTAATGCTTTTTAAATTACCATAATTTGCTCTTATTGTAACGCAATACCTACTATTAATTTTGTTATAAATTTGATATTAATTTGGTATCTGGTAGGATAGGTAATCATTTATTAACCGCTATCCAGATAGTGTATTTAGGCATTATACCGGATAGTTAATCGATAAGTAAATTTAATGTGTGAGAGAAGAAATAAAATGATGATTATTATTACTGTTTTATCTCTAAACACAGCACACAACAATTTTTTATCTTATAAATGCAGTTATTTCCGATGACAATAAAACATTCATCAAAGTACCTAATAATATAAAAACGATAGACTCAAACCAAGTTTATTGGTAAATGGTGTCTCAATAAGAGTGCACGATTTAAATTTCACGCCATTTTTTTTCTTTGGAGGTTGCATCAACGACTGTTCCGATTATTAAAAAATGAGCGCTACACAACTGAACAAAGCGTTATCATTTTGAAAACCCATTACAAAAATGCATTGACTGTGAATGGCATTCGTTACAGGAACATGCTAACGGAGTTCTTGTGGCTTCAATTTGTTGGTATGGATTTGAACGACATCTGGTTTCAGCAGGATGGCGCCTTATGACACACCGCGCACGGAACAATCGATTTATTGAACGCATTGAGCAACGATTGCCAGACCGAATCAGCTCCCGAAATTCCGATGTCAATTGGCCGCCAAAATCGTGCGATTTAACGGCGTGCGATTTCCTTCTTTGGGTTTTTTTTTGAAATCTCAGGTCTATGTGAATAAACCACAACCAATTCCTGAGCTCAAAGCCAAGATCCAACGCGTCATCGGTGAGATAGAGTCACATCTTTGTCAAAATCTCATCTAAAATTTCATGAAAAGAGAAAGAGCCTGTGTTCAGAGCTGAGGGGGCCATATGCCGGATATTTCATTCCATACATAATCGGAACAAGTCTACTTTACAATGCAATAAAAATATCATCACTCGCTCAAAAAAACATGCGTTTTATTTTTAAATTAAATCGTGCACTCTTATTGGGTTACTTTAGAATTCAATAAACTACCTACGGCAAGGCGATTAAATCTTGTAGGTAAGGATAATAATGTTGTTATTGAACATTTTAGTTTAATATCAGCGCTCTGGTCTTTATACGAGTATAGAAATAATTGGAATATTATAAGTAATAATAAGGAAGTAAGACTTGGTGTTTCGCGATAAATTAAACAATCCGCAAATTTTACAAACCGTTAAGCTGCTTGTACCAAACACCAAACTGCGTCAGGCACCAAGGTCCAACTAGGACAAATGTACGTGTCAATGTACACGTAAATATGTCCAGTCGTTTGCTGACTTCGAGTGGGGAACATTAGTTTATTTAAATCATTAAATAATTGAAATAAACCCTAAATGATAATTAAATAAATGAAAAGTAAATGATATTTTCATACTTGTAGTACGAATATATGTGGTTTAGTATTAAATATGTGCTTTAGTATTAAGAACACAGTCATAATTAAACTAGACTGTTCTAACTGTAAATTGACTGTTATAACAATTCTTAATTTAATTCAGATAAATCATGCTTATTATCATCGGTTCGTGAATATAAGATAATATGTAAAATAACGTATGAAAATACGTCACATCAATAAATAAATTAATAATGAAATTACAAATAAAATTAAATAATTAAGAAGCGGGTTTTAGTCCATTGAAAAGTTACATTTGGGGTTGCGTTTGTCAGAGGACGCAATTTTATTTTTGAAGGGGGGGTTAGTGTAAAGTTAAATCCAAGTTTGTGGGGTTGCAACACTTGTCAAAAGGTTGTCACTTGTGAAAAAAAGGTACAAATGGTTTTTACGGTTTTTCTGCCAAATTATAGATCTTACAAAAAAAGGTATGTAACATTTTTTGTTGCAAATAAAATTATAGTAACTTTTAATCGTAGAATCATAAATAAAAAGTTATAAGCGAAAATCCATAAAAGTTTTTTTGTAATCATTTTACAAAAAAAGAATATCAGACCATTTTTATAGACGGTGTTTTAAGGAACAATTTTTATTATAAACATTTTTAAATTTATTTATTATTTAAGGTTTGACAGCGCTGCGAAACGAACACTATTCTTCAGTATTCATAACTATACATGAATATAAATATAAATATTAATGATTTACCATAGTTTTTCATCATCTTGTTATTTTTTATGATAATCTTTTTAATTATTGAAAATAAAACATTGTTATTTTCTGAACCTATTGTTGTTTTCTGACGAGAGAAGGTTATTTGATAGCATTTGGTTATATTCAGCCGAAGTTTGTTAGTTTACAGTACGTATCAAATCTGTTGAGGTCAGCTTGTAATTCATGTGTATCGGAAAGGGTTTCAACTCTTATGAATTTTCATGTCATCAACATAAAATAGTTGTAAGAATGTTCGAAGCAACTTTTAATGTCGGCTATAAATAATAATAACAACAAAGGTCCCAAAAAAGACCCCTGCGGGACGCCGGAAATGATAGACTTTAAGGCAGAGGTGTAGCCCTTAAGAAACACTGCTTGTGTCCGACTTTCTACATATGAAGAAAACCACCTACACAAGTCACTGTAAATTCCGGCGGCCAGTAATTTTTGTAAAAGCAGTCGGTGATCTATTCTGTCAAAACATTTACTGTAGTCAGTATATATGATATCCAGCTGCGTGCCCCGTTCCATCCTATCGGATACAATATATTCATTCATTAAATTTGATGTTGTGGAGCGGTTTCTAAGGAAACCATGTTGTTCCTCACCCAAACCATTCCTGACTACCGCGTAAACATCTGTGTAGACCACTCGTTCAAGTACTTTAGAAAACAAACACATTTTAGAAATGGGGCGATAGTTTTCAACCTCAGATTTATTCCCCTTTTTGAATACCCCTTGTAACAAACGCAGATTTCCAGATTTTTTGAACTATACCTTCCGATAAAGATCTTCTAAACAAAATACATACAGGAACAACAATACTTTCGGCACATCTGACGATGTAAATTGGAAGTATCAAATCAGGACCACTAGACTTGGATAAATCCAGAGTCCTGAATAAATGGTGTACTCGCGAAGGGCATATTTCAATAGTATTGTAGATGCAACACTAAAGAAAGAAAGAATAAAAAAGTATTTTATTTGTATCTTCTACTAGTTAACAGAATAAATATACTGACATATTTCCATAGGTTTTATATTTACGATAGAATTTGTATTTTTCTTTAAGGATCATTACCAAAGCGGAGTTATACAATAATGGGTGTGAGAAATGTTTAACTGATTTTAATGAGATATACCACTCTCTAAGCTCATATAATTTGTTATAAAATATAGTGACAGCATCATCCAACGACTTAGTGGATAGAAGATCCTCCCAGTCAACGCGGTCTAGTTCGTTATTTAAAGCTGTGTAGTATCCTCGCGAAAGAAGGTACTTTTTTGTAAATTTATCCGAGAGTGCATGAATTTCGACAAATTCTGCCTGAACAGTACCAGTAACAGTAACAAAGTCATTTAAATCGTTTAAAAAACCTCTTACCATATTACAATCATCCTTAATATATTGCAATTTATTTCACGTAGGTATATTGTATTCGCTTACTCTTCCTACAACTAAATCAATATGTCTACTTATTACCTCAATTTTCGTAATCTTCCAATAATCAGCAATAAGGTTCCTTAACATAACGTAACAACAGTGTTCCGGTAGTTATATATTGTATGCTAATAATAAATGTGAATTATCTAAGTTTGCAACATTTTATAGTATTATTAAAGAAATATCTCATATCCTTAATAGTGTTGTGGGTACACATACTATATTGCTTACTTGTCTACCTGTATATACTTGTCTACCCGTATATCAGCTGTGCAGTCAGCTAATGTATACACATTAAATCATAGTGACATATTTTGTCGCTGTTGTATATTATATTGTTTGTTCATACCACGGAGCAGATACAAAGTAGATTTTTGTATCTGCTCCATATTCATCGGTTCATACTACAATATAGATCTTAAACTTAGTATGTAATAGACGAACAGTCCCGTCATTTTCGTGAGACTAAAATTGAAATGTTTTCTGTGTGCAAGTTTTACAGACGTGTGACTGACTTTTAGTGTCGGCACATTGACGTCACCGCAATATCGATATATAAAATCGGCAATATTTATATATCATTATAGATTGGTAGTATTTTGTATGTTTTGTTACTATGAGTTGTTGTGCTTTTGTTTGTAATTTAGAAGAATGTAATGTAAGAAATTTTAATGACGGAAGTGAAGAAAGTACAATAGAATAATGATTGATATAACTTTCATCCTAATGTATTTTTAATATTTTGTAGCGTTAATTACCAGGTTTAATGTTGATCAAGTACGTAAAGTAAGCTTACGATGTACTGTCTCTAGTGTACACACTCTTACACACCCACGCTTCGACTACTATCATTAAACATTTTATGCCAGTAAATCGGTTTCGGGGACTTCTTAACTGACCTCATGAAAACTGTGACATTTAAAATTATTTTGAATTAATAAAAAATATTTTTGCTACAAAAGGGATATAATATCACAAAGAAGCGGTACCTTTGTAATAAATAAAACATCAAAACAAAATTAAAATATTTTTAAAATTATGACAAACCTTACATAGTCATATCAAAATCAAATCAAATCAAAGTATTTTATTTCAATAAAACCAATTATTATAGGTATTTTTAAATTGTCAGGAGTAGGAGAGAGGCAGAATTAGTGACTAGAAGGACACTCGACACTCTTTTTCAACACGTTTTTTACAACTGTATGGTAAAATTGTTTTTATGTAATAAATGGATGTAGGATATAATGTTGAAACATATAAACACTCCAGCTAATGAATACTCTAGTCAGTTTAAGTAGTAGTAGTCCCGATTAGGCCAAACGAGCGGCACCCATTGCAACACGACGCACGCATCAGCCATCATCCAAGTCAACCATATTGAAGGGAGCTGTACGCCCTGACACGCCACCATTAGCAGGACTTCTAGGCGAGCATGACATACTCAGAACTATCAGGCTATTGCCTATAATAATAACTTCACCCATCTCACACATTTTAAAAATATAACTTAATAATATTGACTACACAGTTTTCACGTGTACAATTCAATATTTTCAAAATGAAACATTAAAATTTATATTATATCTTCAATATCAGTACCTAATAATATTAATAAAAAAATTCTACGTAAGGAATATATGTGATAAGAAAACTAAAACTAGTACATACGTGAAAATTAAAAGGAGAAGTAGAATCTAAAGACCATTACGAATATTTTTTAATTTTCTTCTAATAATTTTTCTTAGCATTTTTATCAGCTACATAAACATCTAGTTTATATTTATAACAAGCTCATAGTTTACACTAATAACTAGAGATTGCTAACTAGGTAAGCTTGTTTACAGCTATAAAATAACATAATATTCACAGTTTAAGAGTTTAAGATTGTTAGTGTAATTGTGTTATGATTTTACTTTGTTCCATGAAATCAGGGAAAACCCCGTGATCTGTACACAAATTAAATGAAAGCGTCACGTAGGGAGCGACAAGTTTAATAATAGATTGGCAAGTTTCGATATCGGTTAAAATTATATATCGGATAATATGATAATTAGTTAAAATTACCATATTAATGGTATCTCATTATATTTATAAAAGTTATCACAAGATAAGTGAAAATGGAAATTCTTAACAATTAGTAAACTATACCAACCTTTCAGTTTCAGGTCAAGCTCTTTCTACCGAAAGGCCTGTAAATTGTTCATCGATATACAATAACACATCAAAAGCATTCAAGTTAAGCAATCTATCTAATTTAGATGCTAAACTTTTCGGACATTTTGACACAATTTGTTAAATTTATTATTAGTATGTATAGCTGGAATTGTAACCAAAAAAATTAAAACTTTTCATTGGCATTGATGGTATTCAATCTCTACAACAGATGCCATGATTATGATTTGTCTTTGTTTCATGAGATTAGGGAAAACTCCTTGATCTCAATACAAATTAAATGATTAACACAAGATAGGTAAGTGAAAAAGGGAAATGCTTACAATTGGAAAACATTACTATAGTTTCTGAATTGCTTTCCTTTCCATAACAATGTACCTACATTCTGCAAAAAAAAATGTTCCGTAAATCACATCAAAATCATCAAAATCAAAATTATTTATTTCAATTAAACCCATTGTAGGTATTTTTGAATAATCAGGAGGAGTCAGTCAGTATAAGTCGGTCGTGAAGCTAGTTGCATGTTCCAAAACGTAGATCCTATGGAGAAGAACAGGCAAGAAACTCCAAGGACACTCTTTTTCAACATGGTATTTTTTTAAACAAAGTTCCTTGTTACATTTTTTTATTAGCGCAGTTTTATGTGAGGACATTGTAACATAATATTGTTCTATAATGAAAAGAAAATCACAAAGCTGCTAGGCAACATAGAAAATTAACTGAATACTTAAGTGACTACACAGTTCTCACATATGTTCAATTCAATTCTTTCTAATTAATTATATATATATATATATATTATATTTTTTAATTATATACTAATAGCAAAGCTATTTGGTGTTTAAGTTTAATAGGGAGATGCATAAATGTTATTGTCCCCGGAATATAATAATTTTATTTAGATAAATTCTTAATGTTTCTTTTGACATATTTTTTTGTTATGATTCATATCTAACCCTTATTGACAAATATATTTCAATTATATATTTAATAATTAAGTATCAATGGTTACATAAAGGATCCTGGTCAAATGAATGTTTGTTCAAAGTGCAAAAAATTTTATCCGTGACTATATTCCTCAAAAATTAATAAAACCGTTCTATCAAAAATCTTCTTATCAAAATTCATACCGGTTTCATTTCATTTCATCATACATTGTCTGAAATAAATTTCACAGTTTTGACATACGTAAATTACGTCTGGAGATGGATAAGTCATAAAACCAGGGCCGTGAACATCAAAATCTTTACTATTAATTAACGAGGATCGTATTCCCATCTGTTGTAGAGATTGAACACAATCAATACAATTTACATTACAATTCTTTTGACACGTTATTGTATATCACTGAACAATTAATACGCCTTTCTGTAGAAAGAGGTTGACCAGAAAGGATAGTAATGTTTTCTAATTGTAAACAATTTCCATTTTCACTTATCTTTACCTCTGTCTGACACAGGAGTCTTTTATAAGCAGATATAAAATTATGAACTGTAGGGTTATTATCAAACCCACCTCTAGATCGGATAGTGCTAAAAAATGTCTAAATGGTCCTGTGATAACTTGTATAGTGGTAAAAAATTTAATCGATCCTCTTCTAAATAATTTACGTATAATCCTTTCAAGCTTTTAATATTGATTAAAAACCCAGCAAGACCTAAGCGCCTTGATGAATTAATAATTAAAGTGCCATCTTGAAATTTAAGATTAAAAAAATAGTAATAGACTTCGTCAATCTTTTGAAAAATTTCTTGTTTGTTGTTAATGTGAATTGGTTTTTTAAACCCAAATGAGAGAAAATTCCTAGAATTAAATATATCAAAAATATCATTGACATGCGAAATAAACAGCTCTGTAGCTTCCGAATTTTGAATTTAGTTAAATTTAATGATGAACGACGGAATTCAATAGCAATAGCAACAGATCTAGATAGTAACTGCGCCGCTAACTTGACTTTCATTTTCTGCTTGAAGTAATGTATGTGCCTAAATGATACTTTATTTGCCAGTCTCAGCCCTTCGTTTAATTGAATATCAAACAGTTGATTAACATGATTAAAATCAATAGCCCTACCATTACCGAGTTGTAGTAAATGACAAGCATCCAGTATAATGTAGTATTTTTTACTTTTATAGGTAAAATACGGGATGTGTTGTGTTTTTAATTTTGCACCCAATAAATTACACATATTAAGATTGGATGCGATCCCATCAAAAGTGATAGAGACTAACGTACACCCTGTATCTACGAGTAAACTAAGACAGATTTTTAAAAAATTGGCTTTTTGGAGGGCTGTAAAGCTTCTACCTGGAAAAAATCCTACAGGCAGCTTCCAAAACCCATTGATTGCCACTACCATAAAAACGAGAACTTCATTGGCAATTGATGATTCATCGCTTTGTAAATCATTACCGAAATTGACGGTTCCGTAGTGCTTATTGCCAACAAATTCTGTGTATTCCTTGACACCCATTTCGTCGAAAGTTACACTGAGCAGTAAATCCCTTTTGCTCGCCTCAATTTTTATGGTGTTAAATGATTCAGCGGTAATCCCGGGCTAATATGGGGAAATATTTTCTTCAAATTTCAATGAGACCAATCAATGAATACTCTAGAGTATTCACCAATGAAAAAATAATGATTGAAATCAGTTCACAATGGACGAACAAAATTAATTTTTCGATTTTGAGTGGTTCGGTTTTAATTTATCTGTTGCAATAGCTTAATATCAATTGCTGCATCACCTTTTACAAAATATAACTTTTCCCGATGCAGGAACATTAATTGTTGAGAAGATCTACTGGTACTTCACTTTCAGCTCAACTTCACCAAATGCAATCTCATGAGCATACATTATTTGGCAACCTCATTAAGTAATCGTATCGCCACTTGTGAAATACTTACTATTGATTGATTCCGGTACCCGGTACACCGGTTTCATATTGCAGCAGCCATCTTCGAGTAAGGAGGTAATATATATCTATAAGAAGGTGAAGACGAACTGGAAACCTGCCCCGTTTTTTGAAGTCTGTTAAAAATAATCAAGTTGTGATGAATAATTAAATAATGAAGTGAAATGATTGCAGCTTGATAGTTCTTTTATGCGACATAAAATATATCGACATATCGATAGATTGTGTTTTGCTTTTAGTCAATCACTGTGCCAAAAGCGATCATATTCACGTATTCAATATTTTTTATCTAACACATAATTTTTTTAAATATTACAATATCTGGAAAATAGACAATTCACTGCATATGTTAAATGTAATACTAAATAATTTTGTGTATATATTCTACGAAAATAAACACTTTGAAAGTAGTATTGAACTTTTGGTATTTAGCTTTCAAACGTTTCTTTCTTTGAATTTTTCCCGTATGTTACACCACAATCTAACAGATAATACGGCACCGTTATTGTTTTTTATATTTACAAGTTAAAATATAGAAAGATTACGACGAAAACACCAAAATTAAAACGGGAAATTTTTTGACATTGAGACTATTTGAAACTAAATGTTTCAAAACCGGTCTCACTGTCAGATTTATTCTGTCTCTTTCTCACACCTAGGTTTTTGTATAAGGCTAAGTTTCTCACTCGCACACTATGTTCGTCTATTACGTTAGTATATTAAGTTTATGGTATAGATTGTCATAATGACATTGTCGTTTTATGAAGACAGATGGCGCAACCTGTTCTTCTTGTCCTCAAACTTATCACAGCCTGTCTGGGGGGAACCAAGTCCACGGCCAAGAACCCTAATTGGATGTGTCTCAAGTGTCTGAAAAATAAATTATGTAAAGAATTATATGTAAAGAATTGCATGTGCATACATACGGGGTCAGTTAACACATGGCTTAGTCGGCTAATTAATTTTATTTTTTCTCCCACAACTGGGTTAACCACTAGGATTCGTGGTTAAATATAAGGGACATGCTAGTGTTACATAAGAATACATTAATTGTGAACTCTAAACATGTTCGAAGACACAACGAAAGTCTAATACTAATTTTGTCTGGGGGGGATGCGCATGCACGCATGCACTGTGTATTCCCAGTTAATTTATATTAATTCGTATGATTTAAAGGCAGACACATTTTATATTACATAAAATGTACCAACAAAATATTTATTTAGGTTATTCTCTAAAATATTCAGCTACTTTGTAGCACAAAGTCTAGGTTAATTATGCATTTATAAGAAATACAATGGTGCCGATTCCATTGTACACTCGACTAAACTAAAACCTGACTTAATTTCTTCATATGAAATCAACCTTGTGTTCTTCCCAATAAGGTCTATTTATTACTTTCATCTATTTCTGAGCGCAACTAAATTTCACTAAAACCTGTCAACGTATACTCAACTTTATTTCTACGCCCCATTTATTCAAATGCCGTATAATTGCCACGCAGCGATAGTCCCCAAATATTCAAATGCCATATAAAAACTTGTTCAAAACGAACTAAGATGACGTTAATCGACACCTACGAAGACGCTTACTAAAAACACAGAGCAAAAGAGATGGCATTCAACGGATAGCCGCTCTCGCTACGTGGTATTAAAGTTTATTTAAGCGTATCAGACTTTAGTCGACAAATAAATTGCTTATTTGGATAGCGACATATGTTACCTACTTGTTTCAGTTTGAAATAAGATCTTGTTTCGAAGTGTACAAGGTTTACATCTTATATGAAGAAAATTTAGTGAATTTTAATTTAGCGAGTAAAGTAACAGAATTGGGACCAATATCCATTTAATAAAAAATGCTGTGCCCGCTGGCGCTGGGTACAGAAGGCATATATTATAAAGAATAGAATATAAATCTATGGAAATAATTATTTTTTATATTAAGTTAGAGTCACATGTGGTGATGTTTAGGTGTGAATTATATAGTTAATCACTTTACATACAATAATTTAGAACCTACTTCTCAAAGCTAATTACTTAGGTATCCGGTGAAGAAAGCCTTCGAGATGGTATGTCAAAGAGTGCAAAAATAAAATATGTATATTTACATTACTATGTATTCCACTTAGTAAATAGTCAACAATACATAATTAAAATAATATTACCCGTGGGGAAAGTACCTACACATGAAACATACAATTTTAATGATATTTTGTGTTCAAACCCGGATTAAAGTTCCTTGGATTGCAGAATATACGCAGTACTCGTAGAACCGATTACATATGCTAGAACGTAAAGTTGAATTGACTTTGTCAATATTCCAAAATAAATAAAATATCTATAGTTATCAATCACTGATGGAAGTACACACAATTTATTTTTGTTTCGATATGTATCGTAGTCAATTACTGGGTTCAATTCCCGGGTTAAATCGTGTGGTTCAATTATAATAATTATACATTTAACTATGAGTAGCGAGTTTGAACCAATGGCGTAAGGAAGTACATTATGCCTATTATATTCCCATCATGGAGAATTGGCTCGAGAAGCAGCACGGCAGCCTCTCCTACCGGCTGACGCAGGTTCTGACCGGCCACGGCTGTTTCAGCAAGTACCTATGTCGCATAGGCCGGGAGCCAACGTCTGCGTGCCATCACTGCGGAGGCTGTCGCGAGGATACTGCACTCCACACTCTAGTGGAGTGCTCAGCGTGGACGCAACAACGTCGTGACCTCGCGGCGGCTATTGGAGTGGGAAACCTCTCACTGGAGACCATGGTTCTGTCCATGGTCCAAAGTAAGAGTGCGTGGGAATCCGCTGCCTCTTTTTGTGAGGAAGTGATGTTAGCAAAAGAGGCAGCCAGTAGAACGTATATACTTATTTCGAACTACATTCTAGTGAGTGTTTAGCTTATCTGGTGTAGAGTACGATTTCTACTAGATTGGTTGCGGGATCGAATCCCTCTTTGATATTTTTTTCTTTTTTTGCATTTTTATTATATAAAAACTAATTTACTTTTTTAAATTTTTTTAGGTATCGGTTTTAACCGACGAAAAAAAAGGAGGTTCTCAATTCGACCGTTTATATACCTATTTTTTTTTTTTTATGTATGTTCATCTATACTTATTTATACTTATAATAAATCTGTGGCGGGATGAATTCTGTACATTGAATATATTAAAAAAAAACGACTGAGGGGTATTAAGATATCGATACTGATGCCGAATATGCGATTCAAACCATTTTTGTCTGTCTGTCTGTCTGTCTGTCTGTCTCTCTTTCTGTCTGTCTGTTTATATGGTCACGATAAACTCAGAAGTTACTGAAGGAGTATGCTTGAAACTTATCAAGCTATTATAGCTTGAGTGCCTGCGCAGGTTATAGTGAATGTATATTTTCAATCGTAGGATATCATCGTGCTTTTCTGTGGTGATTGCTGAAGCAGCAGGAATTTCTTTTTTCTTTGTTTGGTGATCCCAGAGTAATCGATAGCTGGTTCTAGACTATGCCAACGAGCTATTTTGCCTCTCGCAGCCATTAAATTCATAAATATGTTTCAGAGCATTAATAATAGTAACAACTTAACACACCTCATACACGGCCGTCTGATCCTAAACTAGGCAGAGCCTGTACTATGATAACCAGACTGCTGATAAATATACTTATATATTTCTAAATACATACATATTATAAATAAATTACACCCAGACTGAGAATAATTTGTCCTGGGTGGAAATCGAACACACGACCTCTGGCTCAGCAGTCAGGGTCACTAACCACTAGACCATCAGGCCAGTCCAGTAAATATACATATATTTATAAATAGAGTTATAGAAAAAGAAGATCCAAACTTTTAAACTTTTGCGTTCCATAATAATATAATTATGTAAACGGGAATTCACGCGATCACGTATTTAAAAAGTATCACAGTACCTACAGGCCTGTGATCACGGCCACGACCACGGCAAAGCAAAGGTTTTAAATACGTGTAAATTTTTATTTAAAGCATATAATATGACTTACAAAAAAAAAGTTGTTAGTTTAACTTAACACTTTGTTAGTATTACAGTATTTTACTATAATAAATGCATGGCAGACACTATCGCCAAAAAAATTACAACTAAGCTGAAATATTGACATGTAACCGGTGAAGTTTTTTTTACACTTTCAGACCATTTATTTTCCGTTCGGTTACAGTAGTGTGAAATCTTATGTTACACCGTGACTAAACAAAGCTCAGAAGCAAACACTGACTACAGCAAGAGTCTCCCAATTGGTCGGACGAATCGAGATGTTAGGTCGTCACAGTTGTTTTATGACGATTTTCTGCGAGGAGAACATCTCGCGCAAGGAGGAGGTGACGGTGTGGATTCTTTAGAAAAACTTCCAGGTGGAAACTTTTCACTCGCGCTCTCGTGCGTACGCTAAGAGTGGCCGTGGGTGTATGAGCCGAGTTTTATGTTCTTCACCCGAAGCAGAGTCTCCCGTGAAGAGGTGTCTGGATATCGCCCAGGTGTCCGCTAGCCAGCGCTGGGTGGATCATTGGAGGCAAAACGTCGCCGTACCGACGGTCAACTCATAAACGGTGCTGTGAGGCACACCGTGTGGTTTTAGTTGGTTTAAGCCTGATATACGGCCTCACCAATAGCCCGGTGAGGTGAGCTTCCACACGAAAAACAAATGAGTAATGTTACCACGGCCAAATTATGTCGTTATTTCACGTGTAAGCAACCAAAACAACCTTTTTTGTACGCTCCAGGTTGTTTCACCGCCAATACAGTATAAAAAATCCTGCCTGGAGAAAGAGGTACTATGCAATAAGCGACAAATTGCTGTTTTCCGAAAAAAACGCGAACGAAGTCGCGGGCACAGCTAGTATTATATAAATATTTGATGGTACGATTTTTAATGTTTTGATGAACATAGTACTGCGTAAGATCGTCGGTTAAACCTTACGGAATACAGCTGAGACGTTGGTTTAGATTTGCCTGGCTAAAAATTGGTTAAACTAATGTTAATTACATATATGTATGTATATGTTATGCAGCAGACATGTTCAAACCTAGATTACAGTGATATATTACTAGGGAAGGAACATAAACTAAGAATCCTGAACAACTGCACCGGTTTGTTATAGTTAGGTTAAAATTTAGTAAATTTAATAAAGCTGTTGTTGGAAGTTTATAATAAACTGGAAGCGTTACATAGCAATGAAATAATTAGATCATTAGAAGAGAAAACAGGTAATGCGGCCACCTATTGAGTTCGAACCTCAAGAAAGGAAAATGCATCAAACTTTAATGCGACGAGTTCAGAGTTTTATAAAAGTTGAAGACTGTTCCTTGTTATTTTATAGGGATTAGAATACTATCGACTTGACATTGGTAATTATTGAAATTAACATAAATACACTAAAGTAATTACTTTAGGAAAATGTATTACGAAAAATGTTCTGCTTCAGAAAAAGAAATCAGAAGAGACGTAAAACTTATACCGGTTGATCATATTTTATGCGCGTGGCTGATGGGTCAATTAATCGATTGAGATAAACTGATAGTGGATGTACGTCATACTTATCCTTAAAGCAGATATAACGTTGAGAATGTTACGGGTCAGACGCCCGTATTGTATAATTATGGTAAACATAGACGGGTGTCACGTTGTGGATACTTGTGGACGTTTATATAATTAAGTACACAATTAGTTAAAGTACTAAAGATATACGAACGATGACCTTACCTCTGAACGTTACATTCGGGTAATGATAATGGGTTCGCTTACAGAACCTTTATTGGTACAAATGAGATTTTAAGATTAGTGTCTAAATACATAATAACACGACCATGTTGATTTGGCGGGTCAGTACCTTGAAAAGATTCGTGCATAACAAATCCTCTACTGTTTTATTATTACATTTCAGTAATAGCCAGTATAAACAAGCGACGTGAACTACCTGCTGGGATCCGGTAATCATCGTGACTGCGGAAGTATAACATAAGGGAGACGGCGAGGTTAAAGAGAGGCCGAGCTTCGTAGAAGGAATTTACTAATAAGGCGAATAAAGAGGTTTCAGATCAATTGTATCTGGCCACATTAATGAATATCCGGAATTTCGACGTATGTAAGCTTCTTATAATTTAGTGTAAAGAAACAGTTAAGCAACTAACAAATTCCGGCGGGAGGGTCTAACAGTAGATATGAAAAAAACAGTATTTTTTATACTGTCTTATAATGTAATTAATCTAATGTATCATCTTGTTTCAATAAATATGTACTGATTTAGTGAAATTGTAATAATGTAATTAATATACTGTTCATATATCATCTTGTTTCAATAAATATGTATTGATTTAGTGAAGTTATGTATGTCGCTTTATTAATCTCCCTAACATAAATATAATTTATATGATTGAGTTTGGTATGCTAAAAAAACAACTTCACACAATAAGTGATCATTGCCATGGTTACCTGTTATGAAAGAGAAGTCTTACATATTTTTTATTAACTACAATTTTAATTCATATCTCATATGCTAATATCATAATTACTTGTGAAAATATAAATACCAACTCTTCAATTAATTATTAAACGCCTAAGTCACTAAAATAGGTAATAAGTTGTTGTCATGTTACGTTGATGCTATTACAATACTGACAGGTGTTCTATAACAAAATTGATTCGATTTATTGTAGTCTTTACCGGGGATATGTTCTTAAAGGAGATAGGCCTGTTTTATAGCAAATAATAAGTACATTAATCTCAGACCCGAATTATCCTCTAAAGTTGTGGGTATCAGATCTAAAAGTGGCCGTGCTGGGACGAACATTGAAACAAGATGATATATGAACAGTATATTAATTACATTATAAGACAGTATAAAAAATATTGTTTTTTCATATCTACTGTTAGACCCTCCCGCCGGAATTTGTTAGTTGCTTATGTTTCTTTACACTAAATTACAAGAAGCTTACATACGTCGAAATTCCGGATATCCATTTATGTGGCCAGATACAATTGATCTGAAACTTCTTTATTCGCCTTATTAGTAAATTCCTTCTACGAAGCTCCGTCTCTCTTTAACCTCGCCGTCTCCCTTATGTTATACTTCCGCCATGGGGTCCCATCTCAAAGAAAGCAAAAATGGTTCAAATAAATATCAATAGATGGCGTTACGGGTATCGATTTGTTATTGAAATGTATGGAAAATCAATATTAGGTCCTGATAAACGTATTTTCTAATTTTATGAAATACCCTAAACACGGGAAAATTGAATAAAAGCTTCTGAAGTCCAGTTTTCTTGTTTTCACAAAATTCAATATTGTCATCGTTCCTCTTGCGGCGATTACTCGTACTACGTTGAGGTTGATACGGTTTTGTTATTGAGTTTGTAGTTTAATAGTTTGTAGGTACTGACTATTGACAGTTGGCCAATGTTGGACAATGTTATTGAACTGTTTTGTTGCGTTATGTTGTAGTTAAATTATTAACACTGTAATTTTTATTCGAACTACAAAGCTACTATAAAAAATTAAGAATTAATTTTTCTCATTGTGTTTTACATATTTTTTTCATATTGTCAGGACACAATAATTAATAGTGAACAACGAAACGCATGGTATGTGTCAACTTTGTTCTGTACCAGGTTAGGTATTTATGTAACCGACATTATGATTTGGCAAATAGATACCTACTAACCCACCTACTAAGTACTTACACGTACTATCTACTATTACATTACTACTACTATTTACACATACACATTGCTAATAGGAATCTTTTACCTCGGACCTCACTCGATCGCAGGGCTGCCAGATTGTATTATTGGATACAAAATTCGTATAATTCGGTAATCATAAGTAGGTATCCTGTTTGTATAGTAGATGCATTGTATAATCGGATACAATGTCATTACTGATGTTATTGTGTAATAAGTAGGTACGAACATACACATAGAGATACTTAAAATAAATCATGTCTGTGGTAAACTGTTAAGTAATTATACGTTAAGAGCTATATCACATAATAGCATTTTACAAAACTAGGTATTTACGCACGACGACTCGGTCAAACTCGCGAGTTCCCGACACCACGGCAATGTTGTCTATAATAAATTGTGACTCTGCCCTGTCCTTGAAATAATTACCTACAGCCGGGCGGTATGTAAACACGCGATACGGCTGCCCATAATTTCATCTACGTACTTGAGTTTCTTTCTAGTTTTGTGATTGTAAATATTTTAATCTATTTTTGACGTGACAACGTCTTATAATTCGATGGAGCCGGCTGCACGAATGAAAAAACATGACTCATCCGGCGTTACCTCGCTCTGAGACGTTACTATGACGTCGCTCGGCTCGCCTCGTGTGCACTCGCCACCACTCGGCACCGCTCGTAAAGCAGTTTCGGGTACGGAGGAGTGTGATATTTATAAAACAATTTCGGGTGCGGAGGAGTGTGATATTTATAAAACAATTTCGGGTACGGAGGAGTGTGATATTTATAAAGCAATTTCGGGTACGGAGGAGTGTGATATTTATAAAACAATTTCGGGTACGGAGGAGTGTGATATTTATAAAGCAATTTCGGGTACGGAGGAGTGGATATTTATAAAGCAATTTCGGGTACGGAGGAGTGTGATATTAATAAAGCAATTTCGGGTACGGAGAAGTGTAATATTTATAAAACAATTTCGCGTACGGAGGAGTGTGATATTTATAAAACAATTTCGGGTACGGAGGAGTGTGATATTTATAAAGCAATTTCGGGTACGGAGGAGTGTGATATTTATTAAGCAATACAATGTACATAGTTTTTACAAGTATGAATGTGCTTTGAGCAATTGTTTTACAACTTTTATTTACAACTTTTAAACATGTGTGATATTTAACTTATTGTATTTATGCGTACTAATAAATGTAACTTGATCAATTCAATTGTTATTTAAATTTACCTCCTTTTCTATATCCATACAAAATATCTATCAAACAAATAAAATTAAAATTTTCTTTTGAAAAATACAACCATTCCATCAGTATTTTCTTAAGACGTTGTCACGTTCAACTATCGTCCGTAAACCGACTTTACAGACAACCAATTTTTATTTAAAAAAATTAAATTCGTTGTGAATGAAATGAGAAGTATTCAATAAAATACATGTCCTGATTTTTTATTATTAGATGTAATAAAATAACACACTCTAAATCTTACCAGGTACCTACCATTTTTTACTCTCATAATTATTTAATAATAATATTTGTAAGTAGTTAAATACATGAGTAAATAGTTAGCCTAGGAAATTACCTACTAGTTTTTTTTAACGCGAGCGTTGGTAGGTCTATCGTGTGTCACTTTTGTCACCCTATCGACTTATTTATTTATTAATCCAGGTATTTTACTCGGTGGAAAAAGCGAAATGCCTACCTATTAAAAAAGAAACAAATTACGTTCTAGTAGGTATATAAAAATTATTTTATAGTTTACTTATACTTTCGGAGTTTCCAGGTAGGTTATAAAATGTTATCTCTGGGTGCGTTTTTGAAGAATTCCAGCAACCAAAAACAGCACAATATAGTGTATAATTACTCTTTGCCGTATAAAGGAAGTATTTGTATTTATTTCAATGAAATACACAAATCGCACGCTTACTGCTTAAAAAACCATCAGACCGTTTGTTCGTCACTACGGTGCATTCGCGACTGTTTGTGTACCGAGTGTATACCGAACTCGAGGCGTGTAGGTATGTCTCGCGATCCGACCGTTTGTATGAAGATACAATATTGTATGGATAGTATTGCCGTGCCGCCGCTACCGTAGTGAATCAGCAATCATGATCCTTTTTCCACTATTAAGTTATTTATTTTACTTCCTTTCTTGAAATATTGTTAATAATGCGTAATGTTCCTGCCACTAGCTATGTGCCTGCGACATTGCCCCGAATGAAAGCAAACAGAATGACCAGGCTCCGAGTCTCAGGCAGCCCTGCTATTCTTGGCTAGCTCTTGTGAGCATTTATAGTGATATTATAACTTTTTTATTAAATATGTAAGACCGCCCACTTAGTGAAGTGCCACGCCTAACGAACAACCGAATAATCGAAAATCATAGTATTTTTAGTAAGTATTCAATTTCGTAAAACAACATAAGTACAACATACGTAGGTCAATGTACAAAGCCATCAAACGGATTTGTGCTCTTTTTTGTAATTATACTAAGTACCTAAGTTTATTAAATAGGTTCTTAAGTTGTATTATTATTTTTTAGGCCATGCAGCCAAACATAACATATCTCCACTATTTACGAGTAAGAAAGTACTGACTTTATTTTGCAAAATGCCTGTGGAAACGTTACTGCGGATGACTGGAGAAACTTCTTATTTCTCGTTTCATTTTATTTCTGTGATCATTTATAGTAATATTATTATTTTTTATTAAACTGAATAGGAAAGACTTCATTTTGTATTATAAATGTATAATCGACCATACAGCATAACCATGCAACTATCGATTCCAAGATATATGATAATAACAATCGATAATCGAATAGGTTTAATAACAATTATACACTACCGCATCCCTACCGTGAGCTGTCAAAATTATCATCCTAAATTTGATAAAGTATAATTATCGCCATCTATTGGTTGCGCGTTTATTAGTAGGTAAATAAATCCATTTCGTCGCTAGGTGGCTCTAGCTATCCATAGCTATCGCGCTGCTAGCGGCATCTAGCGCCTTAATTGGCGCGGAGCCCGCAAAATGGCCCGAGTTAGGAAGGTCGCGTTTTGTTGTATGGGATGAGGTATCTGTACTAGTATAGTATTATATTATCTGTGCTTCCGCAGTCACGATGATTAGCGGATCCTAGCAGGTAGTTCACGTCACTTGTTTATACTGGCTATCACTAAAATGTAATAATAAAACAGTAGAGGATTTGTTATGCACGAATCTTTTCAAGGTACTGACCCGCCAAATCAACATGGTCGTGTTATTATGTATTTAGACACTAATCTTAAAATCTCATTTGTACCAATAAAGGTTCTGTAAGCGAACCCATTATCATTACCCGAATCTAACGTTCAGAGGTAAGGTCATCGTTCGTATATCTAAGTACTTTAACTAATTGTGTACTTAATTCCCTAAACGTCCACAAGTGTCCACAACGTGACACACGTCTATGTTTACCATAATTATACAATACGGGCGTCTGACCCGTAACATTCTCAACGTTATATTTGCTTTAAGGATAAATATGACCTACATCCACTATTAGTTTATCTCAATCGATCAATTGACCCATCAGCCACGCGCATAAAATATGATCAACCGGTATAAGTTTTACGTCTCTTCTGATTTCTTTTTCTGAAGCAGAACATTTTTCGTAGTACATTTTCCTAAAGTAATTACTTTAGTGTATTTATGTTAATTTCAATAATTACCAATGTCAAGTCGATAGTATTCTAATCCCTATAAAATAACAAGGAACAGTGTCCAACTTTTATAAAACTCTGAACTCGTCGCATTAAAGTTTGATGCATTTTCCTTTCTTGAGGTTCGAACTCAATAGGTGGCCGCATTACCTGTTTTCTCTTCTAATGATCTAATTATTTCATTGCTATGTAACGCTTCCAGTTTATTATAAACTTCCAACAACAACTTTATTAAATTTACTAAATTTTAACCTAACTATAACAAACCGGTGCAGTTGTCCAGGATTCTTAATTTATGTTCCTTCCCCAGTAAGATATCACTGTAATCTAGGTTTGAACATGTCTGCTGCATAACATATACATACATATATGTAATTAACATTAGTTTAACCAATTTTTTGCCAGGCAAATCTAAACCAACATCTCAGCTGTATCCCGTAAGGTTTAACCGGCGATCTTACGCAGTACTATGTTCATCAAAACAGTAAAAATCGTACCATAAAATATTTATAAAATATTATAGGCATAATGTACTTCCTTACGCCATTGGTTCAAACTCGCTACTCATAGTTAAATGTATAATTATTCTAATTGAACCACGCGATTTAACCCGGGAATCATAAACCCGGGTCTGGCAGTCTCTTCCGAGCCCTGAGATTGAACACTCGCCTTTTCCCGTGTTTTGTAATCATTCTATTAATTAAAAAGTGTTCATCAAACTATTATTTTATTTTTTAAAAAGTTCAAATCAAAATCTCGCGTAACAGAACGGTCGCATGAAAAAAATATAGGAGCATGATCGGTTATATGAGAGTCAAGAATATATGTGGAAGGTCAGTTCTAGGTATCACGTGATCCAAACAGTCGTGGTTGCGTGTGGGTAATAGATAGGCAGGTAGCATACCATTAGAAGAGGTCATATATAAATATTGGTCTGTTTCATTGTTCTTATTTTGTGGTGTTAAATTTATGTTCATGTCTCCAATTAGCGCCAAGGTCTTACATGAACTTAAGAATTTTAGTATTAGGTCTAGCGAGTCTATAAAGCTGCCAATGTTCCCATGGGAGGGGTATCGATATATAGAAACAATTGCAAAATCATTTTTATGTTTAAAGATGAGACAGTTGGCATCAGCGATTTCAGGTTCAGAGACAATATGACTGATTTTATTATTGACATAAATTACCACACCATCGTTTTGGTTTGTAAATTTTGAGGAGTAACAGATAAAGTTGGTAAGAGCTGGTTGGCTAGTTATTTTACTCAGCCAGCACTCTGTGAGAATAATTATTTCCGGGAGATTGTCAAGTCTGTGCAAAAGTACCATCAGTTCATCGAAACTCGCTGAAATGCTTCTGATGTTGACGTGGAGTACTTTCCAGGACTCCATAGGCTTCTTTAATATACCAGCACAATGTTCAGGGGAGCATATTACGGGTTTTGAGACAGAAAGTCTGTCCAGGTCAAATGTAATCAAATTTGTATTATCCATAAATATTTATTGAGAGGAGCAAGGACACTCTGGACAATGGTAGACATACGGTAGTATAACCTTAACACAGTCCAAGTGTTACTAGTGATACTATAGTTATGAGATTATGAAATATTGGAATATTTATTTTATAAGTGCTTTCCTTATTAAATGAGGATATTTCAGACATGTTATAAAATTTGAGATGATTGTAAATATGTGTTGATAGGACAATTGTGTTGTGTAATGTGTATAGATAGTATTGTGTCTTGATCATAAACATAGTATATAAATTAAACACATTTAAAAAAATACAATCCACAGTACATAATATAAAGTTATTTTTTTAACTCCAGGTCTTCTAGTGATTGCTCCGATATAATTCGTATTTGTGTAGTTCCAGTTTCCTTTCGAAGATAGATAATGCCGTTGTTTGTCCAACAAAACATATAATTATGTAGTTTAGAGTACTCCCTTGCTTTATAAAATAACTTCCAAGAGCTAGCCGGCAAATGTTCCGCAATATATATAGGTTTGCGTTCACCAGCTAGACCTATGGTATGGGTATTCAGAGGTTCTGTTATCGAATGGTTTTTATTGAAAGTGCGAGCATTCGTTAGAAGAGAGGTTTTAGTCTGTGCACTGTTGAATTCAGCAACAATCGGTCTCGCTGTCCCTGACTTGCCTGGCAGGCGATAAACATCCCGAAGTTCTGATTCCGAAAGACTCATGTTCATGGTTGCCGCAGCTTTAATGAAAGTCAGATGGCATTTCGTTTTCTTTACTCGGAATATTTCGAAATAAATTAGTACAACCAAAATTTAGACTTTCAAAAGTGCAAACATCTTTAATGGGGTATTGTATTAAATTCTATAATAAAATACCTCCTAATATTCTTCAACCAAATGAGAAGAAATTTAAAACTTGCATTAAACGCACACTATGTAAACAAGCATATTATAAACTAGTCTATTATTTAACTGATAAAAGTGCTTGGCTAAATGCTGGTCCTGCTCCACAGCCACACTGTAAATGAGTGGTGGTCTTAAGAAATATGAATATTCACTTGTATACTAGTTTTTATCTGACATGCTATTTATTAATATTTTAATCATTATTATTGACATTGTTATTTTTGCAAAACATTGACATTATCTTATCAATTTTTATGTTACATTTAGTAAATTTTTAATTGTACATGTGAAAACTGTGTAGTCAATAACATATTCAGCTAATTTGCTATGTTGCCTGGCAGTTCTGAGTATGCCAATATCGCTTTGACGTCCTGCTGATGGTGGCGTACGTGTCGGGTTGTTCGGCTCCCTTTGATATCATATGGTTGAAGTGGACGCGTTGGTTGGGGCCGGTCATTTCCGAACTGCTATTACTTACATATAGTAGTAGTTTATAGTTTAGAATAATTCGCTAGATTGTCCTCACATTTAACTTGCGCATATAAGCAATGTCATCAGAGATTTGTAAATTTTTTTAGAAAAATGGAATTTCTTGCCTGTTCTTCTCCAGTGGATCTACGAATTGGAACAGGCTACTAGCTTCACGACTGACTTAGTCTGACTGAGTACTACTCTTGACAATTTAAAAATATAGTGGTTTAATTGAAATATATGATTTTGATTTTGATTATGATCTTACTCGTAAATAAAGCTTCGATCGGAGCTTAAAAAATGTCACAAACTAACTTAAATACACTTGTAACGTAGTTGAGACATCAGTTGTAAGGCGTTTTAGGTGTACCTAACCAAAAAATGCTAAAACTAAGCTGTAGAAATGCAAAGAAGGCATGAGACGTCATACTTTCGATAAGTGTAGTATTTTTAACTCACGAAAATAAAAGGAGATTCTCAATTCAACAATGTATATATATATGTTTTTTTTATGTATGTTTAGCCCAAGATCCGTTATTTAGGATTGTTATTGTAAGTATTGAAATATTAAATGTATTAAAATATAGTCGTCAGAGTATTAAAAGATGACGCGATCCACTAGAATCATAAAATTATTATATTATATTATATATTTTAACAATAAAATTAAATAGACGAAAAAGAACTAAAAAGCAAAAAAGTCTTGATTATCGAACTTATTTTTCTATATAAACTATAAAATTTTATAAAAACTAATTTTGAGTCCGTCAAAAGCTATTGAGATCATAAAAGTAAGCAAAATGTCGAATTTAAGGTCAATAAAATGTCGTTATCAGAAACTAAATATACGTGCAATAAAACCAAAGCCCGCTTTCTCATATCTCTTTATTCAGTTTGTTATTTATCTGTACACAAGTTATTGTATTGTTTAGTTTTTTATTGAATAACAAATATTGATAGCTTCGTCTATGTCATATGTGAGTGGTACGTACGGCCACCCCTTCTACATTGTGAAATACTTACTGTACTTGTATAAAAACATAACTGATGACAATATAGCTATGATATCTAATGTATTGTAAACTTAGTATATTTTTACAGTGTAACACCATTGAAAAAGGCCGTTGAGTGCTATATTGATGACAAGGAGATGCAGCCTTGTGAATGAATAAAAATGACGACCACTTCTGGAAATGGGTAAGAGAGCTACCGGCCATTTCTCAAGAAAATGGTCCCGCCATAGCCGACGTACAACCGTCAACATCAGGGTACTCATCAACAAGGATTTGCCAAGCTCCTGTTGCGGTTTCGGTAGCTGAAGGTAGCGAGTTCGACTCAGACTTTGACGACAAGTTCAATATTGACGAAATTGCTGCCTCCAACGTTATGGTTAAAGAAATCTTTGACGGCGAACAGTTGGAGGAACCTGTCCGGAATGTTGTAAATTTTGTTGAAAGAGCAATAAATGTGGCTATCGATATGGTAGCTGGTGAGCCTTCTAGCTGTGAATGGCAAGAAGACTTTGACTCGTTCCAAGGCAAGCAGTTTTGGTCCTATTCCAGGTCCTGTTAAGGAGGATGATACGGCCTATGATGCTTTTACAGATATTTGGAGTGAAGGCATCATAGAATGAATGGTCAAAGAAAAAAATAAATATGCTCATCAAAAATTGCAATTACATCGAAAATGCTTTTTTATTTTCTAAAAAATTAATAATTAGAAAATTAAACTACAATTCCAATGAAGAATATGGAAGAGGTTGCGTCTAGAAAGAATGTAATAAGTGATGTTCCGGGAGAATGGGTTATAAACGATTTTACCAGACTTTATTCATGGACGTAAATCAAATAAAAATACTTAGTGCAAACAAGATTACAGTTATTTTTCATCATGATGGTTTTTAGATTCAATATTTTTCATTTTTTTTTTGTTTTAACCTATTTATTAATAACTTGAATGGTGAAAAAGTTCAATTACCTAGTAAAGGAAATCTATTCTGTGCGTTTGTCTTCTTTTCGATGCAGACTGTACGTTTCATGGCAGGACTGGATTTAATGATTGGAAACATGCAGGCGTTCGTGTTATTGAGCTCCAATAATCATAAAAAAAATTTGTTTAACTCTCAAGCAAAGATCAGATACTAACAATAGAATAGATGAATTAGTCATTCAAATAGAGACAGAAATCTCGTATTGGAGAAACGTTTTGAGAAGACTAGTCGCTGCTACCAAAGCCTTAGCTTCACGAGGGCTTCCAATTTGAGGAAGTGACGAGAAATTTGACTCGCCAAATTATGGCAATTTTCTGATGCTTATTGAATTTCTTTTGCTTCTTTCGAACCACTTTTAGAAGAACATATTAGATAAGTTCAAAATATTAGGCCATTATAGTAGACTCTACATTTGACATATCCCATGTCGATAAACTTTCTTTTGTCCTCAGACATGTAAAAGAAGACGGGACACCCGTTGAACGTTTTCTGATGTTCATTGAAAACTCTGGACACAAAGCTGAAGATTTATTAGCTGCGGTGTTATCTTAATATCGCAGATTGTCAAACTTAGTCGTACGATAACGCGAACAATGTATCAGGAATTTATTAGGTTTACATGAGGCAAAAATTAATGATTATTAATTATCTGACAGAACACGCTCCTTGTGCTTTAGTAATTTAGTTCCCGCGTTAGAATGCATGCCCAAAGAAGCTTCAATTTTTAAAAGAGTTGTACAAACCTTGTACTTTACAAGTTTTTTACAATTCTTTTACTGCATCGACACACCGTTGGAAAGTTCTACAATCACATGCTGGGAAAAAAATCTCTATCTGCAACCAGATGGTCAGCTCGTCACGAAGCAGTTCAAGTACTTAATCGACACTTCGGCGAAATAATTGAGACTTTGATTAGTCTCGAAGAAAACATCAAAAAAATATGCAATTACGAGACAAGAAGCTAAAGGTGCTGTTTCAAGTCGCTGCAATTAAATTCGAATAAATTTAATTGCAATGACTTGAAACAGCATTTATGCAAAATACTTTGTAATTTTTTACTCTCAAGATTCAATGCTGTCTGTCAAAAATTGCAAAAAGTTGATTGTAGCATTGCTGATGTGATGGATGATTATTATCATAGTTTAATCAAAGTTGTTGGTGATACGCGGAATAACTTTGAAATCTATGAAAATAGTCCTTCCTACTTAATAGAAATTCCCGAGATTCAAGAATATAAGACAACTATTTCCAGAAAGAGAAAAAGAAAATTACACGCTGATGAATCATGAGATAGAAATGTTCAACTGTCAGGTCGGGACCATTACAGAATTAATACTTTCAACGTCATTCTTGTATATCTGTCATAATCTGTATTCTGAATTGCAAAAAAGATGTTTAGCATATGAAAAGATTCAGGTAGAATTCTCGATTATCACTGAATTTGACACTTTGAATAATAAAGAAATTAACGTTCCTAAATGTTTAAGAAATGTTTATTTCTCAGACCTGGAGTCTTCATTGGACGTCGAATTTGTGCACTTTCATGCACTGAAAAAAATATAGAACGAAATTCACAGTGGAAATTGCATATCGAATAGTTATCAAATCAGCTGACAAACTTTAGTTCAGATCGTTCGTTTTCATGTTTGAAAAAAGTTAAAAATTACTTACGTTCTATAATGAGTGAGAATAGACTAAATGGCTTAGCTTCAACTTCAACGTTTAGATTGTGAAAGTTCATAAAATGTTGCTAAAATTCAATAACAGCATTTTTGACCCATCGATTTGAAACAGCTACTACATCGCTTTGTTTTAACCTATGTTATTTATACTACCGTAGTAGTAGTTAATTTCGATCGTTCTTGTTCATCGGCTTTTTGCGAGTAGCGACTCTGCCTAAAGCTGGGTTTAGTGGAGTCCGTATGAGAATAGGTATTTGAGTGCAGTCTGTCCACGAAACTGTTTTGTATATTAAACCTATAAAGGAAAAAAAATGTATTAATTCGAAGTAAATCGCAAATGAATTAATTACTTAAATGCAATTACTTAATACATAAAATGAATGTCCGTATATATGAGATCAGTAAAAGTTGACGCCATTTCATGGAACTTCGACGGCATTTGTTCTATCACCCTGAAAACACTGAAAACTTACAATTCCTAAAAAGTCGACCGTGTCAGGGCACAGCAGACTTTTGATTACATTCGAGATACCAGAATCTTCATTGTAGTGAAAGACACTAACAAAATGTGGAAGGGTATAATTAGGAGTTTTGTTTAAGTTGGAGGCACCCTTCTAAAACCCGAGAGCTGTTGTTGTTTAAGGAGTTAATGTCATACCTATTGCAGAACCCTAAAAACCTAAAATAGAGCCTGAGAAGCCTCAAAACTACAAAATATTTTTCCATCTTAAAACCTTGTCAGCGTTTATATCAACCTACAATGAATTACTTATGGTTTTTGAAGTTTACACCTCTATTTTCATGAAACGTAAGGAAATTTATTAGGGGTGAAATTAACAAACGCCTTAACTCAATAGCGTTACGTTATCTGTCACTTTGAAATAATATACATATATGTATAAAAGTGTGTGTGTGTGTAACTTTTATTGTAAACTCCAGTCGTGCAGCGGAGCTGACAGGCTAGGCTGACACACATTTTTTTATTTTTTCATCTCAACGGGGTCAGATGTCCATAGACAAGGTTATTTTTTTTTTCTTTTTTATAAGACAACGCCCGCATTAGGAATGACCCTTGTGTCGCGGGGCACTACAAACATACCAACAACGGACACAAAGCGCACCCAAACTCGGGTTGGAATCGAACCCACGACCTATAGCGTAGCAGTCAGGGTCACAAACCACTAGACCAGGCCAGTCAAACGGCTATGGGTGTTACGATAGTTACGATAGCGTTAGTAAGAAGTTTTACGATAATACTCTATGGTCTAGTTTTTAAATTTAAGATGATTAAAGTTTACTCACCTTTTACACAGCATTAGAGTAATGTTTTTCTTACACACAAACATAAAGAATATTATAACTCCATTAAACAAAGTTAAGGAATTCAGAATAATATTGGATGCCCAATCCTTCGTCGGGATTTGTTCGAACACCCAACTGGCACCCATTATTATAAATAATTTCATATATAACACAAATCTGCAATTAAAATTAAAACACGAGATACTTTAATTATTCCGAATAACAGTAAACCCACAGTATCGATTGACACATTTAATCCGCGAACAATAGTGTGGGTGATATGTTTACCAATTTTAGAAATTAAATTTACTGTACCACTATAACATGTAACTGTTTTCTGTTCCAAATAAATATAATAAAAATTGGACACAAAGTGTTTCTTTATTTATTTAGACGAGTAGTGGCAGGCAGAATTTGGAAGACGTTAATTTTAAGATATCTGTAAACACACAATATATGTAATAAATAGGTAAGTAAAATTGCCTATTTGGAGTCGTGTAAATTAATTTAAATTGTGAAGGTGAGGAACCTATACAATTTAAAGAGTTTTAAGGAGTCTCTAGCATAGTAGTAGAATAATAGTAATATATATGCATGTATCCCAATTCATTTATTTAAAATTATTTTTATATAATATAACGAATTTGAGGATGTAATAAAATATAAGACTGAATTTAAGATTTAAATCTTTTTCGAAAATTGTATAATGAGAACTTTCACAATAAACTAAATTTTAAAGTAAACCGAAATATCAGGTCACGAGCAACAGTTATTAGTTAAGGTAAGCATAACATATTATAAACCAGCTGTTGCTCCTGACTTTGTTCGCGTGGAAATACAAATATATCCCATAGTAACCATACATTTGTGGAATAAAAAGTAGCCTTTATGCTATTCCAGATTATAATCTATCTCTATACCAAATTTTATGTAGATCTGTTCAGCCGTTCTGGCGTGATTGAGGACCAAACATTTACCCATCCAATCTTTCGCATTTATAATAGTAAAGTAAGATTAGTATAATTTACTTTGTCCCAACTGAGTTCTAGCTACACGTTAACACATTAGGTACTAATTTACTATTGATTATTAGTAACATTATTTAAGTTTGCTGAACTCTTAATGCTATTATTTTTTTTTATTACCTGTTTTGGTCTTTCTTAGTATTTCTTGACTCATTATTGGTACCAATTCTACGTTTGATCAGCCATATATTGTAAACAGTCATCGAAAACAACACACAATTTATAAGAGTCATTATTCCAATAGGCAGGTGCATATAAAGTCGTGTTGAAAACTCTGTAAAATAGTAGTTACAACACAATACTTTATAACTCTGTGATAACTAGACAAAGTGTAAACTTAGTAATTTAATTATTTATTATAGGTTTACCAACCTTCAGCAAAACAGCTTTCAAAGGGAGGCGTATATTTCCCATGGCACAAGTGTCGCTTATCAACGATGACAACAATCAATGTCATTAGAGTGGGAGTACCGTAGGCATAAACACAGTAATAAAAGAATTTCCAACGCTCGCCCTGGCGATGAATGTCGCGACATTTACGCGCGCCCCTGTAAAAAGGGCCTGCACGTCAGAAGTGAAACTTACATATTTTATAATATACCTTTTCCCCTTATTAAAAGTGCCCAACGTGCCTAAAGGAGTTTTTACTATAAAAACAATAAATTAACGTAGTTTTTCTTTACGTTCAGTTGTTGTGGAATATGTGATTGAGTAGATAATAGTTAATAAGCGATTTGTTGAAAACGTGTTACGAACAGTGCCCGAGAGTTCAGCTTGGAAACACTTTGAAGATCAACAGATCTTGGCCTTTTTACTAAGTGTTATTAAAAATATTAAAATATTTATACTTACAGAGTTATTTAGGTGACGTAATATTAAATACTTTTGAATACATACCTAAGAGTCCACCATAAGTCAAGTGACATAACATTTAGCCAAAAGAAACTGGATAACATAAAAAAATAGAATGCTGGACCTGTAATGAAAAAGAAACATTAATTTATTAGAGACAGGTCTTATAATTGTATAACCTGCCTACATATTGCTAGAATAAGGGGCTTAGATTATATATAGGTCAAGATTCTTATCCCGCGCCCCAAAAATGAAGACAAAAATAATACACGAATATTTCGAACGTTCGCCGCTGAAGTAAGTCCCGAGCCGCTGTTTATAATTTTCAAAAATACCTGATTGTGCTGTCAAGTCGTGTAAAAATGATGCTACAAAAAAGATAAGTGTCAGGACATCACATTTCATAAGTATTGTAAGTATTCTATTTCCTTACGTATTTATAAACAATATAACAAAATATCAAATTAATAAAGTAGCGACGCCATTACTAGGGATATTGCCATGGACGTGTTCCATTTACCCATAAACGCATTCCAGCTATATATATATTTTAGTTTGCCAAACTTCTTATTTATAGAGTGACGAGAAATATGCTTAGGTACTGTTTATGTCTGCGAAACTGGAATCCTTTAAATATTATTTCAAGGCTCTAGCTTTAAATGTGTCCGTCAAACAATACATTGGCTGGAGGATTGTATTATAACTTATTATTACCTACTACTCCTATCAAATACAACTATAGAGTTTTAGGTAAAATTTTCCTAGTTTTTGATATTTTATAAATAAAAAAAAAATCATGGTTT
The DNA here is from genome assembly GCA_949752705.1 of Callimorpha dominula. NCBI lineage: Eukaryota > Metazoa > Arthropoda > Insecta > Lepidoptera > Erebidae > Callimorpha > Callimorpha dominula. The sequence continues at coordinate 5,615,721 of OX457000.1, read as the reverse complement.
GAGTGGTTGACTTAAATTCCAACATCGTTGTTTTGTTAAAAAAATAAGTTCGTACTCAGTCGTGTTAGCGACTGGTTTTTCAGTTAATCCCAAAACAAACTAATTCGTTATCTCGTCCTACAAATTAAGGCAAATCATTTACTTTATTTTATGAAAATACCTTTTATTACTATGTTCCTGTGAATACAGTATTTCATTTTATTACTCAAAATTGCTTATACATTAGCGTAACATCTTGAAAACAAACCAAAAAATATTGTTATAAATAAATAGTTATATATTATATTTACAATTGTCTTTTCATATCTTATTATCACATTGCCCAATTTCCTTCTTATCTTGGTGCCTCAAGCCACTGAGAAATAATTTGTTATTCCTGCTTTAGGAAAAATAAACTAATGCTTGTAACACATTTAAATCTATTTATAATGTCGTTATTTAATATTACATACAAATTAACAAAATACTTATATATATTTTTAAGGTCCCTAAATTTTTGCCGAATTTGGCAATTTTTGCGTGTGGGGTCGGGTTATCATTCGTCATTTTCCCTAATTAACCAGTTTCTCTAACTGGTCAGTGTACCTCATTCGTCAGTGTCGTGAAATTCGTCAATAGGTCAGTTTCCTTTTTTATCAGTTTCTATAACTCATCACTTTACTTAACTTGTCAATTTATGCAATTCGTCACTCCGATACAGTCATGTTAATATTTTCATAGTCCAAACACACCCAAGATATAGGTACACTCAGTTTTTTTTTTTTTTTTTTATATATTATAGGGGGCAAACGAGCAGACGGGTCACCTGATGGTAAAAAAAAAAAAAAAATAATTAGGTTAAAATGTAAAAACAATTCTCTAGTAATAGTATTAATTCTAAGACAAGAATTTCAATAGTTTAAATTCTACACATCAGACATTTAATTTTTTCTTTGTTTCTGCGCACTAAGTTAATCATGATTTGATAATTATCTCCTGTAGGAGAATGGTGTAGGAGAGCAAGTTATGCTTCTTCAAAGTAGCCTCTTGTCAAAAAAACTATCGAGGCGCACGTAGAAATATGCTTTCGACCCTCTTTAGCGGCATCAATTTGTAGATCAGATGCTTTGCGCAATAGGCACTGACGGTAATAAAAGTGGCATCCAATGACTGCCACATATGGGGGAAACACCTTATTGATTGCATTGATAGCAGCCAACTCGAAATTAACATGTATCCTCTCTACTGACGGGATAATGTCCTTCAAAAAATGTGAAAACCCCTTACGTAAGTACTTTCAGAGTTTTGTTAGGCAGAAGGTTTGTATTTGTGTACTACCAATATCCGCATCTTGTATATATACAAGAACAGCACGGCACAAATAAAATTGGAAACAATCGCCGGCGAAGAGTTCCCCATAGCGAAAGGTGTAAGACAAGGAGACCCGTTGTCCCCAAAACTTTCTTCTGCAATCCTAGAAAGTGTTTTTAGGAATATAGAGTGGGAAAATGTAGGCATAAATATTACCGGGGAGGAACTCAACCATTTAAGGTTCGCAGATAACATGGTATTAATCACATACAGCCCTAGCACACTGCGACTTACGCTGCAACAGTTAACAGAAGCTAGTAGAATAGTAGGTCTTACCATGAATAAAACTAAAACAAACGTTATGACAAACAAGGAAGAAATAGCCATAACAATAGATGCTCTTTTTACAGGAGTCAATAGCAACAGCAACAGTGACAGAAGAAGGGTCTGCTTCACAAACATGATCTCTATGTCTTTTCACCTCAGAGTCTTTGCGCAGTGTAATGCTGAAACCGCTACATAGTTTCCTATTTTTGTATCTCCGCCAGGTGGACTACCAGGTTGTACCGGTATCTGTCTTTCAGAAGAATTTTCATGAAGTTGACGAATAAGGAACTGACGAATTCATGAAACTGGCTAATTAGGGAAACTGACGAGAGATAACCCGTGTGGCGGGGTTCACTCACAAAGCTCCAAACAGTGGCTTCATAGTGAAGGAATAGTTTTGTAGACACGATAAATAATCTGCACCTACCTATATAAAATCTAATACTATGCACAATTATAATGTATGTATTTAGGTGTATGTGTGTATATATATATATATATATATATATATATATATATATATACACTTTTTATTTTGTGTGTATAATTTAGCTACACTTGTTAAAATCTGTGTTGCAATACCGTCATGTACTTTATACTCATATGTGAAAACTTATAAATGGTTCCTAGTCAAATATTTAGTAACTAAGACATAGTTATGAAAGACTGTCTGTTTTCCAAATAAAATAAAATAAAATAATATATATATGTATCTGTGTATGTGTATATGTATGTATTTGTGTATACGTATATAGTTGGATGTATATATGTTATGTTTGTGTAAATATGTATGTGAGCATATACTAGTAGTAGGTACATATTATCACAAATTAGTACATCCTCGTTCCTACTAATATTATAAACGTGAAAGTTTGTGAGGATGTATGGATGTGTGGATGTATGGATGTATGGATGTTTGTTACTCTTTTACGCCAAAACTACTGAACCGATTGCGATGAAACTTGGTATGTAGATAGCTGGAGACCTAGATTAATATAGAGGCTACTTTTTATCCCGATATTCTAACGGGATCGGGACTTACGCGGGTGAAACCGCGGGGCGCTGCTAGTATTATATATTTGACACCATAACCGCCCACACTAAATCATTACAGTCCTGTCCATCCAAAGGTTGCCTGGAAGATATTGCTTGTTGTGATAAGGCCGCCCATTGTGTATTTTATCTTTAAGTTGTTTTTTTTATATGTATATTTATCATGTGTTTGGTGTACAATAAAGAGTACTATATATCTATCTATAATCTAAGGACAGATTGTTTACGTACAAAGTTCGTGAATCCATGTAAATAAACTTTCGCTATAGTTACCTGTAACGTATTTATAATAAACTGTTTTGAAGAAACGAACTTATTGTCTCTAAGAAGTGACAATATTGGTCAAGTAAATAATTTATGATGGCGTGTATTGAAATATAAACAAACATATGTACCTACATAATGTATAAACTGTAAAGGTACTTACTTGAACTAGAGCATGAAAACGAAGCAGAAGGGTATAAAATAAGTAAATTTTGCGCAGCTCCTAATATATAACCGACACTTTGTGATACCAAGTATGCCATCAGCACCATGCCTACTAAATTCTGTAGACTAGGTAGTACGGCGTACACCAGCAACACCAGAACCATGAAAAATGAGGAGATCAGCATTCCTGAAAGTCACAGAACATTAATGGCAAAGATTAGTTGATATACCGATGAAACATGTGATCTGATGTATGGTTTTTTAGACACTACTTTTTGTAAAGCACTTTTTAGTAAATTAAATTCAATTTTGCGAGTCTGGCGACATAATGCTACCGTAGGTATATCATATATTTAAATAAATAATGTAAAATGCAAATGTTCTAGGTTCCAAAAATGTGTTAAAATTATTTATGGTAGCCTAGATATTACAGAGGTTTCATTACGTTAAAGCGATTGTCGTCCCTGCTGTCCATAACAAATATAAACAGCGCTGCGAAGATGGAATATAAAATGAAATTTTATATTATTTTTTTATTTATTTACCATTTTACAAAACCATTCACCATAATTACGTCCTATAGTGCATTTGTAAACCACGGAGTTTTGTAAAAATGCAACAGATGCTATATCAAGCGATGATGTCGAAAAACACAATAGTCTACAGTACAAGTACATAATACATTCACTGTTATGTAGGTAGGTACTCTTAAAATAATTATAATTATCCAAGCGTACGGACGTAGAACAGTGAAGTGAACTCCGAGTCAAACAAGGAAAGGAGGAGGGATTACTTACAAACTTGACTGCCACATGTTTTCCAAAAAGAATCCCTTGAAATTATGTTTGATATTTTTTCCGTTTAAGCATTCCTTGATATCGGGGGGTATATAAGTAATTTTTGCTTTAACCGCGATTAAGACTCTAATAACTCAACAACTGATGAGGGTGTTAAGAACTGCGAACGTGTCTTGGCGTCCATGGTCTGAATGATCTCCTTAAATATTAATGGATGGTAGACTCAAATACATAAGAGTTTTTATTTTGTTTTAACGCTCTCATCTCTAAACTAGAGGCAGATTTGATAAATTATTTTTGAATGTAATAGCCCGTTTGAAGTAAATTGAAGACACGTGGATACGACACGTGAAGATACGTGGAACGGCTGGTGATAAAAAATACTGTTGTTCACTTTCGGTACATTTACTTTTACGCACCTACAGCAATGTAAAGTTGTTTAGCATCTACATCGGGTGTTTCTGGATCTAGGACATATTTGTAAGCAAGCCTCGGCAGCTTTTTCTTTCCAAACACAATTAAGTCCACACAGAATCCAAATCTCGATAAGAGCACAGATCCACTCTTTATTGACCCATCCTGTAAAAAAAAGGAGAGTAGTTAATAAAAACTTTTTAAAGAAAAATTAGGCGTAGGTACAGTCACGTGCATTGATATGTAAACGTTGACACATTTGCAAATATAAATATGTTAATATTTGATATTTCAAAAAAAGTATCTCATGTTGTATTCAAAATTATATAATCTTTAAACTGGGTCAAAATTAGGTATACTTTTTCTTCATAGTAAAGTAAACAAAACACTATTAGTGAATACTACACACTCCCACAGTTATATTTATGTATATGTGCCAATTTCTATAACATATTTACAAAGCAATTTTAGAACAAGGGATCCACATTATTTTATGTATGTAATAAAAGATTTTGTAGAATCAATTATGTTTGATCAAGATAGTATTTGTATTAAAATGGTTGTTTCAATTTAATGATACTGCAACATAACGGAGACCTTTAGTCTCCGTCATGTTGGAGTATCATTAGAACTACATATGTGTGCTAAGTTTCAACAAAATCGGTTCACAAGTGAAAACTCAATGGGTGAACAATTCAATTGTCGCCGTAGAAGGACGTCCTACTCGAGAATCATCAGTGAGTTTGCTGCGACCACGTTTAAACTAATTAAACCAAAATACCAAAAAAATACCCTTTTTGTAACTAAATTATTACTGATACTAAGAAGGTCGTAAAACTACGAAGTCTAAAGTCAATGAAAATAAAATCCTCAATCAATCAATGCATTATTTGGCATTTCCGCTCGCCAAATGTGAAAGAAAGTGAGGGTATTTCGCTCTAAAAATCGATACACGTACCTATATGCGGTTATGAAAACCTATTTTTTTTATGATAGAATAGAAAGATACAGAACTGTTTTGTCTTTTCCTGCCTATATAAAAATAAAAAACCAGTTTTTTTAATAAAACTTTTGTAAACTGGAATATCTTCAACATTATGCTGATTAATCGTTTTACTACTTTTATCTTTCTCAAGGCCCGTTAAGTCAGAGTTGAACCGATTGCACTACATGGTGTTTCCAACATCAGACCTATTGCCGAGAAAGGTAGTTTACGCAGTTTACAGTATGTTTTGGCCATCCTCAGGAGTGCGACCCCTACTCGAAAAGCGCACTCTATTTAAACCTGTTCAGACCCTGAAATGACATTTACATATACTCCTATTTAAAGTAATGTAATGTGAACATTATTATTATTCTTCTTATTTATTAGTCATCCTTGTTTTTAACCGACAAAAAGAAAGGAGGTTCTCATATCGACGGTTTGTATATATATATTTTTTTATGTATGTTCAGCCCTCACTTCATTATTTATGAACCGATTTTGATGATTATTTTTTTTGTTAGATAGGGTATACTTCAAGGGTGGTCCCATGTCAAGGAGGTCAGCATCTAATAATGGGATCCTGATAAAATTGAGAGAAACCCTCGAATATCGTAGGAACGAATAGTGTTTCTGTTTACTTTTCATAACTGAATCAGGTATTGGCGTTTAGGAATCATCACATCATGAAACTGACCTGATGCTGGAAACCATACCTTACCCTAAACAATGACAAGTTATATATAAAAACTAAAATTTTAGTGACAGGAACCACTTAATATGCCTTAAAGAAAACATATTTGATAGCGTTTTAAAGTATTTACTATTAAATATATTAAAAGATAGTAGTTGTCAGAGTAATATAATATGACGCAAGCCACAAAAAAACATAAATTAAAACTTTTTAACCAAAAATTCAACCGATGAAATTACAAAAAGCAAAAAATAAATTAACATTTTAAGTCTTGTGTATTGAGCTTATTTACATAAACTCTCAAGTCACTACAATACTACATATTATAAAACAAAGTCCCCCCGTCGCGTCTGTCTGCTTGTCTCTCTGTCTGTCTGTTCGCGATAAACTCAAAAACTACTGAACGGATTTTCATGCTGTTTTCACTAATAGACAGAATGATTAATTAGGAAGGTTTAGGTGTATAATTTGTTAAGATTTTGTGTAAATTGATTGATAGTGATAGTTTTATATATAACTAGCAACCCGCCAAAGCTTCACACGGATAGCAGAGACATCTTCAACAATCGTTAACATATTTCAATCAATTTACACAAAATCTTAACATACTAACATATAATTAAAAATAAATAAATTCAATAAAGATGATATTGTCATTTCTAACTTATTTTGGTATTATATTATCATCATAGAAATTCCTTGTTTACGTATGTAAATTATAAAGTTTGAATTTTAGCATGTTTAAATTGTTCAACCCGTGTGACATGGCTCATAATTTTGAGTAATAAAAAACATTTATTTTAATTTTTTATGTTTGTTCTCTCTTCTTTTTGTACACAATTGCAGCATTGAACAGTACAGACATGTTTACAATCATTAGTTTAGGCATATCAATGGGCGGTGTTATTGTTTCCAGACAACCTTTGTACGGGTATTATAAACTCAGATTTAGGGTATAGCGCACGTCAAACCGAAATGTGCTGAACGGGAAAATTTATCCAACGTATAACTTTTGCACTGCCTTGTAATATCAGGAAAAACATTAAATATATCTAATGGATATTTCTCATTAAGTAACATGCCCGTAGGTAGGTACGCTATTATTGTGTAACTACAGTACAGTTAGGGAAAAAGATATGACGTTTCCCCATACACTTATTTAAAATTATTTTAACACTAGCAGCGCCCCGCGGTTTCACCCGCTTAAGTCCCGAGTAGCCTATGCGTTAATCCAGGTCTCCGGCTATCTACATACCAATTTTCATCGCAATCGGTTCAGTGCTTTTTGCGTGAAAGAGTAACAAACATCCATCCGTCCATCCATCCATCCATCTAAACTTTCATTATTTTATTATATATGGGACTAGCAACCCGTCCCGCTTCGTATGGGTACAAATTATACTCCTAAATCTTCCTCATGAATCACTCTGTCTATTAGTGAAAACCGCATGAAAATCCGTTCTGTAGTTGTTCAGTTTATCGCAAACATTATCTTTACCTAAAGATAAATTTATTTTCTAAAACATGTATGAATAATAACAATGCAGAGTTGTCATGCTTATTATTATAGACTAGCTGTGCCCGGGACTTCGTTAGCGTTTTTTTTCGGAAAACAGCAATTTGTCGCTTATTGCATAGTACCTCTTTCTCCAGGCAGGATTTTTTATACTGTATCTGCGGTGAAACAACCTGGAGCGTACAAAAAAGGTTGTTTTGGTTGCTTACACGTGAAATAACGACATAATTTGGCCGTGGTAACATTACTCATTTGTTTTTCGTGTGGAAGCTCACCTCACCGGGCTATTGGTGAAGCCGTATATCAGGCTTAAACCAACTAAAACCACACGGTGTGCCTCACAGCACCGTTTATGAGTTGACCGTCGGTATGGCGACGTTTTGCCTCCAATGATCCACCCAGCGCTGGCTAGCGGACAACTGGGCGATGTCCAGACACCTCTTCACGGGAGACTCTGCTTCGGGTGAAGAACATAAAACTCGTCTCATACACCCACGGCCACTCTTAGCGTAATATAATAAGATAAGATAATTTATTTATTCGCTCAAACACATGTGTACATACAATAAACAATCGCATGCAAGATAGAAAGTTGGAGAAAGTTAAAGATATGTTTGCCATATACAATGACGTGCGAATTTTAAATTAATTAATTTTTAAATCTGTATAAATTCTCATCAGTGATCGTACTTATGAGTACACATCATAGTCATAGTGACAGTAGCGTACGCACGAGAGCGCTAGTGAAAAGGTTCCACCTGGAAATTTTTCTACCGAATCCACACCATCACTTCCTCCTTGCGCGAGATGTTCTCCTCGCAGAAAATCGTCATGAAACAACTGTGATGACCTATCATCTCGATTCGTCCGACCAATTGGGAGACTCTTGCTGTAGTCAGTGTTTTCTTCTGAGCTTTGTTTAGTCACGGTGTAACATAAGATTTCAGACTACTGAAACCGAACGGAAAATAAATGGTCTGAAAGTGTAAAAAAAACTTCACCGGTTACATGTCAATATTTCAGCTTAGTTGTAATTTTTTTGGCGATAGTGTCTGCCATGCATTTATTATAGTAAAATACTGTAATACTAACAAAGTGTTAAGTTAAACTAACAACTTTTTTTTTGTAAGTCATATTATATGCTTTAAATAAAAATTTACACGTATTTAAAACCTTTGCTTTGCCGTGGTCGTGGCCGTGATCACAGGCCTGTAGGTACTGTAATACTTTTTAAATACGTGATCGCGTGAATTCCCGTCAACATAATTATATTATTATGTAACGCAAAAGTTTAAAAGTTTGGATCTTCTTTTTCTATAACTCTATTTATAAATATAATAAATGTATATTTACTGGACTGGCCTGATGGTCTAGTGGTTAGTGACCCTGACTGCTGAGCCAGAGGTCGTGTGTTCGATTTCCACCCAGGACAAATTATTCTCTGTCTAGGTGTAATTTATTGATAATATGTATGTATTTAGAAATATATAAGTATATTTATCAGCAGTCTGGTTACTATAGTACAGGCTCTGCCTAGTTTAGGATCAGACGGCCGTGTATGAGGTGTGTGAAGTTGTTACTATTATTAATGCTCTGAAACATATTTATGAATTTAATGGCTGCGAGAGGCAAAATAGCTCGTTGGCATAGTCAAGAACCAGCTATCGATTACTCTGGAATCACCAAACAAAGCAAAAAAAAATCCTGCTGCTTCAGCAATCACCACAGAAAAGCACGATGATATCCTACGATTGAAAATACACATTCACTATAACCTGCCCAATCACTCAAACTATTATACTAAGTTTCAAGCATATCCCTGCAGTAACTTCTGAGTTTTTCGTGAACATACAAACAGACAGACAGAAAGACAGACAGACAGACAAAAATTGTTTGAATCGCATATTCGGCATCAGTATCGATATCTTAATACCCCTTAGTCGTTTTTTTTTAAATATATTCAATGTACAGAATTCATCCCGCTACAAATTTATTATAAGTATAGATGTTATATAGAAGTACAATTGTTTGACCAACAATGGTGCCTGCCTACAAATATCGTTATGTAACAAAAACGATATATCTAAAACAATCAAAGTGAAATGATATAAGTTTCAAATTCATTTATAATTATATAAATACAAATTGTCATTTATATTGAACAATATTAATTGAAAGAAAAAATAATATGCCGGAGTTGGTTGTCAGTAAGGATTGTGGGTAGTCAACAGAATTTGTTATTTTGTTTGTTTTTTATTAACTTAAGTGATTTTACTATCAATTATTGTCTAATAAATCGGAATACAATTTTTTGAGTACTCTGTGTACGCACTAATTGATTTTAGCAACTTATTCCGATATTTATAACCGATGATTTTGTTCAAAACAATTGATGTCATGTTTGTTTGACGCTAATTGATTTATTTTGTGAAACATTACTTCATAATGTAAGTCTTGTTAGATTTAGTATCTGTTAGAAGCAGTCTCGAAACCACTGATGTAAACTATGAAAATCACTAACTAACAGTAACTGCCAAGTTGTTCGTACGTCTGTTCGCACTCAAGTCAATCATTCTAAACATATTCCTACACTTTTATAATCCCACTATTTGTTAATATTTATCAATCGACCAATAGTATTGCGTTACCGGTATAACCAGTCAAAATAATATCTATTAACTTATTTTTATTAAATAGTGAACTGTGGTATCATCTATTATAGTTTATCCCTATTTTTAATAACATAAATAAGAGTTTTTGATGTGACGACAACAATTCGATCCTCGGATTCGACTTAATAAAGAGCTCCTTGCTCCCGAAAAAACTGTCGGTTTATTTGGTACAGCGTTGCTGTATATTAACATAGCTGTATTGCCTTGCTAATAGCGAGCAATACACTTTTTGTTTGGGTGGCTTAGGTCACTATACGAACTGTCACCGTGAGGGTTTGTTCGATTAACTGTATTGATTATAATTTCCATTTGTATTGTGTTTTGTTTTAATTTTAGTGTAATAGTGTAATAAAACCTTGTACTTGTTTATACAGTCTTGTTTATCCTTATAAAATGGGAACTCCAAATCCTGACGATATAGTCCTCGGCAAGCCTGATCCTAATACCTATATGTATATATAAATAAATCATATTTCAATAAATTTTGTCGATAAGGAAATCGTTAACGTTATAATAACATTTTTCAATTTAGTATGCCTTTTAACGTGTTTTTTATAAGTTATATATTCAAATATTTAATATTATTTGGAATTTTATTGACTGCTATTAATAGAGCTTTACATACTAGATAATATCGCGTAAAATGAAAAGAATGTCTGTTAATTTAAACATTAATAGACATTATTTGTTTATTATTAACATCTAAGACCTTATATATATTATAAATATATATATATATATTATATAATATATCTTATCTGAATCTCGGAAACGGCTCCAACGATTTTCATAAATTTTTGTATACAGATACAGTTTTGCATTTTAAGTTCAACTACTCGTACATAGTTGTATTTCCTGTAAAAACACCGGCATATGTTACATACATACACATAGAGGCATTTTTAAGCGCATACATTAATGGTTTTGGGTATTATATAGTCACTAAAAACTTTTAACTATTTCTCGTTATTTTTAAAGACTAATTGAAAAATACATCATTCGCTATGCAAATAATGCGCAAACAACAATAAACCATCTCAAACTACAATATCTATATTCTACATCTTCAGAAGCGTGTATCTCACCAACTGTTACTGACTTTTTATCGTGTCGAGGATGAAGATCCTCATGGATGTTCTACGCCCTTGGAGAGGCAAAGGGGTCTGTCCTACTCTTACCGACTAAAAACCACCCCGGTGTTCCGCCATTAGCCTATGATCGGGGGCGCGAGAATCAACATTGCATTCTTCCACAATCCCCGTTAGAACTGTTAGGAACTATCCAACAATTTTTTTTTAATTACCCCATGTACTCGTATGTTATGCAGTGCCGCTGTTAATCTTTTCAGAGCTCTCATGTTATCTAAAAAATGCTGTTTCTATATTTCTAATAAGATTGATGTAACATACCGTTGACTGGTTTATTTTTTTACCATTTGGTTATGGTAAAAGCATTAAACTCGCGTGACCGTCACGCTCAGATGACATATAGATGTGTCTGAGTATATGTATATATGTGTATGTGTTTTCACTTCTGACGTGCGTCCTACGAATGACAGTTTTTTTTTCGGACTGGCACGCTGCGGTGTACGGGCTGTACTCGGTTTCCGGAATGCCGCAGCCAGGAAGGTGCCTGGAAATTTCTTTTAAAGTTCTACTGTTCGAGTGGCATTTTTCTTAATTAGTCCCATCTATTAATTATAATCATGAAATGGGTCAAACTTTAGTATCATTTATAAAACCGGAACCACTTTAAAAGTTTTTTATTTTAAGTGTTTTAGTACGTACTTACCAGTGTATTATAAAGCTCATTTTGTGGTGTAAACTGTCATCATTGCTGATTAGTTAATGCTTAGCATATCCTTAAGTGTTGTGGCGTATCGCTATTATGTAGATTGCATGTTGCGTCATGTCAGTTAATAATATTTCATAATAATAATGTATACATAGCTTCCTAGTAGGTACTTATAAATCTACGAGCATTATTAGTTCAAAGCTTTATAGCAATATAATTATACGTCCATAAAATAACATTCTAAACACCATTGTATAAAACTTTCAGATTAATTTATAAAATATAAGTAGTTTAATTAATTTATAATCATTATCTGTTTCTAATAATATATAAGTATGTTTGTGAGCAGTCTGGTTACCATTTATAAAATATAAGTAGTTTAATTAATTTATAATCATTATCTGTTTCTAATAATATATAAGTATGTTTGTGAGCAGTCTGGTTACCATTTATAAAATATAAGTAGTTTAATTAATTTATAATCATTATCTGTTCCTAATAATATATAAGTATGTTTGTGAGCAGTCTGGTTACCATTTATAAAATATAAGTAGTTTAATTAATTTATAATCATTATCTGTTTCTAATAATATATAAGTATGTTTGTGAGCAGTCTGGTTACCATTTATAAAATATAAGTAGTTTAATTAATTTATAATCATTATCTGTTTCTAATAATATATAAGTATGTTTGTGAGCAGTCTGGTTACCATTTATAAAATATAAGTAGTTTAATTAATTTATAATCATTATCTGTTTCTAATAATATATAAGTATGTTTGTGAGCAGTCTGGTTACCATTTATAAAATATAAGTAGTTTAATTAATTTATAATCATTATCTGTTTCTAATAATATATAAGTATGTTTGTGAGCAGTCTGGTTACCATTTATAAAATATAAGTAGTTTAATTAATTTATAATCATTATCTGTTTCTAATAATATATAAGTATGTTTGTGAGCAGTCTGGTTACCATTTATAAAATATAAGTAGTTTAATTAATTTATAATCATTATCTGTTCCTAATATTAAACTACTTATATTTTATAAATTAATCTGAATTTGTTATACACATGCTCTACTTAGTTTGGGATCAGACGGCCGTGTGTGACGTGTCTCAAGTTCTTTTTTCTTTAAGACAACTCCCGCATTAGAAATGACTCCTGTGTCGCGTGTGGGCACTCTACAAACATGCAAACAGCGGACACAAAGAACACCCAGACTCGGGTGGGAATCGAACCCACGACCTACGATTATTAGTTTTCTAGAACACATGGTACAAGATATGCTTACTTTGGGTCTAGATAGAGTTATGTAAAATATACCAGAATATTACTTATATTTTTTATTAGTAGCAGGTAGGTACTATGAACATTAAATAGCTTTTAAGATTATAAATGAAAAAAAAAATCACCTTTAACAGCTCAAAGTCCGATTGGTAAAGGGGTTTGTTATTTTTATTGAGATCCGAGAAGTAGTCGTTTTGTACGAAGTGAAAGTAAGATGTGTTCATTTCTCTGGACGAATTATCCGATGTAATATATTTGTTAAACTCAGTGTAATTTCTCCTTCTGGGATAACATTCAAACTTGTTATTCCGTCTAATGATTGAATGACCATCTGGACAACACTTTATCATGCATTTCTTGTTCTTGCAGTATTCTTCTATGTTGTCTATCCTAGTGCTGTTCATATCACTCCACCCACCTTCACCAATGATATCACTTTTCACCTCACACAATATAATTAATATTAAAGTTGCTATGTGTAGCAACATTTTAGACGTATATAACAGCAGTGGATTAATTATAAAATGTATCCTGTGGAAGAGTTACGATCGATCTAAATATGGCGTTTAGTACAATGGCATTATTATAGATTTGTAAGTAGGTAGGTACAAAAATGGTTTAGACTTTTAATTTTTTTTTAGGTCATTATCCTTTAACCATTAAAAATAAAAAAATTATATATTAACAAAATATGTATTTTCTGTTTATCTTTAAAAAATCTTAGGCTTAGTCTACCTATACTTCAGCAAATTTTCAACTCATAAGGGTGGGTATTGTAAGAATTAGTAACGTTTGAACTTAAGTCAACTCATAACACTAATTACAAAATGACTCATTTCTTTCAAACTAGAGATCGCGTTTTGGTCGAATTTCGACCACGGTTTCTTTCATTAGCCAATATAACTTGAACTGTTATTGTATAAACTTTTGTACCATGACAGGCTAATATATATACTGGACACTTATAGCTTTATGTACCCGTGTTTGCAATTCTTTAAACTTTATAGCCAACTAGCAGTTCCGGCGCGGCTTCGCTGGCGTGTGCATATTTCACCATAATTCTTTTTCCAACATAAAAGTATTCTAAGTTACCTACTCCATATAACACCAGCTATCTGCCAGTGAAAGTCCCGTGGAAATCGGTCCACCCGTTCCGGAGATTAGCCGAAACGGACAGACAGACAGACAAAAATGTTTCAAACTGATTTTTAGGTATAGGTAATCATGCACTAACTGTATGAGCTTAAAAAGAAACTATTATTTTGACATTACAAGCAGACACTTCAATTTTATTTATTTGTATTGATGTATTGATATTGTTTAAAAATTAAGTGCAGAAAGCACTTACCTATTATAAAGGGTCTTTCAAATAGAGCGGGTCGATGTTAATAATCTGTGGCGGCCATTTTGTTTTGGCGGCATCTGTCAAATCTGTTTTTTCTTATTCAGTCACTGATGCCAAATCACCATGGCAAGTTACACGGTTGAGCAGCATGTGCAAATGATAAAACTTTATTATCAAAATGAGTGTTCGTTAGTGCAAACGTTGCGCGCATTGCGCCCATTTTACGGCAGACGCGGTGCCACTTCAAAGTCTACTCTCCAACGATTGGTGACCAAATTTGAGACGACCGGTTCGGTAAACAACCAACCAACACCTTTACGTCAAAGGAACGCCAGATCGGCCGAGAACATCGCCGCTTGTCGTGAGAGTGTTCAGGAGACTCCGAGGCAGTCGATTCCTCGCCGTGCACAAGAACTCGACCTTTCGCAGACTTCAACTTGGAGAATATGCGTCGGGACTTGGGCCCTTATATACCTATATATTATATGTAAATATTCCAAAATTCACGTTACTACGTTTGCGAAATTTTCTTAAAAGGAGGTACAAAGAATTCTCTTCACATATTAATGTAATGAATACTTTCCGTCACTACTCCGCTCCTGTTGGTCGTAGCAAGATGTTATATAGCTATAGCCTTCCTCGACAAATGGGCTATCCAACACTAAAATATTTTTTTCAATTCGAACGAGTAGTTCCTGAGATTAGCGCTTCAAACAAACTGTTTAGCTTTATAACTTCAAAGTACGTCGTTAAATGTGTCCGCAGCTATATCATTTTTCTTCCTGGGTGTTCCATTTCGGAATCATATTTTGCTAAAATATTTTACATTTTATTGATTAATTGAAGTGAACAATTATAATTTACCGACATATGTAACATATGCACCTAAGCCTAAGCGCCCTATAATGGTAAATAGATGCCGAAGTACATATGCACTATTGCGCATACTAATTACGTAGGCGTTTTAACAACGGATTTTTGTAAAGACTATGCAACGAACTATTCCAAAAAAAGCCACGAGAGCCTATAATTCACCAAAGTTTGGTTGAAAAATTATTTAAAAACATCGATTTTCGTCAGTTGTTAGCAATTTGTAAAAAAAAAAAATATCGAATTAAACCGCACCAGAACTCATTTTGTTGACCACTATAATGCGGAAACGGTGCACTTCCATGCTCACGCGTTTGCGGTCCTCCTCCAACAGCATCCTGAAGGTGTTTTCTAATAGGTGGGATGCCCCCCTTATTCACAGGTGGATTTCCATTCATGAACATTTTTTTAAATAACTAAATTTTATATGGTAAACAAATGATCGTGCTCATCACGCAATTATTTGTCCTAGGTGGGAATCGAACCATGTGGTTTGAATCCAGTCCATGATCGGTACCATAAACGAAAAATAACAATAAATGTAACATTGACTGCATATAAATGCATGCAGATATTTTATTAGAAGCAAGGAAAACTTTACTCATTACTTTTATTATGGAAAGTAGATTGCCCGAAAATGCTAAATTACGTATTTCCAGACATTACACATCTACAAACGATCTTGTCACAGATTTACGCAATACACTATTAACTAAAAAGGCATTTACAGCAATACTCTCGCGATTACAAAGTGCTACACAAGGCTGGCATACGATCGACCAGTATGGTTCAGAGTTGGTACTTGGATCACTAATCTGACAATACCAGAGGCAATTTCCAAAATTATTGTGTTAAAACTGTTGAATTAAAAATTGGAGATCCATTCATAGGTATGTAATACCTATTTCGTGATCGCGTTAATTCCCGTGTAAATACATAATTATATCATGGAACCCGAAAGTTTTAAAGTTAGTATTGCTTTCTGTTATGTATGTGGGGACTAGTGAAATGCGTTGCAGTGGGTACGCAATGATGTTTATTAGACGTAAGGAATATTGGGCCTAGCCACTATAGAACCATAGACACATTTCTCCTCCTTTTAGTTCTTAACATTACTCTCGGAATCGGCCGAAATGACATCGCGTTAGTCCCTGATCGATAGTGGTGCCGATTCTATTGTACACTCGACTAAACTAAAACCTGACTTAATTTCTTCATATGAAATCAACCTAGTTTTCTTCGTAATAAGGTCTATTTGTTACTAGCATCTATTTCTCAGCGCCACTAAATTTCACTAAAACCTGTCCACGTATACTCAACTTTATTTCCACGCAGCGAGAGTCTTCATTTATTCAAACGCTGTATAATTGCCGTATAAAAACTTGTTCAAAACGAACAAGGATGACGTGTTTTTAATCTACACCTACGAATACGCTTACTAAAAACACAGAGCAAAAAAGATGGCGTCCAACGGAAAGCGGCTCTCGCTACGTGGTATTAAAGTTTATTTAAGCGTATCAGACTTTAGAAGACTAATAAATTGCTTATTTCGATAGCGACATATCTTACCTACTTGTTTCAATTTGAAATAAGACCTTGTTTTGAAGTGTACAAGGTTTACATCTTAAATGAAGAAAATTTAGTGAATTTTAATTTAGCGAGTGAAGTAACAGAATTGGGGCCATCGAACCGACTAAAACCACACGGTGTGCCGTACTGCGCCTTAAGTAGGAGGGATCCGGGAACAGCATTAAGACATCCGGACCCCCCCTAGCGCCTGCCCGCAAAAGCGCGGGCACCACCTTCGGGTGAAAAACCTCTCAATTAGGCGACGTCCAGGCACACGCGGACGCAACCTCCTCGCGGTACTTCCCGAAGCAGCCGTGCCCGGAAAGAACCTGCATCAGTCGGAAGGAAAGGGTCCCGTGCTGCCGCCCTGCCCACTCGACGATGACCGGCTGGAGCGCCTCTACGGCGGCAAAGCCAGCACGTGGAGCCTCCAGCCGGGACGACCAACGAGCCATGGTGGCTCGACGAGTGGCCTCACGCTATTCGCGTACCTCTTCGGGCGGGGGCCGACTGCCGCTTCCCTCCCGGAACTCAGCCGTTCGCCGATATACTTCGGCGAGCACTTACGCCCCCAAATCCCCGGCCAACGCGCACGCCGCCTCCGTCAACACGGTGCGGTATCCACGTATGGCTCTAACCGCCATAACCCTCTGAGGGCGCCAGAGGCGCGCCCTATTCTGGGCGGTCAGAGCTCCCGCCCACACCGGTGCACCGTACAGTGCCATTGACCGGACAACCCCCGTGTACAGCCGTCTTGTAGCGACGCCGGGTCCGCCCAAATTGGGCAAGAGTCGCCCAAGAGCGGACGCAGCGCCGACCAGCTTCGGAGCAAGCTGTTGGAAGTGCTCGTCGAAGAGCCACCTACCGTCGAGGATCAGGCCCAGATACCTTATGTGGGCCCGAACCGGTACGAGAACCGAGTTGACTACGATAGAGGCTCCAGGGGGTGGACCACGACGGGTCCCATGGAATAAAAGGGCCTCCGTCTTATCCAGGGCCACCCGCAAGCCCAGCGCCTTGATGCGCCTGACCACCAGAGAGACTCCCCTGGTGGCCAAATGCGCCGCCTCTTGAAAGTTCACCCCCCGAGCTGTGACCAAAGTGTCGTCGGCGTAACAGATTACGCCCAGCCCGGGGGGAAAGTCACCTCGAAGGGCCCAGTCGTACCCCATGTTCCCTGCGGAACACTGCACGACATGGGCCGACTACTCAAAACACCATCTCGGTCCTCGTACATGACGGCACGCTCCTCTAAATAGTCTGCCACTAGCCGCCTCAGGTACTGTGGCACCCCATGATACCTCTGTGCTTCCCTGATGCAGCTGAATGGCAAACTATTGAATGCGTTGGCGATGTCCAGCGACACCGCCAACAGCACGCCGCCACAGCTCACTACGTCTTCGGTCACAGCCCTCAGGCGCACCACAGCACCGACCGTCGAACGCCCCGCTCGAAAACCGATTTGGTCGTCCGACAAATCGGGGCCGACCTCGCCAAGGTGCCGAACGATGCGGGCAGAGAGAACCCTCTCAAACAATTTACCCACCTCGTCCAGCAACACGATGGGCCTGTAGGCTGCGACCGAGTCGGTAGGCCGTCCCGGCTTCGTTAAAAGCACCAGCTTCCCGCTCTTCCAGCAGTCAGGGAAGCGCGCGGACGCCAGGCTAGCGTCGAATACTTCCCTGAGGCGGTCCGACATGTGGTCGAGGGCGAGGGCCAATGCTCGGGCAGGAATCCCATTTGGCCTAGGGGCGGTGTTCTTGGAACGGATCCGTAGAACAGCCGCCACTACCTCCGCCTCTGTGACGGGCAGAACGTCCTCATTTTCAACCTCCCCGTCGTGTCCGGCCAATAGGGCCATCGACGGGGGTGTGTATTCCGCCCGTTGCGGGAAAAGGCCCTCAACCACTTCCTGCAGGAAGCTGGGCTGGAGAGTCTCCGTAAGGGGGGGGCCCGACGCGCGGAGCTTTTGTTGCGCCGCGCGATATGGGTGACCCCAGGGGTCACGATCGAGACCCTCCAGCATCTCCTTTCTCTTCTCCTCTTTGGCGCGGCTAATTGCCAGCTTCAGAGTTTTCCGCGCCTCTCGGTACTCCTCATGAAGCTGGTCCTCTTCACTTTCCTCGCGGTGACGACGCCGGCTGCGGGTGTAGGACCTCCGGGCACGAGTACAGGCCGCACGGAGGTCCGCCAACTCCTGGGACCACCAGTAGACCTCCTTCCTTGGAGGCCGACGACCTCGGACGCGGGGCATGGCCGCATCACAAACCTGCGTAATCGCATCGCGAAAGCGGCCTGCCCCCATGTCTACCTCCTCGGTCAGAGGCTGCGGAGACAGCCATGAGTAAATGATGGCTGCCTCCTCTAGTAGGTCCCTGTCCATCTTCGTAACAGCCCACCGCGGGAAGCGGGAAGAACGCCGCGCCGTGTGACCCCTTCTGGGGTCCTGGGTCCAGGAGAGCTCAAATCGGATATTCGGGTGATCCGAGAGCGTCTCAACCTCTTCCAGGACGTGCCAGTTCCTTACTCGTGTTTCGAGAGCAGGGGTAGCGAACGAAAGGTCCACTATCGACCCCCCCTGCTGTCGCACACACATATTGGTGGAGCCTCTGTTTAGGAGACAGAGGCCCACTGATGCCGCCTCTACGGCATCGTCCCTTGCGTCCTTCCTGGGGGAACCCCACACAACGGACTTGGCGTTGAAGTCCCCCAGCACTAGGACGTGCCCAGACGCTAGTCCCTGGATCGAGGTCTCCAGGTTATTGAGGAAGACCTCTAAGTCACTCAGACTCCGGTTGGGGGAGAAGTAGACACCATATATGGTGATACCCCCCCATTCGGCAGCAACATATCCAGTACCCTTGTCTCTTAGCGACAAGAGAGGGGAATGAGCCGCCGTGGAGCTGACGACTGCCACAGAGCCGTCCCAGTCACCCAGCCAATTTGAACGGGGAGGAACGTAATAGGGCTCCGCGGCTACGGCGACACCTATCCACCACTCCGCCATGGTTTGCAGGAAAAGATCCTGCGCACCGGCAGAGTGGTTCAGGTTCGTCTGGACAAGGAGGTTGGAGACTTGGTCCATTACTGGACTGTCTCTACAACCTCCTCCATGGGCGACGACGACGATGCAGGATTAACATCGGAGGCAGCCAGGGTCGATTGGCTAGCCCCCGATGACTTTGGAGCAATGCGAGGAGGCTTGCAGCCCCCCTGCCCCATTTGATGGTTGGCGGGCAGATTGCCCGCCACACACGCTGGGCAGTGAGGGACGGCGGAACATTCCGCCGCTTGTGCCCCGGTCGACCGCAGCGGAAACAAAGTCCGCTGCAGTCAAAGCAAATTGCGCATTTGACGCGGGTGTGTCCCGTGGACAGGCACTTAAAACACCTCATCGGTCTCGCCTCCAGTACTGTGACTCTGGCGTTGACGAAACTGACGAGGACCTTGCCAGCATCGCCCAAGATTTTGGCCGACGCTACGGGACAACTCACCCACACCGCGCCAAGGCCTCCTGGACCGGGGCGGATGGTGCCAACCCTGATGTGGTCCGGGGTGCATCCAGTTTCCTCCAAAACCACAACCCGGACATCCTCAGTCGTCACGGAGTCGTCCAGGCCCGAAATACGCAACTCCGCGCACTTGGTGGGCCTGGCGATCTTGACACCATCCGTCGCTGCGAAGATACCCCACAGCTTATCTGACGCCTGAAGCCCCGAATTCACTGGCGAGGCTATCCCGGGCTTTCTTAAATACTGCCGTGTAGGATAGCCCGCCATCTGCCGCCTCCGGTAACACGGTGATCACCACAGCCGCTGTCTTAGGCGGCTGCAGTTTTCGCGGCTTCTTGGTGGTGGCCACTGCCATTGATGGCGACTGCGGTGCAGAGGCTGCTTTCTTGGCAGCCTTCTTGTTCCGCTTTCGGGACCTTTTGCCTCCCTCGACTTTCTGCCACCCGTCGTCAGAGGGGGCAGACGTCGAGGGGCCAGATGCGGAGGGTCCAGATGCGGGGGGGCCATATGCGGAGGGGCCAGACACAGTTTTGGCACCAGAAGGAACTGTCGTTCCTTTAGGTGCCGGAGTGGAAAGCGGAGGAAACTCAGCCGTTTCTGCAGCCGAGGCCTTAGCGGCTTGCCCGGCCTTCGATGCCACCGCTTTTGCTGCGGCCTTAACCGGTCGCCCAGCCTTCGGCACAGCTGCAGGGACTGGCGCTAATGTCGCCGCCGCAACGACACCGCGACGCGGCCACCTGAGACGGGAAGTGGCGTCGGACCCGATGCGGCCTGGCGCTTATCACCCGCGAGTGGCGACCGAACGCTGGGGGCCGGAGGAAGCCTTGCCTCAAGGCCTGCAAGGCGCTCGTCCATCATCCTCCACACTGCGTCAATGACTTGACGCAAGTGGGAGTCCGGAACTTCGGAGGGAGAGGGGGCGCAAGGAGCAGGCTGCCACTCTACCTGGCCCGGTCGCTCAAGGGAGACCGCCTGAGCCCGAAATTGGGCGAACTGAGCTATGAGCTCAGCCACCTGCCCCGCCAACTGATCGTTTGCCACCTGGAGGCGCGCCACGTCACCAATTAAGGTCTTTACGACCCCTGAGACAGCGGAGGAGGAGTCCTTAAGGGCCTTTACAAAAGAACCCTTAAGGTTCGTGGACTTGGTGGCCACTTTGTTAATTATGGCCACCGCCGCGTCCGCTCTCTCCTGCATGGTTACCGGTATTTGGGGGACAAAACCCCCTTCCACCGGCTCCCGGATTTTCAGCTGGAGATCCGCAATCTCCTCCTCCGCTTCAATTTCACCTCCCTCTGAGGCTGCTTGCCACTTTTGGTGGCAATATATCTTGCGACGTGTCGCCATCCTCGTCTCTGGAGCGTCCGCGCTTGCGACTCTCAGTGACCTCCAGCTCCATCTCTTCGGCTGAGTCGGCCGTCGAACTAGCGGCCCTGGACCGCACCGACATTCTTCTGCTCCCAGGAGTCAAATTGACTTCTGGAAGCTCCACCGAACGAGTAGTCTCACATGAGACTTCCTCGTCCGTCGACACAGCTTCTCCTGCTAGCCGTCTGCTCCTTCTTCTACACTCCTTCTTTTTTTCTTCACTTGGTTTGTTTATGTTTTTAATTTCATTTTCCATTTTGTACCCACGATTGGGGGAGAAATAAAGGTCGACCCGGGCAGAGATCCCCAATACCCGGACAAGCGAAGGTTTATGCCCAACCGAGGGGTCCGCAGGTGCCCCGGCTTAGAGTGCGCTTGCGACTGAACTACCCATCAGCAATGCATCCCCTGGTCACGCACCAGAACACGGGATTCGGGGTGATTTTTTTAGAGAGGTTTTCTTCCTCGCGGTCCGGGTGGCTAAGCCAAGCCCTCGTCCCCGATTGGAGTCGCAAAACATGACCACGACTCCTTTCGGGATTACGATATGCCGACGGTGGCACGGAAATTAAATCTTCCCATGCCTGCTCGGTGGCAGTGTGAGTGCACGCCGAGCCAGCCCTTTTTCTCCACTGGGGTCCCTCCTTCGTGATTTTTTACCGAGGTTTTCATCCTCTTAGCTCCGAAGAGCGAAGAGCCAACAGAGGTATCGATAGACACGCCCGCTCTGTTGGGCCAAGCCTCAACCAAGTGGCCGAAGAAAGATGGCCTCCTCTCCTTACTAGAATATTAGCCGTTGGCGATGACGCCGTCCTCAAAAACTGAGGAACAAAAGGCAGCGTCATCGCCAACGTTTCCAGGGTGCACCACGTGGAGGTTTTCTAGACAGCACCCCAGGAAGCTGACACCCTAGATTAACACAGAGGCTACTTTTTATCGCAATATTCCCACAGGATCGGGATTTACGGTGAAACCGCGGGGCGCTGCTAATTGTAGTATAAATCGACTGTCATTTTCTCCGTAATACAGTTTTCCCTTAAGGTCATTGTATAGATATGTAAGAAAACGATCTTCCAGCGGGTTTCTACATATTTTGTTTCCAATAGTTTTTGCATTCAAAATCTTCTCTTCCTAATTATTTTTTATAGTTCTGGATGAAATTTTAAAACTCCAGAAAGAAGAAGAAATTTTAAATCTTTTGTATTGTAACAACAAAATAAAAGTATTGACTCATTTAAAAAAGAACTTATGCCGTTATTAATAAAAAAGGCCTATTACACTGTTCAAGAATATCTTGTGGATAAAACTGTCATCTGAGACAAATTGTTTAGAAGTCTGGATGTCTCTTTCTGGGTGCGATTTGTGCTAGTACATAATTAATTTTAAGTTAGCTAAGTAAGATAAATTATATATGCCATTAATTGGCAAAACATAGAGAAACATAAATAACTGTACCTACTATGCACAATTTTGTGACCTATGTTTACAAAATTAATGTTTGACTGACTGATTGATTGATTGATTGATCCACTTGAAAAAAAATAACCTAAAAAGTTTCGATTAGTTAAATCATATTTTACAATGTATTATTTATTAAACAAGCAGTGAATTTTTTAATTTATGGTATAGGAGGCAAACGAGCAGGCGGGTCACCTGATGGTAAATGACTACCACCGCCCATCGGCACCTGTAACTCAAGAGTCACAAGTGCGTTGCCGCCCTTTAAGGGGGGAGTAGGGGAAGAGGGGGACAGGGGAGAAGAGTGGGAAGAGGGGAAAGGGGGATTAGAAGGTTGGAGAGGGGAGAGGGGAAGGACGGGAACAGGGGAGAGGGAAGGGTTAGGGCCTCCGGTAACCTCCCTCACGCGGCGAAAAGCAATGCAAGCATTGCTTCACTGCCGGTTTTCTATGAGACCGTGGTATCGA
Organism: Callimorpha dominula; assembly: GCA_949752705.1. Classification (NCBI taxonomy): domain Eukaryota; kingdom Metazoa; phylum Arthropoda; class Insecta; order Lepidoptera; family Erebidae; genus Callimorpha; species Callimorpha dominula. Next base: position 5,591,874 of record OX457000.1, on the reverse strand, counting down.
GCGGAGTCGAGCCGGCCCGTACGTGCCGAAGCATGGCTCTCCCACGTAAGAATTGTCACAAAAATGGAAATAAAAGCGGAATTTTATATACCTTCTTGTTTTACCGGTGTGAGCAAAGAAGTTTACATAACCTATATTTTTATCGGAAATAAGTAATTACTAAATGGCTTACAGAGGCTCTTCTGAACAGTCTTTAACTTAAATAAACTAAAAGTAATACGTACGAATCAGTTTTACGATATTTTGGTGATTAGTCGACATGTATAGCGTAAGGTGTGCTATACCTACTTTTCCCTAAAATAAGCGTACGTGCGTATAAAATATAATTCTTTAGCAAACAATAGCAAATAATTAGTAAAAAAATATGCCGTAAAGCCTGTTTTGACAAGTGTAAGAGATCAGGAGATATAGGGTTGGCTACGCTGGCTTAAGTCTCAAGTCAGCAGGACCATTGTTTTTAGGAAAGGGCTATAGCAAAAAAATCAATTCTTTGGCAAAAAAATAACAAATAATTAGCAAAAGAAATATTCCGTAAAGCCTGTTTTGATAAGTGTAAGAGATCCGAAGATGTAAAGTTGACTACGCTGGCTTAAGTATCAAGTCAGCAGGACCATTGTTTTTCGGAAATGGCTATATAGCAAAAAAAAAAATTCTTTGGCAAAAAAATAGCAAAAAAATATAGTTAAGTTTTATTACGGCCCTATGACTTGGCTACGCCAGCTTCATAGTCACTGATCGACGCTCATTTGCCGAATCAGGCGCTTGATCGCTTTCGTTCTCCGTAGACACAGAAGTCGTGGTTTCTAAAGGTGACGTATCTTGATGACGTATCGCTGTCATACTCCGTCTGTTCAGACTGTGCCCCCTGTACTTCGGGAGAAGAGGCTCTTATTTCGGTATTACCGGATGTTATGTCTGACATGTCGACAGGGCTCTCAAACTCTAGGTTGCTGTCGCCGTCCATCCTTTACATGGTATTTATATATTTTTTTTATTTATGGTTTTTATATTTTTTTAAACTTAATATATTTGTACAATCTTTAATCAAATACATTGTTTTACATATACGTTTTATTACTAGTCCTTTGTTAAAAGAAAACTTCTTATTTGTTAAATATTTTTTATACATAATTCGGTCCCCGGGCTTAACACTGGTTACGTTTTATAACTTCAGAGAGAGAGTGCTAGATGATAATGGCGGGCGACACTGTAGGTATTGGATCTAACAAATCTAAGCGCGAACGAAGTTTACGGCCGACTACAAGTTGAGCAGGCGACAGACCAGTTGTGGTATGACCTGAATTTCTTTAATCAAATAAATATTTTAATAAGTTAATTTCACTTTGTTTAGGGTTACTACTCATTATTAAACTGGATTTAATACCCTTCTTCATTCATTTTACGAAACTTTCCGCCTGGCCATTGCTAGCTAGTGATAATCGGGCGATGTAAGGTGCGATATTCCATTAGATGTCAAAACCTGATAAACTCATACAAAACATGTACCTAGCACTGTCACTGACCAAAGTGTGATTAAGACCAAATCGTGACATAAAGTCCTATAATTTTGTGATTACTACGACTGAACTAGTATTATTTACTTTATACACTTCAACCCACTTGGAATGCGCATCTACTACAACCAAATACAACTGGCTATTTATTGGCCCCAGAAAATCTACATGAACTCCTGAAAATGGTTGGTGTGGGTGGGGCCACGGAGCAAGCGGTGCCTTTGCCGGGGATGATCGGAGCTGTGTACATATTGTACAAGCTCCAATAACTGCTTCGATAGCTTTGCTTTACTTATATTGTTTTGAATAATTCATTTTTTTCATTTTTATTATTGTGACATTTTATTGTCAGGCAATTCAGAGGTATGTAATACCTTTTCGTGATCGCGTTAATTGCCGTTAATACATAGATAATATTACATTTTATTGATACGAGTATATCATGATTCATGACATTTCATTAATAATATTTGATTGTTTTTTAGTGTATGATCTTATTTTGTTGACATTTCTATTTTCAAACAATTTGTACTTAATTGATTTTTTTTTTTTTTATGTTTTATTATTTTTATTTTTATTTATTTATTTGATGTACGAGTATATGAATATTCAGAATAATTTCTTTGACATAGCATGTAAGCGTCTTGGTGCATAACCTGTAAGCTTATATTGTTTAAATAAATAAATGAATTTATCAATGGGGGGAAACCATACCCTACTTCGAGCATCACGATGCCTAAATGAGACTTATGAAGTTCAGATAATACAATATTTTGTAAAGATATAGGTATAACCACTTTGTGCCCCCTCATAACTATACCCCTTTCTACGGATAGTTGATTTCGACACAAAAAATGTGGTAAAAAGCTTTGGTCCGAGATTTTCCGCGGCCAACCATTTTGAATGTATTTAATAACACAAGACAACTTAACATATTTTCTGATTTCTTTGCGTAGTGAATCAATCATAACGGGTAAGCTATAAATCTACGACAAAATTTACGTATGAAGCCCTATCTTCAATAAACTCGGCCGTCTCGCTTTTTTTTGTTTGCACATAGGCTCGCGCGCGACATGTAGTCTGCGCAGTTATTGGCACTACGCACTTATTCTATACGAAAGTTATAACCGCTCAGAAACATGGCATAGCGTTGCAACCTGTTTGTGGATACTTCAGTATTCGGATACTCCAGGAGGGCCAAAAATGGTAATTAATGCCTTACCCCGAATTATATTATTGCCGTCGCTTCCTTTTGTATCTGAGAGTATTGACACTCAGCCACATTCAAAGTACGCGACGCATACGAGATCGGTCGCTCTGCCCCCCCGGCGGGGTCTACCTGTGACAATATCGCGCCTAGACCACTCGGTGACGCGTCCACTGTCAAAATTACTTTAGCGTTGATATCATAGTGAGCTAACACCTGATCTGAAACCAATAATTTTTTGATAGTATTAAATGCATTGTCATGGTCGGATTGCCAATGACCTTTACTATTTTTTTGTAGTAACTTAAACAAAGGACTTAAAACTGATGACGCGTTCGGCACAAAATTAAGGTAATAATTAACAAGACCCAGAAAGTATTGCAATTTACCGATATCCTTTGGCACTGGAGCATTTTAAATATCTGATACTTTCTGGGGTGATTTTTTCAACCCGTGCTTGTCTACTACGTATCCTAAGTATTCTACCGTATCTACAAAGAAGTGACACTTTGATTTTTGGAGTATAAGACCAGCGTCCTCCAATCGTCGCAATACTTCATGTAACCTTTGTAAATGTTGCTCCCTGTTGACCCCTAATATCATCAAACATAAATAACACTTCATCCATACCAGCCAACCATAAGACGCACTCCATAACACGCTGAAATATAGCCGGTGCACTAGCTAACCCAAACACTAATCGTGTATCACTACATATTATAAAACAAAGTCTCCTGCCGCGTCTGTCTGTCTGTCCGTTCGCGATAAACTGAAAAACTACTGAACGGATTTTCATGCGGTTTTCACTAGTAGACAGAGTGATTTATGAGGAAGGTTTAGGTTTATAATTTGTACCCGTGCGAAGCCGGGGCGGGTTACTAGTACTTAAATAAACCTTTGTAAGTATTAATACACGTTATATTTTGCGATTCTTCATCTAAAACACATTGCGAGTAGGCCACAATTTAGACAACAATTTAGTAAAACAGACTTATCGCAATAAGTCTGTTTTGAATTACTACTAAATTGTTGTCCGCCGTGTAAATTAGTAAACAACTCGTGCGCAGTAGGTAAAGGATAGTGATCTACCAACAGCTGTTTATTTATCGTGACCGAGTAGTCCACACACAACCGAATCGACCCGTCGCGTTTCAACACTAGCACGGTGGGTAACGCATAGTCTGAATAAGCAACCGGTTTCAAAATGCCAGTGTACACTAACCGGTTTAACATTTTTTTCTCTCAGTTCAAATGTTATAGGCCGCGATTTAAAAAATATAGGTTTAGAGTCATATTTTAAATTTAACTTTACCTTATACTTGTTGAATGTGCCCAGCGTATCAGAAAATACACGAGGATATTGATTTTGTAAGTGTTCAGTAATGTTCGACGATTGTGACCAGTAATTTGACAGACAACATTATTTTAATCTTCTATATAATATATATAAATGTTACTATACTATACTTATATTACCATAAACATACTACATACATACATAAATATATAAATATGTACCTAAATATATATATACTAGCTGTGCCCACGACTTCGTTCGCGTTTTTTTTCAGCAAAAACAGCAATTTGTCGCTTATTGCATAGTACCTCTTTCTCCAGGCAGGATTTTTTATACTGTATTGGCGGTGAAACAACCTGGAGCGTACAAAAAAGGTTGTTATGGTTGCTTACACATGAATAACGACATAATTTGGCCGTGGTAACATTACTCATTTGTTTTTTGTGTGGAAGCTCACCTCACCGGGCTATTGGTGAGGCCGTATATCAGGCTTAAACCAACTAAAACCACACGGTGTGCCTCACAGCACCGTTTATGAGTTGACCGTTGGTACGGCGACGTTTTGCCTCCAATGATCCACCCAGCCCTGGCTAGCGGACGGCAAGTGGGCGATGTCCAGACACCCTCTTCACGGGAGACTCTGCTTTGGGTGAAGAACATAAAACTCGTCTCATACACCTACGGCCACTCTTAGCGTACGCATGAGAGCGCGAGTGAAAAGGTTCTACCTGGAAGTTTTTCTAAAGAATCCACACCGTCACCTCCTCCTTCCGCGAGATGTTCTCCTCGCAGAAAATCGTCATAAAACAACTGTGACGACCTAACATCTCCATTCGTCCGACCAATTGGGAGACTCTTGCTGTAGTCAGTCAGTCAGTGCCGCTTCCTAGAAACTATGGGCCCCCTCGGTGTACCTAACAGATAAATGTTTGTTTCTGAGCTTTGTTTAGTCACGGTGTAACTTAAGATTTCACACTACTGTAACCGAACGGAAAATAAATGGTCTGAAAGTGTAAAAAAAACTTCACCGGTTACATGTCAATATTCCAGCTTAGATGTAATTTTTTGGCGATAGTGTCTGCCATGCATTTAATATAGTAAAATACTCTAATACTAAGAAAGTGTTAAGTTAAACTAACAACTAAGTCATACAGATGCTTAAGATGCTTTAAATAAAAATTCTATTCTATTCTAATAAAATCATGTTGACAGGAATCCACGCGATCACGTATATAAAGGCATACCTTTATGACATACCTTTGCTTTGCCGTGGTCGTGGCCGTGATCACAGGCCTGTAGGTACTGTAATACTTTTTAAATACGTGATCGCGTGCATTCCCGTCAACGGTCAAAACAAAAGATTAAAAGTTTGGATCTTCTTTTTCTATAACTCTTTTTATAAATATATGTATATTTACTGGACTGGCCTGATGGTCTAGTGGTTAGTGACCCTGACTGCTGAGCCAGAAGTCGTGGGTTCGATTTCACCCAGGACGAATTATTCTCTGTCTGGGTGTAATTTATTTATAATATGTATGTATTTAGAAATATATAAGTAAATTTATCAGCAGTCTGGTTACCATAGTACAGGCTCTGCCTAGTTTAGGATCAGACGGCCGTGTATGAGGTGTGTGAAGTTGTTACCATTATTAATGCTCTGAAACATATTTATGAATTTAATGGCTGCGAGAGGCAAAATAGCTCGTTGGCATAGTCAAGAACCAGCTATCGATTACTCTGGGATCACCAAACAAAGAAAAAAAAACTCCTGCTGCTTCAGAAATCACCACAAAAAAACATATTCCCCTATAATATCTTACGATTGAAAATATAAATTCACTAGAAATCCTTCAAACAGACATGACTATTTGCAGGTAAAATCTAATGTAACTAATAATATTTCTTTAAATCACAGGTAAAAATCGATTCTTTGTACTCATAATATTTATTAGTTAATTAAATTGAGTGGTTTTATAAAAAATATATAAAAAAAAATTAAACCGACGAAAAGAACTAAAACGCAAAAAATAAATAAACCTTTTAAGTCTTAAGTATTAAGCTTATTTAAAAGGTTTCTTTATTTTTTGCTTTTTAGTTTTTTTCTTCGGTTTATTTTTTTGTTAAAAAGGTTAATATTTATGAACTTTTTTTCATCATCAGCTCGGCTACATGATGTGATGATTTATAAACGCAAATATCTGATAAAGTAATGAAAAGTAAACAGAAACACTATTCGTTTCTACAATTTTCGAGGGTTTCTCTCAATTTTATCAGAATTCCACCATCAGATTCTGACTTCCTTGACATGGGACCATCCTTGAGGTATACCCTTTCTAACAAAAAAGAATAATCAAAATCAGTTCATAAATAACGGAGAGGGCTGAACATACATAAAAAAAAAGAATATGTATAAAAACGGTCAAATTGAGAACCTCCTTTTTTTCGTCGGTTTAAAACGATACCTAATTTAAAAAAGTAAATTAGTTTATATAAAAAAAAAAAGTGCAAAAAAGAAAAGAATGTCAAAGAGGGATTCGATCCGGCACCCAATCTAGTAGAAATCGTACTCTCCACCAGAAAAGCTAAACGCTCGCACTCAAACTATTATCATACTAAGTTTCAAGCATATCCCTTCAGTAACTTCTGAGTTTATCGTAAACATACAAACAGACAGACAGACAGACAAAAATTGTTTGAATCGCATATTCGGCATCAGTATCGATATCTTAATATCTCTCAGTCGATTTTTTTTAAATATATTCAATGTACAGAATTCATCCCGCTACAGATTTATTATAAGTATAGATATAGATATATATTTATTTATGTGTATGTATGTAGTATGTTTATGGTAATATAAGTATAGTATACTAAGTTTATATTAAAATCAACATTAACCTATCTCAGTACACCACACTACCTTGAAATATATTTGTTAATATCCGTACAAAGGTTGTTTGGAAGAGATCGCCGTGAGCGATAAGACTGCCAATTGTTAGTCCTGAATGTTTGCTTTGTTTTTTTATTGTATCTCACATAAAAGGTGTACAATAAAGAGATAAATAAATAAATCATTTCCAATTTGTATAGGGAAATGAAGTTCCTACCTAAAAGTAGCGGACCACCGTTTCGTATTATATACACATCTAATGTATACGTTTTGTCTGTATATGTGAACGATAACCGTGCGACTCCTACACATTCAATATTATAGCCCGTGTATGAAAGTAATCGTTTATTCGTTTTAGACAGTGGCACATCATTAAATAGTTTTAAATAAGTTTTTTCGGAAATAGATCGATGGCAGAAAACGTTTTTGCTGTAAGTAGCAAAAGTCAAACTTTTCAACAGAGCCGAAAAACTTTTTAAAAATTAAAAAAAAAATTGTAACTTTTGAACTATAAATCACAGGAATTAGATTATTTGGACATAGCTATATTGTGATATTAGCCTTAAAGTTTAGGTATCAAATAATGTCTAAAGTTATTATAAGCTGGTTTTTTGATACTTACAGCCATTCATTTTTTATATTCGGAAACCAAGATTGTCGTAAGTAGTGACTAGATTTGTACGGTGAAACCATATATAACTGATTTTATGGTATTCAACTCGCTGTACATTCAAAGCTCATTAAAATGACTTATGCTTGTTTGAGATGCTAATTTGTACTGATAAATTGTTTTATGAATATATTAAAAAGGAAGTTATTTTGCATGCGAATTGCTTTATTTTTCTTTTTTAATATCTGCACACCTCTCAGAGGTTATGAAACAGCGCACCTATGCTTTTATTATGTACATAGGGTACATACCAACCAGCCCTAAACCTGTCTCATGCAAATAAATGATTTGATTTCATTTGATTTGAAGAAAGAGTAAAAATAAAATGATGTAAGTAAAAAGAACGGTTTATTGACAGTTATATTTTAAAACATCCGTTACAAGAAAAAAATAGTGAGGGCTTTCTATTCTCAATGTATTCAATATTTTTGTGTAAAACTATCAACAAATAGGTATACAAAAGAAAAATCTTAGATTTCCTCATCCGTGTCAGGAAGGCGATCCACTTTTTTTTACTAGATTTTAAATCGAATGCCTCTTTAATTGTTAGGAATCACTTTTTTAAGTCAGTAAATTTTTATTGGAGATGGTCAACTTGACTGGATACAAATTGAGGTTCGGCTGCATTTGTCCAATATTACCTAGTTCTAATTCAGTGCCACTTGCATCGACTGCCATAGAGTTTTTTATTAATATTACAGGCCTTTTTACACGCTTTATATTAGCTTCACTTGTATGTATGTTTGTAACCGACTCCTTAGGGCGCGATTTTGACCCACTTTAAACGGCCAGATTTCATTCAAATTTTGCACACCTGTCAAAGACCGATGACAATGCATAGTTTAAAAATACACGCTTTTGCAGAAAATCCAAGTAAAAAATAGAAAATAAATTTAAATAAGTTTGGATTAAGACTAGTGTAAATAAGAAATAAATGTATATTATTGGAAAAAGCGTGGGGTGCATATAGTGTCAATAAAATGTTTATAACTATTGACACTATATGCACCCCACGCTTTTTTCCAATTTCTTTTTCAGTTGTATTTTATCTTATTATTTTTTGAAGTGAAACTTCTTTATCGACGTATGGGAGAAATTTTTGTAGCAATCGTCACGTTTTTCGGTTACGCGCCATGTTGCTTTTTTTATCGAAGTTTAGTATAGTGACGTAAAGAATATAATGTAATATATTATAATAATAACAACAATATATTAGTTTTGAAGTTTGGTTTGAAATAAGAATAACAATATATTAATTTGAAAGTGATAAAATAAAAAGACTTATTCAAATTTAAGTGAATTTACAAGAAAAGTGAGAGTGATTATATATTTCGTTTTATAATTTCTTAAGGCTTAAGCCTTATCTACCCCATTTTCGTGAAGTTGCAAATAGTAGAAAAATGATATGTCGTAAAGAAGTTTCACTTCTTACCTGTGTACTCTGGTACACACACACATTTTTTTTTAATAGTTATTTGTGCGATTCAGTCTTCACGTCTCTGCTGACTTTGTACATTCCAAGTATTTCAATAAACTCTGCCGACGTTCTTCAGTTATGTTAGCACAATTGTTTCTACATTGTTTTTTGTTCTGAAACATGAGACACGGTGGGAGAAGATGTGTTATGAGATATTTAGATGGGATTCAGCGTTGGTACCAGCGGTAGGAGAGACACTACCTGGCACTGCCACTAACATGGCAACTTGATCCAAATGTACACTAGCTTGTCGTAGCATCCCGAGATACATAAAGCGGTACGCTTGGTGCTCTAACCGCCCGAAGAGCAACGAGCGACTTACTGGCTGAAGAAGTGTTACACGGGAAGCTTGAAGCTCGATTACAACGAACAGCAGTGCTAGTAACCGTAGCAGATGAGGGGATATGCTAGATGCTCGTTCATAGACCTTTTTTTTTTGTACGTGTGGAAATCCCCTCGGGCCATCACCCTAACTGGAGATTCGTGTATGACGTTTGAAATAAGCTCTGCATGGTCTGGAATTATAGTGTTTATTTATTTATATTCATATTCTTTATTGTACACAAAAACAACAATCTTATAAGTACAGAAAGGAAAATAGCATGTACAAAGACGAGCTTAACCCATAGTTGAGTTTTCTTCCAGCAAACCTTGGGAGTGAGGAGAGGATAGTAAAGAAAATTTACTGATATATTATGCCAAATTGTTAACCTGCGAGGTACCGCTGTGTGATTACAACGAATTGTTAAGTAATGCTTGTAATTGATTCCGATTTGAATAAGTCCTTGGGTATAGTAATATCTCAGTGAGTTGGAGAGTAATCTCTGTTTTTATTTTCTTCGGAATAGAAGCTAGGCTTTACAGGTGGAATCACTTCGTTTGTTGTGTAGGCGCAGGGGTGGAGAGAACAGCGTAAGAGTTTGTATTGATAATCACTTGTCACACCAATAAAGCTTTAAATGATATGCCAATTATATTTAGTTGCCTTTAAAATGCATCTTGAAATAGTCTGTCAATTTATAAGCGTATCAAAAATGTTGTAATATATTGTATTTTTTGTAATTTATGCAATTAAAAATGGTTTAAGTAATAAAACTCTATCATTTTCACTACTTGAATAGTGCTTTAAATAGCCCCTTGCAATTGTTGACCAACTGCAAAAATGCTGTAAGTATCCCTTCGGGCAATTTACTGACCACAAGAATGGCGTTAGTAAAAGTTAATTAAAAAAAGCAAATTTTAATTGCTGTAATTGTAAAAAGATAAAAAAGACAAGATTTTTGCGTACTTACGTCAAAACGGTCATAGGTTTTTTTCAAAATTGTAACGACGTAAGTATTTTTTTTCTTATCGTAGCGATATGAGACCCAGACCATTCGATGCAGTATTTTTTTCTGAATCGAATGGTGTTTTCAACCTACTTACTTTAGCTACTTACAGCAATTACGTTTTCTGCCATCGAGATGTAACAGCTGACCCTGTGTTGACCTGTCGTCATCGCCGTTATCACCTAAGCTTTCGTTAATCACATAATTGATTTTTTTACACTGCACTGTTTCCTTTTACATTGCACTTTTTTGCATTTAGATATAGTTAGCGAACCTACATTGAGATGAAGTATGATTTTTAAAACCGCAAACCGAACACAGCACTTTGTCCCTTGTGACGTTTTTATCCGTAATTTTGAACAGCAGATCGCCTCGCGGTATTGACGTCACCACTGACACTGCCGGGGCGGCTGCTAGTTCCACTGCTACTGCCAGCGACAAAGACTTTGGATCCTGAGCAAACAACTTCTCTCGTTCCCGACAGCATTTCCATTACAAAACGGTCCCTTAATGCTTCGTCCACGTTGAGGAATCCACAATTTGCGGTTAAATCGCGCAGTCTCGCCGCCCATTGAGGGTAAGATTATCCGTCCGTTTGTACCGCGGAGTAAAACTTGTACCTCTCGCTGATTAAAATTTCATCAATTGCACTCCCACCTACGCTATGCATTATGTTTTTTTTTTTTTTATATTTTAGGGGGCAAACGAGCAGACGGGTCACCTGATGGTAAGTGACTACTGTCGCCTATGGACACCTGCAACTTAAGAGTCACAAGTGCGTTGCCGGCCTTTGAGATAGGAGTACACTCTTTTCTTGAAGGTTTGAAGGTCGTATCGGTCCGGAAATAAAGCAGGCGACAATTTGTTCCTAAGATTGGTTGTGCGAGGCAAAAAAATTCTGGAGAACCGCACAGTGGTGGATTGCACATTATCCAGGTGATGGGGATGAAAGTTTTGTCGCGTTGAACGATGGCGAAACGTTGCGGCCGGTATAGGTTCGAACAATTCCTTTGAGCACTCCCCATGATACATGGGATAGAGAATGTAGAGTGAAGCTACATCTCTACGCAACGCCAAGGGCCGATCTGAAATATCCTGGCAATCGATGATTCGAGTCGCTCTCCGTTGAATGCGGCCAAGAGAGAGAAGCTGGTACTGGGGAGCTCCTGCATAGATATGAGGACAGTATTCCATATGCGGCGATCTTGCGCCCTATTTCTAATAATTTTCATCGTATTATTCATCTTTGCTATGTTTATTAGACTACGTTTATCAGGCTCAGTTCCGACTATCATTGATACTCTAATCACAGGTCTTATTATCAATCACAGTATTATCTTTTGTAATTGTAACATATCAAAGACTCAGTGTTTGATATATTAAAAAATACCTTATTCGGAGTACATAGGTCACAAAAACTCAAAATTATTGAGGTTGTGGATTGGATATTTTTTGCTTAAATCGGTCCAAATTGGCAAATTGCTAATTTAGGAATGTAACCCTAAGGGCACGATTATTGTTCGTATGGTATTAAAGCTATCCATACAACTACTACATTCCTATTCCTTGCTACTTCTTATTACTCCCACTCTTGTATTGTTAAAATGTCTTTGATAACAGGAAGATCGATAAAAGTAGACATTATTTGTATTACCGAACACAGTATCAGTATCCTTGTCAAAAACAGACATGAGTTGAAGGAACCGGCCAAAAATATCAAAAATGTCATTGTGTTGTACTTTTAAATACTGTGCATTTAGAGTTGTAATTAAAATATTATTTTCTTATGCGTGTATAGAACACCAAACAGAAACGCAAATGAGTTCTTTAATCGATTAAATATAGTATTACCAAAACCATTGGCCTAATCCAGTAAAAGACGTTTTTTAACACTGGACTCAACCATATTTTGCAACTGATTATGCACTCTCGATTTTTACCATCGATCGTAGATCGTTAGATTTGCCGCTTCATATTAAAGAGCGCACAATATTATGTCATTATGCAAAGAGGTGCACGTACATCTTAGTACGCAACATTTAATTAAGGTGATTAAGTAACTGTGCATTATAATTACTCACAAATTGTTTTGTTTATATTATGTTATTAATTTAAGTATTCTAAATGATTTTATTTCGTTTCTTTATCTTTTTAATATTTTCTACCACTCCTCCTAAACTGATTACTTACAGTACTGTGTAGGTATATATACTTCAGGAATCAGAACTTTATCACTTCTGATCAATATTCTATTTATTCTATGACGAGTGGTGACGTATCCAACGTGCGAAACCGATGACAACTCCGCGACGCTCTAAAGATCTACGATCGATGATTTAAACCACCAAAATTAACTTTTCTGCTAGAGATAACACCAACATTATGTGGCACGAGTGTCGGGTTACAACACCGGATCTTCGACATATCTATGAGGGCCTTTAAATTATTTGAAAAGATAAGAGCTTGGACATTGGTGGACTTTCCTTGATACACCCAATGTGTTGAAATATGTGTTAAACTCGTAACAGAGCTGAGCGTAACTGACGCTACTTCTAGAGATGGTATTATTAGAATCAGGTTGGAATCTCGAACGGAAATATCAAATTTTGTACACAAAAAAAGGTTTAAATTTGAAGGTTTCGTCATATTATATAAGATTGATTTTGTTAACTTAGATTTCTTGTGCTTTGTTTAGTTAATTTTAGAAATAAAATACCTTTTATAGTTGATTTTTGTATATTTTTTTTTTGGAACACGGTTTAAGTCTGTAAAAAATTAAGACTTACAAAACTTCAAAGTGTAATTCTAGTTATTTAACCATTCTTGTAATCTGTGTAAAATTACGCAAATTTTTATACCTCTTAGGATAGCGTAGACCAAAATAAAAAATTTAATTTGAAATTATGATTTTTTAATTAAAAAAAAAAACATCATTTCTCTTTTTATTACAGAACTGTGTGATTTTTTTATTGTCCACTGCGTGTTGAAAGTAGTGGCAATTCTTAGCCCAGATACACATTGTTACTTTGTCATGTGCATTGGACCTGTTATACTCATTACATTTGTGATTGATGATTATAAAACTGTATAGAAGATGACAAAGAAAATTTTAGCCAAAGTTAAAAATGATTTTCTACAATTTAAATCAGATCTGTATGTCAAAAACGGTGGTATTAATATCTTTAGAGAAGTAACAGTGTTTTGAGGAAAGCGTATTTAAAGAATTGCAAGTATTTTAGTTTTTATTATACTAGTACCTATATGATGATGACGCATTTTTATTTTGTACAAGACCGTAATATGACCACGGACTGAAAACCATAGCATGGGATGTCTGCCCACTAGATTGACCACAATGACGTCTTGGTCTAACTGACTTTGAATTTAAATTGTACTATAGAAATGTCCTATGTTCATATATTCATATTTCATATATAACTCATATATAATTCACATATAATTCATATATAGTAAATAATATATAAAGGTAAAAGTGCGTCTGTGCCTATTTGTGTGTGTGTGTACCACACGAACTCTGTGACTGTATTGTTCTTTGTGTTCGTATTCATAGTAATTATTATAGTAATGAAAGTTCATCCTATTTTGGTATTTTTTTTTATTGTTTGGAGATTTTCTTGTTTGACTGATTGGTCATGCGTGAGTCACTAAAGGGACTAGTTGAAAACCAGCGTCAGGTATCATCGATGAGACACCTTTTTTTTCAAGTTATTTATTTTATTTAATTTAATTTATTTAATTTTTTCAAAAATCACCTATTTTATTTAATTTTTTTAGTGTCATACCAATTGTTGCATGCCCTTTGTCGATGTCTCTGTGTGTGACAAAATAAATGATTTTTCTTTCTTTCTTTCTTTCTATGTTAATGATAACAGTGATGAAATTATTACGGTTTGCTAGCCGACTAATAAAATGAGGGGGTACCCTCACTCTGTCAAATTCAAGTTGTATAAACTTCGGCGTGCGAGAGCCGGATTCTGCATTCATTCTCTGCTCTATCATCGTAGAGGAAACACGTGCGATTTATTTAGATCTACCGACTTTTGATACTTTCTTTTAAAAAAATTCCACTTAGTTTCATAACAGTATATAATCCGGCAGTCCTACAGGATCTACGGCTATATGTACCGGATGAGCGGGGCGTCAGCGTCGTCCGCAGCTGTTGGTGCCTTCCACGCGCTTTAATACAGCAGGCGCCAATGACCCGCGCGTTACACACGCTCAACGAGGTCGCTGAGTGTTTGGATGTTTTTTTTGTTCGTTGAACGAGTTCACAAAGGCCACCTATATGGTGAAATATTTAAATAGTCATATATATGTTAAAATTTTGGTTTGGTAAGCATGATAAATAAATTTAATATAATAAAACTGAAGAGTTTGTTTTTTTGGTTGAACGCTTATGCATTCAATAGTGGGAGAGCCATGCTTCAGCACGTATAGGCCGGCTCGACCGGAGTGATAAGCCTCCGGCCCCACATGAAATCGGCATTGAAGTAATGAGTACCGTATGCCCTATCCCTTCCCTCTCCCCCTTTTCCTCTTCATTTCTCCTGCCTCTTCCCATCTTCCCACCTTCCCCAACTCCCACCTTAAAGGCTGGCAACGCACTTGTGACTCTTGAGTTGCCTTGAGGTGCCCATGTGCGGCGGTAGTCTCTTACCATCAGATGACCGGTCTGCTCGTTTGCTCCCTATACCATAAAAAAAAACTTAGTAGGATTTGAAAAAATATTTTTACATTTGAAGCCCCAATTTTCTTACTCCAGGCTATTTAGAGACAGCTGAACGGGATCGGGAGTGGGCCGATCCCGAGCGTAGAGGACGTCGGCGGCGATATCAACCGTCGACGGGGCCGCAGGCTGCCAGAGAGTGGTGACCTCTGGGAGCAAATTAATTGCTGCGGTAGGCGATAGGATGGCCGCAACACACATTGATTAGGCCGATAGGTGTGGGGAAGCCTGCTTTGACCGGGATAGGGCTTGGCTAGGCGCGACGTCAATCCGGGGGGGAACCTGAAATAATATGGTCCGGGTCCTCCCCAGAACAGGGCGCCTGAGACCGGCTGTCGGGGTGAATTTTAGTGGAAACACCATATACTCCTGGCTCCTGTGTCCCCGAGGAGCCGGAGATCCGAAGGTATTTTCCACCCCGTCAACAAAAAGGCGGAGCGAGACGGAGCGAGACAAGGACATGGATGAAGTTACCTTGTGAAACTCAATTTCCAAACGTCAGTGTAAACTAAAATAAACAAAATATTATTTACTGACAGTGATGGCAACTTCCTCGCTAGGAAATCTCTGAACAGGATCCCACAAAAACTACAAGGAGATTAGCTTGATGATATAATTAGTTGTGTATTTATGTATTGCGCAGATAGTAGAAATACTTTTATTAATCAACCAATAATGCAGCGCCATAGCTAACTTCTTTGTAGTTTTGGTTCTATCCTGCCCACCAAAACTACAAGGAGATTAGAAGATGATATAAATGTTTGGGTATTTATGTATTGCGTATATAGTAGGAATACTCTTGTTAAACAACCAATAATACAGCGCCATAGAAAATCTCCTTGTACTTTGGTTGGATCCTCCCCTCCAAAACTACAAGGGGATTAACTGATGATATAAATGCTTGTGTGTTTAACGTACGTATTGCGTACGTAGTAAGTAGGTATAGTCTTGTTAATCGCCAAATACAGCGCCATGTAATTTCTCTTTAACTCAAGGCTGCTAGTCCGCCATCAATCCAAAATAAAGGCGTCCAGAATTAAAACAACACATTGAGAATGACACATATGTGTAATTGTATGTATAATTAAAAACACTAATTGTGCATTTTTTGTCTGACCACCTTAAACTTATGTTACAAATACTCCAATCTACAAATAATGCGTTATTTTTCAGGCCATTCGTGTAACAAAAGAGCTCAATAATATGACCTAAAAGCTTCAATAAAATAATGTAGTCGTCAGCCTATTTCTTTTACCCGTTTGAAGTAAAATTGAGCACTCTCAGTGGTAAATTGTCCACAGTGTGTAAACAGTTTAAAATAGCGAAACATTTTTTAACAATAATAATTGAAATTACCTACACCAATATTTGAAACTTAACTGTTTTGCGTAATTCAAAGGAAAACATTGAAGCAAAATATACAAAAAGTACTTAATTATAATATTTTACTTGAAATAAATATTATTTAATTAGGCCATTAACGTATTAGGCGGCGGTATGAACAAACCATATGACGACTCCCGAAGTGCGTGCAAAAGAAATAGACTATCACTACAAAATATAGTAAAATAAACTAAATAACATAGATTCTAATTCATAAATGCGTAACAATATAGACTCTTCTCAACAAATCTTAAAATCTATTATACACTTTTCATCTGCTTATATGTATGAAATGTTGGTAAAACCAGTTCATATCATACAACTAAGAAATTGTTTGTTTGATCGCAGTTACAGTTTTACCAGATCAACTTGATATAATCTTTTGATCAAATTTTAAATTACGTGTTTGGATAATGTTTGAGATTGTATTACGACTTATAGGAGCAGAACTAAATAAAAACATTCAACGTTAAAACTGTGAAGTATACCTAGTACATTAATAAAATACATACTACTACATTACACACTTCCACTAACACGCATTTTTTGGATTTCATTAATATAATGCTAAAATCCACTACGGAAAACCTATTTTATACTGAGGACATTGACAAAATTAAGGAAACAAAAAGTTTCACACATGTAATACGGATGAATGAATACAATGATTAAAACTATTATTATATAACACAAATATTAGCTAAAATGGCAGTTCGTTACGTATAAAAACTATTAAATGCCCGGTGCCAACAAAAAGCGTAATTTTGAAATGTACGGCAGATTAAATGCAGGATTAAATTATCTGCTGTTTTATTTTTCTTAGTTTTTAAGGACCTTTATATAAGTTGCCGTCATTCGTCGACGTCTACAATAAGACATCATAGTACCTTAATATATTACTAATGTATTAAGATAATGACATATAGGAGTCTCTGAAAGATAAAATTCGTAATGAGGTCTTCCGACAAAAGACTAAAATTACCGACTAAGCTCGCAGAATAAGCTGGTCGCATCTGCCGAAGGGCTGATGGCCGTTGGAGCAAATGGGTCTTAGAGTGGAGACCGCAGATGGGCAAACGGAAGTTAGAAGGCCCCCCAGGCCGATGGACTGACACCTCAAGAAGGTAGCTGGGAAGGACTGGGTGCGGAAGTCGGAGGACTAGGTGCTATGCATGCGCTATGTATATGCACATTGGGAGAGGCCTATGTCCAGCAGTGAACTGCGTTAGGCTAATTGATTGATATTACTAATAGTACATTACAATACATTTACAACTAAATTGGTTCTACTTTTCTGAGAATCATCATTATATATTGTAGTGAGAAAATAAATTATATATATATATATATATATATATATATATATATATATATATATATATATATATACAAAGAGCAATAGATGAAAACGACATTCACGAAAGGCCAAGGTTGTGGATGATCTAGACTCGTAAACAAACGTAATTATTTTAGTTTTGAAATAATATTTTAATATTTTATACAGAGTGTAAATGACAATGGAACACTTACTTAAATCACTAAAAGAGTACTCTAACATTCAGTTACAATTTTTTAAAAAAAAAAAACCTCTCCGTTTACAAGTTATGACTGTTTGAATTTCAAAATAATTTTTAAAGGCGGCTGGAATGTGTAAAGTTAAAGATTTTCTTTTTTTTTTTTATTTTGGAACTATACTGAATAACTGAGTAGTTATTCAGAAAATCCATAAACACTAACTTAAAAATTTTTTCAAAGTAAATTTTTATGGATTTTCTTAGTAACGGAATGAAAAAATTCAAAATAATAAAATAAAATTAAAATCTTTAACTTTACACATTCCAGCTGCTCTTATGAGAAACAGAGGTAAAAATACCTGGAAATTGAAACGGTCAAAACTTGTAAACGGATAGATTTTTTTTCCAAAAATTATTTTTATTCTGCATTCTAGAGTCATTGCCCTTTCAGTAATTTAAGTAAGTGTCCGTTGTCAGATACACCCTATATATAATTAATTTTATCTACAGGGTGTTACAGAAAGGTGTAGTCATATTTTAGGGTCGTATAGTAGACCCCGTGAATAACGTAAAACGCTAACTGTTTTATTAAAAATTCGTGATTTTTAATACAGAAATCTTATTTTAATACTCAAAAAATTAAACTTGAAATTTTACCGATAAAGCTAATATTTCGTATGTAAGAGGCTGAAATTAATGAAACTGTAGGTATTTAATACCTAGGACGTTGACGGAATGTCCAGATTTTTCTAAAAATGTCTAAATAAAAAGTAGAAAAAATAAAATCATTGAAATTTACATAAAAAATCATAACGTGTTATTTAAAGATGTGAACCTACATTAGAAAATACAGTTTCCGAAGAAAACTTCAACTTTTTTTTTTAACTTAATTTTTTGATCGCACCTTTCTATAACTCGCTGTGTGAGTAGAATTTCTGAAATGGGCCAAGATCATGTGTATAGAATAATAAATTAATAATGCACATAACACATGACATATAAATTAATTTAATCTAAGGTGTGCAAGTTGCTATCATATCATAGGCAGGATACATAATTAAAACTATGGTTCTTAAACTTTTATCAGATTCTATAACTCAGTGACCTGTGAAATGTCCCATCTTACTGTCGACGTAATGCTGGGGTCAAATCAACTCAAAATCAACGTCTTGATCGCAAACGCTTCAAAGATAACATAATACATTGTATAAATTAATCAATATGTACATCGAAGTAAATTGCATCAAACACTAAATTGCTTTAAATACAATATGTAGGCTTTTACTTAATTAACATATTTGGTTCAATATTACACTACATCAAATTAAGTACACTAAAATATATTGTTCTTGAATACATTTACATCTAAATTAATACAACAGTCAACAGCAAAAAAAAAACATGATTTGTATTTTATTTAGGTTATTTAAAAAATCACAGCTTTGCAGGCAAAAATAGGGTAGCTTAACACGCTCAAAATAAATAATTTAAGTCATTAATTTAAATATATATTATTAGTATACATAGTATAGGTATATCTTTACATTAATGACATAACTTAAAATTCTGTATTTTACTTTTCAATGTACGCCTTGTTATTTCATATAAATTTCTACCTACATTTCTGATTATGGATAAAAGTATATTGGTTGACCTCGATAGTCCAGGAAATAAAATTTTTGATTATCTACCGAGTTTTGTTTTCTAAATTGTTTTGTCCAGCTGCTTTGACTAGCAAGGTGTAAAATAAAAAATAAATCAATTCTTATTTTGTAACTGAGAGCATTCCTATTTCATCCTTCGAGTGAGAGCATGTACGCGTTGATACCGAAGTATTCGTTGTCTGCGTTCTGGACAGCGGTGGTAGGCCCATTTGTTGTCTGTATCTGAACACACAAAACAAATTTTTCACCATTAGAACACGCACGAGTACGGATGTATTTAAACTGTTATTGTTTGCTATTAATGAGACAACAAAGTTGATGCAGATTTTGTCATTTACTGACGTAGTTATACATTTTTATAGCACTTCTAATCAATACCATTTTAGTAACTATAGTAGTAACATCTCCATTAGTAAACTTTCCAGTTTAGTCGTTGCTGCGTTTCAATTTTATAAAGCCATGGCATTAATTCTTGTTAGAGTATTCGTTTTATAGCAAATTAGTTTCATAACAACATAACAATGTTTAAACAGCTCCTAAAAGACATGTGAGGCTGTTTTAAATATTGTATTAAAGAAGAAGTGTGATGCAGGAGTTCGTATTTGTTTCTTTCTCTTCTTAGCATTCAGTTATTTGGCTTTTTAGCTTTATTTTCTTGGTTTGAATAGTCTGCAGTATGCCACTCAGGTATTTAAAACCAAATGTTGCATTATTGCTAAAGCTAATTTTTAGGTTAGAATTAGCTTGGGAATTAGTGCTCCTACATGTTAATTTGTTAATTATTAAGAGCTAGTATTAATTACTAAAGCCGAGACCTAAACGCAAAATTACGTTTTTACTGTTAGCACACTGTAAAACACTTATCCAAGATTCACTAATTTCAGCACCATTCAGTTAAGCCACAGTAATGTTATCTGTACAGTATTGTGACTCGGCCCTGTCCTTGAAATAATTACCTACAGCCGGGCGGTGCGTGAATACGCGACACGGCTGCCCATCATTTTATCTACGTACTTGAGTTTTTTTCTAGTTTTGTGATTGTAAATATTATAATTTATTTTTTATTTAAAACAATGGAATTCGTAGTGAATGATATGATAAATGTTCAATTACAATACATCTCCTGTTTTTTTTATTAGTAAATTTAATAAAAAATACACTGTAAAAGTTTTTACTTTTATAATCATTTCATAATGATATTTCTCTAATTCTCTCTAATTTAATAATATTTGGAAGTAGCTAAATACATAAGTAATTAGATAGCTTAGGCTAGGAAATTACCTACTAGGTTTTTTTAACGCGAGCTTGGGTAGGTCACTCGTGTGTCACTTTTGTCATCCTATCTACTTATTTATTTATTAAATCGGGTATTTTACTCGGTGAAAAAAGCGAAATACCTGCCTATTAAAAAAAGAAACAAATTACGTATTTGTAGGTATATAAAAATTATTTTATAGTCTTACCGAGTTTCCAGGTAATTTAAAAAAAGTTATCTCTGGGTGCGTTTTTGAAGAATTCAAGCAACTAAAAACAGCACAATATAGTCTATAAATAATTGCTCTTTGCCATACTAAGTAAGTATTTGTATTCAATGAAATACACAAATTGCACGCTTAACGCTTAAAAAACCATCACACCGTTCGTTTGTCACTGCGGGGCATTCGCGACTGTTTGTGTACTGAGTGTATACCTGTTTGTATGAAGATACAATACTGTATAGATAGTATTACCGTGGTTAAGCTTATGATCTTCAAACAAATTTGCATGAATTTATAAAGCGACAGTCATTTGCAACCTTAATAGTTTTATAACAACGTACTTTGTCACATGTCGTATCTTCCACACATCTTCCCATTTCTCTGGACCCCTTTTAAAGCAATGAGCTAAGAATAATTTTAGTTGAGCACAATCTTTATACAATTAAAAAATATTCCACCAAAACCATTTTGATTTAAGGTGCAAAAGTCTAGTCTATCAGTGCATTTATTAAATCTAATATTGTTACATTTCAACACTCCAAAGCCATTCTAAAATTTCTTAGACTAAGTTCAAACCACGCGTTATAATAAGCCCTCACTCAACATTAGTTGCTTAACAAATTTTGGAAAGAAGTAGTGCATTTAGTTAATAAAACTCAAAATAAATCTAATCTATCTTAGAGGTACCTTTTAAATAAAATTCCTTCCTATACATTCATAGCTTAGTTCCAAAGTTCCTGTACAGTTTGAAATAATTCTAAACACGGCACACGTGTTCCAATTTCCATCAACTTGCTTTATTCTATTTATGTACAACCATTTTCTATCACTCATTGCATAAATAAGTATTATCACGCAGTATATTCACTTGCAAATAATCGTTGCAAATTTTACTTCATTATATAGGTACCTTATTAACAGCATTATTTGAAATATGTACAAATGCTTAAATAGCGTAAGAGTTGTGGCGGAAGCGTATTAGCTATGAATGTAACGTCTCAGTCAATTTATCAGATTTGATACTCTTGGTATCAGAGTCTAGTCCAATCGTAGTTCTTATCGTATCGATACTGGATCTTATTCCTGTCCCATTCCGCCAATGATTGAACTTTATACGGCTAACACCTTTCATTTCTCCAATATTTGTATTGGATTGTTGATAATTTTTAATCCTGAATACAAAATGAGATAATCTTATGGTATGTTCACGTTTTACAAAATTATGATTTAAGTTATAGATATGTATGAGAGGTAAGTACTTATGGTTAATGTGCCTACAAAGCTATCACACATAGTTAGATGACATGATGAATACAATTAAAAAAAAACTTATTTCTAAAAGTGTATAATTCAAATTTATACCTAATAAAATATATTGATTTGAAGTGTATGTATCAATGGTTCTAAAATTATATATTAAATGATTTTAGATTGACAAATCATAGCCATTATTCTTTTACATTTATACGAGAACCTAAAATAATTAATGATATAATTATTTATGTAAACTACTCATCATATCTATTTTGTTATAATTTTCATCTGTAATACAAAGACAGCACATAACGCACCTGTGTCTTAGCATTTTCAAAGTTTTAACTTTGCAGACGAATATGATGAAAATAATAAGACCGACGAGAACGTTGTAGGCATCAGTAAACTTCCAAATGTAATCAGCTTGAGGGTAGAAGGAGCTAACCACCTCTAAAATCCAGTTGACACCCATCACAAGGAATAGCTTAATATAAAGCGAGAATCTAGAACAAATGAGAATTAGTCCTTTATTACTAAAAGATTTGAGGAAAATTAAATTGTCATCATAAAAATAGTTAAGTAAATATATTCATACATTTATGGCTTTTTATGTCTTTCGTTTATTTCGGTTTTTGTTTTTAAAAACATGACATTTCTATTCGTCTTATTAAACCTTACGATGCGATGATCTTATTTTTATTTATTATTAAGAATAAATTGTTCTTTTTTGCTTTGAAAACATAATTCTGCCATGTTTTGAAATTAGTTTCTTTATATTTTTGAACAAAATATAACTGTTTTGTGTTTTTACTTGTATAACATTCATTGGGTAAAGTAAAATAACGATTTATTAGCATAATACACTTTATAATAAAACACACATTACTATACTAAATAATACAGTTACGTAAAATGTTTATTGGAAAAGAACTTCCTCTAGCAAGGGTTAAAGCGACATTCCGCGTCGGTATCAGGAAACTCGAAACCAGTCGGGTATCCCCGATTTCCCGTTAAAATAACCGTTTCTTTAACAGAAATGTGTATTATCTCTCATCTTGGGCGTTCTTAGGCAACTCTTACCTTTGTTTGTCCTTCTTATTCAGCACCCTTTGTGTCTGTTTCTTTATCTCTGCTATTTTCACAGCCGTTAACGTAAAGAATACCAAATTCGCTACACATAATACTATTATGGGTGCATAAAAATAGAGGAGTTTACTGTTCCCTGAAATATAAAAAACACATTTAGCATGCATCAATATTGTTCCATTGCGCAAAATATGCCTGCTAATTATAACTGATGGCCGTCTACAGATAATAATAATAAAGTTTCATTGACAATACTAAAAAAATCATAACGAGTGTTATCATTATAAAAAACAGTTTCCAAACAAAAAGATTTTGGTATTCCTGGTGTGTTTGAGTGGATAACTAAACAAAGAAGAGAAATTCTGAAAGAGACGAAGATGAGAAAAAGATAATGAAATATTTTGTCTTTAATAGCTTAGTAGAATATACTATATAGTAGCTGATAGTAGATTTAAATCTACAGTACACCAATCACTTATATAAATATATAAACAAAACTCACCAAATAGAAAACATCCCTGCAATCTAATACGCGGCAATAGCAGACTTATGTTGCTGTCAAGTCCAAACTCAAGGCCCGCGAGCAATATAGTCAGGAACAGTGGAATGCCGAATGCGTATACACTGTAATACATGAATCGTACGCGTCCTGAAGATGGGCCCCCAGCAATCGATCGTTTTCCACTAGGATATACAGTTTTTAACATTATAAGCAGTTTTATGACAGTAAAAAAAGAAAATCTCTTACATTTTTGGACCTGATATTGAATCGATAAAGAAATTAATTAATTAAATATGAGTTTGTTCACATCAGAATTGTGTAGTCTTAATTTAACGCTTCAGGCAAGGGGAATTGGCATCTTTGGATGTCCTCCATTAAGTGTACGCGGATGTGTACGAGTGTAGCAAGTCTTTCTTAGACCCCCAGAAGTAACAGAATCTTTTTTAAACTGCTTAAGTATTAAAGATGAATTAGGGGTCTCGCACCCGTTCGCCCCTTAAGGTTTACCCCCTAAAAGATTCTTTCACCCCTTATTACGGTACCCAACCGCCCCTTGCTACGGGGTGATTTTTTTTTTACTATTTATGAAGCACCGTTCGGCCCCTTCTAAATACATAAGTTAAACAGTTCAGTCATCAACCTAATTCTAAAAGTATACGTATCTAAAAGATCGCGGAGGGAGGACACAAAATCTACCATTTATAAATAGCGTACATTCTGTCATACATAATTCGTTACAAATATATCTATTTATATAAATTAAACTTTCGATTTGCTGGAATATATAATTACATAATGTCAATAATAATTATAATGATTGTTTTGTAGTTTGGGTACTGTTCAAAATAAAACGGAGAAACTTATAATGGACGTTGCTTCATTTAGTTTGTTGGTTGTTGCTTTCTTATTTGATAGATTTACGAGACTACGACTCGTTAGTCTTACGAGTCTTAGTTCTTTGTTAATTTTAGAGTCTTCTGACTCCTTTCGAGTCTTTTAAATTCTTTAAGCTGGATTAAGTCATGAACATGAGTTGGTGTATATATATAAATAGGCCACAGACAGTATGACTTTATATCGTCATCCATATTTATGTCTATAAATGGAATTAAAAAATGTATTTCGACACATTAAGTATTCCTGCGACTAGTTTTCCAGGCGAAAAGTCCAAAATACAGCTATGGATTTAGAGCACTTCGTCCTCAGTTTTTAGAAAAGACTCAGTCTTTCTATAAAAGACTCGAGAAATCTAAAGGACTCAAGCTCTGAGTCTTGTTGATAAGACTCGAGTCTTCAAAAATAACTCAAGTCTTATTAAATGAGACTCCAAGACTCGAGTTTCTTACAACACTACTACAGATAGATCCCCGTAAACGTGCGCAACGAATACACAAGATACATACAAGATAGGTAGTGGTCTTAGAGGTCGACTTAACTTATCACGGAATATTTATTATGTGCAACACTTAAGTAATTTAAATATCTATTGAAGGTATAATGTGACTTATTTGCAGGGTTCTCAGGCTACTAACAACAATAAATAGATTTTTCTTACCTAAACGTCCACCAGATATCGTAGCACATTATATTCAGCCAAAAGAATGCAGACAGAAGCGAGAAGTAAATGATAAATGCTGAAATGTAAGAGTACACTGCTAAATAGGTGAACACGTGAAATAGCAAATAATCTTAGTTATTACATTATTTTAAATCACAGACAATAAACAACAAGTCGTTCTTAGGTCTTAGTCTCAGGTTCTTATTTTAAAAGTTATTTTTTTAAAGATTTATTACACTTATTACTGACTTCGTCAGTTTAATCAATACAAATAAATAAAATTGTAGTGTCTGTTTGTAATGTCAAGATAATAGCTTTTTATTAAGCTCATACAATTATTTTCACGATTCTGTCTGTCTGTTTGTTTGTCCCTGTTAGTCTCCAGAACGGGTAGACCGATTTACACGGGAAATTCACTGGCAGATAGTTGGTATTATAAGGAGTAAGTTCTAAGGCTACTTTTATTTTGGAAAAAGAACTAGAGTTCCACGCAAAATATATAAATATGTACACGCTAGGGAAGTCGCCCGGGAACTGCTAGTTTATTATTATTTATTAATTATGTTTTCTTTATTCTTCTTATCTAAATATATATTTTATTTTAGGTTGTTTGTTTGCTCCAACTCCAACTACTCAAGCGATAATCATACAATTTTGCATACGTACACGTTGCCAGTCATACAGAAAAGGAAGAAAAGTTACCCTATATATCTTTCGACCCCAAGAAAAGTACTGTTCCCGATAGAAAAACAAAAAATTACTGCACTCGAGTGAACACGTAGGCAAAAGTCATGCTATATTTTCTTTGTACTTTCCTCTATCGCAGTATCGTAGGCAAAATCAATCTTTATAGTTGAGATAGCAAAGATGTTGATAAAGAACTTGCATACTATACTGTAATAAATTGTGGTAGGTGTTTCTTTAGTTAAATTTTAACCTTTTTTTTTAACGTATGGAAACCTCCTCGGGTACCACCTCACCGAACTCGGCGAAGTGGTTATGTCGGAATCGAACCGACTAAAACAACACAGTGTTCCCCCACACGGTCTATGGCCGGGGGCTCAGGTATAACCTAGGAAGAAACTCCTTGGACCCACGACAGATTTGACTACCTTCCCATAAAGCAGATTGTTCTATTTTTAAATAAAACATTTTGTTATCGGTACCCTAAATTAAGATGTAGAATATTAACCTCGATTTATGCATAAAAAGTAGGCAAATTTTAAAGCAATTTATACACAGTAATTATTTTAGTTTATATATGTATTTCTAAGCTACAAGTAAATAACTGGTGCTACATTGCTATTGTCCAAGTTGGGAATAGCGCAGATGTTTTCGATATGTTATTAACAAAAAACCGGTTTATGATTGGCCTTGGTTGTTCATTTATTAAAAAAAAACAAAAGGAATCGCGCTGCGGAACGAGATTTGATCTTAATATTTCATTATTAACAGAAGAAAATGTTTCTAAATGTTGTAAATGATGGTGTGCTTTCCAAATGCAAAAAAGAATATAATATAATGATAGCCCAAAAACAATTTAAAGAATGCGTCTTTCCTTGGTTATAGATATTCTTATAAAATATCTAATGTTATGTCTCCGTTCAATGATATTTTTAAGCAGCTGAATATCAGACGCATATAAAATTTTATTTTTAGTTTCAGCTAGGTTTCCGTAAGTATTTTATATCTGTTTTACTGCGGATATTTTTTAAGATAATATGTTTGATATAAATTTAACTTCTCAGATGACCATGCTCATTCAAGGTTTTTGACATTTGGTATTTTAAATTTCACAATATTCGACATTTGCGATACAAGTACCTACGTATTACCACCTTATATAAAGTCAGCGTCTAAGTATTTTGAAACTGCGATATCTATGTTAAAAAGTAAACAGTTTTACAAAACAGAATATTAAAATTTGTGGTAAAGGAAGCTACAGTCGTATGAAGAAACATTGAAAAGAATACCTCAATAAATTTACTAACTTTTTCGTTTAATTTACAATGGCGGACTTAATGCCATAGGAATTCTCTACCAGTCTGCCTTAGGGTGGTGCAGAAATAGCTGCACTACATTTATGTAATAAATTCTAAAACAAATGAAATAAAATACATACACCACACATACGCAAAATAGTTATAATGTGAAAGCAAGTAGAAACATTAAAAGGCTATGTACCCTTTTTGGACCAGTGTACCCGCGGCAAGGTGTTCGAGTCAAACATTTTTCAAATCTGCAAATCGATGTTATAGTACGAGATCCGGCTGAGCGTCTCTAAATATATTTCCGTGAAGTGGACGCTATTTTATTTAAAAAACAAGTGAATGAAATTTTTTCCCTAAAATCAATTAACAATAATTTAATTAAAAATACTAGCGGCCACATTTTAATAGGCAGCCGGGTAGATATATATATTCTCCTAATCATAAATATGCGTAAAAATTTGGTTTTTAGCAAATACTCGATGAGCGCACAAATTCTGCAGCCGGATCTTAGTTCATTATGTTTCATTGCGAAGTAAATTATTTGTTTTATGTATGTGACGTGTTTTTTTTTTTATTAACTAATGATATATTTAAGTTTCTGGGCGTTACGCGTGATGTGTTTCATTGTGTTTGTTTGCATATTATCTCTTATAGTACTCACCTAAATCACTTATAGTAATTGAATAACAAATTATTCAATTACTTTAAGTGAGGACTTGTTATTACTATCTGAAAACTAAATTCTCCATTTTTATTCTATTATAGCTGTAAGTCTTTCATGCATTAAATATAATACTAGGAATAACTCATGGGAATATATAAATATATTTATATACATATGTATACATACAAAGATCTATACATACTTTCTTACGTATATTTATACACATCATAATATTTAAAGTATTATTTTTGTGATGATATATACCTACTCCATGTTGTTTTAAAATACAACTACACATCGTATTACAATAATTATGCCAGAAAGATATTGGTTTATTCAACACAGACTGTGTCGGAATGCGATGAAACACTTATTATCTAGTTGTAACATTATCTTTATACTGTAGCCTGCAGCATGCGTATCTACACACGGTCGAATTAAATTAGTTCTGTTCTGACTAATACATTTACAAAAAAAAAGGTTTGTTTACATTATGAATTTTTGTTTACATTAGATATGTATTTAATTTGTACTTAATAGAGAAATTTATATTATTACAGTGATATTTTAGTTACTCGTCACTGTTGATACGCCGTTATATTTAATTGAACTGCTTGAATTTTTATACTGCATGTTGTTGTCTCATCTAATTTCTATCTAATCTAATTCTAGGTACATTTATATAACTATGATTCCAGCGCGTTGCGGTACTTTGTCTACAACAAACCTACTTTCCCAATGACATTTATTTCCACTGAGAATTTCATCAAATGCATACCAAATTATTGGATACATTGTGTATGTTTTTAGATTGGACACATAAATAATTTTAATTTAATGCATTCAACTATTCAGCAGCAACGTCGAACGTCGCGTCGGTCGAAATATTGTCTGTTATTAAATATATTCCTGGTACTCCTATGTATAATATTGATATATTTACAAACAAATAATGAAAATAAGTACCTATGTTTGTCCGAGTTTTTAGGACTGATAGTAGAAACCGTCCTTGGTTTAGGTCTAGAAATTACTGTGTAATATGTTTGTGAATATAATTATTATTTATCTTTATTAAACTTAAAACTTATAATTGACAATTTTAAATATGTATAATATTTAGCAAAATATATATTTTAAAACATAAATGTACCACCCACATCGGGTACAGCGACCAAGACACCGGTGTTTTGGGCTCCTAAGACAGGAATCACCTCACTATACGGGCCCTGTGTATCTCACCTACTATCTGCCTTCTGCATCAGTCCCTAGATCGTTCCTTCCCTTCCCTA
Source organism: Callimorpha dominula (assembly GCA_949752705.1). Lineage (NCBI taxonomy): Eukaryota > Metazoa > Arthropoda > Insecta > Lepidoptera > Erebidae > Callimorpha > Callimorpha dominula. The sequence continues at coordinate 5,562,361 of OX457000.1, read as the reverse complement.
GGTCTTTAACATTATTCTCTTTATTCATTTTAAAAAGCCTATAAATTACATTTTTAAATATGTAAAATATATATTTAAAGATATATAAAATATTAATATTTATTATTGTACTATTACAAAAATCGACATTCAATTATTCTTAGTAAACTAATGTAACCTACTCATTAATAATGTTATAGTTTACTTACTAAAACTGGTGCACATTACAGCAGGGATGTTGTTATTTATGATCTGTATTTGCATGGTAGCCATAAATGTGAAGCCCACTAAGAAGCTGAGGAGGTACGCCATCATGACCATACCATGGAGATTTCTGAGCTCCGGCAACCACGCATACACAGCAACCGTAAGCACGATGAAGAAACAGGAAATTAACATACCTGAAAAATAATAGTCATTTTTTAGTTATACTATTGAAAATATTGAACAAAAGAACATTAAATTGATAAATTACTAAAATACGCGGGATAGATAAATTCATAATTATTAAAAAAAATAGGTTTTACCACGATTGTATTATAATATTATGTGTATTACCAACAATTATGTATAAAATTTTACTAACATTATAAAGACGAAAGTTTGTGAAAATGGATGGATGATTTCTCTTTCATCCAAAAACGGGTGAACGGATCTGGATAAATTTTGGTAGAGAGATAGACTTTTAACCCGGAAAAAGTACGGTTCTCGTAGGATACAATTCACCGAAATTTCCACGTGAACGAAGTCGCATCGCTAGTATACAATTTTTTTTTTAAATATGCATTACTCTTACCAAAAAGATTATAATTCTTGTACCTTGTTGGTTAGTGTCACATATTATTTAACTAAACCAATACATTTTATATACATATAACTCGTCTTCATGACAAAGCTACAAATGAATAATGTATTTGAGTAGTCCAACTTGCGTAGACAGTTTTAGGGTCACTTACAACCGGCAAGAAAATAAAAATGGTTAAAGGTAAATTCATCCACTTTGTTAGTGTTATTAGTGGTCGCCAAATGAAGAATTAAAGAAAGTTGCTGTTTGTTGTTTCACATACTCGTTTATATTGTGACCTACTAGCAATCAGGTTTCGATTTTATATTTCATAGTCTAACCTCAAACAAACTATGCGAAAATTAAAAAAAACTGAAGACTTCTTTGTTTACTTGTTGTTAAACGGGGCAAATATTCAAATAACCATTTATTCAATTTTCAATCAAAGTTAGTCAACTATAGGATACAAAACCAAAACAAAGTAAAATGCCAAAGCCAATATATTATTATGTTTTTAGACCCAGTCAACCACTATTATTAATAACAGCGCTGACGTGCCTACAACTTGTTTTCTAACGGTACATGAAATATTTTTAAGCTTGACTGGAAAACATTTTATTAACATGAAGTTACATTTAAGAGTACCGGTTTCTTCTGGAGTGTCCAATTCACACAATTCACACAAACCCCAACCTTGCAGAGGCCAGTGATGTGAAAAGCCTCTTGTTCCAAACGGATACATACACATTATGTATGACTTATAAAAACCTTGATGTGACTCACCTTTTTTTTTGGTGAAGTATTGACTACAAACAAGCACAGATATATTTAAATTCTAGATACATACTGACTGGCCTGTTGGTCAAGTGATTAGTGATCCCGACTGCTGAGCCAGAGGTTGGGTTCGATTCCCATCCAGGACAAATAATTGTGTGATGAGCAGGAGGTCTTCATACAAAAAAAAAATAAAAAAACGAGGGATTCACGACTATGTAGATTATAAAAGACTGAGGGCTCTTCTCTGCAGAATGAATGTAGATTATATGTCTGTAGTACGCCCCACAAATAAAATATCGCAAAACATGACACACTGGAAATAACTAAAGTAAACTAATCATGCCTTATCCATGTTGTTTGGTGGACTTTCCTTACAGCATAATAATATGCTGCAGAACTTATATGGACGTAGTAACTAGTTCGGAAAAATGTTTATTGAATTACATAGAATAGCTAGCTATAGGTATCCAAATAAAATCGTTTATTAGTCACGTTTTGTAATTTGTTATCAAACAAATTTACAAAGTTTTACAGCCGATGTTACCGACCTGTGTTGGGAAAAAGCTGTAATGTGTTAAAAGCAATCCAAAAATAATTACCATCACCACATTATTCATACACATCTTGAAGAAAACACGTAAGTACCTAGCTCGTTTTGCAAGTCTTACCTTTTAATATAGATTAGTGGTTGACTCGTAAAATACACATAAGTCTGAAACATTCTACGGTTAAGCCTGATCTGACGGAAGTTGAAAGGGTTCTAAGTTACTGTTAGATGTCACGGACTCAAAGCAGATCTAGCGTCAATTAACTATCAGTGGAGCGTAGCGCGCTGGCTGTATTATTACGGCAATTACACCTCTACACGTATTGCGTACATAACTTCCTCACATCTTGGGTACAAAATATGTACACAAGATACTCAAGCTTGTCTTTTTTATGTGAACGATTATTTTATTTTTAAGCTAGTGCTACACTTAATTACGTATGTAGTTACGAGAGTTGCTTTTATAGCGGTTTAATACCTAAGGCTATGCCATATATATATGGCTATAACGAAAGATCCTTCGACCAGGCTAGGTGATCATGCCGGAGGGACGTGGCCCAATGGTTGACAGACTGTTTTAAGTTGGAAATACACAACCAAAACAACTATGCCTTAAGGGCTATTACTCAGTAGTGGATTATACACAGGATAAAAGCGCTTCGGATTGAATTGTTTCGGATTCACAAGCCATTTCATGTCCTACTAATATTATAAATGTGAAAGTTTATGGGATGTATGGATGTGTGGATGTATGTTCCTTTACTTACTTTTTCACGCAAAAAACTACTGAACCGATTGCGAGGAAACTTGGTATGTTTAGACCTGGATTAACACATAGGCTACTTTGTATCTCGATATTCCCACGGCATCGGGAATTACGCGGGTGGAACCGCGGGGCGAAGATAGTATTTAATAGAAATGTAATGTAAGCACATCATGCACTACTTATTAGTTGAAATATATGAAATGTTTGAAATTACATTAGAGATCTTAATTAGACAGCCAACATAATGATGGTTTTTATATTAAAAATTAGATTTATAAAGTTAGAATAACACAGTACCCCAAACACGGATGCTTTTACAATATTTTGTACATAGTACTTCTGAACCTACCAAGCGAGTCAGAGTGCACATCGACGGGATCACTGAAGCTGTTTAACAATTTACAGAGGGGGGGGACATATAGGAGAATTAACACCAACGACAGTTCTGCGAAGAGGTGGATGTAAGGGAGTTATAGGAGCTCTTGGATGTTTCGTATGCACACGGATTTTTATTTATGTTATATAATTTACCAAATATTGTTAAAACTATTTACTGTACTAACTGTATCGATTCACTACTTTTTATTCTGTACTCAAAGCTCTATAAGAAGTTCATATCCAAAATCCACTTTAGTGACTTAATGTCATTAAATTATTTAAATATCGTTCTATCATATGTAATATTTTTTTTTTAACTAACAAACCCGTAACCTGTCCTTATTAATGAATGGATCATACCTACTACAAAATATTTTTATCCGCTACACGAGTTTAAAAACAAAATCTTATTAGGTACTTACAGGTACTGCTGACTTGATAGTGATGTTCCTGAGTGGGAGGGTTGAAGCAAATCAATGCACTAATCTCCGTACTATTGTCGTCCCACATAAAGTTATCTATGCAATATTGGTCTGGACCATAAATGGTAAAGCTTCCTTTTGTGGTCTCCACGTATAACTTGCCGTTCTGTAAAAAAAATTTTATAATCGGTTAGGTAGTTCAAGTCAGAAATAATTAGTTAAATGAAAAATGGTTCGACAGTAACAAAAATTAAGTCGCCAATATACAACCATTGCTAAAAATAGTTTCTATATGTTTAACCTAACTAGATTTCATTTAGTTTTGAACTGTTTACATTTAATAACCTGAACTTGACTAGTTTAGTTTAATAAATTCTAAAATAAATCTTACTCTTAATTGTTTTTACATAATTTTAAAATATACAACGTGTAAGTATCACCGACGCCACAGATAAGATAATAGTTACTTCGTAACCCATGGAAGAACTTACAAAACGGCTTTCTTTGGATACTTATCACAGTGCAAAAGTCACTTCATCATAAAAATGCGAGATTAAGGATTTACAGTCATTAAACATAATATATAATATTGAACTATCATGGTACGTGTTATAAAACTGTTACTCATGAATTTTAGTTAAAATTAATTTCAGGTCGCTTGGTATTTTTAGAGTACATTGAGTACATACGATACTGTCTACACAGTATGTCATTGTTCTGGCTATCATAAACATTAACTAAAATATATAATACTGAAAATCTTAAATCTTGTCCAGCGTTGTCAAGTATTCTTGTGATTTGCCCGCCCTCGCCTACTTACTATAATAATATGTACATTTATATGAAGAAAACTAACTATCGTAAGTCAATATATACCAAATTCATTTTGGTTTTTTTAGGAAAACTCAGACTCAAAATTAGAAAACTCTGAGGGGCTCGTGGCTAAGTGGTAACCGAGTAGGTTAACACATTACAAAGTTAAGTAATACAAGCCAGATAAGTCTAGGATGGGTGACCATTCTTGACACATTGAGACCCCCCGTGCCTCGGAGAGCACGTTAATCCGTCGGTCCCGGGTGCCATACAAACATTTGTGGCATTCGTTACGGGTAGTTGGAGCCCTAAAAAAGTCCGACAACCTGGTCTAACTAAAGAAATTCGATATCGCCTAGTACTAGTTCGGCCGTATCGTAGTTAGATTGAAAGCCGACCCCAACTTAGTTGGGAAAAGGCACGGCGGAGGATGATTTTGGTTTTTTTAGGAACCTAAAATGAGTAAAAATTCATATTAAATGTATATGTTCATGTGGACTGCGTGGGACCTACATTTTGATAAATTGTCATCGAAAAGACTCCGCTGTACTTCGTACGCAGTTAGAAAGTTCGTGAACTGGTTGATATTTATTTAGATAGCCAGATTAATCTATTTTAGTTATATTCATACTATAATGTCGTATGGTATTATACTGCGGGGGAATGTTACCGATATTCAAGATCTTCGTGTTGCAGAAGAGAGCTGTTCGAGCAATTTATAACCTTGGTACCTAATCGTTATTCATTGAGGCAGAAATTCATTATAAACATAATGACGGTGGCATGTTAGTATATTCATGAAAACTTGATTTAGGTTCATAAAAATAAAGATCAGTTCTTTAAAAAAAGTGATATACCTTCTACACTGCTTAAAAGATCATTATTGCCTCGCAATAGCGCACGGCCGCTTGGCCATGTGACTCTGTAGGGTTACCTCTTCAATATACATACTTACAAAAATTGCTACGTAAATTAAGTACTTAACGCTTATTTTTCATTTCAAATGTTGTAGTATACAAAAATCCTACATATTTTTTTATACTCAAACATTTGAAATAAAGAATTTGAATTAAAGATTAATAAACTTCCCTTTTCTAAAATCTTTATTAACCTGTATGGTGGAAAATATTCTAAGTTTTAATAAATAATTTGAGGAAAACATCGCGGGAGAGCTATGTTTCGGCACTTGCGGCATTTCGGCATTGCGGTCGAGCCGGCGTGGCCTCGACTTCACAGAAAACCGGCAGTGAAGAAATATTTGCATTGCTTTTCACCGAGTGAGTGACGTTACCGGAAGCCCTAAAGCTTCCTTAGTGCTGTCGGGCTTTTTTTCTCTTACTTTATCTACATTTATATACTGCACATAAGCAACCATGTACATTTTCAAGGTGAATGTTACAGTATTTAGAATGTATCAATACGATCTCGAATTACGTTTGAACTTTAAAATAAAAGCGTGTGCGCGCGTTGCAGCTGTCAGTAAACCCACTGCGCGTGAGTCATTACGTCATTAGTTTGATTTTGCGCTACGCAATGGAAACGCAACATGCGTAGGTATAATCTTAAACGTTCGGCGCCGTCGAAGCAGCTGATTGCATAAATGTTGTTTAATTGATTACATTGCAGTTTTTGGCCTTATGAGGTATTTGTTGATTTTTTTTTTTGGTAAAATGTTCTGTTTACTCTTAGTAATATTACTTTAAAAAAAAATTCAAAAAAAAATTTCCGGCCGAAAATTCCAATGATTTTCCACTCAGAATGATGATCTAAATCTGCATTTCAAGATTCGGTAGGCCGTTCCTTCCTATGTATAACACTTAATATTTATAAATGTTAGCTTTCTATATTTCTTTTCCTAACTTTAAGTGTCAAAATTGTGTTCTGTAAATCTCCGTGCGCGATCCATTCTTCCTCTCCTATCTCCTCTTATCTTCCTTTTCTATATTTTATTTTATTTATATATTTATGATCCTTTCTTAAAAAGGGGTGAAGAATTGTCTTTACGTGTTATAGTAGATAGAGATTATATTAAAAATAGAGCATGGGCGATCTCAGAATGCTGATTCTTTGTAGATGTGTTTTCACACTATGATTACTATAGAGATGTTAATGCTCCCCAATCTAATTCTAGAATATATGACTGTATAGTATATGTAATGTTAACTAAATAATAGTTTTACAACACTGTATACAATGATCACGAGTATACTAAGAAGTAAATTCTTTAGAATAAAAGGAACATAATTATGGACAAACTAAGAAAATTTTAACAGTAAGTAAGTAGCTGTTTAACAAATCTTTAAATAGTTTCTTTAATTAAACTTTCATAGCGAAAATTCAATTTTGATGAAAATAATAAATTGTTTTAGAATATCAAGGTTTACTTTTTTATTGTGTAGTATTTGTTTTTAACGTGTGTTAATCAATGATCTGAACAGTACTCTTGTTTGTTAATATCTACTTAATATAATTTAAAATACCTACTACCCAACATGTGTGCATATTGGCGTGTCTTAGAAGAAACAGCCGGAATTAAATAATCACGTATTATGCCATGCGTCAAATCTGTCCTGCTTGGATACATCCGGCAATGGTTTTTGCTTTAAGACATTTGAGAAGTACACTAGCCAGTAAACAGCTCTTTAACGAGAGAGATTTAACAATAAAAAAGCAGAAGCTGAGATAAATTTCGGATGAAAAATGCTGAAGAAATAAAATAACCTATAAAATATTAGCAAAACTTCTTATCATTTCATTGATATAAAGTGATAAGAATTAGATATCAAACTATTATTTCGGAAATACAGGCTATGCAATTCACTGATAATAATATAATGCCCTACCTGGAACCGTGTGACTAATTTGCAGTTGACTTATAAGACAGATACTGGTAAATATTATTACCGATAGTACCAATGCGTAGACAGTCATTATTGCTGTATTACATTTAGGAAAGTAACACTTGAATGTTTTAACTTATGTAAAAAATAAAAGGACATTGAAAACCACGCTGCACCAGCAGTGTAAGAAACAATATACTTACTTAATTTTGTTCTATTTATTCTACACTTCTACACACCATTAGAAGAAGTACCTAGGTAGGTATTTACTATCTAACGGCTACTTTCTAGGGTACTGGCACAGACCATAAGGAGGAGAAAAAAAAGTTTGCTAAGCGCTAATGACATTTTAAGCAAGGCTATTTTGTAAATGGTCTTCTAAAAAGTGTAATGATTTCTTAAATCAAGTGATCCCAGTCTGAAGGAGACACGTTCTGATGCAATACCGTAGCACCATAAAAATATCTATACATAGGCTGCACTAAAAGTATCGGGAATGGAATACTTCCACTGTTTCTGTCATATTAAAATCTTTTTAATTGAAAACTCCTTGGTTTTAAAAATCGAATACCATTTATTTATTTAAAAAAAGATTCTCGGTCTTATCACAAGGATTTGTTAAACTTGTTTAGTCGTTGAGAAAATGGAATTGACTCGAGAAAATTCAAGAGCGATGATTTATTATGACTTTCGAAGTGGTTTAACGCAAAACAGTGTGTTGACCGGATGATTTCTGCATTTGGTGATGAAGCCCCATCCAAAGCCACAATTTATCGCTGTGTTGCTGAATTTCAACGTGGACGTGTCAAGCTCAGTGTTGATCCCCGTCAAGGTCGTCCAAAAACTGCAGTCACACAAGAAAACGTTGATGCTGTGCGTAAGCTGATTGAGGAAGATCGACATGTGATATACAGCGAAATTCAGGCAACTTTAGACATTGGCATGAGTCAAATACAAATAATCTTGCATGAACAATTAGGTGTAAAAAAATTGTTTTCCCGATGGATACCGCATTCGCTCTGTGAAGAGCAAAAAGCGACTATTTCTCTTGAATGACAAAGAACGGTTAATGCAGAATGGTATGCTAGCATTTGTTTGCCACAGGTTGTTTCTGAACTCCGTAAAGAGAACTGCAACCGCCGCATCATCCTCCATCACGACAATGTGAGTTCTCACACCGCGCACAGAACAAAAGAGTTTTTAAAGCAAGAAAACATAGAGTTATTAGACCATCCGCCGTACAGCCCCGACCTAAGCCCTAATGATTTCTATACTTTCCCTAAAATAAAGAATAAATTGCGTGGTCAGAGATTTTCATCACCTGAAAAAGCTGTGGACGCCTACAAAACGGCCATTTTGGAGACCCCAAATTCCGAATGGAATGGTTGCTTCAATGATTAGTTCCATCGTATGGAAAAATGTGTGAAATTTCGCGGAGAATACTTCGAAAAGCAATAAATACATTTTTAAATAGTAATTTTGTGTCACTTTCTTGATTACCGAAATTTTCAGTGCCGCCCTCGTATGAAGGTCAACACTATCAATCATTAGTTTATCTTAATGTCCAAAGTAATGAATATTGGTTTTAACTTGAGTCATAATGATATTAGTGACACATCTAATAGCTACTATTGGATAAAATATCGGTTCCTGTAAGTGACTTACTTAAAGCATTCACTCCTGGATATTATTTAATTAAAGTTCGAAATGCTTATAAATCAGTTGTCGTTATTCGGAGATCAAGAACTTTAGACATGTTTTTAAAAAAGATCAAAGCTTGAGTGTACAAACACGCAAAGTCATAAAAAAATTAGTCTTGCTATATTTATTTATAAAAATGATTTACTGATTAGTGAATGTCATATAGTAATGTCAGAGCTAAAATAGAAAGTTCTACCGTACCGTAAACCATTTAGAATTAAATTTGGAGTAAGTAAATCTGGCAAAATCAGTTGGAATTAACACATGCACACAATGACTCGTATACTAGCTAACTACAATGGTTTAGTTATGGCTTTTAAACCCGTGTAAAGTATTCACATCAATTCATAACAGTTTAACTTAATTTGAATCAGCAATTATATCGCACGCTTTTTTATTGTTTCGCTTATAAATTAACTGAATTGGTGATTTAATACAATCTCTTAAATTATTTAGCTAAATAACAGTGTTCAACTGTAATTTTCACATCTTCCTTGAATTGGTGTATTTTTTTCGGGATTCGAATATATCACTGGTTTCATCAAATAATAATATTTGCGATATTTTAATATAGTAATACAACATTTATCAACGTAAGTACATTACTTGCGAAAGGTCAGACTGATACGACAGTTTTTTTCGAAACGTTTTAGGGAAAGAAAATTTGGAAAAGTTGCCCGGAAAATAGGGATATTCGGGAACACCTAGAAGTGCTTTTTCCTCATAAAATTAATACCAATTTATTGAAGTTTTGAACAACTACTATGTAATTAACACCCCATTCCACATACGATGCTAAACTAATTTGTTGTCTTTTTTTAAACATTACTTACATCAGTTTTAATATCTATAACTACTAGCAGTAGTAACTACTTGTATAATGAGAGAATGACGAATGTAATACACAGACTGGAACTCAAATTGCACTAAGAACGGCGGAATAATTGTTCGTGTTGTTTATGTGCTCGCGTGCGACGGACAGAGATATTTAGCAGCATTGCATTAGTAGGGGTAACGAGTTTTTTGTAGGGTGGAGGTCACAGAAATCTAATCTAAATATTTAGATTTCTGTGGTGTTGGTACTTTTTCAGATAACAAATCCCGTATCTTACCTTTGTTAAATCTTAGGGAGACGTTACATATTTTGCAATCTTGGTGTCAGACAATAGCTTATAATTGCTTAATAAACCAAAAAAAAACCAGCGGCTGTACATTCAGAGGGGAGGGGGGGGTCAGTTGTCTACCTAGTACCTACAAGCATATTTAATAGGTATAAAATGGATAATTTTTTTAAGTTTTACTGTGCACAGAATGTCTATTTCCATAAACACCGCGACACAGTTCGGATCCATTCACAGAGCTCAATAAAATATAACAAAAGTAGAACAGTTAACGTATACAAGAGGAACGTATGGAAATAGATGACGGTTTTATAGTAGATAGTGTAAGCAGTTCATTCGTGTAGATTATCATAGTGCTACTATAGACACACACCGCACGGTTTCATATAGTACTGTTCATATATATATAGGTACTCTATGAAATAGAATAACAATGTAAAATAGAACAAGAAAATAGAACAGTTTACGTACTCAAAGAGAAAATATGGATATAGAAGACGCTTTTACACTAGCCGAGGAAAGGCAAGTCTACTATAAAAGCGTCTTTTACATCCATATTTCATCGTCAGTTCCATCTGAGCTTATGGTCACTGCTCCGCTCCTAAGGGTCGTAGCGTGATGTTACAAAGCCTATAACCTTCCTCAATACGCTATTCACAAAAATAATTATTCAAATCCGAGTGATAGATATATTTACTGGTACTATTGTTTACTCCATGTAACATACTAGCAACCCGCCCCAGCTTCGCACGCGTAGCAAAGCATATATTGATTTTACCTACATCATCAACAATCATCGTCATATTTCAGCTATTTTACAGACAACCTTAACAAAACTATACACTTAAACCTTCCGCATGAATCACTTCGTCTATTGGTGAAAACCGCATTAAAATCCGTTGCATAGTTTCGAAGATCTAAGCGTACAGAGGGACAGACGACGGAAAGCGATTCTGTTTTATACTATGTAGAGAATAGAGATACTACAAATCTAAACTAATATTTCTAAACTAATATTATAAAGACTAAACATTTGTGTTTTTGTATGTATGTTTGTAATGTTTTCACACAAAAACTACTGGACCGATTGCGATTGAAACTTGGTATGTAGATAGCTGGAGACCTGGATTAACGCATAGGCTACTTTTTATCCCGACATTCTCACGGGATCGGGACTTACACGGGTGAAACAGCGAGGCGCTGGTAGTACACTATAAGGTAAATGTCTGACCAAAGTAAGTGTGCTTTACTTTATGTCTAAACTTTAGACAATGTACCTATTGGAGCCACTGGCTATGGTATCCTTGGTTTTTAAGTACTAATTTACACCTTAACTATGTAACCACTTGTCAACAGACCATTTGATGCGCAACGATGCGCACGCTCATTTGCACCTAGTGATGTAACAGTAAGGATTTCATCAGTATCGATATTTTATCATTTAAACATTGCCGTAACAAGCTTTGAACGAGAAAGGTTCTCGATTTCAGCTACCTACCTCCGTAGGGGTTTACCGATGTCCACGGGACTTTCACTGGTAGATAGCTGGTGTTATAAGAAGTAGTTTAGGTTACTTTTATTTTGGAAAATTAATTAGGGTTTCGCGCAAAATATATAAATACTAGCTGTCCCGCGCAACTTCGTCCGAGTTTGTAAATTTTCCTCGTTTTGGCAACATTTTTCATGAATGCTCCGCTTCTATTAGTTGTACTATATAGCCTATAGCCTTTCTCGATAAATGGGCTATCCAACACTAAAATAATTTTTCAATTTGAACCAGTAGTTCCTGAGATTTGCGCTATGCTGATTTGATTTATAATATTAGTATATATGTGAACTCTGGATTATAGATGAACTATTTGAGTGTCTTTTATCTTAAATTAAAACGTTAACGTAAAGTTACGTTTACTCATTCACCCTTTCTTCTCATAAAGTGGGTTTCAACACTCTTTGAATAATGTTATGTTGTTACTCTAACGTCACGCGTTTAAACTTTATAACAAAATAATACTGTTGCTTTCGATAGTTACGTTAAAAGGAAACCAAATTTTTTTAATTAAAATTAAATTGCTGTCTCAAACTAAGGTCATTAAATGATAACATTACGCAAATACAATAATTAAGCAGCAGGTTGTAGTAGGTATTACACAATTAATGGGTGTAATGACCAGGATACTCACAAATTACATAAGCTATGAACCTAAGAGTAAAATATTTCATCACTTCGTATTACGTATGGTAAATAATTGCTGTAGACACTTACGAAAGAGTAAGTTCAATAAAATTGACGCATACATTTATTTACTAGAAATTTCTGTTTAAAATCGCTAAATATGAAAATTATTTTTTGGAAAATATACTGTAGAACTTCTTAAAAGATAAACGGCTGAGGTGATCGTTATGAAATTGATCAAGGAGATGTATTATATCCTGAGGAAGAGCATAGGCTACTTTTTATCCCGAAACAATGTACGGTCCCCATGTCGCGGGCAAGTTCACCACAATTATCAAAACAATATAGGTACTCTAACATGGCTATTTAATTAGTATTTTTGGTGCATTGACGATTATTTAAACATGTTTTACAAATATTCGCTGCATTATACTTCTTAACTGTTAATAATGTTTTCGTTTTCGATTAATTTATATAACATAGCGCTATCTAGACCCAAACTAAGCAGAGCGTATATTAACACACTTCAAAATTTCCTTTTTTGTAAATATATACTAATATTATAAGGCTGAAGAGTTTGTTTGTTTGATTAAAGCACTAATCTCAGGAACTACAGGTTCGAATTGATTTTTTTTTTTGTATTGGATAGCTCATTTAACGAGGAAGGCTATAAATAGGCTATATAACATCATTCTACGACCAATAGGAGCGCGAAGAATCAATGAAAAAAGTTGCAAAAACGGGAAAATTTTACAAACGCAGACGAAGTTACGCAGGTAAGGTAGTGTACAATATGTATGTACTAGCTGACCCGCGCAACTTCATCCACGTTGGAAATATTCCCCGTTTTTGCAACATTTTGTTATTGATGCTCAAATAAACAAACTATTCAGGTTCATAGTATTAGAATAGCTAGAAACACTTTAACTAATGCAAAAACATTCATCCTACTAATATTATAAACGTGAAAGTTTGTGAGAATGTATGGATGTATGGATGTTTGTTACTCTTTCACGCCAAAACTACTGAACCGATTACGATAAAACTTTGTATGTAGATAGCTGCAGACCTGGATTATCATATAGGCTACTTTTTATCCTGATATTCAAACGGGATCCGGACTTACGCGGGTGAAACCGCGGGGCGCTGCTAGTTCATTATAAATGCATACAAATATACGCAATGAACGGGAAACGAACCAGCGAAACCCAACGGTTTCGGATGACGAAAGTTGTATGATACGATCCAAATAAAAATAATACAGGTCTTTAAAAACTGTTTGTTTAGTGAGTCCGAAGGGGCAATGTGGTTATAACGCGTCATACTGTAGCCAGATATACAAGTCATTAGCCAGCTCTTGGTTTTCCCTACATATTCCAATAGGTTCGTATTCAAGTTATCAAAGCTACATTTCTTCACGGACTTAATGAATCGGCTGCAGGTGAGTGGTAGGTATCCCTTTTTATTTATATTATTTACATTATAATCATTTGCAACTAATTATTTAACTATGCAATTTAAACAATTAAATACCTTAAAATCAAAAATAAATTGCTCTACCCCACTTGTGATTCGCGCACACGATTATTTAATAATACTCAGCTCTTACTGGTTTCTTTACACAAACACAAAGTAATTAATAACATCTTAAAATAGTATGTTAATAATACTTTTGAAATATATTTTTATTGAGCCATGAGTATAGGCCGTTTCCGGTTGTTAACTGATTATAGACCGCATAAAAACATTTTTGTACGCGATATGAATTCGGAATGAAGAAATCCGTAGCAGAACTTAAGTAATCGACATAGCACTTAGCTCCTCTTTTCAATGCACAGGTCGTAGTCTACAGAAATGACGACCGTTGGTTGGGATAGAGAGGTTATTAAGTTACAGAGCGACTACTTCAGAAAAACGGTATGAAACGAAGCCTTATACGAAAGCAGTGGATGATCGATCATCACAAGTCTTGAGCTGAAGCTGAATCCTATGTTTAAAAGTGGATGTGTTTGGGATTGTGATGACGTGACGAAAAAAACTTGCAAAATGTGAATAACAAAACCTGTTATAAACAAGTGTCATAAGTACAGTATTTTACTTGGCCGTATTATGTTCACAAAAAATCTTTAGTGTACATTGTGAACATAATTTTTTGCTTGATTGTATACATATTAGAATCTATTCATTTAAAGCATAAATACTGAACGCATTTATCTATTTTGTTTATTTATCTAAGAGAAAATTTGGAAGTAACATTATAGTAATAATAACTTGACGCATCTCACACACGGCCGTCTGTTCCAAACTAGGCGAAGCCTGTAATACAACCAGATTGCTGATAAACATACTAATATATTACATAGATATTATAGATAAATTACACCCAGACGCAGAACAAATGATCATGCTCATCATACAATTATTTGTCCTGGGTAGGAATCGAATCCACGACCTCTGGCTCAGCAGTCAGGATCACTAACCCGTAGACCAACAGGCCAGTCTAATTAATCTGAAAAAACTTAAGGGATGATATAGATATTTTTTACAATGTCTGTATCATCAGGTTTTATATATGTGCTGTTTGAGAAGTAACGTTTTTTTTTTTTTTTCAAAAAACTTAGCACATGTTACAAATAATAGTTTAGCAGTATTAATTTCAAATATGTGGATTTAGCTACTGTAACCGAACTAGGCAAAGCCTGTATTTCGGTTATCAGTGCCATTTCCCTCGAATGTTAAAAATAATAATTGCTAACAAAGTGAATATAAATAAATGTAGTTTGGTTGTGTTGTACTACTTATAATAATTCTAATGAATAAGTATATAAATATTACATTACTTATGACTATATTACAATGAGTATTTTAGTTAGTAATCTGTACGTAAGTGAAGTGCTTATGAGTGTATATGCACTGGTCGGTGGTTTATGTGAAGTTTGTGTGATGTGTTCGGGTTTGTGTGAGGGTGAGTGTAGTGGAGCGTGAATGTGGAGATGAGTGTGAGTGCATAAGCGTGGTTAATTTGAAATTATTTTATCTAATAAAAATTCTACGTTCGAATTACTGTACAACTTCTAATGATAGCTCTGTTTCGTCATAATTAAGTTGCTGCAAATATTGCCTTAATTTTTTGTTTACATTTTGATTTCGTAAGAGGGTAAATATTTATATCTTTGTTAACTTTATTATATAGAAAAGAAGTGACGTTATGCAATGCATTCTTATGAAACTATGTAGATCCTATATACTAACCGTAGGAATACAGCATGAGAAATCTTCTGAGAACACCCTGCCTCTATTCTTTGTTGAGTAAAAAATATTCCAAATATTCGTGTTACATTTACTACGTAAAACTGAAAAAATCCTTTATTTGAGTATATGGTTAGTGTATTAATTATCACCTGTACGAGAACGAAAAATAAATAAAATTGAAAATACTCGATCAAGTAATATACTTTAGGTATGTCAGCTTTTTGAGTGATTAATAACGTCCTTCAAGGAATGACACTGTTTGCATCGTAAACAATGCTATCTAATTTGACGGCTGGCTTTCCATCATTAGGAAACTCAGGTATGGCAATACATGTTTAACCAGCTTTATTTAATTATTAATCAGTAAAAACAGCATGATCACCTTTAGGCTATAAGTACCGTCTGTGCATTGTTTTCCCCAATCAAGATAAAAACATAAATAATGAGTAGTTTGCTTTTCTCAAGGCCTGCACACTATGGCAGGTATAACCCGTATAACGAAACTTAAACATTAACACTAGCTGAGCCCCACGGTTTTACCTTCGTATATCCCGGTGCCGTGGGAATATCGGGATAAAAGTAGTCTATATGTTAATCTAGGTGGAGACCTATCTATCTATATATCTGGAGAGCTATCTACCCAGTTTCATAGCAATCGGTTCAATAGTCTTTGCGTGAAAGAGTAACAAACATCCATACATCTTCACAAACTTTTACGTTTATAATACTAGAAGCGCCACGCGGTTTCACCCGAGTAAGTCTCGATCCCGTAAGAATATCGGGATAAAAAGCAGCCTATTCGTTAATCCAGGTCTCCAGCTATCTGTCTACAAAGTTTCATCGCAATCGGTTCCGTGGTTTTTGCGTGAAAGAGTAACAAACATCAATCCATCGATCCATCCATCCGATCCATCCATCAGAGCAACAAACTTTCATATTTATAATATTAGTGGGATTAATAGGATTTAAATCCTAAAGGAGTTATAAAGAATATTTTACCCAAACGTATTTTACTATTTTAAGTAGCTGATATAAATATAAACGACAAAACGCGTACCTAGATGTTTGTGGTCAAGATTCGTGACAGCCACTGTACTTCCTGGTCGGTAACCAAATAACTAGATAACGATAGAATGGAATTACTATAAAACTGGCTGAATTAATAAGATGTATTTTAACAGTATTTTGATAGATGTCTACATGGCTTAGAATAATGTAATTATGTCTTTTTGTCCAAAGATTATGAATGAAGTTTTACTTGCCATAACTTAAACTGTGTCATAAATAACTCATAAGATAAAATTATTCTCACCGTCTGCAGCTGGAACGGCAGTAATGAAGCTTTAATAGGAATTCGCAACTCCCCCGATTCACTTGAACAATTCATTTTATTGAACAAAAAGTGAAATTTCTTTGTAACGTTAAAATCTGGCATTAATGTTGATCTTTCCCATACTGGTGGGTCGAACTTTCCCGGGACGCCGGCACATTTCTTAGTGATCTTGTTGTACCCCTGGCCGAAAGGACAACATTTTCTGACACATGTTTCTTTCATACAAACACAGCCTCTCTCCATTCCTGTTGTGTTATCCACAAAATATTTACCTTCTTCATATAAAATACCGTTATGATATCTGTTCACTAGTTCGACACTGTTTTCGTGATTACACTTTTGAGATTCTATCCTTGTCATTATCACAAATATAATAGTTGCTATGAGTATCATTTTTGTGGACATTCTGTATTTCATTCACTCACTTTATACGTCTGTTGCGTCCGCGAGCCGCGAGGACACTACTAAACATTACTCAACTAAAGTCTCAACGGGGTTTCCGTAATCGCACGCGCACCTTTACGAGACGTTAAACGACAAATAAATTGAATCAATCATTTTTTTCTCGTTAGTAGCAGCTCATTATAATTACATAATGGTACCTACTATTAACTGTGAGATTGCGTCGAATCGAATCTGCGTCATAACAACAAAATTTGTGGATGTTTATGAGTTATCTTTAACGTAATATTGTCAGTTGACAGTTGACGAAATTTAAAGTGTTTCGTACGGTAATTGAAGAAAGTCAATGTGTATAATAAACATAAACTTTATCTAAATGTAAAGGAAACCCCAGTGTCAGAATTAAAATAAGTTTTAAAAATATTGAATGTTTTTTACGGTTGAACAATTAAATCAATATAAATCATCAGTCACAGAGTAGGTAGCATAAGACAATGTACTTAATTTAGTTTATTACTAACAGAATATCCTCAAAGTGGATTCACAAAATAGTCGGCATCTTGTTTTATATTTATCTCCGACAGTCACGAAACCGGTTTTCGTTGTTAACATTTTGTACATATTGATACAAAAGCAACGGTTGAGGTGGGGATAAGCGATTTCGGTAAAAGGATTAAGATAAGGTGGACGCGCCGTCAATATCAATTTGTAATTGCAAATTTTTACTAGGAATCTGCCTTATGTACACGGAAAAAATCAAAATGAACTGGGCAGGGAGTTGAGGATTTAAACAATTTAAAGTAGTGTGGAGGCAATAGACACGCTCCACGGTGCGATGTCAGCGATCATTATAGTTCGGTCGAAATTAAATAAAACGAAAAGGTATCGTACTTTATAAATATAATGTATACATAAAAGTCATATTGGCCTCTTTTGATATCTTCAGAATGTATAGAATGAGAGGCAAAGAAATCAAACATATGTTTGGAAAAGGAATTACTTAATCATTAATCTACTTTAATCTACATATAAATTGTAAATTTATCAGATCAGAATAAAGTTGCAATTTATACAAAATCAACATTACGTTATCAACAGTTTGTAGTATTTAGTATTTTTTTTTTCACAAACCATTATTAACACTAACATATTAACTTTTGTGTCGTTGATTGCTTCTATTACGTGCCTATAAACAAGTATTTACGATCAACTCATTCATGTGTTTTTATGACCGTCTGTTCCACCATGCTTTTCGGAAATGATTATATTTGTGTTTTTATGAATGTATGTATTTATAATCGTAAAAGCCAACAATAATAACTTGAGACACCTCACACACGGCCGTTTGATATCAAACTAGGCAGAGCTTGTACTATGGTAACCAGACTGCTCATAAACATACTTATATATGTATAAGTATATATATACTACTAAATACATACATATTATAGATAAATTACACTCAGACACAGAACCCATGACCTCTGGCTCAGTACTCAAGATCACTTACCAATAGGTCTCTCAATTTATGCCGCGTTCCAATAAACAAAAAATGATTCGTTTTGCTTACGGACGTTAAAATTTCGTTGAATTTTCAACGAAAATTTACAATTTAAAATCGTTTCTTGATTATAGTAACGCGGCATAAGTGTGTAAGTTATATTAGAAGAATTCAATACATCTTGATTGGAAAATCTTACGAAAGCGAAAGAGTTCAAATCAGTAACTTCGAAGTCAGCTTAGTTATATCCTAACATCTAACATCGGGTGTAACTAGAATTACTGTCGGTAACCAAATATAGTAGCTAGGTAACTCTGGAACTTTACTCAACAAGAACTTTAAAAATTCTGCAGAAGTAACAACGCATAGATTTCTTTAAGCGATATGAATGACTAAAAACGTCTCGATTAAGATAATTATTACATTTGAAGGCATATTCACCAGTGGCCTCACCGTCAATAAAGTCGTCAGAAATCGTAAAAACCGTTTTTTTTTTCGATTTACAACTAAACTTTGCATTTTGCGTGAAGTGTTTGGACAAAAAATAGCGCATTAAAAGACGAAAAAAATGGGACTTTTTTGAAAATTCATAACTGGCGTTCTAATGAATATTTGGGTCTATCTTATTTATCTATCTATACTTATAATAAATCTGTAGCGGGATGAATTCTGTTAAAATTAAATAAAAAATATATTCAAAAAAAAACGACTGAGGGGTATTAAGATATCGATACTGATGCCGAATATGCGATTCAAACAATTTTTGTCTGTCTGTCTGTCTGTTTGTATGTTCACGATAAACTCAGAAGTTACTCAAGGGATATGCTTGAAACTTAGTATGTTCAAATTCAAAATCATTTATTCAATTAAGACACTAAGTGACATTTATGAACGTTAAATTGAAGCTAGAGATAAAATCATAGATCGGCACAAACAGATGATATGATATGATAATAGTTTGAATGCCTGCGCAGGTTATAGGGTACTTTTTATCCCGGGTTAAACTTTGGTTCCCACAGGAAAATCAATGAAAGCTGTAATAACATTGTAACGTCAGTAGAACGTTTAGCTTATCTGGTGTAGAGTACGATTTCTACTAGATTGGGTGCCGGATCGAATCCCTCTTTCATATTTTTGCATTTTTTTTATATAAAAACTAATTTACTTTTGAAAATTTTATTAGGTATCGTTTTTAACCGACGAAAAAAGGAGGTTCTCAATTCGACCGTTTATATACATATTTCTTTTTTGTTTTAAGTATGTTCATCTATACTTATAATAAAAACCCGATGAAGTTTTTTTACACTTTCAGACCATTTATTTTCCGTTCGGTTACAGTAGTGTGAAATCTTATGTTACACCGTGACTAAACAAAGCTCAGAAGCAAACACTGACTACAGCAAGAGTCTCCCAATGGGTCGGACGAATCGAGATGTTAGGTCGTCACAGTTGTTTCATGACGATTTTCTGCGAGGAGAACATCTCGCGCAAGGAGGAAGTGACGGTGTGGATTCGGTAGAAAAACTTCCAGGTGGAACCTTTTCACTCGCGCTCTTGTGCGTACGCTAAGAGTGGCCGTGGGTGTATGAGACGAGTTTTATGTTCTTCACCCGAAGCAGAGTCTCCCGTGAAGAGGTGTCTGGACATCGCCCAGTTGTCCGCTAGCCGGCGCTGGGTGGATCATTGGAGGCAAAACGTCGCCGTACCGATGGTCAACTCATAAACGGTGCTGTGAGGCACACCGTGTGGTTTTAGTTGGTTTAAGCCTGATATACGGCCTCATGAATAGTGCGGTGAGGTGAGCTTCCACACGAAAAATAAATGAGTAATGTTACCACGGCCAAATTATGTCGTTATTTCACGTGTAAGCAACCAAAACAACCTTTTATGTACGCTCCAGGTTATTTCACCGCCAATACAGTATAAAAAATCCTGCTTGGAGAAAGAGGTACTATGCAATAAGCGACAAATTGCTGTTTTCCGAAAAAAAGTCGCGGGCACAGCTAGTATAAAATAAATTTAATCAGTCTTTTGGTGGTGTTTGTCCGGATCGTCTTCGATCGTGTTATCCGAATAAATAACCTGTTCTTTAAATTCTTAAATTTTTTTAAGTTTCTTTTTTTGATAGTGATGAATTGAGCTTTTTCTTTTTTCTCATAATTTTCTGTTTTCTCGGACTCATTTCACTTATTGGTACAATCTCTTCTATCTTGTTCTTCAAATATTTTTGCCTTTCTTTTTCTTTCAGTTAGGCGTGAAGTTCAGGTTCTCTCTGTTTTTTTTTTCTAATCCACGATGCTCAGCAAGTCGTTTATTCTCTATTCTCTCTTGTCTGGTTTTTGAGGCATTGTTAGAATCTAAAAAACCGCATTAAATTAAGGTAAAATAAAAATCGTAAAACTAATTACCTCTACACACAATTTTCTCATATTCCAGATGTTTTGATTTCTAAGTATGAAAGGATATTAATGTATTATGCAAAAAGTATTTTATTTTTAGGAAAAAGTTTAATTTGCCACAAAAAAAATAACTGTCTTGCGAGGTAGCTATAGGAAACATTGATTACCCTTGCGCAAATACCAAGAGAATCAACACCAAGGGAATAAATAAAAGTAGGTTTTTTGTCGAATAAGTTAAAAGTAATAAGTTCTTAATAATAATAATCAAAATAATAAAGAGGTTTAATTAAGGTATTTCAGTTTAAAATAGATAACAAATCCTAAAAATTTTATTATATTTTTTTATAAGACCAGGGTAATCAACGACCTAGTGAAACAAAATCAGGGGAATCAAATACATACCTTCGTAAATTCGTCCACGAGTAACGTGAGGCACAGCCTACCACTACGTTGGTTAAAGAGCGACCAGCACTCGCACGATGAAGTTGACCCACATGTCATGTTTCAAATAATACACTAAGGATCTACGCGTAATTTAGTGACGCGCCAGTGGAATCATTGTAAAGCTCCGGACAAAACTTAAATTCTAATTCTACGGACAATTATGGTATAAAATACATACTGTTATTTTTTTATTCAAACATGAGCTAATGTCCAGGCTGATAAAGTACATCAATTATTCATTTAAAAGTTACAAG
Source organism: Callimorpha dominula (assembly GCA_949752705.1). Taxonomy (NCBI): domain Eukaryota; kingdom Metazoa; phylum Arthropoda; class Insecta; order Lepidoptera; family Erebidae; genus Callimorpha; species Callimorpha dominula. The sequence goes on along the minus strand of OX457000.1, from coordinate 5,540,475 downwards.
TTGGTTATTTGTTGATGAATACTTTACAAAATGGAAATAGGACGCACCAGGGGTATCAACTTTTACGAGTATTTTTTTTTTTACTATTTATACCTAATTTAGAAATAATTACTATCGTGCCCCTACTAGATCTCATACTGAAATAATATAAAAAATATATTTTAGCCCATAATATGAATAATACAGACACTTTTTGCCTCCGGACATCGTTAATTGAGCTATTCAAGATTCACCCTAAAAACGTTTTGGTCCAACTTAGAGTGAATTTTCAAAAACGCTTTTGTTCGTCGAGACTTACTCTACAACGTATTAAAATGCGGTTTCATTCAGTGAAGTAGTGACTGAAAAATTATTACAAAAATCGCTAATTTGCGATCCGGCCGGTAGTCAGTGGTGGGGGGCGCGTTGCTACGCCCAATTACGCACACTGCGGCTTTGCACTTTTCCAGCTCTAAGTTGCAATCTGACTGAATACGTCAATAGTAACGATAAGTCGGGAGCAACTGGACTGACATTAAGGTTTTGGAAGGGGGAGGTCTCTGTTAAGTATTATTAATGATAATATTAATTATATAAAATTTCAAAAAAATTTACAATCCAAGTGATTCTTTATGGAACACCAAAAATAAAGAAATATCAATGTTAGCAGTAAAAATAAAACAATAATTACAGCAAAAAGAGGAGGAGGAGGAGAAGAAATGCAATATTATCTTTACCATCGGCATTTTAGGTGCGAAATATGAACTCCTAAATATCCATTAGAACGCGAGTTATGAGTTTTCGACAATTTTTATGTCCAAACTCTTTTCACGCAAGATGCAAAGTTTATTCGTAAATCGAAAAAAAACGTTTGTTACGAATTTTGTAATTTTTTTTGATAGTGATGCCACGGGTGAATATGCCTTGAAATGAAAATATGTTAATCGTGACGTTTTAATCTAAAAAATAAAAAAAACGATTATCTCAATTTCACCTATTTTTGAACGATTTTCGGCTAATTCTATCCAACTATAGTGCTTTTTCCCCACAGCAAAAGTGCCCAACGTGCCTAAAGAAGTTTTCACTTAAAAAAAAATTACGTTGTTTTCGTTTCGTGGCTTTTGCCATTTTGTTACATAAATCACAAAGTATTTATAATGTAGCATTTTTAAAACTACGAAAGTACCTAATGGGTTGTGTTATTGACATGGTGTTTTTATGAATATAAACCTTTTCAATAAGGTCGACAAATCCATAAAAAATATATGTCAATACGCGTTGCTTAATAAGATTAATATTTATTTTTGAATTTTTGTGATTCGAATCTATTGTAATTTTTTTGTATGTCTTCGCCGCTGTCGGAGCCGATGGAGTACACATTGAAGCCTGGAAGGCGATGGGCTCTCGTGGTGTGGGCATCTTAACCGACCTTTTTAACCGGACCCTCCTCACCGGTATGATCCCGAGCCAATGGAGGCTGAGTATAATTACTCCAGTCTTCAAAGGCAAGGGATCGGTGCAGGAGGGTGGTAATTACCGAGGTATAAAGGTCATGTCCCACACCATGAAGCTCTTTGAAAGGGTTATCTACTCTCGGATCCGACAGGAGTGTACTGTCTCGGAGTGTCAATATGGGTTTCGCCCTCGAGTCACGGGACCATGGACTCTGTTTTTGCCCTAAAGACTGTCGCAGGGAAATACAAGACGAAGAATACGCCTCTGCGTTGCCTGTTCCTGGACATGCAGAAGGCCTTTGACTGTATTCCTCGCGTGATGATCTGGTGGGCATTGCGGTCCAAAGGGGTTCCTGAGGTTTATATTGACATCATTCGAGACATGTACCGCGATTCTGATTCCATAGTTCGGACCGATGTGGGTGACACAAAACCCTTCCCAATCACCGTTGGGGTACACCAGGAACTGCGCGTCACGGAGATGAATATGCTGCGGTGGATGTGTGGAGTAACGCGGAAGGACCGCGTTAGGAACTCCCGCATTCGCGGCAGCCTTCATGTCCGTGACATTGCGGATAAATTGCAAGAGTGTCGCCTTCGCTGGTATGGCCACGTTTTGCGGCAACCGGATACTTACGTGGGGAACAAATGTCTGGCCATGTGTCCTCCGCCGGGCCCCGGCAGGGTAGACCAAAAAAGTGCTGGCTTGACTTCGTAACGGGTGATATGCCTGCCAATGGACTTGCCGAATGCCGAAGATCGTGCGAAGTGGAGAAGAAAAAGTAGGAAAGCGGACCCCGGGCACCGAAGCAAAAGCTTCGGTTGTAACCGGAATTCAACGCGATGATGGTATTTTTTGTTTGTAGACTTCAATCAATGTTAATAAGTGTTAATAATTTCATTCGATGTTTTGTTATGACACCATAAAAACAAGCGCTAAACTAAAAATGTTTTTTCTAAATGTTATATTTTACTTTTTTTACGATACTGTTTTGTCCAAATAATATCCATATAGTTTGCTCATGGAATCATAGTGGCAATAAATGCATAACATCAATACACTACTAAACTTAGAATATTTTTGCTTTTTCCATAAATAATAATCGTTTTTATTCGATGTCAACTGTAAAGATATAGGAGTATATAAAAAGGGTATGTAAAATAATGCAATGGAAATTAAAAATTATCAAAAACCCTAAAGTTATATAGATATTTAACGCTTTGTCACTTAAAAATTCACTTTTACTTTGAACACACGACGTTAAACATGAAAACCTGGAACATTACTGAAATGCCCAGAACGAAAATTTGACATTATTAATTAAAACGTAGTAGCATGACTTGCGGTTGCGATAAAGTAATCATTTAATAGTACATTTTAGGGTGACAATGATAATTATACATATACGACTTCTAGACATGAACCTTTTCAAAGTATTAGAACATTTACACTAATTTCCTTTGGGAAAAGTACTTCGTATTTATATTTGTAAAAGCGTTGAAATTTTAATATACCTATTGTACAAATAAACTACAAATTATATGGGAACTCCTTCAATTTAACCACGATTGAAAAATTACCGTATGAATAATATAATTGCATGTGTATTTTATAGGTTTGAACCATCCACCTAACAAAATAGATATATATACTTGTATAATATTGTGTGTATTGTTATATTTTAGAATAATAGCTATGTTACATTGTCCTCACATTTCATTTACGCTTATTTATAAACAATGTAACCAGAAATTTGTAAAAAACATTTTGAAAAAGAGTGTCCTTGGAGTTTCTTGCCTGTTCTTCTCCATAGGATCTACGTATTGAAACAGGCAACTAGCTTCACGATTGACTTGGTCTGACTGACTCCTACTCCTGACCATTCAAAAATACCTATTATTGGTTTACTTGAAATAAATGGTTTTGATTTAATTGGATGTGATTTGATTTGATTTTATTTTATTTGATTTGATTTGATTTGTACGTCGTGGCCAAATGTTAGAATTGACCACGTGGATTGACATTTCATCAAACGTTGACTTTTAAACGATATTATCAGTTTTGGCTGAAAAATAAATGGTTAATATTGGTTGTGTAATAGTTGTACTTCATGAAATACAACCATTTCATAAAATGGTCGGAAACATCATGAAGTGATCAATTTTAAAATCTGGCCACGGCATGTATAACTTCAATGAGTCAAGTCATTTAATATGATTATAAATATAAATGACGCCTTTGGAAAGGCAAAAAAAGGCCATTTGGAATCAAATTCCTAGTAAAGCTATTTTATAATAACATACTGAAAACTAGCTGTGCCCCGCGGTTTCACCCGCGTAACTCAGATGCCATGGGAATATCGGGATAAAAGTAGCCTATGTGTTAATCCAGGTCTCCAGCTATCTACATACGAAGTATCATCGCAATCGCTTCAGTAGTTTTTGCGTGAAAGATTCAGTAACAAACATCCAAACCTCCTCACAAACTTTTATTTTTTTTCACATTCAATATCTTCACTACATATTATAAAACATAAAACAAAATCCCCCGCTGCGTTCGTCTGTCTGTTTGCGATAAATTTAAAAAAATACTGAACGGAATTTCATGCGGTTTTCACTAATAGACAGTGATTCATGAGGAAGGTATATGTGTATAATTTGTACCCGTGCGAAGCCGGGGCGGGTTGCTAGTGTTATATAAATGTATGTATACAGAGCCTTTAAACAAATCGCTAGTGTCTTGAAAATTCCCATTACGGACACAACCGTCAACAACGTCTGCCCTCACGCGTCTGCCTGCCCGCGTTCGGGACCGCACAATTTTATATTAATTTTATATCGTCGTAACTTTTAAAATATTTTACCAAATTACGTACTTTAAAAGGCAAAGTTTATCTACTTTGAATATCAGAAGCGATAAAAGTATTTATTTTGATAAAAACCAATTTGTTACTGCTAAATGTGAATTGGAAATAAAAAATAAAATTTTATTGTATTTATGGTTCACTATTTTGGTAATAATGGCTTACACATAAAAGATAGATATATACTGTTGAGGACTTTTTTGTAGAACTATTTAGGAGGAACAATCCCACCGTACATTATATTCGTGTAACTCTTACAGTTTTCCCACCGCACGCCAGAATAGCTCGCAGATGACAGATTTTTTTCCGACTTACTTAACACTTATCGTTATATATTGGCCAATATACACAATATCTTCATAAATTATAGCCTATGTGTTATTCTGATATATAAGCTATATTATTGTAAAGTTTCAATAAAATCCATTCAGTACTTTTGCGTTAAAGAGTAACAAACATCCATACATCCATCCATACATCCATACATCCTCACAAACTTTCACGTTTATAATATTAGTAGGACTAGTAGGATTTGCTGAAAAAATGTGATAACCTAAATGAATTTAATAACAAATATATTTTTTGGTTCTAAAATATGTGTAAGAGTAGAAGTAAAATTTAGCTCCAAATTTCAACATAAGGTATATAAGTCTGTTTTATTTGCGACTTAAATTATAATCAATAGTCGAAAAAAAATATTACACGGTCACACCTCATATTCTTAAAAGTTGTTTATTAAAAACATATTCAAAAATAATACAAGAATATAGGCTATTATTTAATTTTTGCCTTTTGTATTGCAAGAAACTGAATAAGGAAAAACAGAACAAGTGCGAGTCTGAGTCGTGCACCGAGGGTTTCTTAGAAATTTGTATGTAGATAGTTCATCTAATCTCGGGAATCGGTTCTAGAAGATTTTTGCTGGTTTTTGCCGAGTATGTGAAAGCCACATTTGCCTTTACCGTTTTGAAAATACTCTCCCATACATTGATATACGTCACAGTACATTTTCCAACAGCAAAGTATAAGTTTGTAATCGCAAAAAATTTTTTTTTATGTGATAGATATAACATCAAATTAAGGACTTTCGGCTTTACTTGATGTCAGACCTTGCTTCTCACCAACTTTCATTATTTTAGGTCAATGGGACTTCCCATTGACTCTCTCTTCATCGACTCCCACTTAAAAGCTATAGGGTACTTACCCTATAGGTTTTAATTTACCCTAAGTGTTAAAATTGGTTAAAACGTAAGACTTAAATGGTCTTACCTTTTGATGACGTTGAACTAAGTCAATATCTTGAATTTTTACAGCTTCAAGGGATCGCAGACCTAAGTATTTGTCTTGACAGACAGAAAGACAGTCAAACCGACAGCAAAATGGTCCTATAAGGATTATTTTTTCCTTTTCAGGAACGGAACCCTAAAAATACGCTATTTGAATTTATACGTTACCAAATTTGTAAAATTTTCCGTTACCTAGATACTTACAACTGATTAGGTAATTAGAAAAACGTAGCACCTCAATGTTAGTGTATCAGATAAAAATGCCAACCTCTAACTGGCCCCATAACAAAATGCTCATTGTGGCGTCGTGAGGTATGCACATGGGTGGTGAATAAGAAAAAGGGATTCAATGCAAACCACATAATAATAATGTAACATAACTAGTTTTTGGTCGCGGTTTCGGTAGTCATAATGTATATTTTTGTCAATCAATTCAGGTATCCTTCCTTACGTCTTTGTAGACATTGTGCTTTCAAATATCTCGACACTCTAACTCTACAATGCGGCATCTGGTTTGTTTAAAATATGGTCTTGTTGAAGTACCTGTTTTACGTGCGGCACAAAGGATCAGTGGATACTACACTTTAACAAAAGTAATACTGACCCTACGCGTTCATTGGTATTAAAAGCAATATACAACCATAGCGGTCGAATAAGAGAGCTGCAAACTATTTGCTATATGTGACTGGCCTGTTGGTCAAGTGGTTAGTGACCCTGACGGCTAAGCCAGATCGTGGGATCGATTCCCACCCAGCACAAATAATTGTGTGATGCGCATGATCATTTGTTCTGTGTCTGGGTGTAATTTATCTATAATATGTATGTATTTAGAAATATAAAAGTATGTTTGTTTATCAGCAGTCTGGTTACCATAGTACAGGCTCTGCCTAGTTTGGGATCAGACGGCCGTGTGAGATGTGTGGAGTTATTATTATTATTATTTAATTTTAGTCCGCTTTGGCAAGTTTTGTATAAAAATACGGGTGTTAGTTTTGTGAGTTGTTATGATCAGACAAAGTTACCGACCTTAGGAAGGTAGTTGTTTTTTTTTTTCTTAACGAAAGGATTTAGGTACTTAATAGTTCCTTTTAAATAGTTCAAAACCTTTTTGCAATAACGTATTTCAATTAAATTGCATTTTTTTTTAATTCAACTCATATTTACTTTTTATTAAACATAAACAAACAAGAAAACGACGGCCTCTTTATTGTAAGTGGTTAACGTAATCATTCGTAACTAAATTTCCCTACCTTTTTTTTATCATGACATGTGTCGTCACCTTGTTTACCCCTAACCAGAAAACAACGTCAAACCTTGCGCGCAGCGTCTGCACTTGTTTGATAGCAGATATGGTACCTACTTAGATCTCTCTACAATAAGGATTAGTGTCTCAGCAATGCTAGTTAAAATTAATACTATTTTAATATCTATATCTCGTAGTTTTTTAACATTAACACACTTGTATTAGCTATTATGTATGTATGTAACGGAATCTTTGAACGTGATTTTCACACCCTTCAAAACGTCAGATTAATTTAAAACTTTGCACACTTATAAAGGACTGATAACAATGCAATAATTTCAATAGTTTGTCGCATTATCCTGATCAGGATTTCGAGATTAGCGATCTTTTATATCCGAACGTACGCGTTTAAAATAAATATTCCAGAGAGGGAGCCCGAGAAACGGCGACAAAATTCATGTAAGGCAGCAGGCGCGCAAATTACCCACTCCCATCACAGGGAGGTAGTTACAATATTAATAAATTATCATTGAAAAATCAAAAACCACGCATTAATGATAAATTGCACTACAAAGTGGAAAATAAATATAGTAAAAAAAACTAAAAAACACGCTATGATAGAAAACCAAACTAAAAAGTAAAAAATAATTTTCAATAAATTTAAATAAAAAATAGTGGCATTATCAAAAAATATATTTTATTATTAAAAGCGTGGAATTATTTATTAATATAAAAAGCAAAAAAAAATGTTTCATGAACGGTAAAAAATTCACTTCGTGTAACTTTCACATAAGAAATTAGAATATTCAAATAAAAAAACAATGTCTGATCCTCACCTTGAGCAATTTCACCTTGTTTCTTCTGGACCGTAAAATAAACGAACTATTTAATTGACGACAGTCTTCCATCTCAATAGTAACGTTAAATTGTTCTATAACATTGAAACCTTGTATCATTATTAAGTCATTAGTATCATTTATTTGACTATACACTGCCGGATTGAATCCCTTGGTACTATTAGCACAATATCCTGACTTATTTGCATGGTATTCTTGATTCAATCCACAACACTTTTGAATTGTAATCATGTTTTGTTGTGACATAACACTTGCCACCATCACGAAAAAGATAACGAATATGATAACCTTCATTTTCGAAAATGTTTTCAATCATAATAGATTTTATGTAAATTTACATAAGATAACAAAGTAATGTGTTGCTTAGCGTTGTTTTTTTGTTTAATTTATCTATGCTAATAGAAAGAAAAAGCACCAAAAATGATTATAAAAATAATTTAATTAAATTAAATTTAAAACTATTGCCTTTTGGCAATAACGACTATAATATCAACACCGTCAATACACTTTTTGACTCGTGATGACATCACTTTATATAAATTTGTTAAAAGTTTATTAAATATGCATTCAAAATCAAAATTAGACGATCCTTAAGTCCAAATAGTTTCAGCTCCAAGTAGTCCCATATAACAACGCTCAGTTTTGCAGATTGTGTATTAAAATTTGCACTATAAAATATTCACAGGATTTATTATTTCAATTTAATAACAAATACACAATTACATATTATGTTGTCACACTGAACATCTAATATTAATTGCAATGCTCAGTTCGAAAACACATCAAACGCTGTGCCGTTTTTTGGAAGCACTTGCGAGACGAAATTGATACGGCGATACACACGATATACCAGATCGCGTAGCGAAACGCAACTGACCGATAAAAGTCATTCTTCGAAAATATAATCAATTAAAACACTACCGATATTAGAAGTCATAATAATTCAAGAGACAGGTAGTATTTAGGAATTGATGGCACATAACGATATTAACATAATATATCTATTATCCAAAATTCATATCAACTTTGGATTAAGGTTTTAAAATTTTTCTTGCTAGAATTTTTGTAAGGGTTAATATGAATATGATTATATAAATGAGTTTGATTGATTAAATTACCATGCACTTCTTTGAAGTATGTAATCAATCATTTACTATATAAATGTGTGTATAAAATGCATCAAGTTGATTGATAAAATTGTAGATTAGACGTTTTCCAGGAACTAAATATACTCCATATAGTCCACGAGCCAGGTACAATTTTCGTCAGTCATTTCCTATCGGGCGATAATTCGTAAAATGCTTTAGAAAGTTGTTTCATGAAGTTTGGTGAACGTCAGCTTCGGTTTCATCGGGGGGTTGAGGTGCAGCAGCCTAACGCGCACGTAGAAAAAAATATTATTTTAAGTCGTTTCCTCCAATTGTATCAAATTATAGCTAACCCAATATCTTAAAGAAAAAGAAAAGTAAGCTGACTATAGAGTGGTGGATTATACGTCAGCTGGTCATAAATGTGAAAGAAATGTGTACTTATACGTTAAGTGATTTCTTCTCAATTGAAAATTTATAAGATGACAGTTTATATGCTATTGCGAATAAATAAAGATTGTCAGCTGATACCCTGAAAGGCCAGACGGGAGTATCAATCACCTATTTAGATGCACCTTCTTGTTTATACCTAATAAACATGAAACTAAAATCACTTTTGATTGAAGAAATGGGCGGAAAGATTTTACGCAACAATATTATTATAAAATTGTAATATTTTATGTCGTTATTGAATCACATTCATATCACTTAAACATAATTTATTATTACTTGTTTTATGGACAACTAGCAGCGCCCCGCGGTTTCACCTGTGTAAGTCCCGATCCCGTGGGAATATCGGGATAAAAAGTAGCCTATATGTTAATCCAGGTATCCAGCTATCTACATACAAAAAATAGTCCATTTGTTGGTGACGTCGCTACTGGAAGAATGCTATTTTACAATAAATATTATGCTCTGAATGCGTGGATATCAGTTATTGCAGTAGTACTGATAAAAGCTCGTTCTTGGGAAAAGGGGTCTTTTACGCACAGGCCGGACGGCGAAGTAATGAATTCTCTCTATGTCCAGTTTCTGTACCCCTCACAACGCACGTGTACATATAACATCTCGTGACGATCGGTTGAGTGGTTAAGGCGTGCAGGAGTAACAGACAAACTCAATTTCGCTTTATAATTTAAGGTTAATATTAGTTAACATTAGGATAGCTAGGATTTGTAAGGAGTAGATCTCCCTATAATGACTGGAGATCCAAAATCAAAATTATTTATTTCAATTAAACCTTTATGGTATTTTTGAATTGTGACAAGTGTTTTGTCAGTCAGACTAAGTCAGTCGTAAAGTTGCCTGTTCCAATACGTAGATCCTGTGGAGAAGAACAGGCAAGAAACTCCAAGGACACTCTTTATCAACATGTTTTTTACAAGTCTATTTTTACATTGCTTATATGCGCAGATTAAATGTGAGGACAATGGTGCCAATTCTATTGTACACTCACTAATCTAAAACCTGACTTAATTTCTTCATATGAAATCAACCTTGTGTTCTTCGTACCAAGGTCTATTTGTTACTGGCATCTATTTCTCAGCGCCACTAAATTTCACTAAAACCTGTCCCCATTTATTCAAATGCCGTATAATTGCCACGCAGTAATAGTCCCTAATAACTCAAATACCGTATAAAAACTTGTTCAAAACGAACTAAGATGACGTTATTTTAATCGACACCTACGAAGACGCTTACTAAAAACACGGAGCAAAAGAGATGGCATTCAACGGTTAGCGGCTCTCGCTACGTGGTATTAAAGTTTATTTAAGCATGTCAGATTTTAGTCGACAAATAAATTGCTTATTTCGATAGCGACATATGTTACCTACTTGTTTAAATTTGAAATAAGACCTTGTTTCGAAGTGCACAAAGTTTACATTTTATACAATGAAGAAAATTTCGTCAATTTTAGTTTAGAGAGTGAAGTAACAGAATTGGCACCAATGTAACGTATTGTTCTAAACTATTAACAGTCGCGCAAACTACTACTATATGACGCACGCACCAGCCATCGTCCACTTTTTTCCGTTCCGTTCCATTCCAAGAAAGTTTATAGAAAAACCAAAGTCGTAACACTTCAAACGCAACATACAATTGGTAGAATTAATTCGCAACGAACAAGTCAAACAGTCAGAGTCAGACGGATACTGATTTCTCACAGACTTGTTTCAGGTCTGTAAATAATAACAGGGTTATTAGGATTTTTTATTTCCCTCCAAAATTTTCTCAATCACAGACTCACACAAATCTACACATGAAACTGCTTAATTAACTAAATTATAGGTTAGGTATGTTATACGTCACAGGTATAGTAAGAGCAAAAAGAAACAGTCCATATACAATTCATAACTTGACATAGTTAATAATAAATCATTAGGTGCGCTAAGATTATATTATATTGGATAATAATAATAACTCCACACATCTCACACACGGTCTTCTGATCCCAAACTAGGCAGAGCCTGTACTTTAGTAACCAGACTGCTGATAAACATACTTACATATTTCTAAATACATACATATTATAGATAAATTACACCCAGACACAGGACAAATGATCATGCTCATCACACAATTATTTGTCCTGGGTGGGAATCGAACCCACAACCTCTGGTTTAGCAGTCAGGGTCACTAACCACTAGACCAACAGGCCAGTCGCAGTAGTTATGTCTCTAATCCAAAAATAATATAGTTCGTGCATAAACACAGCTCTTTCATCTCACCTGCCAATATCGGTTTTAAAGAATAACATCGAACGCAATAAATTCAGATTTCAATAGGTATATAATAAAAGGAAACGTTAAATTCGAGCTTGCTAAGTTTTGATCAAATTTTTATTTCTAGGATTTTCCATAATAATTTGCATTTTGAGTTAAATTACAGTCTTACGAACTTAGTGCAGGTTTTATTAAAAAAATATGTTGTTGCGATGGAGTTTGACTGGCCTATTGGTCTAGTGGTTAGTGACCCTGACTGCTGAGCCAGAGGTCGTGGGTTCGATTCCCACCCTAGTCTGGGTGTTCTTTGTGTCCGTTGTTTATATGTTTGTAAAGTCCCCCGCAACACAGGAGTAATTCCTAATGCAGGAGTTGTCTTTTTCAAAAGAAAAAAGAAACGAAAAGTTTTATACTCAGATGCTTTTAAATAATTCCCCACCACTATATTTTATGCAAAGTTTTACAATCACTGTTTTTAATACAGTTTTTCCTATGCGCCCCAGACACTTTTTTCATCTTTTCTACTCAAAAGCAGCTAGCGCATCTTCCCCCCCCCCCTCCCCCTTTGAGTTGATTGTTTTAGATTTAGTACATATTGAAGATTATAAGGAGCATAGTTTCCAAGCTGGGTACCGCACAACCTCACCGACGCTCAGAAGCAGTTCCGCGTGGAATGGTGCCATGATACGATACCCAAGTTTGGCGCGGTTACGATATTATCCAGAGTTTGGCTGTTTGGCAAAATAAGCTATAGCCTGTGAAAGCCTATGATTTTTGACTATACCAGGATATCTGGTGTGAATAGTTTTACAGGATCAAAAGTAGCATTAATGCCGATTAATATACTACCAAAGGCGTGCCAGAAGTGTTCACTGCTGTCAGCACCAAGTGACCGAATACGAAACGCGCCCGCGAACTCGGCGCTTCGCCAATTCTCTTCAATTGAATTACCGTAACAGCCGTCAAAGGGCCATCACATCTTTCTTCATCGCCCAAAGTTAGCCGACCTTGCTTAAATTCGCTAAACTATCGGTACACGGTTGCCTCAGAAGGGTCTTTATCTACAAATGCAATTTGAAGTCTATCAAACGAGACTCCTTCGGTTTTAGGCCACATTTGAAATCGTAAAATATCATCGAGCGAATATGTTCTCGAGATAGATCCATTTTTCAGTGAGACACGATAATTACATTTAGTTTGTGAACTTATATTGATGATATAAAAACTTGACGCATCTCACACACCGTTTGATCCCAAACTAGGCAGAGCCTGTAATATGGTAACCAGACTGCTGATAAATATACTTATATATTTCTCAATACATACATATAATTTATCTATAATAAATTACACCCAGACACAACAAATGATCATGCTCATCACACAATTATTTGTCCTGGCTGGGAATCGCACCCACGACCCGTGGCTCAGCAGTCAGGATCACTAACCGCTAGAGTAACAGGCCAGTGAATGATACTGTAAAAAAATTTAAAATTGCAACTTTGTATACTCTGAGTAGCCTGGTATTTCAAACGAATTTCTTAGTCTAGGCCACATCTATGTGTGAACAACGTGCTCAGTCCAGTGCCAGCAGAAGTGAAAACTTGAACATTGTTATGGTCCATATAAAGCAACAACTGATTCTGATATTATGAATGAATTGTTCCGTGATGGGTCCGCTTTAAGGTCATATTTTCAAAAGGCCCTCACTCTCTCCCTCCCTCCCTCTCCATGTCTCTCTGACGCTGTACATGTAAATGTAGGAAATTCGGCTTCGTACTACTAATTTTCGATGGGGACAAGAGGACAGGACAGAGGACATCAGGGTCACGTGTCCTGACGCGAGTTTAACATTCTTTACCTATCAAAAAGTGCACAACGCCGCTAAAGAAGTTTTCACTTCAAAAATAATTTAACACGATTGGGTAAAAACTAATTGGTTGTCTATACTCTCTACTTTCAAGTAAAATGTATTTGATGAGCTACATCACTTCGCTTTGGGACCATCCATAAATTACGTCACACGTTAACGGGGGGGTCAACGAAGTGTGGCATTGCGTGACGAAGGGGTGGGGTCATAAGTTTCGTGACGTCACACGTCAAAAGCTAAAGTATTAAACACAAAACATCACCTGTAAACAAAAGACTACATACGCTACTACACTTTTACTAAAAAATCATTATAATCCTTTTAGAACTGCTCTTTTAAGTTCTGGGTGTAAAATTGCAAAATATGTAACGTCACACCAATCTGACCACTTCTGATAAGAACGGGGGGGGGGGGGAATCCAAAAAGCAAGCATGAAATTCGTGTGACGTAATTTATTAATGGCTTTTTTGCAATCCTTATTATAAATCGAATGTTTGCATACTGGGCTAGGATAGGTATAGTGAAACGTCCTCTGTTTGTGACAGAAAAAGAAAAAGATATGACAATCCACGTAATATGTAAGAATCACATCCTGAAGGAAAGAATCATGTCCTAAATCAAAAGATTTGTCTAAGAAACTGAATGTAGCACCCAGAACCATGTCGCGCATCTTAAAATTTATGCCCCCTCCATGCGACTGATTTTCTCTCTCTGTCGTTTTAACCCCTGACGTTAAAAACGAAGGGTGTTACAATTTTAACATGTGTATCCATGTATTTGTGTGTTTGTCTGTGACACCATAGCTCCTAAACGAATGGACTGATTTTGATTTCGTTTTTTTTTTATTTGGAAGCTGATTTGGTCCAGAGTGTTCATAGTTACAATTTACCTTTTTGTTTGAGGATCATCAGCTCATCATCAGCAATTTTAATGTAAGTTATCTAATATGTATATAGAGGTGTGGGTGCAAACGTTTTTTTAAATAATTTATCAGAGTGATGTCCATGACCTGCTTATAAGACAATGTGCTTAAGTACATCACACAAAATATACCTTTTTATACCAATTCAATTCCATCAAGTCAAATCCAAACCATTTATTTAAATTAAACCAATAATAGGTATTTTTGAATTGTCAGGAGTTCTTACTCCTGACAATTCGTCAGAGTCAGTCAGACTAAGTCAGTCGTGAAGCTATTTGCCTGTTCCAATACGTAGATCCTATAGAGAAGAACAGGCAAGAAACTCCAAGGACACTTTTTTTCAAAATGTTTTTTATAAATTTCTGGTTACATTGCTTATAAGCGTAAATGAAATGTGAGGACAATGTAACATACCTATTATTCTAAAATATAAATAGACGCGCTAATTACTACTATACATATTTAAGTAATAGCAGTCCGAAGATAACCAGACCCAACTAACGGTACCCGTTCACGAGCATGACGCACACGCCAGCCATCGTACAGATCAACCATATTGAAGGGAACCTAATGACTCGACACATACGCCACCATCGGCAGGAGTTCTAGGCGAGCATAACATACTCAGAATTCTCCAGACATTTGTGTCACGGATTATTTTGCTCTAATTTAATTCATTAACAACCTCATGTCAACAGTTATTATTTTAACAGATGACGTTACATTAGTTATGTATCAAGGTTTTCTATTTATTTTCCTCAAAAATATTAGTTTAACTTAGTATTGCTGTGATTTCATTCGCCGCGGTTCAGTCTTCGGATCGTACAGTCATCTTAAGCATTCCTCTATATAAAACATAAATGTGAGTGTAAGGCTCTTTGTCTCCTCTCTTAGTCACTAAAAAAGAAAACATTTGAGAATTTAGTGTCAAGTTCAAATCCAAGCGGTGACGGCCAAGGGTCGGACTTGCAATCAAGTGGTTGCAGGTTCAAACCGCACCCAGTGCACTCCTTACACGAGCATTTAGCGTTAGCTGGAGAGGGTAACAAGAATATTAATCATGGTATGACTCATGTTACTAGTATTCTAAATTTAAAAAAAAAACTTGATATGGTTTAATATTTACTTGAAGAGTTGTACTGTTTTGTATATCTCTTGTTTGCGAGAATATCGACATAATTCAAAATTCAATCGAATTGAACTAAGTATGCCATAAGATCATAAATCTTTGATATTTTATGGTGAACACAGATGCAACGCCGATTTCGTGCTAACGTGCGTTACAAAGCGAAAAGTTCATTACATATTTAGAGCAAAATACTCTAGCGGAAATCGCAAAACATTGCCATTCTCTAAAATCAATAATTTTTAGTTATGTCGCTATTGTCGCAAACGAGCAATATGATGTGTATATAAGTAGGTATGAAAATAAATATGCTTCGTATGATTTCAGACGTTTATTTCTCGTAGTCTATTAAAGATAGTTTTAAAATTCAGAGTATGGTGTAGTAAAAAGCCCTTACGTGTACAACATTTCATTTCAATCTTGTGTTTGAAAATGGCTCGAACTTAAAAACTTGCTCGCACATAGATCTCATAATTTTTTAATTACTAACCAGTAGGTAAGCTCTGGCTAGTCGAACACCTTAGCTATGATGCTACTCCCGTAAGCTTTGTAAGTTTGTAACTACAAAACTCGAAACACAGTGGATTGATTCGATCGATTTAAATGCGCTCATATATTTATGGCAAAAGTAGCAAAAAAAAAACCAAACAAGTGCGAGTCTGAATCACGCATCGAGAGTTCCGTTAACAAACCAAGTTTGTTTGTTCCGCTGATAGACGTAGTAGTTCCATCTCGGGAATCAATTCTCGAAGATGTTTGCCCGAGTTTTTCGAAAAACAAACTTAACAGTGCAGGTCAATACTCTGCCATACATCGATTTACGATAAAGACAACCGCAAAATATAAGTTTGTAATCACAAAAACTATTGAAGTACCCTAAAGGTTTTGATTTTCTTATTCAAATTTGGTAAAATCTAAGACTTAATGGCCGCATCTTTTGCGTGCGTTGACTAAGAAGCTTGATTTTTCTACAGCTCCAAGGGACCGCAGATATAAGTATTTGGTATTAATTTCAATTTGATGCCTCCACAGGCTCCTGAGGAAAAGGGTCTTGATAGACACACAGACATAGAGATGGACAATAAAGTGACGCTATAAGGGTTAATTTTTCCTTAAAAATACAGTTGCAATTATAGTTATGGATAACATCGAATATTAAAACAGGCTTCTTCAAAAAACTCAGAGTACGATCGGTATTAAACACACTGTTTTATGTGACTGTCTGTTTAAAACCTTTTCAACAACATAATTAATTTAAAACATGTACCTATAGGAAGCAAGAGGAGGTAACAACCAACAAACACATCTTCAGTTAAGAGAAATCATAAAAGTTTCGTATCGTACACATTTAATTTGATGGTACAGTAATTTGTTTTTGAGCTCTACTTGGGTTAACTATTTATTCATTACCGCAGTGAAACTACCAAAAACACAAATAGTATTTTAAGAGGTTTCCTTTCTCTTAACTCCTAGAGCTACCATTTCTTTCCGTTGTCAGATAGGGTTATTAGCCGGTATTTGACAAGGCAATCGCCTCCAAACAAATCTATTCAAACCTGCATTATATTTTTATTTCAGAGGTTTCCTACTTCGTAGGCTTAAAGCCCATCCATAGAATTACGGTTTGGGTCAAGTGTAGGTCTCGAATAATCCAAAAACGGTTAACCCACCTGCTCTCTCCTTTACCAAGTATACCCTCACGTAATTAGCTGTCTGAAATGTAGGCCCTCTCCCGTTTTAGCAGAGATTAGCCGAAAGCCGGAGCAGCAAAGTCTCTCTAAAAAATAATGGACTTACTGCAACCGTTGCCCAGATAGCGGAATTAGTAAACAACTTTAACTTATTTTGCTTACATCACTACATATTATAAAACAAAGGCCCCGCCGCTTCTGTCTGTCTGTTCGCGATAAACTGAAAAACGGCGTAACGGTTTTTCATACGGTTTTCACTAATAGACAGAGTGATTCATAAGGAAGGTTTAGGTGTATAATTTGTTAAGATTTTGTGTAAATTGATTGAAATATGTTGATGATTGTTGAAGATGTCTCTGCTACCCGTGCGAAGTCGGGGCGGGTTGCTAGTCTTATATAATATATGGTTTTGATTATTGTAAGGATCATTTAAATATATTATATTAAATGTCATCATGCCAGTGATCTCCTGTTATCATCGTCATTTCAGTGAGATATGTTTTAAATTACGTCAATGGTAATTGTTTTACGTAATGTGATCGATATTTTTATTTCTATTGTTGTACAAAAATACAAGCTTGAATGTTTTTCCAGACCGGGTAACTTAGTACAATGTAAAGGTGGCTGCATTTAATATCATCATTTGCATAGAACGCTTCCAGGTTGTTACCTTGATTAAAATAACGGGGCTTTATCATAATGCCTTTATTTAATAAAAATTGTGATCCCTTTTGAATGTAAGACCTGAACTCTGATAAATTTGAATTCATCAGAACAACAATTTTGTTTAATCAACTCCTAGTCGGATGGATGACGTGCGCACTTGTTTTCGTGAAGTTATTATTTTTTGCATTAAAATACTGATTACAAATACTTTTGGCACGCAGTTAGATTTTTAAGACGTAATAAGTATGAAATAATTTCCTCTTATTTTGATTGATTTATATTTGATATTTGATTTTAAATACTAAGGTGTTGTATCTCACTAAATAATTGTTAATAATTATTATTTTGATATTTTGCTTGTTATCTAACTATTAATTATAAGATTCAGACGCCTCATAAACCAGCAACAAAGGACAGGCTTCAATACTTTTCACATATGTGTACATTTCATACATAGTAATAAAACATATTGAATCATCATCTAAATACAAATGTGTTCAAATCATAATATCGATAATCGATTTATATCTAAACTAATATTATAAAGAGGAAACATTTGTGTTTTTGTATGTACCCATGTTTGTAATGTTTTCACACAAAAACTACTGGACTGACTGCTATGAAACTTGGTATGTATATAGCTGGATTAACTTTTTATCCCACATTCCAAACGAAACTTACGCGGGTGAAACTGCGAGGCGCTGCTAGTTTAAAATAAGTACCTACACAATGCAGTTCTATTTAAGTGTTTAACCTATTCTAGCGAATACCTAATAATTCACAACATGCAAACAATTTTTTAAGCAGTACACAATACAGTGTGTACCAGTGGTCAGGGTTATTTTTACCCGTTAAATATTCGCCTTTTCTGTAACTGTACCTGACTGCTGCCCGATATACGCCTACTCTAAAAGCACCACCTATGTATCTGCTTTGCTTGTTTCTTTTGCCTTTTGCAGGTGTCATTTTTTGTAGTAGTTTCACGGCAAAATGTTTAAATAACCTAATATCATTTACTCAGAGCGTACCTTCTTGATGTGATATAAATTATGTATTTTTAATGGCGTTAATAAAGTAATTATGAGCGCCGGCACTAATTAAGGCTAGTTACCCGTATGCCTATCGGTCACAGAAGATCGCCACTCGTGAAACCACACTCGCAGCGACCCCCCCTTTTCAACCAGCACACTCCCTATTGTCCAGATAGGTACCGGAGCTGTAAGGCACGCTCACTTCCCGCATATTTGCATATGCTCGCGGTAACACCGCGGTAACTGCCGAACAGTAAAATATTCGTGACTTATACCAATGTCGTCGGCTGCCATACCACGCCAAACCCACGGTAATGTTAATATAATGACATTACGGTGCCAAAACTATTCTGAGTTAAAGTTTATTTTTATGATTGCGAAAAAATTAATCATCAAAGATGTATATAATCAAAGCATCAAAGTCACACATCACACATTTCCGGTCACGTCAGATGACGTCAGTCTATTTTTTTTCCTATTTATTGTTTCAGTCTTTGGGAATGTAATTTTTGTGGATATGATGGCGATGGTGACAGATAATTTCAAAATGTAGCATTATGTAGGCAATTGTTACTGATTTAAGTCACTATCATAACGTTTATTAAACTTCTATTGAGTTTGCTTTTTGTGAAAGGCTTCGGGATAGGCCAAGAGTTAGATAAATCATTTTTTGTACTTATTGGCATTATTGCGATTGAATTGAAAAACGCCAAATAAAACTCGTTTCCTGAAGGTGTAGGCCTTTTGTTATTCGTTGTTATAGAGACTATAGTAATACTTACTCCGTGAAAATTTCAAGTATGTAGGTACCTATTTTGGTTCAAAAGATACAGCTTACCATTACCATTACCGAGTATAAACAAAAGTCTATTTGATTTGAACCCTTTAATTTTTTACTTTATTTAATTTTTATTGTTTGTTGTTATATCAGTTATAGTATTACCCACTCTTTGAATATTACTAAATATTTTATGTGTCTACATAATAAGCTAAGTTTAGACTACGACACTACACTTTCCACGGTCTCTGTATGAACGCGAGTGTCTTTAATTGCGAAATTTATTGTGACACGATAATGTGTTGCATCAGCGCTTGTGTAAATACGTTGTATCCAAGTCTAGTGTAGTTAAAAAGTTTTCGAAGCTTTGAAATGTTTCATCCAGTGATTATAAAAATAAAGAAAAAAGCAGACGGCGTTGTAAAGTTAAGCGGAAAATTCACAACTTAAGGACACAAGTCAATAATGAAATAAAAAAAGAGTGGACAAGTAGGTAAGTGATGAAAATTTTGCTAACTGGAAATAAACAGTTCGGACACAATGTTCGTACACATATAAACAGACGCTACTCAGACAGAAAAATCCGTAAAAGTGTAAACAGTACAGAAATTAGTGTCTGACATTTATGTCGCAATTTCTGTCGTAGTCTATACCTAGCTTTACAGTTAAAGAACTAAAGGGATTTTGAATTAAAATTTATCTTATTTTTATTATTTGTTGTAATAACGGCAATAGAAATACAAAAAAATTTAATTGTCTACCTATTACGGTACATGTGATACAGGCCGCCGACAGTCAGACGGACAGCGAAGGCTTAGTAATAGAGTTCCGTTGACATCCTTTGGGTATGGAACCCTAAAAAGAGTATGAGAGATATGAGGTATGTCAATTAATATGTTTGTGTCTAAATTGATGTAGGTACCTCGTTGTTCCAGAAAATTCCAAAAAGGCACCTTAAAAACATTCTACAAAAAAAAACAACGTCTTTTTTCAACGATTATAATGACATAACAAGTAACTCGGTATCACTTTATTTCATCTCAAGGTTTTCTATAAAAAAAATGTTTATTGCGATAAAGTCGCATGTTGTACCTTCATGTTGTAGTGCTCATTAGCTAGATAATCATTGTGTTTCAAATCTGGTCAACATAAAAAGAGTATCCTCTCTCTCTCTTATGTATGACACAAAACATGAAAAAGGCATGTATTGGATACGTATACTATTATTAACCATAGTGATTGGTTGCGGTGTTTATTTTTACTTATATACCGACATGGTAGGCAGAGGCGTGTTTTTTTACCGTGAAAATTATATATAAATGGCAACACTAGTCTTTTCCCGCTCTTGTGACACAAGTGAAATATCCTAAACCGCTTTAAAAACTCTAAACTCTACAGTGAAGTGCTCTTGACTGCTTATTATAACTACAACTCGGTTGCGTTTGCGCGAATACTGGCTTCCCAGTGATAAATTAAATATAATTTTATTCTAAATTCTTATCACATAATCGCTGAGGAACTTCTATAATATAAGGCTTAATAAAGATGATGTTGTGTTTGTGTGAGTAAAAACAAGATACATGAACACGGATGGGGGTTTTCCAGATTACCTGTAGTAGCGGCAAGTGACACATAATTTTAATGGCGGCATTGCTCCGACGTTTTCTTATATCGGTAAGCATATTATGGCGTTAATTGTCGGGGTTAACACACACAACACTCACTATCAGTTTGATCCTACCAGAATAGCAGTAGGCAAATATAATACTTAATGAGTTTGTGACAACAGTGATGTTAATGATTTGTTCACGAGTTCACATTCTGAGATTAAACACGGGTCAACTTCTTATTTTTGTAATGAATGTTCATACCAAAATAAAGATATTCATGCAATATGTTTCGAAAAGGCAAGACTCAACACCTGCAAGAATCCATTTGATTAATTATAACCCCTCCACGTAAATATACGGTATTTATTTTTAAATTAAATATACTGTACTGTTTTTAGATTTTACATTTTTTGAGTAGCATTATATTCAAGAATCTAGATATCGCCTGCTGTTCGAAATTCGACGATAATTGATAAAATTTTATTTCATTGACCTAAGTATTTAATGACACTTAAAATCATCTTTGTACTTGCGACTTAATAACACAAGCTCGATAAATCACAAGCACAACCAATTTGAAGTGCTTTATTTTCGTTCGTCATTAATTTGAGTCTACAAATAAACGGCTTCTCTTACGTTTATTTTGTAATCCTAACTCATATTATAAATGTCAGAGTAAGTTTGTTTGTTTATTTATTTGTTTGTTTGTTAAGCTTTCATGCTTAAACTACTCTGGCTATCATCATGAAATTACGCAGAATAGGACACGGGCTACCTTTTATCCTGAAAAAAGTACTGTTCCCGTCCTAATCCGTTAAAAAACTAAAACCGTTATTCAATTCATGATTAACAAAATCTACAATAACGAGAGCGAAACCTCGACCAAAAGCTAGTTATTCATAATTTTTATCCGTTAAGTGTTTTCTTCTTTCGTTGTGTTTTTATTTAAATTGGCTATATTGTATTGATTCTTCTCCTCCTACTTTTATGTTGTAATATATCTATATATATATATTAAATCGAAAGGATACCCAGTCACTCACTCATCTACGGATTTTGCATCTAGGGGGTCTAATGGCCCTCGCAATTTTTTACGAAAGACCTGGTTTTATTGTACCAGAGACATGAAATTTGGCACGGAGGTTGTTTAGAAGTAGGACACGACGGATGAAGATGGATTTTACGACAGGATCGGATTAAAGAGGTCTAAGGGCTCTCGCGGGTTTATATGAAAGCTTTGTACAAGAGATCTGAAATTAGGCAAGAAGTTCGTTTGTAGGTAGGACACGTGAGTTTAGAACGGAGTTTGCGACAGGTCATTATTAAGGTGGTTTAAGGGCTCTCGCAGGTTTATTTGAAAGTCCTTAATTTTTAGTACAAGAGATGTGAAATTTGGCAGGGTGGTCATTTATCAGCGTGAGTTTAGAATGGATATTGCGACAGGTCTGGATTAAGTAGGTCTAAGGGCTTTCGAAAGTTTATATGGAAGACATTGATTTTTTGCAGGTACTAGAGACCTGAAATTTGGCGGGGAGATAGCTTATAGCAAGGACAAGTGAGAAATGAACCATATTGAGTATGTCTAAGGGCTTTCACAAGTTTATACGTAGGTCCTGGATTTTTGTATTTAGACTTAAAATTGCGCCGGAAGGTAGTTTATAAGTAGAACACATCAGCTAAGAATAGATTCTGTGACTAGGCCGATTTATGGGAGTCTAACTTTAAGTGGTTTTTGCAACTAAAGACATTATGGTTGAATTATTGTGGTTTACAATGTGAAATTAATGAATAGGGTTATAAAATTTTTCTTCACAAGGACGGCTTAAGGTGGTCAAAAGATATTTGTTTCTTTTATTTATTACGTTTTTTAAGCAAAAAACAGATATTTGGCAGACAATACCTGACGCGTAGAAGAAATCAGCTAACCTAAGAGCCTTAGACCTATTGCAGAAACCTTTTTAGTTTTTTTTTTTTTGTAGCTGCATTACTTTTTGCTGTTTCAGTACCTGATAGTTAAATGTTTTCATTTCAAATAACAGACTACTTCACAAAACAACTGTAAATTGACAGATCGTAGATTTTGTTGTAGATGATGCCTCAGCTAATACCTCCAAAAAGGTCGACTGACGAAGTTAGACCCTTTCAAGTGGGAGACCTAGTGGTGGTTGTGGATCCCAATGCTCCTAGGAATATGTGGATGCGTGTTCGAGTCGAAGCGGTTCATCCTGGTATTCCAAAATGTTCCAATTTCTTCTTTTAGAACACATTATAAAATTAAGAGTTTTACGTTAGGTAGTAAGTATTTTTAGCTTACAAAGTAGCGGGTTATAGCTAGTTATTTATAACTTTAAACTTAATTAAGAATCAATACAATAAGGCCAGTTCTAATAAAATAGTCTTATTATTATTTTAATCAATTTTGAAGAGATCAAATGTAGACTATATGGCTAGTGCCATTTAGTATTATATTAGTTATGGTTTTGTTTGTAATAACAAAAAAACAGTTTTTTTTTTTTAACTTGATTGAACATCTTTGAAAAGTACCTACCTACTAAAAAAAAAAACTTAGTAAATATAATTATATTTAATTCTTTAATTTCACTATTTCTTTTTTTAAGTAGGTACTTTTCAAAGATGTTCAATCTTATTTAAAACAAAGATCAGGAGCCCTAAAAGTTACGTTATTGCCTAACTAAACCAAATTATAATACAACTTGTATTATAATTTGGTTCACCTGTTTCTAAAATAGGCAGGTTTAAGGTTTTTAACTTCGACCAATGTAATTGTAATGTGGTGCAAAAATCTGTTTTCCTTGATCTGTCACTAAATTTTATTAAACTTCCTTGTACTTGAAATATTTTACCTTGAAAAGAAAATAGGAAGTTTTGACTCAACCGAGATCTAAATCGATACATAATACATAAAATTTCATAAAATATACACTAACTTAAATTCAATGAAATACCTACTAAATAATTTTTCCCAAAATATTTTACTTAAAGTTGTTCTCCTGTAAACTTCGAATTGACCCAAGCGCCATTTGCTAACAGATTACCATTTTTTGTTCCGGAATTTGAACAATTTCTTGTGAGGAAAACCAAAATTCAATTCCAATGAGAGTCCAAACTGCCTTTAAAGATTTCATTGATTCGAACTCTCACAATTTTTTCAGCACAATTTCAAATTAATGAACTTCCTATAAAATTATTTATAGCTTAAATATATAACTACATAAAAGATCATTTTCTTTTTTTATATAAAACCCTATAGGTAAAGACCTCATATAAAGAATCACGTAGGTACAATACCTCGTTAACTAAAGTTCATGAAAAGTAACCCACAGCATACTACAGTGAAGTTCCTGCAATTGAATGATTAATAGTTTCAATAATTTTTAGTGATGTTGTAGGTACTTATTTCTATATCCTTGTAACCAAACCCACTACTGAATTCCCGTTATAAGTAAATAATATTGTTGATTCAGGTAAATTGGCTGAGGTTATACGCATTTCGTGAGTCACTGTTAAACATGTAATGAAATGAAACACTATTGTGACAGATTGACCTAATTAATCAATCATAAATGCGTTTTTAATAATGTCAGCAACGTGTGTGACTTTTATCACACATCTGCAAATTGAAGTATCTAAGTTTATTTTAATTTTATTTAATTTTATCGAATTTTGATTTTTTCAAGATAATACAACACCAAAAAAGATTTTTAATTCAAGTGCGTGATATTGATCATTGAAGACAAAATACAACAGATTATCTTGTTTTCTTATAGTGTGTACAAAAATATGTTAAAAAATATCAAAATGAACAGGCTAAAGCAATAAAAATTACCTTAAGTAAAAGGGGACGATAATGGGTAACGAACAGACTCATTGTCGTCGGTATTATATACCTACCTATGTGCAAATTACTAATAATAATCAATCGTATTATGTTTAATACATTAAAGTTAAAAATACGTTTTAATCGCAAACTGAACTAAAATTTATAAAATATTTTTTTTTTGTAAAAAAGAATGGGTCATACAGTAGTTGATCTTCTTTCTATGAATGTAACCCCACTATCCTACTAATATTATAAATATGAAAGTTTGGATGGATGGATGGATGTTTGTTACTCCTTCACGCTAAAACTACTGAACAGTGTTACTGTTAATTTACCCATAAAAACAAATAAATAAGTCGCAAATGTCAATTGTTTTTATTTATTTCAGCTGTCTTTCACATACCTGCCTACCTAGTTACACAACAACATGTCTAGACCTTGATTTAGAATGTTAATAAAATTTGCTTCTCATAAGAATCGCAAATAAAGGATAAATTTCTCTCGATTTAGACCGGCAAGCTAAATCAAGATCCTTAGGTGTAGTTAAAATTTTTTTTTTTTTTAACATTTTTTTTGAATTTCTAGATCGCGACACAAATAAAAATATTTATATCGCGAATCAAATCAAAATAGTTTAATATCATGAAATTTTTAAATGACAGATTAATTGTGAACAATCATAAACAATCTAAGTAACTAGGCACCTTAAGATTTCAGGAAATCTGTATTTAGATGCTGTAGATACCTACAGAATATATAGATTTCCTGAAATATATACATTTGTAGTTATCTACATTATAATATTAATACGAATAAATATCGGAGGTGTAACCCGTCCCGAAGAAATCCTGAGGCATATAATTTCTGGTTGTTCTCGTCTTGTCAACGGCATAGATGCTCTTAAATATAACAATGTAGTTGTCGAGTTACTTTACTACAGATATGTGCCCGACCCAGTTCTCAAAAATTTTAGTACCCCCCCCCCCTTAAAAGGCAAAATTGCGGAGCCCCCCTTTTTCGAGATTTTTTAACTTCTAATTCTGAGGAAATTTTCATCATTTTAGGGATTAAAATTAATAATAAGTGTAAAAAACAAGGGGGGGACCCCTTAAAGGGGAAGGGAGGTGAACCCCCTTCATCAGGAAAAAATAGCGGGACTGATTCAGAGGGATTTCTGTATCTATTTTCGGACTGCAACGTCTCCGGCGCTGCGGGACGAGCAACCTCTACGCCCTTGCGTAACAAATCGCAGGCATCCATCATCCATTTGTTACAGCGGGCGGAGGCTGCTCTCCCTACGAGCCTCCGGTTCTATAAAAACACTCTAGGGGTAGGACAGACTCGTACCAGGTGGAGTCGGGGTCAGAACTTTCAAGAGGCTGCGCGCCTGGCCACCAGGGGAGTCTCTTTGGTGGCCGGGCGCATTGAGGCGCTGGGCTTACGGGTGGCCCTGGATAAGACGGAGGCCCTTTTATTCCATGGGCCCCGTCGTGGTCCACCCCCTGGCGCCTACATCGAGGTCAACTCGGTCTTCGTACCGGTTCAGGCCCACATGAAGTATCTGGGCCTGATCCTTGACGGAAGGTGGCGCTTCAACGAGCACTTCCGGCAGCTTGGTCCAAAGCTGGTCGGCGCTGCGTCCGCCCTGGGGCGACTTTTGCCTAACTTGGATGGACCTAGCGTCGCTACGTGACGGCTGTACACGGGGGTTGTCCGGTCAATGGCACTGTACGGTGCACCGGTGTGGGCGGAGGCTCTGATCGCCCAGAATAGGGCGCGCCTCTGGTGCCCTCAGAGGGTTATGGCGGTTAGAGCCATACGCGGTTACCGCACCGTATCGACGGAGGCGGCGTGCGCATTGGCCGGGACACCCCCGTGGGATTTGGAGGCGGAAGTGCTCGCCGAAGTTTATCGGCGGACGACTGAGTTCCGGGCGGGAAGCGGCAGTCGGCCCCCGCCCGAAGAGGTGCGCGAGTGGCGTGAGGCCGCTCGCCGAGCCACCATGGCTCGTTGGTCGTCCCGGCTGGAGGCTCCACGTGCTGGCTTTGCCGCCGTGGAGGCGCTCCAGCCGGTCATCGTCGAGTGGGCAGGGCGGCAGCACGGGACCCTTTCCTTCCGACTGACACAGGTTCTTTCCGGGCACGGCTGCTTCGGGAAGTACCTGCACTTGGTCGCTAGGAGGGAATTGAGTCCCGCCTGTCACCACTGCGACTGCAGTGAGGACTCGGCTCAGCATACGCTGGCGGTTTGCTCCGCCTGGGCGACGCAGCGTCGGGAACTCACTGCAGTCATCGGAGAGGATCTCTCGCTACCGGCCGTCATACGCTCCATGGCCGGTAGCGAGAGTAGTTTTACCGCGGTCGCATCCTTTTGCGAGGATGTCATCTCGCAGAAGGAGGTGGCGGAGAGGGCCCGGGAGGAGGATCTCCACTCGGACCTAATTCGCTGCCGGCGAACCGGGCGGCGAAGGCGCGCTTTCCAGCGCCTCATGCCGCCCTGAGTGTGGCCGCAGGTGGACTGGAGGGGTTTTTCCTTTCCACCTGCTATCGTGGCCATCCGCGGAGGTGACGTCCGCGTGTGCCTGGACGTCACCTAATTAAGAGGTTTTAACCCGAAGGTGGTGCCCGCGTTTTGCGGGCAGGCGCTAGGAGGGCTCCGGATGTCTTAATAAAAGCTGTTCCCGGATCCCTCCTATATTAGGCGCAGTATGATACACCGTGTGGTTTTAGTCGGTTCGATTCCGACACACCGCCCCACCGAAACCCCGGTGGGGTGACGGCCCGAGGGGGTTTCCACACGCAAAAAAAAAAAAAAAGGTGGAGTCGGGGTCAACCAATTCGGTTATTTCACCTAAGTTGAACCTAACCTATTTCATTTGTTATCTCGTCAGTTTTACGTTTCGTTCCACAAGCCGGCAAGACGGTAACACATTTTAATAGCTCGTAATGAAAAAAATACTGAAACGTTAAATAGCGAGAATTCTATAGAATCTGTGGTAGGGATTGACAATATTGACATAAATATTGCAAAAATTATTGATTTTCAATATTTTTTTTCTCGACAACTACGCGTCTCCGCATATGGAAACCTGGCGTGTGTGCTTATAATGATATAACCTTTCTATAAAAAAAATATCAACCCCTAACTCGACGGACGTTATAGGAAAACTGAGCCCGCAGCTGGATTTAGAGCCTGGTGCAGAAGAAGGCAGTCCTCTTCGATACGGCAAGCACCGGTATCTGGGTCCTTGTACCCGATATCATTAGGACACTATTTTTTATATTTTAAAATATATTTTTATATAATCTGAATGTATTTAAAATGTAATTTATTTGTATATTTAAATTTATAAAGAGGATAGTAATAATAACTTGTCTGATCTCAAACTAGGCAAAGCCTGTACTATGGTAACCAGACTGCTGATAAACATACGTACATATTCCTAATACATACATATTATAGATAAATTACACCCAGACACAGAACAAATGACGCTGCTCATCACACAATTGATTGTCCTGAGTGGAAATCGAACCCACGACATCTGGTTTAGCAGTCAGGATCACTAACCACTAGACTAACAGGCCAGTAGGTACATGTACATTCATACACATGTGTTTGTAGCGAATATATTATTTGTTTTCTAACAAATAGAAGAGCATTAAATACAAGGTGGTTAGGGGCTATTCAGGTTTCTGGGGATTTCGCATTCCATAGTAAGATAGACTAAATAAGGAACAATGAATGAACAAAAGCTGAGGATTGAGTGGGGCATGAAAGATGTATCATTCAATCAGAAAACAAGCTTAAACTTTGTTAGAAAATCACAATCTCATCTCTACCACTTATAAAATATAAAACTCGCGCAGCACCCGTTGGTTGCGTGTCAAAATTTATTTCTGTATGTAGCATAAATAATTAATTCCTAGTCGTGATAACAAGCAAGACAAATAACATCATTGTACCCCTTTAAAATATGTATTAGCAGTATGCAGTTACAATTATAATTGGTATATGGAAATTAACAGGCGTTGTACTTTAAAACAAAATAAACGCTAGTAACTACGAAACGAAACTGAAAAATTATAGCCACCCTAGCTTAAATAACATACATTACACAAAGTAATTACTTAAAAAGGCAAAATAATGTGACAATTCACTATAATAAAATCCATATAAAGAGCAGAGTGATTACCACACGAAAGCCAGACATTAGTTTTAACAAGTTTTTTCCTATTGTTTGGCTTACATTAAATTTAAATACTTGGTTATTAAATCAGAAGTAGTTATCCAGGGCTAGCATAAATGATTTATTCATTTTGAAAAGGCCATTTTAAACATATGTAGAAGATGTACCTATCCTGAACGTGGTAGGTAAGTTTGCTATCCTTTTTAAACACATAGGTACTTTTAAAAATCCAATCCATCATTTTTGCTAGCCCTGTACATTTCCGTATGTAACTTAGAATACAAAGAAATCTTGTTACGTCCTCCTTCTATAATGTACTTGCAAGCAAAGTAATAAATTATGAAAACAAAAAAAAAACATGTAAAAGATTTTTTTGACTGTTAGCGGTTTAATAACCCAGATAAAGGTCCTACTCGAATAAGGGCTTCTCATCAGTATAAGATAACAGTCAAACTCGCGTAAATATAGTTCAGTGTAATATTGGGGTGATTACGAATTCGTAAGCGTAAGAAAAGTACGCACTTTCCAAGAGAAGTGCGTGTTATGTTTGTTGTGTGTAAAAGTGTGTGTATCTGGATGACCCAGACATAAAAACAAGGAGGAAAACGACCGGCGCCAGCGGCTAGATATATTATTTTATACATGTCTATTTGGGTTAAGGCCGAACACGTAAGGAAGTTTACCAATTACACTGCACTGAGAAATCTCCTCAACAGATTCAAATTCCTGGAGCTTTTCGCGAAAAAGTGTTTTAGAATAAATAACAGTTGTGATAAAACTGTTTAGTGATTATTCGTTTGAAGTAATTGTAGATGAGGTATCCGTTTGATTCTAAATTAAATGGACGTTCAACACAAGTATCAGTGCGACCATTCGTTTAGATAACGTGATCTGGCAGGAAGCCATAATGATAAAAAACCTTGATAAAATAAGTCCACTTGACCAAAATTTATTGCGTTATTTCATGTAAATGCGTCACATAAATAAATATGATACGACGAAAACTTTATATTTACATTTAATCATCTTAGCTGAATGCATTTCAAAGAAGTTATGTTTCCGGTAAATAAAGTATCTTCATGATGGCATGTGTGTCACAGAATTTATTGACTAGTACGGCGTACGGCCGTCAATAATGATAGATTAATATTGTATAGTATCATTAGTATCTAAGTAGACCTCAAAATATAGTAGCCCAGTCTACCTATACTTCAGCCAAATAAGCTGTGGAATGTTTACCACCATTGCGTTGCTAAGCATTTTCTGACAGGCAATTGTTAATAACCTGTTTGCAAATTACATACCCTTAAAATATTGTTATGGTCTGACCAGGAAAATGAAAAACCTTGTCATTTTGCGGTAAACAAATGGCACTAATAACTGTTTTTAAACTTTCGCGGCTATATATATTAGATTACACATCTGATATGTATAGTCGCGAAAGCTTCAAGAGCGAGTACAGATAGTTGCCAAAACTCGCACTATATAGGAATAGTACCTTGTAATTATTATCGCGATTAAGTACCGAAGAAGAAATGTAAGTTGTTACTAAATGATTAATTATATTATATTACAATTATATTATTTATTATTACCTTTGTACAACCATAGAGTGTCAGCTACTGCACAATAGTCACAAACACAGCCGTCGAGCAGTGGGCAAAGTGTTCTCAACTTTCGATAAGTGTGCTCAATCCGATATATTTTTGGTTGCAGCTAATTATTGAATTTTTTTAGGCTATTATGGCGTAGGCATTTTTGCTTTTGTATGGGAGTATGAATGTATCGGTTACGGAGTAACTGTTATCTTATCTGTGGCTATCTGTGGCGTGGTCTGTTTTTGAGTTCGTGAGATTTTTATGTGTTAAAATACCAAAAAAACTATTTATAGTCCTGAGAGAAAAATGGTTAGCAATGTATTAAATTATTAATTTGAACTTTATTTTTCTAAATAAAACGCTACAGATTTAGTTTCCAATATAACCTGTAGGTATTTCCTATTCACAACAATAAATGGCTATTGCCCTCAATATCTCCTAAACATTTGCGTTTTCGCCATTCAATATTTTTTTTGAGGAATCAGGGTTTCATTTGGTATGTTTAGATTACATAGCTTAATTTATTTACTTTTAATAGATAAGAATAATACTAAAATACTAAAGCAGGAGGCTAGCCAATAACTTTAGCATCTAGAGCGTCGAGGCCTACTCGACCTTATAAGGTAAGCTCTGGCATGGGGTCCCATCTCAAAGAAAGCAAAAATGGTTCAAATAAATATCAATAGATGGCGTTACGGGTATCGATTTGTTATTGAAATGTATGGAAAATCAATATTAGGTCCTGATAAACGTATTTTCTAATTTTATGAAATACCCTAAACACGGGAAATTTGAATAAAAGCTTCTGAAGTCCAGTTTTCTTGTTTTCACAAAATTCAATATTGTCATCGTTCCTCTGGCGGCGATTACTCGTACTACGTTGAGGTTGATACGGTTTTGTTATTGAGTTTGTAGTTTAATAGTTTGTAGGTACTGACTATTGACAGTTGGCCAATGTTGGACAATGTTATTGAACTGTTTTGTTGCGTTATGTTGTAGTTAAATTATTAACACTGTAATTTTTATTCGAACTACAAAGCTACTATAAAAAATTAAGAATTAATTTTTCTCATTGTGTTTTACATATTTTTTTCATATTGTCAGGACACAATAATTAATAGTGTAGTAGTAGTACTAAGTACTTACACGTACTATCTATTTACACATACACATTGCTAATAGGAATCTTTTACCTCGGACCTCACTCGATCGCAGGGCTGCCAGATTGTATTATTGGATACAAAATTCGTATAATTCGGTAATCATAAGTAGGTATCCTGTTTGTATAGTAGATGCATTGTATAATCGGATACAATGTCATTACTGATGTTATTGTGTAATAAGTAGGTACGAACATACACATAGAGATACTTAAAATAAATCATGTCTGTGGTAAACTGTTAAGTAATTATACGTTAAGAGCTATATCACATAATAGCATTTTACAAAACTAGGTATTTACGCACGACGACTCGGTCAAACTCGCGAGTTCCCGACACCACGGCAATGTTGTCTATAATAAATTGTGACTCTGCCCTGTCCTTGAAATAATTACCTACAGCCGGGCGGTATGTAAACACGCGATACGGCTGCCCATAATTTCATCTACGTACTTGAGTTTCTTTCTAGTTTTGTGATTGTAAATATTTTAATTTATTTTTGACGTGACAACGTCTTATAATTCGATGGAGCCGGCTGCACGAATGAAAAAACATGACTCATCCGGCGTTACCTCGCTCTGAGACGTTACTATGACGTCGCTCGGCTCGCCTCGTGTGCACTCGCCACCACTCGGCACCGCTCGTAAAGCAGTTTCGGGTACGGAGGAGTGTGATATTTATAAAACAATTTCGGGTGCGGAGGAGTGTGATATTTATAAAACAATTTCGGGTACGGAGGAGTGTGATATTTATAAAGCAATTTCGGGTACGGAGGAGTGTGATATTTATAAAACAATTTCGGGTACGGAGGAGTGTGATATTTATAAAGCAATTTCGGGTACGGAGGAGTGGATATTTATAAAGCAATTTCGGGTACGGAGGAGTGTGATATTAATAAAGCAATTTCGGGTACGGAGAAGTGTAATATTTATAAAACAATTTCGCGTACGGAGGAGTGTAATATTTATAAAACAATTTCGGGTACGGAGGAGTGTGATATTTATAAAGCAATTTCGGGTACGGAGGAGTGTGATATTTATTAAGCAATACAATGTACAAAGTTTTTACAAGTATGAATGTGCTTTGAGCAATTGTTTTACAACTTTTATTTACAACTTTTAAACATGTGTGATATTTAACTTATTGTATTTATGCGTACTAATAAATGTAACTTGATCAATTCAATTGTGATTTAAATTTACCTCCTTTTCTATATCCATACAAAATATCTATCAAACAAATAAAATTAAAATTTTCTTTTGAAAAATACAACCATTCCATCAGTATTTTCTTAAGACGTTGTCACGTTCAACTATCGTCCGTAAACCGACTTTACAGACAACCAATTTTTATTTAAAAAAATTAAATTCGTTGTGAATGAAATGAGAAGTATTCAATAAAATACATGTCCTGATTTTTTATTATTAGATGTAATAAAATAACACACTCTAAATCTTACCAGGTACCTACCATTTTTTACTCTCATAATTATTTCATAATAATATTTGTAAGTAGTTAAATACATGAGTAAATAGTTAGCCTAGGAAATTACCTACTAGTTTTTTTTAACGCGAGCGTTGGTAGGTCTATCGTGTGTCACTTTTGTCACCCTATCGACTTATTTATTTATTAATCCAGGTATTTTACTCAGTGGAAAAAGCGAAATGCCTACCTATTAAAAAAGAAACAAATTACGTTCTAGTAGGTATATAAAAATTATTTTATAGTTTACTTATACTTTCGGAGTTTCCAGGTAGGTTATAAAATGTTATCTCTGGGTGCGTTTTTGAAGAATTCCAGCAACCAAAAACAGCACAATATAGTGTATAATTACTCTTTGCCGTATAAAGGAAGTATTTGTATTTATTTCAATGAAATACACAAATCGCACGCTTACTGCTTAAAAAACCATCAGACCGTTTGTTCGTCACTACGGTGCATTCGCGACTGTTTGTGTACCGAGTGTATACCGAACTCGAGGCGTGTAGGTATGTCTCGCGATCCGACCGTTTGTATGAAGATACAATATTGTATGGATAGTATTGCCGTGCCGCCGCTACCGTAGTGAATCAGCAATCATGATCCTTTTTCCACTATTAAGTTATTTATTTTACTTCCTTTCTTGAAATATTGTTAATAATGCGTAATGTTCCTGCCACTAGCTATGTGCCTGCGACATTGCCCCGAATGAAAGCAATCAGAATGACCAGGCTCCGAGTCTCAGGCAGCCCTGCTATTCTTGGCTAGCTCTTGTGAGCATTTATAGTGATATTATAACTTTTTTATTAAATATGTAAGACCGCCCACTTAGTGAAGTGCCACGCCTAACGAACAACCGAATAATCGAAAATCATAGTATTTCTAGTAAGTATTTAAGTTGTATTATTATTTTTTAGGCCATGCAGCCAAACATAACATATCTCCACTATTTACGAGTAAGAAAGTACTGACTTTATTTTGCAAAATGCCTGTGGAAACGTTACTGCGGATGACTGGAGAAACTTCTTATTTCTCGTTTCATTTTATTTCTGTGATCATTTATAGTAATATTATTATTTTTTATTAAACTGAATAGGAAAGACTTCATTTTGTATTATAAATGTATAATCGACCATACAGCATAACCATGCAACTATCTATTCCAAGATATATGATAATAACAATCGATAATCGAATAGGTTTAATAACAATTATACACTACCGCATCCCTACCGTGAGCTGTTAAAATTATCATCCTAAATTTGATAAAGTATAATTATCGCCATCTATTGGTTGCGCGTTTATTAGTAGGTAAATAAATCCATTTCGTCGCTAGGTGGCTCTAGCTATCCATAGCTATCGCGCTGCTAGCGGCATCTAGCGCCTTAATTGGCGCGGAGCCCGCAAAATGGCCCGAGTTAGGAAGGTCGCGTTTTGTTGTATGGGATGAGGTATCTGTACTAGTATAGTATTATATTATCTGTGGCTCTGGTAAGGTTCTGCGTCTAAGGTAAGCTCTGATGAAGCCTCCTTTATGGTGACAACCTGCTACTGGTAGGTGGTAAGTACTTCAGCCAAAGTACACCTCAGCCAGTATGCAATATAAATTTTAGAACATCCCAACGTAGATGTACTACAATGTTGGAATATTCATAAAGTAGAATTATTTAAAAAAATCATTGAAATGTAGTATGTAAAAGAATCCAGCTGAAACAGAAATAAATAAAAAATCTCAGAAAACAGGCATGTAATAGTGTGAAAAATTAGATGAACTGAAACTTACATGAAACATCCGATTAGAGATGATCCAATTTCCTCCCGCCACAAATAAAATACAGTACAGAATAAAAGGCTGTGAATTAAGCACACAGAGAACCGCTCCAAAGATAAAACGACAATCGTAATTAAAAAGTTTGCAATGCTAATTCAACCATAAGCAAAATATTCAACATTATGTTCAGATGCAACCAGCCTAAACAGCACGCGCCGTCATATATATGTCAAAATCTCAGAACGCACGAAGTGGGTGCGGGCGATGAGAAAACTCCCTTTTGATATTTAATCATTGATGTATTGTAAACACGCAAAATAAACACAGTACAGTTCCTAGGTTAGTGTTTACTCGGCCGTGACCAAACTGAAAGTGAACTCGTCCGTCCGCACTCCGCCTAGACTCTGCGTAACGCCGGTACATGGCGCTTGTGTTCCTTTCCGGTGAATATATTATAGGGGGCGCATGTGATTCGACAAATGTTTAGAAAATAGAATGCCACAGACACACATGTGACACATGCATAGATACACATGTTAAACTTAATGAACTCCAACTTTTTGCGTCGGGGGTTAAAAATTGCATGGATGGAGAGACATAACTTTACGCAATAATATAATGGTGAATCACTGGTATAATTTAAACATGTCATGGGGCGGGTCATTTCTTTCCCTCTGATATGGCGAAGGAGATGATGGCTGGTCCATGCGTCATACTCGTGAACGGGTGCTGCTTGGGGTGACTGGTCGGCCTAGTCAGCGATGCTTTAGCCTATTCTTTTATTTTGGTTCGATCAACTGCAACTCTAGCCTCATAATCCAGTCACGAATTATTTTTAACAGTAGATTTTGTAACTGAATGAAGGTAGATGTGCACCTTGAATGATTTCTATTTTTAATAAGTTCAAACCTTCAACGGTATCAATGAGTGATTTTTATTTTTTAGTACGTTAGCTTTTGGAGCATTTCAATAAAATGAAATTCAGGTGGAATCAGCTTGCATCCTGTTTACCTTTCGTGTAACACTAACACTATTGTACCTGAAGATCTGACTTTTAAAAAGAGTGGCCATGAGTCTCTTTGCCAGTATTCTTCTCATAAGGCTCTACGCATTTTGGAAACTGGAAGTTATAGATCGACACAAGCAGGCAGTAGATTTTGGTGTTTTCACCTAATTTACCTCGACAATCCAGCACATGCTGTGGCGTCTGTTTGCGCCGATCTATGATTTTAACTCAAGCTTCAATTTAACATTCATAAATGTCACTTAGTGTCTTAATTGAATAAATGATTTTGAATTTGAATTTGAATTTGAACAAAAATAGTTTCGATTTTGGCATTGTTAATAACACATCATCACTAATATCAATCAACAGTGAAAAAATGAAAACCACATCCAGTTTCGTGTGATTTAACGCTAACATTTCGGCACGCTTTTTCTGTGACATCAAAGACGTCGTAGTCCGTGTTTAATTCTTTATTGATTTATCTAACATTTATGTGTTGTCATAAAACGTACCTATTATTAATAAAAAGGATAGAAAAACTGATTTTCAATATTGTATTGTGGAGTCTTGTGCATATTTCCATAAATGTTCATTATAAATAACCAAATTGTTGTTGATCTGCGAAAGTTGTCGAGTTATAGGGTTGTAAGGCGTATAGTTGGTATTTTTTATTTGCTTATTCTTGTTTTAAGGTATTTTTTAATATATTACGTATTTGATGGTTAGACTGAGTTCCAGTAAACACAATGACAGTAAAATCGTAAAGTATAACTAAGAAATAGAGGTAAAATTACAATATTTCTGCATTCTAATTATGACAACCCTAAAGATGATAACATATGGTTTGTTTATAAAGATTCCATGTCTTATTTGGCTCAAGTATAGCTGTTTTACGATCAAAAATGGACATTTTGATTACCATTGTTTATTTTTGCATAAATAGTAAAAAAAATATGCTGATTAAGAATTTCGATACCCACAGTCTGGACAAGTAGGGTGTAATTTTTTTTAACAATTTAATAAAAAAATACTTTTTTTACATTTCGTGTGATATTTTCATTTCCAGTACGTTTTTCGTCATATGTAACTAAAGCATTTTTATTTTCCATTAAATTTCCTACAAATTGAGACCTGTTCAAAGTCACTAAATGCTTTTGTTTAACAGCAAATGAAGGTCAAAGTTAAAAAAGAGCGTTTATTTTTAACATTTAAAAACTTTGAAAGGAACTTACGTAGAAGTCTGAAACTTTCTGATTTTAAACATTTTAAATTATTAACCATCATTTTATTTTTTAGTCTTAATTGCAAAATGCGCCATTGTTTTTCTAAACTACTAAAACTAGTCGAAATAGCTTAGAAATTTCAAAAAACCTTTTAAGTTTATGAGCCCGTTGGAATTTTTAAGAAATATCGATTTTAACCGATTTCATAAAGATATTTTGAGGTATACCTTTTTTACGCGAAGCGTTTAAAACTACATAGGTTTATCTTTACCTTTACCTTCCCTTGCGGAAAAAGCCTTTTTTCCAAATGGGTGCTACGTTTGCTAACAATTGCTCAAAAGCAAGAAAGTATCAATGATTCAGAGCGCTGTTTAGTGTTTAGTTTAGTTTCTTTCTTGTTTCGTCGGTTTAATTTTTTGTTAAAACGTTGTTCATTGCAGTAGAATTGTTATACTAAACACTTACATTTACATTTTATTTACCTTTTAGTTATGTTATTTGTTCTATGTACTGTAATGACATTTTTTTTTTAAATATGGACGTGAGGATAATGTAAATGAGGCACAGATAAATGAGATTGAGACTGAAATCGAATGCGAAATGCGAGTGGTTGCGAGTTCGAGCCTCACCTAGTACACTGTGTCACACACCTATACTACCTACGTGTACCAACTAACATAAGTTTTTGGAATACTAGTAATGTGTTACCCACGTTACCAAAAGCCTGACCTAGTTGTTTAAAACTAGCTATTGCCCGTGGCACCGTACATTTCCCCGGATAAAAATTTGCCTATGTTCTTTCCCAGGATATAATCTATCTCCTCGCCGAATTTCATTACGATCCGTGCAGCCGTTTAGTCGTGAACAGATAAGAAACAAACAGAGCTACTTTCTCATTTAGAATATTAGCATGGATGTGGATCAAGTTTTGTGCGGTGTATTAATAATATATGTATTCTGTGCTGTAAATGTTTACTATCGTAACAATTAACTACCTATAGAATTTCGTTATACGTTAAACAATCACCAGAAAGATTACCTTATCCAAAGGGGAAAATACTCTGGATATATTTTTTTAATGTTTATTAGTAATAGTTCAGGATCCCGGGTCAATTTTTGCACTTGATTACCATCAAGCTAATTTTCCGTGAGTAGCTTCGTTTCGATGAGACGCCCAACAAACTCCTTGTCGAAAATTCTTGATTGTGGTAGCTAACAGAGGTAGCAAGGATAAAATATGTCGATTTGATGATTTTCAAAAATTTATTACTAACTTTGTTTTTTTTGTTAAATCTCAAGATAATTATCTAAATTATTTGAAAAAATATTTTTCCTTCAAAATGTATGGTTTGATCAAAGAGTCCCCTCCTTCCAACATGTATCGATCAAAAATGATTACTAACGAGCTGTTAACTTAGTTAATATTTATATAATTTAACATTAGTATTGTCCTATAAATTGCGTGGTCCGTTATCCCGGTCCTACGCTCAGAACTTGTTAATACCACACCAAAGACCATTTTTCTCATTACAGGTTAGTGTGTTTTCTGCCCACATGAAACAATGTCCTAGAAGAAAACAGGTACGTCTCACTAGTCCGACAAGAATTGTTGTATCGATAACGAAGTTATTAAAAATGGTTATTAACCATTTTTTTTTCTTTGATTAAACCATACATTTTGTAGGACAAATATTTTTTTAAATCATTTAGAAAATTATGATGATATTTAACAAAAAAAAAACCAGTTAGTAACAAATTTTTGGGTTTGAGAAAGTCTGCAAAAAGTTTCAGATTTTCAGTACAATTATTTAAACTTTTACGTTGTTTTTATATATATATAGAGCATTGGGAAAATTTTATTAATTAACAATGGGATAACTTTTTGAAAAATCAATAAAAAAAAAGTCTCACGGAACTTTACTCATTATAGGTAGTGTCCAGATTACACCTTATTTTTCTTTTATTTTTAAATTAATATTTTGTACTGTTTTTTTTTTTGAGTCATACTCTCTCGATCAGTGTCGCGCTTGAGCGTGAACGGCCGCGCGATACCCCATTTTCAACGGCAGATAAAAATTATTAATTATAAACCTTGAATTCCGAGAGTCAAGAAATTTTTAGGAAATTTTCTTCTCTTTAAGGATCTTAGGATCTATTGCTGCTTAGCGCTAGCACTTACCGTTTTCATGTAATAAACAAAACTCTTTTTTTTTTATCGTGTGGAATCCCCCTCGGGTCATCACCCCACTTGGGCAGCCAGTGAAGTGGTATGTCGGAATCGAACCGACTAAAACCACACGGTGTTCCGTCATAAATAAGTCTATTGCAAGGGACTCGGGTATACCCTAGGAAGGAAGTCCCCGAGAACCCTGGCAGACCTTGGCCGCCTCTTAAACAAAAGGCAGCCACGCCCTTGCTAGCGGGGGGCCTTGCCCCCCTTCAAGTGTAGAGAGGCGCGCGCGGAACATGGCGCGCCACCGTCTCAGGCCTGCTTCTGCTAGAGTAACGGGCAGTCTCACCCGTTACCCCCAGGCCAGCGCTTATGGAGGCCGTCTTACGTACGTCTTTCTCAGAATTTTATTGTGCGTCGAATGAGCAGTCGCCCATAATTTTCAAACGGTTTTTCGCAGATAGATATGAAATTTGGCATTTTATATTGAAAAAGTCAAACAATTTTTTTAACGTATTTATAATATATTTAATAAATCAAAGTATTTATAATTTCGTTTTTATAGGAAGTTTATTAATTCAATTGCTGAAAAAAGTTGTGAGAGCGAGACTCAATGAAAATTTTAAGGCGGTTTGGACTGGCTCAATGTTTTTCTTCAAAAGAAATTGTCCAAATTCCGGAACAAATCGCACTGTTGGAGCAAGGTCCGGGAGTATGGTGGGTGTCGGAGACATTCCAATCGCAGCTCCACTAATTTTGCTGCCGTCTGTTGTGCAGTATGTGGTCTAGCGTTGTCCTGAAGTAGCAATGGGCTAGAACATTTGACTAGTGTCGGTTATTTAAAGGATAGCCTTTCCATAATTGTTCGCAATACAGCACATTTCGGCCGTAATTGTCTGGCCAGATTTTAGAAAGCTGTAGTGAACAACACCAGCACTGGTCCACTAGACATTCACCAGTACCTCTCATGTGGTTTACGATGGACCTGTTTCTATGATTCCTTTTAAACCTTCATTGTCATAGTTGACAGGGTCTCCAGCCGTCCAAAATTTCCAGAACGAAAACGTTAGAACCAAAACGTACTGCGTTATCTTTTACAGTAGCTGCCCCATACACATAATAAATCCTTCGAGCTGTTTCGGCACCGCTGGTGGAAGTCGTATTCGTAAATAACTCGATATTTTAAGTTTTCCATAGGTATTGTGAACAAAACGATGTCAAAGAAAATTCAAAAGGGCCAAACCAATCACTTAATTCTAAACATAAATATACTTACAAAAGTAAATTTGGAATGAATTTGAATTTGGAAATTCTAACCAAACATCTGATATTTGAGATCGAAGTAGCCAGGTCAAGAAAACGCCAATTTCATATGTTAGCACCTAATAATCACTACATATTATAAAACACAGGCCCCCGCCGCGTCTGTCTGTGTGTCGGTCTGTTCTCGATAAACTCAAAAATTACTGAACGAGTTTTCATGCGGTTTTCACCAATAGATAGAGCGATTCATGAGGGAGGTTTAGGTATATAATTTGTTAAGGTTTTGTGTAAATTTGTTTAAATATGATGATGATTGTTGAAGATGTCTCTGCTACCCGTGCGAAGTCGGGGCGGGTTGCTAGTATATTATATTATTTATTACTCGGCGCTTGCTAGATCCAAACGAATCTTAGCTCCTACTATGGGTTTCGTATGCGTGTATTTATTTGTTTTACATACATATATTTCTTAACAATATCTAGAGTGTAGAACAATGCAAATAGACACGTACATTCATGCATAGAAATACCTATATTACTTGCACTGAGCGGAAATTGAATCCGCAACATCTAACGTTGCAATCGAATGTCCGAGCTCCGCGCTTAACTAAAAGTTAACAAACATTTTACCGACGCTAGTCATTAATAACCAAATTTGTAATTTTTTTGTTTTTTAAAGACTACTTGTAACGTGGGTCACACATTACTAGTATTCTTGTTAACCCTTTCAGCTAAGCTAAATGCTTGTGTTAGGAGTGGGTTCACGTCGGTAGTGCACTGGGTGGGGTTCGAACCCGCAACCACGCGATCGCAAGTCCGACGCCTTAGCCATTACGCTACCGTCGCTCCAAAAAAAATTTAATATAATTATGAGCTAACGAATTGATAACAAATACGATAATTTTTCAAATAAATTATTTTCCTTTTTAATACTTAATATTTATATTGGCAACTTCAGGCTGTTTTGTTTCATCAGCACTACTCGTGGCCGTAAGTAAATTAAAAGTTTAAAGCTTGGATCAGTAAATGTTCAATGTTGTAATATCATATTTCTTTTTTTTTTTTTTTTTAAAAGACAACTCCCCGCATTAGGAATTACTCCTGTGTCGCGGGGGACTTTACAAACATACAAACAACGGACACAAAGAACACCCAGACTCAGGTATGAATCGAACCCACGACCTCTGGCTTAGCAGTCAGGGTCACTAACCACTAGACCAACAGGCCATTATTTAAGACACAGCGGAAAAGGAGCGATATCAATTCTGAATATGGGTAGGTAGGTACTACAATTCCTGACTACTCTTTATCTGGTTTGATTTCTTGTTTATATTAGAACTTTTAATTTTAGAACGGCAAATGTCTGGCAATAAGCTTTTTTCAAGGTAAATTCGATTCTATAAGTACAGAATCAAACTAACATGTATTGGTAACTGACATGTGTAAGTAATAATATGTACCTATATCTGATCTCAGATCAAATATTATGACTGCACAAAGTGTTTAATGGTCTCAAACTCTCAAAGCACTTTTGTTCGAGTCTGCTATATCGTTTATATTTCAGTAATCAATGATAAACTGATTGATTGCTGCAATAGAAACGGACACGGGCAAAATAGAATAATATAATAATAATACTCCACAGATCTCACACACGGCGGTCTGATCCCAAACTAGGC
This sequence comes from Callimorpha dominula, assembly GCA_949752705.1. Lineage (NCBI taxonomy): Eukaryota > Metazoa > Arthropoda > Insecta > Lepidoptera > Erebidae > Callimorpha > Callimorpha dominula. The sequence goes on along the minus strand of OX457000.1, from coordinate 5,497,909 downwards.
AGAGCCTGTACTATGGTAACCAGACTGCTGATAAACATACTTATATATTTCTAAATAAATACATATTATAGATAAATTACACCCAGACACAGAACTAACTATTATGCTCATCACACAATTATTTGTCGTGGGTGGGAATCGAAACCACGACCTCTGGCTTAGCAGTCAGGGTCACTAACCACTAGACCAACAGGCCAGTCGATAAATGAAAGCGTAACTACCTGTGCTGTTAAAATATCTTACAACATACCTACTTTTAGTAAACACATAGGCTGAAGGAAAAAACGATCAACAAACAAAATTTTTGAAGTAGGCATATTACAGACCAAATTTTTTTTTTTATGGTATAGGGGCAAACGAGCAGGCGGGTCACCTGATGGTAAATGACTACCGCCGCCCATGGGCACCTGTAACTCAGTCACAAGCCCTTTAAGGTGGGAATAAGGGGAAGAGGGGGAGAGGAGGGAAGAGCGGAAAAACGGGAGAGGGGGATTAGAGGGGAGAAGAGGGAGAGGGAAGGGTTAGGGCCTCTGGTAACCTCACTCACGCGGCGAAAAGCAATGCAATCATTGTTTCACTGCCGATTTTCTGTGAGGCCGTGGTATCGAGCGGAGTCGAGATGGCCCATACGTGTCGAAGCATGGCTCTCCCACCTAATATGATTAAAATAAAATAAATATCTTTCTAAAGATACCTTGGTTCATTATGTGTATGAAAAACGTTTTTGAAATTTGACATTCAGATACGTAGGTAGTATATTTAGTGAATAAAGAAATCGTAGATCAGATAGAAAAGAAACAATCGGATAAATTTTCTTTGGGATCTTGCTCTTCTCTACTCTAAATAAATGATGGCTATGAATCGGTGACGCACAGCTTGATATTAAATAAATGATGGCTATGAATCGGTGACGCACAGCTTGATATTAAAAGTGTGTTTTAAAAATAGCCCAGTGTAGTAGCAATAATAATATGTACAGTATCTACAAAATTAAAATGAATCATCGGATTAGGTAAATACTGATACTAAGTGACGGTTTGTGGGGTGTACTATGCCAAATTGAAAGCCAATTAATCGAATATCAATTGATCGACCACTATAAATCAAACGTCTAAATACTCGGAACGTTCTTAATATCGAATGGTTAATAAATCGAACATTCAATATATCGTACATTCAAGAAAAAAGTAGTTATCTATCTAAATAAAATTAATATTGGGTAAATAGAACTACCCAATAATAATTTTATTTTCAGATATTTGCTTAACAAAATATATAGGTATCGTATGAATATCAATCACTTCCCGACCATACACTTACTTATTAGACACACCATAAAATAAATAATATCAATAGAATCCATTTAGTTCATGCTCATAAATGTTTTATCCGGGTATGCTTTCTGTTACAAGAACGAGTTCTGTTATTAATCAGCCTAGTTTGTCTTTACATAATGCGAAAGTAACTCTAACTGTATGTCTGTTACGTTTTCACGCTTAAACTACTAAACCAATTTTGAAAACTTTTGTTATAGCTACTTTTTGCCACGAAGATAAAATTGGAAGGTGGCGAAACAGAGGACAAAAGTTTGTATCGGGGTCGGGAATTTCTAATATCGGGAGCTAGTCAGTAGTTTGTTTGTATGTTTGTTACAAAGATTATCATGAAATTTGACATACCAACGGGTATGTCTCCGGTACAAAAATGGCATAAGGTATATTTCATCCTGAAAAAAAATACTAATCCCGAGGGATTGATAAATAACTTTTACACGAGCGAAGCTGCGGGCAAAAGCTTGTTGATAAATAATCTCACCGGCGAATGGCGTAATTTTAAAGTATTACAAAGTAGGTAGTACACCGTGTTGCAGCCGTTAAAGGCAGTAAATAATAAAAACAATTTATTTATTACAATACCATATACACAGCAGTGGCTATTCTCACACAATAATAGAGCTGATCTGATTTTTATTTATTATATTACAGATAAACACATGTCAGTACTAACTGCTACATAACTGATGAGTTTATTTATTTCACAAACACAACACAAAAAAGGACATTTTTTCATATAGTAGCTGAGTATTTGCAAAACTTGTCCATAAACTACTTTTCTGGGGGCAAGGCAGTGACCCTCCTTTAACTTCACTGTGGATAAAAGCTAGAAGCCAAAATTTTCAGTGATCAATAGGGCAGAATAATAATCATAATTAGGTAGGTATATTCCCAAATATCATTCAATTTTCATTTCATCCAATTTTCTACATGCTGACGTCTGACGTCATCTGACATCAGTGTTGATACAGGTACATCACTATTCTCTTCAATTTGACAGATAATTTTCAAGCAGTATGAACATTGGCTCAGTCTGCGACAACATTATTTCTAAAAGCGCTTTAAAATCACTAACTGATTTCAAGATGATTTCTTCGTATCGGTTCAGGGAGATTTTTTACATGGTTTGACACCTATGAAATAATTCCTTTGTAACTTTACAGATGAACATTGAATTTATATTAGGCGTAACGTTAACTCAAGTTACTATATCAAGAGCAATCTATGACTTTGCAGCCGTACTGAAGGTCATTTTAGAGAAGCATACCCTAATAAACGTTTTCTATTGTGGATCAAAGGAAGACAACAGGAAACACTTTCCTGAAATTGCCGCTAAAAAGTCTTGTGATATCATCTATCATGTATTGGTTCTTGGTGATATTTTGTAGAGCTTTGTCTCGACTGCTTTAGAACTTGCCAAACATACATATTTCTATACATTCAGAGAGCAATCCTAATAATAGCTACTTACAATCAATATTTAACATAATTATAAAAAAAAGTGTAGTTATTATAGGAGGTTCGTGGCTTACTTTATCAACTATATTTCCGTCAGAAGCAAGACAATAGTTCGGACAGGAACAGTAAAATACTGCGAGTCTAGTGTTGTATTGTTCAAAGACACAGCGTCATGTCTCTGGTGCGTAAATGATATTTTCAAAGCATTAACGGTAGGTCTAATTTTAAAACTTTGGCGTACCCTGATAAATAATTATTTTTACGGGAATTAACAATTCAAAGGTATGTAGTACCTACCTACCTACTGATCGCGTATTTCCAGTATAAATAATTATATTTTAACGTCGTCCCTAGTTGACTATGAGTGGACGGGTGGTTTGGTTCAGATGTGCTAGTTCTACCCTGCCTCAATTTCTTCTTTTAGGTTGTGAGTAATTCAATATACTAATTTACCTTAAACGTTTAGCTATAGTCTGTCAAATTTAGATTCCTGGAGCAAGTCGATATAACATTGATTCGCGTAAATATACATATTTTGGTTTTACTGCTAAAACTATCGTTTTTGTCCTTGTCTACCTTATTAGCATCAGGCAAGGGAAGAATAGGCAAATTACTCTATACTATATAATAGACCCTTCTCATGAAGTCGCTAGAAAATTATGATAACTACCTTAGGGTTGATGTATGTGATCGGTATTATTTTTAAATACTAATTTATTAATTAGTTACAGAGTCTGATTTTCTGACGATAGATTGTTGTTCTTTTATTTCTTTTCAAGAAATAAAAGAACAACAATCTATCGTTGGAAAGTCATGCTTCAGCACGTATGGGCCGGCTCGACTGGAGAGATACCACGGGCTCACACAAACCGGCAGTGAAGCACTGTTTCATTGCTTTTCGCCGAGTGAGTGTTGTTGTTGTTGCAAGTTTGGTGAACTTTATTCACAATCAGCAATAATGGTAAGCCAATAGCCCACTCAAAGAATATATTGGTCTAAAAAGCTATTATTAATATACAACTCAGGCTGTTACTAAAACTGTGAGGTGTAACATGTTTCTGGGTGACTGTACTGTTTTGCCGGACACGGGAATGTACCTCTCAGCATATTTTTTTTGGCTTTTCTACCATTCTTTAAACCAGTTGAAGTCGACTACGCCAGTGGGTGGCAAAATTAAAATATTTATATTTTGCAGACTCGTAAATAAGTCGCTTTTATTTTCCGTGTAAGTAATATTTGTAATCGATTACTGTCTATAAAGACAGAGAAGGCGCTATACAAACTAATCCTTTTAATCGAAGTTTTATTATAATTATAAGTTTTATTTGTGGTTTTTGTTTGCTGTGGTTTTATTTATTTTATTGGCTCACCAACACTTGTTAACACAGGTTAAATTACAAAAAAAAAACAAACTTATATTAACTTATTCTATCGTCACAATTTCTTACAGGTAAGCACCACTTGAGTTATTTACTGCTGTTTATTTACTTAAGCTAGAATTATATATAAAAAAAAAACATGAATACATTTTGTATATGCAGGATAGTGCTATAAAATATAAACTTACAATAATTGATGCAAGATCAATATTAATAAATTGCGACTTAAATATTTTACGGAGCTTGCTCAGCGAATCAACATGTACGTCTACGAGGTCACTGCTACTACATATTTAACAGCTTGCACATTCGGGGAATAGGAGCACCGAGAACAGTCCGACGAAGAGAAGGACAAAGGGGGGTAATGGGGGCACGCGGGTAGCTTGAAGGGACTCGGAAACGGATTCTGCTTAATAATTGATTACAGTTAATTTTACCTCTCAAAATGTTTGCCAGGTAAAGGGATGTTGGAGCTTTAATAATTGTGTCGGTATAGAACTGAGTAGAAGTTAAAAAATGTTATGCTAGGAACTCGCTGAAGTTCATGTGCACTTTGAGGATCAATTTTCAAGTAATTATTATATATTATAACATTTTTTATAGGGGCCAAACGAGCAGACGGGTCACCTGGTGGTAAGTAACTACCGCCGCCGATGGACACCTGCAACTCAAGAGTCAAAAGTGCGTTGCCGGTATTTAAGGTGGGAGTAGGGGAAGGGAAGGGAGAAGTTGGGAAGAGAGGGAGAGGGGGGAGAGGGAAGGGTTAGGGCCTCCGGTAACCGCACTCACTCGGCAAAACACACACACATCAAGCATTGCTTCACTGCAGGTTTTCTGTGACGCCGTGATATCACTTCATTCGAACCGGCCATTCAAATAAAAATGATACAATGTCGATGCGTGGGAGACGCATCAACATTGAATCATTTTTATTTGTTTAGTAGTAATACGTATTAATATTATGTATTCTTTGGTAGTGATCACTATCGTATAGCAGATTGTTATAATTATAAAACCACAACACGTTCATAGTCTCCGTTCTGAGAAACGATTTGTACTAAACAGTGAGAATAAATAAAACAAAGCTTTTTGATTTCCTGTAGTGTCTTTAGGATCCATGGGTACCTGAATATTTGGTACTTGAATATTTGATACTTGAATATTTGATTCAAGTGTCTCATAATCAATTCAAGTAGGGGCGAGTGGTTAACAGTGGGCCAGTTATTTTTTTTAACTTATACAGTTACAAAATTTATCGCTAAATCACTGTTTTTTTTAAAATTATATTACCTTTAGAAAGAGTATTAAATATTTAAATAAAAAGGCTTTTGTTAACGAATCTATTACTAATAATATTTAGCTGAAGAGTTTGTTTGTTTGGTTGAACGCGCTAATCACAGGAACTACTGGTTCGAATTGAAAATTTATTTTAGTGTTGGATAGCCCATTTATCGAGGAAGGCTATGAGCTATATAACGTCACTCTACGACCAATAGGGTCGGAGCAGTAACATAAACGTAACGTAGTAGATAAATTTACAACATATAGCCTTTGATAAAAAGTTGGGAAAAGATCCACTGTGTTTTTACTTAGTGTTTAAAGTTTACACTTGCATTTTCCATACATATGCTGGCAGTACCTATAGTGAAAACTGTCGCAAAGAAAAATAATGAATGGAGAGTAATGACCATCTTGATCAGATGTGTTAACTGTAAAAAGGTATCTATAATGGTCAGAGGCATCAGAAACGGTTGGGAAAGCTCATGGACAATTTAAGGTAAAGATATATAGATAGATAGAACATTCTGTATTGTACACTACAGTTGGACAGAAATTAACATAGTTTGTAACGGATATATACATAGGAATAGTTGTTACTCCTTAGTAAGGAAGATTAAGGGACACTAACAGAAACATAATTTTAGTGAACGAATAAGTTGTTAACGGAGAGGCTTGCGGCAAATGGTAACCGAGTAGGTTAGCACATTACAAAGTTAATTAATACTAGCCAGGTCAGTCTAGGATGGGTGACCATTCTTAACACATTGAGACCACGTTAAACCGTCGGTCCCGGGTACCATACGAACATCTGTGGCGTTCGTTACGGGTAGTAGGAGCCCTAAAAAGTCGGACAACCTGGTCTAACTACAGAACTTCGATATCGCCTAGTACTTGGGTTGTGGAGGTCTGATGGCAGTCGCTCCACGTAAAGTATCAAAGTTAGGCCGTATTGTAGTTAGATTGAAAGCCGACAACTTAGTTGGGAAAAGGCGCGGAGGATGATGATGAATGTTGTTAACGAAAATAAATCGATCAAGTCGGTAAGGACTATACTTTTGTTCGAATAAGACCTGTTGGTGTAGTCTAGTCTAGTGGTTAGTGACCCTGACTGCTAAGCCAGAGGTTGTGGGTTCGATTCCCACCCAGGACAAATAATTGTGTGATGAGCACGATAATTGGTTCTGTGTCTGGGTGTAATTTATCTATAATATGTATGTATTTAGAAATATATAAGTATTTTTATCAGCAGTCTGGTTACCATAGTACAGGCTCTGCCTAGTTTGGGATCAGACGGCCGTGTGTGAGATGTGTGGAGTTATTATAAAAAAAAATAAAACATATTTTATTAGCATTTCTTTCCATGTCACAAAATTAACAATACATATATGTGTATCATACTAATATGCTATAGTAGAAATATCTATCTAAAAGATGATCAGCCTAAATCTTCGATTTGCTGTTTTAGCCAAACCGATAAGGTCATTGACTCGTTGAAAGCGTCCTGTACATTAAAAAAGTACATAACATTTGCAATGAAGGGCATACTGTAACCATTCTTTACCTATATCCGGAACAGATTACGAGGTTTAACGCTTTTTTGTTTGTATTATTGTATCCATTTATATTTTAAATATTTAAATTATGTTTCAGGCAATGTTAATAATTTTACGTTGCAATATTTCCTCTATAAATTCTTACTCTAGTGAAATGTGATTTAAATAGATTTCTGTTCTGTATCCTTGGCCTGGTTGAAGTGAAATAAAACTGCTAATCAATTTCTGAGTTACTTACTTAGTTAAGCAATCAGTATGATTACCTAGTCAATGTATTCCTACCTATTTATATTGTAAATAATGAGCGCTCGATGTATTAGAATCACGACATAAAGTATATTGAATTATTTAAAGCTATGTGCTACAATAAAAATAACTAATCATCCACACCTTCATATAAACGATCTTCAGTAACTTTGTTTTTCTGTTTTTTCTCACAATCATGATTTACCGTAGTTCTATTTTTTAATAAGAATTTACACTTAGTATGTATTTTTACATTTTTTGGATACAACACATGACTCAAATGTTGTGATTAAAATGATCAAGATACAATGAAACATTAATGAATAAATTAAGATTAATATCATAACGATATGTTTACTTCCCATTACATATATTTTAAGTAAAGTTAAGAATGGCAAGTATTTTTTTAAAGACAACTTGTAACTTGTGTAAACAAACTTGTATGCGGGTAATATCACTATAGACTTTCCAATTATTAATTTACAATTTACATTAATCTATCTATTCTCTATCTATCTACATAGATTGAGGACATAAAACACAAGGGTTTTTTGCGTTGTTTAAATGTATGTGTATTGTGTGTGTGTAGCAGAATTAAGAGATTATCTCAAAACTTGTATTTATATAATTATAAATTTAATTATATAGGCAATCGACATATTACGTTACAATAAAACAATCTCAAATAGTTATCGACCGCTGCGCCATCGTGGTTTTGAAATCCGGTATGTGATCATCAGTACAGATAAATATTGCAAAACAATTATACAAATTGTTGGAAATATTCAATATTGTAACAACTCGGAATTAATTTTAATATTATTAAGTTAGGGGGCTTCCCAGGAACAACCAGTTCGAGTTACAGGCATGCGACCTCGATTTCGAATTCAAATAGTAGAATTGGGATCCCTATTGGCTATTGTGGGATACGACAAAGTTGACATTCATCTCAAATCTACCAGGACAGTCTCGAGGTTCAATGATTTTGTTCTGCCTTCCGACTTTAGGCTCACACAATTTTCGTTTAATAAATTATGTACTAGTAACGTCGCGTCGATCACACATTACTAGTATTCTTGTTCACCCCTCCAGTTAAGTTAAACTGCTTGTATTAGTGTTTTGTTAGTAGTTTATAAATAAATATTAAAATTATAAGGAATTAATTAAAGAGGATTCTAGTAAAAGTTAAAATATTGATGGAAAAGTATACAAAATACACCGAAAAACAAAAATAATTTTTATTCAGCAAGAGTGACCCGACTTCAATTGTCTCCGATCACTGACTGATTATTGTTATTCGTCATATGGCCAGTTGATATCCCTGTCCTAGTGGACTCTCCAATCACAGGACGGATATACAGGTACGTCATATGGCCAGTTGATATCCCTGTCCTAGTAGACTCTCCAATCACAGGACGGATATACAGGTACGTCATATGGCCAGTTGATATCCCTGTCCTAGTGGACTCTCCAATCACAGGACGGATATACAGGTACGCAACCCCGGCCTCTTCGAGCTATTGCCTTTTCAGTCCCGTTTCCCATCCGGGACGAGGTATCCCTCACCCTAGCTTCCTTGCCTTATCTGTTTTTCCCTACTCTACCTTCCCTAATCTACCTTCTTTCGTGGTCCCGTCTGAAAACGATTACCTTTTCAAGGAGAGCTGGCGTCAGGCAGGTGGCCAGCCATAATAGAAACCAGCCCAACGTCACACATTGCGCCGATCCCAACTAAAATTGAAAAAGGGCAGGAAGATGTGATGGTGATGAGTAAGAAAGCAGTTAACGGCATATACATTATTTTATTTCAATAGGTTTATCTGTTTTTTTTTTATGTTATTGGGGGCAAACGAGCAGACGGGTCACCTGATGGTAAATGACTACCGCCGCACATGGGCCCTTTAAGGTGGGAGTAGGGGGAGGGGGGCGTAGAGTGGGAATAGGGGAGAGGAGGGTTACAGGGGACGAAAGAACGGGAATAAAGGAGAGGGAAGGGTTAGGGCCTCCGGTAACCTCACTCACGCGGCAAAAAGCAATGCAACCATTGTTTCACTGCCGGTTTTCTGTGAGGCCGTGATATCGAGCGGAGTCAAGCCGGCCCATACGCGTCGAAGCATGGCTCTCCCACGTCACGGCATTCTGTGTTGGAAGGCGTATAAAATGAATGGCTCGGAACGGTCTGTGTAACTGGAGTGCTTTGGGTAAAAAAATTACCCGCACACTAAAATGCGAATAGATAAAGTCTAGGTACATGTTACAAAAAAAAAACTTTCTTGGTATTAAAAATAAACAATATAAAAAAATTTCTAGCTATAAACTCCGTATAATCAAAATGACATAATATAATTAATCAGAGTATCATGCACCTACGTCTATATTGTGCACTGAAAATTGCATAATTGCCCGATCAATTGCTCTTACTGCCTTTGTACAACTTTCTGGTTCGAAATAATGTTTGATGTTAAATCATACGCCAAAAAGTGTTTCATAATTTTCTCAAAATAAATTTTGTGTCTCGTTATAGGTAACTGGAGTCGAAAAGTATTAGAAAAGATAAACGTATTTTTGTGTATACGACGATAGTTTAAATAATAATATAATGTGATGAATGTGATGATTGATGTTTAACAATAAAATTAATTAAATAAGTCCGTCTGTATCTGTATTTATTAATTAAACATTTAGGAAGCATGAATTAGGCTATTACTCGGATTCATTAAGAGCCGACAGGAAAAAAACATTACAAACTTGAATACCTAATCCGATATGTGGAATTGCAATATGCATGTTAATCAATTGTTGTCCCTGAACGACAATGTTTTTACCTGTGCAATGTATAACACGCAATGGACTGCGAACAACGTAGATTCTCTTAAACAGTGCAACCTTGATTTTAATGACGTTGTTGAACTAGTTAAGACATTCGATAAACTTTGAAGGTCTCATACTGACAATCTGATGCACAAGGGGGATATACGAAAAGACAGGATGTAGACGTGACGTCTAAAATCACTTGAAATCAAAATGTTTCAAAACTTTTATGTTTATTAATTTTAAATATTTGACATTCGATTTGCCTGTTATTTTTGCTGTGAAGAAACTAAGAAGAAGAAATAAAAGAAGAAAAAGTACTTATTTCACATAAGTTACGTGCCATAAAATAAAAAAATTGAAATAATAGAAAAACAGGAAATACAAAGAAAAAACTAAAATAAGGTGACAATGGCCTTGCAGGCACTTTCACGTCACTTACTGAACTTGGTCACCGCTCAGCATTGATGCTGATGGCACCGGCAAAGAAGTTACCGCGCGGCCAAACAGCGCTGGTTTTCATTAAGTGTTTGTATTAATAAAACGTTTGTTAAGGGTAAAATTATGTGGAAAGGTACATTTTGAGCAGCGCTTAATTTAGAATTCTGACCACTCTAGGCATACTATAAATTAAAGTGCTTGCGAATGTTAGAAGGCTCGCACTTCCTGGCAACAGCCAATTCCAATTACAGTTGTGCGACCCTGACCTGCTTAAACTATTGCTTACACTTCCTAATGCATCCGTTCAAGCAGTACCAATTTCTTTGATTACCTTTCCTTCTTAACTACCTTCCCTTTAATATACTCCTAATTTTCCTGAGAAAAGGATCTTGACAGACCACAGACAGACAGAACCCGTGGACGCATAAAGTTGGAAGCTTCAAAAAGCTGTAAAAAATCAAGCTTCTAAGTCAACCCAATCACAAAATACGGCCATTTAAGCCTTAGATTTTAAAAAAATTTAACATTTCGCAGGTAAATCAAAACCTATAGGGTACTTCCCATTGACCTAGAATCATGAAATTTGGTAAGAAGCAAATTCAGACAGCACAAGTAAAAGGAAAAAAGTTGAAAGTCATTCATTTGCTGGTATATCATATAAAATAATAGTTTTTGTGATTACAAACTTATATTTTGCGGTTAGAAAGTATGGGAGAGTATTGTTTAGAACCGCAAAGTTTTTTTTTTTAAGTTAAGTTTGTCTTTTGCAAAAGATGGGCAAAAATCATCGAGAATTGATTCCCGAGATGGACGTACTGTCTACACACGAGTTTGTTTGCTTACGGAACTCGCACTTATCCGGTTTTAATCATAACATTTCTTCATTCTTTCATACCTTTATCTCACAGGGCCTTATTTATACTTTCTAGCATTCCTTGCAAGTATTCCACTGACGAAGGAAGTAAACTTGGTCATCAGCATATAACAGGCACTTTACACGCAACCCTTTCATATTTAATCAACATTAATTTTCTTTTAACTCACTCATACAACTATCCATTATTTATGAGACTATCTCATAAAAAAAGATATAAGCAGTAAAGCGATCAACAAACAGATTATAAAACTGTTTGTTTTGTCAATTAAACAAATAGTTATTTGTTTAATGCAAAACTAAGAAATTCTCGTGGAATTATTAATTATAATTGATAAATAATAAATAATTGCACGACAATTTCTTAGTTCTGCATTAATTGCAATATATGCCTCTCGATTGCAAGGAATTTAAGATTCATAGAATTATGTTGGTGAATATCGATTCTACAATATTTCATAAACAATGTCAGATTTAAACTGTCGAAATGTGTTAGTAGATCTTACCATACCAACTACTGATATTACATGTGTACAGTACAACATTCCAACAAAAATTATAGATCTGCACAGCTTACACTACCTAGCCCAGATTTAAGATATTACCTCTGTGTTGAAGAAAATGACAAATAATTCCTCTACACTTACAAATTTATATTATTATATTGGCTGTATATTATTGTTTCAAAATAATGAGGACACTCCTACGCGATCCTGCATCCTGTTATAGTTATTCATTCGTGTCAAGTTGTATCACTTCATACGCTATTAAATCGCTACATAAGTATCATATTAATTTTACGAATTTTGGTTGGTACTTAAAAGAAGAACCCAAGCTTTGTGCCTGACTCAAAAAGAGGATTGTTAGAAGTTTGACGTGTCTGTCTATGGCATTATAGCTCCCAAACGGATCAACCGATTTGAGTGCAGTTTTTTTGTTTGAAATGTGTCTTGATCGAGAGTGTTCTTAGATATGATTAAAGAAAATCTATTTAGCCGTTCAAAGATTAAGCTCTTTTGTAATCGTTGAAGGGATTTTCAATTTATAATTTATGATTATTATGTAGTGTTATAGCAGTATAACAAAAATAAATCCAGCTTAAGGAATAGTCTAATCAATAAACATTTTTACATGATTAAAATCTGCGTTGTACTCGTACGGACGAGGTCATTGGTGATTGAACTCGCTAAAAATTCCTATTGATGATGATCCCAAGTATGTAGACCATTGCGTTATAAACCCGAGTAATGAGTAAACAAAAAATCACTCCACTATTTGATATAACGTCTTTGGAATTACATTTATATAGGTCACTTGTAGGTGCCTAAAGTTTACGTTAACGGTAATTTGATCTCTTTTTCTTCTAGGTTAGTAACCGATTACTGATGCCGTTCGTTTATAAAAACAACTTCTATAATTGAATTTATTGGCAAAAGTAAAGAAATAATTATTCTTTAAAGTTATTTTCTATATTTCATTTTAACTATTTTTTAATATCTTGAAGTCATATCTCCAACACGATAGTTGATTGTAGGAGTTCGTGAGTAATACCTTCCTGAGTAACTATTTATTTATAACGTTTATGTACAACAGTTGGTATTTCTTAAGACATGATTGTTGGGAAAAAACACAATTTAACATAATTAAATCGTTACAGTGTTTGAATTATTTTAGTTGTTGACCTGTGCCATGAGTGAATACTGGATGTTATTACATTACCACAACCATTTTCTTGCATGTTGTTGTCATTATCACCATCAACATTCATTATCATCACTTATTGGATACATATCTTAACATACAATATCACAAACTACACTTACCTCTTGTACTAACCAATTCGGGTCTTCCAAGTAACAGTTAGAACCTGGTTTCCCAAACACCAGACCAAAATCGGCCTGCTCCAAAGTCTTCTTCCCCCGAAAATTTAATCCATCATAAAGATCTAAGCCGCTATTTGCTATTTCATCTAGATCTCGTCTCTCCGTACAGCTTCTGTTATACATCACAAAACCCAATTGGCAGCATTTTCGGAAACAGTTTTTTAGTTTACACAAACATCCAAAAGTTTTCCATTCTCCATCGACATACTTCGAATAAAAATATTTTGGCGGGAAAACGACGCCATCCTGAATGGAACCGTCTTTTAAAGTTTTACCTTTAGTTATATCAACACTGTCTATATCATTGCACAGCTGCCTACTTGCACTAACAGTTATAAAAAGAACGAAAATAATCGGCAGCATATTTGCGCGTGAAAAAATAGAACTGGCAGGAATACTAAGATTGCGGTTCATTGTAATCTGTGTTTAACGGTCACGACCGGCGCATAATGTTGAACGAAACGCACTGGCCGCACAGACACATTCTTTATTTATATAAACTTTGTAGGGGCAGGAATTCATTAGAGGGAAAATTAATTGTTTGCTTAAAGCGCCCCGTGAAGCGTTCACACTGGAGATTAAATTGCTTGCCTAGACAAAAAGGGACAAAGCTTTCTTTTCTATGAATAAACATGAAAACATAAATAATATCTACAGGACTCTTATTAATTTCGTCTGTTTTGTTCTTGGTCAATGAAAACGAGCTTGTGTATTTTTTGATCCGTCAATCCGTTCGCAGTTGTATAATATAATAACATTCTACGTCTTCAACTTTCTTACGTAAATGTTATTTAATCAATTTTCAGTAATCAGGAAGTTATATTATATGAATCTTACAAATCTTTCGTTAATATACGAACCAATCCACTTCTTAGAACAATCTCCACTCGAAACTTAAAGACTGTATGAAACAAACAATCCTACTAATTTATAATAAGCAATAAGGCTTTTTGTGTTCAGTTCTACTTGATATAACCGTTTATTATCATGATTTTTTATTATTACCTCAAATCAAAAGTAATCCTGGCATAAATAATAAAAAAATGTTCACTGTAGTAGATAATATATATCAAGAGGTCATGAGGACATAATTTAAATCAACATCCACATTATAGAGAATTACAAACATGTCACGTTCAACTTAAAAATTAATAATATTATAATTGAAATTATTATCATTGCCTTTCATTACAAACTTTTTAACATAGCTTAATCTGGTGTGTTCTTTTTAACATAGCTTAATCTGGTGTGTTCTTTTTAACATAGCTTAATCTGGTGTGTTCTTTTTAACATAGCTTAATCTGGTGTGTTCTTTTTTGAACATGATCTCCTGACGTGGTAACGGACGTAGGATGATATTTTTCCTTCCTAAGCTGTTGTATGTTTAGACATATTATTTCTATACAAGATTAGAAAAAACCTTATACCAATGATAGCTTTAATGTCGGAAGCGTCTATTTTCTATCAGCATCGTTGTATTTTATTTCACATCATTGAGAGCAAAGAGTATACAAACACTACGTTAATTGAGAGTATGAATATTGTATGTAGACGTTAAGGTTAGGATGCGTTGTTGCCGAGGCAAACCATGAAACAATTTTCTATTTACGAATACACATCAAATGTTAAATCGACTTTATTCTGGAAACTCTTGTATTGAATTTTTAGAGTTTGGCAAAGTTAAGACAACAACTGTGTTATTTTACAACGAGGTCAGAACCATTATAAAGTATGCAAATTTAAGTCGCGTATTCCTTGTGCGGAATAATGAATACAAAATATTTTAGTTAGTTATTTTGTGTATTTTCCTTGAATGATAACACATTTATTATAGTTTAATGA
Source organism: Callimorpha dominula (assembly GCA_949752705.1). Taxonomy (NCBI): domain Eukaryota; kingdom Metazoa; phylum Arthropoda; class Insecta; order Lepidoptera; family Erebidae; genus Callimorpha; species Callimorpha dominula. Next base: position 5,482,807 of record OX457000.1, on the reverse strand, counting down.
ATTGTCTAAATAGTACACACGGTAGACAGGGTTAGTTGTACTTAATAAACAACAAGTATAATAATATAACTGAATACTGTGCTAAATACATTTAGAGGAAATCAATGGGATTGAACAGTATCAAGACTGAGTTTTAGAGTTTGCTGACCTTTAAACTAAAGTATGTAAAGCTAATTATCTGTAAAACTATGCAAAAAAATAATTAGGTACAAAACTTGTATTTTAAAAAGGGTAGGTATCTAGGTATTAGACCTAAAATAATAATGAGATACAACGATCATACTTGTCCCGCCTTGGAATGTACATATTATCTTTATACTACTAAATATTATAGTTAAAAGAAGCAAGATAATATTATTATAGCTTAACCAGGGCTAGAGATGGGCAATGTGTTTATGCCCGGCGGGCAAAAATGGCAAAAATTGGGCATTTTGGGCATAAATTTATTTATGCCGGAATAAATGCCCAATCACAGGGCAAACAACTTTTTTATTGTTTTGTAGCACCTATTTGAAATATAAGAAGAAATATGAATAATTGAACACATTTATTTAAAAATAATAACATTGATATAATATATTTTCAACACAAAGTGAGGTTACCTATTATCAACATCAAAACTTTAGAAAAAGAAAATTTTAAACAAAGATAAATTACCAAACATTATAAAAATTCTAATAATCAATGTCATAATAATTTTAAATATCACACAATCACAGTAGAGAATCATAATTTTTGTATGACACCAGAACATATTTAATTTTAATTATATTATAATTAATCACATCGCTATCGTATATTTGTTTGTCGTGAAGTTGATGCTGCTGATTCTATATCTTACCATCTACTCTCTACTAAAGAAGATTCTTCGTGTATGTTGAATCCATTGCCCTCCAGTTTAAATATACTGTCTGTTACTGGCTCAAGAAGACTGATGGACTAATCTGTCATAAACCAGAAGTCTTCATCTAAAATCGTAGATTTAATATCGGGCGTTGGTTGTAGGTTTTTATGAACCACTAAACTTAAGAGAGAGATAGTTCGTTAACGGGTAACTAAAGATGGGTAATCACCCGGGTCAAAACCCACGACTGGGTAAAAACCCGGGTGATTACCCTTCTGTACGGGTAACGTTTGTAACGGCCACAAAATGGCGGCGCAGCATGGTGTGTGTGCGCATCCCTCGCCACACCTCTTCCACTCGGTGCAAGTGTTCGGACCACCGCTTCGCGAGTAATTCGTAATATTTATATCGTTTAATAATTATGTTTTAAATAGAGTGAAGAGTAAAGTGCTTAAATTCTAACTATAAATAACTAGCTGGTACCCGCAACTTCGTCTGCGTAGAATTTGTAATACAATTTTTCTTCAATCTCTTCCATCTTTTGAGGAGAAGTAAGGTACTCGTAAGTTACTTTTGGTCTAGTGGTTAGTGACTTCTGAGCCAGAGGTCGTTGGTTCGATTCCATCCCAGGACAAATAATTGTATTCCAAATGTACACCTACTTTCAGTTTCCCTTGCTTTCAGGGGAACTGTTAGTACTCTTTTCAACTGGAATGGCAAATCAGTCGGATTTTTGGATTACGGGGAATTAATCCAAGTTTTCCCTTTGCTGTTCCTTTTATATTAATTACTCAAAAAGATCACCTTCAACATGTGACATGCTTTTGATCGTTGGTCTGTCCCCCAATTTCATTCCTTGAATTTTTATATCGCTAAATTTGACAAATGATACGTCTCCCATATAAACTTTGATTCCCTGTTTTGTCACCGTCAATGCTAATTATACAAAAAGTAGCCTACATGTGGCCTTTTCCAAGGCTTTGTCTATGTTTGTACCTAAATTCCTCCAAATAACTTGATAAATAACTTTAATGATGGATCTGCTATACTTTCAAATTTTGATCCCCTATTTTGCCACCCTCAAGGTCTATTTGCGCGATATGATAAGTAGCCTGTGTCTTTCTCCAAGGTTTGGATATCTCTGTACTAAATATCAACCAAATTAAATTGACCAATCAATGATCTCACATACAAACTTAGATCTCCTATTTTGCCACCTTCGAGGTTATACGACAAACTCTCTATTCTTCCCCAGGATATAATCTATCTCCTTGGCAAATTTCATTATATCCGTTTAGCCGTTTAGTCGTAAAAAGGTAATAAACAGACAGAGTTCCTTTCGCATTTATAGTATTAGTATGAATATTAATATTCATTGACATTTGCTGTAAACTGTATTAATTTGGCAATGAGCAAGAAACAGTTCGAGATATATTATGAAATCAAATTTATATTGCCTTCAAAAAAGAACAGCATAGTTATGAAAAAAACAGTATTCGCATGCGTGTGGCACAGTCGTCTGCCCTCACGTGTCTGCCCGTTCGGGTAAGCACACTTAGGCATATTTCCCCATCTACACCGTGCTCCCCCCCTCCCTGCGCGGCTGCACAGCACTCATTGTGTACGGTGCGGTGAGGTGGTTGGAAAGTTTCTTACTCGCGTTAATTTTAGTTTCTCATTTTGTAATGACTCTGTAAATGTTACATCAGAATAGCTCTAATATTTTGTCTCTTGTCGCAAACTTATAAAACATTCATATAAACCTTACATATTTCCATACAAACTTTCATCCCCTATGCCCTATTGTTATTTTATACCCTTGTGGGTAAAACTTTTACAAACTTTGAATGTCATATTTATTTATATCGAATCAACAGCCTAAAAAATAAGTTTTAAGCTTCTAGCTCTAAATGTGACGATACTTCCATACAACTATTCATCCCTACCTTTCAACCCCTTACACCCCTTTTTTCACATTAAAAAGTAGCCTATGTCCTTTCTCAGGCTCTAGACTATCTGTGTACTAAATTTCATTTAAATCGGTTCAGTAGTTTTGTCGTGAAAGGGCGACAGACAGACAGACCGAGTTACTTTCGCATTTATAATATTAGTAAGAATATACGATATCAAAACTCAACAACTAACCCTCGTTTCCAAAGATAGTATCAATTATGTTAATAAATTTTGAAACAAATATATATGCCCAGACAAATGCCCAAGGAAAGAAATTTATCGGCACTTATTAGGAATATTCCCAATTTACCATAAATGCCCGGGCATTTGCCCATCTCTAACCAGGGCCTTTCGGACTCTAGGTATTCCAAAATATCATCATCTCCCAAGATTTCTCATTTAAAAAGTCGAAGTCAACGTCAAATATATTTACTTATTTCATAAAAAATTTATTAAAAATTATAGTTCTATACAATGTCACCGCTACAACAGGATACTTTGTCGAAAGTAAAATTATTATAACAAAAAATAACAAATAATACCGTGTTGCAAATATACTTACTTAAAATCGTAGTTTTTTTCTTCCATATAATCCACTATTGAGTAATGAAGGGCATGCATAATAATTAGTGTGGATTTCTGGATTTCTTACTGGGGATTTCAATTAGTTCAGAATTAAAATTTGTAAAGGTATTATTTTTATTATAAAGTTCCACACATTGACCCCAAAAGGGCCTTGTTAATACAAGTTGATGTTTATGACGTGTGTTAAAAAAATTTAAGTATATCACTTAAAAAAAACTAATCTTTATTTTTATGAACATAAATCAAGTTTTTATAAATATACTGACATGCCACGATCATTATCTTATTTTTTTAAGATATCTGCCTCAGTGAATAACTATTGCCAAAGTAATATAAATAATTTAAGATTGAAAGCGTTCACAAAATAAGATTAAATTACAAGAACTAACACTGCTTTGCACAGTGCATAATAACGGATTATAAGGTGCATGTTATTGTACCTTACGCTTATTTGATAGATATAATAGCGCTCAGTAGGAGAAAGCTCTCAAGATTTATCAATTAATAAAACGGCATAAGTAAACATTGTCTCCAATGAAAAAAAACTTTACCTCTTTGATTTAAACTTCGTTTTCGTGTAATTCTTATTTTGGATGTTTACACAGGGGTCAGTTTATATTAAGTAGAACCAAAACTTAAAAAAAACGTTTATCAGTAGAAAATATTAATGTATATCTCAATGTGGACACTGTCTAAGTATACGTATGTATTGAACGTGTATGTCTTTATTCTACCTAAATAGGTGAATTATAACTATACAATACTCAAGGGTGGTTTAAATTACCTAATTCTAATTTAAGCTTGTCACATGTGACTAGATGGCAACTATTTAATTAAATTGAGCTAGATATTTTTTTTTTTTGGTTGGTACTGTAGTGCCCTATTAAGACTTATGACCTCATTTAACTTAATTTTGCCATCAATTTGTGTAATTTAGTTTTAGTTAAAGGTAATATGTTCAAAACTAGGCAGAGCCTGTACTATAATAACCATACTGCTGATAAACATGCTTATATATTACTAAATACATAATATATGTTGTAGATAAATTACACTTGGATAGATACATAACAAATAATCGTACTCATCACACAATTATTGGTCCTGGTTGGTAATCGAATCTACGACCTCTGGTGCAGCAGTCAGAATCACTAACCACTAGACCAACAGGCTTGTAAAGTCAACTAATCTACTTTTGGAATGAAGCGTTTACAAATGTTTCTATTAGATGAATGTTTTTCACGATTTCACATTTTTAGCGACTTCTATACGCTATATATTCTTATATAAAATTGGTGTCGATTACGATCACCATTACAATTAATTTTATGACCCAAAAAGGATGATAAATCAATAAGAGCTACCCCATGGCGAGCACTCGTAAAGTTATCCTACTAATATTATAAACGTGAAAGTTTGTGAGGCTGTATGGATGTATGTATGTGTGAATGTTTGCTACTCTTTCACGCCAAAACTACTGAACCGATTGCGATGAAACTTTGTATATAGATAGCTGGAGACCTGGATTAACATATAGGTTACTTTTTTCCCTATATTCGGACGGGATCATGACTTACGCGAGTGAAACCGCGGGGCGCTGCTAGTTACGTAATATTTGACCAATTTGACTGCTTGAGTATTAATCAGCAGCTATTTAATCATGTCTTAAGAAACTTCAACACACACACTTTTGAGAATGTCTAATCGACTTCAACGAATAAAATCGTTATCTAAAACTATTACTACTTTAGTGAAGACACTTTTCACATGTCTACCACCATCTAAGGCTATATAAGTTTCGGTCTGTCAGTCGACTTATTAGGGTGGTCTGTCTGTATAATATTCAAGTAGACTACCTCTTTTTCGTAACGAACTCTGAATTTAGTTTGAATCATACATAAGACACTTAGAAATTAACTTAAATGCTATACATCTATTTAAATATAACCTATATGTTCAGCAAAATTCAGCCCTGACTTTAGTTTAAAGGGATTGAAACCGTTAGGTATTTGGCTTTTTTAAAGTGCTTCTTTCTGTTCTTTCAAATTAAATATATAAAGAGGTCTAAAATAAGGTAAATGCCTAATACGACATACAGTTGTATCAGGAGTTTAACGCGGAGAATGTGTTTACTAGAGACAAAACGAATGTTCAGCAACTATCCACCCTAAATTTACTATCTCGCTGGATACCGAATAGCACCTTAGCAAGTATCCGATCGGATACCGGATATTAAATTTACGTACATTACTTAATATAATAGCCATTTTTATCATTTAAAGTAAAACAAAATTAGTACTTTTACTGCCTTGAGGGCAAAATATCTTAATACCACTACATATTATAAAAAGAAAAACTGCTGCTCGGGTTTTCATGCGGTTTTCACTAATAGACAGAGTGATTCATGAGGAAGGTTTAGGTGTATAATTTGTACCCGGGGCGGGTTGCTAGTACTATTATTAATGCAAAAGTTTGGATGGTTGGACGTTTGTGACTGAATCACGCCAGAACGGTTGGACTTTTGATCCCGAAAAAATGTACGGTTTCTGAGGGATGGATTTGAATTACCACGCGAATGAAAACGTGAGCAACAGCTTGTGGCAAATGTTATGTCCTTATTTAAAATGGGTAAATTTAGGTATAGGATTACTAATAAACATTATTTAAGTTCTTTAAATGGCATTTAATTCGGTTTATATTGTCTGTATTCTTTCCTTTTTGTAGCTTTAAACAATCAAAATAATTCACTAGTTAAGCTACTCCCCTTAAATGTGGCCACTCCTTTTCTTTAATCTTTCACATATCTGCCTATCTATAGATATGTCGTGGGTTTAGTGTGTTAAATTAAAACCACTTTTAAATTACTTTTCACTATTAGATGAATTGCTTGTCTAGTTTTGCACTATGTTTCGTTTTGCGTAATTAATTGGATCGCTTAAGTACGAACCTGTCTACATAAGTATCTAGGTACCAAGATCAATTCATTAATAATAATAACTTCATTTCACACATCTCACACACGGCCGTCTGATCCCAAACTAGGCAGAACCTGTACTATGGTAACCAGACTGCTGAAAAACATACTAAGACTTATATATTTCTAAAATAATACATACATACATATCCTTACTAATATAATGAATGCGAAAGTAACTCTGTCGGTCTGTCTGTCTGTCTGTCTGTCTGTCGCCTTTTCACGCCAAAACTACTGAACCGATTTTACACAGATAGTCTAGAGCCTGAGAAAGGACATAGGCTACTTTTTAATGCGAAAAAAGGGTGTAAGGGGTTGAAAGGTGGGGTTGAAAAGTCGTATGAAAGTATTGTCAATTAGCCTAAATAATTAAAAATTCTACCCAAAGACACCATTCGACGCGGACGAAGTCGCGGGCACAGCTAGTTATAAATAAATTACACCTAGGCACAGAACAAATGATTATGGTTGTAGTAGCTTCGCTCGCCCCTGTGTAGATTTGGTCAATCAATTCAGGTACTCTCGGGACACAGGACAGTCATTTCATCGTCATGTTGTCAGAGGGACAACATGACGTGTGCAAAATTTAATGATGGTCGGTTGATACCCGGTTCCTATAATCAAGAAACGATTAGTTTTGCTTACGGACGGTTAAATTTCGTTGAATTTTCTTTCTTGATTATAGGAACGCGCTTTAAGTAGTTAAGGCCTGAAAGCGTAACAAACAAAATCACTTATGATATTAGCTGTTGTCCGCACCTTTTTATATGGTATAGGGGGCAAACGAGCAGACGGGTCACCTGATGGTAAATGACTACCGCCGCCCATGGGCACCTGCAACTCAAGAGTCACAAGTGCGTTGCCAGCCTTTAAGGTGGGAGTAGGGGAAGAGGGAATAGGGGTAGAGGAGGGGAGAGGGAAGGGTTAGGGCTTTCGGTAACCTCACTCACTAGGCGAAAAGTAATGCAAGCAATGCTTCACTGCCTTTTTTCTGTGAGGCCGTGGTATCACTCCGGTCGAGCCGGCCCATATGTACCGAAGCATGGCTCTCCCACGAATTCACGAATAAAGGTCAACATTATACGTGATGATTACATTGATGTTTACGATTACGGTGTTGGTAGATCTTCGATACTAGTAGTGCCATCTACTTGCGAACAGCTGACCTACTATGTAGACGGACGGATTTAAATATAACTACCACGCTTAACGCTAGAGAGCATCAGTATCGTTTCCAGTTACTTATACTACTGAAAAGATGGCGAGCAAAAATGATACCACACCCAAGAAACTTAAATTAGGATTATATCCTGCCTTAAAACTTAAAATCAAGTATAGCTGCAATTGCAAATCTTGACCACATAGTATTTTGTATTTGACTGCTGGAATGGGGCAGTGGTTTAAGTGGTCACTTCGTCAATGTGTTACAACCACTGTTGTTGCTTTGATTCCAATGGAGGACAAAATAATCTCAGTGCGATACGCAGATAGTTGTTATCAGTGTACAGTAGGCCTATTAATACCTACGTATTATAGTAATGACTGGCCTATTGGTCTAGTGGTTAGTGATCCTGATGGCTGAGCCCGTGGTCGTGGCCTCGTGGGTTCGATCCCACCAAGAACAAATACTTATGCGATGGCAATGATCAAGTGTCTGCGTCTGGGTGTAATTTATCTTTAATATATATGCATTCAGAAATATACAATAAGTATGTTTATCATTGCCTAGTTTGGGATGAGAGGGCCTTGAGTGAGGTTTTAAAAAAATAAATGATGCAGGTAAACCTAATGTTAACTATAACACACAATCTAATCCATATGACGAACAAGTCTTTTCAGTACATGCCATCCGTCTGTGGAATGCATGGCCACTGCCCATAACACTATCCAATAAAACATAAAATAAAGGAGCATTACTTGAGTTGTTGAGTGGTGGGGCTCTTGATGCAGTGCATCTAAATCATGTCATGTCATGTCAGTATGTGCGTTTCTCGGGGACTTCCTTCCTAGGGTATACCCGCGTCCCTTGCAAGAGACCCATTTGTGTCGGAACACCATGTGGTTTTAATCGATTCAATTCCGACATACCACTTCACCGCTAGCCCCGGAAAGGTGATGACCCGTAGGGGTTTCCTAATGATAAAAAAAGTCAGTATGTGTGTACCTATATTTATTTATTTATATGTTTCAATACATATTTACGTGTATGTGTAAGTATGTATAATATAAGTTATAGCTTTAATTAGATAATATTTTCAATAGCAGTGTGTCCAATTAGTTAAGTATATATTGTTGTGATGAGACCTCTCGCGCCGCTTGCATCCTCCTTATATTGGAATGATAACTCTTTGAAAAGGCACGGAGGTCTTGGCTGGTGGCACCAAACTCGAATTTAGAACATGTTCCAAATATTTTTAGAAGATTAAAAATAGACGAGAAGACAATTGTTCTAGAAGACGAGGACGCTTGTGGCAGACTCGGTGCGACGTGCACGAAGTGTCCAAGAAGCAGTAATTTATTGAAAAAGTGTTGGAATATATAATTGTTGTATTAACAGTTTCAACTGATTAAAGCAATCAGTTGTGTTTTTAATCCTTCTCCCTCAATAGCGACTCAGAGAGACCATAGAGACCCGAAATGATTGTCTGGGAGAGACCGCAAAACACGATAAGGCCGCCAATTGTACAAGGTCTCCATATATTTTGTAAGAATATGGTAATACAGTTTGTTATCATTTCGTATGTTTTGTATAATAAAAATCAATCTACCTATCCCTCTGTTATCTATAACTATTATATAACTAAAATCTATCTAACTGACATATATGTTAATAAACTATAGATATAATTTTTTATTAAAAAAACTTGAAGAAGAAGACTCAATTAACATTGTACTCCTGAAACAGTTATTTAATTATAACAAATAATATACAACATGAAATAATAAAAATAAATATATTATTTGATAAAAAGTAATAAATAAAATAATTATCAATCCATTACTTCGTGTAATATTACTTATCTTAATTATTATAAAAAGTAGGCATAAGTAACCGACACTTCGTACAATGTTTGGCATAAATAATAATGATTGATTGACGCGTTAAATAGCCATAGATACAAATAAAAGCAATAAGCACCATCAATATATATTTAGCTAATATATTATACTGTGCTGTGCAATAAGTCTTTAAAACATGCGGCAGCAACAATGTATGGCACAAACGTAATCCATATCTACATCGATAGTATCAAAATGGATTCAGCCGCTTAGTAGTTTGCACATAGGGTCAAATCTATAATTCTCCTTTTGGGCTTCCCCGCAGTCGGGTAAAGAGGTACTGAACTGTTTTGTCTTAGTCTATTAATTTAATACATATATCGGTACCATTTCGCTTTAAATGCGCTTCCGTTATATACGTTATAATTGAGTAAGTTTTTCAGCCAAAGTTAATGGTAGTAATAGATACAATTCAAGTACTTACTATTTGCAATTATTCGTAATAATTGGGTTGTTACATTTGTTTTAAATATATTTTAAAGCTTATCACAAATTATATTGATATAGTTGTAGAGACAATAGGTTATCGTGGAATGGACATGTGATGCGGAGGGATGAGCAAAATGTGGTGAAAAGACTTTAATGTTTGGATGTTGACGGGTGCAAGAGAAGAGGACGACCAAAGAAAAGATTGATGGACTGTGTGAGAGAAGATATGGCTAGAAATAGAGTAAGCAGTGAAATGACTAACGATAGAGTAGAATGGAAGAATAAAACATATTGCACCAACCCCAAATAAAATTGGGACAAGGGTAGGCAGATGATTATGAGTTGTAGGGACAATGCTGACGCAGTAATTTATATACGGCGCAGCGCGCAGCAGTCGTCTTTCCGCAAGTAATGAGTTAGCTCGTCTAATAATATACAAACATGTATGTATGTGAAATATATATTTTATATCAAGAAGGCCGCATATCATTAAACCCAACCCCATTTATAAACAATTCAAAACTGATTAAATTTTAAAAACTATCTCCTGACTACGAACGAACCACGATTAGTTGCGACGTCATAATGTTAAAGAAATGACATGATAGTACAGTGTCATCAACCACGGAGCTAATACAAAGGTCAACAACTATCAAATGTGCTGTGTGTTACGAATTACGATAAAAATTAACATTATGACGTTACACGCGCTCGGATTTGTTCGGGAGCTATCGGTGGAGCTAGCGGGGAATATTTTTGGTAGTGGGTTCAAATATTTATTTTTCATTTATTTTATAATTAAAAAGTTATATCAAGTTATGATATAACCTTTAAATTAAAGCGAAAAAAATGACTAAAATAGTTTTTCTATAAAACTTATTCATGAACTTTCCATAAATTACAAAAAAAAAATTCAAATACCCAATTTCATAAAGTAACAAAGGTTTGGCAAGTTGAAACAGTGTTCCGTAACAATAACATGCAAATGAAACAACAAACCTTTTTAGACGAGGCAGATTGTGTACTTTTATGGTTGAGTTTATTTAAAATCTGCGGAATGGTGAATCCCATTATTCCTCTTCTTTTTTTTCAGTTAAGTCACAGATAAGATACTTCGTTAGTTAACTCGATAACATTCAGTACTATAGAAGTAGGAATATAATATCATAATTAATAATTTTGTTAATTATGATATAGTTGTAGAGACAATAGGTTCTATAGTACTGTACTGTATTTGTTGATCATTACTTAATGATCAACAAATACATAGATTACAATAAATTTATTATTCGTTAGGTAATAATTACGTTTCTTCAGTGAGCTCATTGGTAATATCTATTTAAGTAGTGTCACCACTACTTATACTGACCAGGATGTCTGCGCCAAAAGTCACTTAAAAAGCAACCTGGATATAGGATTGCCATCCGTCCGGGTTTCCCCGGATTTGTCCTAGTTTAGAGGACGTCCGGGAAGCATCCGGGCGGGGTTTTGAAAAAGATTCCGGGTAAAACCCGGACACTCTGTGCCAGGGTCAACTTATAATTATTAGATGAACAAGCTGTTTAATTTAAAAAAAATCAATGAGTCCGGGAAAGAATCTCGATTTCACACGTGTCCGGGATTTTTAAAGAGATTGTCCGATGTCGGCAATTTAACTGACGGCAGGCCTACCTGGATATAAAAATGAATTAGTAAAATAGATTCAGAACTCTTTTCACTTGACTAGATCCAGCGAAGTGTGTAGATGAACCGAACTTTACACATTTATTATTTTTAACCATATCTAACTATAAATTATATAAGTAACTTTAAAACTTCTATACTTTTTAAAATAAAGTAGATACTGATATATTTATGTAATACTGTCGCCCATCCATTATATAGTTTAATATAATTACTAATCGTAGAAAATTATATTTCCCTTTAAGTAAAAACAAATGTTGGTGTCAATTAAAGCACCCCAGAGGATTGCGGCTAATTGAGGCAATATATTAACTGAAACGTTCGAATTTCAATACGGTCAATGTATTTCCAAATAAGTGCCAGTATCCATTATACATAATATAGTTACGTTAATAAAGTCGTAATAAAAATACCAAAATATCTTCACGTTCTTCAATGCCAAATTCGCATCATACGATCCAGCTTGATGTCTACGTTGGCCATTGTGCAAGATTATAGTTATTAGAGATTAGGCCAGCATTAAGTAATCAGAGATACAGAAACTTTGGTTCTTTCGAAGTCAAAGTCAAAATTTTTTATATAAAAACAATGAACACAATGTCATCGCAAGTCGCAACAATAGGCTGCTTTGTCGAAGCGAGCGCAGGTCACGCCACAATGTGTGCCACAGTGGCGGTAAGACCCATCACGGAGGATTGGCTAGAGAGGTGACATGGCAGCCTCTCCTACCGGTTGACGCACACCGGACAGGGCTGCTTCGGTAAGTACCTGTGTCGCATAGGTTGGGAGCCAATGCCTGTGTGCCACCACTGCGGAGGCTGTCGCGAGGACACTGCACTCCACGCTTTGGTGGAGTGCTCAGCGTGGACGCAGCAGCGATACGAGCTATAGATGTGGGAAGCCACTCGCTAGAGACCATGGTTCTGTCCATGGTCCAAAGTGAGAGTGCGTGGGACTCGACCCCGTCTCGTTTTGCGACGAGTTGATTTTGGCCCAAGAGGCGGCGGACGGGGAACGGGAGAGGATAAGCCATCTCCCATCCCGCAGAAGACGCACCAGGCGCCGAAGAGCGCAGAATGATCTCCGACCTCCATGAGCGCTGGCCTGGGGGTGCGGGTCGGGCTGACCGTTGCCCTTGCAGAAACCGGCCCGAAACGGTGTGGTGCGACGTGTTCCGCGCGTTTCTATGTCGAAAGTAAAACAAATAATATACGAGTATATTTCGAGTGCCGAAATCTCAAAAATAAAAAAATTAAAAGGTGTACCTTAGTAGTAGAAGTTGCTGCACTGATAGTAAAAATCACAATAGTAATAAAAATAATATCCTAGGAGAAATTACACATCGCTATCTAGACCCGGACTAAGCAGAGCTTGTACTATGGGTTCTAGGTTACACATAAAGATATATAGATACATTTGTGTTTATACATAGTATACAAATACAATACAAATAAAAATAAATATACAAACCAATACAAATAGACGTTCATGCAAATATCGCATATTGGAAATTCAGGCCTTGCGATTATCTATCGAAACTTTTGCGAATTTCCAGATAGTAGTAGTAACGTAGTTTCAGTTTGTATCAAAACAACTCTATCGGCTTCTTTTACTAATTGCTATAGTTGAATGAATAAATAATGAACAAAAAGTGCTGCATCCTCAGCCAATTTTATATTATCCTCATTTTAATACTCACTTGTATCCGTATTCGTACGTACCAACAGATGTAACATTTTATAAAGCGATCACTCATTTACTTACCCGGTCGCTACAGCGTCTTGAGTCCCTTAAGTAACTGTGTCTATGTACGTAAAATATTAATGTATATATTTCGTATTTTATTGCTATGGATAACATAAAAAATTAAAAAATAAAATCAATCATCCATAGGCTACGATAACCGCTTACCATGTGGTATAAATAAAACCATTAAATAGGTTTGTAATCCGTTCTAAAATTAGTAAATTAAAAAAACAACTATCTCTCGTCCCGTTTAGGTAGAAGAGGATGCAATATGTACATACATGTGTTACGATAACAAATCCATTAATGTGGTTTGGTTATCAGACACCTCATTGATAGGTACTGACACCGACCATATTTTTATAACAAGTTTTTGTATGAAATTAATTTAATAAATAGAAAGGATGGGTGGATGAGATAAAAGATGACGTGACGATATAACAACACGATGTAGTACATAATACTGCCGACAAATAATAACAAAAGTTGGCTTCGTGCGTAATAAACACCAGCACTTAAGTCTATATCATTTACCACCATTATTATGACCATCATCTCAATCAAATTAACCAATGAAACGGAATAGGTTCACTCTAGTGTTAAATTTCATAAGATAATACGAATTTAAAAAAGCAAAATAAACGCTTAAGAAAGAAATACTCTGCCAATTACCTTTTTTTCTGAAATCGTCATATATTATATTTGTTGTATATTGTATAACAAATTGGCTTTATCGATAAATTAGCACTGCACTAACACCGCGCTAGTCAAACGGCTCCATTTTATGAGAAATATGCTTATTACCTTCTGAGATTTGGATTATATTTAGATCTTCTAAATACTGAATAAAATTTACAACATGCATGCAATCCCAGTAGGGTTGGTCTTAAGTATCTTGTCTATCTATACACATATTCATTATACATTATGTATACAGGTGTTATAAAAAGATGTGGTCAAATTTTAGGAGCAGTTTGTGCGTTTGATATTGATTTTTTATTTTTTTATGCAGATATTTTCATAAAAATCTGGTCATTACATCAACATCCTTGGTATTAAATACCCATAGTTTCATTGATGTCAGCCCTCTCTCATACAAAATATTAGCTTTATCGGTAACTTTTTCAAGTTCTATTTGTCGGTTATAAATAAGACTTATGTATTGAATTTCACGAACTTCAACGACCCTTAAAATAAGACCACACCTTTCTGTATATAAAGATATATTATATCAGCATATTTCTTTTCTTATACCATTTTTTAAAAGTGAATACAAATATTCTAAGATAATAAGTTTGGTATTATGACTCTGACACATCAATTAAAAAAGTGGAAAAGTGAGTCAATATAAAAACCATAGTGTTACATGTATTGTTTTCTAAAAATTCTAAAAATAGAAACACATGTTAGGTCGAACGGTCGCGGCGTCGGTGCGACCGGTGAATCAGGACTTTAGTGTTATTTTATGCTATAAAAAAAATCAATTTTGACACATTGATGTCATATGTCTAATTAAATCGCTAACCCTGAATTCCCCAAACTAAATCAAACAAAGCACAATAAACACGAATATGATGACAATCAATATCATATGTAGTCAAGTAACATTGTACTTTTATTAATATTCTTGCCTGTTTACTAGTTATTCGTATGCAAAGCACGAGATAAGTGCTCATAAAATCTATATATTTCATCTGTTAATTGTTTGACATTGATTATAGTTTGCCATTCATCTTGTTCATCATATTTGGCTGCTTAATATTCAGTCTTATTCAGCTACTGCCGAATACACTTTCAGCTATAAACGAAGTATACTTATATACGTATATTAAGTTCATGCTTTTAGGTTGTGAATGCCCGAGGCAGTATTAGTATATAAGCAGGGAATTGATGATCTCTTTTTAGGCAACGACTGAATTTTTTTTCGTTAATATTTAAATTATGTTTAATAAAATGCTTAAAAATGTTATTGGAAATAATATATATAACAATAAAAACATTAGTTTTGTTGCTTATTTAACACCATATCTGTTTAGAACAATTAGAACCGGTGTCAACTGTCAACAGCCGTATTAAAATGAGCTGATTAGAACAGCAGTGTTATCCAGTGTTATTGTTTACTAGCCGCTCCACCCGGTTACACCCGCATGTTGTAATCACTGCTCGGCTCCTAAGTGTCGCAGGGTGAGGTTAATTAGCCTCCAAGAATTGAGCTAGCAAATGCAAAACAATTGTTAAAATCCGATTGGTAGTTCTGAAGATTATCACGTTAAAAATAAGAAAAGACAAACTTTAGTTTTATTATATTAATAACTAGTAACCGGGCTTCGCACGGGTAGCAATAAGCATAATTATATTGATTTTTGTCCGACATCTTCAACAATCATCATCATATTTCAGCCATTTTACACATAACCTTAATGAATTATACACTTAACCCTTTCTCAGTAATCACTCCGTCTATTAATGAAAACCGTATGAAAATCCGTTAGGTAGTTATTGAGTTTATCACAAACAGACAGACAGAACGGGCGGGTATTTTATAATATGTAGTGATAATATATTAAAGTACACTGCGTTATTATAGACATAAAGAGGGATAGGACGAGGGACTCTGTTTAAGACAAGTCCAAGTCATTAATCACCCATTTTAAATAGGTCGTGTTCTATTGACCCCGGTTGTCTTACAGTTTGGTAATTTGATAAATTTGTGGCCAAGAAGTCGTTCCCCAATTTCATCGTGAACGGATTATTCATTATAAAATAATTAAGATGTTATATTTCTATATTGTCATAAGTTAGGTGCCTATATTTTATGTTCCTGTCCCAGAAATTTATCGTCCCACACATGTTAAAATCAAAACAAAGTTCCCGAATGTGGGTTTTGTACATATCGTTGGAATTCCTAGAATACACTTTAATATTATACAAGAAACAAATCCTTAACAATGAATATCCATTACAAGGTCCGCCAAATTACGTTATTTTTATGAAGCTATGAATAAATCAACTTCACACGACGGTAAAGCGCAAACATTTTTAACGGAATTATGTATGAAGCAACTAAGATTCATAGTTAGAATGTATGTATAATATACATAGGTAAATTATGAAGCTATAGTACTTTGTTAATGTCCTGTTATATTTTACTAGCTGCGTCCCACGGTTTTAGCCGCGTAATTTCCGATGCCGCCCGTGGGAATATTGGGATAAAATAGCCTATGTGTTAATCCAGGTGTCCAGCTATTTACGTACCAAGTTTTTACCAAGTTTAATCGCAATCGGTTCAATAGTTTTTGCGTGAAAGAGCAACAAATATCCATACATCCTCACAAACTTTCACGTTTTAAATATTAGCAGCTCCCCGCGGTTTCACCCGCGTAAGTCCCAGTCTCGTGGAAATAGCGGGATAAAAAGTAGCCTATGTGTTAATCTAGGTCTCCAGCTATCTACATACCAAGGTTCACTACAATCGGTTCAGTAGTTTCTAGTATCTAATCTATCGGTTTAGTATCTAAGTTGTACGAATTTGTGAGTAAAAGCTAAAATACTTCGTAAGCATACGTAAACGTAGCGTAATCATTTCAACTTTGGATGTTTCTTTACTTCTTTGGATGTTTTTTTAATTCTACTACGTATATTATATGGGTACATCTTAAAAATAACTTACCTGCTGTAAGTAAAACGGATGATTGACAAGATGCTTTTTTTTGCATGGCACTCCGTAAAGAATATCATTTGTCTCTTTCAAGTACACACTATCTACGCGAAAAGAGTTTTGATAAACTATCTGTTTACGTTTTAAAATATTGTCATCACCAGTCACACATACACTGTTTTTTATCGGAATTCTTTTAAATACCATCCCTCGGGGACAACATTTGCTTACACATTTATCACTTACACACAAATTCGTTTCTCTATTTGGCGGTTTTATTACACTATTATTGAAGTAGTAATTTACTTGACACATAACGATCCTTTGGTAACACAATATAACTATGATCTTAAGAAACATGACAGATTTTTTATCTCTCACAGTTTGCGTCCGACGACTGGCTCAGTCTGCGTGGAAGTCCTCAGTGAACGTATGTAACTTATCAAAAAGTATTGACTACAGCACATTACGTAGGACATAGTTTAGAGTAGGAATCCAGAAAATTATTTTAAATGGAAAGCTTTATCAATGGAGTGTTTTTAATTCAACCTGTATTCAAATAAACTTTACCATCATATAGTTTTAAGAATATGTAAAGAGGTGATTTGCTTAAGGTTTTGTATTCAATTCTCCTTTGCAGTCAAATATCATTCAAATTCTCTTTCAAATAAAATACTATGGTTACTAGTAGTAGGTAAAGTTAAGTACACTAAAGTCGTGCAGAAATAAAATTAGTATACCTATATATAATGTTAAGGTTGATTTTAAGACCCAAAAATATTCTAATTGCGTCTTAAAATCAACTATTATTTGAAAGTGGTCACTATAGTCTAAGAACTTTTGCATTACAATTACGTGTTTCTAAACCTGTAGAAAAAATATTTCGATAAGTGTTTGAAGTCAATGTATAATAATATGTAAGTGTACTGTGACTATGACGATAATGAGTGACTGCAACTATCTACAAGCTACATCAGCGTGTAGATAGAGCGTTACTGACTCTGGTTGAACCTTTTTTTTTTCTTTAGGACTGAGTGTAGTGTGTAAAGTGTGTTTAACACTTTCATGTAGTTTATGGATACTTGCAATCCATTTTACTTTAAGCGGATACCGTATTGTATTGCACGTACCACCTTAGTACTATAAAATGAGGTACTTTATTTAACACCATAAACGTTAAAAACCTTTACCAGACTGGAAAATAGTAAATAGATCAATAAAATCCTGGATAAATGGTAATTATCATTTTAATACTGTTAAAGTTCAACAATATAAAATTTAAGTAATAAAAGTCTATACACACAAGGAAATAATAATAATTAACAAACTATAATACCTATATGGATATGGAAGAGAAAGAAAAAGTTGGAAATCAACTTTTAATAATTTCTGACTATTTACAAATGTAAATGCACAATTCATAAGTACAAAGGTCATTGGTAAAAAGAAATTGAACTACAAAATGTGACAAATAATTCTGTTCTATCTCCTCATTATCTAAACTTAAGTTAATTCATAAATTTCATAATTCAAAATGCAGGAAGGAGACTACAGATTTCTTTCTTCTATTAGCCGGAGCATCCGGCGTGCATTTCGCCTATCATGTGCAGCTATCTAATAGTGGTACACTATACAACTATACGCTGAAGTAGTATCCAAAAAACATGACTCTGAAACACGAGCCCCATTGTAACATTTAGAAGAATTATGGCAAAACTACATTAATAAATAAGTATAGTGAGAAATATTGTTCTTATTAAGTACACACTAATTAAACAGAGATCTAACTTGTCATGTCCAAACACATCACATCACTTCAAATTTCCACAGCATCAGGAAACACGTGGTCTAGGTACGCTTGGTCGCCGTAACTCTGAAGCGGTTTAGGTCTTTGATTCTTGGAGAACGATTGAACATTGCCACCACTGCACATGTTGAACCTTGAAGCTATTTCCCTAACTTTACCAGGTCTTGGCTTAAAATCTACCTCCTTATCGCGCTTAATGATATCATCTTCAGTAGAATCTTCGAAAGACCTTTCCATGTCCTTCGTACCTTTCCAACTGCGGTTCGAAGATCTTTTCGTGTTTTGATAATCCCTCTCAAAGCCATCCTGATGTTTTTTGTCATTCTGTTTCCTTCCAGAATTATTTCTGTCATACATACGGGAATATTTTTTGGAATCTCCATGTTCGTTGTATTTTTGTGCGTATTGATTGGAGTCGGTATGTCTAGCTTTACCAAAAAATGGATCTTTGGAATATTCTATATCGTTATTGTTTTTGGAGACAAAGTTTTGTTCCCGCCCATGTTGCCTGTTACTTGATCTTCTAGCTTTTGGAGGACCACCCTTGAAACTGGAGAATTTATCATAATCATTATTGTTAATTTCTTTATCGGGGACGTTTTGCGGATTGAACGCATGAGTTCTTTGGTGAGTGAGGGGCTTTGATAAGGATAAGTACTTAGGCGGTTCTCCGTGCTTATTAATCGTAATTTCGTATTGAATGTGCGGGTCCAAAACCGCGTATACATTCTCTTTGGCTTCTCTCTCCAGTGACGACAAAGCTGCCTGCAGACAAAAACAAAACATTTAAATTACAAACAGAACCACAGTTGTTTTTATGGAAGTTGTATAAAGTACCGTGCACCTTTAAGCCCATGTGGATTCGTGTTTGTGCACTTAATGTAATTAATGGTAACGAAACATAGTGACATATTGACGAGCACTGATAGTTACAATTTGTTAGTTTAGTTAATTGCCACACCTTTTCACTAAATTAATTAACATATTCTGGGTCTCACTTGTTAGTAATTATCATATTCTTTATGAATAATTTCTATTTTGACAATGATACTTCTATGGGATAAATTTATACGTACCTAAGAAATAAAACAAAGTCAAAACCTAACCTAACATAATTCGAGATCAATATTAAAAACCTACTTGTCGTCTCATAACTATCCATGTGTTCACCTTCATGGCTCCATAGGTACATTCTAAATTGAATTTCCATGTATAGATAATATAATTGATCAGACTAGTGTCATAACATAACTCAACTTGCCACGTATTACAACGATTGTTCTGTCATGTGTGCGCGTGTATTCGAAATCGGTTGATATCTCTGTTAACTTCATATTAATTGACTGTTATGACAGATTATTTGATAAATTATTATATTTATACTAAACTATGTTTGTTTTGTCTGAATGTATTTAAGTTTATAACATTATAACTAACTTTAATAAGTTGGAGGATTTCAATTCAATATTTTTTACCGTGAACGTATTTTGAGGATTCTTATGGGTGCTAACTTATAAGTACGCAGTGTTACACCTACGTACTCGTATGTCACAGAAGTTATATAACAAGAATGCTTGTATACTTGCAGACTTTCGACCTTTTTTAAACATTTTTAGGGTTCCGTTCCTCAAAAGGAATAAAAGGAACCCATATAGTATCACTTCGTCTGTCTGTCTGTCAAGACTCTTTTTCTCAGGAACGCCTGAAGGTATCAGTTAACACCAAATACTTATGTCTGCGGTCCCTTGTAAAAATCAGGCTTCTAAGTTAACGCATTCAAAAGATACGGCCATTTAAACTTTATTTAAAGAGTACTTCCTATTGACCTAAAATCATGAAATTTGTTGAGAAACAAGGTCTTGTTATATAACATAAAAAAATGAGATTACGAACTTTTATTTTGCACTTGAAAAATTGACTATGATGTATATCGATGTATGGGAGAAAAGGCAAAGTTAGGATTGTCACTCTGAAAATGAAGACGAAAAGAAGAATCATCAAGAATCGACTTCCGAGTTGGACGAACTAGCATACGGAGGGTTGTACGGAACCCTCACTGAGTTAGACACGCACTTGTCCGGATTTTTTGGAAAGGATACTCAAGGTATAAATATCATGCCTCTATAAACTGCTTAGGATCTAGTGCGCCCCTATTATCTTTAATCAATCAAATCTTGTAAACAACACAGCAATTGTCATATCACGTTAGAAAATATCCATAGGAGTAATGAAGAGTCAGTAATTCTACGCCCAGACCCTATAAGTCTTGTCTCAATTTAAAAATGTTGATTTGTTCCGGAGTCTGTGAGTACTACCTAACTAAAATCTAAAGCCTTACAACGGGTATCGTGTAAGTTAGTTTCTTTGTTTTTTACGCTTTCACGACTCCCCCTTTCCCTATTTCCACCTTAAAGGCCGGTAACGTACTTGAGTTGCAGGTGCCCATGGGCGGCGTTAGTCATTTACCATCAGGTGACCCGTCTGCTCGTTTGCCCCCTATGCCATAAAAAAAAAACTGCTTACATGGGGTCAAAAAGGGACAAAAGTAATTTTTCATCCAGGATAAAGTAAAGTAAGTACCTAGCCAAGGGATATAGATTGTATAATAGATCAAAACTAAACAATATTAAATATTAAAACAGGCGTAACCACGAGCTAAACCTAGTTAATGATATTTTAAAGTAAAATCTTTAGATAAAATATATCATCCCGATTTGAATATTGTGGAGACTTCCACAAACAGCAGAAAACATACTCTAACATCATCTAGCGAAGACGAGCTGAACTACGGAGTAACTACTAATCCTGCATCGCGCTGTGAGAGTTCTCGCGCCGATTAGTATTTATACAACTTCCCAACATCAACCGTTGGGCCGCGGTCCGCCAGGCATGATCACCTCGCCTGGTCGGAGGATCCTCCACAACACCCGTTCCTCCACAAATATAATTTCTTAATAATATTGGTATAATGCATACACAAACATCAAAATTGTAATCTTTAGTTGTCAGATTATGTGTTTATTTATTTACAATCTATTAATATCAATATCGTGCGGCAGACATAATCGCTTTTATTGAATAGCTAGCAGATTTCTTTAACGATAAAATATATCATCAATTACTGAATCTGGACGATTTATTTTGGCGCTTCATATAATAATATTATCATTGTGAGAAATGAAAATTTAAGCTATGTTCATTATAACAAAAGTAAATATAGAAAATTGTCCTAAATGATCCAGGGATATTGCCCCATTTATTATTACGTTGCGTTTTTCAATAAAAATATTTAACAAAAAATAGTAAGTAAATATATTAAAACTAATCCTCGTTCTATAACAGATTGGCACCCTACAATGAAAAAGTTATGAGTAATCCGATCTTAGATAAACCTAACAGAGCTACAAAACTTTTTATAGCTATTACATCACCAGTGCGATATAGTTTTCTATACATTTAGTAGATAGGCTCTTAATAATCTCGATGTCGTTAATACACTTAGTGAGAAGTGTTATATTGTTATTACTTGGAATTTTCCATCAACGGTTTTTCGGTCATTGTTTATCGAACAATATTTGGACAGTGTTGGCACTCCTAGCACGATCATCCAGATCAGCTCCAAGATATCAAATTACTAGCTGTCCCCGCAGTTTTACCTGCGTTTATGATCACTGGTCCGCTCCTATTAGTCGTAGCATGTTGTTATATAGCCTATAGCCTTCCTCAATAAATGGGCTATTCAACACTAAAATAATTTTTCAATTCGAACCAGCTGTTCCTGAGATTAGCGTGTTCAAGCAAACAAACAAACAAACTCTTTAGCTTTATAATATTAGTATAGTCATCTGAACTACATATACATACAACGTTCGATTTGTGTACGACAATAAATTAGAAATGGGTTAAAATTGATCTAAGATTTGTTTACATTGTTAGTTAGTTACAAGTGAAGCTTGAAATTGAAGCTGAAAATTAAAAACAAAAAGCAAACGGCTATAACTTAATCAAAATCGTTCTATCCGTTTCCGAGCTACGATCCCACAGACACACACAGATACATACGTTAAACTCATATCACCTCTCCTTTTTTGCGTCGGGGGTTAAAAAGTATAATTATCTACTACGTAGTGTAGTAAATACCCCTTTAATACACTATAATTATCAAGTAATCCATTGTGTTATTTATTAGTATTTAAAGTTAATTAAGACTATTGTATTGTGTATTATAGCGATATACTGCGATTTTAATTAAACTTTTTTGGGCGTATTTGATAAAGTCTAGGTAAATAATACATTCAAATGGTAGCTGTGGACTATCTCGATTTACACCCATTCATTTAAGTAATAAGATCTAAAAAGATCTCGTGATAAAATTTGAGACGCGCATCTACCGTTTCACCACCACCACGCTTTTTTACCGATTGCTGTTGGATTTGCGATCAAAAACACGTTCGTGGAAAAACTTTCCTAAAAGCCCAAAGGAATCAATGACAGGCTTATGACGTTACAAGCCCGAGTTACGCCGAAGACATATACTTGCACCTTGTGAGTGCATATGAATTTCGAAACTTAAATGCACCAATCTGAAGGCATGTCGATCGACGAACAATAGTCTAATTATTACAGGACTCTTCGAAATGTTGCTCAAAGAGTTGTTGGAAGATTGCAAAATAAAAACTAAGATTGGTTTGATTCGACGAAGAATTGCGAATACTTTGTGAGAACCAAGACAGTCCTTAAGAAAAACTGCAGATGTTGAGAGCCGCAGAATCATTAACCAAGAACTGAAAGCAAAATTTGTGAACTCATAAATCGTTGATGGACTGAAAAAGCCGTCAAACTACAGCACCTACAGCACACAATAAATTGGCAGACTCTTCGAAAATTTGCGTACTGTATGTGGACCAAAACGAACGCTGGAAGCTCCGGTGTACACACGTAATGACTCCCAAAAACTATCAGACCCAAGAGATATTTTCGAGAGATGGGCGAAACATTTTTATGAGGTTTGGAATCCGCAATCTCAAGTTGCTGATCTTACTTACAAAGTTTATTGCCAAGTCTGCCATTACTACCTGAACTTGGTGAGTGCCATGTTACGATGAATTACGTCGCACTTATATAAGTCTCCCGCAGAAATATATAAGTACGGCGACCCTAACATAAACAACAGACTGTTTAACTGTTTTTGCGAGTCTGGGAGTCTAGAGGAATACCATAAAGCTAAAAATGCCTCTATATGCAAACTGTACTGCATTAGGCTAGAGACTGAGATAGATACAAGCATAGCAAAAGCAGGTTTCCAAAGGCAACGAAACCTCAATTGCAGAAATTTAGAATTCACATGAACTCCAATGTAAGACCTAGTTATCTGCCTAAAAAGCTATAATACTGCCTATTTTGGGTTATTTGTAAAAGTGACATCAAATTTTGGACAGATTTCACACGAAATGCCTTAGGGATATATTACGTATAAAATGGCATGACCGATTTCCAAACTGAGATTTTACGTAGATCAAAAACATGTCAGGCATTGAGTATATATTAATAAGGAGTTAATTGCGATGGTGCATCTTATACGAATGAGGGATGACAGATTACCTAAATCAGTATTTTATGCAGTACTTCAGCATGTCAAGCGGAAGGTGGGGGGACAGTACCTGCGTTTCAAAGATGTCCTAAGAATAATTTAACGCAGTTTAGCATTCCGGTACAAAAGTAGGAGCGGCTTTGTTTGTAATGGGCTGAGTGGCAGCGCCTCACCCAAAAAGAGGATGATATCTTTGAAAGCTAGCATCTTGAAAACCTTAATGCAAAACGCCATTTACAAAGAACTCAACCTAAAGTCACTTACAGCTACACCCGTAATGAAAATGGCCAGGTCTACTGCGCTACAGCTTGGTTTCGCCAGCCACATCCGAGCACTTACCAGGAATAGTTCTTAGGTTCACCGTCAACGGATACGTCGAGGTGGACATCATCATGTATAGGGTAACTCATATATATATATATATATATTTTAGAGTATATACAGTTTGATGACAATAGTATAATTTGACATCTTGGAGCTAACTTTATGCCAAGAGGTGAGTGGTACTCTTCAGTGACTACTAGAAAACCCCTTGACTATGTGCTCATATGATTCGTTTTGACGAGTCCGACAGATTGGATTTAGTAACGATGGTCTGATTATGGAGCCAGGTGATAAGTGAACCTCTTTTTTACTTTGGTTTGCTATTAATTTGTGCTTTTTAATGTTTCTAAACTATAATTTATTTGATGGGGAAGCCACTATAGGGACCATTTGGTGTGATCGATGTCTGTTTTTGCTGTGAAACGCACGTCTGGTATGAGCCAAAATGGATGATTTGTGGCGCTTGTCAGTGAAGTGGCTTCTGTTTATTGACTACTGACAACATGTCCTACAAGGATTTTCATTTAAATGTAAAATGGGTGTTCAAATGCGTCAACCGACCAACAAATTGATATTGTTGACTAAGTGCAAGATTGTTTTTTTCTTTCCACGACTGGTCTAGTCTACATAATCCCATTGTAAAACTTGGATCTCATTTCATTCATTAATTGTAGTAATGATAACATACTGTTTATTTTATGGCTCGACGACAATGTGTATGTATATTTATTATTTAATTTTTGTTTCAAATCTATTTTAACAACAAGCATTGGCGGCCTTGTAGTGCAATTTGAAATTAACATGAATCTAAGTTATTTTGAAGACGAGGTGAGTTTCTTCGTATTATATTAAACGCTAAAGTATTATTTATGTTCTGCAATTGTTGAATATAGTTAGTTTGAAGACACGTTATCACTAGGCAACTTACTTGTAGACTCACTATCATGTTAACACAAGTTTAGTGTTCGACTAAGTTTGAGAGTAAAGCTGAATGAGCAATAAGTCAAAATTAAAATCGACTAAGTGCGAGTAGAACTCAAACAATATATACAAAGGGTTCCGTACAATCGTAGAAGACTGAAGAAAAATGCTAAAACAACCAATTTTACAACAGCCGTTTAATTTTTTTTTTATTTTTTTATTTTTTTTTGGGACAGTATTGGTATAATGCATAACAGTGTTGTTACTCCAGACACGTAAGGAGTAAATTTCAACTGTCTACCACCCTTTAAGTACGGAACCCTAAAAATATTTAAGTTATTTGTCTAACTCGACATGTATTTAGAAACGTAATCCCAAACAGTTTGCCTATTGTAAACGAATCGGTAAGCCGGAGTTAGTGAGTGCGTGCGCTGTCACACCTGTGCTGTGTCACACGGTGGTGGGGGGCTGCAGCACGACGGCGGCGCGCCGCACCTGCAGCGCGGCGGGCGAGTAGCGTGCGCCCAGCGTGTTGGCCTGCGTGCTGGCGTTGGTGTTGGCCGCGCCGGCGACACTCGCGCCGCCCATCGCCGCCGTCATCGGCGCGCGGATCGCTTCGCGCGGGGTGTACACTGCGTCCGCGGGTAAAGCGGCCTTCTCACTGGGTAACAGTTGATAATTTCATCGTCAGTACTAATTTTTTGTAGTGAAAACTTCTTTAGGCACGTTTGTGCACTTTTGTAATTGGAAAAAGCACTAAACTCGGGACCGTCACGCTAATAATACATATATAGATCCACTAGAGGGCGCTTATCTTAACATTGAGTTCTGTCAGCTCTTTATTAATTAATGTCACCAACCTGCCTATGTGACGTTTTAAGTTCGTCGTTTCGTTTAAGTTTCTGTCGGCAGTCCCATGACAGCCAATTTTTTTTTAATGTATATTTACATTATATATATATATATATTCTTGATAATATTAAATTTTCTTACCTGTCTAAATCTTCAGTCTTATATTCCACGCTTTCTAAAACAAAAGAATGTAAATGTTTAGTATGGCTTTATTACTTTTGAATCAACCTAACAGTCAGATTCTAAAGACATTTTTGAATAGATGTGATTCTGAATTAACGTTGGAGGGGGCAACGTTTTTTTTTTTACAAGGTGATGTTTTTTGTATAATTATTCATATGTATGTAGTATTACACCCGTGCCGACGATCACTTTATATGACTAACTAACTCTTAACTTGAGACCTATAATCACTTGTGTCATCTACGGTGTAGACCCTAATGGAAAAACGTATCTCCATAGTAAAAAAACTGTTATAAAATGCGTAAAAATCGCCTCTTTTAAATAAAAAAAAAGTAAATAGCTTACCTCTTCGCCTTCGACACCTAATAATTAGACAGAGCACGATGACAAGGAGCGCGGCGATGACAAGCGCCGCGGCTATCAGCGGCGCCACGTGTGCTGTCTCTGTTAGCGAAAAATTATCTGCGTGAACAAAATTACATTAACGTTATAACATGCACATTACACGTCCACATACACAAGCAGGTTAAGGGTTAGGTTTCAAGGATATTCACTATTTTAATAAAGGCTTGCAAATCTATAACAAAGTAATGGCCACAAGCAGGAGAACATAGCGAAATAACAAATGACACAGAAAAGTTCGGGATTAAATATGTCTGATCAGTCGTAACTAACTACATTTATTGAATAAAAGGGGAAACAAGCAAAAGATGATTGACATAATTATGTGATCTTCTTTTCCTTTTGTTTTTTCGTGTAAATATAATAATATGGCCGGTATATCGACGAAGGTGTGACGAAATTTATCGTGTCGGTTTTAAACCGACGCCAATGCAGAAGTACCCACATGTACTTCCTAATCCGATAGTAGATAAGTATGGTGCTCTTCCAGAAATACCTTGATGGAATGTTAATCTGAGATTTTTTAAGGCGATTCAGTTGATGCTCAGAATTACAACTTTGTTATGATGTGTGATAGACTATATCCTCCGAATTCATCCACAGACAGCAAATACGTCTATCTCCGCTGGATAATATTGAGTAAGGGTAACGGAGGCCTGTGATCATATCCACTTCTCCGATAGAGATTTCGATTTCGCCGTTTCCTCCAGTGAACCCTCTGTTCTTATTTTCATGTGTTGACAAAAAACAACGTGTTTAAAGAATAGGTTAGTCTCTACTCGACAGAACTTTAGACGGAAGAAGCAAGTTCTCCCCATAAAGAAAGGCATTTTCTGAAGAATACTAGCAGCGTGAGTCACACATTGCTGTTATTCTTGTTATAACTCCTCTAGCTAAGCGAAATGATTGTTAGGAGTAGGTTCTAGTCTTTAGTGCACTGAGTGGGGGTTCAAACCCGCAACCACTTGATCGCACTTTTTATTTTTTGTTCAAATAGTTTCTGAGATATAACAACACATTTCTTTATTGACTGTTCACTTATGCCAGTAAAGAAACAAATGAAGACGGTCGCATCTTAGTTGATTCCGCGTGCGTGCGTGTCACCCGCGTTTGTGTCGTTATGTAGTTATGACCAGTTTGTTTTAAATTTCGGAGCAAATGCTCAAAATGTAAGTATTCTATACAGTATTATTTTCACTTAATACCCTATTGCCTGTCAAGTTTAATACGTTAAACTGTTTCATTTTGAAATAGTACCCTATTGACTATTTCATTTTTATAAATGAGCAATTTTAAATGAAATTATTTCAAAATGATACTTTATAGCTCTTGATTTCTTTGAGATAATACTATTTTGCTTGTAACTGTTGATCATTGACTGGAAGTCTCAAATGAAATACTACCTTTTGTCTGGTATTATTTTTTACTTTTCTTTTAAATTTTAGCCTAACTCAAAACTATGAAGCGAAGTAAGAGGGCTGAAATGATAATGAGGGAAATCCACAATCGCCAAAGTACGTCCGAAAGCAATTCCAAATGTAATTTTCCCGATGGTAATGCTGTATGTAATGCCTTTTTGCTGATGGTAATGATGTTAGTGGTCCAACGTATGTCCCCAAAATTAAAACGCAACGCCGTCGTGCATCACAGTCATCGAGTAGCCATTAAACGTGCGAGTACGTTTTTTGTTCTTCTGATGTGTTTTCGGCCTTCAGTAAGTGCAACAGTTTTCTATGTTGGGATCATTTCGATAATAGTCAGACATAGAACGATTGCGAATTTCACAACAGTACAACTCATAGTAGTAATACATGACATTCTACTATCCATCCTATCATATCTTATGATCTCCTCAGAAGCATTGGAATGGTTCTCCACTTATCTTCAGGGACCCCCCTACGACAACAGTGCGTACACGTCGATGATTTGTCATCGAATTGGTGTAATATTTAAATGCTGGTGGACGAGGTGTGGTCTGTCCGTAAACCCTACCAAATGTCAGGCGATCGTCGTAGACAGTAAATGGATTATGAGCAGATTGATACTACTTCCATCTCACCTGTAGTTTTCAATGGTTCAGTCATACCCCTGAGCTCAGTGGTTAAAGACCTGGGTTTGCATATTGACTCAACCATTGATTGGCGTTCCCAGGTAACTCATGTGAGCCAGAAAGTGGCTGGAATACTTCGAACTTTATATCGATTAAAAAACTTCCTTCCTACTAAAATCAAAACTCTCCTTATGCAGTCCCTAATTATTCCTCTAATCGACTATGGTGATTTGTGTTGTTTCGACCTGAATGCAGATCTTCTTAACAAACTGGACCGCCTTCTCAACAACTGCTCGATTTATTTTCAATCTTCACAAGTATGACCATGTGTCTGTTATACGTATCCGAATTAAAATGGCTTCCTATTCGCCAGCGTCGTAATCTGCGAGCACTAATTTAATGTTAATATCCACTGGATATCTAGTAATTATTATTATATACAGAGTCTAATAATTTGATTCTTTTGCTTTTATTGCTGTTTTTTTAGTTGCTGTATGACATTACTCGTTTGACTTTGACTTATGTTCCTGTGTCCCCTAGATTGGGCAGAGGGCATTCACAGGTCTGCTTAGGGCGACCACTTCTACGCATTCCTAGGGGATTCCAGTCTAGGGCTTGCCTTGGTATATGTTCAGAGTGCCTTGGG
This sequence comes from Callimorpha dominula, assembly GCA_949752705.1. NCBI lineage: Eukaryota > Metazoa > Arthropoda > Insecta > Lepidoptera > Erebidae > Callimorpha > Callimorpha dominula. The sequence continues at coordinate 5,453,100 of OX457000.1, read as the reverse complement.
AGCGTGTGGTCGATCCAGTACCACGGCGTTTGATCTGTTGGTCGATCGGGATTTCACCGCAGCGTTCCTACAGACTTAGGTTGGAGATTTTCTCGGTCCAGTAAACACCGAGAATATGGCGAAGACAGCGGTTAATAACCTGGAGTTGATGCAAGATATCCTTTGTGACCTTCCACGTCTCACACCCGTACAGCAACACGGTTTTTACGTTGGACCGGAATATCAATTGTCACATTACTCGTTTAGTTGTGTTTAACTGTACTTTTTTTTTAAATATGACTGATCTTTTGATACTTACTTCATTTCTAATAACCCTTTCTTATTACCAAACAGTGTTTTTGTTATAACCGTGTAATTGTTATCTTTTTTGGTATATAATATACCTACAGTGAGTGAGAAATTATTTCCCACTCACTTAAACCTTAACATTGTGTGCTTAATAAAAGGTATCATTATTTTTTACTACTTGATATTATCAAGTTAATAGTAAATTTTGGTAAGGCTAGATAGTCGTAAGTAAGTAATCTGATCGATTTGACCAGCCTAAACAGTATCATCTTCACCCAGTCATATAAAACTGCTAATAAAACTGGAAATATTACTGTCACACTCACTAAACTTACTTAACATAAAATAGAAGCATGTACCTTTAAATCTATGTATAAATTAGGACTTTTAAAGTCTTAGTTCCGCAGGTATGAATTTTTTAACTTTAAAATCGCGATTGGCCAAAACACTGTTTTGAAGATAATACCCCTTTGTTTGTGACGTGCGAATTATATTTTGGTGGGCTGTTACTCTAACCAGCTGGACATGAAGGCTGATCTGGACGCCTTTTTAGACAGGCCGTGGGACGCATAGCTATATGATAAGACAATTAGTTTTAATTGTATGTAGTATTTATAAGTAAATTCTTGTTATCTATGTCATTGTTAGGTACTTAATTTAGTTTTTACTTATTATTTGTATTGATGTGTCTCTTTGTGCTGTTTAAATAAATGTAGAAAAAAGCGGATCATCAGTTTTAAATTGTTTTGTACTGTGAAAAGGTAATGAATTCATTCTGAAACGGTATTTTATGCAATGGAACTAAATGAAAAAAAAAACACAAGGTGTGCTTGTTGGCAATATAGTTGAAAAAAAGCGGAACTCACCATGCACAGTGAGAGAGACAGCATGCGAGGAGAACCCCCTCTCGTTCTCCACGTGTAGCACGTAGTCCCGCGCATCTGCGATTTGCGTGTTGGTGATTAAGAGAGTGTAGCGGTAGCAGCCACCGTCTGTCGCCGGCTCCATACTGTGATAACGACCTGCCAAAGGATAAATTATGAAGTACTCTTTGTGCCAATTCTTTTAATGTATTACTAAAAAAATATCCGTTAATACCTTCTTGAATTATTTTCATTAAATGTAAAAAATATAACATTGAAAAAAAGTGGCTCACTACGATACTCAAAGCTTTTTTTAAGGTAAACTTTTTAGTTTTATCGTTGAAGTTTGCAGTGACTACACTCTATTTTCATATCACTGCTTTGGCTATCAAAATAAAGAAATAGTGTTAATTTTTACCCGTACCATTTTAGTGATTTCTTTCTAAGGATTGTTAGACTGAACATTTTATGGCGTTTGCCTTTATAATGATCTTATATAAATAGTTTACAATAAAATAGGAGTCTTTCGCATAAGGTACGCTCTGGCCTCGGGCTCTTGTACCCGAAGCGTGCGTGCCGTCACTCACCGATGGTCTGCGGCACGTCGAGGCGCAGGCTGCCCCAGAGCCAGGCGGCGCGGCGCGGCGGCGGGTCGGCGCATACGGCGGCGCCCACGCGCGCCTCGCCGCCGCTCCACGCGTGCGCCGCGCCCTTGTCCGCGCCCACCGGCGGGCCCAGCACGTTCAGCGTCACCGCCTCCGACTGGTGATTCCTACCGATCGTTTAAGTCGATTAATCACAAAACTTTTTCAAAGTTCGAACTTAAAAACTGTCCGTACATAAGATATGTTAACGAAACTGAAATTTACATACTTGCTAAAATCAGATATTGTTTCTCAAAACATAGCTTTAAGGGAATTTATAAAAATATGGGTCTCTGTTCGACATCTATACCATAATTTGTAACTGTAGTTGACAAGAACTAGATTTTGAAACATCGATACATTTAGGTTAAACAAAAAGAACTTTATATCTAATAATAATAATTATTATTAAAAGAACATAATAATTAGAAAATACTGTTTGTATATCAAACAGTAAATACTATACCAAACCCATTACCCAAAAAATTTAATTACGTAATCCTACCTGTCCTGTAACCCAATTTGGTTGGTAGCTACACAGGTGTACCGACCGTGTTGGTCGTATGACACGTTATGTAGTTGCAGTTGTGGTGTCATAGAGATCGGGTAAGCGTCATCTTGTAACGAGTTGATGCGAGATGAAGCGGGGCTGTGAAGGAAAGGTTAGTAAGTATATTCAGAATATACTGAACTGAAACTATTTGAGATGTTGTCAGTGTTTTGACAACATCTTAAACTGACCCAATATTGGAAAATCATTACCATACAAAAATTAAAAAAAAAAAAATATTTATCTCTTTATTGTACACCTTTCATGTAAGATACAATAAAAAAACAGGCATAACATTTAGCGGGCTTATCGCTCACGGCGATCTCTTCCAGACAACCTTTGTACGGATATTAACAAATATATTTCAGGGTAGTCTGTGGTGTACTGAAATAGGTTAATGTTGATTTTAATATATACTTAGTATTCTATACTTATATTACCATAACCATACTACATAAATATGTATATATATACATATATAGTAATTAATGGAATAAATATTAGAACGTTGTTGTACACCTAAAAATATCTTAAAAAAAGATCTTCTACGACACGTGCAAAACTAGCAATTAATAAAGTTAAAATTCGTAATCAACACCAGTTAATAAATATTGGTTCAGTGCATTAACTCGTTCATACTCTTAATATTGTAAGGACATCAAATTGACAACAAAAAAGATCCTACAGTCGGGTAGAACAACCTGTCAGAATTGCTCCTGCTAATATTATAAACGTGAAAGTTTGTGAGGATGTATGGATATACATCCTCACAAACTTTCACGTTTGGATGTTTGTTGCTCTTTCACGCAAAAACTACAGAATCGATTGCGATGAAACTTGATATGTAGATAGATGGACACGTGAATTAAAATATGGGTTACTTTTCATCCCGATTTTCCCATGGCATCGTGACTTACGCGGGTGAGACCGCGGGGTGCAGCTAGTAAGTAATAAAGTAGACTTACTTATGATACCATGTATAGGAGGGCGAAGGATTACCCTCCGCCTTGCACTCTAGAGTCACTTGGGAGAACAAATTTGCTTCAACCACAGTATCAGGACCAACCCATGTCACTCGCGGAGGATCTGCAAATACAATAATATATTTTGTTATCTGTTTGAAATTGTAAACCAGTGAGGTTCAACCTTAATAATCACTAGCTCAGTCGGTATAACAACAGATGCTGTTGAACATAAGATGTGATAATAAATATACATTCATTGTGTTCTAACTATCATTCCTATTTCAGATTTGGTTAAGGTATCGTCCCTATCCTGTTATAGGAGGCGAATAGAAGATAAAAACTTACATTTCACATCAATTTCAATCTTGACCGAGTCTGAAGTACCCAAGGAATTCCTTGCTTGACAGCCGTAGATGCCTGAATAAACAATTAAATTTTGATTCTTTCTGCGTGTAAAAAAGTAAACAAAGTTCCTTCTATACCTATTAGTTAATAAATTCTTACCAGAATGATTTCTCGCCACTGGGGCCAGGATGAGTTTAGCGCCATTAGTAGCAACGACCTGTCCGTTCTTGGTCCACCACACATACGGACTGGGATTTCCGTCAGCTTTGCACTCGAGGGTCAAAGCGCTGGAGCCCTCCTCTAGATTGGCCAGAGTACTGGCGTCACCACCAACTATGGACACTACTGGAACAACTGATACCAGATACTCATTAGGTTTAGTTTTTTAATAATGATATATTTTTTGTAGCAAGTTCAAAATTCTTAATATTATAAACGAGGATTGTGAGGATGGATGGATTGATGGATTGATGGATGTCTATTACATTACATTTAACACACAGATAGTTCATGACCTAGTTTACAAATAGGGTATAAATAAGTAAATAGGGTATAGTAAGTAAATGCAGGCAAATTAGAAATACTTTTCCCCCAAAAATAGATACTAGAATTCTTTCTTTACTTTTTGTTTGGAGATTCCAAGTCAGGAAGTTAACGAAACATAAATAGTTAAATTATGTCTGAACAGGCGCAAAAGACGACCAATAATCTATTATATTATATTATCTTACTAATTTCGGATGGGTCTAAGAGGTGGCGTCTAAATAAGACACGTTATGACAGGTTTAAATTATTTATATCTAGCTGAAATGATATTATAATATTGTTTTTATTTATTATAATTTAGTTTTTGCATTCGTCATTTTAAGTAGATAATACTTAAAAAATTGTAGCTATAATAATCAGCAATAAGGCAAATTGTTTTATTTTTAATTTTACTACTAAATAAAGAAATGTTGAAACTGTCTCTATATTTTCCTAATACAATTCCTTAAAAATATAATATCTTTTACGAAAAACATCCGAATACGGAAAACATCCGAAACTATCGGATAATACGAAATAATTTCATATCCGTAACAAGTTCCGCATCCAGATCCGATATTTCATATCGTTAACATCCCTGCTCAAAACTATACTGTCTTACTCCTAGTTCCACCTGTCGCGACACTCGGAATATGGGAATATTATAATCTAGTATGCGTTTTTTTTTTAACTCGAATATTGTTACGTAAACATAAATCTTATAGCTATTCGAAAAGGTACAACTTATTATCTTTTGTATGCGTAACAGATAAAACAAACAGCAATAAATGCATACAATAATACTGCTTTTATTTCTTCCTGGGCTACAGAAGCAACGCCAGCTAATTGCTTATTGATTATTTTCTAGTTTGCAGCCAATGCAACTGGCAACTGGCGGAATGAAAATAAAGGCTGATCGTTTCTCTTCTACCCCGTAGGCTAAATAAATTAAATTGAGTTAAATGTTGTTACAGTTACTCAATATATTCAGGATTGCATTGTATTATAATATTGGAATATGTTAAAGATGCTTTTATTTAGAGTAAATAGCAGGTTTAAAAACCAAATTAAATTTGCCCATGTGTATCATGTTTTGAAACTTACATGTAACATCTAGCATAGTGTATGAGTCTCGGTAGTAAGGTGATGGGTACGAAGGATGATGAGCGCGGCAAGCCAGCTGTCTTCCATGGGCAGACCTCGTGGCGCCGAGCTCTAGGACTGATCGCGCTGCCCATACTCTCGGCCGTTCTACCTCCGAAGCATTGGTTTGACTCCAAGCTGTCAAACGTTCTTTTTCTGAAATAATAAAGTGATATTTCGTCAGATTACAAATCACGAGGTTCTGTTCCAGACTGGACTGACAAAATATTAAACAATAATATAATTAGGAGAAATGAACAAAAATAAAGGGGATTAGTAGACGTTAGACGATTGTCAATCATAATGAAAAATTCTTGTATATTTTATAGATTCTTGTATTTAATATACCCACTAACTACACAATTATAAATAAAAAATACGCCCGACTCAAAAACCCGTCAACGACTACGAATGGCTACAGATCTTCTCGAATTATAGCTAATAACACTCTTAATTAAGTCACCTTTCATACAAAAGCCTTTTATGACAATATATAATATTGTGTGTTGTCTTATTGTATAATTTTTTAGTTGGCATGTTGTGGTTTTCATTATTTGAGGGAGTATACGTAATTTTGTATGGATTAATTATTATACTGTGACAATGCTGTGTATGTAATTTGTCGGAGATCCAAAAAAAATAAATAGAAGCAAACATAATCAAAATCGGTCCATCCGTTTACGAGCTATGATGCCACAGATAGACACATAGATACATAAGATACACAGATACGCAGATATACACACGGTAAACTTATGCCACCCCTCCTTTTTGAGGTATTAAATATATAAATACAAATAATATTTAAATACAATAAAAATGGTTAAACAATAAAATTAATAGACATAAATTTTGGTGCTGTAAAAAGAAAAGGACATTCATGTTAAAAATTAATTAAATAAATACATAATGTGGTGTAATACTTGTAAAGAAATTCCAAATACATATAAACAATCCTATTACATACCTATATATATGTATTAACGTTTTGGTCTATACTACAACTAAAGGTCTGATACACAGTATATGTATTCAGATTATTTATAATTATTATATATTAGAGAGATATTTTGTTTGTATAATGCTATAGATGTGATGAGTACCATGACCACATTTAACCATGAGTCTTAAAGTCTGCCTACAATCTCATAATTGTTTATTTCATTAAAAACACTGCCTACCCTATTTATCTCTGAAAATTTTTAACATCGCAGTAACCAACTTGATTCGACAAATTGAATAACACCTCATTGTAAAATCATTTTCGGTTGGTAAATTACTCCAGACCGCAGATTCGTACGACGTACATACATGGGACTAAATTTGTAATAAACCCTTGGTAATTATTTGGGTCGAGTTATTCATATTTACAATGTATAACAGACATTAACTAACAAAATGTAGGGCGTTATTTGAAACTTGATTATTTAGGATCGCACATTTCTCTATGCGTGTTATCTATTACAAGTTAGATATAGCTTTGCAAGAATTAAATTAAATATAGTTACGGTCAGACAATAATATCATAATTCCAAATTCTTCTTTGAATATAGCAAAATAGTACAGCTGAATATGAACATAAATAGGTCTTTAGGCAAGAACTTCCATCGTGAGCGAACTAGGTTTAGTTTATTAAAATCTGCAGTACAGCCAAGTCATCATAAATAAAACTACGCCAAACAATCTTATAAACACAAAACCGTTATTTCAAACATGTTTTTCAGTGAATTGTGTTCAGGTGGTTAGAATTTTCTAGCTCATAAATTGGAACTTACGGTACATTATGCCCCCAGGTTGAATATAATGAATTAAGCGATTGAATTGACTGACTGATTTCCTAGAAAGAAATGAAGTCTTCATTAATGTGGCAAACTGTCATCAGTCAGCATACTTTATCAATGCTATGCTATGAGGGCAAGGTACTCTCTAATTTTGCTGAAAAAAAGAATGCCTTTATTACCTAAATACCACTCGATGTAAGCAGGTGGGTTTCCATATCTAGCTTCGCAGACGACAGTAGCTCTGTTGCCAGCTGGTACGGTAATGTTTTGTCCAGGCATTACGTGGGATCCATTAAACAATATCCGAGGAGATTGTGGCGGTACTCGTACTGCTAATGCCGCAGGGGGACTTGACAGGGCATCCTGGAAGTAATTTAGTGTTGTTATTACCTTAAGTTAAATAATAATCAACATGATTCTTACATTCGATAGGCACAGCATTTAATGTTATGGATCCAAATTATTTGATTATAATAAAAAGAAAAGGTTTAGTACTCTATACTTTGTCAAATGAATTACCTGCACATCGTAGTTGCTGGCAGTGACTTGACACTGCCACTGACCGTCGTCGAGTTGTAGCGTGGCAGCTCGTACCCATAGCGAGCAGTCACCCCCGACTGGACTGTTCTCGTTAGCCCACTCATACTTGCCCCGGTATATACCCACTGGCTGTAAACCAAATAAAGTAAATATTAATACTGAAATTCCTCACAAATGAACACCTAATGAATGAATGAAATAGATGCAGGTATATAGGACACCTAGGCCTACAACTATTTTAATAAATTCGTGGCAATCACATTTATTCTTGAACACGTATTTCAGAATACAGTAATCTGATTTAGTTATAATGTTAGCTGTATTGCTTAAATCTAAATTACGAGTAACTGTGCATAAACCTGTAAAGCCAACAGAAAAAGTCAGACTGCAGATATTATGCTTATTGGAGGATTGTTTCGCTTTTTAAATCTATGAATAGGTTTTCACGGCAAACAAAAATTAGCTGCAAACTATTAACTATAACATGATAATGCTTTTTGGAACTGCAAATTAAATCAAAATTCATATATTCATATCGATCGTTTTGCTAAAAAAAGATATTTAGTAACGGTAATAGAGTTAGGCAGGTAAACACAGGTATTCTAGATTAATCTTAAGCACAATCCACTTATAACAAATTTATTTTATACAATTACATACTTCCGCACATTAATCTACTGAGAGCATAACAAAGTTGATTACTGATAATTTATGTATACAAATACTAACCCAACGTCTTTATAATATAATGACATACAATCAATACGTACTCATTAACATCGTGAGATAATATACATTTCATCGTAGTCCATAAAAAGTAAAACCAATCAAGACAAAATCCTAACAATAACAATTATGTAAGTATCTAAATGGGCACTTACATTGATGGAATATCCAGAACCAATTTGACTCACAATATTTAACTTAATTTAGTTCCGCATGTAATAGTATAATTATTTAAATCTATACCATGTTTAAAGATCGAATAACATATAAACTCATTGCCGTTAAAAAGTATTAATGCAAGCCCGTATACATGATGGAAATGAATGGATCTTCTATAAGAACGATAAAAGCCAGGAAGTACAAGAATGAAATGTATATGGGGCTGTTTTATTCAGCTGTTGCTATACAAATGCTACTCTTGTAATGCTTATGAGTAATCTAAATTTGACATTCTACATTAAAAAACCAAAGAACCATTCTCTGATACACATGTCATCATGTCATAGTTAATCGAACTATGCTCCAACTGTAGTAGTTTGCTCTGCTAGTTTTAGTATAGATATGAATATTTCATTGGGTTTATGTTATTATTAGTGTAGCAGAACGTAACTTGAAATCTATACTCTGTACTCAGAGCAAACGCGAGGCCATTCAAGAGAATATTAAATCGTTTCTTCCCATTACAGAATCTAACCACATACGGTTTTTACGCGATAATAGATAACTTACACGCTTTGTATTACCAACGATTACTTATTTTTCGGCAAAAAATTGTAGAATTACTAGCAACAACCATTTTATACTAATAACAATTTCATATTTAGAAACAAGTAGGTATTTTCAAATTCAAACATATTTTAAGGAACGATCAAAGGGTAAGATAATGAAAACTGCCGTCACGATTCTTGAAAACAATTTCATTTCATCATATTATTTTCCAGAATTGCTTATTTCAGAGAAAATACTTACTAATTGATCATCATATTATATTTCCTTCGCAAGTTTTAATTAACTAATGTTTTTTTATACAAATAAGTGGGAAAATAAACTCTGAATTCTCTCGATGGTTAGCAATAAACTGGGTTAGTGCAGGTTTATACTCCTGTCTTTGTAGTATTTGTTAATAACACCTACTCATGTAATGTCATTAATTGAATCATCAATGGAAATGTAATCAATTCGTTAGGAATAAAGTGATGTTTGTAATAAACAGGAACACGCTCGTAAGTTAAAACTATTGGCAAATTTTACTAAACCTTTTTGTTTGTGTATACAATCACGTTTGTTATATGCTAGTCCATCACCGGCATATATTTCAACTTTATTCTCAGTACAGCCTAATAAAATGTAAATAAGTTAGGTGAACAATTAAAAATCTACGAGAACTGTACGGACCAGATAAACATTTTATCTCAAATAAACTAATCTCAGCCTTTCGCAGAATCGTAATGAATCTAAAGCTACACGAATTAAATCTAACTTTTGTTTTGCGGCACAAATATTTTAATTAACTAAAAGGTCTAGGGTAATTCTCGGCATTTCTGTTTATTACGAATAACCTCACTCGGCTTCAATGGGAGCTGCAGTATGGCTGAAGTATAAAACACGAGATTTCTACACTTTGCATAAGCGGAGTACGGTTGAGCAGTTTTTTCCTTTTATCTCTGCCAACAATACGTGAAAAAAACATAAGGCCGATGATTTACAAAATTGCAGCGCGAACAACCGTGCACAAAGAAAACCTCCCTATTGTGTATAACTAACATATGCACGCAATCTCATAGTAAATACTTATCTAGATGCGTGTTCAATAGGTGGAAGAGATTGGCTTGCTAGTTACGCTTATCGTTCATCGCCGAGTCTAGCAGAAATCAATTTTCTTCGTTCCGAATGTAAGCCAATCTCTTCTTCTTGGGACTTGAATTATATTCAATAGGTTCAGTACAACTATTTTATTAATTAAACTGATCTAAAATAGAATTTTACACTGATATGATATAATACAATCGATGGATGTGCTGTTTTAAGACTGCAGTTTAGTTTACCCCACCAGTTAATGGCTATATTAACCCGCCTTCCCCACAGTTGCATAACGCAAACGTGAAATTAAAGAAAGACACCAGAGAACTGTAAATCGATTCGAGGAGGAATAATTTCTAATCCAAATTTTCTGTTGGAATTTACATTGATATTTTAGAATCACTCGAAGCTGAGATAACGAAGGACTGATACTTGATACACGAAACATTAATCAAAAAGAAATAAAACAAAAGCGCGGAAACAGCGCTATGGGCAGGAATATTTATATTGGATTTCCTACCGATTATACCGATTTTATTAGAATAATATTTAAACGTGTCAGTCTTAATAGTCCGGTCAATTTAGACCAAAAAATGAGAGTGAAGGTACATAAAATCCCAACAAGCTGAAAATCAGTAAAATTGTTCAAAACATAATTATAAACAATGTTTAAAAGTTCCCCATCATTCCCGTGTATGGAAAAATTTTTATTCAAGGTCAAAGGTCAAAAAAATGAGTTTTTCGCGATTTTCAGCAAAACGGTAAGTTTTATCATAAAAGTACCTCAGACAAAAATTGTAGATGATAAAATTATCTATAAAAAATGTATTAATTTTTTTTTTCTTACGAGCCACCGTTTTGTGCTGAAGTTTCTAAAAAGAGTAATTCAACTCAACAAGAAGTTATCACCAGCGGCATCCGCTTTCTTCTTTCTATGTACGGAGCTCCTAAAAAAACTACCTGTTTAGATAAGCATCGATATGCATGTTTCGTTAAAAATACTAAAAATAAAAAACAAGTTCAATTAGCTTGTCTTCCTCCAACCTCAGTTGCTGCTCATCAACATCTTTTTCGGGTATATTTAATAATATTTATTAATATTTTCAGTTTATCGCGAACAGACAGACAGACGCGGTGGGGGACTTTGTTTTATAATATGTAGTGATATATAATATATATATATATATAGTGATATGAATACCACTCACGAAAATCTCTTATAAGAATGTAATTGATTACATAACAACAACTACACAAATTACATTTACAAACTTTTATTACGTATGCTTCGTTACGAGACGTAGTTATGAGGAAATTTTAAGAAACCAAAGTTGTTCTTAATTAAATTGAAAACAGTAAGGTTTTTCAAAAAAACTCCATTTAGTCCAAAAAGGTCATATAATCCTTAATACTAACTAGGACAAAATTAGTACCGTACCTACTTTAAAGTATTTTTTAGCCCATTATATACCCATTTATTTTAAAAAAAACTTAGATATCATCATATTTCTTACAATAATTTTCTCATTAGAGCCACCTAAAACTTTAATACCTATCCTGCTTATTAATTCCATCCATTAGAAACTTAAGTAACAAATGGCTAACATACATTTTCCAATAATGTAGAGAACCATTAAAAAGGGGTATGTCTCAGGCTGGCAAAGGAAATTGTTGATTTCAATGGACATTACTGGTGGTTAGCTCAAATAAACGACCTCAGAATGTACGATTTGAATCTACCCTCGTTTGGACTTATATAGACTGATCTTTTGTGAAAAAGGTTTAAGTTTTCTGGGTGGTTTATTAGTTAAATGGGTAAATTTGGATTTCTTTATTCAAAACCGATCGTTTTAAAAATTTTACACCACCTTTTGAAAGGGAAAGGGCAAGAGAAGAGCGGAATCAAAAACATTAGCTCTATGAAAGTAATATAATTCGGTTAAACACTGATATTATAAAATATAACACTTACGTTTATAGCTTCTCGAATGCCGATGGTTGACTGATATGATATATTTTAGTTTATGGTTGACTGACTGTCGGAATTTACATACTATGTTTATGGTCCGAATGCTGTTTTAAAAAACGTCGGTATTTGTGCTGTGACATTAGTTGAAAAGAACGAATGACAGTTGTAATCGATAAACTTATCGATTACCAAAGCGAAACGTAAACAAATCAACTAACAAGTGACTTTTGTATATAAATATAATGGTAGAAAGTAATGCAAGTTACAGTTTGTATTCATATAACTTTTTAATATGCGGTGCCTTATCGTTCATCCGATTATCCTGAAACTTTGCATACACTTTGCCAGGGAAACAGAGAAGGACACGGGGTACCTTTCATCCAGAAAAATAGTACTGTTTCCGAGGGATTGAAAAATTATTTTTACTCGAGCGAAGCCGCGGACAAAGGCTAGTCAAACTATAAAAGACTTCTAAAACATAAGTTAATAGAAAAAAACTTTTTTTTTTTCAAGATTTATGTACCATGTTAAGCATTGGAAATTAAATAACAAAAGGAAAAAACAAAGTTTGTATATTCTCTAAATAATATACAAACTCTAGTATACATACATTAATCGTAGCACTGCTTTATGTGAATCTAAAGCATTCCAGCAAAAAGTAGGTATCCATAATCAAATAAATATTTAATTATATGTACTAGACATCGTCTGGCAACCTGAATTTCGACCATGGTTTTTTCATTGGCCAGTATAACTTGAGTAGTTATTGTACAGACTTACTTACCATGCCAGGTAATCACATAATTTTTAATGAAGTTTAAGTTTTCAAGTAATTTTTTAAGTTGTATTGCATATTGTTAAAAAAAATTTGATTCCTGCAAGCACTTCTATATATACAAACTGTAAATATTCCAAAATTCACGTTACTACTTTCGCGATATTCTCAAAAGAAAAGAATTCTCTTCACGTATTAATATTATAATGATTAGTAAAAAGTTGTTTAAATCCGTAATAGAAATAAATAAATAAAGTAATGAAAGACTAAATTGACGTTGTCGGTTTCATTTTGGTATGAAAGTGCAGGTTCTGAAAATAAGAGGTAATGAATTTTCTCTAAATGTGAAAGCAAATGTCGGGGCAACAAGGTCACTGTTATGAATAAAAAAATATCCAATGTAAAAAGATTAAATATTATAATTTGGTTTCTGTTACATTAAATTACATTTTGTTTCGTAAAAATGCTTATTACCCTCCCGGTCTTGGTGCTTGTATGACAGGTAAACTTTATTCAGTAATGTATTAACATATTATCTGCTTTTTGCTTGGTGTTACGTATAAGAACGTTTTTGGTATGTTTCTTCGTATTTTCAGACATTTTTGTATTAAAATATACATTGGTGGCTTCTCCTTTGTATGCATTTGGAATTCCTTGTCCTGTAAATCCCCCCATAATATATTTCATAGAGTATTTAAAAAAATATAGACTTTTGTTACTTAAACCCAAATCATTAATGAATTGAAAATAGTAGAGGACAAAGAATGCCGCATTGAGAGATGTTAGAGACAGTTTTAGTTTAGATTACACGAAATCGATAGAGAAATGCTGGTATGATGCATAATTTCATAATATTGACTGTCACCTGTTATGTCACATTAGATTTGTCTATCGCTGCTGTGGTCATAAACTAAAAACTTTATTCAAGTTACATAATATATAGCCTTTTATATTTAACTAGCTGACCCGGCACACGTTGTTTTGCCATATTCATTGTTTCTAATGAATATTTTGGTAGTCAAATAAAAAATAACTAACTTATTGTGGGGATGGGGTCTATGACTGAAAGAAGAATGGAGCGCTGTGGTCTATTGACGGCCTATAAAAATAACAAAACACCAACCATTCATTTTCTTAATTCAAAGTACTTCATTAACTTAACTGACATATTTAAAGTTTAACAGTGGGAGAGCCATGCTTCAGCACGTATGGGCCGGCTCGAAAGGAGTGATATCAAGGCCTCACAGAACACCGGCAGTGAAGCAATGCTTCGTTGTACTTTGCCAAGCGAGTGAGGTTACCGGTGGCCCTAACCCTTCCCTCTCTCTATCTTCCCTCCTATCTCTCCATCTCCCCTCCTCTCCTACTCCCACCTTAAAGGACGGCAAGGCACTTGTGACTCTCGAGTTGCAGGTGCCCATGGGCGGCGGTAGTCACTTACCATCAGGTGACCCGTCTGCTCGTTAACCCCCATTCCATAAAAAAAAAGTTTGACATCGACTTGACGGCAATCGGTTATTACAATCGATTATAACAATCGCACTTTCTATTTTCACGGGGTTAAACACTTTAAAAAAATTGTCCCAATGAAAGTAAAAATACTAATATCGCTATTCAAATACAGAGGGGTTGATCGTAGAGGGTTGAAAATTCAGGGTTGTATGTATTTTCTAATGTTGTATCATAAAAAATTAAAAAAATTAGTAATTTATCTAAAAATTAAAAAAATAGAAATTTAGGGGTTGGACTATCCTTAACATTTAGGGGGATGAAAAATAGATGTTGTCGTATTCTCAGACCTACCCAAAATGCACACAAAATTCATGAGAATGGATCAAGCCGTTTCGGAGGAGTTTAATTACAAACACCGCGACACGAGAATTTTATATATTAGATTATAATATAACAGAACACTCAATGCCCGAATCCATCGAAGCAGCCCCTGTTCAAGAAACAACATTTTAAATATTATGGACTGAACCGGGTATGTATCTATTTGGGGATAATTATATCTCATCCGCACTAACCTAAATACAGGCACTCATGCCAGGGCTACATTACTCGCTTAAGGTCGCGTTTTATATACCTACCGGTTAGCGTTCCGCCTGATTCACAAGTGGCTGGTAGGGCCCTCACACGCTTACCTAAGCGCTTGCTAACTTAAGGTATTTTATATTAAAAACAAAATGCCTAAATGACGTAATTATTGCCCAATGAACAGTGGGTGCAAGAATCAGAGAACCAATGAAACTTTGTCATTTTTTAATTGCCGACAGCAGAAGAATTTATGTAAGTTATTATTAGATATAATATATGTTATTAATCTGTTTAATCTTTTTAAATTGAGTCACACAAATATTTTTAGTTATTACTTATTTTATTTATAAATTCTTTAGGTCTTTATTCTTTAGTCTCCTTTTATGTATTCAATAAATAAATATTTCTTATATACTAATAATAATAAATTGGGCCTAATAGATGTCGAGTAACAGTTTTCAGACATTTTTTTTCCTGGGCGGCACTTTTTTGTTGGTCACGGTATGAATGTTTATAACGCTATTTCATCTTTACAGACGCACCCGTATCCGTATTCATTGTGTTGACGAATCCGTGAAAAGGAACACACCATAGTTATTTTTTGATACTGTACACATCACTTTATAGTACGTCATTTTATAGTAGCGCGGTGGGCCAAGCGTCCTCAACTTTCAAAAGTGTGCACAAGATATATTTTTGATTACTGCTAACGCCAGGTATTATTATTTAAATTTTATAGGCTATTAGGCTAGCTATAGGCATTTAGCTGTAGGTATTTTCGCTTTTGTATACGAGTGATGTATCTGTTACGAAGTCACTATTATCTTATCTGTGGTAATACTTCCGACATCGTCTTACAAGTTGATTAGAAGTCATTCTACGGAATAGAGTTTTGCAAATCCATTACGCTATTTACATTAAGATGGTTGTTATGAACTCTATTATGTCCACTTAGTTGATGAGTTCAGAATAAACGCTTAATTAGGACATTTATATGAACAACGTTAACATTAACAAAGAGAAGCCAACATCTTGCATAAAATAAACGTAACATTTTCTTTAAGGCAATATTTAAATTCCTTAAAAAATCTACACTTTGTCGTTTAATGTATTAAATTTTGTCATGTATTGTCTAATCATGTTTCTTTTGTTTCTTGATATAGATGACGTAGACAATACATGATAAAACTTAATACATTAAACTCAACACTTAGCTATGAAATTTGTGTTATTTTACTTAGAATTCTTTAAAATACTTCTTCCTATGTGTCACTGTCGCTCTATCGTTAGGGCACCAACGCCAAACAGACCGCACTTAATAGACTCCGATTCATTTCACAAACTTGTGAAAGGATGATCTCTATAGGAGACAAAAATCGATAAAGTTGAATTGAAGGATATACAATGAAATGAGATTCATTTCAATAAACGTTGGAATTAGCCGCTTTCAATGTAAGACATAAAACGATACGTAAAAAAGATAAAAAATTCGGAAAGGTACTGTATGCACTTATTGAACAACAACAACAAAATAGCTTCGAAGCTTGCCTTAACTTGTTGCATTCTGAATCGGATTGTAACTTGTGATGAAAAGTGGATCCTGTATGATAATAAACGAGTCCGTTGCACCTGTTGGATACTGGAAAAGCAGCCAAACTTTGTCCCTTACGCAAATTATGACTAAGAATGCAACATTTATAATTACCGCTTCCTTAGACCAGGCTCAACACTTAACAAACAACCGATATTCGTTAATTTCTTTTGTTTACTCTCTGGGAAAAAAACTTTAAAAAGTTAAAAAGATTGTAATGAATATACTCGAGAGTCACTGTAACATTCTTTAAAATGAGGAAGAAATGAAAATAATGTGTTTATTTGACTGATGCTACCTATTCCAGTTAAATATAAAAGCTCCGTAATAAAAACTTATTAGTTAGATGTAAGGGTCATGTTCAAGTTTCAGCGTTAAGCGGAAGGAATAAGAAGAAAAGAAATAAGAAGCAAAGAGAAAATTGTGATCAAATAACATGAGATGAAAAAAATCTCCGCTTCGTTTCAATGGAGCCCTAACTACGTAAGTCGGTGGATAGACCTCCGTCATCTAAAGCCCGTACCCTTTTCTTGAAAGCAATTTATCATACAATACTTTCAGCAAATTACCACATGAATAATTCCGTATTCCGAAGCGGGATTTGACTAGAATTCGTTCATCCATGAAAATTGTCGCATTTATCGAAATAACTAGTTCTCGGTAGGCCCATTAGTTATTGGCTGTACATCACCACAGACTAAATAATGGTACAAGACTAATACTATATTTTTTCTTTAGTGATGTATCCAATAGATTGTGTAAGGGTAACTTCAGAATAAATAATAAGTTATTCTTTTAACTACGCAGATGATAGTTAATAAAACCTACTATCGTGTATTTCCCCAACAATTATTTTTACCTACTATTACCACTTTTGTTCCTATGTTCAAGCAGTACAATTCGGTAAATGCAAATATATTTTTTCAAGTCCAACTGATAGTTACGTTTAAGCAATAAAATCTTTTTAACAAAAAATTAAACCGGCGACAAGAACTAAAAAGCAAAAAATAAATAAACCTTAAGTCTTAAGTATTGAGCTTATTTACATAAACTATAAAATTTTATAAATACTTATTTTGAGTCGGCGCCAAACAACAAACTGATTAATTATCAAAATTTTATTTGTACCTACGTAAGTAATTAAATAATTTTGTTAAAAAGATTTTATTTTATGGTTTTTTTCATCATCAGCTCAGCTACATGATGTGGTGATTTCTAAACGCAATACCTGATAAAGTAATGAAAAGTAAACAGAAACACTATTCGTTCCTACAATTTTCGAGGGTTTCTCTAAATTTTTTCAAGATCCCATCATCAGATCCTGACTTTCTTGACATGGGACCACCCTTGAGGTATACCCATCTAACAAAAAAAGAATAATCAAAATCGGTTCATAAATAACGGAGTGAGGGCTGAACGGACATTAAAAAAAAAAAAAAAAATATTATACGGTCGAATTAAGAACCTCCTTTTTTTTCGTCGGTTAAAAAACAATCTCTTCAGCTTTATATTATAGTAGTATGGTTAGGTTATCCTTAAAATTCATACGTAAATTCAGGCTAGTGTCATACTTTCGTTTGACATCGTAATCACATTAAGAAAGGCAGACCATGTAATTACACGTGAACCTAGTGAAATGAAAAAAAATCGATAGGTATCAAAAATAATTACTAATACCTTTGAACATTTTGCAAAACGTGTGTAAACACAGTGATTGTAAGTTTCACCTCAACACCACCGAAACGTGACGGGGTTAGGGCTGGGAAACAAAACAGAGACAGTTGTCTGATTATTCTGATTAATCACCACCGCCGAGAACAATGCAAGACGCAATATCCGCTAGTGCGGACCGCGCCTTACGTTTATAGCGGTTTATGAGGCATGGACGGTGCTTTAACATCTGTGCGGATAGTTTTCTATAAAAGTAAAACTATCCGCACAGATGTTGTGACTTCGATCAAATATCACTTCACTTCGGGAGGTTATGAACAGATACTGTTGTTATTGGTATCATATAAACGGAAATGTTTCATGTGTTAGCAGTTTTCTTGCGAGATGACAACCTTTGTCCTGTTTACTAATGTTATGAATATTTTAGTATAAAAATAATAAATTATGAAGCTACGGCCTGACAAATATTATTTTGACTTTTTAGAATAGCGTACATGTGCATCAATATAACAACTGAATACCAGGCGACTTTAACACTGTTTGATATAAAATAATAACATTCGTTTATTTAACGGAAAATATAATACACAAACCTATCTTATATAAAGTGTAGAGAGTAAACGAAAATATTTATTGTACGTAGGAAGCACCAAGATTACACTTAAAAGCACTTACCCATGTTTCATCTTAGTGACTTCCCATGTTACGCGAACAGAACAATATCGGGAGTATTATAATAAAAAATGTGCTACACTGGCAAGGTGGAAGTGAACGGAGCTGTGGCTACAGTACAGGAAGCGCATAGACCCCACCAAAAAATTCTTTGAACTTCTTCAAACAAGTGCAAACCTGCATCACCTTATAGAAGATTACGTAGTAATTGCCACCTTTTATTACACCATACAACACATTTTATTATACATAAAGAGTTAAACAGATATAACATTACGTTATGAATCATAAGCAGATCTGTAACGACATAATGCGGGTGAAATAAAAAATAGAAAATCTTCTCCCCTCTCTGCCCTTTCTCTTTCTCACTCTCTAATACTCTGCTGCCTCTCTTTCTCTCTGGGTCTTTTTTCTGTCAGCCATAGGAGGCTCTGCAAATATAAGCCGCCGCCGGCCATCTTAAGTAATCTTAACATCCACGTCTACTACTTGGGACTTGTGGATCATAATCATAATAGCGTTGATATTGATGTTAATTCTGTTGTTACAAAGCTCTCTAAACTAGACGAAAACGAATCTAAAACGGACTAAATAATCACGGCACACTTCAACGGCAAGGTATGTACCTATACTTTAATTTCATTTTCGAAATTATATCATCATGACAGTCTTAACTGAAATATAAAAAGAATGCGCTTGGAAAATATACAGATCATTCCAATACCTTTTTCTCGTTCATCGTTTACAAAAACGATTATTTATTTTGACTCTTATTTTGTAAATCAAACACTACCTAAACTTATTTTAGAATATGGCAGCTTGACTTGCATAGACTCATTATAGGTAGGTAAACTCTTAACTAAAATAAGATAATTTTAGTTAAATGACGTGAACAACAGAATCGGCACCAGTGGCGCTACAGTTAGGTACTTACCAGTTAAACCTTTCGTGAGTTATCCAGTTATTATTATATTATATTATTATATTATATTCTTATTGACTCTAGCACGAAACTCACCGGTCGATAAGCTTTATAAACGACTAAACTGAACTATTGACACGAGTGAGTAGTCAAATCAGACGTTATTCCAATTCTGTAACTATTTTAGTGCGTATATCAAAGACGTTAACGTTATCATCAATAATCGTCATCAACAACGTTTGTTGATGACGATTATTTGGGATCGCCGCAATACACATTTTTCTTTCAGCTTTCATTACTGTACACACTCGTTCCGGCTATCATCATTGGCATCTTTCACACGGAAAAATAAATATTTGTATCTAATATCTCGTACAACGCTATCTATCACTGAATACAATATCATTGATAATATTTTAGGGTGTACGGCAATAGTAAATAATACTGCTAGTAATTAATAAGGATACAGAATTATTTTGAGGAAAATAATAAGTCAAATAATATTCATAAATAAAATATATACATATATGTAGAGTAGCTACCCAGCCACACCACAGTGTGCAAGATTTCATTAAAATCGGTTCATTAGTTTAAGAGTTCATTGCAGACAAACAACGTGACACGATTTTTTTTATATATAAAGATGTATATATATATATATAGATTTACTACCTATATGTAAACACTTCAATCAGTTTAAAACTGCTTATTATTACTAATTGAGAGGGCCACCCTAGATAAAGCTGTTTGTTTCAGTTCATTTGCTACGTTATACGAGTAATTTACAGTCGGCATACATAAAAAACATATAGAAACTCACATTTACTTCAAGATATATTTAAATACTGCACCGAAGCGACATCGCGAGTATCGCTGAGTTATTGATTACTGAGATGTTAATTATATATAAGAAACTCCCTTCCTGTCCGTTCTATTATTTACTAAATATTGAAAATTACTGATACATTAATGACACGTTGTGCTGTGTGACCTGTATGTTGTGCCATGCTACGAATATTTATAGACACGGTTAAAGTGTGTAGTGGTAGTACAACTTGCGCTCAAAAGTTCCGTACGTTTCAGTATTTTCAGGATCTTTTTTTTAAATTCCTCTTTAAATGCTTTCTGCCAAACATTGGTTTACATAACGGTCGATGTTCTTACTACATTGTAAGTTTGACGTCTCACAATCAAATAGAACTACTAATTAACCGATTAATAATGCCACTTACTTCTTCTGCTTAAGCAGTAGCTAGTGGTTTAGTTTTACATATTTTATAATTTACTATTCGCTATAGTACATGTCATGCCCTTCCAGTGATTTAATGCAGTGTTCCCTTGTCAGATACACCCGTCTGCAACCAAAATCACAACATTAATTATTTTATAAATAAAGGACGTTTTATACACAAACATGAACAATTATTCAGGTTAAACTACAACCAGTACAATAAGTAACAAGGAAGTGAAAAACATCATGTAACCTAATTAGGGACTCCTAGTTATTATGAACCGCAGGAAATGAAGCAGCAAGCTCTTATCTACTCGGACAAGCTGTTTAACTACCGGATGATGTTTAACAGCCTGGAACAGCTTAGTCGCTTTGGTTGAGAGATAGCCAAAACGCTTTCTTTTTCTTCAAATGACCAACTGTTAACTAATAATATTAGTAACGGTTTAAATGTATTACATATTATTATTTACACATTATACATTTACATATTATTTGAATTTTGAGTCAGGCGACGTAACATCTATATATATTAAGGAAATTGTCCTCCATCCTTATTTAACGTTTTCAATTTTTTTAATGATTGTCAAGTTAACAATATAAGTAGATTATTTAACGATAATAAGGGGTGAAACCATGCAAAAAAAATCCGGGCCCGTAGCAGGCCCGCAGAGGTAGATTTCGTGATTTTTTTTTTTTTTTTGAAAATCTGCCCCCTAGTCCCTCCTTTGGGGGAATATCCCCCATTTATGAACTTAACCTTCATTTTTGCCTTGTTGATTTGTCGTCCAAGTTTGAAAGCAATCGGTGCATAATTGCGACCTCTATCGTGCCCGTAAAATTGAGGTACATACATACATATATACATTTTTTTTAATACGTACATTTATATATATATATAAACTTTTTAACTAGCGGTTGTTTTTGGGGTCTAGGGATCATAACTAGACCTTCTGTGAATAATTTTTTGGAAATTTGACAACTGGTAAAAAACCAATAGGTAGGCTTTCTTCGAAATCTACCTAATATACCGAGCGACGTTTAGTAAAAGGATATTGATTTGACTTCATAATCACCTACACTATTGTTGGCTACTCATATACCTATGGATAACTTGTATTATGAGAATAGGGAATATGCATGTATTTTTTTTTTATCTTTTATGGACTTGTTCCATAATTCTACCCTAATAAAAAATATAAATAACTTTGGCAATGTTTAAATTAATTTTTAAAATAACATTGAAAACATCGATAAAATTTGATCTGTTTGAACGCCGCCATATTTCGCGGGTCTTGGATGACGTCACGTACCACGCTTAGTGTTTGTTTCATAAACTTACTTAAAGTGTTACAGTAATTTTATACCGATTTCCAGTTGTAATTAATATTTATTTTAATTAATGGACCATGGATAAAGTTAAAAAACCATTTTATAGGTATTGCCTTGTCCCTAAGTGTAAAAACACTATAAGAAGTACACCCAATACAGTATTTTTTCCTGTACAAAATAATAATTGTGTACATTAATGAGAAGAGATGAAGTATCTTTAATATCGTGTTTATATTGTTGTGAAGATCACTTTAATGTAAGCATATTACAATTTAATTGCTAGTATAGTGTAAATTGGTCAGCAGTAATTTATGTTTTTTTTAAATATCAAGCAGTAGGCAAGTAGCTTGTCTACTTAAACTAGGTAACTTAAGTCCAATAAAACTTCATGAATATAACTAACTATACATATCTTACCTATCCTTTAGATTATAAAGAACAAGTATTATAATAATTACCTTGCGACTTTCACTCCTTAAACTTCAGCGGACGTAAAATCTGGATTTGATGCAAAATATATAGTCATCATAATTGCACCCATTTTCGGTAGATTTTCCGATTGTGCTTTGACAAACCTACATTCAGTCATTGTCCTAGATGATTTCTAATATCACTAGAATGCTTAAATTGCACTAGCTAAGAGCAAAAACCACAGGCACACCTATCTTTCTCCGTAAAACTACGAATATAGGCGCCGATAAATGACAGAACGTGGAATGACACGTCATGTTTTGTTTCGACCAATGGTGAAGCGTTTTGCAAAGTTGAATTTCGCGCCCTTATTTTGCATATTTTAATTAATATTTTTTGCAATTAAACACGAACTAAATAAGAAAATAATTGGTTAGGCATAATATCTGGACAATAAAGATTCAAGGGAAAATTAATCAAGTAAATTTAAACAACATGCATATTACCTATTATGTTGAAACCATAGAGATAATATAAATATAATAGGAAAGCTGGCTGTAGAAGCGTAACAGCATTAGAGAGAAAAAAATATTGAGCAGGTCTTGCTTACACAATCGTGCTTCCCAACAAACACGATTGTAGGGGACTGTGACAGCCAATCCAAAGAGAGAGAGATGCAAGACCTGCACAATCTTTTTTCTCTCTCTAACGCTGTTAAGATTCCACACACAGGCTAACATATTTATATTATCTCTATGGCTGATCGTGGTGATCGACTGGTGGATCGTTAGCTTGATAGTAAGAAAGAAAACGGCCTATATACATACCTACCTACTATACGGTCGGATAAACCTTTGAACCATGTAATAGAAAGTATAGTAAACGTGTACAAACAGAAAGAAACACATAATACACGTGGAGTACCAGTTGCGCCGGCAACATCAATCGTCAACGCTCCCAATTTGTTAAAGAGTCCTTTTAGAAAAAGTCTCTACCTCCCATTTGTACGCGTCCCACCTGTCATTGGAGGAATGAAGAAAATGTTCCAACTCAAACGAAGTGAAAATACTTACAGCATCGAATCTATCTAGTCTACGGCAATATTTCTAACTTTATTTACATGTTACATTTGGATTGGAAATGGCTAAGTGCATACTTACAACATGGCATTCCATCTCATTTTGCTTGCATGAAGTTTTACAACAAATTTGCAAAGTATTTTTCAAGTGTTCATACGAATGTGTTGCGAGATTTCAAAATATCATATAAATGCAGTTTCTGCACAATTCTCAGTAAGTATTCTGAAAACACTTCTAAAATTATTTCCTATTTTTGTGTTGCACATATCCATAAAATAAGAAGCCTATTTTTAAACAATATAATATATTGTTTAAATATAGGGGTAGCGAAATATTATTTCGTTTAATAAATGTGCATACATATTCTCTTCTCTTCTCACAAAGCTCAACCATTTGGAAACGGGCGGTTATAGATCGAAACAGGCAGATGTGATATTATGTTATCCATTTCTTTTTTCTTTAAAAATTTTACATTGGACGAAGCAAACTATTGTTACGGTGACTCTGTGTGTAACACACACACAGAGTCACCGTAACAATAGTTTGCTTCGTCCAATGTACAATTTATAATTTTTAATTATAATAATTATTTATTAAATCGACGATTTCGAATAATTGATGGTCAATTTTATGAAATAAAGATTTTATTGAATTTGGATTGAATTAGTTAATTGGTCTTAACTTACGTTTACATAGTTACAAAATTTAGTAAGTGTGAAGTCTTGGTGGGCTTTTTGCTTTTAAAACAAAAGATCATCATAATAATCATAATATATTATATACCTACATATAATATATGTTATGCATCTGATAATACCTACATATTTTCATGAATAACCCCTTTTATACGTAGTTTTACAAAATACAAATTTCTGTTCTATGTCATAATTAGTAGTTAGACATATTCAAATCTCATAAAACTCTATCAAAGTATTAAAATACTTGAAATCATTTTGACCTTTAATCAGCGCCTCGCATAATTTGACTAGCAATCAGTGGTAAAGTCAAATTTTGCAATAACAAAGAATAAAGATTGTGGTTAGGTACGCTAAAGGCCATACGCGAATAATAATATCTTAGTTTAAAACATACATTATGCATTTACATTTAATAATAACAATATTATTTTTTCCGAGGAATACCTAATTCTACCCAGTCTCTCACTAACGTGGCCTTTTGCATTAGGATTACATTTAATCAAGAGATAGGAGATATTCTCGCATATATTTACAAATATATATGTGGCAAAATAAACAAACTGAAATCTGTCCCAGTTGATATGAGATGCACAAAGGACACCACCATCACCGCTATATAAACTACCGTCTGTATTATCTATCTTATATTAAAGTACAAGGCTTACGCGTCTTTGAACCTCGAGATTGTCCGGATATACACGCGCCACTACCGGCAAATCTTTGGTAGGTTTCTATTCCTATCTATCCTATACGCTTTGAACAAGAATAAAAAGAAAAATGATTTTTATATTTTCTTTTTATGTTTTACCATCTGTTTTAATATGTTCAACAAACGGAAGACGCATGTTCAACATCAATCTTTCATAACATGCTGAACTTTTATTTTGTAATAGTTATGTAGCGACTTTCTCATACAAATTGGTGGGATACGACAACTGTTCCTCCACAGTTATGTTATTGGATTAATACGAGTGGTGATTATAGGGTAGAAACAGCTGGGTAAGAAGCAAAACTGAAATAGAGGCTAACAGAATTAATAGCATATTGATTCTGTGGGCTTCTATTTTATACATATATATCTTATACTTAAGTAACTAAGCGCAGCGACAACTAAAATATTCCCAAGACAAGAAGCAGAAACAATATCAATACAGTATGAAATAACGCATAACAAAAGAATAATTAAATATACTGTTTAGCGCTATTTAAAAAAAAATGCATGAATAAAACAATGGGTTTGTCACGTCTATTATGTAGTGTAGGTATATCTAGAATGAAGAAAGAAAGAAAGAAAATAAGTTTATTTCGTAAGACAAGGCATACAATATACTTTATACATAAAAATGCTTATACTAATATTAGGCTTAAGGACTGGTTTTCATATGACACTCAAACTTGATCACAGCTGAGAGTGACTTAATCTGTTCAGTGTCGTATCTCACCCGTTATTTCAAAGCGAATGCTAAGATTTAGTGACTAATACTCTTTTATTTATTTAAAACTTTATGCATATTTGTAGAAAGGCGGACTTATATATAGACCTAGAGCATTCTATACCAGTCAACCTTGGGGTGTGTATAACTGCTGTAAGGCAGGTGCAAAGATACTTTTGTAATTATTCATAATACAAACTAATAGTTACATTAATTACAACATAATATACACAGAGTATAATATACACAAACATACATAAGTACTTATATTATATACAGATTACATATAATATATTCATACATATCATATATATAAGTAAATACACTACGAATACCACTATAAAGTCGTGTACTAGCGTTGATGCTATTTATTGTGGTGGAGTTCTTGTACTTCTTTTTAAACGTGAAACGGTTTGTGGACATCCTGACTTCGGAAGGAAGCGCATTCCAGAGAAAGACTGATGTTACATAGAAAGAAGAGTTGATGGAGTCGGAATTTGCCAGCCGACTCGGAAACAGTAGATACTTTATTTTTTTGGATGAAAGGTACCTTTTCTGTACCCCTTACAACGTGTTTGCAAGAAAACGTAACAAACAAACAAAGTCACTTTCGCATTTATAATATTATTAGGTAGAATAGTTTCCGCTCACGGTCTGGCTGGTTCGTATCTTTCTACCTCGTGACTAACTTTGTTCCTAAGATATCTTTGCAGTTCAAACAGTTTGAAACTTTAAAGGCGTAAATTGAAGCAACGAATTCATTAAAGGTTTACTAATGTAACCACATCATCAAACATTTTTTAGTTATTTAGGTTAGATTGATCTGTGATCTTCATAACAATATAAACAATTAGTTACTATACAGATACTGTTTATACCACTAAGATGGCAAACAAGCAAATGATCCGCGCAACGATATGCGGTTACCGGTGGCGATCAACGCTCACAACTCCAGTGGTGTTACTGGCACTCTATCAAACCTCCTGAACTTGTGTCGAACTGCTTGTCTATTCATTTACAAGAGTACGCTATGAATGTTCTTTTTTATATCAGGAAATCAAACTAAACAAAATGGAGCGACAATAAATGAGTGTTATTTTCTAAACTAACAAACTTTAGCAGAAAAAATAAATTAAAAACTGGACAAGTGCGAGTCTGACTCGGGCACTGAGGGTTCCGTTAACAAACAAGCTTGTATGTAGATAGTCCGTCCATCTCGGGAATAAATTCTCGAACATATTTGCCCGTTGTTTCCGGAAAAGAAAACTTATCTCTGCAGTTCTAAAATAAAAATACTCTTCCTTACATCAACAATTTTTTTGTGACATATCAACAAATGAACGACTTTCAGATTTTTCCGTAACTTGTGCTGCACATAGTACAGTTACAAGAAACATTTTTGAATAATAACTATCCGTTTGTAAATAATGACCGTTTGAATTTCCAGGTTTGTTTAACTCCATTAGACTGCAAGTAGAATGTGTTAAGTTAAAGATATTAAATCGGACATATACTCGTATTTTCATTCCGTTACTAAGAAAATCAATAACAACTAAATTCGAAAACTTTTAAAGTCAGTTTTTATGGACTTTTTCAAAGTTTTATTTAAAAAATTATTTTTATAACTGCATGCTAGACTCATGTCCTGTCAGCGATTTAAATAAGTGTTGTGTTCCATTGTCAGATACATGCTGTATAAGTAAGTAAATTCTTAACAATAATGTTTTTAGAATTTGATACGAAAATATCCCCGCTAGATTTCGTAAGATTCATAATTGGCTGTTATATAATTCAAATCCAAAGCCTGGCTTGAGCAGCTTGGTTTACAAGATCTTACTACGTGTGTTGTTGCTACATCTGTATTTAGAAGCACATAGTCACATACATGTGTAATCATATCATACATAACTTTGTAGTGTGTTTTCTTGCTCCGATAGAAGAACTTTCAGACAAGCTTTTGTTATTTGAGAGATAAGTGAAAACTTTTTCTATTCTTCAATCGAGCCCTGAATGCAGAGATATTGTATCTGAGATACTGTACCTCATCTGTTGAGATCTTCAATTACATTTTTATTATGTGTTTAAACACCTTTACTGCACTACAGCTTCATCAAAGCTGTGGGGAAGGTTAATCAAGGTTACAATGCAGAAGTTACACTCGCATATTTTTGTGTTATGGAAACAAAACAATATATATACATATTATCCATTTTGAAAAATCAAACTACTACAAAATACATCAAAGTGCAATCTTACTAATGCGATGGATTGATCAATTGCAGCAAAAAAAGATTACTTTAGTGAAAAATATTGTGGAGTAATTAAACCACTCAATATTTTTCTGTTTACTCCCCTATTTTCAACATTTTACAGCCTATTGTTAATTCAACACAGAAGTACCAGATTATGCAGTATTGGATACTGGGAAATATATTGAATAGAGGGTCTTGTGCATCTAACTAAGCTAGTGATAAAAGGATCGATACACCAGTGAATATTCCTCTCCCAGAATGTTGAGCGTATGCTATCTCCGCTTCCTTACTTGGTCTCCGGGCTACGAATAGATCATCCTTTCAATTAAGAGCCGACTAAGGTACTACGTTATGTAAAGCTTGTAGCAATATGTAAGGTATGACGCTCCAAGTGCAGAGTTAAGCTCGAGATACCTATTGCTAACTATGCAAATAGTTACTTTCTGATAGTTATTTTTTTGTAGTTCATAACAGTTTTAAAGAATCACTGACTGTCTTACGTTTTTCGTTGGAATATTTTTAGTTTTTTAGAGGGACACATATCTTACTACGGATCCTATTATGATTGTTTTGTATAATAGTGGGTGAAAACATGCGAGTTTGCTAAAAACCTACTGTTCAACTGCAACCTGACTTAATTGGCAAAACAATAATGTAATAATTTCTATTGAAATTAATTAAGTAAAAATAATGGCATGCCATAAATAGTACTCTCGACTCATTTGCTATTTGCTGCTTTTGCTCTGCCTAGTCAGGCCTGCTTCTGAAGGGGTTCTCGGAAGCTTCCTTCCTAGGGTATCCCGGGTCCCCTGTAATAGACTCACTTGTGACGGAACACCGTGTGGTTTTAGTCGGTTCGAGTCCGACATACCACTTCATCCTCGGTGAGGTGATGACCCGTGGGGGATTCCACACGATAACAAAAAAGAGATTAGACGGCCGTGTGTGAGATGTGTGAAGCTATTATTTATTTCACACACGACCGTCTAATCCCAAACAAGGCAGAGCCTGTACTATGATAACCAGACTGCTGATAAACATACTTAGGTATATATTTCAATCATCACACAATTATTTGTCCTGTGTGGGAATCGAACCCACGACCACTGGCTCAGCAGTCAGGATAACTAACCACGTGACCAACAGGATAGTTAATATTCTTCGTAAAGGAACAAATAAGTAAGTCACTAAATACCTTTATGTTATGCCAAAAGAAGGTTTTTGGAAAAGTCAAGTAGACGTGGTACTGTTAGTCTATGTAATATCTTATATAAATGGGTTTTTTAAATTTTATTACTAGATAGTAAGCTCGGTGGTGCTGAAGATTAGGTCTAACATACAGAAATACAGACTGGATGCCACAGAACCTTACCTAAAACGGTAAGGTGCACAAAGCATGTCACTTTCAGCATCACATTAATCGAGTGGTCTAATGTATTGAGGTCTTTTCTCCGCTATAAAAATAACCGCAAGAAACTTTCCGTTCATTATCAGCTAACCACAATTCGTTTAGCTGGCAATTTTTACGTCGCCATCTTTGAGAATAACTGGCACATTGTATCGTTTAAGATAAACGTTTTAATGGCTTTAAAGAACAATTATATTTTAAAGAACTACTTCGCAGAACCTTGTGCATCATTGCCACGCGTGATTTAAGTTGTATTGTTTACAAACAATTGATTTGTTTCCCTCGGCATGTTAATAATCTAGAATATGATTAAAACAACCCTGATAATCAAACTTGTAATAAAATTTTAATTAATATTTTTCATTCTGTAATACATTTATATAATAATTAAGGCTGCGAGTTTAAAATTCTATTCATTGAGCATCCACTTCTCACGCTAACATTTAGCTCGAAACTATACATATCACACGTATAGTTAGTTCGGATTGTGGGCGGCTGGTATGTTATTTGTTTTCTAGCACTAGAACGGAGCCATTTCATGTTAATTTTTTGGAAGTAAATATGTTGATCCGATAATTCGTTATTTTATAAAGGAAAATTTGATCACTCAATCTACGGTCTACAAGGAATAAACGTTCTCCTTGTTAAGATGGTTGAGGTTGTTAACTACGTAATATAATTGGATCGGCAAAGTAAAATTTAAGAAACTTATTTTGAATATAATAGTTTCGTCGGAACATAGTAAATATTATACAAAACGTTTTAGATCACAGAGTTTTTATACAACTTGACTGACAAACATATCTAAGATGGATCGAACGAAACAATTATGGGTACAATAGTTGCACAGTAGAGGGATTATTAAATCTCCTTAGTATAAAGCCATCAAACGATAAGTTTAATTTGACCAAATTTGTACATTTCCCAGGTAAATCAAAACCAATAGGGTACTTCCCATTGACCTAGAATCGTTTGGTATGGTTTTTTTTTTCATTTTTCATTGGTATTTGGTAAAATAGTTTGGTAAGAAGCAAGGTCTGACAGCGCAAGTAAAGGGAAAAGTCCGAAAGTCGTTAATTTGTTGTTATACCACATAAAAAACAGTTAGTGATTACAAACTTATATTTTGCAGTTGGAATGTTGGCTTTGTCGGACATCGATATATAGGAGAGCATTTTTAAAACCGCAAAGTTAAGGTTATGTTTCGGAAAAGACGGGTAGAATTTATTCTCGAAATGGACGTACTATCGAGTATGTTTGCTTACGGAACCCTCGGTGTGCGAGTCAAGACTCGCACTTGTCCGGTTTTTTTTCCTTTATTTTGATATACCCTTACGAAACATACTTATTAATAAATAGCTTTTAACCGCAGCTTCGCTCGCGTTACTGTACATATATTTTGTCAATAAGTCTGTCTCTCAAACAGTACTTTTTAGAGTTCCGTGCCTCGAAGGGAAAAACGGAACCCTTATAGGATCACTCTACTGTCCCTTAGAACTGTAAAAAAATCAAACTTCTAAACGCAATCAAAAGATACAGCCGTTTATGCCGCAAATTTCCTCAAATTTTCGACTCGCAAGGGCCACAAAACCTACAGGGTACTTCCCGTGAACGCAGAATCTTGAAATTTAGTACCAAGCGACGTCTTATAGCACAGGTAAAGGAAAAATTGCGAAACCCGTAAATTATTAGTTACATCAATAAAAATATTTTACGGAACCCTCGGTGCGCGACTCCGACTCGCGCTTGGCCGGTTTTTTTCTAGATGAGATACCTTTTAACTTTTTCTGTACCTACTTTTTGTTGCTGAAGTTTATTAAAATAAATAAATGATGACATTAAGGTACGTAATCAACAATCAACGTCCCGACAAACTTCAAAATGACACCCATGTTGATTTTTAAACTATTTACGTCTTTGCACTCCTAAAGAAGTTGTTTTTTTTTTAATCACGAAACTGGAGTAATACCGCGAATTTATCCCACTATCCCACTAATGTTATAAATGTGAAAGTTTGGATGGATGGATGTTTGTTTGTTACTCTTTCACGCAAAAACCACTGAACCAATTGCCATGAAACTCGGTATGTAGATAGCTGGAGACCTGGATTAACGCATAGGCTACTTTTATCCCGATATTCCAACGGGATCGGGACTTACGAGGGAGAAACCGCGGGGTGCTGCTAATATAATTTATAATATTAGTGAGATGACTTGGCTGTACTGCAGATTTGAATAAACTAAACTGCGCTGCTAGTAAATTGATACATCTCTCGTACATGATTTCTCATTTCAAATGTTAAACTGGAACCCCTGTTTCGCATTCGCAACTTTAATTTAATTGAGATTACACAATTGATAATTTGACAATTTTTTTGACGGTGATGCCACGGTTGAATATGCCTTGAATTGGAATATGTTATTCGTGACATTCTTCGAATATTAGTGTGCTAAATTTAAACCCGATCTGGTTACAGCTATGCGTTGATTGATCAGTCAGTCAGTCACGGTTTCCTTTTATATATACTTACGAGCTATAACGGCCACGCTTTGCTGTGACTAGGTAATTTACAGTAAAAAAAAAATATCAAAATCAAAATATCCTATCTCTCAAGTTGGACCAATCTGTACACACTGTGCAAAATTTCATGAAAATCGGTTCATTCCTTGCAGTTCATCGCAAACAAATAACGTGACATATATTTTTTTTATATAATGTGTAGATAATATTTCAATATACATGCGAGTAATATAGTATATTGTGCTATCGGTAAAGTTTTTATGACGATGAGGATAACGAGGGACATACATACATATATTTTGGCTGTTAAGTAGTCTTCTCAGTACATATAGACTGCATATATACTACTACTTATAGGCTGCGAAAGTCATATACATATACATGCTATTCCATATATACATGCTATTCCATTAATATTAGCAAATCACACGTAGATAATTTATCCTAATCGACTACTTAGCCGGTGTAACGCTTGCAATTTCAGTTGTATAATACCATAGTAACTATGCTTCATACTCGTATATTTATATGACTATGTCTACATAATGTTATCGTGGATCAAGTTAATTAGGCACAAAATCCTATAAACTCTTAAATGTAAGCAAAAATATTGGATATCATAATTATGTAACAATAACCAAAATAACAGTGTTCTTTTGGCTGATTTTTAAGTTTTTTAAGATTCTTATGATTAAATTAAGACTTGCCGATCAACGCTCAAACAGCTCGTTCAGTAGGTCTTTGCCAGTTAGAGTATTCGAGATTAAAGCAGGTATTCCACTCCACTAATACACACTCTCTAGATACCTTTAATTACAAACGAAGCAAAGCCAGTACCGTAGTTAATATGAGAGATGTATTAACGACAGAACGTACGAGCTAACACGTTTATGCTTTAGCAATTTATTATGATCCTTTAGAGTGTTCTTCAATGCGGTTATCGTGTACGCTATGACCATCTGATAATTGTCAGATGGCCAAGACATTTAAATATCGTATGAGAAGCTCATCAATCATTGCGCCATAGATGTGATATTTTGCACTCAAACTGTTATTATCTAAAGTCAAAGGTCAAATAGGTACATATGTTAGAGACATAGAAGGTGAAGGTATTGGTATGCTGCAAGTGTAACTGTTATTTTGATGAACTTACTTAATTATTTTAAGGCCAAGGAAAAGATATTTGGTATTTGAGACCAAATAACAATTACTGTCAATTTTTATTTCTAGCTTTCTAGCAGAATTAAGTCAGGTAACTACTGCACACGTAATTTATAGAATACGCTCCTACAAATATTGCCACGCCAATGAACGAAACTCAGTCAGACTCTCCAACCCACGATTTTCTTATTGTAAAAAGAAAGTTTGTGCTATGCACGGAACAAGGCGATGTTTCAGCGCCGACTGTCAGAGAAAAATAAGCTTTCGTAGTGTCGCGATACTTAGAGCCAGGTTAGCTCTACGAGTTGCTATGGGTATATACTTCGAGTAGGTACAGGTATATACCAGGGTAGGTACCTAAATATATTTGGTTCACATTGCCGTGCGAGCTACATCGCACATTTTGTTGCGTGGTCAAGTGAGTAGGTACGTATATAATATTTATACATTTAAACTGTGTATACTTTTTGTATTTGTCCGATTATTATTATTGTATTGCATGGTATTAACAATGCAAAAATAATATAATTATATTTTATCCAAATCTTTAGATGAAAAAACATCGTGGTGGTTATTTCGAAAGATATTACGATTAAGCGCAAAACACACTAAACCCACCGACCCGCCGACCTATGTCGCGACAACTTTTTGTCTGCGGGCTAGTTGGTGGCTTCACTCATTGCAAGTCGGAAAAGTTTATTCGCAGCTCGAGATGACTAACTTTTTTGGCAGTTAGTGATTGCCGCGTGTCGAAAGACTTGTATGCTTATAACTTGTGTGTTACAACACACAAGTTATAAGCAGCATAATTCTAGCATAATTCAGTAAATAAATATAATCATTAAACATGGACGAGTTTTTCGTCGTCCCACTCCATGTCACAAAACAATACAAGCAAATCACTACAGCTTTAGTGTAATTGCTTTAGTGTGTATTGCGCTTAATAAGCACAAATTATATAAAAATTCAAATCCAGCCTTAGTCATGCAAAGGTGTAAACAGTATCACGATTGTTTTATATCTGTATCAATTAGCAATGAACGATAGCTACGACTGCTATGACCCTTTCAAAGTTATGTTTGTATTTTCAATTTGATTGAATTGTAAGTTGTAAGCACTTGGTTATGCTGGTTTAAAATTAATAATCTGATTTCAACATTTACAAGATACAGCCGGTAGCTGGTTTGGTGGTGAATTAACATTTGCGCTAAATGTTTATTAAATAGAGTTGCGTTTGATTAGTCTTGGAATAAATTTAGTATTTGGATGCCATCCGATGGAGCAGAAAAAATCACAAATACAATACACTACAAACCATTGCTAATTTTCTATTGGGATCATTAGAATATGTTGTAGCATCTCAAACTATATGTAACTATACTAGAATATGAATAATGTATTGGTATGTGAGTAAATACTGTATTTGTTTTGAGTTCTATGAGTTGGTGCGTCACCCCAGGAGGATGATTGGTAGCTCGTTTGAAGATATAAAGTTAATTCTAGTATTGTATGATCAAGGATTTACCCCAATATAATATTTAGTTCCAGCTGCCATTGTTTAATTTGTAATCATACCACTTTCGTGAGGGAAATCCTCTTGTAAAGCCTGGTGACTATAAGCACCGCCACAAGAATGCTACAATATGTATGTTAAAGGTATTTAGGCATTTTTATTTGACTTACTCACAAAATTACTAAAACCTCTGTTTTCAGAAACATTATTATTAGTGTTGTATTTACCTTAAGTTACCGACAAAAGAGTTTCAATTAAATGGGCTTCTAGGAAGGCCAATTGTAACTTATTTCAAATAACCTCTTGTATACAAATGAGAAGCCTGAAAAATAACTGGCAACTTAGTGTTTATGTAATACTAGTTACTAACACAGATAATAATTTTAAAAGCTAATAATTGCCAATATTATTTATAAACAGGAACATAAAATCACTGTTCAATCACACTCACATTTCATATTTGGTATTTGGTCACATCACAACACATTTAATATTTGGTACGATAGTAGCTCAAATCACATACCTAGATGGTTCCCACGTTGACAACACATAAACTAATTAGCACGTGAAACACAAAACAACTGTGTTTCAGCTAGGTACTTATGTATGGTCGTGTGTTGAATTTAAATATGTCCAACCAATCGATTACTTAACTTACTTACTTAAAATAAATCACACACAATGTTCAACGGAGCCTGTCGGTCTAACGTTTGATTAAAATAAACTTATTTTTGAGTTGACTTTTTTGAGGTTTGCGAATCGAGATGTTTACTAAAACAGGAATCTAAATCGCGGTATAAGAATCAGATCGTATCTACAAAAAAGTCAAAAATGGATTTTATTAATAATACGGGTCACAAAGTGCTCCTTTATGAAATTACAAAACGACGTAATTGTAAATTCAATATTTCACAAATTACAAAATAGCAAGGTAACCACAAGGAACTAGGTAAATTCTCGAAGTATTTTTGCTCTCCTGTAAAATTAAGCAAAAGTAGAGACGTTCATCTGGTTCTTATACCGCGAAATATTAATGTGCGAAGAGAAGAAAATTTTAAGAAAATTTCGCATACACATTAACGTGAAATTTGGAATGCTTACAGTTTATATATAGCAGAAGCCGCAATTTTTAATGAATACGACTTAAAAATTTGAAAAACTCGTGAAAACCTACATCATGTTACACGCTTCCAGTATTTGTGTTGACCTGTAATGATACGTAAGTATATACAATGACAGTTCAAGTTACACTGGCCAATGAAATATCCGATCTCTAGTATATTATAAATATAGTTTTCAAATCTGTTAAGGCAAATAAATTAATATCGCATACCTAACTGTTAGTAATTCATTCACCATGACTAATAATAATTACAGATAGCGATATGTGGGCGGAATGACAATGTATAATTAAGGTCGAAGATATTTTTTAAAGTACCTGTAAAACGAATACCTACTACGGCCCCCTTTGGGAGAACGCAATTCTGATGGTGGTCTCGATGTTGGGACACAATATTTTATACTTTGAAGGATATCGGCATTCCTTGAGATTTAATAGAGTTATCTAACAAATGAGGATGAGCTTGGTAGATGAGTTACCATGAAAGGTTGCCAGAAAAGTTACTAATAATTTATGTGAATAATATATAATCTAGGTTTAATATTACATAAATAATTTAAGTACCTAACAATACTTGAGAATAAATTTTAATTGAACAAGTACACGTGTTACAGCTTACCCTAATTAAAATTATAGAGGGTAAGGTAACACATAATAATTTGGTCGAATTTAACCCGCAAATATCAAAGGCTCATCTACACGAGGATGTTTTTGGAGGTTCGAATTATTCTAGCCAATGTAAGATTTAAAGAAAATGTTAAATACTTGTATTGGGAGAGTTTTCACTTACTGTAACTAGCGGGCTAATATAATGTTCTAAGGAATAATGGAAAATACAACAAAACAAAATGGAAAACATAACAAAACAAACGCTCTGTGTAAAGTATTCGTTTGGTATTGGAATTGTGTCCGATATGTAGCAGTAAGCTTATTAGCTAATACATAATATTATACATGTCTTTAACCTAAATGAGTACGGTACCCACTATGGAATAAGAGACTTAATATTGACGTATATTCAATTAAAAAATTTCTTTTAATAAAGTACATACACTAGTAATTCTTGCTAAGAAATAAATCTGCGAGAACCTGGGCAGCTGAGGTCCTTTTCTATCGAACAGTCAGAGACGATAAAGTTCAGCTACTTATCTCTTTAGCGTTCACCATATTGTCGCCATATCAGGCAGCGGAATCTAAACTACCGTTAGTTCTAACCAAATATGGAAATTAACCATCTTTCGTGATACTTCTTCTGTGATTGGATCCTGCAATATATTAGCTGAACATTTTTTTTTTCACTCTTAAGGCTTGGAGAGCGACGTCTCCACGACAGCCACGGCAGTGGTAGCAAGTAGGTGCTGGTCCTCAGCCGTATACGATACCTGAAGCAACTGTGCGATTAGAAAGGCCGCCATTTCAGCTCTCCAAATCGATCCTCAATAACGGGTATTGTAAGGCACTGGCCATACCGCCATCTTTTGGCACTTCGTCATTACCTTTCTGCAATTTTAGATCTTGATTAACAATTCAGTGTTATCCGCAAAGACTGACGTTAATTGCCACTTAATTTAACTAATTAGCATAGATATATGAAACTTAATGCTTATTATCCCTCTTAATAACCCCAGCTATATGTTTAAAGCCCTCATGATGTAGTAACTGCTTTAAGGGCATCTGTAGACTGTAACATCGTCTCCCTTACCCTATATAGGGTTACACAAAAGGCAGTTTAAAGCCAAATATCAGATTAATAGATGTTGTCCAGGATAGCGGATGTACTCATCAAGCCGCGCGTAGTAAATCCTTCACTACGGTCTTATTCCGTCCAATCAATCGTAACTTATAAGACATTCCATTGAATGTAAATCCTTTGTTCCACTACGCCCTTCAGTGAACGATACCGTTTAAAACACAGTGGGCGATTTGCCTGCTGTGTGATTTAAATTATAATGATAAAATCTCATTCTAAGTTCAATTTGCGAGTACAGGGGGTGCAAAGGGGTCACATATCACATAGAAATAAATAATAAATATCATTAACAGTTAATAAATAACTCCCGCAAATGGTAATCATAGGTACGAGTCGACCCGTGCCGCTTCGCAGCATTGTGTTGATGAATATAATTGAAAAATACGCTCTTATATGTATGATGAGTAGTTGTTGGTTGTAACCTAACCTAAGTTGAATACAAGAGCTGAAAAATTATGAATATGATAGGATTGACGAATTATCTTCTAATTTTGTTGTTGTTCACACCTAGCATCCCTCCAACTCAACCAATGTAAATGGGCAAAAGCTCAAATGAAAGAGGTCGGTCTAGCGAGTGTTCTTAGATCAAAACGAATCGCCTACCTCATTTAGAACAGGTAGAGATATAGAGAAGGAAAGCTATGAAAACATAAGCAATGTACAGGAGGAAATCGCGTTTGAGTATAACTTGAGAAGTGTTCTAGTAAGGTGTTTTAATATATTTTATTTTAAAAAATTGGTTGGATATAACGGCTGGACACACAAGGTATCATATTTTTTTAATATACTTATAGATTTAAAATATACTTTGTACTTAAGTACACGTCACAAGGTCACACGAATACACCCAGACCGAGTCCGAGACGAGGGAGTCGAGAGGTCTGAGTCTGGATGTGTCTCATATTTGTGTGACTATTAAAAGCGTGATCTTACTCTTTGTTGGTGTCATTTTTTTTAATGTTAATCATGTTACAGTTGTATTTGATATAAGTGATATTATGCAGCAGACTGATCACAAATTAAAATCATTGTACTTGCTAGTAAGATTATTCGAACAGAAAATCGAAGCCTATAAAAGCGACATCCATTAACTGTTTTTACGATTACGACACAACCTGCGTCGGTGGAGCATATGTGACCACTATCTACTGATTTTTAACTGGCCACGACCATTAGTCACATAACAAATATTGTATCTAAAACAGATACACACTACAGCCATTAAATATACATGAAATACTTTTTACCCCGGCAGTCTATGCCTCCTCTGGGACAACCTATTACAGAGACGTTGCTAGTTACGATGGATAGATGGCGGTACGAACAATTTATAAATATAGTGTGTACGAACATTAACCGGGTTGAGCGATGGTTTAATGGATCGTGTGCAGAGGGTTAAGTGCCAATTCAGTAGCTCTCTGTGTTGAAAGGATAGTTGAAGATTTTTGTAAACTATTTTATTTACATTTTTCTGTGTTCCATAAACATTATTTACATTTATTCTTGTCGTCAGAGCATGATATTGTATGAGCGACATACATTCTTAAAGTAAGCAACTTACAGGAAATAAGAAAAGGTTAAAAACTTTTGGACATACCTAAGTGGGTCGGGTAATTTTTCTATAACACAAGAAGTCACAGTAAATTCTCCGTTAACTTGTATGTACTGACCAGATTTCACTAAGGTGAAGATGAATAAAAAATACAATTTTATCTATTCCTTTTTATGGATACCTTATCATCTTCAATAAAAATAAATAAAATTGAAGTGTCTGTTTGTAATGTCTAAAATAATAGTTTTTTTATAGTCCAGTCAACAAGTTAAAAACGTGTTAACTCTTGTACCCGGTCTTACAAATATGTGCAATACCTCATTCAGTTCGGAATGACGTCTAGAAAAGGGTATCTCGAGCATTTATTAGCGCATAAAAAATTGCAATTGTTATTAACAAAATAAGATGAAAAAAAAGATATTGAGTTTTTCGTTAATAACTTAAAAGCTATTAATATTTAAGAATTTTTGAAAAAAGACCCTTAAAGAGGCGGAAAATAATTTCCATGAAAAAATTCCGGGCTGCCGGAATTCTATCTCCATTATTTATAATTTTTTTTTTATATAAAAATTATAAAGAAGAAGCTCCAAGAAGCAAAACAATTTTAGGTCAAATATTTAATCTTGTATGTCAATATTTGTAACAACAAAGATTGGATAAATATAAGTAATGTGACAATTGTATAACTTTTTGAATAATCAAGACTTTTTCTTCAATAACGGGGCTTTATTCGGGGCATGTAGTGTTCTGATGACACCATAATTTTTCGAAGTTTTAAATTAATATTTAGTAGTATAAAAAAATTGTGTGATATACTGTATTAAGCGGCGTTCGGCTCATACCGTAACGGCCGCGCAGAGACCTATTTTCGGCGTTGAATAAAAATTATAAGTAATGGAGATAGAATTTCGAGAGGCAGAACTTTTCTATTGGAAATTTCCTCCTCTTTAAGAATCGTTTTACAAAAATTCTTAAATATAAATTAAAATAGCTTTTGAGTTATTAACGAACAACTGAATATCTTTTTTTTTATCTTAATTTGTTAATAATAATTGCTATTTTAGATGTCCTAATAAATATTCGAGATACCTTTTTCTAGACGTCACGCGTCATCGTCATTCCGAATCGAATGAGCTATCGCACATATTTTTAGGACCGGGAACAAGAATTAACACGTATTTTAACTTTTGGACTTGACTATTAAGCTCATACAGTTATCTGTACGATACCTGTGCCAAAAAAAAGTTTTAAATTTTTTTGTCTATCTATATATATAACAGACAGACGTCTGTGAATCTGTTTGTTCCGGCTAATCTCCGGAACAGATGGACCGATTTCCACGGGATTTTCAGTGGCAGAAAGTTGGTGTTATAAGGAATACCTTAGGTTACTTTATTTTGGAAAAAGAATAAGGGTTCCTCGCAAAATATTTAAATATATACACGCGTGCGAAACCGCGCTCGAACTGCTAGTATTTGATAAAAAAATACTAGAGAACGGTTTCTAAACGTGGACGAAGAACATTAAGATTTGGGAAACAGCATGTGAACACGCTACCCTAGATACATTCTAAAAGGTGCCAATGCATGAAATGATAAGATGGATGCCATGACCGATATTATTTATTTGGCATTAGTCTTACTATAGTACCAGTTTACTAATATCAATGATTTTTTTTATTTTATTTATCTGACTGCTACTGTTACTGCTTTTTCTTTCCACTGACAATAAAATGATTTTTTTATACTACTTTGGTGGCAAACAAGCATACGGCCCGCTTGACGGTAAGCGGTTTCCGTAGCCTATGGACCCAGAGTTCCAGAACATAACATTAGGCTATGTCAATAGACATTAAAAAACAGTTTTATTATTTTTTATGAATAACTTACACTAGACTAAAAATTTAATAATGTCAAAATTATTTTCAGAAAAAAAAAGAAATTGAATGGTTTCTTCTTTTATTTCGTATGGATGGGTTCGGACTGCCCCAATAAAAACACTATAAGAAGTGTTCTAAAATAATCTTTAGTCGGTAATAATTTCCATATGTTGAAAATCAGAACAGCAGTTTTATCAGAGACCCTTAGAAACATATAAAAATATATCTTAATTGCGAGGTCGTATAAAATGTCATAACGAAAACTCACAATCAAGCACTTCCTATTCAATTGGTATAATTTCCTCCAACACTACTTAAACGGCGATAAATTAAATAACTTTATTATTTGACATTCATCGACACATTAACGCGAAAAGAAATGTGGCTACGCACAAAAAGAAAATGTTTAAAGGCACCAAAAGGTTTGTATCGCAACAATCAATCTTACTATTCGTGTTTCGGCTTCATTTTTCAACCCGAGCATGGCTGGTACTCAATACGACCTACGCGCGCCCACGTACTCGTCAACAATGATGGGTTCGGTATCCTGTCGATATACTGTGCACCATAACACCCATTGAACTGACACAGTCAAGGACAACCTTTGTATGCCTTGAAGATATCGTTCGTATGGAGTTATTTAGGTTAGGTCGATTTTATGGGACTAGCTTCCGCTTGCGGCTTTGCCCTCGTTCACCAAAGGAACATAATGTACGGGATAGAGACGCGCCTATTCTTTTCTTATTAGGGCATTTAACATTTTTCCAAACACCAGAGGTGTTATTTGATGATAGAATTTTGGTACATCCATGTCATCATCAGCATCATTTCAGGCATAGGACGTCCACTGTTGGACATAGGCCTCCCTTAACGACTTCCAAGAAGACCGGTTGGACGCGGCCTACATCCACCGACGTCCTGCGATCTTTACCAGGTCGTCTGTCTGTCTGTTACGTCTATGTAGTAAGTTGGAGCTCTAAATAAGACCAACAAATCTTCTGGAGGCTCAAAATTTGTCACCAGCTATTCGTGAATGTTTTCTTGTAATCTTATCTCAATATAAAGAAAGAATAAGTTATGAACCTCGGTGATTATAAAAAAGATTCACGTTCGTACGTGCAAACAAACGTGCAATCAGTATATGGTGGATAGAATATCTTAAGAATATAAAATCCACTCGTACCAATACTGCACCGTTTATTGACGCTTTATTTAGCCATTTTGGTTCGATTCGAGAAAATCTTGGTATATTTATTTAGCTGTTGTGTACTGTATATACATCTAGTATACAAAGTAACAAACAGAATATTCCTTCATATTTGCAATCTAAGTTATGATCACAGTCAGGTGGTTTATTGTTTCAAACTGAATAGATTTTTCGATTAACGACGATGGGTATGCAACATTGAATGAATACGTATTGGCTTAGAATTCAATTCCGGAGTCTTCAAATACATACAATCGCAGTGTTCGAAGCATTGTTTGATGAATCATAATTCATGTGCCTGTTGAATTGCGTTAGGGACTCACCACATTTACTTACAAAATGTGTCCGTTCTTCTGTTATTACAAGAGAATAAATAAATCGGTCTGCGCATGAGAAAACATATGTAAAAAATTACCCAGCAGAGATGAGCGGTTGTACGATTTTTATTTCACACAGATCCGGTAGGTCAAATCGCATCCTTGACCAGCGATTAATACGAATGATCGCTCTTCGGTGTGCAATATCGAAACCACCGTTTACAAATTAATTTAAAGACGTAAGATTCTATCTGACACTCCACCGTCCGGACAATACCTGGAAAAAAGCGGGCTAATGACATTTAAATTTTTAAGACGTTTAAAAACTACGTCAACAACGCACACAACCACAGTGGTAGAGGCAACTTGCAAACATCGATCAATAATTAAATAGCAGTTTCTTTATAATTAATCGCATCCTTAATAATCTAATAGGAAGATAAAGCAATTTCAGTTGAGAGTGAAAATTGGTCGTTTTCTGTACAGATTCTAATAATTGACGATTATAAGAACAGTTACTGGCGTTTTACGGCAAAGCAGATTGTTATG
Organism: Callimorpha dominula; assembly: GCA_949752705.1. Lineage (NCBI taxonomy): Eukaryota > Metazoa > Arthropoda > Insecta > Lepidoptera > Erebidae > Callimorpha > Callimorpha dominula. The sequence goes on along the minus strand of OX457000.1, from coordinate 5,409,881 downwards.
CAAGAACAAAATTAGCAATTCTCTACTTTACTTTTATAGTGAGAAACGGCAGTTGTTTCACTTAGTTTAGGGATAAGCTTATCTTCATTCATTATAATTGTCAGCCTTTTGTTGAACATAAAACCTTAGACATAGTCAATCAAACAAAATTTAAACCAAAAAGAGAATGAAAGAAAATAGGGGCGAATTAGCAAACGGGCCGCATAAGAGATTATTTCACATGCTTAAAAACCAATCTTTTGAAATGAATCTATATAATCGTCCTGCTAGATTTAGAGCTTTGAAGTGGCCCCCTTCTTCCATACAACGAGACATTCAATACTAAGGGATCGATTATGAACACGATTATCATGTATTAACATCGCTAATGTACTCGAGAGCCGACGAACAGAAAGCTTTTTATTCATAAGCAGTCGGGGGAGAACTAAAAGCAAGAGGTTAAAATAAAGGTTGTTCACACAATACTTTCTGCTATGTGCGTCACCGGACGATTTGCTGTGAATAATGAACTGTCAACGTATGTTTTTTGCTTGGTATTCATTCAAGTGAACTTAAGATTTTATTGTGCTCTAACAATTATTAAAAGATTATAGCCAGAGGGAGTTCCTTTGCGCGTTACGTAATAACGCATCTGACAATGGAACTGTATAACGCATAAGATGTTCTTAAAAATATATTTTATATAAAATATGTAGCAGTCGGAATCATTATTTAAAAAAAAACCTTACTAGTAGGTAGAATGTGCCTGAGTAGCTTAATTTTTTGTGAACCAAGCCTCAACAGAAGAACAAAAACAACTGAATGTGTTCAGTTTAAATCGGCTTTGCTACATCACGAACATGCTCCAACTTACGTAAATCTACAACAAAACAAAAATGTTTTGTGAATGGTATGAAATGGCTTTCGATTGCCAGTGGTAGACACAAGTATCGATGTATCAAAGCATAGCAACGCATCTCAGACGTTGATATTAAAATGTACAGTCACGAACACCGAATTACCATGACGGCGCGATGAGACAGACCGTGCAATTAAAGATGAACATGTGTGGCCTGCCCTACAATTTGAGGATAAGTAAAATTTCGTTCGCTCAGAAACATCGATGGTTTTGCAACGTCACAGATTTAATAAATTAAAAGGAGTAATCGCGGCAAATATTGTTTTTTTTTTGGGCGATTTGGCCTTCAGAATGGATTTGGATAAAGGTTTTGCTATCGGTTATTTTGGTACTTTTATACGATGAACACATTATTAGAGGTAAACTTTTTAAGATCCTTGTTGCATTTTGTAGTCTTACTATATTCTTGTCTACGTACTACATACTATATAGTACGTATACTTGTAGAGAATTCTTTGTACGCATTTTTAGCAAAACATGAAATTTGAAATATCTATTATCTATTGTTTTTATTAGAATAAGTGCAAAACGCTAAAATTTTGTGTTACAAATTTAAAAATTACGGGAAAACTACTTCAGGCTACACGTGCCCGGTATTTAAGTAATAACCTAAACAATTTCGGTATGCATATTATCTATGTATATTTATCACATAAATAAACCGTGACAATAGGATTAATACTACGTATTGTATTATGTATGCAACCATTAAAGAAAAGCGATGACTATAATACTTATCTTTCTACTCACGTTATCGTATGAGTCAATTCGAGGAACCAGGTCAATTTAGTAACGTACTTAAAATTTGCAACTTGATGCCTTGGTTGGTATTAGGAATTTTTATGGGTCATATATGGTTACCGCAGAGGCCTTGTAAAAGTTAAAACGTTAAAAAGAAAACGAATAAGAAGAGTGGACAATAATCCTTAGGTAATGCCTCTTTCCCTTTTTGAGAAAAATAAGAAACGACGAGGGCTAGCAGTATTTGCCCAAAACATACCAGCAACGAACGAAAAAAAATGGCTTATGATTAAGAAAACTTTTGTAAAAATTATACATGTGACATTTTATATTTACATTAAATACTTACAGTTTATATAAGCAAGTATGTTATATATGCTTATATTGCCTATGTACCTGTTTCTTCAAGGTAAACAAGAAGATGACACAAGGAAGGCATTCAAAAAAAATGCAAGTAGCTTTCGCTTTGCATAGATACATTAATTGTTAACCTTTCACGATATCAGCGAACTTTCGTTACGAGCACTAACCAAAAAAGGAAAATATATTTTATCATTTACACATTCGCCACACCTGAGGAAATGCCATATACAGGTAATGTTTCGCATACATTTTACTTCACTTATCTTATAATAAGTCTACATTTTGTGAATGAAGTATTGTAACTTTTGATGAGGAGAACCTGTTTTTTTTGATAATGAAGTATTTTTTTTGGAATTTATCCTTTAATAATCGAATTTCATATAAGCCGCCCGGTATGAAAAAACTATGAAGAGTAAAATTTAGTGATCGAATGACAGCGTAACGCTTTGTTGTGCTTTTTGTGCTATATTGGATTTTACTCCGCTGCGAGCTGACGCATGTAAGTATATATTATGTTCATATGATTTATATATATATATATATAGAATATATGAGGAGTATAGTTTTAAAAACCGCAAAGTCCTTTAACGCATAAAATCGAGAAATTGAAAATTTATTTCTATTTATTGTATTATTTGTGTAATAATTATATATATTGTGTAAAGTTATAATGCTTAACAAGCGAGAAATAGTGATGCCTGGACAATAAGAAGGTATAAAATGGACTTTGCAGTTTTTGAAACCATACTCCTCACTCCAGTCGTGCATCGGAGCGGAGCTGATACACACCTTTTTTTATCTTATACTAAAAATAATATACCAGTGGACCGCATATCGCTGGAAAGCAAAATCTTTATTCTTCAAAATTATTTTCTACTTTATGGTTTTATTTGATGTTACTGTATTTTTTATTTTGATACTTATACTTTGTTTAATTTTTATGTTATAAAATAATAATAATAATTCGTCGTCGTCCTCAGTCTTGAAGTCGGTAAAAATTACGTACCTATGAAGATTTCGTTACATTGATACATAGGTCATGCTAATAAAAGTCGGTTAATTAAAAAGTTTCATCGTTTCATAAAAACGTTAATGAACGATATTTTTTGCAATTAAGAACAAACAAATTAACAACAGAGGTTTATTCTTTTATGTTTTGTTCGTTTTTTCACGAACGATTGTTTACAGTCATATTCTGAAGAGAAAATGTGTCTTTACTCATAAGCTCAACGTTACAATCTCTTACACAGGTGAGCACGACAAGCGCTTCAAGCTGTATAATGTAAGTAATATAGTAAATGTGCCACCTGCACGATGGATAGAAGGATAAAGAAAAATAAGTGCTTCAATTAGGGACCTCATGCTATGTGTGTTGTCGCCACATCAAAACCTCTTATTTATTTTATTAAAAATAGGGACAAACTATAATAAATGATAACACAGTTCACTATTTAATAAAAATTAGTTGATAGACATTATTTTGACTCGTTATACCGGTAACGCAATACTATTGGTCGATTAATATTAACGAATAGTGGGATTATAAAAAGGTAGGAATAAGCTGGGAACTCTTGACTTGAGTGCAAACAGAGGTACGAACAACTTGGCAGTTACTGTTAGTTAGGGATTTTCATAGTTTATATCAGTGGTTTTGAGACTGTTCCTTACATGTGTATGTCTAAAGAATGTGTTTATTAAACATTCGTGAAACATATATCAAATTCAATTTCTTTTTCTGTGTTAAAAGGATATTTTTTACAAAAAAGCTACATGATCTTATAGAACAAAGATTGAAAATAGGGACAAGGCCCGCACCTGGTACCTATAGTACAGACACTCATATCGCTGCCACGGGCACCATGCAAACCTATACAAACTTTTCTGCATAGAACTCTCTGTCGCTGTTGCGAAAGCTGACCAACAGAAACACAACACTGGTCACCTTCTTACATAAGACATGCATTAGAAATAGCAGATAATTTCTAATCAACTTTGCTCAACATGGCAAAAGTCTTAAAAACTGTACTTATCCGTCGATGATTGTCATTATTTGTCTATGATAAATGATAACGCAAGACTTCACACTGCTGGACAGACCATTTTAAATATATTTTTCTGTAACTTAATTTTACACAATTTGCAGAATATTCTCTTTTAAGACTGTTTTGCACCGCTTAACGGTGCCAACTGTCTTCACTCTGAACTTTGTGTTAAGATCGCTTGACGTTTTTGGCAAAGCTCTAAATGATCTTCTCTGGAGATAGCAGAAATGTTCTATACCTTAGGGTTAAATACTTCAGTTCATAAAAATCTAAACTGACAATATAATACTTTAACCTCTAATACAATCAGGAACTAAACGCTTTGACAGCTTCTTTTCGGTTCGAGTCACCGAAGCCTGGAATGAAATCATTGCGACTATTTGTCCAGATAAATATAATTCTGGAAAGTTCAAGAGTAGCGAGAAAAGGTTTCTCTTGGATAAGCGTGTACGTACCATCCTCGTTTTCATCGTCACTTTCTATCAAGTGAGATGGAAGACAATCGCGTATTCTATTTATCAATAAAAAAACAGAAATAAATAAAAAAACTGCCATATTATAACGTATCCCCAACAGTTGCACGACAGAACTCCAAAGTGATATTTAAATGGTAAATACAATTTTAGAAATGCAAAACAAAATTAACCTTTACGAGTTATTAACTTTGCATGCTACTGCCGAGCCCCTTGTTTATATGGCGTGACGGTTACCCAAAGGAACGAGGTGTCTAGATATAAAATTACACAGAAGCTATTAATGGCATTGTAAGAAACATTGTTTAGATATTAAGTATATAATAGCCTACCAGTAATAATAGTACAACAGTTTCATTGAGCTGGGGCATAAGTCACCAGTAACTGCAAATTGCTTCCCGAGTGTATTTTAAAGTGAAATTGATTAAAAGTTGAAATTTGTTTTAAAAATTTTAAAGCTTCTTTGCGGAGCTTTGAGATTCATAACACTCAGATCGTAATTTGCTAGTAGAGGGCCATAGTTTTAGGTAGTAGTCCCGTAAGTTCGTTGTCTTGTTTGTGATAATCATTTTTATGACTATTCATATAAATCTCAAAAAATCCCTTAAATATGCTCCACGATAATATGAGGTTTCTTTTCATTTTTTAATCACTTTTTGGTATATCTACTACCTAATTGCAGGGAAACTGTTGTATGAAAATTCAGAACACTAATAGTAAGTATATATGTTTAGTTGCGTGACAATCCTCATTCATCTGCTAAATATGGACATTGGATATTGGATTGGACATACATTATCTTTACTAATACTAATTATACTACTAATTATAAATGCGAAAGTAACTGTGTGCCCGTCTGTTAAGTTTTCACCCCTCAAATACTCAATTATCATTAAGAAATTTTACATCCAGGAACAAGTACTGCTGCCAAAAGATAGAAAAAATAACTTTAACGCGGACGAAGCCACAGGCAAAAGCTAGTGAACAAAATTTAACAAGTATTCAACAAAAACTACTCGTACGATTATTTATTTTACTTCTGCTTGCGTATTAGTGTTTTGCGAAAGGCGCTTCTATGACGAAAAATGTAGATTCAAAGTTTTAAACCAAGTCTAGAGAGCCCTGTAGGCAAGAACAATTATATTTTTCGATATTCCTTCAATATACTAGTCGTATCTACTATAAATTTACTTCTGCTTATTTTTATAAGTACCTACACATACGTTATAAAAACATGTGTTTTTATAAGCCCTGTGTTAGAGTACTCGCATAGTAATTACACTGATTACCCATTCGAACGTGATTGGCACCACTTTGGGTTAAAAGGTTCGTGACAAGGCATTCAACCTTTCCTTTATTCTATAATTCTTTGATGTTTTATTTTAGACACCATTAGTGGAAATTTAATTTTAGTTTTCTCATTTTTAACTTTTCATTTCTTTTTTGATTCCCATGATTGTACATTAATTTATAACATTAAAAAGCCCTAAGGAATGTTGAAAATTACTTGAAGGCACGTTTGTAGAAATAATATTATAATAGGAAAGCTTTGAATACAAAGTCAATAATAGACGAAGACCTTACGTGACTAACTAGTGCTATGCTAATATTATTAAGCGGCAGAGCTTCTTTGTAGATGCTAGTATAAGTCGACAAAGGATATTCTCTACCAACAAAACTCAACAAGCAAAGTAAGTAGGCAAGCGAATTTAAACGTTAGCGAATAAGGAAGATAGTTTGTTGGGATTTTCTTCACACGATTACAACCTGGCCTCTTTCTACTAGCTAGACATGGCTTAAGGTACTTGTAATAGCAGTACCTTAAGCCATGTCTAGCTAGTTCGGACTCTCGCAACATATTTTGCGTAGTGTCAGTTTAATTTAGACAAACACTGAGATTTCTTAAATCATCATAACGATGACTAGATATCGAATTGACGATTGCAACTTGCTTTCAAAGTTAACATGGCTGGTAAGAAATTGCTATTCACCAAAGTCTTAAACAAAGTGGAACCCTTCAATTGATAAGTCACTTCTTAACGATGTTATTTTATTATGACTATACACATCATTCGTCTGGTTAAACAACCCATTGATTCTATAAGTTCATTCCGTATTTTGGGGAGTCCATTATACTGATATAGTATGTTTACACAGTAAACAATCGCACAACCAATACATCACTCATCTTCAATTTGCCAATGATAAATTATGTATGAGAGGCAATGGTAGATCTACTGAGCCTAGTTTCTGTATCTACCAATCTAGATATATCGGTCAATTTCATATCCAAATTCCAAATCCTCAATAATATTTCAAGTTTAATCCCATGCAGTAGACATTTGACTTGTCTACAGAAATAAATTCTAGGAGAGGAGCATTGTTAAATTCCCAGCTTAGTGACCTTTACCTTTGAAAGCTCTGGATAAATCTGCGCAGTGCTTTGGTACGTATTGATCTTAATCTTCCGATAAAACTAAGGAGCAAGTTTGATAATGTTTGCAGTTTGTGTTCCCGAACGGTACAGTAACTTGATCTAGTAACAAAGTTAACAGACTGTGGGAAAGCTGTTTGGTTTTAGAATAAAATAATTACCTTACTAAGTATATTTATTAAGTTTTTAGTGTAGCCGCAAAAACTTATTACAGATGTAAAGCATGTAACTACACCTGATAGGAAGCGATTACAGGAGCCAGAGATATGTACTTAAAATACCAGGAAGGATACAACACGTTCCTGGTACTATATTCCTTTATAAGAAGCTCTGACCAAAATACTTTTTAGCAAGCCAAAACACCATAGAATTCTATTTTTTACGGGAAACTATGTTATGCCACCTAAAAAAAATATATAACAGAAAAACTTTAAATAGTAATTATTTTCTATTATAACAAGGTGGTCCAAACCGGGTGCTAAAAGTGTTGAACTAATTCAGAACTTGGTAAATATATCAATAAGTTGCGACAACAAGTTAAATGGGAAAACTTGGCCAAACTAGAAGTTGCCACCACCCTACGTGACAAGTAAAAGTAAATAGGAAATTTGTTCTAACCGCCCGTATGTTAATAGCTGAGAATATATTGGTTTGAATATATTGGTTTTACACCTTACACTATTATTCAACCTCGGTGGTATTTCTGGTTAAGTGTAAATTAATCATAGTTCTTTTGATGATCGAAACTTTGCATGAGTATCACAAAATAAAACTTACCACAAGTGGAAATCGAAAGCTTGGCACAAGCAGTAACGAAGTGATGACTTTAACAGAGTCAAGAATACTTGTTATTCATACAAATTCCACATTTTATCATCGCACGGGTATTCCACTTCTCATTTTGCAACCAGAATTGTCGTGTACATTCACATGGGACTTCCTTCGCAGGACGCATGCATTCTGAAATGTCCGTCCTGACGCTCTTTTGAAGTTATAGGTACTGAGGTTAGCTAGTCAACATTTTAGTTTCTCAAAAAAAGTTACCAACTTCACGATTTTTATTAGTGTTTCTAAAACCTACAACACGTGCTTTGTATGAGTCCGAATAAAATATACATAAATATACATGCCAGTGATGACATATGGATCCGAAACGTGGTCTCTCACTATAGGCTTGATAAGCAAGCTCGGTGTTTCTCTGCGCGATGGAATCAGAAATGAGGAGATACGCAGACGAACGAAGGTCACCGACATAGCCGAACGGGTCAGCAAATTGAAGTGGCAATGGGCGGGGCACATAGCACGTAGAACGGATGGTCGATGGGCCCAAAAAGTTCTGGAATGGAGACCACGGACCGGAAAGCGCAGCGTAGGACGTCCACTATCGCGGTGGAGAGACGACCTGGTCAAGATCGCAGGACGTCGGTGGATGCAGACCGCTTCCAACCGGTCTTCTTGGAGGTCATTAAGGGAGGCCTATGTCCAACAGTGGACGTCCTATTACTGAAATGATGATGATGATGAAATATACATAAATATATATTTTTACAAATAATATATCGTGGTGACTTACTGTCATTATAAGCGATAAAAATGGTTTTTCATATTACTTTGAATACGTTTGTAGAATTTGAGGTTAGTTGACAGTATGTATTATTTATTATGATATTTAAATAAACATTTTATAACTAGTGCCAAAGAAATATAACTTCTTACGTACGTACATAAGTACACACACATTTTTGTAAAAGAGACTAACTTATGGGTTATTTTTAGAAGGTCTTAAAAAATGTTTTTACATTGTACCCTTTGCCATGAGAAGGGCAGGTTGCCGCCCATATTATGATATATAGTATAGTACTATATTTGATTCAATTCTACTGTATATTATAGAACAATCATATATTTTATACGAAAAATACATTTTCATCGCTAATTTACCAGTCGCACTTTTTATGTTAACGGTAATTACAGTAATGAAATCGTAGTAGTAACCATAGGTATCTTAATATTGATTAATGTAATTTTTTTATTAAGTACTATTTCTTAAAAAAAAGTCCTATTGTTCTTACAAAAAAAAAGATGGCGATAGGGCCCGCCGCTATCCATGTTTGTTACAAAAATAACTGTAATTATTATAAATTTGACTTTATCGATTTTTAATAATGTTTTCACTTTACGTTTCTCTAATATCTCTTTAATATTAAACCCGTTAATGGCAATTTTTTTCAATAGTTTAGACTTTTAATAATGCGCTTTAATCTTACCAATGTACAGTCAACAAAATAGAAATATCTGCTTAATATATCCATAGCGTACTGGTCATTGAACAACACGTGTAACAACGTCACAATGTTTCTGGCAAGCAACGTCACTCAATGTCGCTAACAACACGTGCCACAACATCTGTCGTCTACAGAAATCTAAATGTTTAAACTGTAAGCTTTAAAACGTTTTGGCGAGGGTTTGCGAAAGTGCGATAGTATCACAACGAATTTCCCCAAAGGAAAACACTACTATTACCTACATGCCCATTCACAATTCGGGGTGCTTAAGGTTGCTTTTACTGATCGGTAAAGTTTAGTGCGGTTAGTCACCTGGAGTACGGTTCGCTTTTATGGATTCACATTTTGATGGTTTTGATAACGCAAACGCGAAAAACGTAACCACACTCACGAGTTGGATACTACAATAGTATGTTTGATAAGTTTTTGTCTACGCCGTTCGTAAAAAAAAGCTTTGATCTTTGTTAAATACAATTTAATTAATTACTATTTATCATATAAAAGAAGCATAATGTATTTCTTCTTCAATCCGAGTCTTAAAAGATTTGTAATGAATCCCTCATTACAAATCTTTTACACGTAAAAGGTAAGTTTCATAAAAAAAATCACAGTAACAAAATCAGAATAATAGATGTGCTACAATTTGTAAAATTCATTTTGACTTTAATAAATAATTAAAAAAATATTTAAACATGAACCATTAAACTTAATTACATCGGTATACCTCGACCCTAAATTAGAATCAATTGACAACCGAAACACATCTCAGCTCCAATCAAGTCAAATGATCGATATCTATAACTCGCTTTATCATTGATCGCTTTGTGTTCATCGTGTCCATTTTCTCAAGGGTATGCAAAGGAACATGACTCAGTGCGCAATGGACGACATCTTATCTGATAGAGTTGACTAATGGCCCTGTAATATATTATGAATAAGAACCCGGTGACTACGCAATAATGTGCCATTGTGTCTTCTAATTGGCTGAGCCGCCCTTAAAAGATCGAGATAAAGAAAAAGGATTTGCCATTGATTCATACAAAACTACTGGACAAAATATGTTAGCCATATGCTCGAGAGTAATAAAGCCTTTTATGTGGGAAACTTTTTGTAGGTTGAACAATAGGTGTTGAATCTTAAGTTGCTTAGGTTAGTCATTCATGTTTAATAAATAACTATTATATTATATTATTCCTTTCTGTAATTATTTGTCTTCGTTCTTACCATGGTTTGTATTATAATAGCGTTATTTTAATTGTGTGTAATCTTTTTTCAGTAAAATAACAAACTTTGTAAGTGCATCAGGAGGCATTTTATCATAAGATCCTATCTTAGGAAGATAGACAGAATCACTACATTACTACATACTCGTATTATGAAACAAAGTCCCCCGCCGTGTCTGTCTGTCTTTTATTTTTTTTATTTGGGTTTTACTAAAGATATAAAATTTAATAAAACAAATAATATTATCAATAGATGCCCTGAACACGTAAAATGGTGAACAAAAAAGAATGATAATAAAATATGGTCCGTGTCAAAAGGTAAAAAGTAGTAAAAGCAAAAAAGTTATGTTTTTAGCCGCGACACAGGCGGATACGGACGTGTGCGCCCGAAATGTCAGCCGTACTGTTGTGAAAACGGTTTCTGGTTTGGTGTAATGTAAAATAACAAGCGATAATTCTTATTATAATACACAAATTTTAAATAAAGCTGTTTTTATTAAAATGAACAATAACATTTAATGACGTTGAAACTTTTCTTCTACATTTATATTTATGGATTAATGTTATTCTTCTTCTTCGTTCTTCGTTGTCACACTCTTGACAGGTGTTCGTGGTTGTCATATCGTCACACTTTAATACGTGAAGATAACTTATTTTTACGCATTTTTAAGAAAATTAAAATATTACGTGAAAACTATTATATCAAGCTACACATATATCCAGCATTATGTTGAACTGTCATGGTATAGAAATTGTTTACAATGACAGTTTAAGTTATACTTGAAAATTAAATAAACCTAAAGAACTAAAACTTAACGATTTACGGGAATTCGATTATGGGATTACTAGCAGCGCCCCGCGGTTTTACCCGCTTAAGTCCCGGTACCGTGGGAATATCGGTATAAAAAGTAGCCTATGTGTTAATCTAGGTCTCCAGCTATCTACATACCAAGTTTCATCGCAATCGGATCAGTAGTTTTTGCGTGAAAGAGTAACAAACATCCATACATCCATACATCCACACATCCATACATCCATACATCCTCACAAACTTTCACGTTTATAATATTAGTAGGATTACGGGATACTATATTCGACGACAATATTTTTTAATATGTTCTTTACATGTTAATTAGGTAAAAGTTTGATTTTTATGGGTTTCCTTTCTTACCCGCTTGCTCTTTATACTTGTAACAAGCCATATAGCAGTAGAACAATGCACTATGCGCCGTGACCGCAAGGCGTGACTACCACACGGCACAGTCACTCGCACGACTCTATTTACACATCTGTACTAGTGCTGTATGAAACCGTAAAGGTTCACATAACCCTCAATTACAGACATCAATCAAAAACGCGTGAAAGAAGAATCACATTTACTGGCAATTGATGGAACGATTGACATTTAATTTAAGATTGATAGTATGGTTTGTTAATACAGTTGTGTTCTGTTTTATGCATTATGAATACCTGTAGCTAAAATACCATTCTCCGAACGTCATTCCAAAGCAATATTTAGAAAATTTATAAGACTGGTATGGCTTTTAGAATTAGTAGAATCAAATCTTTAACTTTTTACTAAACGTCAAAACTGTAGGTTTAGTACAATTTTGTATGAAATAACAAGGCATGGCGTCACGCCTTAGTGTTGTCAAACCATTCACTTTTGATATTGATTCAATGTTTATAGAAAAGTGACGACAATGTTCAAAGTGAAATACTTTAATAATTGTCGTCAGAGTTCAAATATTATGTTGACTGATGTAGGAGAAAAAATAACTTGGAGTGTCTGAAACTACCAAATTAATCAATACTGTGTCGTTTTATATTTAGATCTGAGTGATCGTGTGTTATACAAATAATTTATATGAATCTAATTACGTAACATAATTTACCAATACACTATTTTTGGACCGACTGGTGCCAATAACCCTGCAGGTGCAAAATATAGCAGCGAGATGTAAAATTCAGAGCCATACGCTTAATGAATTAAAATATAGAGGATTTTAGGGTTAACGCTCGTTACATTCCAGTGGCGTTAAAAGGGCCTCTCATTGGATATGCATAGTAATTTGATAGGTGGCTTGGTAGGAATATATTAACAAATGCATTGATGTTCTCACAACTTTACATTATTTGAGACATTCTTTCCGAGACTATATTACTACTATTATAAATGCGAAACGAAATGTATGGTTGGATGTTTGTTACTCAATCACGACAGAACGGCTAATCGGACTACTTTTTATCCCGCAAAAATGTACGGTTGCCGTGAGATAGATTTCCATGCGAATAAAGTCGCGGGCAACAGATAGTGGTTTAATAAATGAAAGAGCTAAATAGAAAGAAAGAAAGAACGAAAGAAAAGAAAGAAAAATGTTTTATTCGTAGACACCTAAGACACACAATGGTGCCGATTCTATTGTACACTCGACTAAACTAAAACCTGACTTAATTTCTTCATATGAAATCAACCTAGTGTTCTTCGTAATAAGGTCTATTTGTTACTAGCATCTATTTCTCAGCGCCTCTAAATTTCAATAAAACCTGTCAACGTATACTCAACTTTATTACCACGCAGTGAGAGTCTTCATTTATTCAAACGCTATATAATTGCCGTATAAAAACTTGTTCAAAACGAACAAGGATGACGTTTTTAATCTACACCTACGAAGACGCTTACTAAAAACACAGAGCAAAAGAGATGGCATTCAACGGATAGCGGCTCTCGCTACGTGGTATTAAAGTTTATTTAAGCGTATCAGACTTTAGTCGACAAATAAATTGCTTATTTCGATAGCGACATATGTTACCTACTTGTTTCAATTTGAAATAAGACCTGTTTCAAGGTTTACTTCTTATATGAAGAAAATTTTGAGAATTTTAATTTAGCGAGTGAAGTAACAGAATTGGGGCCAATAACTATAGTAAAATAAACTTACATGTATAAAATAACATAAATATATACAATAATATAAAAATACAATAATATAAAATAACAGAGATTTCTTTTATACACTACACATATGATAAAAAGTATGTCATTTGATCCAAACACTCAGTGAGATTTCAATTTAACTTTACGATCAAGCATTACAATTTTATTTCTAATAATAAAATACATGACTTAAGTAGTATACGTTTGAAATTGGATTTCTTTGACTTAATAGTAACTCTGTTTAGTTATTTAGACTCAAACAGATTTCATTTTCTTTTAAGGCTAAATGTGACGCAATTTCAGCTCTCAATTCGAACGATAATTTACGGCTTTTTTGTCATCAAACATCGTGACATAATAAATAAGCTCCCTAGGGATAATTAAATGGCATGGGGGAAGTTGCGGGTAAAACTGGGCTAGATTTATAGAAATATACCTACATTAAATCTTAATAGTAGCTAATGACAAAAGAAAGCCACGACATGGCACCAACATTAAAATAGCACATTAAATGGTTGTACAGGACCTATAATTTCATAAGTTTCGCGTAACACAACAAATTATACGTTTGAAACATAGTGATATGGTGCGTGATCTATTACCGTGGCACGACCTTTTTCTCTTTTCAAGGAATTTATGGTTAAAATTAATTTAGCTAGTAAATTGAGGATTTGTTTAGTGAGGGTAGAGGACATTATATTAAAAAAATACCTTTCAAAAGTCATCAATTCGTCGTAGAAAATCGGTATTAAATATACTTAACTAATATAAAATGTCTGTTGAATGTTTTCTTCTTATAATTCGAATTCTTAATGCGGCCCTCGAGGTAATCTTTAACAGACTGAAGTATAGACTTACCGAGTCTTTCTTTTATGTACCAATGATCTACCAATAACGAACGAAACTAATTGTAAACCTTCCAGTGGGTACTGTAATTAGTAGATTGAATTTAAACGAACAGTGTATTACATTACAAATTCTTTTATGTCGTTTACGGTTTGACAACTTCATGTTTTGCAGCACCATTTCGTTTATTCACAATATCCACTTATATTTCAAACAGACGTAAGTAATCCTTTGATGAAAAATAAATGACTTTCAGTCAGAATTAAGGACTACCAAGAATAGCACGATAAACAAAGAAATTACCTTTTACTGGGATAGTACACCTTTGAGCCACAACTGAAGGCTTAAAGGAAGCCTCTTTAATTCTATTAAAAATTCTTTGAAGAACATCAATTGAATTGTTCAAAGTCTTTGTAATTTTGTATTCAATCACTATTACGTACGGCTTGTATTTATAATTCCCACAGATATCGACGCCGGGCGACACAGGCGTTCTGCCAACGTTCCCAGGATTCAACGTCATGAATCACGGAGTACTATTCGTGAGAGGCCTGATAATGGCCTTGCAGAAGGCTTTGTCGCGACCCATAGTGATAAAATAACTATTATTGTTCACGATATACATTTACATTCTTAATGTAGTTGATATAATGATAGAATAAGGAGTGGAGTAAAAAACTGTCCTTTGGTGGTCAAGTTTAGGACTTAAGCATTGTGTAATGCGCAAAAGGATTATATAATAAATATTGTAAGGCCTGATTTTGTGACGTTCTTTATACCGTGCGACAATAGGAAATAATACACCAATTGCGAATTGGGTATTATTTTTGAAGGCAACTCGCAGTCTTTTACAATTTTTTTTTATGGTATAGAGGGCAAACGAGCAGAGGGGTCACTACGGGTAAATGACTACCAACGCCCATGGGCACCTGTAACTCAAGAGTCACAAGTGCGTTGCCGGCCTTTAAGGTGGGAGAAGAGGGGGAGGGGGGGATGAGGGGAAGGACGGGAATAGGTAACCTCACTCACGCGGTGAAAAGCAATGTAAGCATTGCTTCACTGCCGGTTTTCTGTGAGGCCGTGGTATCGAGCGGAGTCGAGCCAACCCATACGTGCCGAAGCATGGTCCTCCCACGTCAGAAATGACGTGACATGACATGACTCATGAGTCGTAAAAGACGTCACAAAATCAGGCCTTTGCCACAAAATGTGCACAATATTCACAAATTTACACCGTATTTGCACAAATTTTACATGTATTGAGCGGCGTGTGTACATGTACTGAGGTAGGTACTTCTGGCGAAGTACCTTTTACCTGTATTAAAGGTTCTGATTCCATCTCATTAGGTGTGCAGCAGTAATGGCAGTTAGCTAGTATTCAAGTTACGATTTTATACCCTTGTTGTGCCGGAAAAGAATTATTAAGCATAAATATATGCCTTTGTCAATAAGTACTCGATGTTTTTGATACTTTTTTTTTTAGTTTCTGAAAGTTTAAAAATGATTTTAATAGTAATAGGGAGATACCAAACTTTGTACTGCATATTAATAATGAAATAAAAAATGGTAGGTATTTTTATGATTCTTACATGAAGAACTATTATCCTACTAATATTATAAACGTGAAAGTTTGTGAGGATGTATGGATGTATGGATGTGTAGATGTATGGATGTATGGATGTTTGTTACTCTTTCACGCCAAAACTACTTAACCCATTGCGATGAAACTTGGTATGTAGATAGCTGGAGACCTGGATTAACATATTGGCTACTTTTTATCCCGATATTCCTACGGGATCGGGACTTACGCGGATGAAACTGCGGGGCGCTGCTAGTTATGACATAAGTAAATTTGAGAATCATAATACCGTTTGCAATTACGTTCCACAAAGCCCTCATTTGTTTCCAGCGTATTCAACACATTGCCGGCTGAAAATTCGGTAATGTACAGAATATCTAGTCAAAGAATGGAATAAACTACATTTCATACTTTGACTGAACGTTACCTTCGTTAATTATTCTAATTCAAGAGGCTTAATAATGGCCATTGTATGGCTTATTATAGACGGTACAGAAAATATGTAAATAGTTATAACCTGTTGCTAAGAATTAAAATTAACACGTATCATAGACAATACTAATACGCGTTAGGAAAAGGATTAATAATATTGTTGAAAGCTTCGAATTTTAAATAGAACCATTGACATTCAAACACCTACCTAATAAATACATAACAATTACTTCGCCATTTTCCTCGCCCTTAAACAAACTAAGCCTCAAAGGTTTTAATTTACTCTTAAGTATAAAGACAATTTAAATATGTTTATAAAAGGTAAATATAGTCTGTTTTTTGTTAGATACGAATCAAGCAATTAAGATACCGCCATTTTAAATCTAAACGGTAATGAGATTCATGAAACTGCCGCTTTCAACAATCGTACCGCAACGGGGCGTAGACAACAGCTTGGACAAACGTGTACCAAATAAGGTAGCATTACCATAGTCACTAATGCAGCGATCATTGCCTTAAAAGTTTGGGTCATAATGATTCTTGGTTTTTTCCTGATAATTTGAAACACGGTCAGGTTTATGTAAATATTAAGGACGTTATTAAGTTATTTAAGCATAATGGAAATTGTTTTATTCTAAGTATAAACAAATATTTTAATGTTTGAAACGAAATAAATATGTAAATTTACTTTTACGAGTACAATACTTCGATCAAATATAGTGGTGTAGTTATACAGAAGCGCATCCAAAGATTCCTGATGGGAATACTATAACTTTACTGCTATTACCATACACTGATTCCGTATTCGTTAAGTCTAGTTAGTACTAGTTAAGTGTTGGTATCCAATATAGTACGCATTTATAAATACACCAGAGTTACTACTCAACCAGGAGTCTATAATCAACCTACTTGGGATAAGAAACTATTCGCAACTTTGGTCTTTTTTTTTTATACTGTGTTTGTGTTGTTTCTTAGGTTTTTGAAATAACAGTATTACAATAAATATCACTTTATTTGTCAAACAGAATCTTGTAAATTATGCATAGGAGCCCGGGCCGAGCTCATTAAGTTCTACAGTTGTGATTGCCAATTTGGTATCAGTGCGTACATTCTTAAAAAGCCAGAGGAACTAGATTTTGGATATTGAACAGCATCTATTCAAAAGCTGAAATTTACTGTCTTTGTCTGCGTAATGAATATGCAACGCTTACACTTTTTGTGCGAAAGATTTTTTATAACCTGTTCTACTCTATCCACAAGAAATTGTAAGCTTTATCGCAAATGAACAAGGAAACTATGAAACTATTTCAGTGTCAGCCTTATTCCCAAGTTGATCCGGGATAAAAAATAAAGTGTCGCCTGCTTGTCATCCTCTGAAACTTGTAGAGTCAACTAAGATAAATGGGTTATCGTAAGTTGAACGTAGTTTGGGAACTAAAGCAGCCCCTACATTGTATTGGCTCTTTAAGCCCAACACGTTGTTGCGTCAATCTTTAGGCTTTTGGGGAGCTTTCTTGCGAAGCAAGTTTTATGGACAAGTCTAGTGTTATAACTGTGTTTTATGTATAACTAAAGAATATATGCTTGAACTTCTGTAAAATTGTATTTCAATAACTCTTATGTGCTTAGGACGCTAAAGATAGGCACAGAATACAGAAGGTTACTACCGATACAGTTAATGGTTTACATTTCTAAAGCTTGTGATATACCTATTGCGTTGTTAAAAAAATACAATTTAAAAAAACATACGTACTCGACTTGTAAATGGTATATTAGCCAAATTTAGACTGTACGGATGGCGCAATAGTTCTTTTTTTTTTAAAGTTTACTAATTTTACATATAAGAGAACGATTTCAATAGCGATACTTCTGAAGTTGTTTATGTTCTATGGTGTAGTTAATTTGCCACTTTGCATAAAATAGAAATTGTCTTTGTTTTTACTTATTCAAATGGAAAAAGATAGCAATCGTTTATTGTTATTTTGCTCACTATTTTTTAGAGGGCTCGGTCTTCCTGGCAATAGCCAGTTAGAGTTACAGGTGCGACCCTGACCTTCTCGAGATAAAATTGCTTTGGCATAGGGGACAAACGCGCAGACGGGTCACCTGAAAGTAAGTGACTACCGCCGCCCATGGGCACCTGAAACTCAAGAGTCAGAAGTGCGTTGCCGGCCTTTAAGGTGGGAGTAGGGGAAGGGGGGGGGAAGAGAGAGAGTGCGGGTAGGGGGAGAAGAGGGGGAGAGGGAAGGGTTAAGGCCTCCGGTAACTTCTCTCATTTGGCGAAAAGCAATGCAAGCATTGCTATACTGCCGGTTTTCTGTAAGGCCGTGGTATCACTCCGGTCGAGCCGGCCCATACGTGCCGAAGCATGGCTATATATATTTTAGAATTTTTTATATCTTTAAGTTAGATATTTAAAGAACTGAAAAATAAAAAGAACTGATCAATTATTCAGGTTTAAATGTTAACCAGACTCTTGCAAAATATATATTTTTTTTAAATCCAAAAAATTCTCCTGAGGCACTTTGGGAGATTTTGGGATTTTGGGAGAGTAACATAGGTACTTAAAAACAAATAATCCCAAAAAGCCAGATCAATTTGGGGGAATTTTTCACCTGCCAAATGATCGAGAATGTATGATATAAGTGCGTGTGAACAGCACTATGCAGAAGATGGTTTGGGATAACACCAGTTATTGAGATGACTAAGGTACTACATATACTTTTTCTTATTGCCAAATTCTAGTGATTTCATGTTTAAGTTCTGCGTATTTAGAAGTTTTATTCGTTTGTAATCACTGTAATCAGGCTAAGAATATTTCAACCCCTGACCTTTTTCTTAAGATTTCTTATAGTCTTTTTTTAAGGTCCTTGTATAACAGGGTGGTGGTATGCGATATACAAGTTGCGGTCTGCTCGTGACATTAAAACATTGCCGCATGTGTGTTTAATTTCCCATGGGCCTCTTAAGGAACAATGAAATTGAACGTATGTAAGTAATGATTTTGCGCCAATGTGCCGTACTATACTATCGCGTTTTATGGAGGTTAAGCCATATTTTTTTTATGTAAATTTAAAAACAATAGGTACCAAAACTTTATTGTTAATAACATACGAAAAAGCGATTAGCTCAGAGGACTTTGAAACAAAAGCAGATCGACAAAATTGAAAATAAAATTTCCACCTTAATCCTCTATACTCGTACATCGCGAGGGACTTTCAAAACAGTCAGTAAAAGAACTCAAAGCACGCACAAACCAGCTCAGGACACAATCTGTGAATAAGGGTCATTTCACACCGAGACGCGAAGCGACGATGCTTATAGAGGGTCCGCACGGATAAGGGATGCACCTCGCGGCGCGCTCCTTTTAAGATAGCAATACAAAATAAAACCTACTTCCTACACAAAAAGTGGTACAATACCATTAACGAGTCCACAATACCGCAGATAAATAAGATAGTGGTTACTACAATACTCCATGGTGGCAGTTGCTACCTTGTACAGTAAATTCCTACCAAAATCATTGCGCTTCCTGTGCAGTGTAAAAATACCACAACTTCAGAAAGTAGCGAATAGGTCGGCGTAACGGATTTTCAACGGATATTGCTATCGTCAATGGGTACGTATGTGATTGAATCGTACCGTCACCATGGTGATAGTATTCACTGTAAAACGTACTATCGCACATACACTATAAAACACATATTTATTAGTCATGCTGTAAATGTAGGAAGTCAATTTATATAACTTGAAAAGGCTTATCGGCACGATCAATAATTAACATTATTCATAATAATATGAAGTTAGAACTGCTATATATTTAGGTATCTTGTTAAAGTAAGCGTTTTGTTGTACTAATAATAATTTATCTGTAAAAATAATAATAGTACAATAGACACAAAACATTTTTCTTGTGAAAGTTGCAGCCCGCGAGCAAATCACGTACGCGCAGTTATTTCTGAAAAAAATGTTTATTCTATATTTAATGTCCTACTTTTGTCTTTTAAAAACAAACATCAATTTCCATGTTGTCTTAGAATGTAACGAACTAACGAAAAGTACAATCCACAAGTGATTCTATATGGATGTCGGTCCTCCAAAATTCAGTGACCGTTTGTACAGCTGACGTTTTAATATAAACCACTAAACCGACATAAATTGACTTCAGTACTATGATATAATTTAATAATATATAATGGGTACTATGTATTGTACAATGGGTTCTAGACCACGAATAAACATGCTTAGATACCTTTTTTTATAAATACCCAGACTAATGCAACTGGACATATTCATGCATACCAATATGTACACTGAGCAGGAATTAAACCTGCGACCCCCGTCGTGGCATAAGATTGGACCACCGCGTACCACCGCGCCACGTAGGTCGTCGAACATAAGTCATATGTTATACAATAAAACAGCAAAACCTCTTGGACAAAGATTACTACTATTTACTTGGATGCTAACACCTAAGTTTCTTCGTTTTTAATTGGTAAAATTCTTTCAGACTTCTAGCTACGCAGAATGTAAATAGTACTAAAGTTTTCCTCGTAACAATATAATTGACGGTTGCTAAAATCGTTACGTAAGGTACTTAAACTTAAACATGAACTACAGACTGTCTTTATCACGACTTTCTTACATGATTCTAAGAAGTCCAAGTTTTAAATTTGAACCTTGCATTCACTGTGACCTTTTAACTGGGGTTATGGGAAGTGGGTACTAACATAACATAGACTGACTCTCATAGCAACCTATACGGCTCTTCAATTACTTCTGTCAGAATTACGAGTATTCATCATAATCACTATGTAACGTCCATTGCTAAACATAAGCTGCATAGATGTTACGCGACATGCTCGTCACATATCGTGATCTCGTCATATAAAAAAAGAAAATTTTTTTTTTAATTAAAAAAAGGACTTTGTCGTCATTTCGGGTAGGACAGATGCTCGATAGCTCCTTTGCTTCAGGACGCTCTGCCAATGCAGAGCACATTGGGTGAATCTACGTTCTTTTTACTTCCGGGTCTTTATTCGCCACACAAACACAAATCTTTTGAATATTTTAAAACGAACTAGAAATATTTTAATCCTTTATAATATTATCTACGTATTAACGGGAACGGGACTAAGCCAGTCAGCCTGTGACCACGGTCAGTGCAACCTGGTCGAAACGTCAGGCAATTCAGAGGTATGTAATACCTTTTCGTGATCGCGTTAATTCCCGTTAATACGTAGATAATATTATATCATGGAACGCGAAAGTTTAAAAGTTAGTATTTTAATCCTTATCATTATGTTGTGTGATTGATTTAAATAATATAATATTTTAAAATGATAAAATATATTTCTTGAAGAGAACAATAACGCAGAAAAATTAAGAATCAAAAAGAAGGAATATTTACCCACCCCTGACAACGTGTACACAAAATTTTATGATTTATCCGGTAAGAACCGGATAAATCATAAAATTTATATAAATATTATATAAATATTATATAAATATTATATAAATAAAATACGTTTTGCTTCTTAGCAAAACGTAGAAAGCAAACAAATAGCTTCACGTTCGCGTTTATAATATTCATCATCATCTCTAAAATGACTGATGCAAGTTGCAAGTTTCAGAAGGTCAGCTATGAATGTTTGCAATACTAGGATGTCACACGTTTTGCCCAATCTATAAAGAAACCCATATTACATTCTCATGACAAAACATGATACAGCACAATTTTATAATTTTAAGGCAGGTTTCTGCGCAGTGGATTACTCTTTTGGTTTCAATATATACTTTCATTACATACGTGAATATAATATGTAGTAGGTATGTACATTTAGTTTAATCCTGATAAAAACCTTTCCGTATTTTTGTATATGAGAATAGGGTATTTTACTCTATAAAAGAAATTATCAAAAAATATCAAATTGAGATAGTTTAAGCCATTGGCAATCAGAAAATGTTAGTTTCAGTTCATCAATATAGAAAATAAATTTTGTAGTTAATTGCAAAGTTTTTACTTGTTTTATCTGGTCTACAAATATTTGTAAAATACCCTATTCTCATATACAAAAATACGCGAAACACAAGCCCAAAGAGTAAAGTAATACTAGGGGAAAAGAGAGCCCACTCTTGGCAAAATTTTGCATTCTAATATGAAGCGCCATCTATATTTCTGAACTTTAACTAATTGTGTGTCATTGCCATAGCTACCTATATAACATATATATATATATATATATATATATATATATATATATATTTCTGTACACGTAGAATGCAGTACAATATGTACGTAAGTAGTTATAGTTTGTTGATATACACTATCATATATTTATATATGATAGTGTATATCAACATAACTATAACTACCTACGTACATATTGTACTGCATTTTTTCTATAGATTTACCAATGATTACAAATTTATAGCAATATTAAGAAATTTACACGAGTTGGTTGGGTTAGTGTAAACTAAGAAGTGTAATAAGCTTGTTACTATTAAATTATAAAACAAATAAGTTGGGTCTTAATAAAACATCAATACCTGTTATTTTATATTTTTATTTGTCTCCTTTTTTTGAAATGCTTATGAGTATTACAATAATTTTGGGCTGCAATCTTAATTTCATCCTCACCGTTATATGTTAGTTTCCCAGTCAAAATACGATTGACTGACCTGCACCAACTGTAAATTATAACGTTAAGAGAGACGTCTATGAAATACTTATTTAGTGGATCGTCGTGCTTTTTACAGGTCGACGTCTGATGTAGAGAAAATACTAAGAATTTCAACAATTACACATAAAATGGACAAACACAAATCAAGCGCTATCGCAGGTTTTGGCGGCCATTTCATATGTCAACTGTCAAATTGATCGTCTAGGATATCTATGTACCTACGTAAAGCCTAGTTGGAGGCAGTTGGTGGCATATCTTTGTAACCAATATTAATTTACTATCCTTCATGAATTGATACATAATAAAAATTAAAATAATTAGCATTATGAAAAAAACAAAATATAATAGTTCCATATTTATTAAGATGGTTTGTAGCGACATCTATTAACTCCTCCATGGTTCAAACAAAGAGATGGCGACGTGCAAACTGTCAAAAATGTCATTGGGCCCTTTCCTCTAAGTGTCCCCCCCTTGCACAAGCCGCTATGACATTACGTCACATTGTCAGTAACCAACGGAGTTTCATCAAGTAGAAATGGATTATGATATTTTGGAAAACATGCGAATATTGTATTCCTCCCGTGTATTTTACTAAAATATTATCCTGGGCAACGGTTTTTGTAAAGTCATAAAATGCAAATCTACTAAGAATTAGTTATTTTGTGAAAGGAAATTGCCACAAATCCCGATTTCTCTTCTGCCAAATTACGGTATTTTAAACCATCGATATGAGTATTGTTCTATATACATCACTAATCAAAAGGATACTAAGGATAAGGAACTTATATACATATATAGTTTTTACTGAGCATATCGTTCTTGTTTTCTGCGTAGATTACGTCGTGACGAATAAACAACATGGCGTCTTGCGTTTTCATCAATTTACGCGTGGAAATTTAAAATGTAAAATGGAAGTGCTTTTTAATGCATCTTATCGATTAAATAAAAAAGTTGTACATTTTCTGGTTATTTACTGTTGCCCTATTGTAGACTCATTATTTTCGTGAGTCACTGCTGCTAATCCTTGTTTACAAGCGGCACGGTAGTGAAAGTGTTACTTACATTACCCTCGTAATGGAGGCTTTAAATATATCTGTTAATTATGAGGTCCCAAGTTTAGTAGAATCAAGCTCTTTTGTCAAATGGTAATTAGTGAACTAAATAGCAATCACAAACACTCCTCAGTCGATACTGAGTTTGTACCACGAGAAAGTAATTATACCGGGCTTCTTTTTATTTCTTGAAAATATTTTTTTATACTCTATTATGATAAGTCGTAATGAAAAAATATCTTTACTTACTATGATTTATGTATGAATTTCTCTTTGCAGAAACTTACTTTCGCTATCTCGGCGTAGCAGATAGAGCACGTTCTTGAAAATAGAACAGAAAATAAATATGCGAATCTATGGTGGATCAAATAATGAGCAAACGTGGCACTATCAGGACATACTGAAAATTTAGTACAATGAAAACGGTTCTTCAAATTTTGTCCAACGTTCCTATCAAACAATAATAAAAAAGAGGCGTAAAATTTACGAAACTACACGGCAGGGGGCACTTTAATTTACCGCAGTAAATTAACTTTTAGAAATCGCAACATTCCGTTTTAAATGGCTTAATGCGGCATAATTTCCTAGTACGAGCGATAAACAAAACTCCCCGGGAATACAGATAAAACTAAACATTAACATTAACCAGTGTTTATCAGACGGGTTAACGTTAAACGCCCGTTTGGTATGAGCAATCGGCCGCGAACGAGATCCGAATCTTAACTAGGCCCAGTCACGATTGTTTTAAAAGTTTAAACGGATTATGAGGCCGCATCCTGGCTGTATGTATTACCTTTGCCTCACATAAGCTTATTGTCAGGTTTTATTAGACTCGTGGTCAATGAATGCAAATAGAAATCGTGTACTTTAAAAGCATATATTATTTTATTACTATTTGTTATACTACACTAGAATATTCCAGAATATTTTTTTAATTAATGGAACGAAATGGTTTTTTTTGGTACCTAAATATATTCATTGATTTAAAGGTAGTTTTCTGTATAGCGCATACGTTTAATTCAAATTCAAATTCAAAATCATTTATTCAATTAAGGCACTAAGTGACATTTATGAACGTTAAATTGTGAAGCTAAAGTTAAAATCATAGATCGGCACAAACAGACGCCACAGCATGTACTGGATTGTCAAGGTAAATTAGGTGAAAAACACCAAAATCTACTGCCTGTTTGTGTCGATCTATAACTTCCAGTTTCCAAAATGCGTAGGGCCTTATGAGAAGAATACTGGCAAAGAAACTCATGGCCACTCTTTTTAAAAGTCAGATCTTCACGTACAATAGTGTTAGTGTTACACGAGAGGTAAACAGGATGCAAGCTGATGCCACCTGAATTTCATTTTATTGAAATGCTCCAAAAGCTAACGTACTAAA
This sequence comes from Callimorpha dominula, assembly GCA_949752705.1. Lineage (NCBI taxonomy): Eukaryota > Metazoa > Arthropoda > Insecta > Lepidoptera > Erebidae > Callimorpha > Callimorpha dominula. The sequence goes on along the minus strand of OX457000.1, from coordinate 5,384,502 downwards.
AAATAAAAATCACTCAGTGATACCGTTGAAGGTTTGAACCTATTAAACATAGAAATCATTCAAGGTGCACATCTACCTTCATTCAGTTGCAAAATCTACTGTTAAAAATAATTCGTGACTGGATTAAGAGGCTAGAGTTGCAGTTGATCGAACCAAAATAATAGTATAGGCTAAAGCATCGCTGACTAGGCCGACCAGTCACCCCAAGCAGCACCCGTTCACGAGTATGACGCATGGACCAGCCATCATCCCTTTAATTAGATTTAAATAGGGCTTGTGTAGATAAATAAGATTTCATAGGTGCGCCTTAGGTAGCCTGGTAGCATAAATAAATAACTGATAAAATATAAGCAATTTTTAACATACGATGACGTATGCTTTAAAAATTGCTTATTTATTTACCAATGAACATACATACATGTAAGTTGTGACTCAAAACACTGCAACATTATGTTGCAAAACGTTGCAAGGTGTTGAGTGTCAACTAATAACCAAGTGTGTAATAAAACCTAATGTGATCATTTTGTTTTTTGGGAAATCTGAACCCTCAATAAAACAGAACTTACTTTGTGACACAATTAACTGTAACAAAATGAATATAAATATAATAATTGTCTTAATGTTAAACGTGGCGCCTAGTAAAATCAACTTAAAGGAAGAAAAAAAATACAAATGAGTTATACCCTTACAAATATTCATAATAAATATTACAGTTTGAAACTCTTCTTTTCTTTCGTTGGTACATCTATTACAGTTAAGTGAAGAGAGTGTAAAACAAAGTTTACAATACATTACATGGATGGTCAGAGATTACAGATGTCACTTGTGTTGACCAACACAAATGAGATTTGGTGACCATATCCAACAACAAAACACAACATTACGTTATTGGTCCTGGAAAACTAAAATCTTTTATAAGATAGAGGTGTTGTCCTAGTCAAAGTGACCCTTGATTGACTGAGCCGAAACCTCCCTAAGATTCAATGGAAACTTAGGAGTTAATAATGTCAATAAAAAAGGTATAATGACGTTTATTTTAATCTAAAATGATGCTAATAAAATTTTGCACGTAAACGTGATTAATGTTAAGATTTGTCTTCACGTAATTAAACCAGGCCTAGTAATATAAAATTTTAAATATTAAACAAGTATGTAGTAATTACACGTTCATTGACGCACATAAAGATTAAAATTACAGAACGTTGGTACTTGACGGGGTTCATTTTTATTTTTACTAACATAAATATTTCAAGAGCTGTTGCGTACTTGCGAAAGAAACTAAAATGGCATTTCAAAAATGGCGATCATTTTGCCTCGTGAAAAGAGCTTGGAAAAATACCGCAGGCATTGAAAAATTGGATACACAACATTCTGCCTATGGCATTTTATTATTGATATAGAAGGATTTCATACTATTTGTCCACATAACTATTTTGTCTAGATATAATTAGAAAATATTGTTATAATTTGAATAGGGTAAGGAGGGATTACGGGCAGATTCCTAAGTAGTAAATTCCCTACTGGTGAGAAGGTTCACCACAGATTCATAGGGTATCCCCTCGTGGGTTTAGGGTTCCCACCACAAAAGTGATTACACAGATGTTGCCCGTGTTTAGAAATATCATCATTAAAGGTCGAATTGACCAGTAAAATAAATAGGCAATATTAAGTAGTGGCAACTCAAAGACGAGTTTATATTGGTTACAACTATGAGCAATAATTATTAATATAATCATAATTTTTGCTCTTAGAGTTACAAATTATAATCTGATGTATATATGTATATATACGTCATATTATAGGAGGATAGAGGATAGTCATATTATACATGGTGCTTGTAATTTATGTATTATATTATACACACTGAAATACATTGATTCAATATTAGTTTAATCTAGTGTAACTGCTATTATGTCTTCTCATTGATATTCTAATATTAGGGTAATTGGCGGTTATAGATCGAAACAGGCAGATATGATATTATGTTATGGTTCAGTCCATGGTAGAAGTGAGAGTGCGTGGGATTCCGCCGCCTCGTTTTGCGAGGAGGTGATGTTGGCCAAAGAGGCGGCGGAACGGGAACGGGAGAGGACAAGCACTCTCCCATCCCGCAGAAGACGCACCAGGCGCCGGAGAGCGCTGAATGATCTCCGTCCTCCATGAGCGCTGGCCTGGGGGTAGCGGGTTGGGCTGACCATTACCCCAGCAGAAGCAGGCCTAAGACGGTGGCGCGGCGGGTTCCGCACGCGCCTCTCCCATCTGGAGGGGGGGTAGGGCCCCCCCTATCGCACGGTGTGGTCGCCTGCTGATCAGGAGGCCACAGTCTGCAGGGGTTCCCAGAAGCTTCCTTCCTAGGGTTTCCCGGGTCCCCTGCAATAGACTCACTTGTGACGGAACACCGTGTGGTTTTAGACGGTTCGAGTCCGACATACCACTTCACCCTCGGTGAGGTGATGACCCGTGGGTGTTTCCACACGATAAAAAAAAAAAAAGATATGATATAAGATATTATGTTATACATTTTTTTTTCTTTTATAATTTTACATTTGACAAAGCAAACTATTGTTACGGTGACTCTGTGTGTGTTGATCTATAATTAAAAATAAAAATTATAGATCAACATCTATAATTTTTATTATGATAATTATTTTTTAAATTGACGATTGTGAACAATTGATGATCGATTTTATGAAATAACTAGCAACCCGCCCTGATTTCGCACGGGTACAAATTATATTATACACCTAAACCTTCGCCATGAATCACTCTGTCTATTAGTGAAAACTGCATGAAAATCCGTTCAGCAGTTTTTCAGTTTACCGCGAACAGACAGACAGACAGGCAGACAGACGCGGCGGGGGACTTTGTTTTATAATATGTAGTCAAGATTTGAATTTGACTTATACTTACACTGTTTTCTGTGTAAAACTTTGAATTTTCATACTCTTGTACTTTTATTAAAATATAATTATGTATTTAGAATAGAATATTATTTTATTGTACACCATATAAAAATAACAATGGATCTTAAATTTATTACTAAAGTTAGGTATAATGGGCGTCTTTTCGTATATATACGGGAATTAACGCAGTCACGAAATAGGTATTACATACCTCTGAATTTTTTCATTGAAATATAAATATTTTAAATTAATTTAAAATACTAGTAGTAAAGCGCTTATTACACTTGGCTGAATTCAGTCGTTACTGAATTCAGTCAAATGTAATCGCATTTAGCAAGTTAGCATCCTAAATTCAGAAGCCAGGATTGTTTCTGACTGACTAAATCATTTCAGTCGCTGCGTGGGTCTCCGTGCGTAAGGACGTGAATTTCCGAATAAAAAAGTGACGAATATTAAAGAACAATATTCCCGAGTATTAAATAACTGAATTTAAAATCTTGATATGAGTTTCCCGTTGCAATAAATCTTAATGTTACGACTAATCTTTCTTTTGCACTAATACTTTCTTTCTTTTTTTTAAGACAACTTTCGCATTATAAATTTAATATTCCGTCTCGTAGGCTTCACAAAGATTCAAACAACAGACACATTATTTATTAGCTTTTAGTACATTATCAACATCATTATTATCTTTATTTTCAATAAAACCGTTATCTTAAAAAAAAAACATTACTTATTTTATTTCTATTTTAATTGAACCAGTGGCCAAGGCTTAAATTTTTTTGGTGTTTTATAATACTGGAGCCATCATCGTACACGCACCACACGTCCAACTTCGTCGAGCTATAGTCGGTAATTGATTCAGTAACTGAATTTAGGACAGTGTGATCAGAAGCTTCTAACTAACAGACAACTGAATTTAGCCAAGTGTAATAAGCGCTTAAGTAGTAACATATTAATTTTCTTTCTAAATGTTTTTTATAAACTAATTTCCTGAAAACAGATGGTTTATTTACCTTTTTCATAGTCTTTTACAACTAATAAAGCACTCGGATCGCCTTCAATTTGAGCAGAAATCTGCTCTGCCTTTGCCTTTTTTTTTATTTTCAGTCAGAACTGTTAATACGACTTCAAGTATAACTTTATAAGCAAATTGTTTTAACCGCCAGATACTTTTAATATAAAATCTGTTGCCAAGACCTTTCTGAAACTTACCTTATTATCTTTCTGCCAAGAACACACACCTTTCTTGTCTGATATCCGGCATTTGAGCAATGCATCTTCTCCTGGATTCACCTCAGTATACGTCGGCATCTCAATGAACCTTTGGACTGCATCTGAAATTAAAATATGTAATATATATGACAGGAAATTTTTAAAACACCTAATCTCCGTCAAATAAAGGGAAAATTACTTATATATTTTTAAAGCGAAAACTTCTTTAGGCACGTTGGGCACTTTTGGTAAGGGAAAAAGGACTGAACTCGCGTGACCGCCACGCTCAGGTGACTTATACACAGATGTGTGTATATGTATATAAATATATGTGTGTATATGTACGTCAATAGCTACTTAAAAAACCAGACCAGTGCGAGCCTAAGTACCAAGGGTTCCGTACAAACTACTCGTAGTATGTAGATAGTTCGTCGATCTCGGGAATCGATTCTCGAAGATTTTTGCCCATTTTCCCGAGTATGTTCTCTACAAAGTAAGTCACCGAAACGCATAACTACAACATTGGTATCCGGATTGAAAGACAAACTTAACTCTGCTGTTTTGATAATGTTCCCCTATGAGTATATCGATATTCATCACAGTCAATTGTCCAAGTGCAAAATGTAAGTTTGTAATCGCAAAAAAAATAAGCTATGATACCTTGCTCCTCGCCATATATTATGATTTTAGGCCAATGGGAAGGTAATAAACCTTGAAATAGCTTAGTTAGTTTTGATTACGTTGACTTAGAAGCTTATTTTTTACAGCTTCAAGGCACCGCAGACCGCATGTATTTGATGTAATTTCAACTTGATAACTCCACGCGTTTCTGAGAAAAGGTCAGTCTGTCTTGACAAGTGATCCCATAAGAGTTCCTTTTTCCTTTTGAGCTACGGAACCCTAGAATAAAGAAAATCGGTTTGACAAAAAGTACTGAACTTTTTTGTGTTTGCCTTCATAGCGTCATAGCGTGATGTTAAATAGCCTATATAATCTTACACAGCGAACACTCTATCCAATACAAAAAGACTTTTTTTTTAATCCGACTGGTACAATCAAACAAAAATCTCTTACCTTTATTATATTAGTATAGATAGATGAATAAGTTTTTCTTTCCAAGTACGTGTAATACGCTTGTTTTCTGTGTGAAATTCTCGGTAATACCCATACCCAGCTTATATCGACCCAACTTATACCATTTGTGTTTCAGACATCAGGCCTATTGCCAGGGGGCTGTTTATCCATGGCGTGGCGACTAACCTCGTGATTTGCAGGAAAGCAATCTTCCCTCTGATTTGTTAATCGGTTAATGAGCGGCTTGAAGCGTTGTCTTATAATGTTTTTTTTAAATAGAGCTAGCCTTTAAAGCATCTTATTTTACTGACATTTATGATTAAACTAGCAACCCGCCTCATGTTCGCACGGGTAGCAAAGACATCTTCAACAATAGTCATCATATTGCAACCAATTTAAAAAAAAACCTTAACAAACTATATACCTAAACCTTCCTCATGAATCATTCTATCTATTGGTGAAAACCGCATGAAAATCCGTTTAATAGTTTTTGAGTTTATCGGGAACAGACAGACAGACAGATAGACAGATGCGGCGGATGCCAATTTGTTTTATAATATGTAGTGATACATAACTGTGACGTTCGAAAGACTTGAAGAAAAAAAGTTTTGAAGCTACACAAATCAATATAATAAAAATGTAGCGTGCTATACAGAAAACCCCGCATGTATGCATTTACTTTACATTGAATATTACCTTTGAGATATTTACAAGAAAGAAATATTAAACTTCATATTTTACAGTAGCGTCGATATTAAACCAAAAATTTCTCCTAACTTCTTTCCTATAAAGTATCAAGATTTGATACTTCCCTCGGGGCAGTTTAAAACTATCCTAACGGGCCAGCTAGCTATCATCCCAAGGTAGTCTTAAAATGAACGTACACTTTTATGACAACACATTCGCTTTTTACCTGTTATAAGAAAAAAAATAATTAATTAATTTACCCGGAAATCTACAACCATGGTAATCCTTTAGTGAACTAAGCTAGACAGATGATTTTCTTTGCTTTTGTTGAAGTATATCAAAACTAAAATATCTTGTATGCTTTATCAAAAATAAAGCCTACAAAACTTTATATGAAGATATGCTAAGCTGCGAGCTGTTAAGTTTGTTCCCTATACATATTGCTTGTTTTGTGCTTATGACAATGACTGGCTTGTTGGTCTAGTGGTCAGTTACCCTGACTGCTGAGCCAGACGTCGTGAGGTCGATTCCCACCCAGGACAAATAATTGTGTGATGAGCACGATCATTTGTTCTGTGTCTGGGTGAATCTTATACCATCCAGCTACAATTATATTATATCTATCAAAAAGGCATGAATATGAATATAATGAAAAGCTATATTTATTGAAACTGTACAACAATACGTCAAGATTTTATTAGTAGGGATAAGTGGAAATGAAATTCCACTTATCCCAACCAATGACGGTGTGGTAGGGAAGAGTAGAAAAAAAAGCCACTTGTCCACAAAAGAAAGGACAGCTTTAAGGGACTAGTGGAACAGCTCGGTAATTTATCTATAATAATTTAGTATTTAGTAATATTTAAATATATTAAATTTGTTTATCAGCAGTCTGCTTATCATAGGACAGACTCCGCCTAGTTTGAGATCAGACGACCTTGTGTAAGAGGTCTCAAATTATTATTATTTTTAATGTAAGGGGGGCAAACGAGCAGACGGGTCACCTGATAGTAAGTGACTACCCGCCCATGATCACCTGCAACTCAAGAGTATGGGTTGCCGGCCTTTAAGGTGGAGTAGGGGAAGAGGGAGTGAGGGAGAGGGGCTCCATATTTTCTGTGGTATCGCTCCGGTCGAGCCGGCCCATGCGTGCCGAAGCATAGCTCTCCCACGAAAATTATTAATGAGCAAAGTGACATACAAGCGTCAATGTTAGCTTATGGTAATGAATTATTGAAATGATTAAATATTTCAACGACAACCTTAAAAAATACAGAAAAAAATCATTTCAATCAGGAAGACTTTGGCCTTCTATCTTTTATCAGTGTCGTAAGAAGGCGTACAGAAATAATATCCGTGTAATATGTAGGTTAATTTGTGTTAATGACATCGTTGCCTGATAGCTTCCACGCTTAAAGTGTTTAGATTAGAGCAAAATGAGAACCACAAAGCGAAAAGGAAATTAGGACGAATCCTTAGCTTTGTAGTCAACATAGGTACTAACAAACAACTGTTGTAAATAGTAAAGATATCTTTAATATACACATTATTGTACAACAGTTAAAACGACCAGAATAAGGAAATATGTAGGACAATCATAAAATTACTTATTAGGTATATTCGAAGAAAAGTCTACCTATTGGTTTTGTATCAGTTGTCTTGTTTTCCAAACATTTCTTCACAGGAGGTCTAGTTATGATATCTAGACCCCAAAACAACCGCCAGTTAAAAAGTTTACATAAAATTCCATCAGGCTCGCAGAGGTAGATTTCGTGTTTTTTTAATTTTTTTGAAAATCTGCCTCCCGAACTTAACCTTCATTTTTGCCCTGTTGATTTGTTGTCCAAGTTTGAAAGCAGTCGGTGCATAATTGCGACCTCTATCGCGCCGGTAAAATTGAGGTACATACATATTTACATTTGTAAGTTCTTCGCGACGGTGATACTTACACGTTGTATATAAATAGGTAATACAACACAGTTAAGAACCATTTTCGCCTATGTTTGTCAACCGATTTTCTTTTTTTTTTTGTTTCTTTAGTAGCTATTGACTAGTTTTAGTGATATCAATGAAAAAAATTATCAGATATTTTTCTATTCTATTATAAATTAAGTGAAAACGACTACTAACAGCTAGAGGGGGTCCAGTATATAGCACGTGTGTAAGCAATGTAACAAGTAACTTTGTAAAAAAAAAACATGTTGAAAAAGAGTGTCCTTGGAGTCTTGCCTGTTCTTCTCCATAGGATCTACATTTTGGAACAGGCAACTAGCTTCACGACCGACTTATACTGACTGACTCCTCCAGACAATTCAAAAATACTTACAATGGGTTAACTTGAAATAAATAATTTTGATTTTGATTGATAAGCTGAACTGTCATATACAGAAAATCTATACAATGACAGTTCAAGTTATACTGGTTATTTTTCCAAACCTAATGAATTATGGTCGAATATCGACCAACAGGCAATTTCTAGTTATTATAAAGCCCTGTTTTTTGCATAGATTGTTTTTTAGAGATTATAACCCTTGATTTATCTTAACCTAGATCTACCTTCAATATAACCTATCTGTCCTGGATTCTTATTAATGACAGGCATTATGAAGTCAGACATTTATAAATGGTAGCTACCACCCAGTTAATGATAGAGGCAATCTTGTGCACGTTGCTTATTGCTATCATAGAACATAATATAAATAAAGCACTCCACCCATGAGATTTTTTTTAATGAATTTTGCGGTAACAATGCATACCGTATAGGTAGGTATACTAGTATCAGGTAAAAACGTGGATAATCAATAAATAAAAATAATATTTATACTAGCCGTAGACCTGCCGTTTCATCCTCGCTGCTCCTTTGCTAAGGAAGGTACCGTGGTGTTATACATAATTAATCCCCAAACAGGTTCCCTAATATCGAAAATATTTTACATATTTTTACTTATCATATAAATAGTAGAGTTGAGTAGAGTTGAGGCTTGCGCGTTTAAAAAAATACAAGCAAAAAGACAATACATTTTAAAATATTAACATAAAATGGATGATTTTAGAATTACGAATACCGTTGCCGAAAGCCAAGGGGCTTTGTCGGTTTACTCACCGAAAAATATCTACTAAATTCAATGAATTCACTAAGTGCTACCAAAAGTCCTTTACGTACAAGATAACAGAATGTACATAAAATTATATTTATTAATCCCACTAAGTGAATATTGTATGAAAGTATAAAAACTTGCTACAAAATTCAATGTTAAAATGATTACAAAAAACGCGAAGGACAGTCACATATTCTTTCAAGACATTTAATAATTAAAGGAAAAAGGCACAAAAGAAACAGCAATAGTTAGGCAGAAAGCTTCCGTGATTCTTTGTGTCTCTAATTAATTATCGTCCTTTTGTTATTCAATCACTTGCAGAAGCAATATAATAGAGTGTCTGGGTATGTAGAACGCAGTAGAACGCCTTTTTTTCGGGGTTTATATTATAAAAGAAATGCTTTTGTCAAATATATTTTATACTTTTTGGTAACTAGGTATTTTAAAATACAACGTACGTCGTTACTGTCACTGCTTATAATTCCGCAACACTTTAATCTTTTAAAAAGTAAGACAACTGTCCAAATCATACCCTCAATGCTCCAAAATCAAATCATGCAATCATGTTCCATCCTTAGGATGTAATTTTCAATTTCGTTTTAAATTTTAATGAGAACACTCTGAATTATTATAATCCTCGAAATCTGTAGAAGGGCTTATTTTTATTTTGGGGTTTTGATCCGTAAGGATATAAATGTCAATCCCAAGATAGGACTTATTCATCTTTTATCTTACACCATGTCTTTGAAAATTTAAGAGTGATGAACTATTAGAGCCTGACTAAAATTATATGAGAGAAGTACCTTCATACATTATCACTAAGTAAACATAAAAATATATTCCGAAGAATTGAGAAGTGAGCACTTTGAACTTCTTTGAAGTCGGTTACAAACGAAAAGAAAAAAAGGTTTTCTAGCGTAAGCTGAGAGCGGAACTTCTAAGACTCAATGAAGGAAATGAGATTTCAAGGCGTGTAAAGTGCGGCCTACAAGTTACTGGTCTCGAGTCAATAAGTAAGTTAGTTAAAAGTTGTCTTTGCCACTAAGGAGACCGTGTTTAACAAAGTAATAATTCGTATTCTTGCTCATCACGCGTGAACCAGTTACTGCTACCGTGAGGGTTTGGGCGAGATATTATAACATATTTTTTTTTACTTAGGGTGTCACGCCTTCGAGTAGAAGCTGGACATAAAGTAACTTTTGCGTATTGGCTCAGGTTTTAGACAACAATGCACTCACTAGTATTAAGTTTCTGAATCAAATGATATGAATAAAATGAATAGTTTCTGAATCTCATAAAATAAATGCACTATGTACCCACAGTACATAGTGCATTTATTTTATGAGATTCAGAAACTATAAAAGCAAGGCAGTAATCCTACATACTATGGCTGAAACACATGATTAATTTATTTAGTAGCGCTACATTGTATGCGTATCTAACATTCATAAATCTATATTTATAGTAAGAAATGAAATATGGCAAAGCACAAATGATATAACTGTATACTAGTAGCGCTCTGTTGTGTAAAATTGTCTAGGTAAATTTCACCATGTTTATACATTTATGATAGGAAGCCGATAACAAAAAAGTATGTATTATATACATATTATTACATATACTTTTCTTGGTGTAATGTCCCTTAATACTTATTACATACAGTAGTATATGTAGTGGAAGTAGTTCAATATATTTTTTTTAATGTCTACTAGTAACATGGGTCACACATTACTAGTATGTATTTTTAGTAATCCCTCGAACAAAGCTAAATAATAATAATAACTAAATACTTGTGATGAGGAGTAGATTTACGTCATAAAGTGTTCTGGGTGAGGTTGGAATCCGTCACCAAGTGATCGCAAGATACGTGAGAGACATTACGCAATCGCATCGCTTTAAATTTGATAAATGATCTGAGCTGAAAGTTATAAGCCCAAATATGACTGTTTATGTGCCTCTGTCTTATTGAAACGAATTTTGGCATCTCGAAATAGGGAAACCAATTGGAAATATGTAAAGTTCCAAATCGAATGTACCCAATCGGAATTATTCAATAGCTGCGTTCAGGTACGTTCCCTAAATTGATATTACTAATCCGAGGAACCAATTTATACAATAGTATACTAAAACTTCTGACGCTTTGGTGAACAGCCAGCCACACCTGCCAAATTACACACAATACGTCATCATTACGAATATCTCAAGGGACTGTAATGTCATTTTGTTAATTATAACATTATACAGCAACATATCACAGCCATAACCATTGTAAAAATACAAAGCAAAAAACGTGTACAAATAAGGTCTGGCATAATTTGGCAGGTATGCCTATGTATTGTACAGTTAATATACTTTCCTATTTGGAGAATTAAAAAAGAAACCAAATTAGAGAGGGTACAAGAAAAGGTACTAAAATGGAAATCCGAAACTTTAAACACTCCTAAATTACATTTCCTATCCCCTTTTTTCCGCTGAATTGCCGGAGGAAAACTGTGTAGAAAAACATTTTCACTTTTGCAATTTAACCTGGTCAAAAAATATTAAAATGTTTCATTTGTAATTATTTTAAACATGCCTGTCCTACTTACATGCGTCGTTTAACTTGTAACGTTCTCATTAAAATTCTTATAATTTACAATTATAGGGTTACAAAATAAAAAAAACGTATCAGTCATGAAGTTCCTTTCATCTACAGAACCGTTCTAAAATAAATATATTGAATTTTACGGCTCGTTATTTGGAAGTTGCGAGCTAATGAACCTCCCATGTCGTAAGTTGAACCGTACGTTAGCCACATAAAAGGGTAGGCGAGGCAAAACGTCCGGGGCCTCCATGGGACCATTACTACCGAGTTTATGAAGATTACGAATATTTCACACAAAGCACCAACCGCGAGTGTATCAAAGCTTATTGTTAAATGAACTTTTAAGCGCTACCTACTTTTGTTGTACACTTTTATTAAAGTATTTTAGGGTTATGAGGGTTACACAACAATAATATTTATGTGAGATCAGATTGAAGCCTACTCTTTATTAGAAATTTTATTAAAGAAATGTATTAATTGCATGACTTACATTAATATTAGAAATAAGAGTAGTGTGGATATAATACAAAATACTATCTAGGCTCAAACTAAGCATAGCTGCAAGCACAAGCTTTTACTATGAGCTCTAGAATACAAATTAACATACTTATTATTATTATTTCTTTGTAAATAATTACATATTATACGTGGGAACACTTAAACCAACCAACGCCAATAAACACATTCATGTATACAAATATACAGTGATCAGGAATCTAACCTTTAATCGTGAGAGAGCCATGCTTCGGCACGTATGGTCATGCTAGACCGGAATGATACCACGGCTTCACAGAAAACTGGCAGTAAAGCATTGTTTACATTGCTTTTCGCCGAGTGAGTGAGGTAACCGGAGGCCATAACTCTTCCCCCCCCTTCTCCAACTCTTCCACCATTCCCCTACTCCTACCTTAAAGGCCGACACCGCACTTGTGACTCTTGAGTTGCAGGTGCCCATGGGCGGCGGTAGTCATTTAGCATCAGGTGACCTGTTTACTCGTTTGCCCCCTATACCATAAACAAAAATAACCCGCGACCTCTGATGTTGAAGTCGAATACTCTACGGCCGCATGACATAGGTGGTCATTATAGGTCACATCATAATTATACGTATATATGATGAAAAAAAAACAATAATCTGTCCTATTGCGATTTACTTTTTGCTGATGTGCCTTCGTTGTTGTACGTAGTACGTTAACTAGACAGTGCTTATGACGTACCTACAGGTAACAACGTCTGAATAAATGAAAGAAAGGATGATAAAAGGAAAATCAAAAACTAAAACTCCACTTTCACTTATGATATCACAAAATCCACATTGCTATTTATAGCATCGATACCGTTTATAATTGCATAATCTGGAAATATTCCTTCAAAATATCAGTGGAATATTGCACGGCTTGCCGTTGTTCACTGCTCATTACGACCGGCGCGAATGCCGTGAAGATGGTCAGATAACGAGCCCGCAGTCACAGACACGTGACTACGCCAGTGCTATGTATTGTACTAGGTATATATATTTCGTGTATGTAGATACGAGTACATACTATGTTGTGTAAATAGTTAACGTCATCTTTACAATTGTTTAGAATAGAAATATTATGTACTAGCTGCGCCTCGCGGTTTCACCCGCGTAACTCAGATGCCAAGGGAATATCAGGATAAACAGTAGCCTATGTGTTAATCCAGGTCTCCAGCTATCTACATACCAAGCTTCCTCGCAATCGGTTCAGTAGTTTTTGCGTGAAAGATTAACAAACATCCATACATCCACACATCCATACATCCTCACAAACTTTCACGTTTATAATATAAGTAGGATAAGTAGCCGATTCCGAAGCAATCAATCAGTAGTGCTGTAGTAATTTTTAATACTCAATTATCAACAATTATACGCAAACTTTGTTTGTTAATTCCCATTTAAAACTCTGTCAGTCACTGCAGTGGCTTTATTTCGCGTCAACTCAATCACATATTTACTATGAACTAAAAGATATAGAGCATGAGCCCTTTATCGCCTTATTTTAAAGATAAAATAATGTAATTCTCTAGTAATTACTAAAAACATTACCGTCTACTAAATCCGTTTCGCATACGTATTAGGAAGTTTTCTGAAGAATTTACCAATCAAGTTGAGTTACAGAGTAAACCAAGTTAGAGTTAGTTTCAGACATGACCAAGTTTCGAATAATCTGGATAGCTCTAAAAGCAATAAATTAAATCAATGAATACATATATATATATATAATATACTCCATATTGAACCACACATAGGCTGTTTACAGTTGAATGCGCAGCTGGCAGTGTTATCGCTAATGCGACAATACCCTTATTACGAGCTTGCAAGTCACCGAAACGACCTTTGTAATCGTTTCATTATTACATGTGTGTAAAATGTCAAATGATTCGGCAAACCGGAAATATTCGAAAATAGAATGGCAATATTATGTGACAAAGTTACGTCACAAAATTAAAAAGGAACACAAGCAAGCAATAAAAATAAGGACACAAGTTAACAACTGACAATTTATGTAGGCTTGTAGTAAATCTTCAGGAACATTATTTTTTCTATTAGAAGATTTGTCGTTTCGCATTTTCTATGCAATACTACGAATAAATATTACCGACACGATTGAATAAAGAACAACAAATTTTGAAAAAGTCAACTTCAAGATGGACCTTTGGTCTACCATCTGACGTCGATCCCAAATTCCCAATATCCTAAGTTTCCTAAATTTTGTCTTAGCTTACCCGTAACACATATTAACCCGGCGTCATGGGGGTTGGGTCTTTGAGACCCGGCACATTTTATTTTGCTTGAAATTTGGTTACTATCCGTGCAACGTTCCCGTTCTTCTCAGTAGCTGGAGGCATTGAGTTGTTCTAAAAGTCGCAGGCGACACATCAGTCACGTTGTAGCCGCACTGAGAGTTACACGTGTGTAAAGTTGAAAAAGGTAAGTGAGACCCATCCCCGCGCTTAGTGTAACAATTTTGCGCCATTTTGTGAACACATAATTTTAATTATTTACCATGTATTACTATGCATTTATACTTTTACTAGCAACCCGCCGCGGCTTCGCACGGGTACAAAATATATAACACCAAAACCTTCCTCATGAATCACTCTATTAGTGAAAATCGCATGAAAATCCGTTCAGTAGTTTTTCAGTTTATCGCAAACAGACAGACAGACAGACGCGGCAGGGGACTTTGTTTTATAATATGTAGTGATATATAGTTTTTGTTGTTGTTAATGATTTTAGTAGCCAATATATAGTTTAATGTATTTTTTTCTTTTTTGGAGGTAGTAGAAAAAATTGATTGCGAAGAGGTGGAACGATGGTGTATATTTTCGATTCTACAAGAGTCTGACTCCGATACTACGTTTTCAGATCATTAGTGTGATGAAGATCACTTGAGTGAGCATAGTCAACCCAGTGACACAGAGCAAGAAATGTCAAGAACTTATAATGATGATATGTCGTAGTCTATGAATAGAAATCGTTTGCTACCATTGGAGGAGCATGATATTAGGACCATTCTCTAGGACAATTCGTTGGCGAGCCTTCAAGGGAACCTCAGGCAAAAAAAACTTATGTTCGCAAAAGGTGTCAGGTTTGTCCAGCCAAGAAAGATTGTAAAACAAATTACACTTGCAAGAGTTGCCACAAACATATTTGTTTGGAACATATTGTACCTTTCTGTGATGACTGTACCAATGATAAAGAGGCGGAGTGATTCATTATTATTTTTTTTCTAAAGATATACTAGTTAACTATAAAAGTGTGCCATTAAAACATTAAGACTGATTGTTAATTAATAAGAGAGTTACATTTAATTAGAAGAGTAAACATTTGTTGACTTTTTTCAAGTTTTTTTAAAAGATTCGGTCAAATATGATTAAAACATATTATTATATGATACTTTTCTTTATTTTTATTAACATTAATAACTAAAAAAAAACCTCGAATAAATTTAATTTCTTCTGTTAATAAAGTACTAGAATAATTTACATTTAATAAGCGGGTCTGTATGACCCACCCCCTACGTCCGTGTTACACTTTTACACCCCCATGACGCCGGGTCAAACTAAAGTCGGACGAACAAGATACAGAAGCTTCGAAACATTGACGCAATTAAACCCCGATTTATTCCTTAGCTGAATCAGCAAAGCTTTTTCGAAATGTCACCACTTGGAATTATATCTACCAAATCTGTTCCGTTGCCAAATTATTGTTCATATAAACGTTATAATATTATCTTGATTTATAAAAAGCGTTCCCCTAATGTTCACGTTGTGGTTTACTAGACTGCGCATATAAATGAAGTCATGAGTCCCACTTACCTCACGATAACAGTACATTACGTGGCGGTGAACTAAGCTTAATTGTTGCTGCAATGTTAAGTTACGAGGCCGTCGTCAAGCACTTTAATTGTTAAAATACTTAACTTTAAAACAAATTATTTTTATAACTATTCAAATTTTAACCAAGCCTTGACATTAAACTTTTGATGCATTTGAAATAAAACAAATGAATTAATACAGCAACACTCTTTTTTCAAAATAAAAGAAAAATATAATATGCATAGCGGTCAGTCGTAAGCAGGTTTTAATTGATTAGTGTACATGCGTACTTCTTTATTTGAAATGTTATTTTCATGGGAATCTATCGAACGAATTACCATGCTTGACAGAGATGGTGTAGCGATCGCAGCTGATTGAGAAAAATACTGCAGCCAATACAGATAGTATTTGAGTTCGCGTAATTCCTTAAATCTATGTATGATTATATGTTGTCATTATCATAAACAATTTATCTCAGAACTACAGGGCCTAAATGATAGTAAGCGGTTACGTGTGCTTTTATGAACATTACGCTGTTTGATCCTGTTTCTGTTGTCCTACTTCTATGCAAAAAAAGGTACCTATAAAACTCGTACTGCCTCCTCGGTCTTCTGTAGGGTAGAGATAAATCCCTAGTCGGGTGTCCCTAATTAGATGATGAACCTACTGTTCCCTTTTTTCTTCAGTAACATATGGATGTGTGCTCACAGAATGTCCATCAAATTGTTATTCTTTAAATGATTATTCCTTTTAATCCTTCTTTTTGTACTAGGGTACTGCAATTTTTACGCGCGACTATATAACATGAACAAAAGCAATAAAAAATAATGCCATTATTTTTTCATTGACATCAGTCAAAGCCTTTTCAAGTTAAAAAAAAGTGTGTGCGTGCAATTCACACACGGCAGAAGTGAAACTTCAGAAAAGTAGCCTACGACAGAATGAGAAACAAAAAGGTAAAATCAACACAAATAATGTACTAATGTTAATAAGTTTAATTTTAGATAATTTATATAAAAGTTATTAGCCAAATAACACAGATGTATTAAATAATTAACATAAATTAATTAACCAACGAATCTTAATACGCAAATGCACAAAAATGATACACGTGACTGATATACCACGTTGACTATGACGCATTTTCTGAAGGCTTCGTAATACGCAGGATTGTAGGAAACACTATATACTTGTATTCTATCTCATTCCCTCGCAGGCTAAATACTATTCATGAATATATTTATCTCTTTTTAGTGTGACTTTTACGTTTCATCTAATTTTCAAATCACAACGCTTCTAAAGAAGTATCACTTCAAAAAAAAAATATTCGTACGTTCGATAATATTATTAGAATTGGATAACAATGTTCCGGTGTTGGTGTTCAGCTCTGTTATTTCTATAAAACTACACTAACAAGCTACAGATAACAAAAGTTCCTAGTGAAAAGTTTTGAAAAGTGTTGTTCTGGGTTGGCGGTGCCATTTATAATATCTTGTATTTATACTGTTCAGACATTATACAACATTTTTGCAAATAGATTTTTATCCTATATAATAAGTTCGTTTTTCGACGACTCGAACTCATCAGTGGGGGGCTAGAAATGATATTTTAACTTCATTAGCATTGTAATGACAATAAAAAAGATATTATCTACTAAAAAACTTACTTTCTTTTGTGTTTGATCTCATTTTAATGAAACGAGAGTAAAAAAATATAAATGAGTCTTGTTTACAGTTCTCGTGATAAAAATCTATAACTAAACATGTACGTCAATAGCACGAATGAATTCGCTAACAATTAATACGATATATGTATAGTAAGTTTGAAATTAATTACATATTATAATTAGTGATCGTCTGGTGATTGAATTTCAACCATAATAATTTTTGGTTTATTTCATTGGCCACTATAACTTGAACTGTCATTGTATAGCCTCACGTACCATGACAGGTTACCATGTATACTAGACGCGTATAGCTTGATGTAGCCGTTTTCATTTAATT
Organism: Callimorpha dominula; assembly: GCA_949752705.1. Taxonomy (NCBI): domain Eukaryota; kingdom Metazoa; phylum Arthropoda; class Insecta; order Lepidoptera; family Erebidae; genus Callimorpha; species Callimorpha dominula. The sequence goes on along the minus strand of OX457000.1, from coordinate 5,366,594 downwards.
TTTAAATTTGTTACACGTATTGTTTAAAACATTAGCTTTCTGCACTTCTTTTAAATGTCACCTTACTGTGTTCGCAATTCTTTAAATGCGTACAAAGAATTCTTTTCACGTATTAATAATATACTTGGAAGATAACTTTCAAACTTCCATCACAAACGTCAATATATGGTACCTAAGTTCCAAGAGTAACGAGACTAACGTGAATAGATAAGATAGACCTCACACAAATATCCTTATATGACATTTTAAAAGACCGACATATATCCGTCAAGATACAAACGCTGTCTGCATTGTTACCTTTGCTCAACTTCCGAGACAGAAAGATAAAAAAATATTCATTTTTAAATATGTAATACGTGGAGCACTCAGTAAATTTTGCGAAACCTAAAAAAATATTAAATGTTTTCAAAAAACTCTCTCCTACTATTTATGCAAACCAATTTCGCATCTAGCGCATCCTTCGGCGATGAAAACTATATCCCTTTGAGCAGATTATTTTAGGGAATTAAAAGAAGTCACACATTGCCAAATTAAGGCTGAAGTTTGATAGAGGACCACTACATCTTTCTTCATAAATTTGCTGTAAAATGGGTAGAAATGCAATTTGAAATCTATCAATAAATTTTCCCGTTTTAGGCCACGTTTTTACTAGAAGGAAATTTAAAATTGTAAGTTTTGATTATTTTTAATGTAAATGATCTTATTTTTAAAATAAATTATAATCCAGCCAGTGTTCCATACATAAAAACTCTTTTTCGCAAAACTTTCTAAGTGGCCTGGTGTGTTGCTAAGCATGCTTTAAATGTCTCGAATACAAGAGTTTAAAAAAAATCATTTCCGTTAAAGCTGTTTTAAAGTTTAAAAAGAATACAGCCGTAAGGTAAATTAATACCCGTTATCATAAAAGTAAATTAAGAAAAACTTGGTTAGTTTAACAGGAGTCTTTCTCTGAACCACAACCGAAATTGCGGCGACCTACTAGTTGTCCAACATTTGGCTACGATTCGCTATAAGCCTCATTTAAGTAGAAGTCACAACCTACATGTTTGACGGTGCTTCACTGGAACCATTTGAACCAATTTACATGTTATAAAGAAAACGTACGTTGGCATGCGTTTGTAACTAATGAAATTATGTTCTACTTTTTATTTTTTCCTATAATGTTTTAACAATTTGGGAAAATTATTAAACTTTTGATGTCTTTAGAGAACGTTGACGTTTAACGAATCTGACAATATTTCACAGATTAATTACTTAACCTTTTCTGAACTTGATTAAATACTGCAGTACATAATTAAATCTTCGAAGTTGACTAACTCAAGTTACGTAAGTAGTTGCCATAAGTTAGACGTAACGGGTCCATGCTGTTTAAAACTACTATGTTTGAAGTATATGCAGAATACGTTAAAACTTTCGAGCCAAGATCGATCAGTTTTTGTTTAGTCTATCAAGATGCATGCGGTTGAGCATGGTCATAGTAGAAAACTTCACCTTTCTATTAATTCCAGGTGTTTAGTTTTTTCAAGTTGGTGGCAAACGAGCAGACGGGCGACCTGATGCTAAATGACTACCGGCGCCTATGGACACTTGCAACACAAGAGTTACAAGTGCGTTACCGGCCTTTAAGGTGGGAGTAGGCTAAGGGTAGGAGTTGGGGAAGGGTGGGAATAGGGGAAGGAAGGGAGGGGGTTTTGGGTCTCCAGTAACCTCACTCACTCGGCAAAACAACGAAAGCATTGCTTCATGGCCGGTTTTCTGTGAGACCGTGGTATCACTCCAGTCGAGCCGGCCCATATGTGCCGAAGCATGGCTCTCCCATGGTGGAATAATTATAACTGAAATACATTAAAGACGTTGCTTCTAAAATGAACAGGCGATAGTTTGGTTAGTTTCCTACTCAGGTATTTTCCTCTAAGAGATAACAATATTCCTAGACATACACTAATTTATAGGATCTTTGAGTGCCAACTCACAGAGAGAAATTCCTGGATAGGAAACTAGCTTAACTGACGCTTGTTTATCGTTAAAGTAACAAGATCGTCTAGTACGTAAGAATCTCAAGTACTTGGAGTATATTTATGAAAACATTTTACATCTAGACCTCAGTAGTAAATTAAATCAAGGATAGAAGCGAAGTATGGCCGGTATAATCTAGATTCAGATATTTTATTCTTTCCTGAAAACGATTTATTGAAAGAATGCCAAGTTAAAAGAACTCCGAGTCTAACCGAACAGTAATATAAATAGTAAAACTTCTACCTATGTTTCATAATATAGGTCAATACACTCTATAAAATCGAAACATGATCCATGTTGTGTCGCATGAATTTCAAATTGCTTGGTCAATGCTTGACAAATGTTTCAGTAGACACTGTGTGTTACCTGAAATCACTCAACAAAGTCATGTCTAAGAAGATAAAGTAATAAAGGCATATACCGGGTGTTAGTGAAACGCTCCCAAAAACGAAGACAGACGATAATGCTAATGATACCTTTGATGAGGGGTCAGAAAAAAAATCGATTCTGATGAAAAAAAACTATCTTTTTACAATTTTTTATTAGAATTTTTCATGCTCCATCATGTTAGTACAGCTAAATGAAACTACGTCATACGTCAACGGACTCACGGGTGCCGAATTCGCGCGTCTTTTATCCCGAGCAGTTTTTGATTTATTTTTTATGAAATTATCGTTTCATTTAGCTTCTGTCTTCATGTATCGTCTGTCTTCGTTTTCGGGAGCGTTTCACTAACACTGTGTTTACCTAGGTCATAGGTCATAATCGAAAATTTTCTTCCTTTTATTTAATTAATAATAATAACTTTACACATATCACACACGGCCCAAATATCCTATGGTAACCAGACTGCTGACGAACATACTTATATATTTCTAAATATATAGATATTATAGATAAATTGCACCCAGTCACAGAACAAATGATTATGCTCATCACACAATTATTTGTCTGGGTGGGAATCGAACCCACGACCTCTGGCTCAGCAGTCAGGATTACTAACCACTATACCAACAGGTCAGTTGTGCCTATATTATGCACATTTGGTCGTCAGGTTATCAAAACAATTATGTGGATATTTCTTTATTTTACTAAGATTCTGGGTAAGGTTACACCTTTATATTATCTCACGTCTATACTTATTGGTTAATAACATAAGGTAACACAGTGGATTATCTTATCTTCTAACAACGAGTGTGATACTTTTATGACTATCCTAAGATTTATTTACAATAATAGTCAGCGTCAGCATGCACAAGAGAGTTGATGGTGTAAGAAATTTGTAATAAAATGTTGTTGTCAGTCATAAACGCTAAACGAAGATTTGGATTCGATTTGTCAACCTAATAAAAAGCCTCCGAAGTAAATAAATGGCAGGTCATGTTGTCATTTTACCTAAATATTCATGTCAGGACATTTTTTTCTTTAAATAAGTAATTAAACATTTACTTCAGGACATGTGTTGGAACTTCTAAGAAAAAAAAAATTGCAAATAGTGATTCCTATTTAGACATTTGATCAAATTATTTTATTTTGTTCAGGAAACAGACAGTCACATACCGTCAGTCTTGTAACAGGTAACAATACGTTACATATAGACTTAACTTCCATAAAAATTCAAATATGGATACGGTACATTACAATGGATACAGGACGAGGACGTACAGTTATGAACTCAATGATGATAAATGTCACAATTATCTACGTTACTGATAGCAATATGTATTAAGGTGGTCATTTAAATTAAATTAAGTGACAGTGCTTAGTGCTGAAGCAAAGTTTTTAATATTATTTTTGTTATTTATGACAAGAAGCCATCGAGTTAGGAGTGTGCACGCCGCAATTCTGGTGGTAAGGCCCGTCATGGCAGTCTCTCTTACCGGCTGACGCAGGTACATACAGCGCCACGACCTGGAGACAGCTATAGGTGTGGGAAGCCTCTCGCTGCAGACCATGGTGCAAGCTATGGTACTCAGCTAGAGCGTGTGGGACTCCGCCACCTCATTTTGCGAGGAGGTGATGTACGCCAAAGAGGCGGCGGAAAGGAAACGGGAGCGAACTAGCAGTCTCCCATCCTGCAGAGGACGCACCAGGCGCCGTAGAGCACCTAATGACCAACGGCCTCCATGAGCGCTGGCCTGAAGGCGTCGGAACCCGGCACCGTAACAGGAAAAGTTATGCCGAGACGGTGGTCGCGATGTGATCCACGTGCGCTTTCAAAACTGAAGGGGACACGGCTCCCACTTACGACTGCGAGACTATCTCGATTTATGGGAAGGTCGTCTAGTCTGTCGGAGGTCCAGGCTGTACAGCTTGGGCAATACGGTAGTGGTACTAAATATTTGTATTTTGGTGTTTCTAGAAACCATCACTATCTGCTTAACGTCATATAGCGGAGTGCTTGTTTACTAAACTACTTAAAAAAAAACAATATACCATGATGCCAAATATTATGTGTGCAGAATATACACATTGTTGTGAACTTACAGGGTGCTTTTTATTGTGTGATTTATGACGTAAGTAGTTTTTGCGGGCAGCGGCCGTGACTGTCGGTTATCACGAAAATAGTAAGGCCCTTGAGGAATAATGTTCATTATTTTCATAATGAAAAATAATATAATGAGGCATAAGTTTTTAAAGGCTACTTTCATTTTTGCCATTTTATGGTTCAGACAGTTTTAAGTAACGACGAGTTAAGTAAGACTATTACGAGTACCTAGTTGAGATATACAAGAATGTTTTGGTAAACGATATTTCTTCTTTAAGGTCATTTAATAATGCGAACTTCACTTTTTGTACTCAAAAGTGGTAACAATTTGCCTTTAAAAAACGTGTAATTGTAATTTGCTTGCACTAGGGCTTATTTCACGGTTCAGTGGCTCCCAGAGTATCAAAATAGCATTAGTGAATAACCTCCACCTCACTCCGACACCATGCATTGCTTGCGTACGAACTTCGCGCATTGCATAAATGGCTGTCATGTGTGAAGGCTTTGAGTTTTTAATCAAGAAATACTCAGCTGCAGTTTCTAACAGTTCGCGATATGTGACAGTCGGCTTGCTCTAATTAAATAGACGCGATTTTCTTTTCACATAAGCTGGCTAAATATGTCGTTTATATCTGCAATCTACATACCGTTTCAGAGAAAAATGTGTTTGAGTATATTTGTATGCAAGCTTTAACTAGATTGTGGATTGGCTTATATTTGGACTATTGGACCAGGACAAATAATTGTGTGATGAGCACGATAATTTGTACTGTGTCTGGGTGTAATATATCTATAATATGTATGTATTTAGAAATATATAAGTATGTTTATCAGCAGTCTGGTTACCATAATACAGGCTCTGGCTAGTTTGGGATCAGACGGCGGGTGTGAGATGTGTAGAGTTATTATATTATTATTATTGATTTTTTATTTACATTGAGACCTTTTTATTCTTATCTAATCTTCATATGTTTAGGAATCATTGACTAATCAAAAAAAAAAGTAACCGACATTAGCTTTCGAAACCATCAAGAGAAAAGGTGACCAAGCCATAGTATAAAACATGTAGTTTATATTTCTTTCAGCCTGTTCACTACATATTATAATTATTGGTTCACTTGTAAGAAATCACCACTAACTCTCCAGTGGTCAATTGGCAATACCACTTTCTATTTATTTCAGTAGCATTAACAGTGAAACCAATGAATAGACGGTCGACTCATAGAGCGTTGGAAATATAGAGAGCGTATCGTCATGCGCGAGCTATACTCAATTGGGCGAGAACAGGTTATTTAATATTACTGTTTGAAAATATCGTTAGCATTTTACTTAGTACCTAGTATTTTAGGGTTATTGATAGGTGTGCCTTATGCGTCGCGGACTTCACTCTGTGAATGTTTTTAATATAAGGTATTTATGATACTTGGTATTATAGTTTTGTTGCTTTTTCACGCAAAAAGTACGCAACCGATCGCGATGAAACTTAGTATGTAGATAGCTGGACACCTGGATTAACAGATAGGTTACTTTTTATCCCGATATTCTCACGGCATCGGGACTTACGTAGGTGAAACTGCGGGGCGCAGCTACATACCAAGTTTCATCGCAATCGGTTCAGTAGTTTTGGTGTGAACGAGTAACCAATATACACACACACACACACAAAATTTCGGCTTTATAATATTAGTATGATATACTACCTTTATACGGACCGCGCCTACCTCACCAATCCTGTCGTATATTTTTTTATAACACGACTTATATAGCTCTAATACTATCGCCAAAATGCTAAAGAAGTTTAAGATGAACTGTGTGAAGGAAGACATGTGCGGAGACGAGCAACGGGAAAAAAAGATAGCTGATATACTATGAGCGGGTAGTGGGATAAGGATAAAAATATATTGATGATGAGACTTTCTTAATCAATTAATGGCATAAAATCTTTTATACTATAAAAATATTAAGGCTGCGACGTTGCTTAGTTGTTTTCAGGATAGATTTATGTGACAAACAGTAGACAGTAATGTTTTTTTTTATTATTAGATCAAAGAAAATTTTGTAGGCAAAACCGTTATATATCCTGGCGTGTATATCCGAATCGAATCGATTCTACGCCAGCTGCGCCAGCAAAACAATGTCGTATGAAAGTACATATAGGCCAAATCGCGAACCTATTGCCAAAATAGTAGAAGGTACAAAGTTTGGTATAACCACTATTTGTTCTTAACTCACTTTTAAACTTCCTCTAAAAACACTAGAGTAAAGTTTAACTGTGGGTATAAATTAAAAGGCACTAACCTAAAATGTAAGCCCACTTCTTTTATTATAATGTTGTCAGTTCCCCCTTATACCAGACATATTTAATCACACCCTATCAGTTGCCAGATATTTATATTCGTTATCTGGTATTTTGTCAATGAAGTTTCGGTAACATATCTGTAAAACACCTACAACTTTAGATTTGTTGTATAACCATATAAACCTACTATTTCCGATAAATAGCATAGCATATGAATAGCATCCCTTGAGGTAGGTAAACGACATCAATGCGTATGACATATGTACAAGGGTGAACAATAATGCTGAGTCCATTGATGGGGCGACCGATCGAGGGGGCCATACACGTTTTCAATAGGTAACGTGAGTAAGTACTTCAGCAATGAAATTAAAAACGCAATCATAACATCGCTATACTATAAATATAATTCTATTCAAAACATCACTCGGAATTCTGTCAAGGGTCGACCTCAAAGGGGTTTGGTTGCAAATGATCAAAACATTGATATCCCACTGCCCATTTGAGTGAAATTTTGTTTAAGTTAGGAACGCTTTAAATTCATGTTTACGGAGAGAGTTATACCAAAATATACATAGACATAGTAGATAGAGCTACCGTCTAACAAAACCGTTCTAATTCCCTCGTATTTCGTTAATATGTCTATGTGACGATGTCCACAGTAACTTCAACACAAGAAAAATACTGTTAAGACTTTTCAGCCAATAAGTAGGTGGTTACCATACGCACACCTATCAACCATTTAAAGCACACCTATCAACCATAAGAACGTTAAGCTATCATAATTCCCCCATTTTATTTAAAAAATCATCCTTATTCGATTTATCGATTGTCAAAAGTTTTAAATGTGACAAAATAGTGTTACTCTGTTTGCCATAATAAATAAACTGGGTAGGTATATCCACAACCGACTTAATGTATTTTCATAGCCACCAACTTTACTAATTACATAAACGTCAAAACACCATAAATGCCTATTATAAACGCGGGAAAAAATCAACCCACATTTGAATTTTGAATGCGCAATCAAATAAACGCAAACATTGGCCATTTTTCAAACTAAACGCGACATAGACAATGAGGGGTCCATCAATCACCTGTCCCAACAAAAGGCGAAAGATAGACAACTGCCCAGAGGCTGAGTGCTTATTCTATTATATCGCTTTATACCTCGCACAAACTTAACTTTGCAGCTCTCAAAACCGCCACTAAACATACTACGCCACCTTTTACAAACAAATTTTTGAACTCTATGGTTCTCGGCCTTGCAATGCTAAGTTTGTGATCACAATTTTAGATAATACCTACGTGGGAACTATACCAAGTGTATTGAATGATTATTTTTGGAGCTGATAATAGTTTTTCTTTGGATTAAGTTACATAATTACCTATGTGTCGGTAGCATTGTATCGTGTCTCAATGTTAGTAGTCACTGCATTCGTGCGAACTTTATTGTTAATTAGCCTACTTCGCTGTATCGCTGCTGGACTATTTTTAAGTTTGAAAGTTTTAATGAGACCTAAATAATAGAGTTAAGTTAGAACGGAATTAAAGAAAACACATATTGCATTTACATAGGGTAGTTTCATTAGACCTGTTAAAATTCATTAAAGTGTACTCATTAGCCAATCTAGAACTCTTTTTTTTTTAATAGATACATACACATACTATACAACATCTATCTAATACATACCAAATATTGTTTTGTTTACTTCTAATTTCTTAAAAAAATATGGTCAGAAAAAGTAATAAAAATGTAGATGCACCCAATTTTGTTGTACTAGATCGAGATCTATATAAAATATATGCACCGGTGGACGCAAACATGCAATAAAAATATTATGTTTTATTCAGCAGAGCACGCTCGGAAACAATATACCAGGCTGGAGAGTTTATTGGAAGTTATATAAAATGAAATATGTAAATTTCATTGCACAGAAATACGTAGATAGAATTATTTGTTGTTTGGCCCGGCACACTGTACGATTTTAGGCAATCACCCCTTTGGCAAAGCGATCTTCGAACATAGTCAGTCTTCCTGTTTTTCTACAACTTGTTTGTTAGCAGAAGAAAATAAGAGTTCCCGATTGAGTTATTTGCTCATTACAATTCGAAACGACGTTAAAGTGCTTCCATTTGACCATTTTCATATTTAGAATTCCATTTCTGAACGTAACAGCTTTATTTAGAATTCCCCTTAATATCGAAGGCTTATTAAACTAAATTCCGTAGAGACATTCAAACGTTTAGTACAGTACTTCGCTCGCATAAGCACGTGCTGAATAGTGCAAACTGCACTGCGAATTAACTCACTGTTTACAAACATACATTCCTCTGCGCATATTGACTAATGATACTCTGCATGTTTAATCAGTGCACCAACCTTAGGCAAACCGATCATATATTAAAATAAGCAACCAATACAAACACAGTAAACTACCCCCGAACACCGGTGAAAATAGCTAGCTCACTATACAGTGGCGATAACATCGGAAATTGAAAACGGACTATCTACATTGTGTCGATGCAATGCGACCTAAGTAAACAAACGCTCACGTCTAATGTCTTTTTAATAGCCATCCAACAATCAATTATACAATCCTGCCCCGAACAGACTTAACTTGGTAACTTTTTCGTTTATAATTCGTATAAAAAATATTGAAAAAGCACAGCTAATTGCCGCGAAATCAGCGTGTGACGAAACACAAACACGTAACAACAATAACTATTCGTTTACAAATGAATTCCTTTCAGATTCCACGCTAAAATTATTCATGGAAAACAATAAGTACATATGTCAGACACACTGCTATATTGTTCCAAACTCATCTTAAAGAATCTTAGGAAGGGCATTGTCGCAGTCACGTTGGAACCTTCACTGCATTGCTATTATCGATACTCACAGCTCAACATTAGCCTTACAAAAGAAAATAAGTAAAAAACGACTACAAAAAGAGTCCGATGTCACGCCCATGCAGTTCCGAAGGTTCTCACGCGATCGCTTGCGTCTCGAGCAAACAAAACCAGTACTGCGTCATTGTAACTTGAGAACCGTACGCCCACTTTCTTATTTTGTTTGACCATTTCTGTCTTTTGGAGTGGTAGTGAGTATCAAGTGGAAGAGACACCGCGATGTAAAGGAAATGAGAGATAGTTCAGTAAGGATGCCCTCTAAGGCTTCGTAACGAGAATGACCGCAGTACGGAATCCTACTGCGAGCCTAATGTTACAAAAAGTGTGAGCCGCGAGGTTCGACACGTTTGTATGTGAGTTAAAAGTTTTACCATCCCGTGGGAACTGTCCGGCGGCAATGTGATAATTGCTGAGTTTGCCTAAAGCATTAACCAAACCCTTGACGGAAAGCGAGTATAAACGAATAATTATAGGGACCTACGAGAAAGTATAGGGTTGGGAAGCAATGGTAGGGATTGATATGAATTATTGAAATGGATTTGATTCGGACCGGCCTAATGATACATATATCTGAACCAAACTTAGAAATTGGAGTCCATCATAATTTATAAGTTTAGACGTTTTGCGAAATAATTCATTAATATTCTGCGTAGTTACTGTTTGTTATACTGATTAATGTTAGTCACGAAGTTTTAAATGTTGTTGTAGAACTGCTCAAATACACTAAGACTATTCTTATTACTAATAACTCCTATTATCTTAAAGGTCAGAGAACTTACCTTATTTTACTGTTTAAACGATCTACCAATATTTATCTATTTCTGAACTCGTTCCATCAAATGAAAAAAGCAAAAGTGTTGTTGTCCTTTATTTATTACAAAAATAAATAAATATGAGAACTTTTGCACAGGTGATCACGCCAAAAACAAATCTATTTTAACCGGTACACTTTGATCCACGAAATAGATACAAAGACGCTTGAGTAAAAGTGTAAGACATGCACAGCGGATTAATAAATAAATAAATTTGGTCCTAATGCACTTTAATAACTGGATATTTTAGTAAGCAAATGTAAATAGTATTACGAGGTCCCTAGTCGAGGCTAATTGTCTTTTTGATTCCGTGACATAACTTCACCATTATTTTTGCGTGCAATCAATCTTCCTATGTTCGATAACACGCTCGACAACTTCGTTATCTATAAATGTATTTGTGAGACATAGGCGTGGACCAATAAAAGTAAATATTTATTTATCATTTTCGCCTTACACTTTACCTCAGTTTGAGAATAATTGTTGCATTTTAAAAATCTAGCATACTAGAAAATAAATTAGGTACCTAATACCTATTACCTAATCTAATTGGGTAATTACTTTTATGTAGCTCCATAAACAGAGTAATACATGATTCATTCTTCTCTATTGCATTGCTAACTAGGCATTATTATTCAGACTCTGACTTTCATTGCATTTAATATTTAAACCGAATTTTTAATTTCTTTACGCAATGGTAGATGGCGATGTGTCCACGTGGACTAAAGTGCGCCATCTTTGCATTCGTTTTCACCGTTGTTTTAACTTGAAATTAATTTGACTTTAAATGTTATCGTGGGGATCATATTTGTCATGTAAGCACGTTGCGTGTCTAATTTATTACACCTCGAAGTTCCGCTTTATCTGTAGCCCAGCCAAAAGACGAGTTTCAAAACTTGAGCTAAATTTGTATAATAGACAATATTTCATGTACCTAAGAGACATTCTTTAGAAATATCTATCTATAGGTATTTATAATCTGTTTCCTTCATTATAATTTGATAATAGGAACATATAGAGACATTTCTTCTGTAGTTTTTTACATGGGTGTAGCAAATGTACATTAAATTTAAATAACCAGTAGCTTTACTACTCGTCAAAATGATGACTTACAAATGTTTTTTTTTTCTGTATACGCACTTGTAAAGGATGTTTAACATACCTAAAGAAACTTCAGTTCATGTTCTACAAGGTTTTAAACGAAAGACAACAGTTCTTAAATTAATTAAAGGTTGAGAACAGTCCTAATTATTTCTAGCTACAGACCGCCTATACGCTCAAGTGGCTTCCATGGGCAACACACCAAGTGTAACTAATTCTTTTATAATTTTAACTTTTTTGAGAGGGTGTGCTATGCACAAATTATAGTGTTGTTACCCTTTGTTTGAATAGTCCCTAGGCCACTAGAACAATGTTTAACATTAGGTGATAATGATAATATGCATGCCATATTAGCAGTACATAAATAAATAGAGAAAAAAAGTAATTACAAAGAATACATCAATACAAAAAGAGTTCAAATCAATAAGGCAGGTAGTAGGTAGTACGAGTAGGGTACCATTACCGAATTAGGTGCTAATAGACGCTAGTTCTCATTTCGGTAACAGATCGTGCTAATTGCTAGACAACTGAGTTTCGCCATTGAGATGAGGTTAAATTTCACTTTACTAAACCAATGCGTTTAGTTATGCGATATTGCGCATTGTAGAGGCCGTACGAGCAAGTAGTACACCAATTTTTAGAAGTAATTAATAAAATATGTCATAAATTCAGTGTGAGGAGAGAACTAGCAACAGAAAATTCCATTTAAAGCCATTTTTTTAATACTAAAAAGTATAAAAAACAATTATTATGATGTCGGCAATGAATAACTTTTTAACACGCGTTAATAAATTTCTCTTTCAACTAACTATGTAAATAAATCTTACAAGTCAATTTTAACCTACTTTTTAACTTTACTTAACTTAAGGTTAACCTAATTAACTTAATTTAAACTTAATTTAACCTACATGTTATTTAGATAACAATATTTGGCATCTTGGAGCTGATCTGATGTTGGAGCCAGGGGTGAATAGTGGAACTGTTCGGTGGTTAGTATCAAACCCCTCGAGATTGGGCTCATATGAATCGTTTTGATAACAGCTTAGATTGGGCTCGGTAACGATGTTTTGATGGTGAAGCCAGGAGGTGAACAGTATACCTCTTTTAAACTCTTTAATTCGGGTTGCAATTAAAGCGTGTTTTTTTTTAAATTTTACTAAATTATAATTATTAGGTTTGTAAAACCACTATTTACATTCTGAATCATAAAAATTTTGCAATCTATACTGAACATCACATCATCATAGTCTAAAAAAATAAGTAAATCACTACAAAGAGAAAAAATAAGTGTCTGTTTGTAATGTCAAAATAATTGTTTTTTTAAGCTCAAACAGTTATTTGCGTGATACCTATGCCTAAAAGTCAGTTATTATAATTTTTGTCTGTTTGTTCTGGCTAATCTCTGGAACGGGTGAACAGATTTCCACTGAACTTTCACTGACAAATAGCTGGTGTTATAAGGAGTAACTAAGGCTACTTTCATTTTGGAACAATACTTAGGGTTCCACGTAAAATATATAAATTTGTAAAGGCGAGCGAAGCCACGCGGGAACTGCTAGTAGATACATAAATATCAGTTGTAAATGAGTATACTTTCCAATTTTCTTGAACACAATGCCTTATCTATTGCTGGTACAGACAAATGCTACGATTTTAACCAAAGTTGCACGATATCAAATAGAAATTCTACAAAAAATAAATGGGAAACCGTGCAACTTTGTACAAGGAAGTTTTTCCAAACTGTCACTAAACAAAAATTTATTGAACCATCGTAATATCTACTTATTAAAACTGACTGATTCAATGACACAAACAGTCGTACGGCCTAAACTGTCTTAAAACATGAAGTTTTGTATAGACGTTCCTCATTTTGTATTATATATTGCGAGATGAGTGCGAAGACAGGATTCCTGGTACTCCGACTACGATCTCGACTAAGCATAAAAATCTCGCATCGTTTAATGTATCGTATAATGAGAATTAGAAAATTCTCATCGTTCGAGGAATCGAACTATGCCATTTAAGGATATTGAATGAAAAGGAAATTTATGTTATTTTAACAGAAATCTTTATTAAAGTCCGTAACAAACACACATTTACTCTCAAAAAAAGCATTAAAATGTTTCAATTGGATACCCTTCAAGTAATCTAACATTTCTTTTAATTTATTTGCATCTCTTCAAAGGAAATAAACCCGGAAACGTGACAATAGTGAATGATTGCTTGCGATATAAAATTGGATCAGTTTCCTGCGCGCGCGCCGCCCCTCCCTCAGCTTGTGCCCAACGATGCGGAACATAACCACGTACCTTCGATATAGTTAACAAATATTTGCTTTTAATCCCGTGACTCTGTGGGATATCACTTTTTACTTCTTAATTCATTTACTTTTTGTAGCGATGACTTAACTTATTTTTTTTAATTTACTTCGTTTTTGAAAAGGCAGCTTAGAAATAAAATTTATTGACCATGATTTTGTACACTCCATTATAGTAAAATAATCGACTGAATCGAAAGATCGTCTAGAATGGATCCTACATAGAATGGCCGATAGAAAATACTTCAAGATTGCGAAATTTAACATTTTTCGAAATCCAGCTTTGGCACAGTATACGTATATGTTTATACTGTAGCTTTGGTATTATTATATATTAGTTTAGTGCATATTAAAGTTTACTAAAATTAGATACAATGAATTCCTTTAAATATATAATTGTTTTATGCCGAGCCAGTATAGTTAAATATTTAGGTATTCAAAATAGACAACTACATCTCCGTAAAGTACATACCACGGTACCTTTAGTATCTATATCGAATACACAAATCGGGATAGGATAAAACCATTTCATCAATATTGTAGTCCCTGTCCTAATGAATCCAAATTGTAGAGATCAAAGCTAAGCAACAAACAGAAACTAGTCCAAATAGCGTATTTCAAACATTTAATTCATTCTATCTATATCAGAAGCTTGTACAAAGCCACCCAAGTGAGACTCCTATTGAAATCATAAGCCGTGAGACGGACAGGACGGACGTAAAGGTTCAATGAAAAGGGCGAAGCACCCTCCTTATCAAAACTGCTTTCAAGTTCTCTGAGCAGTAAACCTATTTGCCTTCCAATCCATCAAAGTTTACGATAAATCTCTTTATCATATCTTATATTTAATCGTATCTAAAAAGGAAAGGCCTTTTTTGAAGTCAATATTAGTTCTTTAATAAATCCCATTATTTGTTCCATCAAATATTACTACAGCTATCTCCAAGAATTGATAAATTGTGGATTTTTTATTTATTTTTGAAACATAAAAATGGCTTTAGATATGAGGGACAACCGGACAAGGGATAACTTTTTTCTTAAACCATTTCCAATATCGCTAGTATTGGTAAACATATTTATATAAGTTTTTATGACCTGTTAAGATATAGAGTTTTGCCTACTTATATTGAGGAAAATTATATATAACCATATATTAAGAGTTCTATATATTCTGTTCGTGGGAGAGCCATGCTTCAGCATGTGTGAGCCGGCTCGACCGGCTTTTACACTTTTTAAACTTGATGGTTCCTTAGAAAAATAGTCTTGACAGACAGACAGACAGACGGACAACAAAGTGATCTTATAAGGGTCCTTTTGAGGAATGGAAAATTAGCAAATTCCTAAAAAATAGCAACGAATAAAAGTCCTATTTTGTGCCAGTATTAAAAGTAAAACAATTTATCGAAGTAATCGTTTGTGGTTAAAAAAAAACATTCTGTAAATAATTTGCGTCATTTCTCTTATTTTAATGGCTCCGGACCTCTGCTACTCGCAGAATCTTTCAATCCCTGGTTTTAATGTAGGCAATTACAATTGGGTTTCATTCAGTAGATTGTGGCCCGAGATACAAACCCCAGAATTGACTATAATTATGATTAATTCGACATGAATTGAAAAACCCAAATACAATTATATCTGTTGTTTATTATTTTAGCAAATTCCTAACTTTGACAGCTTATTTTCACCTTGTTCTTCCCCATTTCTATTATGATCAGTAATTGAGGCAATCAATATCACACTTTGGTTTTGCACCCCCTCCACAAGACTCGATGGCAAAGCCACAAGATTCATTGACCCTAACATTACAGGAAGATGGTCGACCTAACGATGACACATTACTGGCTGAATGCCAGCGAACACTATTAGAGAATAGCCTTAACTTGGCACTTAGAACTTAAGGAAAGTCGTAGCAGTTATATAAGCAGCTCATATGAATGGACAATAAACAGGTACACGTTTCAAATCAAAGTAATAAGGCAGTCATTAGAAAGAAATCTTAGTAACTTTTCACTGTTAAAGAATGACTGTCAGCTCTGATTACTCTCTAAGTTTCTCTATTGCTTTAGTTCCAAGAATTAAGATTCTCAGTTCAGTGGCCCTTTCCACAGTACACTGTAACATAATGTTTTTTTTTAGATTTGTCACCCCTGATAGTCCAATGAGTTCTCAGTTTCAACCTATTGCAAAAGTTTAGACAGTCGTTTAGACCGTCATAGACAGCATAGACAGTTAGGCTTTAACATGAGAGCATTTCACTTTATATTAAATAAGTATTGCTCATCCTAAAATATAACATGACTACACACGTGGATAAAATATGGTTAATCCTAACTCTCGCTCCGTGTCACAGGTGTTTGCTATAGATTGTTTGTAGCTAAATACCTAAGCGTTCAGCATTTGGTTGAAACCAACAGTTTTACCTTGGCTTCAAGCCAAACTTGAATATACAAAAGACTACAAACCAACCCTACACGTACAAAAATAAGAACCAAAGTTATATTTTGTTGATATCCTCTAGGGAAACCGACGTGATACATCAAAATTTTCTTCGAAGATATGAGATATTTTCTATATAATAACCGTTGAAATAGCCGCTTGAAGTTCCTTTTCTTTTGTTTGTTTTCGCAGTTAAAAGATGTATGCCCGTTTGTGTTTATCCTCGAGCTCAATTAATTCAAAGGGACAGAAAAGCGAAAAGGTTTCTTACATTTTTTCTATAGCCTTACTTCCAAGAAAAAAATTAAAACAAGTTCAGTTTCTATGTATTCAGAATTTTATTACTCTTTCAAATGAACGACAAATACAATAGGAAGTTATAAAGGACGTTACTTTTTATTTCAATAAAAAATCCGTTCTCCATGACTCCCAAAACACAAATAAAGGTTCAAACACACGTACCACAAGGTGCCAGGCTCGTAATATCCTAAGCGCAAACTTAGGACGAGGGTGGAACCATGATAACTCACAAACATGACTTGTTTAGCGACCAACTTCAATGCAAATGACTTGGAAATTTCAACAACAGTATGTTTTTGTGAAAACAACACAGAATTATATCTGAACATTCATAAAGTCATGCTTATTATCCGTATGGTTATTGGTACAGCTACGAAATTTGACAATACATTGCATACGCTCAAAGTAGGCTCAGATATAAGCAACTTAATTACTTTTCGCTAAACCTAATAGTTATCAAACAAAGTCAGGAATACTCTGAATACTGAACTGTATATTATGCTTTTTACTTGCTATTATTTTGTATTTCTATTTATATTTTAAACTTTTAGATGCAGATAAATGTTCGATTTAAAATAATGAGTGATATCCAAAATGGTAACGCATGTTATTTTTAAGATTATATCCTTTACAGAATATGTCATGCAAATATATCCATGCAATTAAATATTTATCCTAATTAAAATTCAACCAAAGAGATTTCTAGTTATGAAGCGCCTAAAATGTAGTGTGATCAATTACCTTATGCTGCCTTGTTAGGATACCTACTTATAAGTAATAAGAAAAGGGGATGCAGACTTGTAGCTACAAAGGGGCCGATTTTAAAATGCTTACAACTTTTCTATTAATCAATCCTTTTATTGCTCATTTTCCTTTATTAAGTTTCATGATATTCTAGTTTTTATTGCCTTGTGTAGCAATTTTTAAATTCGTTAAACCTTTAGTACTATTAGTTGGCAATAACTTTTAACGTTAAGTCAGACGTGAGGTTTTATATTAAAAGTAAAATACTTTACAATTTTTTTTCGTGTAAAATATCTTTAACTTTGGCTAAAACTTCCTGACGGGAAAGTAAGTTTACACCGTTGTGTGATAATAGAGACATCGACTAACAGTGTACCGCGAGACAATGTTAACCACAGCTGTGCCGTGCCGCAAAAATAGAACGGAACCGACACATTAAACACTAACTTACTAAGGCAAATGCATACTAACTGTCCTACTAATCCATCTAACGTGAAACTGTAGATGCAAATGTTATAAACTTTATGTATCTGGCAACTCAATGGACTTAGACAGTTTAATGGATACCGAAAAAGAAACCTTTTTTAATTACTATCAATTCCTTATTGCTACAATGAAAATTCCGATCGTTTATCTAAGTAACCGAAATAAATTTCGAAATAATATGAGAAAGAAGAAAGAAAGAAAGAAAAAATATTTATTTCTAATATTATAAAATATTATAAAAGAACGCCGTTTAGAAATGTTCACTATACGAATGGTGAATTATTAAATTTTTTGTGTATTTCCCTAATCATTAACAACCCACTACTGTCTCTTTCCTTAAGTCATAATCATATTTCACCCAAAACTACGCTATTAAATCTAGCTGTATAATTCACGGTAACTAACAAATTTTATTTCCACAACAATAACAAAGTATTCCAAGGGCATATAAACACAATTCCACTTAACTAGTACCACAAACAGAAGTTATAGCAACATAAACATCTACTAACATCACTACAATGTAGTATAAGTGATAGTTTATTCGAAATATGTTTACACAGCTCCCTTAAACGGTAGTCAACAGGAATCTGTCCAAAACGGTTCTCCCACGGCAGCGGCGCGGCATTGCGGTATTACATCGTACTTTAGTTCCGTTTCGTTTAAGCACAGTGATAAAGCATCTGTCTACCTGCTCCCAGTCCCAGTTCCAGTATACTCCGCGAGCGTGACAGATGTATTTATTAAGGAGACAAATAGCTTTATATTTTAAATTAAAATTTCGGTTCCTGTTCCCTGTTTTTATTATAGCTTCTTTTAATTCTGTATCAGTTGACTACAATCGATAATCATCTTCTTATTTCAGGGATTTCTACAAAATCGGGTGGATTATTTATTGGCAACTATGTAGGTACAAATAAGACTATTACCCTACATGTTAGAAATTAACCCTTGTTTAAATAACTGCTGGAAATATACTACTTTTGGTGACTGCTACAATTACTAGCTAAACACTTCCTGGTTGGGTAGCCACTCCAACAAGCGTTCAGCGCCATAGTTGGCTACAGGTAGCAGACAAGTAGCACGAGCCTGTTGTCCTTAGTGGAAATTCCACTTGAAGGCTTTGTCAATGTGATTGCGATTCAGCCAATTATAGTCTACTAGGGGCGGAATTTTCTTGCGTATGACACACATTGACGCATTATATTCGCCTAGGCATGCGCTTTACTCTCCCCAATAACCCAGTGCTCGTTCTTCGCAGTTATCATTAGATATAACCTCTTGATACCTGCCATGTTTTGCCAGACAGACAGCGCAAAATGAGCAGGCATTTTGCGCCGACTTAAAGTCATGGCGAAGAAAACTTGTGTCATGAACGTAACAGTAGGTATCTTAAGGTATATTAAGAGAACGCCTAGCGGTCGATATTCGATTATAGTTCATACAGTTTTTACCAATTAATTTTGAGTATGGGTTGAACTCTTATTGTAAGACTTTACATACCATGGCAGGTCAACACATATACTAGACGCGTGTAGCTTGATGTAGCCGTTTACACGTTATTGTTAAAAAAAATTTAGCTTGCTGTACATAAACTTTAAGTCTTCCAAATTTCACGTTCCTAATTCATGTTTTTTTAATTTGTAAAAAAAATGATCTTCACGTACATATAGATTTTTTTTTATGTTTGAAAGACTACGTAACGGAGGGCCGAATTAAATAACGTGACACGTAAACAACTTTGTCCTAAGCCGGCAAGTGAGTGATGACGGAAAAAATACGCCCATTCAAGTGCCTAATCGTCAATCGTATTTCGAAAATAATAGATGGATATCAATCTGTCAATATGGATTGCAATCGTTCATTTTGATATATAACAAAATAATAATAATAATAGGATAGAGAAGTAGCAATAACATAAATTACAAACCTCGTAAGCACCATAAAATATATATCTAATTACAAACTACAAATCAAACTTTGACATTTGTAGTAATTTTAATGACGCATTCACAACTTTTGCTAAAACATATAAGAAGATAGCGAATTTCATTTATCTAAAAAATCTAGTAAATTATTCGTTTGCAATGAATAGATCCACTTTTCTAAAGAAAAAAATGGTATATTGTAATAAAGAATATTTTTTTTTATAAATCCGATAAATATATAGGTGCATAAAAACATTTTTTAGAACACTTTGATAAAGGATATACGGGTATATATCGAGGATGCCCGACTAGTTTCGAAACCGATTTCTGCCCTTTATCGAGAGATGAGGCGTTTTATCGCTTCTAGAGGTTTTTTGAAATAGTTAGTTTTGTACCATATTAAATTATTGAACTCCTACTATATAAAAATCAATTAAAATTCATTTTTGTAATGAAGCAGCAATATGGTATGAATAAGTACATACACACTTAGTTTTCTAACCCGCACACCATCCAAAATCTTGCTCTGTAACGAAATGACCACTTTCGCTTTGACATGTTTATTTTTTTATACACTAAGCATAACATCGTAAACATTTAACGCAAAATAGGGAAGGTAACAGCTCTACGTTTGTATGGAAAACTAACCGAAGTGCGGAACCTCAACAGTGGAAGTGCGTACCGATAAACATATTCAATGTGAAACCTTTTTCTAAACGGGAATAGTCGCCTTATGCACATACGTCCTGAGGCTAAACTCTGCCTATAGAAAAAAGGGTCACGTCACGTCTCATCTTATACGCATTATAATAATCTTTAGAACTATAATCACCAACCTTATAAACGCTCCAAGCTTTATGCATCTCAAAAACCTTCGGATCGATACCTGTCTATCATCACACACCCTTAGGGAACAATTCGTAAACGATTTACTGGCTCAAAGGAACAACTAACAAAAAATTGAATATAAAAAGAGAATTTATGCCACAGTACCTCGTAAGTTGAAATAAACTTCCATAGTGTATTTTAACGACAGATCAAACTTAACTGGTTGGCAGCACAGTGACCGCGGTGCTTAACTCTGGTAGAAATATTTTCTATACATGATTATCTATATGATTAATGTATTAATAATCATTTGGATCTTGTACTTTTTTAAATATTCGTGTTTGTATGTCTTAAGTCACTGACCACCAGGTGACCAGTTTGCTCGTTTGCCCCCTATAATAATAAAAATAAAACGTAGCTCACCACCTTCCTCTACTACCTTAAACCTTTCATACCGAGGCAAGCCCTCTGGTTTTGGATACTTCTGACCTGTCCTGACCTATCCATTCTTCAGAACATCTCCATTTGATCATGGTATGTTCTGCGTGGTCGACCCCTACCGGCCACCCCACTAACGTTTGCCTTATTTATGTAGGTACTTATTTTGTCATTTGTTCCGCACTCATTCTTTTCACGTGCCCAAACCACCTCAGCATACGCTTTACATAATTTACGTTCTCTCACTCTCTCACCTTCGATAGGCAATATGATAGAATCTATATATCTATACGTTATGTTTAATAGCATAAGTAATTCCTCTATCTTGGTCCTAGCCGCTCTTAATATTGAAAGTAAATCTTAATATGGGACCTCGTTTTATAATAAAGAAAGGGTAAGTCGCTGTAACTGTCCTGTACGATATTTTGTGGGTCGCAGCACCGATAAAGTGAACCGAAACTGGGTATAAAGTATAAAATATACCTTCTAAAAGGTATCGAGATGGACCGGATACAGTTAATAAAAAATTTATGCTGTTGACCGCGTCCTTTTGATAAAAGTAGGGAGGGCGGACTGGATAGATACGATTAAGGGTCATGTAATCCAGCTAGGTCGTTCGTCTAAATTGGATATTTTGATATGCTCTGTCGTATTATGACATTGTGAAAGATTTGCTACACTAATTTCAAATCACAAAGGGACCCGAATCCACATGTTTGGATTTAATCATCATAAACAAGTTCAAAGATTCTGATTATCATTTCGCATAATCCAAAGCGTCGCAGAGAAGCCCAATGTAAGGTTGTAACTCGTCCGATAAGTAACTTGTCTGCCTTCGACATAATAAACATTTGCTTACAATACATTTAGTTCAACCTAAGAGACCGATATGCCTAAGTGAAAAAAGGTTAAACACATGGATATACTCATGACAACATATACTTATCAAGAGGAAACAGATTTGTATTGTGATTATTAATTTCCTTTAAATATACCATTTCAAGTTACGGCCGCCACCATACTTAACACTTCTAGACAGGGTTTGAATACATATTATGTAATAATAATAATCAAGTGGCCAGGATTGTACATCAACAGCTAGCCCTTAAATACAACCTTGTGAATTCAGAGGTGCCATATTACAGGTATGTGCCCGACCCAGTTCTTGAAAATGGTCGAGCCACATTGTATTGGGATCGATCTATCATCACTGATAGAACTATTGCTGCGAATAAACCTGATATAGTGGTGATAGATCGATTAGAGCGCCGTGCAATGATCATCGATATCGCTGTTCCTCATGACGAGAATCTCGTGAAAGTTGAAAAAGATAAACAAATCAAATATTTGGATTTGTCTCACGAGATTGTCGATATGTGGAATGTCGAATCGGCGATCATTGTTCCGATTGTCATATCTGCTCATGGATTAATAGCCAAGAGCCTCGATCAACACCTTCAGAGGCTCGCGTTAGACGGTTGGATCAAGGGACTGATGCAGAAGGCAGTTCTTCTCGACACGGCCCGTATAGTGAGGAGGTTCCTGTCTTTGGAGCCCTAACCACCGGTATCTTGGTCCCTGTACCCGATGTCGGTGGTCTACTATTTTTTATATTTTTAAATATATATTTTTTTATGTACATATTTAAAAATGTAATTTATATGATAAAAAATGAATAAAGAGAATAATAATATATCTCTTTATTGTACACCAAAATAATTTTAAAGAGTAGGAGCACAGCAATGTTAGGTTAGGTTACAATTGGCGGCCTTATCGCACTGAGGCAATCTCTAATGTAATTAAATGGTATATTTCTAAACTGGTACACATGCATTTTTGGTGCACATGACAACCTTCTGTCGCACACCACACTTTCCAGATCAACACAAGTCACAGCATAACTACTAACATTTCATCAAAAAATCATTACCTTGCGAACGATTCCGTACTCATACCATGGAAAAGTTCTTCATCCCTATGAGGTTCATTAGGAGGGGTTCATGTCTAACAATAGACCGTTGATGGAAAAGTACAATTATTAAGTATGTATATGTAGACACATACACGGACACTACATCACATGTTGTGTCTCTGCTAAGTAAATAACTCATACAATGAAATAATTCTGCTGTAGGTACGTACAAGACTTTGTAATATAGGATTTTACGAGTACAATACTGCCATCACAGTTTATGATGTCAATATTGAATACAAACAAAAGATATCGATGTCTAATTTAAATAATGCATTTCCTGGCAAATGTATCCCAACGGACGAGTCATATTTACTTATTGTTGATAAGTTTCTGTTACCTGTATTTAGTTAGGGCTGGCATAAAAATGTAAGAACTTATCAAAACGCATTATTTTAATTAGCAAAAAATATATAAAAAACATTAAACTTTAAGATTACATAGCATTAGAAGGTATGTTTATAATAGTTATAATAAAACACTAACAATGTGTTGAAACCTTATGGTTTTAAGGTAATTCAAAAGAACTCACTGAATGAGCATATAAAATAAAGTGGTTATTAATTGAATAGCGAGGAATAATGTTCACGCCTGTATACGCGAATGTAGGCAGATGCATATTAAACATTGCAAATTTGGGACCATTGACGTAATAGGGGGCAAGCGTATACAGTTTAACTTAGAACCGTATCAAAGTATTATACTTGAAGGAAAGATAAACTCCATCGGAACCCTAACGTCACTGCGGCCTAAAAATGTCTATTGTGATTAACAACCTAAGGGGGTTGGGAGTTAAAAGAGATCTGAAATATTTTGTTAATCCTACATAAGATAATTGTGGACATAAATTGTGGACTAGAATTAGGATGGCTGAAGTGACGGCAGGTAACAGAAACAATATGCGATACCAGGTTCCCTATTAAACTGATAGGACATTTATAAGACGATCATTATACCTGCTATCCTACATAGATCTGAATGTTGGCCAACAAAGAGAAAGGATGACAGACGCCTGAATGTAGCTGGGATGCGATTATTGACATGGATATGTAGTGTGACTAGAATGGACAAGGTGAGGAGGAATAAATACAATAGAGTGGATGAAATGCGGAGCAACAAATTATCATGGTATGGACATGTGATGCAAAGGGTTGAGCAAAATGTTGTGAAGAGAGTTTTATGTATGGAAGTTGACGGATGCAAGAGTAGAGGACGAACAAAGAAAAGATGGATGGACTGCGTGAAATGAAAATGAGTGAATGGCTATAAAGAGAGTAAGCTGTGAACTGACGAATGATAGAGGAGAGTGGAAGAAGAAAACACACCTCAAATAAATTTGGGAAAAGGGCTAGAAAACGATGATGATAATGACTTAATAATTATTAATAAGGTCGATAACATCGTCAGGTTGTGGGTGAACCAAATTAGCGCATCATTAATTTACTTTTTATACTACTATGCGTTACTAGATAAATATTACACACTAGGCTACTAACATACTAGGCTATTAGTAAGGTAGGCCTTACAAATAGCGTGGTGTGGTACACTTCAACTACAATTTTACCAGAAAATTATACAAATAACGAGCACCGCCAAAATAAAAAGTCCACACAACCACTTGGAAGAGATCAAGCAATAATTATGATGCGAGGTAAGGGTGTAACACAAAGCACAAATATACCTATAGTTTTTTTATAAGGCAACTCCCGCGTTAAGAATGATTCCCGTGTCGCGGGAGGTTTACAAACATTAAACAACGGACACAAAGAACACTTACACTGGATAACTATGTATGGATCACACAAATCTTTGTCCTATGTCGGAATCGAACCGTGAGGCGACCACTTTAATCATTGCGCCACCAGTTCAGTAATTTACAAATATACAAAAAAGCTCTTTTAGGTATTAGATGAGTTACTAAATTATAACCAGCATTATTTACCTTTATACAGCTCGTCATATTTGTTGATAATGCTGTATTTAGGTAGCTGTATGAGGTATATCATGAACTCATGAACGTATTAACTGTTCACATCTTAAACGAATGTCCTAGTACCTCCACTTCCAAATATTTGGTCCGTTACTATCTACTTTTTATCATCTCCAGTAAAAGCTTCTTCTTTTAGTGCTAAATAACAGTATATATATCAAGAAAGTGATCTGATACATGCTATTAAGGGAACAATCCTTTGTGGCTTCCTACTTGTTTGTTACTCTACTATTAAGTTCAGAAGGAGTAGTGATATCAGAGCTCCTCTGCCATCTTGTAGTAAGTATACATTAGACAATCGTAACCACTAATTATGTGATCAGTATGATTATAAAACCTTTAAAATCAGACGAAATACCGTTTTGTACTTAAGATTATCTGACAGACACTTTCAGTTTCATAAGATTTAGACTCAGACCATTTGATCAAAGATAGTTTATATAGTTAGCTTGACAAAATAAAACATAACGTCCCTGTCAATATATCAGAAAAAGAAATATTCAAAGAAAGAAATATGCAAGGGTGAAAATTTAATACATGTGCATAATATATATTATGTAGAAATGGAGGTGATTTTGCATAATGAACACAAAAATATCCAGTCAAGTAGCGGCTACCCTAGCAATGTAGCTTTCACTCGAGGAACAGAGTTGTATTTCGATGAACCAATTAATTAAATAACATAACAAATAACCTCTTGCTTAAAATATTGTTGAAGGATTTTATAGCCTGATCTACCTGGAACAGAATTAAATAAATGATAACGAAGGGATTATAATAATTATGTTACTATAATATTATTATTTGAGCTGAAATATTCCCAAGTAGATTTAATTTGATACATCAACAATGTCCGAAAATCTTATCCAAATAGCATTGTTATGATCATATGCTTCATATTTCTAATGGTCATCAAAAACAACAACAAAATTACATAATATTCATTTTAATTTTTTTTAAACTGTAGCTTTAACTATTTCGTCTAATTAATAGTCAGTACATCATCCCCAAACCATCCGTTTGATATAAGTCAAAAAAGGCCTCACCTCACAACAAGAAACCCTGCTTGACGTAAACTTAAAGCAGGCAACCCTATATGATAGCGTAGTTGCCTCCGCGGCGTCTCCAGGGTGTAATATGGAGAGAAAATATTCAAGTGGAATACTTTTATACTTTCTCACCTCACCATAAAATGGCTGCGAGGATGCAAATTGCTCCAGTTTTCCTCGGACTTAATTCATTAAGGAATCGATTATAACGACGCTTTTGCTTTAGGTAGGGATACTTACTTACTTCTTTTTTAAGTATTGAATATAGAAGTAAACAGCTGTGTATAGTGTGTATGCTTTATATTGCCAAGATTTCTATAGTATAGATATAGATCATGAAGATATTATATTTTCTGTGGTAAACGTTATTCAAAAATGGAACATAATGAATCTATCAAGTTTATTATCTTTATTACTTTAGTACTATACGTTATTTCAAATCTCAGTATACATCAAAAACAAGGATATAACTCATTTCTAAGTTTTAAATTGAAAACTTTTAAAATGTTCTTTCATTGAATTGAATAGAAAAGAGATGCAGTAAGTAAGTAAATTAGTTCAAGTTCTGGGCATAATTTATTTGGACCGTGCTTGATTCAAACACAAAAAAAAAACAATTTCTATGCTTGTGTCGTAATACCAGACATGTTCTCGGGTGATCAAAACAAGTAAACTAATCTAGAATTAATTTAAGATGTTGAAATAAATACTATGATACACATTATAAAAGACACATCAAAATCTTAGCTCTCAGATTTCAGGCATGAAACGTCCACATCTGAACATAATTGTGTTTAGGTCTTTCCTAAAGACTTCCCGATCTTTCGATTTTTTTTTCCACTTTGAATAGGTCATCATCGGTCCATTCATTTGATTCAATCGAATAAAACTCCTACAATTATTTATTTATGTACAGGTTTGAAAAGATAATACTTTTTTATTAATAAAATTGCTGTGTCCTATTAAACTTCACCAGTCTCACATATTATGTATAGCTATGTATTTTGTTAATCGCTATGCCTAGCATATTTTTTTTTTGACCACTAGAAAATATGTGAGGCGTCTACTGCGATTCTATATTACAGAAGTCTGTTTATAAACAACTAGCAGCGCCCCGCGGTTTCACCCGCGTTAGTCCCGACCCTGTGGTAATATCGGGATAAAAAGTAGCCTATATGTTAATCCAGGTCTCCAGCTATCTACATACCAAGTTTCATCGCAATCGGTTCAATACTTTTGGCGTGAAAGAGTAACAAACATCCATACATCCTCACAAACTTTCACGTTTAGAATATTAGTAGGAAGTTACATCGTAAGGTGGACACTTTTATGTCATGGCAAGTTACCTTTGCCTTTTTTAAATTTATTCGTGTCATCAAATCATATTTGATCGTTGAAACTTGACAAATTGCGTAGTTGAATCCATTGTGAAGAGAATATGTTAATCCCTAGTAAAATATTTAGCCCAAGATGAAATACCCGTTGCTATATTCATGCGGTATACGGTTCAAGTCCTCTGTCCTCTTGTATCGTGTCATTTTTTTTTATATTAAAGTACTCTATATGCTAATTCACGGCGCAGACTGACAGACCCTTCAGTCTTTATGATGTGATTGAGTGTCTACTATCCATCTAAAATTTTGGCCTTCATTAGCGTGTTAATAGCTGTTAATTTGCAGGCTGTCAAATTTTATCCAGCGGATATATTTATCGATGTAATATTTTTTCGTATACTTACTACAACCAATGCTTGATATTAAATTAGAGCAGTTTTTTTATTAATGATCCAGTCTTTTATTCACAGAGAGATATATGGCCAAAACGCTGATAGTCAGATGAGTATTATTAAAAGCAACTCCCGTACTAGAGCAATATCCTTTTCTTTCGAAAGACAAGCAAGCATACAAATGTAAACTTATCTTCAGAAAAAGTAGCTTAGAATCAGACAAATAATTGTCCCATGTAGGGATCGAACCCTGCACAGCAATGACAGTTGGGGATTTGACCTGTAAAATCACTACGTATCTAGTAACTGCTTGTCCTATGATGACGATTAAATGGCGTTGGAATGCAAATATTTAGCAAATAAGGTAACGGTAGATTGCATAAGGTTTGGAGGGATGTAAGTAATCAGTTGCTGTCGACATCTAAAGCATGGTACTTTCGACTTATTTCTGTCTGTAGTGACAGATAATGCTCTCTATATAGAAGAACAAACAATCATACGTTTCTCCTGATGATAAACTTTTAGCGCAACCTACAGTCATTTTAAATATCAGTAGCTGAGGTATGCATTTGCATCTGTAGAAATCTAAAACAATCCAATTTATAAGAAAACACATTTGATGTTTTTGGTTGAACCGAATTTTCTACAATGCATTACTTGCTAGTCCTGAGTAGTATTTTATTTCATGATCAGCCTATCGCCGTCCACTGCTGGACAAAGGCCTCCCCCAAGGAGCGCCAACCATCCCGGTCTTGGGCAATCCGCATCCATCCGCTGCCAGCCACCTTCTTTATTTAGTATATTTGAAAATTGCAAATTTTCAGATTTAACTTTTTTAGCACAACCGACTTTGTTTTGACAGGATATTGCAATGCATGCACTTTGAATTTATAATGCTCGCGATACAATGAATCCCAGCGATATAAATACATGAACCAAGTAAATAAAAATGTATTCGTGGTCGTAGGTTTCATTTTGTGTCTGAATATTTGGCTTGAGTTGTAAAAATATCTTATTGATAAAGTTGCTCATTAATAATTACCGAAGAGCCATTGTGTTGTTCATTGTAGTCGTCTTTACAGTGAACTACACAAAGGCATTGCCGTGGCAACAACTGTAAAGCAGTGTACAGAGGTTCTGAAGTATAGAAAATGAAGTTCCTAGTTGTGGTTATAAATTGTTTATTACTTATCGAGATTTGAGAGAGTTAGAAGCAAGGAAAAAACTTGTATTCAAATAATATTTTATAGGACTAGGATACTCAAACATGGTACTGATAAGTCTGTGTGAGCGGCGCCTCTATTAGAAGCTACTATAATACTACTATACTATAACTACATAGACTACGAAATAAGAGGAGTCGCTGCTACTTGTAACAAAATGTACAAACATGATCTTTCTCTGTGATGGTAATGAATAGTACCGGTTAGGTTTATGTATAGGTTAGGTTTGTACTATGTTTCTGCCATTGCCGACGTCGCGTCGTAGCTCTATATAAAGGGAGGGACAGGGTTGTCTACACACCAGTGATACTGCTGGCCTTGTAAGTGTTACCTTAAGGAGTTCCGTGGGTTTTTTGCTGCAAAAATATAGTCATAATTAAAAATATCCATAATATATAAGTATTTTCATTTGGGAAAGAAATCCGAAGCTTTCAAACCACGAAGTGATATGGGCGTTTCTCTGTAAACTGGGCAACTCATTGTCCCAGGCTAATTTTGTTTAAAAAATAAGAGATAGTAAATATATCGTAGATAATTTCAAAAATTAATGCCTTAATCTACCTCTGCTCAACATTGAAAATCCATTAAAATAAACTGTATTATATTAAAAACGTTTGTATAGTCCTTACAAACCAGTCCCCTGGCATGTCACCAAAGCAGTACAGTTACTTCAGACGAAATTAATCCAGACAGTATCTATTGGAATTAATCGAAATTTTATATGATTAAACCAATATTGTTTAATTGTTAAGTAGACCTATTTATTTTAGTTAAATTTTATTTTACAATTTAAAAAAAGGCAATAAAACTTTGTCTTCGCATTTAGTGAACAGTCCTCCTGTCTATATTTTAAATTACGTGTCACGTAGCCGAATGGTTGAATAACGCCTTTTATGCGTACAACGAAACGCAACAAGTCTGAAGTTTGCACGGTTGCCAGCATGACGGCCCGGATGCTATCTTTGTTAGTAGTGTGCGAGTGTCCATCCGTCGAAGCCGCTTTGTAACCTGACAGCCAACAGTCCTCTGGTAAGAATTATTTTACTTCTATTTATGTATTTTAATGATTCCTTGAAATATTTAAATTGTTACAATAGACACATATTTCCTATGTGCAGCAAAATAGCATAGATGAATTACATTTTGTACTACTCACCAATGACATCAAATTAAACAGTCCCCTGGCAACAGTCCCCTGTCTCTCTACAAGACAGGGGACTGTTTCAGCATCGAGGGGACTGTTACTGGACTTATTTTATTTGTTATTGTTCTAGACTTGTTTTGAGAATGGGGTCAAAGAAAAAAAGGGAAGCAGAGCGAAAGAGATATGAGAAGATTAAAAACGACCCTCATAAAAGGGAACTTAGAGAAAAAGAACGCCTTAAGTACTTTAAGAAAAAAGAAAAGGGAACTAGAAAGCTTGTTGAGAATATGACTCCACGAGAACACCGGGATGCAAAGAAGAAGTCTAACTCATTTATTAAAAAAAATACTCCAGTTTCTGATGTATCTACTTCATGTCAAATGTCATCACCTGAAATTGCTGAAATAAATTTAATTTAAAAAAATTAAAAATAAAGAAAAGATGCTTAGATATAAAATAAAAAAGAAAAAAGATGAAGAAATTAAAGAACTGCAGAAAAAAGTATTGAAGTACAAAAACTGTATTTTGCGTCTAAAAAGAGTATAAATCCAAAGCCGAAAGAAACACCAAAAACTCATTCTCCGCGCCTTTTCCCAACTAAGTTGGGGTCGGCTTTCAATCTAACTACGATACGGCCGAACTTTGATATTTTACGTGAAGCGACTGCCATCAGACCTCCACAACCCAAGTACTAGGCGATATCGAAGTTCTGTAGTTAGACCAGGTTGTCGGACTTTTTACGGCTCCAACTACCCGTAACGAATGCCATAGATGTTTGTATGGCACCCGGGACCGACGGTTTAACATGCTCTCCGAGGCATGGAGGGGTCTCAATGTGTTAAGAATGGTCACCCATCCTAGACTGACCTGGCTAGCATTACTTAACTTTGTAATGTGTTAACCTACTCGGTTACCACTTAGCCACGAGCCCCTCTTACCACTTAGCCACGAGCCCCTCTTACCACTTAGCCACGAGCCCAAAAAAGAAGTTACAAAAATGGCAGATGCTCCAGAATTAAGAAAAAATCTAGTCGAAACAGCACTTTTCGGTGAAGTACTAAAACAACATATAAAAGATAATTTTTCAGAGATGAAAACCGTAAAAGAAAAAAGACTTAACAAAAATTGTTAGTGGAAAGATAGTTGATAAATATAGGTTATGGCGAATGAAAAACACCGGTGTGATAAGCTACAAAAGAATAAAAAAACAGGTTATCGACTATAAAGAAGAAACAAAATTTCAGATAAATGTGTAAGAGTAGTTGTAAATTTCTATGAAGATGATTCCAATAGTAGACTAGGAGCGGGAAAGAAAGAATTTATAACGAGAAACTTAGGACGAAAACAAAAGCGATACATGCTTGACTCATGACTGGCCTGTTGGTGTAGTGGTTAGAGATCCTGACTGCTGAGCCAGAGGTCGTTGGTTCGATTCTTACCCAGGACAAATAATCAAACATTCACACACGTTACATTCTTAAAGCTCTGTGATAAAAAAAGCCAGTTATTTAGATACGATCATGACGACGTAGCAGACGTTGCAGTGGACCAAGTCGTATAGAAGCTGTCTAATCCAAATATAGTTTTAAAAGGCAATTTTACAAGTTTGATTCACCTGTAGATGGTTTCGAGAAAAAATAATACTTAAAATACCTTTTTTTACCAACTTTTGCTATATTTTCGAAATAACTAATTATTTTTCGAGACTGATTCTATAGTGTAAGTTTGAAGTACTGAAAGACCTTTCAATATATGTGAATTTAATTAATAATAAGTAAATATTAAGATTACAGTGCCACGTACAATATTATATAAAGATAGTTGATTTTGTAATTTTTTATTGTTCAGTTACTTAATTCCTAAGCTCCAAAGTTTATAATAATAAAAAAACATTTAATTTTGGTTCAAAAATTGTATTTTTGATTTAATTTACAGCCCCCTGGCTTTGGCAACAGTCCCCTGTATACATTTTTAAGAAAATGCTTAATATCTTCTAAAGTAATGGAAATATTTGTGGTTCATTTGCCATACATTAATAAATAGACGGATACTTGTTCCCTAAATAAAATTTATTATATTTTGAACAAAAAAGTTGCTTAGACAGTTTTCTTACAATAGTTGCCCAGTTTACAGAGACACGCCCATATATGTTTATAAACCTATAATTGCCTAGCAACCTTTGAAGCGTGATATTTGGATAAATGTTAATAATACCTGAGCAAGTAGCTCACTCCCTAAGAGAGATTCCATATTTATTAAAATAACTAAGTAATATATCGGATAACATTCCATTCATTCATAAGATGGGAATATTTGATAAGAAAAGATTCCTGGATAAGCTTGTAATAAAATAAGGGTTATGTGAATAATATTTGCTTGCTATTTTGAGGATGACATGTAAAAATTGTTTTTTTAATGGGATTATTTTTCAGAATCAAATCCTTAATAATATCAAATATTAATTTTGTAAATAAAAAAAATAAGACATCCGAATATTAATCCACACGTGTGTATTCGTATTATATATTATATCTATGGTAACTTATAATAATGTTGTATTAATAATCGTAATGACGTCATAAGAACTAATACGACATTATTAACCTTGTAATAGTTTGATCTATCGTATCGCCCAATACTGGGCTCACTAACGAACGTGGTAAACCCTATAATAGTATAAATATTTAGAATATTATGAAATGTGTCACAAATGCTAAAAAATCTTATTAAGCTAAACAATTATAAAGGTCTAATACCAAGTATAAAGAACTTATAATGTCCTATCCTCAGGCAGTAAGTGTTTAAGTAAACAATAAACAAACGCTTTGCACCGCACAGCACCTTGTTTCGGTGGGCACCCGCTACATATTGTTGGCATAAATCACACGTGCAAACACCGAACAAATGCCCAAGCCAAACATATTTTTGTAGTACTTGAAACCGCATTTGAGACAAGGGAGACAAGGTAATCATGTAAAAAATATGTTGATGCATATTTATCTAATAAAATCTATTTACAATGAATGGCGTTTTATAAATAATAAAAACAGTAACTATATTCGTTACAGTTTTCAACTTGCTTATTATGTTTTAATTGTTAAACTAAATATTAAAAGATAATGATTTATCAATAGTAAGGTATGACGTCGTAGCTAATTATTTCATACAAATGTCTACAGGAAATACTATTTTGACGTTTAATAAAGAAGAACTGATTTGACTTGACTGTCAACTACCGTATTGTAACTAGGGTTTTCTACCCGGGTACCCGGATCCGGGTATACCTGGGTATATTGAATTTTTATTACCCGGGTACTATTTCATTGTCAGATCCGGGTACCCAGGTACCCACTTTGATTAAAGATTTCATCAAAATTTTCGGCAATTATTACTAAGCAGCGCCTTAAAGGTTCGAGCATTGCATCAGTGAGGGAGGAGAACCAAGCATTACAGTGCGCAACCTGTAATGATAATCATAAATGTTTCAAGGCGACTGCTCCTGGTGAGGGAGCACCTTAAGACGAACCTAAATAGCCTTATTTTCCAAATTTTGGTCTGACAAGTCAGTTGGCAAACTGATTTTTGATGATTTTACTGGCTTATTACTTTTCTACTAAAATTACTGATAGAATTATTATTTCGTAATATGGTCATAAAAGTACTGTCAATAATTCTTAATTTTTATATCTAATTTATATTATATTTTTA
The DNA here is from genome assembly GCA_949752705.1 of Callimorpha dominula. Classification (NCBI taxonomy): domain Eukaryota; kingdom Metazoa; phylum Arthropoda; class Insecta; order Lepidoptera; family Erebidae; genus Callimorpha; species Callimorpha dominula. The sequence goes on along the minus strand of OX457000.1, from coordinate 5,332,679 downwards.
TATTAGATGTAGAGAGTTCATATATTCGACAGTGCACTTTTGGATTTACATACATAATTCAATTTTGGTCGTAAATCTGCATTAGGAAGTAGAGCGGCGGGAGTTGTATTTTTAAAAGAAAAAAAAAAGTGTTATAGAAAGGTGTGGGTAAATTTTAGGAGCGTTTTAGTGTTATGTGTAGCTCACAAATAGTTAATTAGCTTATTGATTTAGCTTGAAACAAAATTAAAAAAAAAAAATGTTTGAAAACTTTTTTTCTTCGGAAAATGCTTTTTCTAATGTAATAATAATTTGGTTCAAAATCCAGTAATCATTAATACATCACATTTGCCATCTATAAAATAAAAATCAATGTTGGTATATTTCTGCTCTATGCGCTCCGAAACCATTGATCAGATTGTGAAGTAAGTTTGGTAGGGTGTTCTGGGGACGCCCGCGAGGGTTCCTGGCACAAAACATCTATATAAAAAAAACAAAATTTCATTACGAATTAATACATTTAAAAGGTTATACACTTGTATCTTTTATTGATATCCGTAATTTTAAAGTGCCAATATTTGTAGAAGTTTATTTAATGCTAAGTTATTTGTATATATGTAAAAATTTGACAAACAAGCGCTCAACCTGCCTGGTTTGAACCAACGTTACTCATGAACATTACGCTGAGTCGCTGATCAACCAATAGGATATGAGACCCAAGCCACGAACCGTGACGAAACGCGACCTATCATTAATTAGTCAATTTAACAGAATCCACAGCTCTTATAGAATAAAAACATCCAGTATCCTCCTACTTAAAAGGAAAACGTATCGACAAATAACTGTCTTTTTGTTTGTAAGTACTTTTTCCACAATTGGAATTGATATAATACATTTATAAGGTCTTCATTATATTTCCATAGTATAATGTAAATAGAAACAAAATTATTTGTATTATTCTCTCAAATGGTTATTGTTATAATAAAATGACTCGTAAAAGAAAACATGATACCGTTGGGCATAACGAAGAAAGGAAGAAAGAAATTTAAATAAAAATTTAATTAGTACTAGCAACCCGTCCCGGCTTCGCCCGGGTAACAGGGACATCTTTTTTTCGGGACGGGTCACTTGATGGTAAATGACTACCGCCGCCCATGGGCACCTGTAACTCAAGAGTCACAAGTGCGTTGCCGCCCTTAAGGTGAGAGTAGGAGAAGAGGGGGACGGGGGAAAGAGTGGGAAGAGGGGAGAGGGAGAGAGGGGAAGGACGGGAATAGGGGAGAGGGAGAGAGGGGAAGGACGGGAATAGGGGAGAGGGAAGGGTTAGGGCCTCCGGTAACCTCACTCACGCGGCGAAATGCAATGAAAGTATTGCTTCACTACCGGTTTTCTGTGAGGCCGTGGTATCGAGCGGAGTCGAGCCGGCCCATACGTGCCGAAGCATGGCTCTCCCACGTAAACATCTTCAACAATCATCATCATATTTCAACCAATTTACACAAAACCTTAACAAATTATATACCTAAACCTTCCTCATAAGTCGTTATTAATATTTTTATTGTTTAACCTAAAACGCTTAGTATTAAAATTAAATTACGTTCTTAATTAAGCTGTTTACCTATCCCTAAGTATTATTTATTGCGTTTCGAGCTTGGCACCGACTAGAAACAGAGCATTTGAAGTCGCATTTAACTTTTATAGTGGTTATAACTGGTTACTGACTTCAGCTACCAAACAAACATTTTAAATTTTTTATAGTATTGTAAGTAACTATCTTATCTGTGGTATTGTGTACAAATAAAGAATAAGGTAAAGATTAAGGTATTTTAGTGCTTTACTGTTGTATATGACTTAACACTCGATGTTATAGTATTCTAAGTTATTTCGTGACCGGTCATGCTGTTATTCTTTCTATAAGTAGACATAGTATTAGTACTTAGCATTAACAACTTCGAACTATTTCTAGCAGTAATACTTATGTTACTGACCTATAACGTCACTACCCTAATGTCTGCAGTAGTCGGCATATAATGGGTCATCTAATAGTAATTGACTCCCAAGTAATACGTTAATAAGACATTACAGTAGATAACCTTTTTTACCAGCATGTTACCCATACCACAGATAAGATAATAGTTACTTCGTAACCCATACCATATCGGTACTTTTTAAGTGACTATAAAACTGACGCAGTAGAAATACTTTGTAGTATCACACATTCATAATATACCTACGACAACATTACCGAATCATACGCAGAGATATCACATGGGTGTCAGTTAACAATAACAGTGCGCATAAATATCATTGTTGGCTGCGCGCGCCGGTACATCGTTGAGGAATGTGATAATTGTAACCGTGAGACCGATCCTGAGCACTTACGTTATTGTTGTGTGCCACTGCTCTAATTATTTTATTTAAATGCACATTAACAAATGATATGAAGTCGGAATTTGATAAGGATGTAAATATTAAAGTCAGCAAAAGTAAGTTATTATAATCTCTCTCTTCTTTAAAATCTTCTTGACTGAAGATGTCTTAGTCAGTATGTTGTTCTTAATGAGAATTGTGTAAGAATTGTATAAGTTTACGCAGTAAAGTTTGTTTGTTTCTGTTAAATTAAAATCTTTCACAAGCCACAATGTAAGGAACAAAGACATTGTGACCTTTCGCCGCATGTCGTTATCTTACGAATACATTGCTACCTGTACCTGACTGACTGTAAATCATTTCATTTCTTATTTCAGCGTTAACTGTTTGTGAAGTTTTATTATTCCTAGTGTAAGGTATTTATACCGCATTTAATTTAGTAGAAAGTGTATGTTTAAAATAATTACGTAAACAAATTATTTTATCATAAAATCGACATGATGACGAGATGACTATACATACTTACGCTCAATTCAACTTCAATCAAACACATAACAAATGAGATTTGTAATGCTGATTCATTGATTAAATTCTTTAGAAAGTTACAAACAATGTAACAATTAACGAAAAAAGTATTTATTTGTCTGTTGATCGCTATTTGTATATGTATATATATATTTTATATTCAAAACTTGAACAAATCCATTAAAATTAGGATTCCATATACAAAATTAAGGGTTCGAAATTCAACAACTTAAAATTTTAAATTTCAGAATCCAGAATATCAACTAATATTCTTATTAGCTTTTTGAATCTATATCCTTTTGCATGCATAATAAGTGTAAAATAAATAGCAAACATAAAATCTGCCATTTATTCATGTTTAAAGTAATGCATGGTGGAGTAGGTGAACAGAGTTAAAAAGTGTAGACTCCATAGCGAGTACACAATTCCCTCTGATTGCCTCGCTTGAGCTAGAAGCGACAGTATTTGTGCTCTTTCATATTTTACAGGGATACTAAAGTTAATTTAAAAAGAGCATTTTACGAAATACTTTATAACCAAAGAAATTATAATGGCATTGGGAATACTATATAAATTACAACATGTCATAAGTCGTATAGATAAACGTCATATTTAGTATCGCTCCCCATTCCTCTAGTTGAAGGACTAAGGGAAAAATAATATTTTACTGTAAATCCCACGGGAACACTATTACATTCTTGGTAGGGGTAAAAAAACTGGTCGTGTCCTTTCAGTGACGAAGGATATTTTCTCACAAAAATGTTTTTCATAATGTGATTAACAAATAATATAAGTATAAGGTTTCTATAAGAATTCAATAGCTGAGGAAAATTAACATTGGATATGGCTTCATGTCAAATATTAGTTATGGTATGATGTCAAAAGAATTTATGTACAAAACGTAACGGGTATTAAAAAGGTTTTCTAGTATAATCGTGGATTAGTGGAGTAATCCATTTGTAATAAATCTTTCTGTTTCTTCTAAAAGTCAAATATTACTTACATAACTCAAGATCCTTCCTGTTATATACATTACAAAAGATTACACTTATATGATGTCAAATTTGATGACATGATAAGGCTTACATTTTCGTGATGATTAGTAACTAGTTTAGAAAACAAGTCTTTTCTCTGACACTGAAACTCAGTTTATTAGAGTTTGCACACATTTAAGAATCTAATGGAGAAGTTTTCAGCGTACAGGTACTGGTACTATTATGTATTTTGTGGTACAGGTATTCTCACACTAAAGTAGGTTTGTAGCATGCAAAGATTTTCAGAAGCCTCATATTTCTTATGGGTTTTGTTTAAAGACTACTAGTAATAGTTAGTGTAAAGATAGTGACACCGCACAGTGTTAGACTGGCTATGAGATTTTTTACCAACATAGATGTATGAAGCCGAACAGTAATAAATTTACGATTTCCACGCTCGGAGAAAAGCTCATAAAAAGTAACGTAATACTTTGGAGTTGCAACAGAGTCATGTCGAACAAATATCACATACGGTTTTCGTTCGTAGCGCTTCTGTGGTTATTTATGGGCCGGAAAAAAATCATTTAAGCTAAAGAACACCTTCTATGAAGAAAATAAGTTTTCAGGTGTATTTCATCATGTGCTAGTCAATATCTGCACTCGCTTTGAACAAAATATAAATAAAAACGTAATGACTTAAAAAAAGTAAGCCAAGGTCTCGATTGCCAAGTCTGTCGTCTGTGACTATCGAAAAAAAGTTACAGTTTATTTTGTTGTTTTGATTATATTATTTTACTGTTAGGCAAATTACTGTATGCTGTACAGTACAGTTTTCAAACGAAATTTGCTGCTCAATAAGTAATTTAAATATGTATAATTAATTCCTAAATATATACTTGTGGAGGGACGGGTGTCATGTCCCTCCAACACAAAGGGAGGATCCTCCGACCAGGCGAGGTGATCATGCCTGGCGGGCCGCGGCCCAACGGTTGATGTTGGGAAGTTGTATTTATACTCATCGGCGCGAGAACTCTCATATCGCGATGCAGGATTAGTAGGTTGTAGATGTTTCTTGTTGCTGTATGTGGAAGTCGCCACATACTCTTTTTTTTCCACTTTTGTCGTGTGCTTATTTTCGCTGATCTTCACAAGAGGCTTGTCCTCAGGAAAGTGGTGTATGCACAAGAAATTACAAATTAAACTCTGGTTACTGTAAATAAACTTATATTGGGGCAAATTGTATTATGACTATTATACAATCACTTTGTATCTTCATACGAGCTTTCACCATCAACCTCCTGGGTGGACGTACCATACATACACCATATATACGACGCCATACTATACATATATGATGTATTTAGATATACATATTACATTTCAGTCTTCATCGGTTTAAATTATTTACGCTATTTCAAACATCACAATCCTTACTGTTTTATATTATAAAATAATTTAATTAATTTTCTGACAGTAAGGGTCCGCCTTTAGGTGTAATTGTAAAATTCACAATCCGAGTTGATATTTCAATTTAGTTTGAAAACCGTTACCACATGAGTATTGTAGTATAACGCTGCGAGACTGTTTCCGAACCTTGTCTTTGTTGCTACTATTCAATACATACGATACGAAGCCCAATAATGATCAAGATATTTTACATGTAGCCGAGGGAGAGTCAAAGTATTTTATAAACGCCGTGTTCAGAGATAGTTTAGCTTTTAATTGTGTAACTACGTATAGGTACTACATGTTGACACTTTTAAGGAGTTGTCTCTTGTAAGGCAACTCCTAGGAAATTTCCTAGACCTATTTATTGGCCACTGCTCCCCCCCCCCCCCTCCCCACATATTTTCTTGACATAAAAATCACTTTTGTTATTAAAATGTGAGCTCTATAGACACTAAATAAAATTAAATAATGTGTAGTTCTATGTTAGGCCCCTATTAGGGGCCATCCATAAATTACGTCACACGAATTTAATGATTTTGGACCCCCCGTCCTTGTGGTCACATTTGTGGAACACCCCTCCATGGTGAAAAGAGCAGTTCTAAAATTAGTATTTTTTTAGTAAAAGTGTAGTAGCGTATGTGACGTCACGAAGCTTATGACCTCCCCCTAAGCCCTTGTCACACAATGTCACACTTCGTTGACCCCCTCCCCCCTTAAAGGGTGACGTAATTTATGGATGGCCCCTTACAAGAGTGGGACCAAATTATAGTTGGCAAAATATTGAATTCAGGGATTCAGGCGTTAGTGTATGTACGGATATGGTGTAGTTATTTCTAAAAATCTGAATTCAGCAATACGGTTTCAATAAGACACCTTAAGAAAAAAGCTTTTAATCATGAATTCACAAGAACAACCTAACCCATTTTACGTTAATCATTAAATACTGTTTAAGTCCCTAACAAACATAAGCTAGCGACACGTAATCCGACACCAGGTGTTTCTGTATTTGTCTCGTTTCATTAACTAATTCACTGAGTGTTTGTACGAGTTCTGTTAATATCTTTGTAGGAAATTGGAATTTGCACACTGCTTAATTTGATTTACTGTGATCATTGGGACACTTTTTTAGAAACTGCTGGGATTAATCCCATGATATCTTAAGGATGCCGCACAAGTCTAAAACTACTTGTTTTCTTGGTTTTGGGAAGATATCGCCTGCAACATCAAAGCTTACTGATACTAGGAGTTTATTTCTGATAATCGAGAGGGCAGGATTTTAGAAAACTTGCAGAAATGAATAGCATATGAATCGAAAAACATTATCTGTGTTACGGCCACACACATGGTTAACATCCTGACGACGGCTTATTATATCGTAATCCTTCGACTGCTATAGATGGCAACGGCTTAAAGAGCCGTATGGGAATACCACACTTTGAAGAGGTGATCGGAAAGAACCCAAAAGCACGTTGCCCGAGGTTGCTGTACCAACACCTCAAGGAGCCAATGTTTTTTTATTATATACTTATAGACTATAAACAGCCCGTATATATATTTTAATTAGTCTTATAATCACAGACATAAATCTCTCATTTAGCCAATAAAAAATAATTTTAACTTATAGACTTATATGTAAACAATACTTGAAGTCTATACCTTGATAAATCCAGCCGCAAAAGTCTTTACTGTTCATTACAGTGCATTAACTTTGCCCGAATTAATAAACAGACTTAAGGGACTTAGACATATTACGTAACAATCGTAGAAGTGACTCTTGTCATGAAATATTGGTGAGAGAGGTAAAGTATGCTACCCTTCCTACCGATGTACTTCGACACTCGAACTGTGTATGCTATGGATTATTCCTTTTAATTTTTCTGCTTTGCCACTGAAAAATAGTCTTGATAATATTAGTCAAAACGATACCAAAGAAAACCGTTATAGTATATGAATCATGATGCTTATTATTTCACCGCAATACTGAAATAATTGCGATTCTAACGAGATTTTCATAGTAACAAAGAATCAAATCGGGTTTTCAATATCATCGATATATTTTAATCATACTTCAATTTATAGTTACACCATATTTCAATAACCCTGGTTGTATGTTTTTGATAGTTATTATTTTCAATTAAAAAGTTGCTTCAAACAGAACACAATCATATTGAAACTTATAATGAAAAACACTAATGTGCTAAGGTAATAACTTTTAAACATTTTCAATTACAAGCTAAAAGCTTTTAAGTCTTTAGACTAATAATAGGTCTCACAAATTGCCGTATGCCTTCTATTGAGAACAAATGACCCTTTCTTCGTAATGGCGACAGAGGGCTCGAAAATCTTATGAAGAGAATAATATTTCTCGTTAATTTATAATAAAACTACAAACAGTATACACCAAGGTGCCTCCTCCTGTTTGTCAGAGCATCCATTATCAAAGGTATTGACTTAGAGCCCATCCCTCGTGCAAGCCAACAGAGACATTGAATTGTTAACTTATGCCCGGTTCCCATAATCAAGAAACGATTCGTTTTGCTTACGAACGGTAACACATCGTTGAATTTTCAACGAAAATTTTACCGTCCATAAGCAAAACGAATCGTTTCTTGATTATAGCAACCGGGCATTACTGAACATCAATTATAAAATAGTGATTAAGCACACGTGGGTGAACGTTGAGTTTGAGAACTCTCAATACTCTATCGCTTTTGTAACTAGTCATTGGGTGTGCTCAGGACACCACACATAGTTGTGTATCGACTAACGATAACACACACAATACATATACGGCTGTATTCTTAAGGAAGTAGCCTCTTAATAGACACTACACCCGAGACAACACGCCCTACGTGACGAAAAATCGACATTGCGAAGTGAACCGTCAGGTGAGGTGGAAATCATGAGAATTTTACACGTGACATATTAAAAAGTCCTAGAATGTGATGTAAATCAGAAAGTTTCTTACTTCTACTTTCTTTGAAACTTTATAACCCTTTATTCGGAGATGAAGGAAGGAATATTTAATACGATGTTGTGTTATAAAACTATTTCTAGAAAAAAATTATATCTCTTTATTACTCACTGGTTACAAATATCGAAACTAACCGATTGATACATTTGATTGTAAATCTATCAAAATGATTTGCAATAGGTAGGTACTTTAAATTCGTTACATTGGTATATTTTGCGGTTTTAATTACACACGTAATCAGTAAAAAATATTTAAAAGGATTTAGTAATATTCATTTATTTGTTCCTATTATAATTCTGATTTAGTATGATTTACTCGATATTCCTCAATTGAAGAATCTATGCAGTAATTATTGCATCAGAATCATTTTACAAGCGTCCCATTATTTAAAGACCAATTCAAATCCATATATTCTTATATTATGAGAATTTGTGAAACCTTCAGAGATGGAAAAAATATTGACATAGATATTTGTTTAGGGAGCCAAAAACTAATTCATATTACGCACGCATGTTATCTCACGACAATGATGGGGCGTAAAACATTTACTTGTGATATCATATTATAATGTTGTTTAAAATGTATTTTTTAAAACCTTATTTATTGTAAACCCTGATGTTTACCTTGTTGATTTATTAATTGTGGTGTAAAGAATGTATAGACTTGAGATTTAACTTAGAGAAACCGCATAAATTGGTAGAACGATAACTGCAGACATCTTAAAATGCTCTATTCTATTCCTAATTTTACAAGCCAAAAGTGTTCCAATCTATTATATAAGTATGTAAGTAAGCCTTAAATTAAAAGTATTTGTCTTTTCCCGCAAGCTTTGGAAGGGTCCATTTTAATGCCGTTACCGGAAATTCATAAAGGGTAATTCATAAAGGGTAATTTTTCAAGAAGTTCAAAACTTTAGCGCCAACACTATTTTCTGCAACAGCAGTGGTTCGGCTGCATTCCTGGCACAGCTGACATTTATGATGGACCTGGTGGTGTGACCTGATATTTTGATCAAAAGTTAAACTCCCGTAATTAATAGTAACATTGTTCGCTAAGAAATGAATGAGAAGAAATGACTAAGAAAAAAAACGAAACAGGTTTATTTACTTTAGCTTTGAAACATCATAGTCTTCGTAATAAATAACGTGATATGTTTGGTTAACATTTCAAAGAGAAGTAATAAATTGTTTAAGTCTAATCCCTCACTAGGGATGCACCCGACTGGGGAGATATGCATTATACCTCAACCACAGCATTCCACATTCCATTACAGAAGATCACTGTTAAATAGTGCTACTAGCAACATGAGTCAACGTAGCGTTAGCTTATCTCGTTGGAGAGCCATGCTTCGGCACCTCTTAAGCACGTATGGGCCGGCTCGACCGGACTTCTACCACGGCCTCAAAGAAAACCGGCAGTGATGCTTCACTGCCGGTTTTCTGTAAGGCCATGGCAACGCAAGCATTGCTCTGTTATCATTGTATTTCGCCGAGCTAATCTCCCCTCTCCCCCTCTTCCCTCCCTTCCTCTACACCCACCTTAAAGGCCGGCAACGCACTTGTGACTCTTGAGTTACAGGTGCCAATGGGCGGTGGTAGTCACTTACCATCAGATGACCCGTCTGCTCGTTTGCCCTCTATCACATAAAAAGAAGTTACACAATACCGCTTCTGCAGACCAGAGATACCGTGAGGTTTTAAGACGGTCATCTCCGACTTGATCGTCTCGTCGTGCCCTCTTTGAAGTGGTTTCTACATACACCTCACCTTACAAGTAACTTACTTCGGATACTTATAGACACTATTTAAAAAGCATTTTAGATAGTTTTCATGTTTAATTAATTTTTTCATAAAACCTTCGACAGCATCACCAGTCTTCGAACTCATACTAGAAGTACTGATCCTGAACAACTTACTTTATGGTTCATTTTGTACTATAACAAAAATCTGATGTTATTAGAGTATAGTAATAATTTTCTACATTAATAATTTAATTACTTATACACTATACACTAGCTACGCGATGTATGTAGGTAATTTGCTATAAACAAAACTGTTCTATCTCTCAACTTGTACCATTTCATCAAAATCAATTCATTAGCTTAGGAGTTCATCACGAACAATCAACGTGTCACGAAATTTGTATATAGATTCGTCTCGAAGTACTGTAGAAGCCACTTATCGTAATAAAAAATTCACAAAACGGTGGGCCGAAACATTAACTGTTATATCGAATGAGCGCGCTTTATCCATAAGTTAAGCGCCGATGAAGATCATAATCCAAATGTTCCTACCTTACCTAATGGGAATCCATCTTAATCTTTATTTATCTTGGCAATCATCACAAATAATTTCATCCGCCTACTAATAAAGCGATAAGACTTAGGTGTGAAAAATACATTCTTCCGCTCTCTTGCTAATAATGATATTTATAGCGTTATAAATCTTCATAAGATGGCTCAGTGTAATTAATTGTTACTTAAAAGCTATACGATGTTCAAATAAACGTTTAAGGACGTATCCGCAGCCGTAGCGGTTATATCTCATTTAGACGAATAAAATTATTTTATTTTTCATGGAGTATTGGAATAGAAAGACTGAGAATGAGCTATATGTAGGTAACAATAATTTGCAAAATTGTGCAGATTTCTAGTATATTCTGACAAAATCTAAGAAACAGGTTATAAATATTATCGTTACTATACTTTCGTTCAAAAGCAATCCTTTAAAGTCATCGGATAGAAATTTGAAAGAAAGAAAAACCGGTCAAAATTGTTGAAAATCTACAGTAATTTTTTTTTGTCGATTTGGAATAAAGAATATGGCATTGCAAAGCATTTGAATAATTAAGTAGCGTGTTACTGTTTGAGCTCGAAACTTGTCAAGCGTGAGTTGCTTACACGGTTCAGATATTCACAAACTCGTTTTAATGTTGCTATACTTACGATATTTTTTTAATATCAATATTAGTGTGGGACTGTCTCTTACTTTATTATTTACTTTCGACGGCTTTATATCACTTTAAACATTTTTAGATATATGCATATATTATGCATGTTACTGTTTTAAGAGTATGCTCTACGTACGCTGTATTACTGTGCGTCATGCAGTGTGAGCACATTACATAAACTTTTTTATTCCACATAAATCACTAATTACTGCAAAAACGGACTAGAAAAGTCTAGACATCTTTCAAGGAACACATCGTTCATATTCACAAGTATTACGTTTTATGTGACTGACAGTTACATAAAACGCTAACTGTAAAAGTTGACTGGCCTGTTGGTCTAGTGGCTAGTGACCCTGACTGCTAAGCCAGAGGTCGTGGGTTCGATTCCCACCCAGGACAAATAATTGTGTGATGAGCACGATAATATGTTCTGTGTCTGGGTGTAATTTATCTATAATATGTATGTATTTAGAAATATATAAGTATGTTTATCAGCAGTGTGGTTACCATAGTACAGGCTCTGCCTAGTTTGGGATCAGACGGCCGTATGTGTGATGTGTGGAGTTATTATTATTATTATTAGTTAAGTTGTACATTATAGTTTTTTCTGCCAAGTAATTCTATGTTGAAGGTTAAAATTGGAACTGTGACCGATGGATAACCTCTATATTCTTTCTGCCACACAATATAAACACAACGGTCAGGTGACTACGTGGATTTAATGAGAATATTATATTTAGTTTTTAGAGTAGTTGACGGTATGCGACTCATCATAAGGACATAGGTATTAATATTTTAACAATGTGTTTAAATAAAAGGCAATAGCAGTGTGTTTACAATGACTTCTACGGTGATCGTTGTCCAAGAAAACACTGAGTCGTCTTTGCAGACTTAGTGACGTAACAATAGTCTTAATATGTTGTTCACCTAATGACTGTCATTCCATCTTGAGATTGTAGCAGTAATCCGTAGCAATATTGTCTCTTGTTCCAATTTTACGGATATTCGAATTGGTTCCAGAATATCTATTATAAAAGTTTAGTTTGCTAATAGGCTATCAAAAAATAACTAAATATTGACAAATATTACTACTAATAACCAAATATTAATACTAACTACCTACTTTTTAATACTTAATCCAATATTTAAGTATGTATGTATGTAAGATGACAACATACTTGTAGCAAGCTTTGAAATTCGACTTAGGAACAAAATAAAATAAGGTCACAGGTCATAATTGTTACACGAATTGGTTTTACATGCGAAACGCTACCTGTTTCTTGTTAGATTTAGAAGCGAAATGACTTGTCGGAGTCTGTATTACACATACATTAAACATGGGTAACAACTGTAGACAAGGATCAGAAACCTCATAATCACTTAAACAGTAGCGAGTAGCTTGACTCAGATTAATAACCGTGTCATAAAAACAAGACAAAAGTCATAGACATACTTTTTTTTTGTTGACGGGGTAAAAAACCCTTCGGATCTCTGGATCCTCGGAGACGCAGGAGCCAGGAGTATGTGGTGTTTCCACAAAAAACCACCCTGACAGCCAGTCTTAGGCGCCCTGCTCTGGGGAGGACCCGGACCATGTTATTTCAGGTCCCCACCCAGATCGACGCCTAGCCAGGCCCTTGGAAATGTGTGTTGCAGCCATTCTATCGCCTACCGCAGCAATTAATCTGCCACCAGAGGTCCCCACTCTCTGGCAGCCTGCGGCCCCGTCGACGGCTGATACCGCCGCCGATATCCTCTACGCTCGGGATGGGCCCTCTCCCGATCCCGTTCAGCGGTATATTTCTGGGGCATTACAGTTTCACAGAAAGAGACCACTGCGCAGTCATAGACATACCTAACAAGCAAAATCAGACGGCTAAATGGTGAAGGGCAGAGCTCATGATAAGATGGCGAGACAAATGGAGCAAAATGGGGACACGATCGTACCCTAGAGAGGGAAAGGACAGACCAGAATGTGCGATGACGAAATTAGACAAGTGGCAGGCGTGACGTGGAACAGAGTGGCATGCCATGGCAAGAAAGACATGAATTGAAGAGGTCGAAGGAGTTTGCCGACTGGCAAATAGATCTACAGAAAATAAACTAGATCAATCGAATACTAGGTTAGGCTAGATTAAGTTGTAAACTTCAAAATTTTCTCGTTTCTTTAAATGTAATAGAATACTAAGTTGATCTAAATAAACATTCATATGTTAACTAAACAGCACCTTCCAAGAAAATGTATATTATAATTCGAAGGAAAGCGAAGTAAGTAAGCTAAAGTAAATAAGCTTAGCATTCGCAACTAAATTGATTCAAAACTATCGAATCGCTACCGATTCTATAGTTTTGAATCAATTTAGTTGCGAATGCTAAGCTTATTTACTTAAGCTTACTTACTTCGCTTTCCCTCGAATTATGTTTTCTCAGCTCTATCTACATAGAGCTGAGAAAACAAACTAATAAACATTGTGTTTTTATATCGCACAGCTTCAGAGCATATTGATCCGAATGTACCGGATAAAAAAAATCTGATTTTGAACGTATACCTACAAACTACTTGCATGTATTATCTGAACAGAAAGTTTCAGGGCTTCCGTTGCAGTTTGCGTAATCAGACTCGGCTTGAAAAGACGTTTTTGAAGCTTACAACTGAAACTTGGTATGTTCAAAATATCGTACAATACCTGTGATTGTTTGCAATACATGGTCAAAATACCCGTGACAAAATATGGTATTCTTAACACAATCATGCAATACGCAAGTAGCTGTGTCTATAACATAAGTCCGCATTATTATAAAATATGTTATATGTTTAAATCCAGACTCTTATTAACCCATTTACATATAACAAGGCAGTGTCTTTGATCTTTTTGACACTGAGAAAAAATACATTTTACAGAAGATTGTTTATATTTTGTCATTACGTTCCTCTGAGTTGTAGGAGTGGCATAGGGTATGTTATTTCGCTTGAAGAAGGTCGTAATTTTCGCTTTAACGCATTCTGGTATTTGTTTCATTTAATAATTTCTTGTTATGTATTAAAATAAAATATATATCCTGATATCAAACGTAACAGCGATTATGTAAGTGTAACAGATTCGTATAAATTCCATTACGAGAAAATATTGTGATATATGCATTAAAGCAACTTATTATAATTATACCTTACGTAACTTCAATCAAATTTACTTTTTGGTAAGCGTTTGGTGATGTAACACAATTAAAAAACAAATCAAAATTAACCAGAAGTGTTTAAAATAATTGAAAGATTTTTATGTAATGTCTAAGTAAACGTAACTAATTTTTAAAACTATTAGTAACATATTCTGTTGTATGTTTTATATTATGACATTTTCTCAATTACAATTACAACTGTAAATCATAGTAACGGATTATAACATAGACGAATAAGAAAGTTATAATAATTACTTTCCACAATAAAATAGTATGTAATTATTAGTCTGATATCACGATGAGGATTAAAATTATTCATTAATCATAATCAATGATCACTCATCATCACTTGTCGTAGTGTGCTACATCTATTGATGTGCCTACCTATTACACTATTGAAATTACTTATAAAATAAAATTTATTTTAAAACGATTTTTGACTAAGTACAATATTGTTTTTGTTTAAAAAATTACATATAAATGTTTAATACTGAATGTGTAATACATAATGAGAGAGCAAATCTAAATACTGTCTTAAAGCTAGACATCATGGAATCATTACTACAGACAGTTTGAAAAATTTAATTGAATGTTTAGAATTGAGTCAAACTTTCGATGACTAATATTTCTCATATTTACTTGCAAAAGCACTACGTTTTACGTCGTTAAGTCAAAACAGAATGAAATGACTGACAGCAAATATTTACTTTCAATCTTGTAAGTTTATTACATAAAAAACATAATAGGATAATGAAAACAGAAAATAAGTATCGTAAATCGGTATATTTCCTTTCCCGTCGGTCCTTACTATTCGTTGAAGGCATATTCGGTCTTTGTACAAGAAGTAGGGTGAAGCTGCAATCAAGACATGCGGCATTTTATACGCAACCTTCGGAGTTCGAAAAATATGGTTTTGTAAATAAAACTTTTTTACTACTACGTTTTACGACTTTTCTGAGGGACCTAACCACTAATAAGAAAATATCTAAAGGTAAACATTGGGCTAGATTACTTTAAAAACAAAGATATTTTGAGTGTATAAGTTGAATCCTATATAGGAAGGTATTTTATAGTACACCTTAAAAAGGTATATGTAATATTTCTTTGAACTATAAAGTAATTTAGTCTTTATTTAATATACTTCAATTAAGGTATTTGTTGGCTCGCTTTTATCTTATGTATTTAAATTTCTACTTCTTGCCGCTATTTCTTTTTTGTTTATCCATTTATTAAGCTTTATTTCCAACCGACTTCAAAAAAGGAGGAGGTTCAATATTCGGCTGCATGTATTTCTAGTACCTATTTACCTCCCTTCTAAACTTCTCCTTTTTAGTGTAAAAATCTCCACGTATTCATTTGCCGATGCCTAGGATACAAGGCTTTACAGGCTCACGCGTTCAACGTTGTGACTTTTGTGTTTGGTATCAAATATACCAGTTTAGGGTGTAGCTAGGTTATTTAGGTTATTGCTTAACTATACGACCTAATAGTAAGAAGACTAGACTAGACTAGACTAGACCACGAGTAGTACACTATACAGTATAGTCCATCCTAAGGTTGTCTGTAAGAGATCGCAGATTGCGATAATACACCACCCATTGTACTGTTATTTTTATTGTTTCTTGATTGTATAATGTTTTTTGGTGTGCTTAAAGAGTACTTATCTATCTAACTAAACCTAGTGTTAATCCAATGCAACCGAGTAAACCTAATGTTAACCGCTAATAAACAGGTTACATCGAGGATTTACCGCACAAATGTTATTAACACGCATAAACATCGTGGGCCCTAGCAAATTATTTACATACAGTGTATACATACCCAAGTTTGGTTTAATTCAAACTATTTATGTTTAGGCACGCTATAACCAAAAGGAATTTATTTTAATTGTTTCTAAAACTGCTATTAGTTGAAGGTACTAGTTCGTTATTTATCATTATGGCAAAGGTAGTCTGGCCCAACAGAAATTATTGCTTTTGAATTTAGTATGTTTATATGTCAGGTGTAGAAACGAGGATAGTTACTAAAATTGACTCGTAGGCTTTATGATCAACTTTTACAGTAACTCCCTACTACATACATACGGACACAACTAGTAATAGCATTTTTAAATAACGTTTTAATTTTTAATGTCCTCAAGCAACCTAAATAATTCTTAAAAAATCGGCATACTTATAAAATTGTATTACCTGCTAGTTGTGCGACTAAAGTTTCGTTTTCTATCGTAATTATTTAACTGACAACGAGTATACCTATACATTTCTCAGTAAGTAGGCTATACAACGTAGAAGTAATTTAACAAATCACACACCCTGACGAAGAGTTAAAAGGTAGATACAATCGCTTAATGTGCATAAAAATCTACCGAATGTAAATACCAACTTTTAAACATTCGCGTTCCATTGTATAATTGAAGCGGTCACGAAATAGGTATTACATACCTCTGAATTGCCTGACCTGACCTGCACCACTGAGCCAGCCTGTGACAGCAGTGTTACAGCAGCTCTGATTTAAGCGGTAATCTGCTTTACCATTGCCTATCCTGATTTGAGTAGAATGTCTAATTTAATAGACTACCTCGAAGAGCACGTTAATCCGTCGGTCTCGGTTGCCATACGAACATCTGTGGCATTCGTTACAGGTAGTTGGAGCCCTAAAAAGTCCGACAACTTGGTCTAACTACAGAACTGCGATATCGCCTAGTACTTGGGTAGTGGAGGTCTGATGGCAGTCGCTTCACGTAAAATATTTCAGCCGTATCGTAGTTAGACTGAAAGCCGACCCCAACTTAGTTGGGAAAAGGCGCGGAGGATTGATTATCCCATTTAATGGACCGAAGGCAAAGAAAATGTCTTAATTTATCAAAGGATGGTAATCATAACGGAAGAGTTCAATTTCCGTAGTAAATTCATAATATTCAATGTTTTTCTTTCATTTCCTTTACAAACTGCATTAATATCTTCAGGATTGGAAAAATAAATGCCTCGCCTGGAGCTTTATATTATCCAAAATATATAAGGCGAAAGCACTACAAAACCAGGTTTTTTTATAAAGATGGTACTTTTAATTGTTATTTGATTAATTTTATCTTTATCGATATTGCTTGCGGATGAGGCGAAGGTCTTCTATTTATTCAACAAGTTATGTTAAAATGTTTCGGGTATATGGATGAAAGATACACGTTTGTCACCGTCATTGCTCATTTAATCATCGCCTAGATACAAAAGCGGGAACATGCATCCATTACACCACAAAAATGTGATCATTTTAAGTTCATACCCAATCTACATTTACGGTTCTCTTGCGAACCAACGCTTTCATAAGTGGACTTTTGAATTTGACGACCGATGTGGCGAAGCGGTGCAGCATTCGACTGTCAGGGATCTGGGGTTCGATGCCCTGGGACTCTACAAGCCATAGTAGGTACTACAAGCTATGCTTACTTTAGGTCTAGAAAGCGGTATGTATATAATATTTCATAGAATATTATTAAGTTTATTTGAATGCGCTGATCGCTTGAATGATCTTTCACTTTGTCTGCTGCCAGGTGACCGAGGACGGTATACATAAGTGCCGGTGACCTTTCGGGACATGCTACTGCTATACTGAGAATATCTCATCGATCACATACTTTACTACATATTATAAAACAAAGTCCGCCGGCGCATCTGTCTGTCTATTCGCGATAAATGAAAAACTACTGAACGAATTTTCATGCGGTTTTCACCAATAGACAGAGATTCATGAGGAAGTTTTAGGTGTATAATTTGTTAAAGTTTTGTATAACGAAGTTGAAATATAATGATGATTGTTGAATATGTCTGTACTACCCGTGCGAAGCCGGGGCGGGTTGCTAGTACATAAGCGAATTAAAACCAGTTTAACTATCGCAAATCGATTTCAGTGGATATTCATTTAAATAAGAACTAAAATAACTTGACTGATATTCTGTAATATTTTGAGGAAATGTCTTTGTGTAACGGAGGGTTCTATTTACTGGTTAAACAGCTCAGGCACGCCATCTTAATTACATATTAATTACTTAATTATATTATAAAGTAGTCAAAACGGTAACAGTAAAAAACTGAATCACACACATTTCGCAAATAATATTAAAAAGACTATACATAAAAGTTTACAGTGATATTTAAGTGTATAGTTATGAATCTTAAGTCATGGGGTGGGTCATTTCTTTCCCTCTGATATGGCGAAGGAGATAATGGCTGGTCCATGCGTCATACTCGTGAACGGGTGCTGCTTGGGGTGACTGGTCGGCCTAATCAGCGATGCTTTAGCCTATACTATTATTTTGGTTCGATCAACTGCAACTCTAGCGTCTTAACCCAGTCACGATTTTTTTTTAACAGTAAATTTTGTATCTGAATGAAGGTAGATGTGCATCTTGAATGATTTCTATGTTTAATAGGTTCAAACCTTCAACGGTATCACTGAGTGATTTTTATTTTTTAGTACGTTAGCTTTTGGAGCATTTCAATAAAATGAAATTCAGGTGGCATCAGCTTGCATCCTGTTTACCTTTCGTGTAACACTAACACTATTGTACCTGAAGATCTGACTTTTAAAAAGAGTAGCCATGAGTTTCTTTGCCAGTATTTTTCTCATAAGGCTCTACGCATTTTGGAATCTGGAAGTTATAGATCGACACAACCAGGCAGTAGATTTTCGTGTTTTCACCTAATTTACCTCGACAATCCAGTACATGCTGTGGCGTCTGTTTGCGCTGATCTATAATTTTAACTCTAGCTTCAATTTAACGTTCATAAATGTCACTTAGTGTCTTAATTGAATAAATGATTTTGAATTTGAATTAAGTCACCCATAATTGGTAAGTACGTCATTGAGGATTGGCTGGAGAGACGACTTAGCGGTTTCATTTAACAGTACAAACAGTAAAAAAGTACAAAGGATTCTATGTCTGCGTACCTCCACTAGTGAGGTTATTCTGAATGCACCACAGTAAAGTAACTACTCTGTATCTTGAAATGCCTTTCGAAGGGCAGGCCATGAGTAAGGTGCAAGGTGGCAGAATGTTCATTCAATTTGGTTTCCACGTACGAAGTTTCGCTCAACGCCATCTAACGAGGTATAATTAAAACTACTCGAATCGTTTCAAATTTTAATTGATCCTTCATCGCACAATGAAAATACTCATACCGATTAGTAAATTATATGCAATTTCTCAACATGTTCCTTTTATCACCTAACCTACCCGGAAGATCCTTACTATGTAGTCGAACTAACATCTTACCCCTTTAGTCCAAAAAAATAATGTAATGCACGTAGCATGGCAACACTATGCCACAATATCAAGGATATTGTTTAGTTAGTATGTTATGTACCTAATTGGATTGAGATTGTAATATGTTTGGGTAGGTTTGTCATACTTGCATGGTAGAGTTACTGTACATGACACTATCTTCAAAGATCTATCTTCTTCAAGAAGTCGAAATTTGCAGACAAGTTTGATTTTCAATTATTACTAAATTGACATGCTACGTACATCTACTTCTTTGTTAAATAGTGAAATAACTAAAACCAATCTAGAGTTTTCCCTCTCCGGGGATTTGATTTTCTTGATGTATGTATCTACCTACTCTATGGTTTTTCGGTTTATTCATCGAGGTGTTTATTTGCCTATCAAAGAAATAACTTATTGCAGTAGGTACATCAAGTGTTATGTGTACCTATTTACATATTTAATAAAATAGTTACGAACGCTTTCACCAGGTTTGTCCCGGCTTTACATTTTGCAAATTTAGTAGGTATTTTGTTGCTAAGATAATCAAAGGTCTATTAACATGTACCTATAACTGTTTCTTTACCTTCTACTACCTACCTATACCTAATTTCCAGCTTTAATGTAAAAGGTTATTCTTATTGCATAGTGTGGTCGTAGTATTTACTATATAACAATCTCGTCATCTATGAGAATAGATGACGAGATATAATATAGGTATATACTTACTACAACCCAGAGACATATTTCAAAAATGTCCACCAGTAATACGAAATTGATTGTAGAAGACATCAGTGCAATACTGAACTGAACTACGTTCACCAAATTAAAATATCATCTAAATCAAATATTACAAAATGCTTCGAGACAAGCATCTTCACGTGTCGCAATGTAAAATTACAGCCATTATTGAAACATAACAAATATGCTATCATGTTAGGTAGGTAGGTTTGCTTAATGCTGTGTGTATGGAGATCGTTATCATTAAATTACCAGAGACAATGCATGTTAAAATATTCGGCCTGCATGGTCACGTACCGTGAATTATGGTTGTGCAGCCAAATTAATACGTATGCCGGAAAAAACTAGTCAAGTTATTGAAGTTATTAAATTAAGAGTTATAGCGAAGTTAAAAATATTTAATGTTATGCTACTGTTAAAATTTAGTTTTAAACAAGATTTTAGATGATCGACAACAGCCAGTAAAGGTAGTAAAATATGAAACTTCATAGGTACCTATTATTTATTTGGTAAATACTAGGTACTCAATTACAGTTGAATAAAGTATTAAGTAGATACACTAAGACTGTTAGAGACCATTTTTATATTTTGTATACCTACACCTAGTTGAGTTCTTTTTCACATCTTATTTAATCTATTTTGTTTACGGTAATTATCAAATAACAGCAATGATTTATTTTATAAAAGACTGATACTTACCGACACAAGTCGCAAACACGAAGATAATAAACAAATATAACATAAAGTCCCACCGCATCTTCATTTTTTATGGTATATTAGGTTCAAACCATTTCACAAACACTAATAATAATAACACGTACTTATTTTATGTAAGACACATAGGTAAGTAAAAGTCATTCAAAACAATAATACAGTCACTTCACAACCACTTTGTTATTAAGTCAATTGTTAAAACGAAACAAAAGAATATTAAAAAAAAACAATATTTATGCAAAAAAATTCACGTCGTTTAATTCCGTAAAAATTGGCGCGAAGCATTCACCGTGCGCGCGTGACGCGAGTAAAGTTCGGAATGTAGTATATGCGAAGGAAGGCATGCACGCACTACGCGCTGGTGATCGACCCCACCGGAACCACAGTCGGTGGGCGCGCGACTGCCGACTCCATGTGCACCGCACCGAAACGTACCTTAAAACCAACTTAACGTTTGCCTCTCAGTCAACCGTATCGCGTCCCAATAAGGTTAATTTTATGAATGTTCTGTAAATAGACCCTACAAAATGATAATATACGTAGTTTTGTAGACCGTACGCGCATAGAATTGTTGTCGCCCTATTGAAGGTATTGTTAGAAGTCAATTTCAAAAACAATAGAATAAGGATAGAAACAAAACAGCAGATAAAGACATTTTACATTACAAAGTGAAATAGACTAGTACGGTAATACGAATGAATAGAATAATTTAAATACATTTTCTATTAGTCATATTTATGGTTTGCAACAGAATAAATGACAAATGAAACCATTATTTTGAAAACAGTTGCTATTGATAACGTAAACAATTTTGGATACATGCCATCGAGAGATATACCCCGTTAATATTGTCAGTTCGAATCTGGTTGTTATACGGCTTTATGGGAAATTACCCTTCTGATGTCAATTTGAAACAATCGATTGTAAATTGCTTAAACATTTTATAAATCCAGAAATATATTTGAAAATAGTAGGACTATAATATAGGCCATAGAAAAATAGTACCTGCGGGATACAGGCATAAATACTAATAGGTGTGAGAGACGTCTAGAACGAGTATATTGACTTGCTGGCGAATGCGGTGGTTAAAGTGTAAATCGACAACACTCATCGTAAAAGAAAACTGTAGAAACTCATACTAGCGATATATCTTTCGGGTAAAATCGAGCTGATTACAACCAGACGGAACATATCTCGTTTTAGTTAGGTTCAATTTCAACATAGCCACTTCACCGGTGATCAAATAAGGATTTCTACAGCTTAAAAATCTTTTCTGATCAAATGAGTAAGCAGATGAGCAGAGGACGATGGTAAGGTTTACGTAACGTGTTTAATAGAAATTTAATGTTGTTGTCTTGTAAATAGACATAACATATTCACCATTAACACAACATGAAACGCTGACCACGTGAAATTCGTGGTGACCGCAAGACTTTCGCATCTTCTTACCGAGCCCTTTAATTAACTGTGGTCTTCTGTAGGGAGAAGAGAAGACATCTGTTTCCTATTTCCTTAACAACCATAATTTGTTCTGTAAGGATCAGATCTGCTCTTTTGAGGTTCAGTTTTCCGATGCGCTGAACGGAGCAGCATTTCAAAAAAAAACTTAGGTACTTGTAAAAATCGTTTATTATTCAGTAGTTGGTATATTTGAAAAATACTTGTATTTAGCTGAATATTTATTGAAAATAATTTAGTTATTCGGTTATAATATCGTACATATTCGATGAAGGAATAAATGGCAGTATTATCACAGGTATAAATAGAACTATCATATTCTAGGTAAATAAATAAACTAAAAGTCTTTTAACTAAGAGCTTTTAACTCATCTTCTCTTCTCCGTCGAACTCCTTGTCATAGACTCATAGACCATCTCGCTATGATAATTCTTTTGCTGTTTCTGCGGTACGGCTGAGGAATTCTCTTCCTCATTCAATAGTCCTTCTTTAACCGTTTCAAAGAGGAAAATCACGAATAATTTTTCTCTCACCAATAATCATACTTACATTATGTTTATGTGTTTTGTATGTTTATGTTTAATGTATTATTAATACTGTACCTATATGTGTTATGTGTAAATATATGTGTTTATGCGCTTATTGTTGTAGTTATACATGGAGGTATACCTTATGTATTTAGTTACTTTATTTACGGACTGATCTTTAACGTACACACGACTTTGCCTCTTCACTCCCAAAGTTTGTTCGAAGAGAACTCAACCACAGGTTAAGCTTAGCTTAGTTTAGTACATACTATTTTCTTGCTGTATTATGTTTGTTTTGTGTACAATAAAGAATAAGGCTGGGAGCGGTTCTTTATAATAGGCCTTGCCATAATTTAGTTTTGAAACTGATTGAGAGATTACATTGTTTAAATAAATATATATACTGGACGGGTTTCTTCGAATTTATATAGAGGTGGTTCAAGCGATTTCTTCACTTCACGTGATATATACTTATATCAAATAGCCCTGGATGAATGGACTTTCTTGTAGTAAAAAAAATACATATATAAACACGAACAACAAATACTATCCTTTCAAATCTTCTTTTTGTCTTGAATGCTATTTTTCATTTGTTCCTTGTCTTTCTAACCGAGGAAAACGCAAAGCTACTTACGTAGTTAGTTAAGGGTGAGGTCAACCGAGGAAAACGGTCTAATGTGATTTCAACAGTTTTTTCAGAACCGAGGACCTAAACTTCACTTCAGGTTTATTTGTGTTACACTCCTACAAAAGGATTGCACACAGTCATAGGCTGTGGTGACTCTTCACTATTAAGAGGGCTATATACTTGTTTCACGGAGCAGTGTTTACTAGATATACGTAATATGTTCCCGGAGGCTTCGGAATAGACCAGCTTGTAACGGAACACCTTGTGATTTTAGTCGGTGCGATTCCGACATACCACTTCACCGTTACCTCCGGAGAGGTGATGACCCGCGGAGGTTTCCACACGAAAAAAAAAACATAATAGGTATAATAAACGTTTTCAAACTTACAGTTTGTATGTGTATTGTACTAACGCATGAAGCAAATGGTTCCTTATATTTATGTTTGTCTATTATTTACGTCATATGAACCTTGAGTACGTACTATTAACGGACATAACTATATCTAACAGTATCACAATGTCTGTCTGTCTACATATCCTCATGTGCTCTCGAAGCACTTAAGAAAACTTTATCTGACAAAAATCTACACAAACAACTTAAGAATATGTACCTACACATTTTTTCCTGACTTATCTTAAAAACTTGACACAACCTAATTACTTTTCAATGAGACATACTGTCCCTTTAAAAAGAGTGGTCCATTAATATAGTGAGTAAAAATAACATACGTTACATATGTCTCAGTTTCACGAATACCCGGGTAAATGTAACAAATGTTTTTCATATTCTGGTAGAAGGTACATTTTCTGATCAATGTTATTGTTGTATTTGGGTAGAGCATTATTTCTTCTATACAGCTTGTAATATATTACAATTTATGGAGCTTCTTCAACAACAAATGAGCAACGATATACAAATGCACCGTATTAATGATAGGGTCTTGTGAATAAAACAAAAGGTTATTGTAGTCGAATGTTTTTCCTGTTATCACATTAGAAAAGCAATAGGAAAGGATAATACACTTACTAAGATATTTTAAATAGGGGGACTTTGGTTCGGTGTCTTGGAATTAATATTCATCACCACCATATTATTTATCAATAAGTACTCGTATATTCGTATACAACACCTATTCGAAACATTAAATATTCTAGTTGCTCTTAAAAGCTGTACAAGTAGACACCTTAACTAAATGAGAACGAAGTAAAAGTATGCTAATTGAATTTAGTAAAATAAAACACATTTTCTGTATATAAATTTATATCTTAGAAAACGTATCTTTATTTTAACGTAAATTATATTGTCTACCCTTCTGATCCATTTAAGATTTAAGATAATGTGGTACGAAGACGTGACTACCGGAATTAGTCAAACCGGGTTTAGTGTCGACCAAATTGCTCCATTTACCGAGTTGAATGGTAGCGGCTCGACCGTGTGCGGTCCTCTCTAACCTTACAATAACTCTGACATATCTTTGAATTCTTTAGGTATATATATATAAGGATGTTATTTCGCTTTACAGCCTTACAGTAACTTAGAGTTAATACAAGATTGCGTAGTATTATGTTATAATATAAAAATTGCATTGCATTTGATGTTTGTCAAGTAAAATGATATCCTGTATGTGTTCCTCTATATTATAAAGCTAAAAAGCTCGCTTGTTTACTACAATACGCTAACATCATTTAGTTTTCGCGGACGTTTGGACAAGACATCGTGCTGATTGGCGAAACAACGTTGTTATAAAACCACGCGGAACCGTGTAATTAATTTTTATATTTATGTATTAGAAACTTAAGTGATAATAACAACTTCCGTAAGTTTTTAAATATAAAAATTAAACAACAATTACTACAAATTTAAAAGTTGATAAATCACTACATACTATAAAACAAAGTCCCCCGCCGCGTCTGTCTGTCTGTTTGCGATAAACTGAATAACCACTGAACGGATTTTCATGCGGTTTTCACTAATAGACAGAGTGATTCATGAGAAAGGTTTAGGTGTATAATTTGTACCCGTGCGAAGCCGGGGCGGGTTGCTGCTTATAAAACAAAGTCCCCCGCCGCGTCTGTCTGTCTGTTCGCGATAAACTGAAAAACTACTGAACAGATTTTCACGCGGTTTTCACCAATAGACAGAGTGATTTATGAAGAAAGTTTAGGGGTATAATTTGTTAACGTTTTGTGTAAATTGGTTGAAACATGTTGATGATTGTTGAATATGTCTGTACTACCCGTGCGAAGCCGGGGCGGGTTGCTAGTATATGTATAAGTATAAGTATTTTTAGCAGTTTACATAGCGTTAGTTACGGTGGCTTTGATCTCACGTTAGCTCCCAAACTAGTCAGTTTGTGTATTATGTATCTACAAAAACATAGTATTATGCATTGTGAGTATAACCTTGTTGCTTTCGAAATCATAAACATAAGTTACCTTCACAGTTTTTTGTACAGTGGAGGCATTGGCAGAGCAGACGAAATTATTCAGTTGTGTCCTACAATGAAGACCAGTACGGATGAATTGATATAATATGAAAGATGGCTAACATTAACAAGACAGTAAAAATTATTAGGCACTCTAATTACAAACGAATTAATTAATTAATTGTATAAAAAGTATGGATTACAACAATGGGTTCTCGTCAGAAGCTAATAAAGTTTAAGCCACCATCTAGAGGCCGTTCGGTGTACTACACTTTAGTATTATACCTTGACTTGAGCCAGTACTTTCTTCAGGACTTTTTTTACCTAATAGTTTTGCCATTGGCTTACTGTTAAAGAAGTCATCCAAAATATTTCTACATTAATTACATATTTATAATTAATTACAATATGTCCATCACAGTATCTGTCATTCGGTGTCATAAACAAATAACCCGCCCCTGGTCGCTCCCGGCGCAAAGGTGCCCATAACGCTTGCTGCTTTCCCACGCTGAATGGCTATGGCCAACCTCTGCACCAGGAACGACCCTGAGCGGGAGTCGCCACTCACTTTGTTCAGCCTGATCGAGAACGAACCCCTTAGCATCTGTACTCGAACTGCCCAAGGTTTCCACAGCTATGGGCACGAAATAGTACAACGTCTCCATGGCCGCGTACTTTAGTCTTTTCCTTAAACAGGCGACCTCCGCGGCGGCTGACGGGAAGCGGACAGTGCGACACAGGTGGCTGGCGGCAACCGTGCTGACGCATGTGGCGTCCCAAATCAGGCACTTACCATTTTACCGTCCGGCCTCTTCCCGTCGGATCTGCTCAGACTCGGAGGCTCGAGCATACAAGGGACGTTGGCCGATATAAGGGCTCTACGAACTATGTCGTTGAGAGCATGATGACGCGGAAACCTAGCTGTGCAACGACGGCAACTAAGAGCATGAAAGCCATCGGCCTCCACCATAGAGCCGCAGATGCATGGATGGGGCTCACACACCCTGCAACCCAGGCGGAAGGCCACCGCCACACGTAAAGAGTCGTCGTCGAGTAAAGTGCCAAGGTGAGGCGAAGGCAGCGCGTGCAGCCACGCTCCGGACTCGGATTGTGACACAGCTCGTAATCTAGCCATATCGGCCCCCGAAGCGCCATCGAATAATTTTTCTTGAACGCCCTTAACCCCCACGTCATCCCACGCTCGCTGAACGTTCCTAGCTTCGGGGATAGACGCACCCGGGTTGAGGGTCGACCAAGCCAATACAGCACCCGACACAAACGGTATGCCTAACTCACCACCATTGGGACTCAATATTACAGTGACAAGGCTGGCAACACCGCACGCAGACGCCAGAAAAGCTGGCAGGCCCACATCACATGCGCGACGCACCCCAAGACCACCACACCGAATCGGGAGAGCCGCTTGACTCCACTGGGTATCATCTAAAGAGACATTGATGACGGACTCTACGACCGATTTCAAGGTTGTGTCAAAATTGGAAACTTCCTCGGGACACAGCCACGTAGGGGTGGTTCTTAACAGGTATGTGATTTTTGGGAGGGCAAAGCACATACGCAACAGGGCAATGGCAACGTGTGCAGAAAGTTCTTTGAGACGTACGTGAGCAGTAAGAAGAAGACGTATTCTAGACTTAATGGCCCCAGGAACTGCGTTAAGAAAGATAGGAGAACCTAAAAGGTTGAAATCGGAAGAAGTAAGTTCCTTGAGGCCTGGTAAAAGAGCACCAAAACGAGAGAAGTGTGTTCGAGCCTCATTGCTGCAGGGGAAGAATTCACACTTCGAGAGATTCACCTCTAGACCCAGGTCTCTAAGGCGTGGAATGAGAGCTTCTAGATCCTGGAGCACGTCTTGCCGATAGTGCCATCGTGCAGGTACCACACGTTTAAAGAAGGCTTAAGCTCGACAATCGCTCTGTGTATTAAGACTAAAAACTAGTGGACCTAGCAGATCTCCCTGCTGGGCTCCCACTTGAGAAACAATGAGCTTATCGTCGAAGAAGAGATTAGAAGGAAGTCTGTAGACCTGATGGAGAAACGGATAGAGTGAAGGAATTTTCTCCTTAATCTCCAACAACAGAACGTCCCTTTCCAATGTGTTAAAAGCGTTTGGAATATCGAGCTTCAACACAATACTTCCCTTGTTCTCAGAGTCCATCGCAAATGCTTGCGTGGCGTGTATGGCCGCCTTGCAACCCAGGCGCGTGCCAAATCCCAATTGGTGTGGCCGCAGGTACTCAGCCATCTCGTCTCTAACGGCGCGGCAGGCTACTTTTGCAGTCAGACGGCGAAAAACGCTACCAACAGCGATAGGTCTTAATCTAGGAATCTAGGAAACGGCTCCAACGATTTTGATGAAATTTTGTATACAGATAGTCTGTAAAAATGCACTTTTCCAAAAACATACAACATTACAAAAAAGCTACCGAGCAAAGCTCGGTCTGTTAAAACAAATATATGGATATTAGTATACCAACAACATCAAAGTTACAGTAGTATCGCGCAGAATCCACAGATGCCGTACATAAAATAAATCAACTCGCGGTCAGCATTTTTCGTCGCGCTAACACTTTTTACTCGCTAGCCGTCATCCGCCGAGCGTCTGAAGTGTAACGTGCGAACAGAAACATCGTTCCAAAAAATTTAAGGTAAAACAATTACATCAAAAGAAATCGATGGAAGCGTTCATTGAAATGAAAGTCTAATTAAGAGAGTCACTTTACGAGAATGCTAGTACCTACTGTGAAACTACTGAACTCTATTAAGTTAAGAGAGTATTGGTCTAAAAGTGCTACGGCTCTGCTACTACCCTTTTGTTCTAGCTGTCAAAGAAAACGCTTTTAAAATATAATTTCGCTTTTTAAGACCTTTCCTTTCCCGATGTCTCTTTAAACATTGAGCTGATGCATTTTTAATTTCCTCCTATGTAAAATGTTTCGACGTTGATTATGAAATTGCATGAGATAAGAAAATTAATTTTAAAACCCAATAGTTTAGTCGCCTAGCAAAGGCCACAGTCGAGTAGTTTTAACATAATATATGTATATGCCAAATTGCCAAGTAACACACAAGTAATTTGCAACAAATTAATAGATACTACAATCAATATTACCACTAGAGGTCTTGATCCCGGACTCCCAATCGTATTATTCAAAAATTAAAAAAAAAAATTATATATCTATTATCATATTTTAGGGTGTCATAGTAGACCCCGCAAATATTTTTTTTTCCAGAAATCTTATTTTTAACTGACATATTGAATTCAAGTTCAATATTAGCTTTATCGGTCAACTTTAAAAATTTACGGATAAAGCTAATATTTCGTATGAGAGGCTGCTGACATGTATGAAACTTTGGGTATTTAATATCAAGGATGTTGATGGAATACCCAGATTTTTTTTTAAATATCTGCATAAAAAAATAAAAAACAAAATCATTGAAATTGACATTAATTCAAAATCCATTTTTTTTTAACAATTCAATCATTTGTCCTTTACACAGAACGTTCCTAAAACTTCACCACACTTTTGTGTATCACCCTGCATAGAATTTATTTGAGGCAAATCCTAGTCGTGGCCATAATTCGGAACAAACATAGGTATAAATAAATGTTTAGTGACAATTACTCCAACTTCTATCAAGCAAAACGCACTTTTACGATGCAGATAAGACTTAATTGAATTTTATAGTTATTTTAAACAATAATTGAAAATTGACTGTGACCTAAGTATACCGATGTATGGGAGAGTATTTCTAGAAGAAAAGGGCAAAAATCTTAAAGAATCATTTGCTTGTTGCTTTTTTGGCGTTTGCGGTCAGACTCACACTTGTCCAGTTTTTCTACATGTAATTTATTTGAACTTACAATTTACTCATACACACGACGGCGACGTCCTAAGCTATTAAGGCATGGGTCACACTGAAAGTTCTTAGAATAGGCCAGTAAGAAAAGTAGCCGATGAAAATTTAAATTTCGAATTAGGACCTCTTTGGGAATCTGTAGATGTTTAATGATTTCATATTTATGTCATTTGTTTTTACAAATTGGCGGCAATTTAAAAAGTGTCTGTCGTGGATCGAAATGGATTTGACTAGAGAAAATTTTCACTCAATGATTTATTACGACATTCGTTGCGCTCTTACTCAACAACAATATTACGATAGACGTCAATTGGCACTTCATTACGAAGCCCCATTTCGTACCACTGTTTACAAATGGTTTAATGAGTTTAAACGTGGTCGAAGCAAACTCACTGATGATTCTCGAGAAGAACGTCCTTCTACGGCGACTACTGAAAATAACGTGAGTGCTGTGTTGCTAATTATAGAAGGGTGACATATCAACAGATTTGGGCCGCTTTAAGCATTGGTATGAGTCAAGTACAAAAGTCTTGCATGAACATTTAGGCGTCAGAAAGGTTTGTTATAGATGGATAGCTCATAATTTGAGGGAATATTAAAACGCCGTCGTTTGGATTGGTGCCGCTCAATGCTTGAAAAGTATGACGGAGGTTATTTTTTTAAATTATTGTTAGAGTGCTTACTGCTTTGTGGTCTTTTGCAGCGCACTTTTTGCTTTACAGTTCACTGCTCAGACTTATGGCTTCGAGAAACCTCCAGATCCTGTTAGCAGTGATTGTTTGTATTTCCTGCGGTCGCATGTGTGCGTGTGTGTAACCCTAGGTTAATACTTCGTTTTTTCTTTTCTAAAAACTTTCAGTGTGACACTCGTATATAACGGGTGTCTCAGTAAGAGTGCACTTTTTAATTTTGAAATAAAAACAAGTATTTTATGACAGAGTTGTGATATTTTTATTGTATTGTAAAGAAGACATGTTCCGATTAAGTATGGAATAAAATATCCTGCAAATGACCCCCACGGCTCCGATGACAGGTCATTAATTTTTTCATGAAATTTCCCATGACTTTTGCACAGAGATGTGGCTGTATCTCACCAATGACGCGTTGGATTTCCGATTTGAGCTCAGGAATTGTTTCGGATTTATTCGCATAAACCGGAGATTTCATAAAACCCCAAGGAAAAAAATCGCACGGCGATAAATCGCACGATTTTGGTGGCCAGTTGACATCAGAGTTTCGTGAGATAATGTTTTCTGGATTTCGTTGCTGCAATAAGTCGATTGTTTTATGCGCGGTGTGACAGGTTGCGCCGTCCTGCTGAAACCACATGTTGTCCAGATTCATGCCGTCCTTTTGAGGTTACAAGAAGTCCGTTATCATATTTCTGTAACGAATGCCGTTCACAGTCACTGTAATTTGGGCCTCATTTTCAAAAAAGTAAGGTCCAATCACGCCGCCTGACCAAAATCCGCACCAGACAGTTACTCGTTGTGGGTGCATTTGTTTCTCATGGATTGCATGAGGATTTTCTGAGTCTCAAATTCGACAATTTTGTGTATTTACGAAGCCATTCATATGGAAATGCGCTTCATCGGAGAAAATTACTTTTTTCGAAAAATTGGCATCGACTTCACTTACCCAGAACTCCATTACCCATTGAACGAATTGCCGGCGCTTTTCGTGGTCTGCTGGTTTGAGCAGTATTATCCATAATCGACCCAGTTTCTTTAAATTTTTTGACCACTCTTCGAATGGTTGACACATTAGGTACACTTTCTCGGCTGAAAATTTGGCGAAGTTTGCGAGCGGTTTCAGCGTAACTTTCCCCATTTTTGTAATGAGTTTTCACAATTATAACGCTTTGTTCTTTCAAAAAGCGCTCCATTTTTAATAATCGGAATAAACAGAGGTGACAGGTGTCAAATTTCAGAGTTGCCACTTGCATGAAAAAAAAAATATTCCAATTTTAAAAAGTGCACTCTTACTGAGACACCCTATACAAACCAGACGCCTCAGTTGATCCTATGATGAATTCGGCAGGTCCGGCCGTCTTCTATTTGGAAGGCACTCGTTGTATACGGCCGCGCTATCGTTTTGGGACTACTTATTAATCTGTCACCTGCTAAGCCACTATGATTTATGATTCCAATCGTTTTCAGAACTTTTCGCTAATTGCTACTCTACTTAGTATTATATAACAGCCTTTGGCACCAAATCAAGCGTTTATAAATGATGTATTACGCCTAAAAAAATATAAAATTGAAACAAAATAGCGGCGTAACCAAACCTTTTTTGAATTTGAAGGAAAAAAATAGATATTACAAGTGCAAAGGTATTGAATTTTAGTTCGATTCGGGTCTTCTTTTAATCTAAAAATTTTACTAAATGATTTATGGTGATCTGACCAAAATATTACGTCATACTTTTTTAACATGTGGTTGTAACGAACCTTAATGCAGAGTGATTTTAAATGTTATTTTAGAGCGGACATCGAACTAAAACCAATATTGTAAATGAGAAACTGTAAACCCGGGGGCAGTGTCTTTACTCTGCCGTTCCAAGTTTAATTTCACCTCTAATGATACTCACTTGTATGGAGGTATATGTAGATCCTTTAGAAAACTCAACGAGTAATCTTCTTAATGATGAGACCTAGTTACGTTAATTTTCGCCCCAGCAAAATCTTTTCATCCATATTTTATCGAAACCTTTACAGACGTTTTTGAGAGCGTGAATATATTATATAACAACTAAGTACCTACTCAATTAAGCAGAAATACACGTATAATTGTTAAGAAGTGTATCAAGCTAAAATAAATACCTATGTAATATGTAAGAAAATAAATTTAATAAAAAAAGTTATGCGTAATCATACATAAAAAGCAAAAAGAAAAATATGAGTTGACTTTAGAATCTCCCTCTGTTTTGTGTCGGTTAATTAAATAATGCGTCATCATAGGACATAACTATATTTAGTTTATCGCCCTGTTCACAAAATTCGATGGCAGCATATTTTTTTCAGGTTTGGCTTTATCGAGGTTCTTTTGTCATAGAATATACCTACCTACATCTATCTAGGCATTTTGTGTAATAGGCTAATAGGCTAAAAATTACTGTAAGTTCCATTACTTAAACATGTAACTGCAAACATGTTTATAATGTATTCCGATCTGTCCACACGAATATTGTCTGAAAGAAATCGCTAAGTGCGATAACACCAATTGTGCCACCAACATTGCTTTTTTTTTTAAAAGACAACTCCCGCATTAGGAATTACTCCTGTGTCGCGGAGAACTTTACAAACATACAAATAACGGACACAAAGAACACCCAGACTAGGGTGGGAATCGAACCCACGACCTATGGCATAGCAGTCAGGGTCACTAACCACTAGGCCAACAGGCTAGTCAATTATTACTTTATTGTATTATTAAATTATACGTAGAATTTGCTCGCTACTTCGCTCGCGCAAACTTTTTTTGTACATACCCCTGGCAAGTGTATGGTAGGTTCCTTTAATTGCGTGATGATCTGTCAAGTGTAAGGCTCGAAAGTGTAACAAACAAACAAATAAATAAACAAACAAACGCACGTTCGCATTTATAATATTACTTAGGATTATAACATTAACAAGATACATGAACAGTTAGATAAAAAATTAAAAAAAAAACTTGGATAACGACGAGCGACTTTAGCTGAAAATTGCAACTATTTTGATTAGTAATAAGAGAACTTTCACGTTTGGGACGCTGAACAACTGCAGTAGTAAAATTATCTCTCCTTTTGTCCGGTGAGCCGTTGCTACCTCGGCATTTTCGGTAATCTGTTTCATCGCATATCCTTCATTCTAAATTAGTACAGGTCATCTCGAAGAAATGTCATGTATCAAGCAATGGACATTGCCACAGCTAATTAAGTCTTACAATATTGTAGTGGTCTGGTCTTTTCTTTAGTGCTATGACCGAGCGACGCTGCGCAGTAAAGAGCTTTTCTTTAAAAGCGACCTGATTAATGGGATTGTAAAGATGGCATTTTTAAAAGCTACACTAACAATTCACCGTCAGCCGATTAAGAACTACTGAAGTTATAGAACACTGCATAAAAAGCAAAAAATACAGATGGTATCGTTGCCGGTAATAAGTCACAAAATATTTCATATACAATAGTTGGCCTTTATGACCTAACTTCACGATTGTAACATCAAAGGATCTACCAACTACATAAACAAAACAATATATTGAATTTCGTGCATTGCCCGTGATCCGACTGTGTGTGTGGCTGTATCTCACCGATGACGCATTGGATTTCCGATTTGAGCTCAGGAATTGTTTCGGGTTTATTCGCATAAACCCGAGATTTCACAAAACCCCAAAGAAAAAAATTGCACGGCGTTAAATCGCACGATCGTGGTGGCCAGTTGACATCAGAATTTCGTGAGATAATGTGTTCTGGAAATCGTTGCTGCAATAAGTCGATTGTTTCATGCGCGGTATGGCAGGTTGCGCCGTCCTGCTGAAACCACATGTTGTCCAGATTCATGACGTCCTTTTGAGGCCACAAGAAGTCCGTTATCATATTTCTGTAACGAATGCCGTTCACAATCACTGCAGTTTCGGCTTCATTTTCAAAAAAGTAAGGTCCAATCACGCCGCTTGACCAAAATCCGCACTAGACAGTTACTCGTTGTGAGTGCATTTGTTTCTTATGGATTGCATGAGAATTTTCTGAGTCCCTACTTCGACAATTTGTGTATTCACAAAGCCATTCATATGGAAATGCGCTTCATCGGAGAAAATTACTTTTTTCGAAAAATTGGCATCGACTTCACTTTACTCCATTACCCATTGAACAAATTTTCGGTGCTTTCCGTGGTCTGCTGGTTTAAGCTCCTAGGAATAAACAGAGTTGACAGCTGTCAAATTTCAGAGTTGCCACTTGCATGAAAAAAAAAATATTCCAATTTTAAAAAGTGCGCTCTTACTGAGACACCCTTTACATAGTGAACGAGCCGTGTGATGCATCACCCTTTTTTGTGAAACCCCTGATGATAACCGGGGCTAGCGGTGAAGTGGTATGTCGGCATGAAACCGCACGGTGTTCCAACAGAAGCGAGTCTTGCAAGGGACTCGGGTATACCCTAGGACGGATGCCCCCTAAGACTCTGGCTGACCTTAGCCGCTTCTTAAACAGTAGGCAGCAACACACCGCACACGTCGCGCCACCGTCTTAGGCCTGCTTCTGCTAGACTAATGGGCAGGTAACGCATAACTCTGGCCGCCCGACGAGAAACGATCATATCCAAAAAGAGACCAACTGTAAACGCTTCCATGCCAAGAAAATGTTACTAAAATATTGTCTATGCTAAAGTATTGTAAATGACCAATCAGTGATTTCTATTCAATTATACGTGGGTGAAACCGTGGGGCACAGCTAGTGTTATATATACATACACATTATGCTAGATATGTTCTACGATTGATCTTACGTTAAAATATGTATAATTTGCTCCTCATCTATGGATTTTTTTGACAGGTTGCTTTATTGTCAGGCTATTTATTGCAATTTAGACTGGTTGATTTTAAGTTTGAAAGTGCGTTGAATCAGAATGACAAACTTCAGCTTTTATAATATTTATTAATACAGATATTGTTCCATAGATGTTAAAGAAATTGAATAGAATAGGTAGGTAGGTAGTAATGAAGTTTTTTCGTTACTTTAAGAAATTTTACGTAGGTACCTGACAATTTCTTGTTTTTATTAAATATATACCTACGTGTCGGTTCTAGACCAGGCAAAAGAACAAGTAGCCACAGAAGAACAGTGTTTAACGAGTTCTCCTCCCGTCCACTTAATTGCTTTGAACAAAAAGGTTCAGGGTTCGCAAAAATGGCAAACATTCACTTTACAAGGAAAACGACACTCCATTTTAAATCTGTTTTATTGCTGACAAGTTCCAATATGGTTGCACTTCTAGCACCGTAAAAGCTATGATGTATTTCTTTAAAATGACTATTATTTTTATTACCGCTACAGGTATAATATAAGTTAATAAAAAGAAAACAGGTTATTTTAAAGAAATACATAACATATCAGACTGGAACTAGGCGGTTATACCTGGCGGACCGCGGCCTTATATAGTACTTATCGGCTCGAGTGTCATTGCGCGACGCAGGATCAGTAGTTACTACGTAGTTCAGCTTGTTTTCGCTAGATGATGTCAAAATATGTTTTCATCGTAGATCGTAGTTCTTGCTACTTTATTAATCCGTTATAATGTAATCAATCGCCACGTGTGACGGTAATGAGTTATCCATCAACTGGCGTCTAATCGGCGTAGGCCGCATAGGTTTAAAGTTTGTGCTACCACGAAGTAAACCGGGCAGGGTCCCAGTACTTACTATCATATACATAAACAATGTACATACCTAGCCTTAGCAACGAGGAGACTTTACACATGTATGATAAGGAGCTGTACAAGATGTATCTTATGTGACCTTTCCGCCTTTAG
The DNA here is from genome assembly GCA_949752705.1 of Callimorpha dominula. NCBI lineage: Eukaryota > Metazoa > Arthropoda > Insecta > Lepidoptera > Erebidae > Callimorpha > Callimorpha dominula. The sequence continues at coordinate 5,296,145 of OX457000.1, read as the reverse complement.
ACTAGAAACTGCGAACCTATCCGCTGCATTGTCCTTTCTCCCACCGCTCCCGACAGTGAAATCTTTCTCGAAATAAACAAAATAGTCGCTTCCCTTTCAAAAAGTTAGTTCCATGTTGCGTTTTGTTTTTTATAAATTGTGTAAGTCGGTAAAATTCATATTCTTCACTCTCTAAACTAGATTACAATAGTTGTGACAATACTGTGTATTTCAAGTTCGTAAGGAATAGCGTTAAAAATAGAAGTCCGCTATCAGTATGAATGTATCTCTTACCAATTACACCGACATTAATAATTCCATTCAATACTACACTTACCTTAAGGTTTCTGTTTTAAATTTAGAAATCCAAAAAGCTATAAAGAATACCTGGTATCTACCTATTATTGGAACAGTCGAGATTAGGTTCTAATATTCAAATCCGAGCACTTGTCGCCTGTTCTTATAATAGAAATGAAGACGACTTGAATTATGATCGTTTTCTAAAACTTCAACATTTAGATTGCAGTTTACAGTGAGAAAATATGAACTTCTTTATTATATTACAGGTGAACTTTTTAGCTGAATAACAATGATTGAAAGTAAGTACAATGCGTTTCAAATAAGAATAGGAACGTCAATGACCTTAATCTGGCAACTGTCACTTGGAAAGTACGATTTGCAGAGAAAACTAATTTGCGTAACATTAATAGTTTTTACTTTACTTACTTTTTTAGCTGTAGTATTACCGAATATATTGAATTCATAATTTAAAATAACTAGAGATCGCTTGTTGGTCGAATCGACCATAATTAATTAAGTTTTGAATGATTTAGTTTATTTCATTGTCCAGTATAATTAACTTGAACAGTCATTGTATATACTATCCTAATATGACAGGTTAACATATATCTGGACACCTTTAGCTGTTTGTATTCGTTTTAACATATATTAAATAGAAAAAAAAATCTGATATAATTTTCAGTTTTTCTTTTTAGAGTTCCGTTCCTTAACAGGAAAAAAAGGAACCCTTATAGGATCTGTCTGTCTATCAACAGACTGTTTCTCAGGAACCCGTGGAGCATCAAACTGAAATTAATACCAAATACATAAGGCTGCGGTCCTTTAAAGCTGTAAAAAAATCAAGCTTATAAGTCAATACAATCATAAGATATGGTCACTTACTTAAGCCTTATATTTGATCAAATGATTGAGCCTTATATTTGATGAGCATTTCGCATGTAAATCAAAACCTATAGGGTACTTCCCATTGACCTAGAAATGAAATTCATGAAAATTGGTACGAAGCAAGGTCTGATAGCACAAGTAAAGAAAAAAGACTTAAAAGTCGTTAATTTGTTGTTATACTTACTTGTCACATAAAAAAAATTGTTTTTGTGATTACAAACGATTGTTGACTTTGTCGTACATTGCAACCGCAAAGTTAAGTTTGTCTTAAAAGTCTTCAACAATAATTGATTTCCGAGATGGACGTACTATCTACATACAAGTTTGTTTTTGCTTACGGATCCCTCGGTGCGCGAGTCAGGCTCGCACTTGTCCGGTTTTTTTTTGTAAATAAATTAATATCCGTTCTGCTCATCCTACGTAATTGATTCTAATTGACAGCTATGACATCACAATATTGCGGACAGTCAGTCCTATACTTTTAGAATAGTTTTGTCTTCTAATGACGGGAAAAAACTCGAGCAATTAGTATTATTTGGATTTGTCAGCTTACGCTCATTCCCGGCGGTCCCGGGACATGAGCCAATTATTTAAAACTTGGGGTTGGTTTGATGAGGCAAAAGTTTTCTCCGGTCACCGTGCGGCCTCTATGCGGTTGCCGCATTTCACGTTATGTTAATGACGAATGGAGATTCTATTTCCTAAGTAGGCAACAACATTCAAATTCTTATAAGCGTGTGGACGAGCGGTCGCTACACTTCAACTACGCTGAAGACTACATTGCTCCCTCTAATTTAAAAAATAGATGCCAAAAAATTTAAGTTATTTTTCTGAAACAACGTGGTCTCTAGACAGGCGCACGCGGTTGATGTGCGGTCGCCGCGTGCGACGAACGTGTTGGGTTGGCTCGAATAAAGTGGTCTCATAAAAACGGCTATGATTTTCAAATGACAGACTGGAAAATAAAGATTGAGGATTTACCGCGGTCTGGTATGTAGGTCTTTGGTCTCCGAATGATTAGTAAATATGTATTAATAATTATATCAATATATATATATATATATATAATTTATAATATAAATATGTATATATTGCATATACATGTCATATGCATGTATATCATGTACTACAAAAACAGGCAGCCATTCACACATCCACCATATTAAGTAAAGTTTTAGGGGACACAGTATTTTTAAATTCAGGGGATATATACATATATATACATATATAAATAAATAAATATATGTATATATCATATTATCCTGAATAAGTGGATGATTATTATTAGGTTTCTTACAACGAATAGCTAGTAATCATAATATTGTTATTCAGCTAAAATTTAAAATTAATTATTCACCTAAAAATAATTTTTCAAAACATCTATGAATAAATTTTCGTTAAGGTATTCTATTACGTATACCGAATATTGTTCACTAGGTATATTAAAAAAATAGTTGCTTATTAAAATACTTATATTATAGAAAAAATATTCTCATACTGTTTTGTTGAACCGACGACGGTAAAGGCGGTACCAGCGCCCTCTCCATATAATAGCATAATATGACAGGTTTGCCGTGGCCGATTTTATTTGCAGTATGGAGGCCAGAACCGTTTTATATAAAAACTACAAAATAGATTCGTTCTGCAGTTAAGAGTAGTAGGCAGCAATTATTTTGTGAAATAAATCTTTGTTACAGCTTGGCACAGCGCCCGTATCTAATGGCCCCTTCCTCACTACCTACATTCACATGCTAAAATCACATAGAGTTTTTAATAAGTATAAATACGGATATAACTCTTAACACCCGTGAAAGTCGATTCCTAAGTCAATGTTTAATATATCTTTTAAACGGTTATCAAAAATATCTATAACGCTTTGAAATATTATTTTGTATAGCCAAGGGCTATTGCCATGATTCGTTCAACCCTTATTACCATATTACGCGTAGTTCAGCAACGGGTAGATATAGTTAAGTGCCCTTTCACAGGAACGGAAACTTTGTCGATATGGTTGATCTCGTTTCGAGAATAGAAAAGGAAAATCCCCGCTAATGGCTTTTAATATATTTATTCGAATAGTAGATAGTTATTTTCGCAGTTTTAAAGTTTCGGTTAATGATATTATAAGTATGGTGTCAATGACAGGACGGTAATCTCATCAATCTCATGGCTATGTGACAGAAAGAAGAAATTGAATATAGTATGTAATAGTGTTATTTGTTTAACATTTCTTTTAGAAAAGAAATTCCAACAGTAATGAAGCTATTAGAAATCCTTCGACAAGTAATATTAACTTCAACGGAGGCAGAGAATCGAGAAGTATTTACTGAAAATTACTTATTCTAAGTTATAGCATGATACATTTTATTGTTTTTTATAAACTAGGTTTTGAGTATGTTAAAGGCAAATCAAAAAGGATCATTTTGAGCCTGTGAACAAGTGCTGGCAAAGCAAAAATTAAGTAGATCCATCGTAAAGTATTTCACTTGGGCGAGGTGGATCATTGTAAACGCTGGTGCAGAAATCGGTTTCGTACCAAATTGTTGTCGGGTGTACCTATAGGTCCAAAAGTTTATCTGCTGTTAGTCTATCATCACGACATGAATAAGGATAATATTACAAAACAGGTGAGAAGCTTATTCCAAATCTTCCAAGACTTTCACTCATTGTTACGTTTGATGATGATGATTGATGTTCACTACGATTATAATTAAATAATAATAATAATAACTTCACACATCTCACACACGGCCGTCTGATCTCAAACTAGGCAGAGCCTGTACTATGGTAACCAGACTGCTGATAAACATACTTATATATTTGTATGTATTTAGAAATATATAATTATGTTTGTCAGCAGTCTGATGAGTGATGTGTGATGTTATTATTATTCTCTTTATTTACTTAATATACATATAAATTACATTTTTAAATACATTCACTATAAAAAAATATAAACAAATATATTTAAAAATATAAAAAATAGTGTCCCACCGGTATCGGGTACAGGGACCAAGCTACCGGTGGTTAGGGTTCCAGAGATAGAAACCTCCTCACTATGCGTGCCGTATCAAGGAGGACTGCCTTCTGCATCAGGCTCTTAATCCAGCTGCCTAACGTGAGCCTCTGAAGGTGTTGGTCGAGGCTCTTAGCAATTAACCCATGGGCCATTATTGCCCGGGAATCAAACACAGGACCTCATGATCTCAAGTAAATATAACTGTTAACTAAAGTAAGACAAGGGACCAATGAGGTCCCTTAAAATATATTTATAAAAGCAATAATTAATTTTCAAATTCGTTTCATGTTATTTTGTATTGACGTAAAGAGATGGTTTAATACTGCGATAAGCCAAATTACAAAACGGGGATCTTACCTAATGTGAGCTTTTATTATTATACGTCAACGAGTACCATCGCCTTCCCAAACAATTTGCTGGCAGCTCATCTAGCGAAAAGGGTTTGTGTCTAACTAAAATAATGTATAAAAATATTCAACGACACACGTCGTAAAAATGTATGCCGTAAAAACTCATAGTAGATATTATTAGGCAAGTGAAATTCTTGTCAATATTCTTTGAGTATTCTTTAGAAAATGCCTAGTTTAAGTGAATATTCTCACGAATTTCTATTCTATAAATTCCCAAGAATATTCCGTATTCTAACATTAAATGAAAATAGTGAAAATGAGGATATTTCTGTATAGAAACTTAGACATTTTTAATAACCTACTAAGTAGTATTACTTTAGGATTACGTCTCGAAGTCTGATGCCGACTTTTTCTGTGTTCAGTATAGTGCACTATCACGACGCCATGGCCACTCTCGATTAAATGGATGAAAGAAATCGTAACTGTGCATAAAGAATAGGTGCAAAAAGGTTAAGTCCTATATTGTTTACCAAATACTGCCGAAAAAATATAAAATAAATACCCAAAGAGAAATTAAGTGAGCTGGAAATGAAATGTAAATGGAACGGTTAAATGAAATGCATCTCTGAGCTAAGGTCCCTGAGTGGAAAACCGTTGCAACTGCGGCAACACAGCCAACTAGAAAAAGTACCAAGTAGCAATGAATCTACATAGAGTAATGAAAGTTCTCGCGCTGTACGTCGGTAGTGCACTGGGTACGAACCCGCAACCACTCGATCGCAGTATACAAACCTAATGTTAATGACAACCTCGATGTTTGCATTAGATGATTTTTAATATAGGTTGTAGCCAAAATCTTTCTCGAACCAGCAACCGAAAACATTGGATACCGACCATCGATTTATTAGCTCTGTAGTCAACACAAGACTCAACCTTATGAGCCATAAGATAATGTTTATATGCGCTTACCAGCCTTCTTGTGTTAGTTTGATATAAATTATCCCTTGCCGACCTATTTTCGCATCTTTATTTTTCATTCTAGTGGTGGCTAAAACATTAGATGTTCTCTAACCGATAGATTATTTGTACAAAGAGCATTATGTTCATCAATTCAACGAAACTAATTGTAATATATAATTCATACGATCCTTTATAAGCGTTTTGGGTTTGTTGCCTAAAAGTTTTTAAAAAGGTTATTAATAGGCTAGTGGAAAATGTCGGAGATCATTTTGTTTTCTACTCACCTATTAATAGTATAACCCTTTTAAAAACTTTCTAGATATAGGTATCAGTTTGAGAAACTATACTCTAAACTTTAAAAGGTAATTATTAATTATCATTTTATAATATAAATATATATTTTTTAAATACTCAATCCCGCATGTAGAATCAAAGCAAGAATTCCGCCAATGCTTTGATTATAGCGCCAATGTCATAATAAGACAATTTTATAGGTGTTTCTCAACGCTTTGACATTTCTATCATATTAAATCTAATAACTATACTTACTGAACTGCAATCAACGCAGTTTTACTTCACAAAGTCTTAGTGTTTATGGCTTTAAATTGTATTTAAGGAACTTTACGTACCTTTTGATAATATCAACTGACAACCAAAAGTTAATATCTTCATTAATTGCAAGATTCGAAACTCGCCGTTGGCTGAAGTATACCTACCTACAGTAGAAATTGTTGCAAAGTTCGTTTTCGATTGAATGAATGAATTATTTGAACACCTTGGTATTATCATGAGAATTATAAATATTAAAATAATTTCATATTCCTCCGTGTGCGAACATTATATTACATTTTGGCGTAACTTTTGGTCGGTGTCGTTGGTGGTTAGGTTAGGTTGGTTGCAAGATGGCAAGCGCTCATGTGAGTCTAAACAAGTAAGTAATGCCATAAACCTATTGCTATAGCCACGGACGACGTAAGTAGTGCAGTCCATTCATTACCAAATATTTGAAAACGGCTGGACCAGACGGACTGCACAACTTTTGGCTTAGGTGGTTCCGAAACTCACATAGGTACTCGTTTGCATCTCTGTTTCAAACAGCTCTGGATTCGGGTTCATTACCTACCCCCAGTTTAAACCACTGGCATAACCCAATTATAGACCAATTACATGCCAAACCAACTGTGTAGCTATAAGCTTCTAACATCTATTCTGAGACTAAAAATTACTACACATTTAAGTAAAAAATCGATCATTTCTATTTCTCAGAATGGATGTAGAAGCCGGACCCGTGGCACTAAAGAGCTTCTCATCATGGATATGGACATTAGCCAACAAGTGCATCGTAAGTCTGGTGACATGTTGGATAGACTATAAGAAGGTCTAAGTACATATGACTCGGTGCCACATATGTAGAGTTGTTTAAAATTAATACAAATTTTCGAACTTTCTTGAAATCAGTGGAGAACGGTACTTTGCTATTTAGGATGTCAGCAGATTGCGGCAAACGGATGTACCAATAAAAGTCGATCGGGGTTATATTTCAAGGTGATAGTTTAAGTCCCTTATGGTTCTGTCTGGCTTTGAACCTCGTGAGTATTCTGTTAGGGTAGAGAGCAACAAAAGGCGTGCCTACAACCGTTGGATAATACCGATTCTGATGTATTCCTGTGGTAAACTTAGATGGTCTCACACCGAATTAGATGCCCTGGACAGGAGAGTCCGGACACTGCTGACTGCATTTCGAAATTTAAGTTTAAATTTTCGAATTTTCATCCAATAAATGATTAGCACATTTCTTTTGCAAAAAATATCGGTTTTTTTCTTTTTAATGTAACTGTTAACTAAGTAGTTAACTAAGCTCAGTGACATCCTAGCAAAGATTTTTTTTCCTAACAAATATGGTTACCTCGCCCACGAAAGCCGCCCAAGTCGTGGCGTTGCTGGATTCAGGGTATAGTCAGCGTGTTGTGGCTGCACGATTGCATCTTAACCTCTCTGCTGTCAATAGAGTGTATCAGCGTTATTGGGAGATTGGTATGTTCACTCACCGTCCACGACCTGTATATATGGTAGATATCGAGTCACGTCTGAGCAAGATGACCAGTATATTGCGTCAGTTTCTCTAAGAAATCGTCACTCTCTATTCAACTGCAGAATCGCTCACAGTCAATCGTAGAACCTCAGTTCAAGGATTGACTGTGAGCGAATCTACTATTAGAAGAAACCTCATAATCCAGCAACCAGCATTTGGACCTCGCTTACCGTCATTAAAAGGGTCACGTTACATCGAAGAGTGTCTGGAGCAGCATGTGGTACCCTACGCACATTTTATTGGCTAAGAGTTCATTTTTATGCAGGACAATGCCAGGGCTTTGTAAATGAATACCTGAGTGAAGTCGGTATTACGGTTATGGGCTGGCCAGCAAGAAGCCCGGATATGAATCCCATAGAACACCTATGGGATGAGTTGAAGAGACGAGTCAGAGTGAGAGATCCTGCTCCGGAGATGCTTGGCAAGCTTAAAACAGCTATAGAATAAGAGTGGGTTACATCCACAGGATTGTGACTCTCATCCGTTCCATGACGAACCGCATAGAGGTAATCATTGGAGCCCGGGGAGGAAATACGAAGTAAACTTTTATTAAACATTTTTTTGTTTTACGTTCTTGTTTCTAACACTTTACAAATTCTTCTTATAGGGTAAAAACATGCCTGTTGAAGAAAACACGATAGCTAAAGAAATTAAATTTTAATTTGAAACATTAATATTCGTTAAACGATAAATGGCATTATTAATATTTTTTGTTGAATGTTAAAAAATACATAAAACTCATACAAAACCAAACTTCAGAAGTGTTTCGATATTTTTTTTTATGAGAAGTGTATTTATTGTTCATTTGTCCATCCAAAGGTTGCCTGGAAGAAATTGCTTCCAGCGATAAGGCCGCCTTTTGTACATATTCACCTGAAATATTTCTTGTAAAAAAATGTTTGTTGGTGTACCTACAATAAAGTTTATATCTATTCTATATTTAATTATAATATATATGTACCATTTTGTTCGATAACTTGTTGCCATCTTGTAGGTAGTGACAAAATTCCGATGCTGTAGAATTCTTGGGATTTTTATCAAAACACTACAAATAGTTTTGACCGTCCCCCTTGATTTTAACCTAACATAACCCAAAAAAATCTGAAGAGACATAAACAGGTGAAAATCTGAGGGTGCAAGGTCAGGACTATATGGTGGACGCATTACTTCCCAACCAAGCTCTCTCAATTTTTGTTGAGTGGCTAAATATGTGTGTGGTCTGGCGTAATCATGATGAAAGACCACTGCTTTTCTGTTGATCAATTCTGGTTGTTTTTTCCGTTGGCATTATAGATCCGAATCGATGGATTTGCCCGGCGGTAAAAGCTCATAATGAACGATGCCCTTCCAATCCCACCATACACACACCATCACCTTATTGCGTATTAATCCGGGTTTCGCTACAGTCCGTGGAGCTTGGCTACCCTTCGACCATGATTTTTTTCGCACGCTCTTGTCGTTGAAGATCCACTTTTCATCATCAGTGATCAATATTTTCAAAAATGGTTCGGTTTCATTACGTTCCAATAGAGAAACGCAAATAAGTGCACGATAAGGTTTCTTTCAGAGAGCTAGTGTGGCACCCAAATATCGAGTTTTTTTAAAGGCAGACTTTTTTCAGATTTGTCAAAACTGTTTTGTGATCAATCCTCAGTGCCTCGGCTATGTCGTAACTACTCATATGCCGATCTTGCTCGACTTAATCTTAATGAGAGCTTTAAACCTTATAGAAGGTTGTTTTATAAATATTTATAAGAAATAAGACTGAATAGTTAAAGTAGGTAATTATGTTAGACATTAAGTAAGTTATATAATTAAGAGTTTTAAGTAACTATTTTACTTTATTAATAATAAGATTAGGAATTGAGTAAGGCGTACAGTAGATAATAGCACTAGTACGTAGAAATCCTTAGGTATATGTATTTAGGAACTTCAAATAAATTATAAACTGAATTTTGTTTAAAAATCTGTATTAATTGATATTTTCATAAAAATAATAACAATCCGTAGATTATGTGAATAAAATTTATTTTTGTAACAGAGTACAACAGCGATTTTATAAATAAATAAAATGAAGATCTATTTGAAATAATATTTTTTTGTCGACATTAAATACAAATCATCAACATACGGAACGATTTACAATTTTATTGTGACTTTCACATGGCATAGTATAATACATTTTTGTTGTTTTAGAGCTGTTTTTCATCAGGTTACATATTGGATAGATGAGTGTCAAATCAGTATCCTTTTACTAAACGCCAAATCGGTAGGTTTGGTACAATTTTATATTGAACAACAAGGCATGACGTCACGCCTTAGTATTGCTTGCCATGCATGCTTACCATGTTTTATTGTTAATTTGATGATTATAAATTAGGTGAAATCTCCTTGAAAGCGAACGTCAATTTTGCAGGGTATGTTAAGATATTATATTTACTGACTTAGCGGAAAAACATGACCGAAGGCCCTAATCCACCCCCCCCCTTCCCCCTCTTCGCCTACTCCCGCCTTGAAGGCCGGTAATGCCCTTGTGACTCTTAAGTAGCAAGTGTCTATGATAATAATGAATAACGGTCGAATTGTGACCACAGGAAGATCCCCAGTGATAATGCTAGTATAAAAAGTATCAATATTTATTATTATGTTGGTCACACAGGTCGATCGTAGTCTTGCTAACAAATAGTTTATGACAACACAAGTAAGTTAACATTGCTTACAAATTATTTACAGCTTTTAGAGCTGTCACACTGATCACAAATATAAGCAATAATTACTAGACAAATTCGTAAAATAATTTAAGCGGTTTCCGAAGCTCTTATAATTGCTTAGCTATTTAGTCGAAAAGGTATAACACCATTCCTTATAAAGAGTGTTCGCTGACTACCTGTATCAGTGGACTTGTCGCGGCTGAAATAGTAATGGTGACTGCTAAATGAAGAAATGTTTGAGCACTTATTCTACGCTTTTGTTCAGTGGCCTGATGTTCCGATGACTGTGCAAGCAGGGTATCTTGCAGAACTTGCAGTCATCGTACTCGAATGGCACCTTGGGAAGTTGAGAGCCGCATAGGAAACATCGGTACTCTGGTGATTTCCTCTGTTAAGTAATATATTTATTATATTAACATGTTGACAGTAAACACTAGGTTCGTACGTCCAATTTTTATAGAAGTGATTTAAACTTATATGTCTACAAAGATAGGTATTTTTATACTAATTTAACTGGTGTACGACTACCGAAGATGGAAAAGGTTATGTAAATTTAACAGTATGTTCAACTTAAGCTATTGTTTGAAGGAAAAAAGTTATTGGGGAATGCAAAAGGGTTTAAAAATACTACCTTTTGTGCATCAGTAAGTTGTGTGAACGCGTTAGCCTTCGCTTTGTCAATCTGTCTCTCTTTCTCGCGCTGACGTTTAACTCGTTTCTGTTGTGCTTTCTTTTCTTTCTCTTGTTCTATTTGTTCAGTTGTAACGGGACCAGGAATTTGAGACTGAAATTAGGAAACAGTAGTGGTTGTTTTTAATTAACTGTTTAAGTATTACGTAAGTGAGTTTAAGCGGACGAGAGGAGGTGAAATTGTTCTTTAAACAAAAGAAGGGAGCTTATAAAAATAAAACTTGCATTTTCCGTACGACAGAAGATCGTTTTTTTTTTAAATACTAACGATATGGAAACATGAAGAAGTAGTGTGTACTTTTAAAGTGGAACAGTATGATCCATACCTTGGCATAATTGTACTTGTCTGGATTTTGAGCTTGGAACAGTCTAAAAGCGATTCGTGTTTCATGGTGTGGTGACGCGGCGTACGGAGTTTGGAGTTGATTGTTCTTGATACACGGGTCACCGCCAGCTGACAAGATTTGACTGCAAAAGAATATCATTAAATGTCAAACTGGTATTTAATACTTAGTATTAGTAACGTAAGTTACACATAAAGTATTCTCTAAATATAACTCAAACAAGTTCAATATTCAAAGTGGTTTCAGGTAATTTACTGAATGGGTGTTGGAACCGCTACTTCTTGCTTGCCGTTGTGATGACCATACAAGTTTACGTACCTACGTATCGTTAGCCGCAGATTCACCGGCGTTTATAGTAATTTTTTATGGTATATGGGGAAAACGGGCATACTGGTCACCTGATGGTAAATGACTACCTCCGCTCATGGGCACCTGCAACTCAAAAGTCACAAGTGCGTTGCCGGTCTTTAGGCTGGGAATAGGGGAAGAGGGGGAGAGGGAGCGAGGGAGGGAGAGGGAGTAGGGGGGTAGACGTAGAATCATATTATATGCTAGGTTTGGCATACAAAAGTTGCTAAATGAATATTCCTTATTTGAGTTTGTCATTAACATACCTAAACCTTTACCAATTTCATCGCTAAACATTATTATATTACTATTGGTACTGTACAATTGATATTAACTAGTTGTTTTGCCATTCTGGAAATTAACTACATTATTGCAAACTGTCTAAAGAACTAGTGGTTTCATTGTGGTTATCAGACAACAACAATGAATCATTCCTACAATTGCATGAATTAACTAATTTACCTATTGCCAAAACTTGTTCCCTACTTTGTTTTGTGAAATCTCATATTTACTACTAATAGTTCTCAGTTGCTCCTCAAGATTCTTAATTTCTGTTTGAAGAGCTCCTGTGTCATCAAAATATTGTGAAGACATGTTATCTACCTCTATGGAGTACAAATTGACCTGATCAATTAATTGCATCCTCTGCCTATTTAATGCTACACTATCTATAAAGAACTTATGTTTATAAATAAGTTTTTTTGTTTTTGTAATAATTTTTTTAAAACGAATGTACTTTTTCAATTTGTTCTTACTACATTTGATGACTTTTTGAGATTTATTAACTCTGAAGGAGTCATTGTCTTTTGTAAGATCTATAATGAGAGCTGAGTTATGGTTGTTAACTAACAATGGTGAACTGGGAGCGACCAGCTACTCGTACAGACTCTGATTTGATGCTGCTACTATACTGTCCTTGAAGTCTTTAAATGATGATATGGTGCTGTGTGCGTCATGTAGCTGGCGTTCTAAAACCCTGATGCGTTTCAGAGCTTGCTCGTACTCATCCCTGCATGTGTCAAATGAGTCGACGAGGAGCTGTAGTCTGTCCCGAGCATTGGTAACCTCTACATATACTGAATGCAATGATGACAGCTTAAGTCTAAAATTATCATTTTCATGTAAAGTATCCAAGAGTGTTTGTTCACTGTCATTTCTCTCTTTGATCAGCTGATCACACTTCTCCTTGGTAGCTTTTAGTTCTCTTAATGTCATTTGGAGTTTGGCCTCCTCCTGACGTGCCAATACTTTGCGAGTTTGGATCATCTTATAATAGGTCTTTTAAGAATTTTGGCAATATTTTATAACTTTAAAACTAGAAGAATTGCAATCAACTAATGGGAGGTAGTTTTAAACAGTATAAGGTTTAATAACTGTTAATATTTCTGTAAAACTATACTTGCACTGTGAATAAAGTATGTTTATAACAATGATAGGATGATAAATACCTTGAGAGATGACAATAAATTCGCAGTGATCACTTAAAATAATTTTTTTCACAAATTCCGTTGAAACGTAACTGTCACTTCGGTAGTATCCGTAAACTTAACAATTACACTTATTTTACTCTTAATAACTGAGATTTATAATTATTCTTATAATTACTAGAATGTTTAGCGTGAAATTGGTTGTTCAATGTTATATTTATGCAAATAATATATATATTTTTTTAAATTTTAATAATTGCTTTACTGCCGGTTTTCTGTGAGGCCGTGGTATCACTCCGGTCGGGAAAATTTCCCCATTTTCGATGCCTATATTATTTAAAAAAACAGGCTATTAAAAGGAATCTTAGGAATCTGATAGAATGATATTAGGACGTACAAACAAACAAAACAAACTCTTCGATTTTATTAGTATATAGACTATTTCCCAGCATTGAAATGAGTAAAAACTTTCATATTATTTAAAATATAAAAGATTTGTAAAAAAAAACTATAAATGTGTATCAGAGCATTTAGATGAGTAGGCTCCATTAATACAGGAGCAGTAGGGGGATGATGAGTAGGCTCCATTAGCACAGGAGCAGTGTGAGGATGATGAGTAGGCTCCATTAAACAGGCGCAGTGGGGGGATGATGAGTAGGCTCCATTAAACAGGAGCAGTGAGGGGATGATGCATTAGGCTCTATTAACACGGGGACAGTAGTGGTTCGCAGAACAGCGCTTGGCAGAAATTTATTACAAAAGCAATATTTAACTCACGTGACCATATCAGGTTTGGCAGCGATAGCAGCTTTATGAAGTGCAGTATTACCGTCGCTGGGGTCTTGTGTGTTACAAGCCACCTCAAGGTCAAACTCCATTGTCTCGAGGATAGTTTCCAATGTAGTGTGCTCCTTGTCTGCAATAGCTTTCCACATCTAATAAGAGAAAATAATAGAATATTAACTAATTATGTACATTTTAATGTAATACCCAAAAAAAGTTTTTTTTCAACTTTGCAAAGGGTGTTGGCTCGTTTCTTTTATGGGGCCGGCCGCCGCCCTGACGCCAACCCTCCTTGGGAATGTAGTCGTTTTCAGACGGGAAACAGGGTTGAAGGTAAATTGGGGTAAGGAAAACGGACAGGGCGAGGGAGCTAGGGTAAGGGTTACTGCAACGTTTTTTTTAACATAGATTTTTTGGGATAGAAACTGTAGAAGACCCTTCATCCCAATCTGGTCAACGGTTTAGAAATGCACAGGGGACAAACATAGATTGATTATTATTTATATACATATTTCAGGGCCAGAAGCCCCTGTCAAAATTTTATCACAATGTGATCAATGCCTTAAGAATGCATAGAGGACAAACATACTTACATTCATTTGTTATTTATATATATGATAAAGTGTATAAAAAGAGAATGACTTCTATAAGACTCACTTTCTTAACATTAGGATGAATCTTCTTGGGTCCTTTCTTCTCAACAGGCTTTTCTTCTACTTTATTTTTCTTTTTTTTTCTGACTTCCTTTTTTTGTACTTCCTCTCCTTCTTTTTCAACTTCTGAATCTGACGACACAATATCAGTATCATTGATATCATTAATAAGGTCTTTTCTAGAGTTGGTAATAATCCCCTTGTTACTTTGTTCTGATAATGTTTTGATCCAGCCTGCTGGGGTTTCCGAGTCGATGTAGCAAGGTCCTTCATCTTCGCTTGAAATAGGTTGCGTTGGATGAGTAGGAAGTTCGCGGGGGGCACGTTCTCTACAATCATTAATAATAAAATAAATTATTGTTCTTATTAAATAACTAACTACATACATGGTAAAGTCGTTTAAGAGCCATTTCACGTTTTCACGCAATTTTTTAAGAATTCGGTCGCTTTATTTATGATCTTAGGTAATACTTTGAAATTCTAAAGTACATGTAAGCTATAGAATACTCTTAGATCTTGTTCCTTAATGCATCACATTTAAGAAAACCAACTTCGTTGCTCTGTGGTGATCAATCTCCCACAACTCGTTTAGGGAAAAAATCATGGCAGAGACAATTTCCGATTCCAAAATCTATCAATAATATTTATAAATTTGGGTGAAAAAAATACGGTAAGCATAGGACATATCTTTTAATCTTTAGATAATGTACTATTTTCTCAATTATTGATTACATTAATTAGCAAAAAAAATAAAGACTTAGTCCAATTTATACAGCTTATATCGCAAATTTATCGCGATTTTTTGGTTACAATAAAGCGTAATTTCAAAAAAATATACATATTTAAGTAAACTATGTTCTTTGAAGAATCTAATTCTAAAGTTTTTTTGATAATTGCTTATTTGAATTAGAAATAAGATCATTTTTAAAACTACTCTAAATTGCAATAAATTATGATGCGCAAGTGGATACCAATCAGTACGGCGTTATCGCCCGTCGAAGTAGGACCTGTGTCACTTTTCCCGCTTCCCGATTTTCGACCGCTTGTATTGTAAACGCATTATTATACTACGACAACAAAGTTTTGATTCTCAGTATAATTTTTTATCAGGTAAGAGTTTTGTTTATTTTGAAGTAAAGTATTATTTGAGTATATTGTAGAATAAAGATGCTATTTTTTTATCAGTTTAAGAAATGGGGCGCAAAAGTTCTGTATACCATTGTGTCAAAAAAGAAAACGTAATAATTCTGCTGCCATAGAGAAAGCAACAGAAGCAAGGTAGATCTTTTTTATTTTTTCAAATTATTATTCATTCAAGTTATTTGTAGGCATTGACCTTAATAGCTATGTTTTATTTTAGAATGAGAAAACGCACAAATCGAGTAGTGGAGGGTAGTATCATTAGAAGGAAGGAAGGACGCTGTGCCGGGTACAAGTGAAAATTTAGATCCGGTAACAGAAATTGATTCTTTTAGAATCAATTCTAGGTTTAAAGCATACCTCTAATTAGCAGTAAATAATATAATTTATTAAATTTTATAGGAGAAAAAACTTATTGCATTAGACCCCGGACTGGTCGAATCAGTAAAATTTTTGGAATCAATCGTAAATATTTCAGTAGTACATTTTTTTCTTTACTTTTCATTTGGGCATTCTACCGAATTGACATAGTCAGCCATCACTATTTCTATTTAATTAGATAAATATGCGTTAAAGGGACTTTAACAAACTTTTATTATCTTAGTTTATACAAACAATATGATTTCTTAAAATTTGTAGGTGAAAGATGCTGTTGTATTTGACCACGACCTTGAGGAATCAGTGGAACTTTCAGACTCAATCGTAAATATTTTTTGTATATACTATGTTTATTTTGTTTTGAATTTGAACCACGTAGATGCAGATTGTCACTTTTATTTTAGAATCACATAGGATGGCAGGCGAATAATTGATTTTCAATACTTTTGTAGTCAAATAATGTATATAAGGAAACATAACGAGAAGTTCGGCTGCCATAGCCATTGATAATGATCACCCCCCCCCCCCCCCCCCATCCCTACCTTTCATACCAGCCAGTCTTCCCAGCCCTTATTAACTCATTCAAGAAGACATTTACATTTACGCTGTGTTAATTGTGGTTTAAATGGCGCCAAAATACGAAGACATTTTGTTGGAAATACCAGAAGTTCGAAATCTTATAAAACAATGAGTTCGACCACAGCAGGTAAATAGTTCATCACGTCACCATACCTGGCAGATCTAATCAAAATTTGATAATGTAATTTATAATGTGATTGATAATGTATTACAGAAAATTAATGTTTAAAACTATATTTGTAGAAAAATAAAAACCATTTTATCCCAAAAATCCGGACTTTTTTTTAAACCAATTTCTTAACCATTTAATTCTGTAACTTGTAAATTTCATATGCTTTTATATATGTGCACTCAGGGCCGAAGTGTCTATAGTAGGTGCGCATTCCTCTTTACCAATATAAAATAGTTAAAATATTTAACTGTTAAAGAAGATATTTGTTGTTTTCAAAAGTATCACTTTTTCTCTTGTTACTTGTAATTTTTTTTTAAAGAATCCCAGTAACGTGGGTCACACATTACTAGTATTCTGGTTAACCCCTCCAGCTAAGCTAAGTGCTTGTGTTAGGAGTGGGTTCACGCCGGTAGTGCACTGGGTGGGGTTCGAATCGACAACCACTTGATTTACCGATCGAAGCCATTACGCTAACGCCGCTTTAAAAATTATACATTTACACAATATTATATACAATTATACATAATCATGTCATTATACAATCATTCTTCAAATATAAAAATATCTAACCATTTTCTCACTTCAAAAATGTTTTCGGGGTACCAAGATTTATAATTTTTGAAGTGAAAACTTCTTTAGGCACGTTGTGCACTTTTACTATAGGGAAAAAGCACTGAACTCTTGACTGTCACGCTAATAATACATATATAGATCCACTAGAGGGCGCTAATCTAAACATTGAGTTCTGTCCTTATTAATTAATCTTTAAAAATATAATTAGCTTAATAAAGTACTTATTGTGTGCGTGATTTATATGGTAAAATAAAAAAAAACATAATTGTAATTAAGTTGAAAATTTATAACGCCTATAGAGCTCAATAGCGAAAACCTTTATTAAAAATTTCGTTGACTCGCTTCGTTGAGCCTTAAAACGATTAAGGCTCTTTTTATTATACGTTTTATCTACACAAATATTTGTGATTTATTATTAGTCTAAAAACCTTCATTCTACTGCATAATGAAATATTTTTTTAATAAATCTCTAATAAGTGCATTACTATTATAACAGCTCAAGATTCTTTAGTCTGCCTCGTCACTCGCGCTACACTGCTTGCAGTGTGTTCGTGTTAGTAACTACGCACACATACAAAATGCTGCCGTCATTTACCTAAACTCGAGCGTTCAAATTTTGTGAAATGGCTCTTAAGCAGTTGCCTCGCCCAGGAGTTAATAACCGCAAGCAATAATTCGCCCAACTTTAGGGAAATAGAAAGAAAGAAAGAAAAATTATTTATTACTAAGTGACGTTTAAAAAAAGTGCTTACAGTACAACATGATAAAACATTAAAAAATAAAAGAAAAAAAAAAAAATAATATGTTGTCTGCCTTGTTTATAATATTTATAACATTATCATTATAATAAATAATACTAGTTACCCGGCCACGCGTTGCTGTGGCTTGAGAATTTGCAATAAACAAAAAAAATCTATCCTATCTCTCAAGTTGGACCAAACCGCCAAAGTGTGCAAAGCTTCATTAAAATTGGTTCATTAGTTAAGGAGTTCATTGCGAACAAACAAAGTGATTTTTATATAGCTACATAGCAATTCAATGTCTAATTCTCAAAATTCCTGTGCCTCTCATTATAATATAATATATATTAATAACTTTATACATCTTACACACGGCCGCCTGAACCCAAACTTGGCAGAGCCTGTACCGGACTGCTGATAAACATACTTATATATATCTAAATTCATATTATACATAAATTACACCCAGAGATAGAACAAACTATCATGCACATTACACAATTTATGTCCTGGGTCCACAAACCCACATCCTCTGACTTAGCAGTCAGGGTCACTAACCACTAGACCAACAACAGACCAGTAAAAGAAGATGTAACATAATAATATGACATGATATGCTATACTGATAGGTCAGTCCCAATTCAATTACGGCTAGTAGAGAGGTAGGGACATAGGGAGGTCTTACCGTGACTTAGCTCTGTCAATAATTTTAGATTTTTTTTCTTTCTTGCGTTTTTCAATACTTGTATCTGAAGCTGTTTTAGGTGGTAGCTTACTCGGTAAAGCTAACAATGCTTTTTGGAATGACTCCATTGAATCTGAAAGATTAAATTTTGTGTTTAATGTTTTAGAACAAACTATTTTAAAAATACACAATAAAATAATATTGTTTCTTTAAATCATATTTTTGTTAAATATGATATTAGACATAAATCGTTTTGGTCCATTTTTTAACTATTATATCTTAATGACTTTTATTTCGATTTAATAAAAAGTTAAAAAAAAAAAGTATGTAGCAACAAGCATTTAAAACAATCAAAAACTCTATTCACACTACAATCTACATGATTCCGATCTACATGATTCGTCACAGCCATTATAAGAATATTTTATGCCTAAATGCCAATTTGTCATTCAACAACCTGTACCTTTTACAATCTATAGATACAAAAAGAAATAACATACAAAATACTCAGATAAGATTGGCTCATCGATATGTCAACATTAAGACAAAAATATCATACCATGAACTTCGATACTGGCTAAAGTCTGATGAACTCTCTTCACCTCCTTAAAGCTAGGTTTCCTGGTAGGGAATGGAATCATTCTGACTCTTGGGTCCTCTTTCCTCAGTGGTGATGGCTTGCCAAATAGTGCTGCTTGGTTGAGAGACCCCACTGCTCTATAGAAGATTAGAGCACAGCCTTTCAGATCCTCTTGCCAACTGATTAGGATATCTTGAACATGCTGAAATCCAAAAACATCTATATTGGTTACCAAATATAATTATTTTGTAGTTAGGTAATTAAAATAAGTGTATTCCTACAATACACTTATTTTAATTACCAAACAAAAACAAAATATACTAAAGACCATATGGTCTTAGTAGCATCTCTTTCAATCTTTATAGGTACTACCTATATAGGTAGTACTAATAAATGTTTATTCACTTCCTTTGTACTACAACCAGGTGACAATGACACTAAAGTACAAGTACTAGCAATGAACAGTTTTTAAAACATGAAGAGGCAGTGTTACTAAAACGTTCAGCTTCCACTAAATGAAATTCACCTTTTATTTAAACACTATGTAAGAGTTTAGGAAGATCAGACAATTTTACTGATGAATCAATAATAGTAATTTTCAACACTAATAAGGAACACAACTCGCTTAATGCCTAGCTTTTACAGTTATAAAGAAATGCATGTTGCAGTAGTAGTAATAAAACAACTTGCCATTAAAAATTGTTCCTGATTATATCTCCGTAAACTCGCACCTGCAGACCTTGGTGCATTACCATGACTGTCTCTTGTTAGCTGTGACTGTCCTTGACCACGGCGGGTCGTATATGAGTGGAGAGTTTTGTGTATGGCGTCCACACCACCGGTGAAAATACAGCCAGCGAAATGACCTCCGGAGACCATGAACACTGCCCAGCGACCAAAACCGGCACTCAAGAGTTCTTTGCAGCGTTTAGACCATACATGGCCCTCACCATCTAGTGACATCTCTTCCTGCAAATGCAAAATTTTGGATTACGGTCATTTTGATGGTTTAATAATAAACTAAATTAAAGTGATAAATTGTAAATTCAACAACTTCTATCTGCTTTTGAAACATTTACAGAAGTAGCTGCTCATAAATGACAAATGATCCCAATATTTAAAAAAAAACCAAGAACCTATAAAGATTAATTTTGCAAATTGCAAGGAATTGTATCTACAAATAAAATATACCATGGATACACATTCCTTAAACAACATTGCATCAAATAGTGGCACCAGATGGAATTACATACTTTACGTGCATGCATTTAATAAGCCATCCTAAAAATAAAATAATAAAACCAACCATATAATGAATGTCCCTGTAAATATATGTTGTAATAGGTTTATACAAAAATGTCAACATATTAGACTCAGGGTATGGGTTCGTATGATATCAAACATCTTCGGTATATATGATCGAAGGGTGAGCAGCACCTTACCTTCCTGTGATGCAGGATACAGCGATAAATACAAAAAACTTGTTCTCTTTCATTGGAGAAGAAAGCCTTACAGTGTCTTGTGGCAGCTGCAAATAGTTCTGTAGCTGCCATGGTGGGATCATCATCAGCTTCTGATTCACTGCCTGATGAGTCTGAGCTTTCACCTAGAATGTATTATACATGTTGCACAATAAATTTAGAAAACTGATAATACTGTCTCAGTAATAATGCATCAAAATAATACCAGACAACATTATTTGAAGGGATACCGATATTGCCGTCATAAAAAAAAACTGGCCTTGTGCATGTTCAGCCAAAGGCATTGTAGGGTTCTGTAGTTTATTACTACCCTTTTTAAACAAGTATCAACTTCATTTAAGTAATTTTTTCGTAAATAGTTTGTATAAAGTAGGTACATATTATAAGTTGGGTGACTATTACTTTTAAACTTAGATACTTTTCCTTATAAATCAGTTATACATGTATATAACTTGGTTTGGTTCATGAGAGAAATGGTGTTTCAGTATCAATAAATATCCATGAAGATAAAAGGTACAATGTATTCTATCTGAAGTATGATAAAGATGAGTTTGAATTAGTCTAAGGCTAAAAACTAAATAAGATATTAAATTTTGAAGTTAGTAATTAATGTAAAAGAAATTCTAATGTAAAACAATGAAAAAGGAAGAGAGAGCATGCTATAAATTCTGATCTTAATTTAAGAAATACTTTTTAATAGGAAAAAGGCCATGAATGCTTGCAAAACCAAGGGTATCACAGGATATTGTGAAATACTTACCACCTTTAGATTTATATTCTCCTAATGTATGAGGTTTTTTCCCAAACAGCTTCCGTTTAATGTTGTGGATATGCCAGTGGTCTTTGTAGTGTGCTGTTTGCTGCGCCCGTGTGGCAAATGGACCAACCCCACAACAGGAGCAACAGTTACCATCTGACCCATTACCAAGAGTTAAAGCACTTAGACGTTTAAGAACACTTTCCTCATCAACTGAAACAAAAAAATACAGTTGTTTGAAAATTGTATAGATACATATCAAAGTTAACAATAACATTCTGCTCACTCTACTCAACAATAAAATTCTTGGTTCTACTATGCTGTCAAGAACACTCCTCTTCCCTATGCTAATGTTAATCGAGATGGCAGTAATTCAGGAAGATGCGTCTTTCTGACTTACTGCTGTCTCGATTGCCACTGCAGTATGTAATGTAGGAGAAAATCCTAGGCTCATATAAATAAATAGTTTTATTGAGAAAATTCTCTTCTCTATGGCACCACTATGCTTTCACAAGATGGTTAGTTATGGACCAATTTCGAATTTTGGAGATACATTTTATGTCATAAAAAGTGTCTGAGGTTATAGGGATTAGATGACATTTAATGAATTTAAAACAAATATTATTTTTTTAAATCGACTAGAAATATATTGTGAAAAATGAAATTCATTGCCTGGATATTTACAATTAATTTAATATAACACCAGCTCTCAAGTAATGCAAACAAAAAGAATATTAGGTATTAAGGTTATTTTTTTAGAGGTTATGTTTAAATTGCACAATTATATTATATTACGGCACATTACGGATTGACTCACCTACTACCGGAGGCTCAGTCAGCATGCACTGCGCTACCTTTACATTTTTTAACAAACGCTCAACCTCGTCCAAATCATAGGCCTTAACAGTTCTACTTCCTCGTTTTGTTTCTATTTTTGACGTCATTGTATTTTATTGTTTTTCTACACAAACTATTCACATGCCGTGCTACCTCCACCATGAGAGGTGAACAGAAACAAAGTATTTCGAAGTAAATTGTGGTGCAATAATTTCAGTTGCCGTAACCACGAAACGAATGTCTATTTGACGCTTTACTGACTTTGACACTGACAAGACAGTCAGTAGTGAGTCAGAGTGTGACCGCTCGCGGGTACCTGCCGTTCAAAACTTGAACACCAATGTTTTTTTTCAATTTCCTAATATTTAGAGATCCGCCAAAATATAGATTTAATGTGTACAAAATATAATTGTTTACGTAAATTTATATAAAATAAATTGTTACCGACGTATGACAACTTAACCGTAAGTAAAACGAAACGTTAAATAGCAAAAATTCTATATAATCTGTGGTAGGAATTGACATAAATATTGCAAAAATAATTGATTTTCAATATTTTTTTTATCGACAACAGACGACAGACTCGACAGTGTGCTTAATAACCTTTCTATAAAAAAATATCAACCCCCAACTCGACGGACGTTAAAGGAAAACTGAGCCCGATTTGTCACTGGGTAGCTCGCTCCGAGGTGCTCTTTGATAATTTCTTTTGCATACATTATTTTCATACCTATTTATTTATTTAAGTGAAAATTTCTTTAAAACTTAAAGTTTTATAGAAAATAAGTGTAAAAAACAAAATTTTTTTAACAATAGGTATGAGTTAATTAAAAAAAAAAATTGTAAATGGCCACATCAAGCTACACGTGTATAGTAGGTATACGTGTTTGTTCAACATGAGTAAGTATGACCCAGACCCAGACTTAGGCTCAAAGTGCACATAGGTAGTTTACTATGCACTAATAAGTACACATACTTATTTGAAAATTACGTTTTATGTAACAACTGGGGCACCATCGGAAATTTAATATCTTTGACTGCATTAACTAAGTAGTTGTAAAAATTTACACTTCATCTTGGTTTCAAATTAAAAAATAAATCAATCTGCAAAAATGGCACGAGACATATTTTTAAAAGAATAATAACCTCTTTCAGCACGATGATCTGAAAGAGGTTATCGATGCTGTTATTTACCATGCAATGATATTTAATGACAAGAAACATATCCCGAACCTCTTCCGAACACACAGCCCGGCGCATATTAAAGACAAAAAGAAATATTCATGCAATTTAATTGTTATGTTTTCAAATTTTTCAGGAGATGTTTATATAATTAACTAGCACCCCGCCCCAGCTTCGCACAGGTAGCAGAGACATCTTAAACAATTCATCATATTTCAACCAATTTACACAAAACTTTAACAAACTATATACTTAAACCTTCCTCGTGAATTACTCTATCTATTAGTGAAAACCGCATGAAAATACGTTCAGTACTTTTTGAGGAACGTTCAGAACGTTTATCGCGAACAGACAGACAGACGCGGCGGGGGACTTTGTTTTAAAATATGTAGTGATATTTAAATGGAATTATCAGTGTAAGCAGTAGTACCCATTTTGAGAATAAAAGCCAAAATACTCTTTGTATTATGGTTTTTATTCTTAAAATGGTAATTTATATTATTGTATTAATTCTACTTTTATATCACGCCTTCTTATTAGTGTGAAATCTGATGTTGATGCTGACACCAGTTGTGCTGTCAGTGAGGCTAGGTCCATTACAGTATATTATCAATACGATAAAACTTTCGATACTATCGATAGTATTTCTTAATACTTTCGATATTTTTAAAAGTATTATCGAAGTCGATGTTTTGATAGGACTATCGATAGCACGCCTGACTTTCAAGGTTTCGATAGTATCACATAACTATCAACAGATTATCGCTATTGCCAAACACTAGTACAAAGTTCGCTAGTCTTACACTACTTAATACGTCATACGCTACTTAAAAAAAATGATCGAAGTTACATGATTAATTTCACAATTTATCTAATTTTTTATGAATATACAATTTATATACTAGCTGCGCTCCGCGGTTTTACCCGCGTAAGTTCCGATGCCGTGAGAATATCGGAATAAAAAGTAGCCTATGTGTTAATCCAGATCTCCAGCTCTCTACATACCAAGTTTGATCGCTATCGGTTCAGTAGTTTATGCGTGAAAGAGTAACAAACATCCATACATCCATACATCCATACATCCATACATCCATACATCCATACATCCATACATCCATACATCCATACATCCATACATCCATACATCCATACATCCATTCATCCATACATCCACACATCCATACATCCTCGCAAACTTTCACGTTTATAATATTAGTAGGATTTCAAAACAACACTTATTTTGAAAATCATTGGAATTTTCTGCCGGAAAATTCAATTTTTTTATTTTTATTTTACATTTTTTATTAAATGTGATATCACAATGTGTAAACAGAACATTTTACCGATTTTTTTTATAAATACTCCATACGGCCAAAAACTGCAATCAAACAATTAAACAACATTTTATGCAATCAGCTGCTGCCTGCTTCGATCAATCTTTAATCTCGCATTTCTATGATGAACTGACTTTTACATTGTGATAAGTATCCAAAGAATGCCGTTTTGTAAGTTCTCTACGACGGTAATACTTACTACTTACTATAAACTACCTACTTAGTCATCTGTGCTATAAGATAATGAAATTTGGAAAAAAATATTCATACCCTATTATTTATCTGTAGTACAAAGTAGGTATTTTTTCTAGTTTTTCTGTGGCCAAAATTCCGAAAGATATGATTCAGTCGTTCTTGACTCTTGAATGAAATAACATTCATTTTAATACGCTTATACGTCGAAAATGAACGTACGCTACTGCAGTTAGAGAGACAAATAAAAGGGCAGAGCAGTTTCTAAATTTGGGAAACATGATTTTAATTATCAATTTTGAACTTATTTATTATTTTCTTATGTCGGTGCACATTTCTGAACAACACATTATAAATTTTCATGTCAATTTAAAAATTTTGTTTTTTTATTTTTTCATGCAGACATTTTCAGAAAAATCTGGACATTCCATCACCATCCTTGGTATTATACACCTATAGTTTCATTCGTCTCCTCCCTCCGTTATATGAAATATTAGCTATAACGGTCTAATTTTCAAGTTTATTTTTTCAGTTTCAAAGTAAGATTTTAAAAATCACGAATTTTCAAAAAATTGGATAGCGTCTTACGTTATTCACGGGGTTTACTATACGATCCTAAAACATGACCACATTTTGCCGTAACCTCCTATATAATGTAACAGTTTTGTAACAGTTTATGACAAATTACCATTTTATAAATTAATATTAAAGTTATAACCTTCAGATTGCTACGAGCGAGCTTTAACCAGTTTTAACGAATTTTTGTGGTTTAATGAATGCTCACAAATATTTCGATTTATAAATTAGTTATAGATAATTATTATTTTCAATGTTTTAATAGACGTATGAATACACAGTGACACGACGCACCATTTCTATGACATTTTGTAACAGTAAAGATAACAAGTTAATGTGCCTACATTGTTAATAAACAATAGATAAATAACTACAAAAAATCTACTGTTGAGCCCAAAACATTATTGAAACACAAGATTCCTACAATATATTTCTTCTAGCAGCATATAAAACCCCAAAACTCCTGCAGTGCCTTGTGCACAGTAATTCGTTTATCGCTTTTTTGAGGCAACAGCTGTTTAGATCTAGGTGTGTTTGTGGCTAAGTTTTTCGACGTGACTATTGATGAAATGATATCCTTATTACTTTGGACACACTGTAGTCCAGAGTTCTTTTCCGACACACAATTTTATTATGGCGCAACTCGGCATAATTATTGTTTTTTCACGCAGCTACGTTCCCAGCGAAAGTATACGTATACGCGAGTACGAAAATGTTTGCACGTTTTTCTATTAGTTGTGAACGTTTGCCCATAACCTCAATTCTGAGGTCATTACAGTGTCCCAGTGCAGCGTCATTACGTCAAGTATGTAGAATATTTCTAGCAAAATGATAAGGTATTTTTTATTAACATCTGTATTTTTTGGAATAGCTAGTGAACTCAGGAAGTTAATTCAGTACTATGTACGCAATTTAATGATCTCCGGCCACCTTAGGAAGCGCCCTGCGGGCGGCGAACTTTTTGGAGAATCGTCGTCCGAACAGATACAGGCCGGAGAGGCAGCGCGCAGTGTTCCGCGCGCGCTCTCAGAGGAGTGCGGCCGACGGGTGATGGTCGCACCCCGTCTAGGGTGAGACGGGTCGATGCCTATCGGGGGTTGCGGAAAAATGCAATGGCGATTCTTCTTCTTCAAGTAGCGGAACACCGGGGTGATTTTTAGTCGGTAAGAGTCCGACAGATCCCTTCGCCCCCCCAAGGTCGGAGGACAGCCATGAGGATCTTCGACCTTATACAAAAAAAAGTGCTATGTACGCAACATTCAACAACTCTATACAAA
Source organism: Callimorpha dominula (assembly GCA_949752705.1). Lineage (NCBI taxonomy): Eukaryota > Metazoa > Arthropoda > Insecta > Lepidoptera > Erebidae > Callimorpha > Callimorpha dominula. The sequence continues at coordinate 5,269,121 of OX457000.1, read as the reverse complement.
TTATTATACATAACCTTGAATATCTTGACCGGACTTAAATGTTGGAATTATGGTCGATCTTTGACCACCAGGTGAACTCTAGTCAATATAATTATGTTACAGTATACTGGTTATTCTTTTCCAAGCATTACTATGATTTTTTTAAATGAAATTTACTTCTGATTACAGAAATCCTACAGAAATCAGTGTTTTTTTAACACCATCCATAGACGAATACGGATGCAACCCGTATTCGTCTATGGATGGTAGCCTTTTTTACAATAGTGATCACATTTACAAATCATACATCTTATAAATAGATAACACAAATTCAATTTTTTTAGTTCGTTGTTTTGTGGACAAGAAAGTATGATCCATACTCTATTCAAGTAACAAACATAACTTTTACAATGGATAATGAATTCCGTTCATACTCGTATGTACATTGGCCTACATCAATGCCGACACTTTAATTACAAGCAGATATAATCAGACAAACTTTTTTTAAACGATTATACTCGTGGTATAAGACCTAAAGTGCCAAAATACTTGATTAATTTGAATTTGTACTAGTGTTTATAAATACTATATTAAAACTAAAATACTTACGTATAAGTTACGTGTCGTATATCGATTAACGTACCTACACAAAAAATAACCCTCACGATCTAATTAGTAAAACGTCCAACAGCGCGAAACGTCTAGTGAGCAGTAAGCCTAATTAGCAAAATGTCTATGTAGCAAAACGTCCAACTCTCGGATGGTCTGTGTAGCAGAACGTCTATTTAGCAAGTCGTCACATTCTCAAAATGTCTGGATACTCAGGCACACATGCAACATTAATCCGGGTATAATAACTTGTCCTAGGTGGGAATCGAACCCACCTTTTGCTTTAGCAGTCAGGGTCACTAACCACTAGACACGGGCCAGTCAAAAATCAAAAATCAAGATATGCATGTATTGTATACTTACCAGAACTTTTCGTCTCTTATCCTAAGGTTGAGTTTTGATCCTCATACAGCATAGCATAGCATAGCATAGTATACCTAGTGAGGAGGATTACCGAATAGGTAGAACCTTGTGGACTCATGTAACTAGAAAAGTGGTTATTTAAAGCGTAGGTTAAAATGGCTTCTCAACTCCGCTCTAAAAGCAAAAACGTATTGAAACATTTTTAATCATCACAACAAGAATTTTAACTTTCTAACGCCACGAAAATTATTTAAAGAGTGTGTCAATGTTGGTCCCTGTTTTTAAATAATAAATGAATATAAGTTGATGTCCCCGTCCTAGTGGCTTCTCCAACAACAGACCGGAACCGGACATACGGGTACGCGACCCCGGCCTCTTCGAGATACTGCAGTTCCGTTCCAAGAGTCCAGTTTTCCATTCAGAGACTTGCAGTAGGTATCCCTTACCCTAACTTCTTCGCAAATTCTTTTTCATTGAAAAGAGTATAGTTTCTAATTGGTCCCATTGTAGTCAGATCAGGATCTGGAGTAATCGAGTGAACTCTCAAATAATGTAGGCAAACCTATAGCGATTTGGATATTTTTCATAGTAACTCGTGTATTTGCTCTTGGAAAGCACCATTTGATGAAGTGACACTGATGATAGAGACCACAGGTGGCCACAGGAACTACTCAATAATATACTATATTAAATTACTTGCTTAGCAATTTATGCTCGTAACAATGCACATGGAAGTATCAGAGGAAAAGCATTATAAATTCCACGTCTAAGGGTAAAAAATTAAGAGATGAATACAGCTTATTAATATGTATTATGATTTAGGCGCACTGAAGACAATGCTACACTTTTTTAAAAGATAATTATTGCCTTTTGGTAGTAGTGAGCTGTTAAAACAAAATTCCGTCGGCTGTGCATCGGTTGGCCGTGGTAGTTGCTATCGAGAAGTTACGTAAAAGTAGACCACCTTTTTTGATCTCAAAATGTCTTTCCGATTTTTATTATTATTAACTATTTTACTGTTATTATTTCCATGATCAATATACTGTTACATGACATGTTTTACAATAAAGGATTTCGGCGGAATACTTTTTTCATGCAAAGTTGGATGGTTGATAGTCATAATGCAGTCATTTATAATTTCATTTCATCAGAAAAAAAAAAGAGTAAGTAATGATTTAATAATAATAATAATAATGATTTATTTCTCACCACAATAAAGTATTCAGTACATTTTAAAATATATATACATAAAATCCTTACAATAATATTGTGGGAGACTGGTGCCTAAGCTAGGCTCGAGGCCTGTGTTTCAGGACACCAGGTCTCCACCCCGTGTAAATTTACATTTCAATTTAACTATAAGAAATTGGCACTACAAATTTAGATGTTTTACTATCTTAAAACTTATTTCTAGTGGCGTAGTATTTAGATACATATATTGTTATTGTGTGTCTGTGAATGCCTGGCTGTGTGTATGCGTGTGTGTGAACGTGTGTATGTGGATGCGTGAGCTTGTGCGCATGGGTTTGTATTTGTGCATTTGTGTCGTTTAGCTAAACTCTAAATCGGTACGGAAAGCATCGCTTCAGTATCATCGTAGTTTAGCCCCTTCAAATAATCAGTCAGCGTTTTTTTACACGTGGCCTTAGTAAGGTGGAATATTGGTGTAACTCTGTTGACATTATTATACAGGAAGCCGCCAATGTGACAAAAGAATCGCCTTGAGTATCTCGTTAAAAACTTAGTGCGTTGCACAGGATTAAATCGTCTTTTGCCACTGGAGAGAATTGGACTATAGGTTAGTAGGGAATGTTGTTTTAGCAGGGTGTGTAGTATAAATAGCTGGCGCACCGTTAAAACTTCAGTTTCCTTGTACAGTAATGCCGTAGGAAAACGATATGGCTTACAGAATGTCACCTTCAAAATAGCCCTTTGTGTTCTCTCAAGGTCAATTAAGATAGTTTTCGGCGCTCCACCCCAGATGGTGATACAATAGGTAAGAACTGACTGAACAAGGGCAAAGTAAACTGCTTTTAGTCGCTGGGTGTCTAAGACACATTTAATCGTTTTAAATATATATATTAGTTTACGAAACCTACTATTGAGGGCGTCTATGTGTTCATGAAATCCTAGAGTATTATCTATCACAACTCCCAAGTATTTGACGGTATGTTCTTTATGTAAGGGGGTGCAGGGACAATTAGTGTTATGTGGTTCAGGACATGAGTGGGCCAGTATTGCATAAGGTGAATCTATTGGTGGGGTTGGAGGATTGCCTTTCATTGAGAATGTGATGTAGTGAGTTTTATTTTTGTTTAAAGTCAATAAGTTACTTCTTAGCCACTTAGATACAATATTGAACCCCGATTGAGCATGCTCGTAAACTTCACTCCACGTATTGCCACTAAACAAAAGAGCGGTGTCGTCAGCAAACATTACCGCCTTGCCCTTAGGAAGAGGAAGCATACCCAAATCATTGACGTAAATAAGGAAAAGTGTAGGGCCAATCACACTCCCTTGGGGCGTGCCATAAGTGAGTATACGTTCATCACTAAGATAGTCGCCTATCCTAACTCTCTGTGTACGCCCAGTCAAGTAATCTTTAAAGAGATCCAGTGGCACACCTCTGATTCCTAAGCTTTCCAGTTTTGATATAAGGTTGGGTACGGAAACGGTGTCAAATGCTTTAGCAACATCCAAGAATATACCTAAAACCTTTTGCCCACCATCCATTTTTGTGACTATATAGTCGGTGAGTTCATGTACCGCATCTGAGGTAGACTTGCCAGCTCGAAAACCAAACTGTGTGGGCGAGAGAAGCTTATTTCCTTCTAAATAAGCAATAAGTCGGTTGTTCATTATCCGCTCAATAATTTTTGAAAGGGCTGGTAGTACTGCTATCGGTCTATAGTTGTTAACAAGGCTTCCGTCCCCACCCTTGAAGATTGGATGTATGATGGCTTTCTTAAAAGCATTAGGAAACTTTCCTGTAGAGAGTACCAGATTACAAATGTACGTTAGAGGTGGTACCACTGTAATCTCATGTTTTTTTAAAATTCCACTCGATATTCCATCCCAACCAGTCGAACAGCCATCACGAAGTGACCTCAAGATCCTTGCAACTTCACCCTCATCGGTAGGCAACATTACCATAGAATGCGGACTGTTATTAGCAATAATTTGCTTGGCGGGTTTACTCTTTGTACTCATATTTTTTTCCGCAAGATGTTTGCCAATATTTGTGAAAAAGTCGTTTACAAAGTTTACAGAGCACTCTGGTGAGGGTAGGGTAGTCAACAACCGGGACGAAACATTTTCTTTATTTTTAGATCTACCTGATATATTATTTATGACTGACCATACCCGCTTAGTGTCATTGCCTGCTTTCTCAACTTCTTTCCTTTCGTAATCCTTTTTAACATTTTTTAAAAGTTTATTGCAATAGTTTTTGTACCTTGTGAACGTAAGTTTTAAGACGTCGTTATTAGGCTCCAATTTAATTTTTTTATGTAAGTTGTCTCTGTGTCTAATACACCGTAGTAAGCCTGGGGTAATCCATGGTTTTATAGTTTGTTTGCGACTTGGAATTTTTATAATTTTCGAGTTTGAGTCTATAATATTTTTAATTAAACGAATCATTATCTGTGCTGCATCGTTAGGATCTAGCATCTTGTATACCTCGCTAAAGTCTATATTTTTAAAGTCTGCATCTAATTGATCATAATTGATGCGATTTACGAACTTTTTTGTTTTAATTTTTGATATTCTTTTTGTTAGATATAATAAAACAGTGTCGTGATCGGTAAGTGATGAGGTCGCGACTAAAGTTGAAGCAGGTTTACGAGTTTTCAATATAAAATGATCAAGGCAAGCATTTTGTCGGGTGGGTAGCGAATGCGCAGGTAATAGGCCGTGTGATGCTAATAGGTTCAAATAACTGTGTTTGACGGGGTCTCGGCATTGCTCGTGAATGTTAATGTTAATGTCTCCTGTAACAATTATATTGCTAAAATTTGCAACCTTAGTTAATACATCGTTTAGGGATGCCAAAAAATTGGTAGTATCTTTGTATCCTGGTGGCCGATATAGGGCAAGTAGAATCGTGTTAGGATCAATTGTTACTTGGAGACAATTTGCGTCTAAAAATGGGGGTTCGACCACCGTAACCTGTATTTTTTTGTGAACGTAAACAACTACACCCTCATTCTGTGTAAGGTTGTTGGCAGTGCTAAAATAGTTAGCAGGTAGTAGTGAGCTGTTAAAACAAAATTCCGTCGGCTGTGCATCGGTTGGCCGTGGTAGTTGCTATCGAGAAGTTACGTAAAAGTAGACCACCTTTTTTGATCTCAAAATGTCTTTCCGATTTTTATTATTATTAACTATTTTACTGTTATTATTTCCATGATCAATATACTGTTACATGACATGTTTTACAATAAAGGATTTCGGCGGAATACTTTTTTCATGCAAAGTTGGATGGTTGATAGTCATAATGCAGTCATTTATAATTTCATTTCATCAGAAAAAAAAAAGAGTAAGTAATGATTTAATGAATGAGTATAGAGATAATGAAGTAGGTACTAGATAAAGGAATTATGAGTGAATATTAAATACTACAGGAAGTACTTAGAAGATGATAATAATAACAGATATGCTACATCATTGAAAGATTAAAAGAAAGAAAAACGAATTTCATACAAAAAAACATTTTTGTACAAAAATATATAAAATTGAAATATTGTATATTAATATTATGTAATTTTACAGAAGCGATAAAACTTCATTAGGAAAAGGGCAGTCTAGAGTTGCGCGCGCATCAGTGTCTTATTGGGCGGGAGGAGTTAGGGGCTGGACCGAGTTCCCGTGGGCCCCTCGCACCTCAGCACCACGTCAGCCCTGCGAGCCCTACATGTCGACAGTCTACGTCGAACAGTGGCTCCGAGGAGACGTCTATAAACGCCTCTTCAGAGTACAACGCGTCAAGTTCTTTTCTGTAGATATTTTAGTGGTTACAGTGTGTTTCCAGTTAGTTTGTGCCCTAAAGTAAAAATTAATTACCTCTATATTTACTTTTAATTTAACTTTTTCTTCAATAAAATTTATCACTTATTATTAATTTATACCATTTTAAATAAATATTAATGTAGGTTTTAGTGGCCCACACGTTCTTGAAAACTTTTTGGAAACTTAGATAAGAGAATGTTAGTTGCGGTTTAAAATATTAAAACAATTTTTAAATTAATTTCAATATTTTTTCGGTTGGACCGTTAAAGTTTTGATTTTATAGTTAAGACAATTATTTTTTTCTATAACACTTAACTAATACTTATAAAAGTGATGTGAAAGGAACAATTAAATTCAAATTCAAAATCATTTATTCAACTAAGACACTAAGTGACATTTATGAACGTTAAATTGAAGCTAGAGTTAAAATCATAGATTTGCGCAAACAGACGCCACAGCATGTCCTGGATTCTCGAGATAAATTAGGTGAAAACACCAAAATCTACTGCCTGCTTGTGTCGATCTATAACTTCCAGTTTCGAAAATGCGTAGGGCCTTATGAGAAGAATACTGAAGAATACTTAATCTAGTACATTGTAAGATACCTCTTGTAAGTTCTCAGTGATTTAGTAATAAACAACAAAATGAATCAGCAATACAGCGACAACATGCAGAACGGGCCAATAACACCGCCTGTCAAAAGGACTCGAAGGGCACGTGTGGAGGCAACACAGACGTAAGTTTTCCTACAGTAATAGAATTTTTTATTTCAGATATTTTGTGAGGTTTACTAATAACTGTACTTTTTTAGGTCCAGAAATGATAGGATCCACACCAGAGCTTTAACGTCACTTCTAAAGCAAAACAACGAAACAAATAACTCAAAAGCCGAAGTACCTGCGCACTATGCGATGACAGAGTTAGTTTCATTGTCATATTAGTTATATACACTTTTAATTACAGTCACTGTATACCAAGTACTATCTCTTACAGCCAAAGAAACCTGGTCAATCAGGCCAATCAAATTCTCTACCCCAACATGATGCATGTTCCGACTACTACATCATACTCGATGCCACAACAGCTGGCACAGCCAACCAACTATATTACCATGAATGCGTAAGTTTTGTGTAAATGAAAATATATTAGTTATTATACACTGTTCCTGTAATTTATTTTAACATTTTGGTCTGTTTAGGCAACCTGTGGGACAACCTAAAGTAAACAATTCACCACATGTCTCTCCATCCACTATGAGTAGATATTGGAATACACCCAGGCCACCTGTATCTCAGCAACGTCAGCGCGCTCAACAGATGAACACGCCGGCACCTGTTGAACGGCCCCTACCTAAACAAATAAAAGAAGAGAGCACACAGACGGATTTTAGTATAAGTGAAGGTGAAGTTAAATTAATAAAATCACTCCGGTCTAGAGGATTGAATATATCGAAATTAAATATCATATTAGAAAAAGGTGACTACATAGTCACATATGATGAGAAACCTCCAGAGAAGGAAGCAGAAAACGAAGAACAAGCCGAGAACGGAAATGCGATAGAAAGCGAAACTTATAATAAAATTATAAGATATAGTGATGTTGGTAAAGGTCAGATATTTAGCTATATGGCTTGTTCTTTAGAAATGCAGCGAAGAGCTATTCTTGCGGGCCAACACATCTTAAATTCAAGGCCCGCAATACAGTATCAGATGCCAATTAATCATGCGAGTACTAGCCATTCGTCACCACCAGGGTTCTCAGGGACCCAACAGCAGGTATGAATTACAGATTTATGTTGGTAGTTTTTAGGCTTACCTACTTGCAGTACTCATGAATTGAAAATGTTTGCAGGTACCTCAGCAGATACCAGAAACACCACCACAGATCCATGAAAGTTTTCCCATTCCTACTATTAGCAACTTTTATAATAACTTTCACTCAAGGCGCCATGCAAATAATCAGGGTGGGGCACAATACCCCCGAGTTCCAAATATTCCTGCAAACCTTCTTCAAGCGTCTGCTTTTTATAATAGTCTTACACACCCTAATTTCTATAAACCTCCATGGGGATAGACTCCCCAGTTATTTTGGCAGGATTTCAAGTAATTGCAAAACTGTTGCAGAATAGGATTATTTAAGTTATAAAACTAACGCATGATTCTAGTACCATTTCTTTCACGGGAAGATATTCACTTAGTATTCATCCTGTAGAAAAATGAAGTACTTTTAGTAGAAACATAATCATTGGAACTATTTCATTTGGAGGCAGTTGTCTTGCGAAGCGGTTCGATTCTGACACACCGCCCTACCGAAAACCCCGGTGGGGTGACGGCCCGAGAGGGTTTCCACAAGAACAAAAAAAAGGTTCTTGTATCTTCTTTTAAAGCGGAAAAATGCTTCTGAGGAGAAGCAAACATTATAAATATTAGCCCACTGTAAACAAATGTGATGTAAATACCATCCTATTTACTTATAATTTAAATTAAATATTAATTGTGTTGGCCAAAAATAAAAAGTGCAAATTCAAATAACTACTTGGCTCAGCACACGCTGGCAGTTTGCTCTGCTTGGGCAACGCAGCGTCGGGCCCTTACTGCAGTCATCGGAGGGGATCTCTCGCTACTGGCCGTAATACGCTCCATGGCCGGTAGCAACAGGAATTTTACCGCAGTCATGACCTTCTGTGAGGAAGTCATCTCCCAGAAGGAGGCGGCGGAAAGGATCCGGGAGGACGACCTCCACTCGGACTTAATTCACAGCCGGCGAACCGGGCGGCATGAGGCAAGGTAGGCGGCTGGTAAGCGTTCTTCCTGAGTGTGGCCGCGGGTGGACGGGACGGGTTTTCCCCTCCACCCGCTATAGTGGCCCCCTGCGAGGAGGCGGCGTCCGCGTGTGCCTGGACGTCGCCTAATTGAGAGGTTTTTTACAAGGAGGTGGTGCCTGCGCTTTTGCGGGCAGGCGCCAGGGGGGGGGGGGGGCGGATGTCTTAATAAAAGCTGTTCCAGAATCCCTCCTATTTACAGTACGGCACACCGTGTGGTTTTAGTCGGTTCGATTCCGACACACCGCCCCACCGAAAACCCCGGTGGGGTGACGGCCCGAGGGGGTTTCCACACGCACAAAAAAAAAAGAAAAAGGCTTAGTATCTAATAGGGTCAACTTAGAACTATATATTAACGTGAGGAGCTTTTCTGCTGAGAGCAAACTACAATTAGAATAACATTAGTGTAAGCGAGGAGCCTAAGAAAATAATTAAATATCGATGTTTTTGAAGACATTCGTTTTAACATGTACTAAGATGATATTTGTAAGGTTAACGTAGAAATTGTAAGTTTGATAGATAACTAATTGGTGTGGAGCTTTAAAAATTATTAATAAATCCAACATTTTCTTGCGGCTTTGCCGACAAGAATATTGATTAAAAGTTAAAATCTATACACAATACTACTTAACCGGTGATCATATCACAATTAAATGAAAACCATCACACATAGGTACATACTTACTGATTATAGAGTGAAATTCAAACTATATACTATACTATAACTATAACTATAAAAAAAGGAAAAGAAAAAAAAAATTTATTGCACGTACAACTACATCATCTTTCCTGTTTAATATAATATGTAGTTAGTATAGATTCATTGTCTACTTTAAGCCTTCTAATCGTAAGATTATAATCAACAAAAATAACACCTAACAGAGAATAGTTATAAAGTAGTAAGTATAGTAGTAGTTATATATCGCACACCTAGATAGAAACACGTACTAAAAAAAAACAGTTTTTTCTAAAAAGGTGATAAAATAATTACTGTTCTCTATAGATTTGTGCTTTTTACATGCAAAAGATATTCTAGGAATCTTGTGTTTAAATCAAGTTTTGTGGCTGAAAATTTTATGTTTGTAGTTATTTCCCTATTGCTTGACATTATGACATGCATACGCATATTTGTTTTATTATTTTGAGTTGAGCCCGTGTTCGTGAATTTAGCGTCTAGCGTCGAGTAATGGTGATATTTTTAAATCTGTTTTATTGGTAGGTATTGAGATAAAGAATTTGATGGTGTGCATAACCCAAAAATTTCAAATTTTGAGTTAGCTCCCTTCAATTCTAGGTGTGCGTATAATAGTTATTAAGGTCACATTCTTTTATTCCATTTCCTTCTATTGCCGTCCATACCTTTTCCTTTCAATAAACACAATCAATTTTCCTATTTCTAAATCCTAAATTGCCCGATTGACGGCAATAGTCTTACCCCCTATTACGTAAGTGGAGCTAAATTGTAGTTATCCTACTAATATTATAAACGTGAAAGTTTGTGAGGATGTATGGATGTATGGATGTGTGGATGTATGGATGTATGGATGTTTGTTACTCTTTTACGCCAAAACCACAGAACCGATTGCGATGAAACTTGGTATGTAGATAGCTGGAGACCTGGATTAACTAACATATAGGCTACTTTTTATCCCGATATTCCTACGGGATCGGGACTTACGCGGGTGAAACCGCAGGGCGCTGCTAGTGTATAATATATAGTTATAGGTGTTTAATACAGCTCTGTCTACCCCTTCGGGGATACAGGCCTGATTGTAGGTATGTATGTATATAAAATGAACACTGTGAACCCCTAAGGTTTCACGGTTTTGCGTTCGCTTATTATTGTTACTGATCTGCTTGTAGTTCGTAGTTCGATATATAATATACAGTTCATAACTTTCAACTAACTAGACTATCTAACGCAAAAAAAATTGGTTGTCTGTAAAGTCGGTTTACGGACGATCATTTTACGTGATAACTTCATAAGAAAACACAATATTTTTAAAACTCTGGTTAAAAACATAAATTTTTAGTTTTGTTGTACAAAACAATGGCAACCACATTAACTTTTCATTTCACTTTATAAACAGTTGACAAAACAGTTCACGTGTAGGTTGTGAGCTGCCGCTGTCTCTCTTCTACTCGGAGGCGTCGGCAGATGGAGTGTAAGAGGGATAGATGCGTCACAAGCCGAACGCTTAGGCCGATCGTGCCTCTCTACCGCTTGTTCCGTGCTCTCGCTTGTACTCTCGGCTCGCGCGGAACGTGGCAATTTTTCGTGCGACTCAATGAACTTATAGCTAGAACAGGGTTTTTTAATTAAAGGTATACTATCGATTTATTTATATGATTCTTATATGATATTTATAATCTGCATAATGTATTTATTTTATACGATAAATTTTCATAGAGCGGAGTAAAATAGCCTCCTTCAGCGTATGTTTCTTATATTTTGTGGCTTCTTGATTTCAAATTGTTTTCAAATGGACCGCAATACGACCCCACAATTAAATGCTGACCCCCGAGCTAATATATTAAAAGTATATTCAATATCTTCAATGTGCATAATCCATTGCTATACATCATTAATATTAAAATAATCTGCAAGGTGTTACAGAAAAGTGTTACATGTAACCTAGATATATTTAATAGATTCAGCCGAAAACAACGCGGTAAAAAAAAACAGATTCCTCAAAATAAATACCAGTAATTTGCCTGCATGCTGCACAAAATTCGTTGAATGGCAAACCCCATGACCCTAATGTCTAGACCTCAATAGCTCAAATATCAAATCACCGTCAGTGTATTTAGACCGTTTGAGGCTTGATCCAGTATAACCAGCTGTGCTTGGAAGGTAGGATGGTGCGAGGAGTGGCGAAGACACTAAAGACTGGTAGTTCTTCTCTTCTCTCTATCATAATAATGATTTTCACAATGTCAATGATTTTGCAAATTTTTACATGAAAATTTCTGGATAGTCCCTGGCATTGCGTCAACATCCATGGCCTTAATAACCTGAGAGGTAGGTTAGGAAATTTTAAGTTAATATTTTCACTTTAAAAAAATATTGTGATATGTGAGTAAGTGTAAGTGTAAGTGATATTATTGAATTTTCTGTACTTTAATTTATTTACACTGTCTGGTATATAAACACTTAAATATAACTACGTATTTCTGTAGCACAGTGTATAAAAATAAGTGTTTAATTATTGTAGAATTAAGTCAATATTTATTAATCGTAATTATAATGTGTGAATTCCCATGAGATGGGAAATGAATACAAACATATCCTAGGTTGTTCCGTTGCCCAGCCCTGCCCTGCCCTGCATGTTAATGTCCTTATTTATGTATAATACTTAGATATAATATAGAATAATATTATTTTTAACGTTTCGTAAATCATATTGTGTCGATACTAGCATTCATTAACAGAGATTGCATTAGTAAATACTTATATATTTTTTATTGAAATTGAAAATCAGCCAGTTTACTTCAAACTTATACATCAAGTTTGATTAGGTCACAATGTAATGCTCATAGACGTCAAGACTAACTGCTTTGAAACAATATGTTTACATGAATTTTGAGTATAACAAGCACTATTTATATTACTATCATTCTGTGCACAGGTTGTCTTAGCCATTAAGATGATGCATCTAATACACCTACTGTGAAGATAACTCAAGAAACTCTTTAAGAACTTAAATACTCAACTATGTTGAATTGTTATAATAAATCTTTACTGTTACGGTGTAATAGGAGCATCCACACGTGACCAAACGTTGGACCGAATGCAAAAATCCACAAAATTTGTAAGATCATGGTATCAAGTACAACCAGTCACCACAAGTAGGAACCGTTCATGAGCATGACATATATTCAAAACGATATATTCTAGAAAATATAGTAAAACATAATTCTAAAAAAGATGAAAATATTTATTTATGTTAATATAATTAGTGTTTTTTTTTTTAAATTTCGTTTGTGATATAAACTGTACAATACTTTTTCTCTTGTCCCCAAAAGCCTAAATAAATACTTGACACTGTTGTACATAACTTTGCATAATGTTAATGTTGTCTTTCTAGTAATTTTATAACCATTCTTACTTTTTAAATAAATTGTTAATGTTGGTAAAATGGGAACATATCTAGTAGTCAATATTGTGTATATGATATATTAATAATAATTAAATTGATTATTATACAATATATAATTATATTAATTAATTAGATTAAATAACATTAAGACGCTTATTTGTAGAATATACCTATAAGATCCGAAATGAAAGGACTTGAGTGATCTATATACATTACTTTAAATTTCAATATATGCACGTCATACGTTCTTAACCACTTTCGAAATTAAAATTTACAAGCAGTGTTTCATCCATGAGTCAGTTTCACAGTTAAAATTACATATATACCAATAAATTGTCTCGTCTTGATAAAAACTTTCGTCTTAGTAAATATTTCAAACACATTATATGTACATGATGATACAAATAACATCTATAACGCTTATAAAAAATGTTTACTTGTGGAAACCCGAAGAAGTTATGTCGGTGTCGAATCGACTAAAGCCACAGGCACACACAGACAGACATTTTAAGGAAGGCTATGATTTGAAGATGAAATATTTCAAGTTCTTGTTGTAGGTATCGGTACTTTCATACTACGAGGTTAACCATTTTTATTTCACGAGGTTATTTTTAAATAATTTTCTGTTCTGATTACAACTTTCCGAAAAACTCGTCCAGGCTTCGCCGATAAAGGAATTTTCGCAATGTAAGAGTTAGAACCTGTTCGAAAAGAATCGAAGTCTCATATAATTACCGATTATGTTATACTTCTGCTCTTTAGAACAAGTTATTTTAAAATTGTATTGTAATTGAAGTACAGATTAAAATGCTAAATCTCAACGCTGTGATGTAAGACTAATTCTAGCAGAACCGTGTTATTTGAGTGCGTTCTCCTAGCGACATTAAAGTGCCCCTTTGCACAACTTTTTGTCCAAACTAAAAATGTCCAAATTGTATATTGTCGAATTATAAAAAAATGCTTACAAATAATTGTAAAAATGTAAACAAGAATACTGTCCAATTGTAAAAATTACAAACGCTAATATTGTCTAAATATAAAAAGGACGAATTGCGTTCGTCATTGTCATATTGGCCAATTATAAAACTGTCAATCGAAATGATTGTTCAACTACATTATATAGTATTTTTAGTCCGATTATAAAAATGGCAAAAACACAAATATCAAATGCGAAAATTCTCCAACTACAGAAATGCCAAATGCGAATATTGTCCAATTTAAAAAAAAATACTAACGAGAATATTTTACAATTATAAAAAAAATTTAGGACACACCGTCCGCACGAATTAAATACCACCAAAATGTGATGAGAATAATAATATACTATGTACTTGTTTCTTTGTTGTAATTGGGACTGGTAAAAGAAGCTTTTACCTTAACAAAAAAAAAATGCTAAAATAGCAGGACTCAAAAAATTTGCTATCAGAGTTATTGGCATTTTAAAAGTAATTTCTTTTCAATAATTCAACGTTAACTTCTAATTTATCCTTGATTAGAGTAAAAATTGTTTACAAAAGTTTGTTCTTGTTTGTTGAGGAAGGTTTTTGAGATAAAAATGAGAATGCAATTGTCTTTTCTTTCAATAGAATAGGATTCAGATTTTCATAATCATAATTGTATGTCATTAAGAGGCACAAAATTAGCACTGCTAACGCACTAAGGCCTCGGACACGAAGTCAGCGGGAGCGGGGCGGCGGCGCGGCAAAGCTCTCGTACGCCGCTCGCCGTCCGCTCCCCGCGCCGCTGCCTTCGAGGCCAGTTCCGTATAAATGTATGTATTAAAACGCGCTGCGCCCCGCGCCGCCGCCGTTACCGCCCCGCTCCCGCTGACTTCGTGACCGAGGCCTAAGTTATAAAAGCACAGTACCTAATCCGTCTCTAATTAAACAACAACAAAATGCTCTTTTACTTATATTAATTGAATTTTATAATTAATCAAAAATCAAATCAAAAATTAATTTGACTTTTTGGATTTTTTTTTAAATTTGTGTGTGTTTGTATCTGTAATGTTTCAGCTACATAAAATATGTATTAATTTTTTTAATTATTTCATGGACAATAAAACAAACGTCATAAATGTAACTGTTTATGATTACACTTTTATTAATTTAATTGATTGCTTATAAAATTGTGTAAAAATACGAATACACTGCTTTACAATGTAGGCTGTAATATATAAACAATTGAGATTTTTACAATCGACCTAGCTTCTTTCTTCTACAGAAAATAAGGCAAGCCCCTTTACTATGACTTTGTGTGCTTCAACTGAACTATCTAAATAACTTTTATCAAAAATAACATAAATAGAAAACAAAACTCAAAAGAAAAGTAATAAAAATAAACATTACATTTATTTTATTAAATATCCGAATATTAAAATATATAACCAATAATCTCTGGAGATTCTCTTGACTCCGGAGCAAAGCCCTACTTATTACTGCATATTTACATTTTCGAATTGGACAAGTTCCAGTTCCAGTGGGAGTTGATTTTTATAGACTATAAAAATTATATCTGTAAAAGTTCATATTAAACTGTGTCGTATAATAACGAAAAACTTGTAATTGTATATATAGCGTAATAATAAAATGAATTCATCAAAACGGCTGTTAAGAGTTAGTTGAATATAACAGAAGTGTACGGTGTAGCGCGAGGTTTGCAGTGATTGTTAAATAAAAGAGATGTTTTAAATGTTACACACTAATAGTTTATTGTTCATTTACACAATATGTTCTCAAAAGTTAGAAATGTTAGTTACATGTTATGTTTAATGAAAATGTTAGAATGTTGTAATGAATGCACCCGAATGTCGCGGTCACACAAAGTGCACTGACACTATACACGCTTGCTCTAATTAGGTAAACTAAGGTGTTCGGTTATATTACACCGAACAAGAAGTATAATATATTATACACCTATACATGAAAGTGCACACAATAAATTATATATGTAAAAAAACATAAAAAAGCAAAAAAAGTTGTTCCTAGATATCGTGAATAAATGTTTTGCTAAGTGCAAGTGTGGTTTTCTTTGCCTCGTCCTTGTTGTGTTTCTGCGATGTAGTACTGATCCATCACTACTACATAATGATTGTTCCTACCGATTTCGGCCATGGCGACTACTTCGACCCCTAGTCGGAGAGATGGCGCTGGTACGCTCGAAGATGGCTTCTGTAGCCTATCTTCGCGGCGAAACACCGTGCACACTGAGGGCACGTGAGTACGCCGTTCTCGTAATGATATGTTATGGCAGCAGGTGGGCGAGCCTTTAACCGGTCGCGTTTGGTATCAAGGTCAGCTTTACGCAGAACCTCGAACTCGCGTACCTGGCTGTTCACCATCCAGTGTCATTCTGGCCACTGTGCTGCCAAACGTTCCCAACGAGATGGCTCTATGTTGCATCTCTTCATATGCCGCTTTTGGACATCCTTGTACCGGAGGAGGGAACCGCCATGATTCCGCTTGCCCTCCTCCAGTTCAGAGTAGCTGTCGACGCATTAAATAGGCCTAAATGCCACCAACATTGGCTCGTCGCAGAACTTCGGTGTTTCGCACTCAATCGGACCATCTGATCTTCATGATGGTACGGAGACATTTAAGGTGAAAGCGATCCAGAGTGCGAATGTGGCGGCGGTATACACACCACGTCTCAGAGGAGTATAGGAGGTTTGGCAGCACAATTGCCATATACACCGATATCTTAGTGACCAGCTTAAGGTGCTATGCGAAATCACCTAGAAGCTATACGTAGAAAATAATATGAGGACTTAAAAATATGAGAAAAGGAAAATGGTAAGGAAATAACAGGAAAACTAGCACTTAGTTTCAGCCAATGTTTCTATAACAGTAATTCCGTTATTGGCGACCCTGGACATCTCAGGCTGAGCGACAAAATGTGTTTACTTTTAAAATGTAAATTAAATAAAAACCTCCATTAAAATAGACCTGAAAAACTTAAGCCACTCTCTGCTGGACTAGATAATACCATTTGCATACGATTGATGACGCTATGTTAAGAAAATAAACAAAACAAAAATAGTACGCAATAAAGAAGGATCGATAGAGACATATATGTATATCGTATCATTGCCAATTAACGTTTGCTTTTACTAAAAAATCCAATCCCACCCATCTGATTGGGCCGTCCACTTTAAGTCCTGAATTCATTCACTCACACACAACTTAGAACTTGGCAACAAAAGTAAAAACGTGTTTGCATGTTATGGTTTGCACATAATGCTGCCACTACAAAATATTGATGACGAAAAGCATATTTGATGGAGTTACGGCAGTGATAAGTGATAACTGATAAGTGACAAGCTACTCTTGTATCATGCGTTTATCTTGTATCTTGCATAATATCCAAGTATACCTGATAGGAAGCGGCCAAGTGGAAAAGAGAAGATCCTATCAACATATAAATGTGAAAATGAGAGCCAAGTTCAATATCTATACTAATATATAAAGCTGAAGAGTTTGTTTGTTTGCTTGAAGCGCTAATCTCAGAAAATACTGGTCCGCTTTGGAAAATTATTTCAATGTTAGATAGCCCATTTATCGAGGAAGGCTATAGGCTGTATAACATCACGCTACCACCAATAGGAGCGGAGCAGTGTGCATAAACGCAGGTGAAACTGCGAGGACGGCTAGTTAAGAATATACGTGGTTATCGACTACGCCGAATAAAGAATTGACATCTAAATGATTGCCAAGTTCTGTAGATAATCCTAAAGATTTCTCTTAGCTAGTGTCCACATCCAAGTTTTCTTATATTTGGCTAAACAACTTATCTTTTTTATTTTATACGCAAGTTACTACATAGTATTATATTTAGACGGTGTGCTGTAAAAACTAAGCCAAATAAATCGTTCTAAATATTATTGCCTTTCAATTAAAAGAACATTCATAAAGTCGCTTTTGATTGTACTTATTCAAAATAAATCTTATACAGGAATAACTGAAATAAAGTAATTGGGACAGGTCGGAAAAAGTGGCCTTGACACCTGACGACGACGGTAATTGGCAGGGGTGGCAGCGACGAGACGGCGGCGGCAGCGCAGCGCGGCGATAGAGGGTGGGTAAAGTTGGGGAATCACTCATAATGATGTCTGACTCGTGGACCTCAATGAACTTCATTCTCGTACATGGATGTGATGCAAATATAATAATAAATAAGTTACCTCTTAACTATCCCTCGCGGTCTTGACTTCACGGTGAAAACACTGTGGAAACACTGTGTTCGTGGAAACACTGTAAACCACGTAGGTTCCACAATGTTTAGAAACATTGTGTGTTTGTTCCATTCAAACATCGTGTTTCGACAGTCGTTTCTCGCAAAACCCAAGGCACTCACACACCAAATCCACGGTGAATACACAATAAGTATCCACAGTGGTTACACAATCAATCCACGGTAATTACAATCTGTAAGACAACAAAAAGCCCTCGGTGATTGCAGGAGTTTCTCGCAGAACCCACGGGACTCACACACCAAATCCAAGGTGAATACACAATAAGTATCTACAGTGGTTACACAATCAATCCACCGTCGTTACCATCGGTCGTTTAAATAAAAACAGTAAATTAACAATTGCTACGCATTATTTCCGTATAAAGTCATGATATTGACGTTTCGTTCGAGCGAGCTACGTAAGTATGAGCCTTTAAACAAAAGCATTACAAAAATGATATCAAATTCATACTATCATAAAATAGCTACACAATTAGTAATATCACTACGTTTCATTAATATTTTGTGGTTCTTGTATAATAATTATTATTTTTGTATTCCGTCTCACGCAAATGTCAAGCCAGATGACAGACGAATCGGCGGCCATTACTATTTATGTGTCGATTGACAATAGTCACTGTGATAATATCTCCACTTAAATAATAATACTTACGGAATTCCGTTTGATCGTTTGATTTAAACAACTTAGCGTGTTTCATGAAACTTACGACAGGACGATTTTATATTTAGTTAAGGGGATTACCTCGCTCAAATCCTAAAAACACCATATGTTTAAAAACGATTGTAGATGAATCCCTTTGTGCGTTTTCCATATAAAAAATATATAGTGTACTTAAGGTCGTCACAAATACATTGAATTGTTTAAAATTTTAATACTGTTTACCAAATTTTGTTAAAAAATATCATTAAACAGGTCCTTTTTCAACCTAAACTGTAATTTTTCTCTACAACGGCTTAATAGTTCGACATGAATTTTGTACCAAAAAATATGTAATGACGTACTTCACAATTTGTATTGTTTTTTTTTATTTTAATATCTTTTAATATTTTAAATAATAACTAAAAACCCTAAACTTCACCAGTACCCCGCTGGAGCACCCCCGCAAAGGCCTGTGGCGCACAGTCCAGGCGCGATACATCAGTGCCTCAATGACTCTTGTGACGGGTGGGCTGTACGCGCGTTATTCTTTCCAAATTTAATCTAAAAGTTCTCGTGTTGTATGATTTTTGAATGAAATCATATAGCAAATAGTACAAATATGAATATTTCGTAAAATAAGAATAGATATTAAGTTCGTAAATATATATAAAGTAGTTTGTAATTTCGTTTTCTTTAAGAACGTGTCATAGAATAAGCTTGATCATAAAAATAAATGTAAGGTGAAGCGAGGCCGGGAAAATCTATTCAACTAAACCGAGTAGGTACTCACGTTTTATTCAATGAAATTCATTCAGTGAAATATAAAAACGCAGTTTAGTTCGACTTGATCTCGGTTCCTGCCATTGGTCAAATCGTTTGACGGAGGATAGAGACCTAAATGACTGATGATTTCACCTACCTGATGGTAGACTCCGAAGGTGGGTATAGGATCTCAGTGACGGCACTACGTAGAACCATCGTGTTAGGTCTCATTTGAAAGGTCTCATGGAGACCTCGATGACTGATAATGTCGCCTATGTGATGGTGGACTCCAAAGGTGGGTATAGGATCTCAGTGACAGCACTACGTAGAACCATCGTGTTGGGACTCATTTGAAAAGTCTCATGGAGACCTTGGTGACTGATGATGTCACCTACCTGATGGTGGACTCCGAAGGTGGGTATAGGATCTCAGTGACAGCACTACGTAGAACCATCGTGTTGGGACTCATTTGAAAAGTCTCATGGAGACCTTGGTGACTGATGATGTCACCTACCTGATGGTGGACTCCGAAGGTAGGTAAAGGATCTCAGTGACGACACTAAGTAGAAACATCGTGTTTGGTCTCATTTGAAAGGTCTCACGGAGACCTCGGTGACTGATAATGTCGCCTACCTGATGGCGGACTCCGAAGGTGGGTATAGGATCTCAGTGACGGCACTACGTAGAACCATCGTGTTGAACGCATTTGAAAGGCCTCATAGAGATTAGGTTGACTGTGAAAATGACAGTCTTGATTTTGAGAAAAAATACCTAGTTACAGAAAAACTAAAGTATCACTTTTGTTTTTCTGTGGTGTGTTGTTTATTACCAGACTGTAATAGCAAAAATAGTACCTTAGCATACTGAAGTTAGTATATTTAAGGTAATTAAGAAACCCGAATTATGAAATCAAGAACTTCATCAAGAGTCAACAGAAACATACGATCTGTCTAGTATGATTGTTGATGAGTGGGCAGAGCAAATCATGACAGTAATTTATTCTGTTTGCTTCCACTGCGGTATTTTTAGATAAATGATTTTTCAGATATACTATAAATTATTACGTTTTTTATAGATATCTATACACGATAAAAAAAAAAAGATTTAAACCTTGTCTTTTGATTGGTACTCAAAAAACAACGTTTAAAAAAAACAATATTGAATTTATGTAAGCAATACTACGCTAACTTTTTTTATAAATTTAAATCGGACGGTCATCTTAACAATTTCCATTACTGAAAAACGATAAGCACTTACCTGGTAATCATCAGACCTTCAGAATGTAACATGTAGTAGCATCCGTGCACAATTAGGTAAATGTTAAAAGCTAGGTCATCCTATTTTCGTTGCTGAGAACTGATACGCACTTACCTGGTTATCATCAGACCTTCAGAATGAGTCATGTAGTAGCAACCGTGCATGATGAAGTAAATGTTGAAAGCTAGGTTATCTTAACAATTTCCGTTACTGTGAACCGAAAAGGACTTATCTGGTCATCATAAGACTTTCAGAATGTATCGTGCAGTAGCACCCGTGCTCAATTAGATACATTTTAAAAGCTAAGTCATCCTAACTTATTCCGTTACTGAGAACCGATAAGCACTTATCTGGTCATCATAAGACCTTCAGAATTCAGTAGCACCTGTGCTCAATTAGATAAATTTTAAAACCTAGGTCATCCTAACTATTTCCGTTACTGAGAACCGATAAGCAGCTATTTGGTCATCATACGACCTTCAGAATGTTTAGTGCAGTAGTACCCGTGCACAATTAGATAAATTTTAAAAGCTAGGTTATCCTAACTATTTCCGTTACTGAGAACCGATAAGCACTTATCTGGTCATCATAAGACCTTCAGAATGTATCATGCAGTAGCCCCCGTGCTCAATTAGATACATTTTAAAAGCTAAGTCATCCTAACTATTTCCGTTACTGAGAACCAATAAGCACTTATCTGGTCATCATAAGACCTTCAGAATGTATCATGCAGTAGCACCCGTGCTCAGTTAGATAAATTTAAAAAGGTAGGTCATCCTAACTATTTCCGTTACTGAGAACCGATAAGCACTTATCTGGTCATCATAAGCCCTTCAGAGTGTGTCATGCAGTAGCACCCGTGCTCAATTAGATAAATTTTAAAAGCTAGGTAATCCTAACTATTTCCGTTACTGAGAACCGATAAGCACTTACCTGGTAAGCATCAGACCTTCAGAAGGTGTCTTATATTAGCACCCGTGCTTAATTAGAGAGAGTATAAGACTATATAAACTAGAGGTACAAAATGTCAATTAATTCTCTGAGAGCGAATGAAATAGGGAAAAACGATAACAACTCTGTGACATATCTGTGTTCTTGCTTAATCTGTGGCCCTTAAAATCTTTGGTATGGTCGTTGGCCGGTAGGCGGCGCCAAAGTAACAAATACTAGTACAGAGATCAAATCTTCAAGGTCATTGAGCAGGGTAATAGTCTTTTATCACGCCAGGAGGAAATCTCTATCTGACTGAAGTTGTTGTTTTATTTTGATGTCTCAATGATGTGATGTATGAATATTATGTTTTGTTTTTTAAATAGCAGCTGGTGACTTGTTTTGTTTTTAATTAGCATTGTTTTTTTTTGTACATGAGTGATCTGTGTTTGTGGTAAATTGAATTCAAATTGGTATAATTCGCAGCGCGCATTCTGTCCATCGCGCCAACTATCAAACTACTGACAGTTATGTCAAAAGCGCTAAGGTTACATTAGGAAAGTTAATATGGTCGTTCAGTTTTCTTAAATTTTTTATTTTTCCGCTTAACTTTCATATTTTTTCTTGCATAAGAAACTTCTGCTGATAATAACAAACACAAAAAAAAATGAATCAGCGAAATCGCTCTAGCCGTTCACGCGTGATGCCATAACCAAAGGAAATAGGGATTAATTTATATATATATAGATATATGTAAACTGTAAGTACTCCACACGTTAATGCTTTCGCAAAATTTTCTTAAAAAGGTGTACAAAGAATTCTCTTCATGTAATAATATATAGATTATACAGCGTGAATTCAAATTTACTATTAATATATAAGTACACTAATATATGTTTGAACATACATATTAATACTAATTTAGAAGATTTTGTAGTGAAAACTTCTTTAGGCACGTTGGGCACTTTTGATATGGGGAAAAAGCACCGAACTCGCGTGACCGTCACGCTCAGATACATGATGTATACAGATGTGTGTTTTCACTTCTGACGTGCAGTCCTACGACTGACAGTTTTTTTAAATAGTAGTTGTTTTAATGAAAAAATGTAAATAAAAAAAGAAGAGAGTGAACAGGTTTTCTAAATTTGTTTAACAGTGCCTGGCTTTTCGTTCTACTTATCTCCTATTTTCTTCAGTTACCTCTAAGTGGTGGTAAATGAGAGTTATTGATAGTTGTAATCATAGATAAATATATCATAGATAGATTAGCGCTTGTATACACGATGCCACCGTCGCTTGATTTTACCATACCACTAGACATAACAGTTCAAGTTGTTAGTAATACATTGCTAGCTATGAAGAGCAGACGTGTCGCACTCACACGGATATGTCCAATTTAACGAATAAAAAGAAGTTAGTGTGGTGGCGGCACGGGGGCGGTCGTATACACAATAGAGGCGCGGTGGCGGAGCGTTGTCGGCGCGGCGGCATAAAACCCTTAAAGTTCACCTTTAAGGCCTCGGACACGAAGTCAGCGGGAGCGGGGCGGCGGCGGCGGCGGCGCGGCGAGTGGCGTTGCAACGCTTTCGTACGCCGCTCGCCGCTCGCTCCCCGCGCCACTGCCTTCGAGGCCAGTTCCATATAAATGTATGCATTCCATTACACCCCGCTCCCGCTGACTTCGTGACCGAGGCTTAAATCCTACGATTAAACAGCCCTACAGACGTAGTATTGTGTTTCTGTTTGCGAGTCTAGAGCCTTACATCCTCGGGATAGAATTGCCAACATGGGACTGAATGTATTGGTGTTTGGAAGAGATGTTAGGACCACCGCTTACCACGGCGCGGCGTGTGCTTGCTTGCCTACTTAGCAATTGAAAAGAAAATCAGTTGCTTGAGACTGTGAATACAAGCTTTAATTTCATCGCTATAAATAAAAAGAAAATGTTAAGATACAAGATATTATTAGTAATTCCAAACATTTCTTCACGGCAGGTCTGGTCCAGCCGAACCGCGAGTTAAAAGTATATATGTATGTACCTCAATTTTACCGGCACGATAGAGGTTCAAAACTTGGACGACAAATCAACAGGGCAAAAATGAAGGTTAAGTTCGTGAATGGGGGATATTCCCCCAAAGGGGGGGGCCTGGGGGGCAGATTTTCAAAAATCAGTTTTTTCAGCATGACTTTTTTCCTATGGAAAATTTTTGGACCGTTTAACATTAATGGCATTGCCTATCGTAAATACGAACATTTTTTACTATGAACCCTAAATTATTCCACCCTTAACTTGGATAGGGGGGAGGGAATACCAAAATTCATAGATCCGAAACTGTAAACTTTTTTACAATTGGTGATATTTTTAAATGAAAGCAATTTTTTTATTTTACTCTTAAATGTAGACATTTAAAGGTTTTTATGCGACTTATATTTTTGGAGATAAAATTAAAAAAAAACACGAAATCTATCTCAGTGGGCCTTCTGCGGGCCCGGATTTTTTTTAAATACTTCTGTTTAAAAATAGTCGGTTTTAACGAACTTTTACTAACAGCTTACAGTTTTTTTACATTCAGGTCTCATATTTTCTTTTTCATATTGTTATTGTTTAAACCTACTCATCACACCTAGCAATACAAGGACACAAAGAATGCGTGATCTCTGAAAAAATAGTTACCTTTGAACACAAATTGCATTGAAACCCTATTTTATTAAAACAAACGGTTATATGAAACCTCTTGTTGATGAAAACTCAATAAACCCGCAAAACATAATTTGCTTTCGAAAAATCGATATGGACCGGCGGAACAGGTAGCTGGATTTAATTTAATAAAAGTACTTTTAGTACAAAGGATGCGCTGGTTCCCAGCCGTTTCCATAGAGACAGACAGCAGAGCTGGGTGCATCTCGCCCGGGCAACAATATTTGAGCTCCTCGTTTTCCAACTACCGCACAGTGTTTGATATCGGAAATTTATAAGGCTGTTTGAGTAAACTTTACGAAATATGCTTTAAAAAAATGTTTCCAAATTTTTTAATTTATTCTTTTTTCTAGCGATACTCAATGTGAAATTAAGTTAATCATTGTTTTAGAAAATAACGTGTTTATAAGCTATTTGAACTTATTAATTTAGACTTCATAGAATATGAACTACGACTTGTGTGATGAATAGTACCTATATTGCTTTAAATCTATTTAAAGTTTAGTCTATTATCGTTTCCCAGGTCGAGAAAGGTCACGATATAAATCGTATGGAAGTCAGTCGGACGACTATGACGACAATATTTAAATCGCCACAACGATTTCCAGACAATTTTTTTTATGGTATAGGGGCAAACGAGCAGACGGGTCACCTGATAGTAAATGACTACCGCCGCCCATAGGCATCTGTAACTCAAGAGTCACAAGTGCGTTGCCGCCCTTTAAGGTGGGAATAGGGGAAGAGGGGTAGAGGCGGGAACAGCGGGAAGACGGGAGAGGGGGAATAGAGGGAAGGAGAGGGGAAGGACGGGAAAAGGGGAGATGGAAAAGTTAGGGCCGTCGGTAATCTCACTCACGCGGCGAAAAGCAATGGAAGCATTGTTTCACTGCCGATTTTCTGTGCGGCCGTGGTATCGAGCAGAGTCGAGCCGGCCCATACGTGCAAACACTAAAAATATCTTTTAAAAAAGTATAACCGACTTCAATGCGCCTAAAGCAAGACAAATTTAAACAAGTTGTTTTATTAGTCATCCCTTCATTTCCCACCTTCAGAGTTTGGAATTATTTAATTGAAAATGGACCAACCTTGAATACAGCCAATTCAATTAATCCCTTTTTTAAATCGGTTCACAATTGGCAAAGATATATCAATAATATACAAATTAAAAAAAAACGATTGTAGAAGGATTATCAGTGGCGGCGACAATTAACACACTTTATATCCACACGAAATAATATAGTCTCTTTAATATACGTTAGGACGGGTAGAATACGAATGGCCTCGAAATATGCTAACCGCCGGTATTTATACAATCATCTTGACCTATTTTAATACAAACTTAATGGGTAATATTAAACATTGTTTATCTAAATTATTTTGTTGATTATTTACGTACAATTATTATTTAATAATATCGAATTATATAACATAAATAAAGGTTTAGTGCGCCGGAAGCTGTCAAGCTGAAGGCGCCAATAAAATATTATAGCTATAAAGAAATATGAATCCACTATTTACTTGATTATAAAATTACTTATTATATTATAAAACAATAATAAGTTCAATATATTACCTAATCATTAGGATGTACCTGAACTAGTTCGTAAATAATTGCTTACATATTATGTGAGGCCGGAAGTGTTACTCGATAACAATTTACTTGATTATAAAATTATTAATTATATTATAAAACAAATTTTAAGAACGATTTTGCATAATGTGCTCGAATTGCAACGGTTTCTTTCTACCACTGAAGCCTTACAAGCCATACAAATATATTTGTATTCTGATGGTCTTACAATGACACTGAGCGAAAGTTAGTTTGTTTGTTACGCGTTCAAGCCTTAACTACTTGACAACGTGTGTGTTATGTATGTGTACGTTACCGAAAAGAACACCTACCTTTCATCCAGAAAAAGTACTCTACCCGAGGGATAGAACAAATACTTTTACAGACAGGAACAGAAGTAACAGGACGTCATATATAGTGGAATTCAACTTCAATCCTTTCAAACGAAGTTCATTTATGCCCGGTTCCTATAATCAAAAAACGTTTCGTTTTGCTTACGGACGGTACAATTTCTTGATTATAGGAACCGGGCATTCAAGTACCGAATGTCCTAAAAATGGAAAAATTCTGTAAGAAACAGTCTCAAACCCACTGATATAAACTATGAAAATCACTAACTAACAGTAGCTGCCAAGTTGTTCGTACCTCTATTCGCACTCAAGTGAAGTTCTCATCTTATTCCTACCCTTTTATAATCCCACTATTCGTTAATATTTATCAATCGACCAATAGTATTGAGTTACCGGCATAACCAGTCAAAATAATGTCTATTAACTTAGTTTTAATAAATAGTGAACTGTGTTATCATCTATTGTAGTTTGTCCCTATTTTTGATAAAATAAATAAGAGTTTTTAATGTGGCGACAACACGGCCGTCCTGCGTACGAATCCGTCCCGGAAAGCGTCATGGTATGGTGTGGTTGCTGAGGACAAAGTATTTACCATTAGCTTGTATGTACTTCAATATATTTCTTTGCATCGATCACTTTTTTTCGTCAACAGCAACGAGGGCTCTTCCATCTACTATTCCATCGACGGCCAGTAGATAAAGAGCTCCCCGCTTCATTTAGACACTACTAGAACCCTAATGCTTATATAACTGTTCCATCGGCGGACAGCTATACAGCCAACGTTAATACTCGAAGTTTACCCTAGGCGATGCCTTTGGCCAACCCTAGTTGCACATCGCAACGGGTCTTAACATCTGACTTTACACGAGTAAATTCCAATACCAAGCATGTAGGTTACCCAGTATAGTCCGAAGCAAATGTACTAGACTAAATATCATACATATTTTCTTATGTTCTCATTAATTCTCATTTTTGTTTTCAACAAAATTATGAAACAGTCATAATACGTAATAGGCAGATTTTACAAATACAGATTCATAAATACCGGACAACATTCTGGTCCATCCAATTTCAGGTGGTCTTTATCCAGTTCTGCTAATTTAGTCCAAGGTATCTATATATGTATATATATATCTATATAAACACATGTTGTTCTTAATGTTTGATAGCCACTGGTTCGTTTTTTGCCTGACCAAGTTTTTCGACGTGGTTGTACTTCCTTTTCCTGTGAAGCTTGGCCTGGCCTGAATTTAAGAGTCTAATAAAACATTAGCACCTAGCAATTGCACTGATAAAAACCAATTCTTTCTCTTTTGTTTGATATCAGCGGAGAACAGGCACTAAGAGTATATCTGCTTAAAGCGTTAATAGACTACTTTTGCGAAACTGGAGAGTATAAATCTACTTTAAAAGCTTTTAAACGGATTGGGGTGTTCAACATACTTTTTGTGACTACTTCATATATCAACAAAAAACAGTTATTAACATCACTTTAAAGGGTTTTTTTTTTACTTATTCATTAATCATATATTTCACCATGCTTCATTTTCGATTTTCGTCTTAGTAGGTACCTACTACTAGTACTTTTGATAAACACTTCGAATTAAAGTCCGAATTATTTTATTTTATTTTTATAAAGTTCTTAACGTAATAACTCGTAAAACCCATTTTCAACCATTTTGTCATGAAAAAATGAATCCAAGCAATCAAACAGTTATGTTTTTGTGGCAAATAGTTTCTACAAAGTTAGAAATATTGAACACCTCATTTCATCCATACCCTCTTTTTTAAATAAAATACATGTACCTATTGTAATCTGTAG
Source organism: Callimorpha dominula (assembly GCA_949752705.1). Classification (NCBI taxonomy): domain Eukaryota; kingdom Metazoa; phylum Arthropoda; class Insecta; order Lepidoptera; family Erebidae; genus Callimorpha; species Callimorpha dominula. The sequence goes on along the minus strand of OX457000.1, from coordinate 5,240,966 downwards.
ATTTTTTGGAACTGATCAGGTGGTTCAAGTGTTGACAATACATACATAAACCTATAAACATATTTGCCGCCGCGATCTCCTTAATACCTTTCGACATACATACTACAATGTTTTGTAAATCCTTAGTCATATTATGTAGTCATAGTGCAAACCAATAAACATATATTTAGCCATTTAGATAGAACCAGTGAGCGCAACAGGCAACTTAGTAATACTGTGTCGTAGTGTTTGTTGTGTTTCCCCCTGCGGCGTGCAACTAGAGTGGGTGTTTTCACCACCCCATGGTGAAAGCGGTGAACTCTCACCGCTTTCACCATCGCATTCCGAAGAGAATATTTGTTTATCTTTCGAGTTTACATCGTCACATGCCAGAAATAAGCAATATTTCCAATTACGCAGTCAATATTGTTGGAGTTTGCTCCTTAAGAATCGATTTTCATATTTATAAGGCCTCTGGTATGGAAATTTTATGAGAAGTGAAATTAAAAAAGTGTTAACTGATAAGTGTTACGTTTTCTGTCCCTTTAAAATCATGTTTGTGTATGTGTATAAGTGTGTGTGTGTGTACCTAAATTTAATAAATTGTATCGTGAACTTCAGTAAAAGATAGAGGTTCGGTTCATCTAGAACAAACAACGAACAAACAAGACTGTATAGGTATGCATAAGATAATATGTCACCGTAGGATTATAAACAGCAGAATGTAGTTTTCCAAGTTTTTTAGGCATTGCCTATGCCTAACAAACGTGGAAAGCGATCTTGCAGATAACTGTACGAGCTGAAAAAAAACTATTATATTGACATTACAAACAGACACTTTAAGTTTATTTATTTGTATTGATTACACAAAATAGAAATTTTGCGAAAAGTATATTTTGCGACTAGGGGACAATTTGGGAAAGGGACATTCTGCGACGAAGCCTTGTAAACTACAGTCGAGTGTCTAGCTGATACACACACACGTTTTTTTAAATATTTAACATACCTTTTTAATGGTTAGATTTAGAATATATATTTTTAATGTTGCAATATGACTGCACGACCTATGCCATAGGTCGTGGGTTCGATTCCCACCCCAGTCTGGGTGTTCTTTGTGTTCGTTGTTTGTGAGTAATTAAAAATGCGGGAGTTGTCTTTTAAAAAAAACAAAAAAAATATCATTGCAATGTCTAGCAATGGCTTCTACACATTTTGGAACCTGCGCTATTTTAACTTTTTATATTCTTTATTTGTAAAAGGCCTAACTTTTAACTAATATACGAGTACACCATTGGTGCCACACATGAATGAGCATGGTGTGGCCACACACTTTTTTAATAGTACGAAATTTTAAAGAACGAAACAAGGTCCCATAGAGCTCTGGTAAACCATTACATCACTCATTACACTAATCACTACTGTACTTAATACGCTTCGCTTGTCACTACGTTACTAGGCTAGAAGTACTGTCCGTACGGTAAACTTAAGTTTTATTTTTATGGGTTAGGAGGCAAACGAGCAGACGGGTCACTTGATGGTAAGTGACTACCGCCGCCCATGGGCACTTTCAACTCAAGAGTCACAACTGTTGCCGGTCTTTAAGGGGAGAGAAGATAGGAAAGGGAGGGGTTACGACCTCTGGTAACCTCACTCACTCGGCGAAATTGCCTTTACTGTATACTTTGTATGGTTTTCTGTGAGGCCGTGGTATCACTCCGGTTGAGCGTGGCTCCAATTCAATCAGAAACCTGCTCTGCCGTACCTAATCTTTCCACTGTTTAGTATATCAAAACACACTTGTCTTGCCTTTTTCAAGTATTTTTTTGTTTATTTCTAAACCCCAATGTGTACATAATTCTATAAAATATTGAATAGTTTAGAGGAATATTGTGAGCGTATCAAAGGTCTATAATACCTTTAGCTACAAGTTCATAGTATCTCTCAAAGGGTAGCAAATCCTCTGGCAGTATTAAGCTCATTCCTGGAATAGAATGCTTTGATACCACTTTCTCTCTTTCATTACCGTGCTACACAAATATCATACTATTCATATTCTAACTTTCTATTGTCCTTTAGAAAAGCATTGTAAAAGCCTTGTATTTCAAAGATTAATAAATAAAATGCATTTTCATCTTGTAAACTCACTGTTGTGTGTCGAGTGCTCTCAAAAATAAAAATGCTTGTATATGGTATAACTGTATACAATGCCAGTCAATGGGATTAAGGTCTAGTTAAATGCCTTATATTTCATAGCGAATTGAAATCGAGATGTCTGTCTGTACGAGCTCGTACATGATTTGATGACTTCACACTTTACAATAATATATATAATTTACACATTATATAACGTGTGTGCAATACCGATGGCTGGCCTAACTAAACACACGTCGCGTAGTAGTATAAAATCGCTGATTAGGCAAACTTGTAATAATTGTCTTAGTGAAAATAAATCGGGTTTTACGTCAACTCCAGCACACTCTTATTTTATCTGAACCACACCTGCAACTTACAAAACCTCCACTGCTCCACCAGCTATCTGATGTCACTGTACACTGTCACTGTAGACTTAGAGGATTATTATATTTTGGAAGGCAGTAATTATTGTATTTTGCCACTTCAAATAATACAGGTCTCATCGCAGCTTTCTACGTTGCAAATCTAATAGACAGTTTTGTTTTCTTCCTAATTGTGTTAAGTTCCCACACTCAAGACATACTCGAAGTTAAATAGTTAAAAAACAAAATATTTGGCTTGAATTGTGAAATACATTTATAATTATAATTATTATTTTAGGAAATAAAGAGGCAATATATAAAATTTTTATATCGAAAAGAACGTTGTGTCAAGCTACAAACTTAAGTGACGGATTTCCATGTGACTAAAAAAAATATCAAATACATAACACTATGAAGAAAACTTAGGAACTTGACGTTACTTGGCAGTCAATCCACATAATACAAATTCCTGTCCTCGAATAAAACAGTAGGTACCCACCGCCATATCAAGGCAAATCTGCTTATAAAACTTCTAACGCAGTGTTGTATGAAAATTCCCAGACACATTGTACGAGTATGTCTGACGAGGAAAGTTCAAGTAGAAGGAATTGACAAAAAGCGAAGGGGGAAACCTGGAGCGGTTGAAAGGTGTTTTCGTACTTAGAGGCTTTGAGTGCTAGTGGGCGAAAAACGGGATGTTTGATTGGGGGAATTTAGCAAAGATTTCCGGCAACATGGTATGTTGGGGCATCTCATCCATTTCAGTGTTTATTTCTTCTCTTATAATTTATTTATGTATCTATTCAGTAAAGCAAAGTTCTGGTGTATATTTGGTACATCATTTTTGTATAATGACCTTGGATTTGAATGGCATGTAGGTATCTGTTCACAATTTGGGCATAGACCGTGTTACTGATGTTAATTTTCAAAGAAATGTATGCCTACAGTTATATATTGCTCTTTCACTGTAAATTATGATATGCAATTAGAGTTTATTGATCTTCGTTTGTCTCAATTGTTGAACGCTACGTTAACAGTTGAAGGCTGTGCCAGATTAATAAGTAATCCGTGCATTGAGGAAATCGACTTACCATCGTACTGACGTACAACATATACGAGTACATGCGTACCTCATCAACTGTTAACTGTTTAATGCCTTTGATAACGTCAGAGTAATTCTACTAGCAATAATCTGCCTGACATATTGCGAATAATGTGACCCGATGTCTTAAAAATAAGGTATATATACGTATATAAACAAAATCATGGTTGTTCGTTAACATCAAAAAGTAGTAATTCAAAACCCAGTGTTTCTTGTGACTTGAAACCAAAACATTCTAAAAACTATATTGATAAAACAATTGACTGGCCTGTTGGTCTAGTGGTTAGTGACCCTAACTGCAGAGCCTGAGGTCGTGGGTTCGATTCAAACCCAGGACAAATAATTGTGTGATGAGCATGATCATTGGTTCTGTGTCTGGGTGTAATTTATCTATAATATGTATGTATTTAGAAATATATAAGTATGTTTATCAGCTGCTTGCTGGCTAGTTTGGGATCAGACGGCCGTGTGTGAGATGTGTCAAGTTATTATTGGTTGATTACCCATCTCTATAGATGGGTAATCACCCGGGTTTTTACCTAGTCGTAGGTTTTCACCCGGGTGATTATTATTATAATTATATCATATACATATCTGAAGTTCTTCTCGATTTTATCGTTTTATTTTCGTGTTTCGTGCCTATAATTCATTAGAGTTTATAATTGTACTATACAAGAGAGTATTATGTTACCTTGTCATGCCTGTAAAAGACTAGTTATCTATTTCAACTAAGATTATCTGACAAAAATCGTCCCTGTACGTAGACGAAAATCTCGTACAGCACACGAAAAACTATTGCTGGCTCAAATCACATATTGTAAGTTAGAGTATATTTTGCTTGAAGTTCACAGAAAAAAATAAAATTTTGAAATAATAGATCCCAAAAGTTTGCAAAATCAATAATTAACGACGTACATACTTTTTATAATAAAATCGTAACTGTAAGTCAATTTAATTCACTATTTACGGTTTCATCATCATTTACCTCTGTGACTGTAGATGGGTAATCACCCGGGTTTTTACCCAGTTGTGGGTTTTAACGTTACCGTTCTACGTATGTATTTATAGGGGAATTAAGGCGATCACGAAATGTTTGACGTTTCGGCCAGGTTGCACTGGCCGTGGCCACCGGCTGACTGTGTAACTGGTGACTAAATTCTACAGTTGTAAGATTACCGAGGAAAATCAACCAATAGAGAATGTTTACAAGACACGTTTATTTTAAGATCCACACACGCATCTATAGACTACTATACAGGGTGTACCATATAATGAATCACTTACTTAAATCACTGAAAGGGGATGACTCTAGCGGGCAGTTACAATAAAATAAAAAAATAAACTAAAGTTAAAGATTTTAAATTATATTTTTGTTATTTTGGAACTATTCACTCAGTTATTGAGAAAATCCTCAAAAACTAACTTGAAAAGTTTACGAAGTTAGTTTTATAGTTTTTTATTCATCAACGTACTCTCCGACTGCGATACAGTCCCTCCAACTTTTTTCTAACTTTTCTATTCCATGTTTAACGATCTAGATAAAAACTTTTACGCAGAATTATAATATTTGTAAGCAAAATACGCAGGTGTGTAGTTTCCACAACAGGTACATACATAATACGTGAAAGGACATGCGGCCGAAGTTTTAAATTTCCCCGCGCATCGCGTAACAGTAATGCCACGTAATACATTCCGCGAAACAAAAATAATTATCGTTAGTTAGACATATCAGCAGTCGCAGGGATCGAATATAGAAAATGCAGCAGTACTTAGCAATGAGTTTTTTCGTTCCTTTAATGAATGATAACGTCTTTAATGATAGTAAAAATAGTGTTAATACACTACTTTTCATAGTTAGCATAGTTCAATCACCTCCCCAAGTTTTTTTATTGTTGTTGTTATATGTTTAAATGAATACGAATACTTATTAAATACGCTTTGTTAGTATAAAATAACTATAAAAAGCGTAGGAGGACAGTGTTCGAATGTGACAGACGTTAGTGTTTGAAGGCTTTATTTACTTAGATTTAGTATATAATGGAGTAGTTTTATAATACACAATTTTACGTTTGTAAGAATTTTTAAAGCGATCATTCACTACAACAAAAATACCTTAAATTTATTTTGGTTAGAACAGGATAATAGATTCAAGTACATTATCTCACGACGCTGTGAAGTAGTCAGGAGCCTTCCCATCAAAAACAAGGTACTAGAAGATTCCCGCATGTTCAACAGAGGTAGCGCTTTCGCAGATAAGCTCAATACGGGACACATCGGAATACACGGACAGCAGAAACCGATATATATAGCTGAACACCTACCCGCTAGTATGAGAAAATTGTTTTACGAAGCACGTAGTTTTGCAAAAACAAATGAGATTACGTTTTGCTGGTTTCAAAATGGTAAGATCTTTCTCCGGAAAAAAGAGGGTGACAGAGCAGTCATTATTAATTCTATATCCGAACTCAAACAACTGCAAAAACCATTGTAAACTTTATTACTGTTTCGTTTATTTTTTTTTTCTTATACCTACTACTATAATCATAAAAATACATCATAATGGAACATATATTTCTTCTTTAAGCAATTATCAACTAAGTAAATTTTGTATTCAAGAGGTAAGTGTAATATTTAAAAACATAAATATCAAAGTTTGTAAATTTAATAACCCGATACAGTACAAACTCATCGACATGCATACATCACAGTCAAGTATAAATCTATATCCAGTCTTGCATCACACATGTGCCTCTTCTAAACATAACTTTACACGAAAAATAAGAGAACCGATACACACTGTCATACAAAAATTCAAGTCGTACATCTGTTTATACACAGTTGCCAAAAATAAGTATTATTTCATGATTTTATTTTGTAATTTAGTTCTAGTTATTTCGAGTGTTGCCAAGCAAAGGGTTGCTAAGCTTGGTGATAGAACAATTATCTTTCAAAGACATTGTAGGCATTGGTTTGGTGTGATTGGATATATAAATGTTGGACATAAACTTAATATCTGAAGACCTAGAGGCGATTGGCACAAAAAAGTCTTTCATTTGTGAACCTGAGCGATGTTTTTCTATTGTAGGCAACAATAGTAACTCTATCAACATATTACATCTTAATATACGAAGTGTAAATCGCAACATAAACGAATTTAGGCTATTCCTAATTACCATAAAAATGTCGCCTGAAATTATAATCCTATCTGAGTGCTGGCTTAATAAAACACCTATAATTTCCGCTTTGGAAGGATACCTGGCATATGAAACAAAACATAATCGGACTCAAAATGATGGCATAATCATTTACGCTAAATCAAACATGACACATTCTGTTGCTTAACCTGTATTTTCTGATGCTAACTGCCTAACTTGTAAACTGCAAATAAATAATCTGGTTATAATAGCAGTATATCGGTCACCTAGCACTTACAATATAGATAATTATTTGGACAGCCTTAATAATATTCTCACATCGTTTGCAAACTTCAGCAACATTTTCGTAATGGGGTACGTAAACATAAATATAAGTCTACAAAATCAAACCTCTCAGGCTCATGAATATCTGACCTTACATGCACTGCATGGCTTATTACCTACGCATGTCTTACCCACTCGTGAAAAAAGCTGTCTTGATCACGTCTTTCTAAAAACCAAGTTTAAAACTTCAACGCTAGTTTTCGACACGTGTATCACCGATCATAACCCGGTTTTACTCAATATAGAAGTCAAATCTACCCCTAATAAACGCAAGTTGACTCGTACTCAAATCGACTATTCCTCTGTTTATACTGCAATTTCAAAAACAGATTTTAGTCAAGTGTTTGACACCACTAGCGCGAACGTAGCGGCCGATCTGTTTGTGTCGAAAATTGGCCAGATTCTTCAACAATACACAACAATTAGGCACATCCCCTCTTAAAATAGATTGACAAAGCCATGGATTACACAGGGTCTTCTTAGATGTATTCTTAAATGAAACGCTATGAGTCGTAAGCTTAAAAGTGAGCCTAACAATTGCACATTAAAAATAACGTACACACGGTATCGTAATTTTTGTAATAAATTATTAAAAAAATTAAAATTAACATATGAAAAACAAGAATTTCTCAATGCTAAAAATAACCCCAAGGCTACATGGAAAGTTATAAAGAGCATAATAAACACGAATTGTACAGACAACCCTCCCATGGAATTATTAAATTTGGAAAAAGATAGTATATCATCTGTAAATAAAGTCAATGAATATTTTGCTAATATAGGTAGAGACCTCGCCTTAAAGTTGAGTAATGGAATGATGCCTTCTTTGAAGAACACTAACGACAAGTCACTACTTAACTCGCTGACTCTCCTTCCAACGGATGAAGCTGTAGTGGCAAATATCGTCTCTAGCTTACGCAAAGATGCTGCCGCAGACCTTTTGAATAAGCTGGAAAAAATGGGGATTCGTGGGCATGCCCTGGATATATTAAAGATTATCTTTCTGATAGGACCCAGTGTGTGAAGGTTGACTCAGTGGTGAGTGTCGAGGCTTCTCCCATTTTCGGCGTACCCCAGGGCTCAATTTTGGGCCCCACCCTCTTCCTGACCTATATTAATTCCCTCTGCAATCTTTCTCTTCCTAATTGCTCAATTATCACCTATGCAGATGATACAGCCCTGCTTGTTCATGGTCGAAACTGGCCTGACACTTTTGCTTTAGCAGAACAGGTTCTCAGTAGGGTACTTGCTTGGCTTTCTAACAATCTATTGACCCTAAACCTAACTAAGACTACTTACTTAACCTTTTCAATAACATCACTAAGCCAACCATCAACAGACACTTTTCCGCTGAAGGCTAACTCCTGCACAAATGGCTTTCCATCTACCTCATGCAATTGCCCTCATTTATGTAAGTCCAATAACATCAAATACCTAGGAGTCTATATTAATAACCAATTAAACTGGAAATTTCACTTAGAAAACCTCACCTCGCGTGCACGTAAATTAATCTATATTTAAAAAAAACTACGGTACTCCGCAGACAGTATAACAATTAAAACAGTTTACTTTGCTTTGTGCCAGACCATCATTGGGTACTGTATTTCCGTGTGGGGAGGTGCTGCAAAAACTAAATTTCTGGAACTAGAACGGGCACAAAAAGCTGTGCTCAAGGTGATGACTATATAAAGAATGTGAGGTCCTGTCCGTTCGACAGCTCTTTGTGCTCCATTCGGTTCTATGAAAACACACCACATTGTTTTACGATGAAAATAAATGTAAAAGACGAAGATCTCACGTAGTACGTACAGTACAAACAGCCAGAACTTCACTAGCTAGTAGACATCATCGGGTACTACAGTGTAATATATACCCTCTTACTAAATCTGCATGTAAATCGACAGTAAGTAAATGGCTCCTAACAAAAACATACGCAGAAACAGAAGAGCTCCTCAGGATATCTATTTTATAGGTAAATCCAAAGCGTACACTCACACAAGTACACCTACAAGAAGCAGAATTTTTAACGACACACACACACTCACACACACACACACACACGCACACACACATATTTTTTTTTCTATTTTCTATATATTACTATTTTATATATTATTTTAAATATTAATTACTATTTTCTAAATATTTTTCATCTGCATGGTCCATTTCGAATGATAACTAATGTTATCCATCATGTATGTTAATTTAATTTGTGAGAACCATAGTACCCATAACACAAGTTAGATCTTACCGTGGGTACCAGAGTCAATGCAACACTACACATTAAGCAGGATAATATTACTCTGTAAGATATTTTTTTTGTTGTTGTGATAATGTAGGTGTTAATAACCATTGTTTTAGAAAATAAACATTTAATAAAAAACATTTAATAATAAAAAAAACCTTGTCAGCTACTAAAATTCAATTAGGCGTTTTAATTATATACCTGTAAGAATTTTAAGCACCAGACTAATGTCTTCAGACAAAAATTCTTGAAAATATACAGTGTAAATGCAAAATTAACTCTCCTTAGACAAAGAATCGCTGTCTGAAGTAAAAGAAGTGCTTCATATATATAGATGACTGTATTTGTGTATGAAAATCGCTAGAAAATCAATAATGTGGTTCTTGTTTTACGTTTGAAAAAAACTGAGAAAGTATTACACAGTGTTTGGCTACTTAAATAATGATCGTGCAATAATTGATGGCATTTATTGACGTGATTAGGCTCCGCGCGGCATCTGAAATTTGCGACAAGTTTTAAATGTATATATATATTAGTAAAATTATATTAGCCAAATGTTTCTGAAAATTTAGCTTCGCTTTCCGATCTTTGGTGAAAACAATTTTCGTAGGTATTTAACCTACGAAAATTGTTTACGAAAACACCACCCTTGTGTAATAAATGTTGGATAAGTAATAAATAGCAATTTAATAACTTGAAAAATATCACAATGTATCATACGTAGACACATTAGAGTCCAAAGTTGGGAGACAAATTTAAGTATTGTTGACAGGTTCCTGGCTTTCTGCGTGGGTGACCTCTCCTACAGCGCTTCTTATGTTACTTGTTATTTCTTACTAATTGGTATGGTCCGTTGCTCAACGAAAATAATATTAATTAATTTATTGTATCAAAATCCAAAAGAATTCTTATATGGCTTAAATAAAGTTCTTTGACTATTGAGTAATCTTCATCATTATCATGATCTCAACTATGAAATATGGTAAAAACTTCCATAGAGCTAAATGCTTTATCTTTCAGTCTGTAGTCCCTACTCAGAAACCTTTTACATAGCTTCTTTATCTTGTAGAAGATAGATATAAACTTTTTATTGTACAATACGTAGGAAATGATACAAAACTGGATATACATAATCTTACAAACTATAAACCTTGTACGATTGGCGGCCTTATCGCGTTTTGCGATCTCTTCCAGCCAACTATTGAACGGAAAGAGAGTTTATGTATGGCAAGAGAAGTTGCAGGTATAAGTTGTGTTGGTCACTTTGGTTATCTTCTCTATTGACTATAAATAATATACACAGTGTTGCCAATTTAGGAACTTTGTCTCTAGAAATAACGACTTGTGATTTAGCCTCAGTAACAAAAAAAAGTTTCGGAGACAAAACTGATTTAGCAACTTATTTGACGACTTTTGGAGTACAAATCAAAATACTTTAGGGGGCATTTATTTTTCCTTAAACTAGTTTAAGGAAAAACAACTGGTCACTGACTCTAGAGTAACAATACATTGCCTATAAAACAATGCGTTACCTACTAAAAGTTATTCTTTTGCAACAAAATCCGTTCAACTGTGGTTACAATTTTCTTTAAATTTAATTGGAATTCTTGTTATCTTTTGTTATAAATGTAATTGCATAGATAACTGATAGAACCAGCTTTAGCGACTTTCCAGCGATTTTAAATATTGAGCCTAAGGACTCGGATTTATAGGAGTTGGCAACACTGCAATGTTGTGTGTTAATTCATAAAACGTACTCTGTTTTAAACACTACGGACTGAACCTTTGAAGATCAGGTTGTCGTATGAGACAACCTCGATGAAAAGCTACGCATACAAAATCATTATATACTGACACTGTGTGCATATGCATAGCCTTACAACGAAATGCTTACTTAAATTTTTATTAATTTATTATTCAAAGTATTCGTTCTTTTTAACACTTTGCTTTCAATAAAATTTCATTAAAAATATTACACCATGTCCAAACTCCGTTCACTAACTACGTACACTAACTTGTGCTAAAATAAAACCCTATTGAAAGGAAACATCACACACTAAAACAAAATAATAAGCCCACCCATCGCCACCCCTTACACTGCCTCCTACGAGGCCCGGTGCACAGACAGGTATTATAATGTATGTATATACAAATATCGGTTTGTCCTGGAAAAGCATTGTATTTCGATTTGAAAACCGTGTTATTTCATTCATCTTTTCAATGTCTATTTTAGTAAATGTTATAAATAATGTGGATGTTAATATATTTCGTTATCATTCAATTTATTTAATGGGTTTTCCATACCATATGAATTTTCATTTCTGATTGAGAGGACTTTTTCATAGTATAAATTATTACAAGGTGGTATTAACTACAGAGGTACTTCCTCTGTGTAATAAAGAAGTGCAATAAAAGAAGTGACCTATCACACTAAATTTCTGCTTTAACTGGAGCGGCTCGCCTGGTTTAGTACCTGCGCCATACAGAAGATTGATTTTAAAGATGTTTGGTGCTGTTGCAAATGTTTGTACGTTCAAGTAACCGCTTGCTTGAGCTCCCTCCTGAAGTTTTCTCGAGGGACTACAGTATAAGGTTCTTTAAGAAAGGAGTGTACAGGGTCGGCAATGTGCATTCGAGTCCCCTGGAGTTGCAAGTGTCCATAGGCTACGGTAACCGCGTAACATCAGGCGGGCCGTATACTTGTTTGCCACCGACAGGGTATTGATAAAAAGTCGGGCTAGCTTATTTATATAAAAATCATATTTACTTCTTAAAAGCTTAATCTATCTGTACATATAAATTAAAAATTTAATTCTGATGGATGGTAAGCGAAGTGAGCGTACAACTTGAGAGGCCCCTCTCACTAGATTTGGCTATTTTTTTAATGTTTGTAATAGTCCGAATAATGTTTAAAAAAAACTGAAAACGTTGTCGTATAAAATTTGGCATTCTAGTTAATTTAAGGGGTTTTACTAAATAGACAAAAATTCAATAATTATATATGACGGCGCGTGCTGTTCGTGCTGGTTGAGTCTGGACATGGTGTTTAATGTTTTGTTTATGAAAAATATAATTGCAAACTTTTTATATTATGATTGTCAATATTGTCTTTGGAGCGGCTTCGGCCGCATGAAGTTGAAGAGATGTCATCTTTCAAAAAAAGTCGGTTTCTGGTAATTGCGAAATTGATAGAGACATCGAAACTCATCGGCTCCGTTAATTATTTGTAATCATGTAATATTTAATTGTGTATTTGATTATTACATGTAACTCTTTGAAACATTCGTATTAGTAAACGTTATACTTCATATTTATTTTGGTGGAAATGTAATTTCCATTCTCCATCTCTTATTTTGTGTGTAAACACAAAATGGTCGATGATATCAACGAAGCAAAATAGCGAATTATTATAGTATTCCGTTTGGCAGTCCGATATATATATATATTATAAAAAAAACAAAACAAAACTATTCTGTCAGTGTATATACTGTCACAAATCAAGGAGTTTTGATTCGTTATAGTATACAGCTAAAGTAAAAATACAATTTTAAAGCGGCCTCTGACAAGGGAACTATGTGCTTTTATACGTAAACAAGAAAAAATTAAAAGCACTCAGGCGTATTTTTGATGGATGCGGAGACCTAATGGATAGTCAGAGCACAAAATTCGATTATGGATTTTGCGACGTGCGCTAATGAAGAGTGATGGACACTTTTGCTAGTCTAGACAAACAACCTGATGAATTTAAGTAATACAGCATTGCTTATTGTAGAAATTTCAAATGGCAGCACAATAAAACTTTTCATTAGGAGTTCCATTTCTTTTTATATTATATGGGGCAAACGAGCAGACTGGTCACCTGATGGTAACTGACTACCTTCGCCCATTGACACCTACAACTCAAGAGTCGCAAGTGCGTTGCCGGCTTTTGAGATGGGAGTACCCTCTTTTCTTTGTTGGTTTGAAGGTCGTATCGCTCCGGAAATACCGCAGGCGACACTTTGTTCCAGAGATTTGTTGTGCGAGTCAAAAAGTTTTACATGTATTTGGCAACCAAGCACAGGGCACTTTAAAGCCATAAGCATTAAAAAAAATATATATAACAGTATTGTTTCTTTTGAGTGCAATAAAACATTGTTGTATTTTTTGTGCTCTATGCTTCTAATTCTTTATTGTCTTTGATCGTAAGGGACGCCATCTTAAACACTCCTATTTTTTCAAGTGAGCATGTGTGCCATTATTTTCGCAATAAATATTTTGCCGCTGAAACTGCTGTGTTTCTTTTAAAGTCCTAACAGTTTCATTAAGCAAATACAATTCGCATATACGTAAAGACATTCGGTATTAAAGTAACTATATTATTATATATTTTTTAAAAGAATACTAATAACGTGGGTCGCAAATTACTTGTATTCTTGTTGACCTCTCCAGCTAAGCTAAGTGCTTGTGTTAAGAGTGGGTTCACGTCGGTAGTGCACTGGGTGGGGTTCGAACCCGCAACCACTTGATCGCAAGTCCGACACCTTAGCCATTACGCTACCGCCGCTTTATTATTACTATTGTTTAATTGTGATTAAAACCACTTGCTCTTATCCCACGAAGTTGAAAAGTTATATGTTGGTTCAGTTTCGATGACAATGCATTTTTATAATAAAACATCGTGTAACCAAAAAAAGGTATTGTACCTTATTAATATTATCGCGATTAAATGCCGAGTTACACGTCTCATTAGCATGGTCTGATTTTGCGCCCAGGAATGACTCCAGACGAGGGAACTCCTCAACGGTCAACGATAGAGGCATGAAAGTTTATATACGCATTAAATTTGACTGGTCTGTTGTAAAGTTCACTATGACCTGGCTGCTGCGCCCAGGATAGTCTCCAGACGAGGGACCTGATGTACTGATGTATAGTGTTGAATGCACATGATGGTGCAATGGTAAAAGTGGTGACCTTGCCACTACTTGTTAGGGGTTTTATTCCCGCACGATATTATGTACGAGTAATGGCAATGGCGTTCTGTTGCCGCATTTAGACTTATAGTCGGTGTATTATGCGTTTAGATATCGCTGCTTAGGACAGCTAGCCTAGCTCCTTCCAGAAGCACAAAAGCCTTCTGAATCGTTCACAGGCTTCTAGGAGTGACCTTGCACCCGCGAGGATACTGCCCGTTGTGTGGTAACTCCCACGCACTCCAGGATAACATGGGTGGCTGTTTCCACTTTAAATATGGTCATACTGTCTGTCCTACGGCAATATACTGATGTAAATTTTGTACTCCTTTATACCTCTTGACAAGACCGCAGTAGCAGCATAGGTTATTGCATGAAATTCGCATTAAAATATAGAGCTGTGTGGGCCTAGCGCCAGTGAAATTTTTATGTTTAGGTCTTGTGAGAAAATTCTAGTTCCATTCCGTGGTCCCATCTTGAAACCGTCTGTGTAGACCCTAACTTCATTTATGCAAGATAGATCTAGGTCATTTTCATGTAGTTGTATTTGGTACCTTCTTTCAAAGATGTGTTGCTTTTGGATCCTGTTATTGATATTCCCTTATTTTGAAATGAGGACCCTCTCGGTTGTACCACAGTCCCAGGTATTTGAGTCTGGTGACTGTCATAGCTGCTTCTTGTTGTATATATTGGGAGCCACTTTAAGGGCAGCTGTGGGAGTAGTGCGCATGCAACCTGTGACAGCAGAACATGCAGTGAGTCTCTAAAATTGCTGTAGTTTGTTGAAGCTAGATACATATTTTTAAATCGTTAATTGTAAATATTAAATTTTACTTCAAAGAGAGCCTGGATAATACTAAATTTACGGACGATGACAATGATGGTTACAGTAAATTTGCCTTGTGCCAAGGTGTGTACAACTTCTGAACTGAATAAGCTTCTTGAATATATAAAATATTACTGATTTTTTTTTAAGATATGTATAATAATCTAAACATAAACAATTACACAATTCCAAGTATCGAGATGCAATGTAAATTAGGGGAACGGTCACCACTTCTGAAAATTGCTGAATTTTATTTTATTTTTATATTTTATTAAGAATACCAAGAGCAATACATATAAATAACACAAACACAATAAAATAATAAAGCAAGGCCAATGACAGGAGTTCCTAAATATAGCACTGAAGGAATAATTCGGTCAATGAACGAAAAAACAAGAAAAGTTAAATAAACAAAAGTATATGAAAAATTACAGTTTTAAAGACAGTCTTTTATCTTAGTACAGCCTGCTAAGAGAGCGTTCATGTAACTTATATACGAAGACGCGAGCATTCGCCCGTCGCAGCAGTCGTCTCCTCGCAAGTACCAATATGTATGTATGTGAAATATACATTTTGTTCAAGAAGTCATTGAACCCAACACTACATGTCTATCGATATTATTGCAAACCCGAGGCTTTAACGTTTACTTCCTTACTTACTTTATTTACTTACTTTAACGTTACAATTTACAGACGCTACGATGACCCTTCACTACGGGCAATTCTTGAGTTCGTTTGCACAGTACAAGGGGTACAACAGGGGTTCAACTTATACTTTTTAATAAAAGCATTTATGCAACAATGCTAGGATAAAATGGAATGAAAAACTCCAAGATATAAGCAAAGTTCTCAGTGTTATTGAAACATCGGGTCAATAAAATATATCATGCTTTATTAATATTACCATGCCTGAATAAATGTCACTATTTTATATATGAACTAAAAAACGTAATAAATGTCTGTTAGAGATCGCTTTTATTTGCGATAAGACCCTCCATTTTACCTAACATTAAGATTAAATTTAAGATCTATTGTAATTCTATAAATGGTGTACACTGAAGAATATTCTATCTATCTAGAACCCCTCTCACAAATGTGGGTACGAACTTGTGGTAAAAGTTAAAAATATAGGAAATAATAAAATTCTTTTGCTATCATATGGGATATGGCCATGCTTCGGCACGTACGGGCCGGCTCCACCGGAGTGATACCACGACCTCACAGAAACCGGCAGTGAAGCAATGTTTACATGGCTTTTCGCCGTGTGAGTGAGTTTACCGGAGGCCCTAACCCTTCCCTCTCCCCCTTCCCCTCCTCTCCCCCTCTTCCCCCCTTCCCCTACTCCCACCGTAAAGGCCGGCAACGCACTTGTGACTTTTAGTTTGAAGGTGTCCATGGGCGGCGGTAGGCACTTATCATCAGATGACCCGTCTGCTCTTTTGCTCCCTATAATATAAAAAAGTCAAGGTACAATAAAAAAAATGCTTACAATATAGGAACTCCGGTATTCCATTTATTTTATATTTTTTACAATTAAATATAGTTAATAAATTGGATAATTAATTTAGAATATTATTAAATTATTTGTATTTTGGTATATTCCATTGATGGAATTCAACCACTCGTAACTGAACAATCACACGTCATCATCATTACCACCATCACCGGAATTTGGGCCTCTGATAAAGACTTCTACAATTATCAATATTATGTCACCTTCAGCCATCATGATATTCACTTATACACAGCAATATTTACCGCGTAATAGCAATTAATTATTCAAAATATTTTCTTTTTAAACTAAAGTTACTATGAACCAATATTAGTCAATATTCTGTCCATAAAAACTATTATGTAAGTACATAGGTAATATCTCATGCTTAGACAAACTTAGCTTTAACTTATAGTATATTCAGAAATCAAACTTACTACCAGCGCGGTGAACAAGTTAAGTCTAGTTTTCAACAGCGATAAAACAAAAAGGGACAAAGTACAGGAGCTCCGCCCAGATGCGCAGTGGTCTTTCGCGCCGACAGAAGAGGACGGAAATCTGCCAGAATAGTCTGGCAGGATTTCCTATTCAGTCATCACTTTTCCACGCGAAATAATCCTTACGGGTGACAATTGAATGTCGAACTAGTTAAAACTTTTGTTTATCGTCGAAGCGAAAACGAGAAGTTAATCTTTAGACAACACTTACAAATTTGATGAATAAAGCAAAATTGTCCTCATTGAATTTCGTCCGCCAACGTGACATTAACAAGAGAATTTAAATATACAGAGTGAGTTTCAAGACAATTAATTTTTTTAAACCTACACGATTCGCTCCTTGTAAAAGGGTCTAAACAACTTAATTTATAGAAACATAAAATACGATATGTGTTCTTAATGTGTACGTTTACGAATTTAAGCATTATATTTAAGTTTTTAATTATTTATTTTTTTAGGGGGCAAACGAGCAAACGGGTCACCTGATGGTAAGTGACTGCCGCCGCCCATGGGCATCTGCAACTCAAGAGTCACAAGTGTATTGCCAGCCTTTAAGGTGGGAGGAGGGGAAGGGGAGGAAGGGGGGAAGAGGTAGGGTGCGGGTTTTAATGGCATTTTTATTATTATTTTGGTTAAGTGTGTATACAATTGCAACAGTCACTCACACGTTAGTGTCCTGTCCAGATAAAATATAACACTTCCGTAGTAGTGATGCTGGTTATATTAACCACGGTCTTCTGCAGGTGTTTAAGAGTATCTACATATATATTTATACGTGGAGATTTGTTTGTACCCTTGTTTTAGTAAGTTTGGCACACTTAGGAATGTAAAATTTTGAATGATTCAAGTTTATATGTAGGAGTGCAGAAAACTAAATTTAAACGATATGTGTTACACGTTTAAAGCTAAAACGTCCAGTATATATATTGACCTGTCATGGTTCGGCAAGTCTAAACAATGACGGTTCAAGTTACACTAGATAACTAAACTAGCAGTTCCCGCGTGGCTTCGCTCGCGTGTACCTACGTATTTATTTATTTATATTTATTGGGATCTCCGACAAGGAATACACCTTACATGCTATATTAGGTTTACAAAAATAATGAGTTAATGTGTTTCCTTAATTACAGGAGACCACATTAATAAATTATACATATTATATTTGCATATTTTGCACGGAACCTAATTCTTTTCCAAAATAAAAGAACCCTAAGTTAATTCTTATAACTTCAGTTGTCTGCCAGTGAAAGTCCTGTGGAAATCGGTCCACGCGTTCCGGAGATTATCCGGAACAAACAGACATACAAAAAAATTTAAAACTGATTTTTAGGCATATGTATCGTGCAAGTAACGGTATTAGCTTAAAAAAACATTATTTTGACATTACAAACATACACTTCAATTTTATTTATTTGTGTTGATGAATTAAGTAATTTATTTCATAACAATATACATTGTGTTGAAAATTGGTAGACGAATTGAATTTTTTTAAACATTTCATTAGAACATATTATACATTACATAAAAAAATATTAAATTAGATCGATAGAGATTAGACAGATTAAAGTTGACTACCAGGCGACCGCTGGAAATAGGTAAAGTTTATATAACAAATGCCTGCCTGCCTATGTTCTATTTATTTAACATATAAAATTAACCTTAAATAGCTCCATAATCCACGCGTAAAACACTAACACTTTTGTGAACTAAATACTAAAATTCATAAATTTATCAATAGGTAGTAATTTGGTCACTATAAAATAAATATAAAATAACTATTTATACGTGCATCATTTGTTTTTTTAAAGGTGCATAACTTAAAAGTATAGTTATGTATAGGGTTATAGAGCCGACAATTTAAGGTAATAAAAATATTCAGTTTGTAATGGTAGGTCTCATACGGATTGCATTAAAGATCACCTTACTAGGAATATGTCAACTTCGGTAAAGGTGACGTATCGTGTTCACGGTAGCGTAAAGATGCTCTGTAGCATGAAACACTCTCGTTAACTTTAAGCAGTGACTGCATACTGTGGAAATAGGGACAGAATTGAATGAACTAAATAGATTGAACGATTGAATGTTAGAATATATTTAAAGAAATTTAAATAACATTGTTTTTTTATTTATTATTATATATACTATCACAATTAGTTTTTTGCCTGTTCTTCTCCATAGGATCTACGTTTTGGAACAGGCAACTAGCTTTACGACGTTCTTATACTGCCTGACTCCTCATGACAATTCAAAAATACCTACAATGGGTTTACTTGAAATAAATAATTTTGATTGATTTTAATTTTTATTGATTAATTTAATAAAACACGCATTTCATTCAGATTTAACAAAGTAGTTTTTCACTTTTTTTTACATTGTAAATTTAAAAAAGAAAGAATGAAAGAAAGAAAAAATATTTATTCAGAACAGAATATTCAGAATTATAAATCTTAAATTACTGCGGGCCTGAAAAGGTAACCATCTCAGCATAATGCTGCACCTAACGCTGGTTTTCAGATGGCGCCTCTTAAAGGGACGTCACGTACGTTTAGGCATAATTCAAAATTAATTATTTAGTTACTAACAAAAACATAGTAAAAATTGTTACATTTAAAATATATGTATAAATACACATACATACATACATATATATATATATATATCTATCTATATATCTATATATATATCATATATATATATATATATATATATATATATATATATGTATGTATGTGTGTATGTGTATATTTGCTACTATCACATATATACATATCTACACACATACACATATATAACAATTATATTCATATTACCCAATAGCCTAGTTAAGTTTAACAATGGCAAATTAAATAATAGATTGGATACGGTTTTAACGTATAGTGTTCGTATACTCTTTGGTTATATGGCTTTATCTTAAATCCAAAGAGTAAAGTAATACTACTACTTAAATCATTATCTATGCTCCCGCGCAGAATGACGACTGACGCCAGCCTAGTGACAGCTAAACAGCGAGTTAGGTACATTCATAAACTATCATAAGCAAAAGCATTGGTCTAATTCTGTTATATAACATGAAACTAAACGTATGATTAATTAATCAACACAAAAATCAATAAAATTTAAGTGTCTGTTTGTAATGTAAAAATAATAGTTTTTTTTAAGCTCATACAGTTATTTGCACGATATCTATGCCTAAAAATCAGTTTTTAATTTTTTTTAGTTTTAGTCTGTCTGTCTGTTTGTTGCGGCTAATCTCCGGAGCTTATGGACCGATTTCCACATCACTTTCCCTTTCAGATAGCTGGTGTTATAAGGAGTAACTTAGGCTACTTTTATTTTGGAAAAATAATTATGGTTCCAACCAAAATATATAAATATGTACACAAGAGCGAAGCCGCGCGGGAACTGCTAGTTTAAGCATTTAAAAAGAAGTGCCTGTTGGCCTACTGGTTAGTAATACTAACTGTTGAGCCAGAGTTCGTGGGTTCGATTCCCACCCAGAACAATTAACTGTGTGACGAGCACGATTTTTTTTTCTGTTTCTGGTTTTCAAATTACACCCAGTAATTTGTCTATAACATGTATGTATATAGTAATATATGTAAAAATATGTTTATCAGCAGTCTGGCTGACCATAGTACAGGCTCTGTCTATTTTGGGATCAGACGGCCGGGTGTGAGATAAGTCGAGGTATGATTATTATTATTAAATTAATTTATTTTTTAGTCGTTGACATTACATGCAATGTAACTGCTACGGTAGCCGTTTATTGCTTCGTAATAACTTTCATAGTTTCGATTGAGATATATATGTATTGAGACTTTACACCAGATCGTCGATATCTGTCTTACTGCGAAGAGCGGTTTTCAGACAGCTTCTAAAAATTCACTTTTAAAGGAACTATACTAACTGAAAATACACTTACTTTAATAGTACAAACAAAAAACTTATCACTACATATTATTAAACAAAGTCTGTCTGTCTGTCTGTTCGCGATAAACTGAAAATCTACTGAACGGATTTTCATGCGGTTTTTACTCATTTGTAACCGTGTGAAGCCGGGGCGGGTTGCTAGTATTTGATAATATGATATGTATTTCTTTTATGTACAATATTTAATATAAAATGAATTTTAAAGTGTAGGCGGAGTTAGCGATCCGTATATTGTACTTTAAATTGTAACGTAGTATTATAATCAAACTCTTATATTTTAAAACATTTTGCTTCCAGGTTTTGAGAAGAAATTATTTACCAATAAAGACGCACGATGAGCTTTTTTTATTTAAACCCCAAAATTGCATCCGAAATAAAGTGGCATAATGAATACAATTGTGGATATACAAGGATTCAAAACAGATACAAACGATTTCATACCGAAAGAGATAGCAATACAATGCACTAAAGAGGTTCTAGTCCTTTTGATCAAGCCACCGTACCCTTACCACGAGTTATCGACAGTAGAGAAAATGACTGTCGATTGGATAGAAAAGCATAGACAAATATTTTGGGAAGGAGGATTTATTCATTATAGAGACTATAGAAATTGCATAGCATTTTTGAGAAATAAGAACATTTATGTGAAAGGTACTGAGAAGAGAACTTGGCTAAAAGACATGTTAGAGGACGAGAGCGATGACGTCAGTTACTGTATGAGGGGTGTTCAGAACAAATTTCATAATTTAGAAGATTTTGGTTGTCCTTCCTTCTCTAATTTGTATGAAATATACAAAGGCTCCAATATTGAACGGTGTATTTATCATCCAAGAAATTGTGCTTTCACCAATGTTCATTATTTATTAAAATGGAGTACTGATAATAACCTTTTTAGTAGATGTTAATAAACCATATTTTTATACTACTTATTAATAATGAGTATTAAAAAATGGTATCGCCCAGCGCATGGAGATTGGACAACAGTACTGACCTGCAGAAACAATAGTTTGCCAGTACTAACAGACAGACAGTAGATATCCTGGCATCATTTTGGAAAATATTGTAACTGAAAGTTCTGTCGTAATTACCAGCAAGTAACATGCAGCATGCCGAGTGTCTGCTGTTTGCGGATGACCTTAAGGTGTATCGGTCTGTTGCAAGGGGATATAGATCGGGTAGTGCAGTGGAGCAATACTAACAAGCTTAATTTTTACTCCGACTCCGCTGCACTACACGTATAGAATGAATGATGCATTGATTCAAGTGACTTAGGGGTGGAGATGGTACCAGAGCTAACGTTCCGTAAGCATATTGTTTATATCTGCGGAAAGGCGTTTAGGAATTAAGCTTTCATCCAACTTACTTACCAACTTACTTCAATTTGCTCCCTTGTCGCGCGCCATACGGATTATCAACGTAGTGGCTACATATATAGACATTTACAATTGTAGCCTACCGAAATTTACAGAAGTAGCACAAAATTGCATTATTTCTGAAATATAATAGATTTATAGTAATTATTTTTATGAATATTAATTGTTTATAATCATTTATTTTAATTAGTTGTAAGCTTGCAATATTGCCTTGGGAGTTTTCCTGTAATAATATTGTAGATTTATCTAAATAAATAAATAAAAAAAAAATAAAAAAACAGCAACGTAGTAGTTACATTGCAAAGCAAAATATTGTTATTTCACTCAATAGATATCCCGCCATGTCCCGCACTGAATCACCCAAAGGTTGACTGGTAGGTAATGCCATGCGGCATTAAGTCCGCCCCGTGTGCAATGTTAAATGCGGGAAATACTAAATAAAAATAATAATAAAAAAAATATCCTTAGTAATAAATGTTTGGGGTTATTGTGCAAATGGCAATGACTGACTGAAAGTATGTAACTCACAGTTGTAATATATGTATATAAAGGTAAAATGTGATTTTGTTAATTTAAGTTTTAATTTATTCTGATAGCTTATATATAAAATATTTAATGTAAATAAAAACGAGAATAAAATTATTTTATTATATTATGTTATATACTAATTGTTTTTCAAATTCTTGAAAAATATCCCATTTTATACGTTTCGGATAAGATTAATTTATGAATTCCAGCTGTAAGTAAAAGAGTTTAAAAAAAATACACCAGTAGGAGACAATCTGAAAATATATTTATTAAAAACTAAACGGTTTTACTCACGTTTGTATTTCCCCGTTTTTAATAAATATGAATACCACTCACGAAAGTTGTTATTGTAACAATCTGAAAGTATGTCAGATGTAGAAAAGGATTTAGGGATTTCCCCTCTAGAGAAAAAAAAAACTGCCCACAGTGTCTATTGGTCCCACGCGTCTTAATCAGTTGAGTACATTACATCATAAACCCGTAAATTCATAATAATGTACGAGCTATTTTAGTAGAAATAGTTTTTTACTAAGCGATAGAAGTATTGCCAACGGAATAAAATGTTTACTGGCAGGCAGAAGCTTTACTGGAACTCTACTCACCTACCTTTAATCTGCCTTGCCTTCTAATATTATACTCCAGTTGTTTTGTATAAACTACAAAATATTTCAAACATGTGTAAGTTACAAAAGTAAAATCGATATAACTTTATGATAATTCTCGTTAACTTTACTTACGATATCATCCCTTCATTAACTTCTTAAGATAAATATCAGCATAAACAATATTCATAGCTTATAAGGCTTCAAAAGCAGAAGCTAAAAAAGTACATCTCTAAATGAAAAGGTAGGTTCAAATGTTCTTCAAAGATATTATAAGCCTAATTAAAACTTATATTTGAATTTTCGTCTAAGTTAACTTGTGATTTTGACCGTTATTTGGCGTGGCATATCTCTATAATGTTCAAAATCATTAAACATTATATAAATATTTTTAAATTGTATATTTGGGCTGATTTGATAAGTTTTATAAATTTGGGCAAACATAGAAGAAAGAATAATCCGTACTATATGGAATGCATTAACAATTATATATATATATATATATATTATGTGCAGTCCAACTTGAGAGATAGGATAGTAGAACCTTACTGTGATAAACGTCAAATATACTACGTTCATGCATAGTTAAGAGCTACGCTTTTGCTACCCTAAGCAATCTTTTTACTTCTTGATAGGTCTTAACTACCACTTTCTCCTTCATATGTTGTTTAAAATTCTTCTAGGCCTTCCTCGTCTTCTCTGAGAGAGAGAGAACAGATTGGCAGTATTTGAGATGTGATGCGGGAAGTTCTACTAATCGTAAATGAAGAGAGACAATTATTAAAAACTATATACGCATAGATAACAGAAGGGGGATTACTATTTCATATTAATAGAATCAGTAAAGCTATCGATTCGTCACCCTCTTCCATCAGACGCAGTAAGGTGGGCTAATAGACGGCTAAAAGCCTCCCTCTGTGCCGCAAATAATCAGCTGCACGCCCGATCTGAGCTTTAACAAAATTAAAATTGGCTTTGTCATGCAGTTTTAGTCTTATATTTGAATAGACAAAGAGTGACTTTTGTATACACATTGGGCTCTCAAAAAATTAATTTGTATAAATCCTTTGTTGTCTGTACACCACAAACGCAGTAGATTTATGATTTTTCTAAATCAAAACTGAACTTTAACCCTCTGTTTCTGTGTTATAGTTGATTCTGTATATGACTACAAATTAATGTAATCATTACATATTATAAAACAAAGTCCCTCGCTGCGTCTGTCTGCTCGCGATAAACTGAAAAACTATTCAACGGATTTTCACGTGTATTTTACTAATAGAACTGAAAAACTATTCAACGGATTTTCACGTGTATTTTACTAATAGACAGAGTAATTCATGAGAAAGATTTAGGTGTATAATTTGTTAAAATTTTGTATTAATTGATTGAAATATGTTGATAATTGTTGAAGATGTCTCTGCTACCCGTGCGAAGCCGGTACGAGTTGCTAGTACTGAAATAATTATAGTTCTATTCCAATTATATGTTAAAAATGTGAAGTCTTTGTCGTTGACTCCGTTTGTCTGACTTTTATTAGATTGTCACAATCGGAAATTAGTCATAATAACTAGAGATCATTCATTAATTGTAAAAGTTTTATTTTTTTGAGGAGTATAACTTGAACTGTCATTGAATAGGTTTTTGTACCCGCTGATTAAGTACATATTGATTATTATAAATTTTAGTTTTCTGCACTTCTACATATAAAGTCACCGTTTACCATCATGAGTCAAAGTCAGTATCCAATAGAATGTAATCGGATTATATTTAGCTACAGCTCAAAAATATGTTGAAAAATTAACTACTGGTTAGGTTCTATCACAGGTTAGACCACCTACATACCTACCTTTTTTTTCAAAATGTTTAAAATTAGAAGATATGTAAAAAATATGATAATACTATTTTAATTTTTCTGGCCTTGTCGTGTTCTAAAAAAGATAACTTCTTTGAAATATAATATCCTCGTTCCATGATATAATATTATTTATGTATTTACGGGAATTAATGCGATCACGAAAAGGCATTACATACCTCTGAATTGACTGACGTTTCGACCAGGTTGCACTGGCCGTGGTCACAGGCTGACTGGCTCAGCGGTACACGCCCTCCGTCGTCGACATCGTGAGGTAGAAGGTTCTTCGCTTCAGATTTTTTTCTGTTATGTGGAATTATGTGGTAGGTATATGTAAAATTGTAGAAACAAAAAATTACTAAGACATCATTTTTAGGGTTCCGTTCCTGAAAGTAAAACAAAGAACCCTTATAGAATCACTTTGTTGTCCGTCTATCTGTCTGTCTATCTATCAAGACACTTTTTCTCAGAAACCCATGGACGCATGAAGTTGAAATAAACATCAACTATTTATGTCAGTCATCCCTTGAAGCTATAAAAAATCAAGCTTTTAAGTCATGCGTTGACTGATCAAAAGATACGGCCATTAAGCCTTAGATTTTAACAAATTTGAATCATGAAATTTGGTAAGAAGCAAGGTCTGACAGCACAAGTAAAGAAAAAAATCTTAAGGTCGTTAATTTGTAGTTATATCACATAAGAAAATAGTTTTTATGACTACAACTTATATTTTGTGGTTGTAAAGTTGACTTTGTCGTACATCGCAACCGCAAAGTTAAGTTTGTCTTTTGTTAAAGAGGGGCAAAAATCGTCGAGAAATGATTCCTGAGATGGACGCACTACCTACATACAAATTTGTTTACTTACGGAACCCTCGGTGCGCGAGTCAAACTCGCACTTGTCCGGTTTTTACACAGTATATAATACGCTACACTCCTCTACGATAATCGTAGCGGCGTAGACCCGTAGCATATACGAGCAGTATTTGAGATGGAACGTAATGCTCATAGAATTTTTGGAGAGCCTTTTATTTCCGATATGATATAATATACTAAGGTCATTTGGTGGTTTGAAGGCTGATGCCTACTATCCGTTATGCCCTTTAAATAAAACTAATGCGGTCAAAGAAAGTAAAAGACCGAAATATGTCTTTAACGTTATAAGGACATATAATGCAATCATAAAACTAGTTACTGAACTGAATTTCATAGATATCAATTGACTTTTTATCATAGTTGTAAACATTACGTATAATGAATGCTGTAAGCTTTTATAATGTATGTATATATAAGAGATATGATGTCGTGATAAATGTAAAGAACACAACTGTGGGGGAGCCATGCTTCATCACGTATGGGCCGGCTCGACCGGAGTGATACCACGACCTCGCCGAAAGTACTCTTTCCCTCCTCGTACTCTTCCTCTTCCCCCACTTCCCCTACTCCAACCGTAAAGGCCGGCAACGCACTTGTGCCTCTTGAGTTGCAGGTACCATCAGGTGACCTGTCTGCTCGGTTGCCCCCTATACCATAAAAAAGAACAATGTTACATATGTATATTGTTGATGCTTCTTAATAAATAAATGAAAATTTAAAAAAAACTTCTACGCGGGCGATCTACAGAATCATGTCCAGGATCACTACAGATAAATAGACGTTGGCAGTTGTCTCCTACCAATGCGAGGGTCGTACAGTTCTAAAGTAATACCACTAAGTTTAAAGCAAATGGGTAAGAAGGAAAGAAATGTATTTATTTTATGAAAAATTAGTGAACATAGTAATTGTTTAAATAGTAAATTATACACACTAAACTGTACTGAAAGAGCTTTTGGAATTACATCACAAAGAAACCACCACTTTAAATCTGTCTTCTATAAGATAATATTCAATATATGAATTTCAATATTATTTTCGCAACCAGAAATAAGCAACCCGATTCGACGAATCTATTACTACTTTCCAGCAAGCAATCAGCAAACCCGTGATGCAATAGTAGAATTTAAATGACAATGTGACGTGGCGGTCGAGAATTTCGCTGCTACGTCAGAGATCGTGAGCTCGCATCGCGAATGAATTTGTCTTTTTGCGTGAAGGTGGTAGATTTTAACAACCAATTCGAGTATCCTTTGGGAACCGTCCCTTTTCTAGATGACGCTATCCGTTTAGTAGTTAAAACTGAAAGCGTAACAAAGAAAGTTACGTTCACATTTATTTTCATCACTTAGTTAGTGAAACTAATTCTGCACGTCGTACTCAGTGACTACTCCGCTGAGTAATCACTATAACTGATGAATTAGTCACTATAGGAATGAGAATCACTATATTTTGACGTGGGAGAGTCATGCTTCGGCACGTATGAGCCGGCTCGATTCCGCTCGATACCACGGCCTCACAGAAAACCGGTAGTGAAGCAATGCTTGCATTGCATTTCGCCGCGTGAGTGAGGTTACCGGAGACCCTAACTCTTCCCTCTCCCCTATTCCCGTCCTTCCCCTCTCCCCTCTTCCCACTTTTTCCCCCGTCTCCCTCTTCTCCTACTCCTACCTTAAGGGCGGCAATGCACTTGTGACTCTTGAGTTACAGGTGCCCATGGGCGGCGGTAGTCATTTACCATCAGGTGACCCATCTGCTCGTTTGCCCCCTATACCATAAAAAAAAAATATGTATATGTACATTGTATTATACTCGCTGGAGAAGTTGCTGCATTCTCCGTTGCAGTACACCTTGGAAACCCTGTGCCTCTTATGCGTTAAAAAGAAACAAACACTCACCTGGACAGACTGAGGATGGAAAGGACAGATAGGTTTACTAACGTTTCAAACAAATATCAAACTCTTCATCGGAAAATTCGGATTTAGAATATATTTTTTAACCGGCGAAAAAAGAGGAGGTTCTCAATTCGACCGTATTTTTTTATTTTTTTTTTATATCTGTTCAGCCCTCACTCCTTTATTTATGAACCGATTTTGATTATTCTTTTTTTGTTAGATAGGGTATACCTCAAGGGTGGTCCCATGTCAAGGAAGTCAGGATCTGATCATGGGATCCTGATAAAATTTAGAGAAACCCTCGAAAATTGTAGGAACGAATACTGTTTCAATATTTTTAATTACTGTATCAGGTACTTCCGTTTAGAAATCATCACATCATGTAGCTGAGCTGATGATGAAAAAAAAACATAAAATAAAAATCTTTTTAACAAAAAATTTAACCGACGAAAAGAACTAAAAAGCAAAAAATAAATAAACCTTAAGTCTTAAGTATTCAGCTTATTTACATAAACTATCTAATTTTATATAAACTTATTTTGAGTCGGCGCCAAATAATAAAATGATTAATTACTTACGTAGGTACAAATACAATTTGATATAGAATAAAGGAACGTGGAAGGCATGGTTTAGGTTCGTTCATACATCATTTGTTCAGAAAGTAAGATGCTTTAAATGTTTCTCAAAAAATACTTGTCTATTCATCAGCAGCTATTTGGTTCCCTTCCTTGTCCCTACAATTGTTTTATATGTGAGGAGAATTACTTTAAGTAACACGTTCACCACACATAAAATAATTGTGCCAGTAATTTTTTCAATCCTCGAAGCACTTCTGATTTTCACTTTTTGGTATGGTCTTGAGTTCTTCTAATGATGCGGTCCTTTATATATCTAAAAAACAAACTAATTAATAGTTTGTTCCTAGGCTTCTTGTTGTCTAAAGCGGCGGTAGCGTAATGGCTAAGGTGTCAGACTTGCGATCAAGTGATCAAACCCACTCCTAACACAAGCATTTAGCTTAGCTGGAGGGGTTAACAAGAATACTAGTAATGTGTTGTGTTGTAATGTTACTAGTATTCTTTATTAAAAAAAAATCTTAATTTTCAAACTACGTAACTCCACAATTTTTTGATTTTGATTGCAATAACTCGTATTTTTTTTATTTTGTTCACTTTTTTTTCGATTTCCAAAAAATAAAACTACCTACTTCGTAAATCCATTAAACAAGCTTAACAAGTACGTAACGTAATCATAAAAGTACATTCAATATTTAAATGTAAATAAAACTGTTTGTCTACGTTTTATATTTAGGTATTTAATAAAATTATGTTTGAAAATTAAGCATATGCTAAATAATTGATAATGACAACATAATAGACGCGTACCAACATAATAAAAAATCGAAATAAAAAATTAAATGAACGTAGACCGTGAAAATCACCTTTTTA
Organism: Callimorpha dominula; assembly: GCA_949752705.1. Classification (NCBI taxonomy): domain Eukaryota; kingdom Metazoa; phylum Arthropoda; class Insecta; order Lepidoptera; family Erebidae; genus Callimorpha; species Callimorpha dominula. Next base: position 5,211,397 of record OX457000.1, on the reverse strand, counting down.
ACACATCTCTTATACCTATGTAGGTATGAATGTACATTTGAATAATGGTAGACGGTAGACATCACCTAACAAGCAAAACAATTTGTAAAGAGGGAAATTATTTTAGCTGTTGGTATTTTCCATCTCTAACTTAATTTACGGCGCGGGCCAAACTGCAAACAATTTGCACCGTATTCCGATGAAAACTTATCTCCCGTTTCTCTAACCAGGTTACTTGCGGTCTGTGAGTTTTGCTAGGTGGATCTCGGCTGCAAAACCCCTACTACGAACTCACTTTTGAACTTTTTAAACATGAAGTTGATGTGAAAACCGTCTCAATGTCAGCTAAAGAACTAAATGGACAAATAATAACTTTTTAGGGTTCCGTACTTCGAAAGGAAAAACGGAACCCTTATGGGATCACTGTGTTGTCCGTCCGTCCGTCTGTCTGTCAAGACCCTTTTTCTCAGGAACGCGTAGAGGTATCAAGCTGAAATTTATATCAAATAGTCAGGTCTACTGTCCCTTCGAGCTGTGAAAAAATCGAACTTCTAAGCCAACACAATCAAAAGATACAGCCGTTTATGCCGCAAATTTTCGACACTCGCAAGGGAAGCAACCCTTGCGAGTGACGAAAATTTACAGGGTAATTCCCGTGAACTCAGGATCTTGAAATTTGGTATTTATTCCTCAATTCTACATAGTCTTAATTCACATAGATAAAGTTATGCTGAGTGAACTGAAGGGTTGCGGGTTTAGGTCAATATTTTTGAAGTAGATTAGAAATAGAAGCAGAAGTACTTTCATCAATGAAAATTCACTTCAAACACAAGTGTATAGATATCTAAATAATAGGAGTTGACAAAACACATAACATTATAGAGGAATAGAGATATCATATTAGTTATTATTATGCACTAGTAAGAGTTCGTGTTGCTAGTTCCAAGAATATCTTATGCCAAATATTGACATCCACATCCCTGATTTCTGTTATTCCAAGTTCCCGGAATGTCTAATTCTGATGTGAGTAATTCATTGTAACGTTAAAACAGTTATTTATGGTTAAGTAAAGCAAGCATTGTGAGGATAAAAATGTTTTTATTAAAGGACTAAGTATTAATCAAAACACAGAGTCTCATTAAATCCTAATTTATTTGGGCTTTAGATGTACCTAGGGCTATGACGAGGTAGCGAGCACTACGAGGTAGTGACGAGGTAGCTTAATATCATCATCACTTGATTCATGCACCTATACAATTATATATGTATATAAGTGATGCGGCTGGTTAGTTGATAATACGTGAACATCATCATTTAGGCCACCAGATGCCATGATTTTCAAGAAGACCGGTTGGAAGCGGCCTGCATATGGATATGCATATGGCCTGCATGCATGGGAATGCAGTTGGAGGATGTACTACGCTGCGCTTTTCGGTCCATAGTCTCGACAAATTTCCGGCCCCATCGGCCATCTGTTCTTCGTCCTATGTGCCCTGCCCACTGCCAAAAATAAACAGAATCACGAAACAGCTTCTGACATCGTGTTCAGGATCTTGCTGCAGTGAAATAAAACCTTTGACAAAAACTTGTAAAGTGAGGATGATGAGTTAAGAAATAGGGCTTTCCATTATAATCAAGATTGTTTCATGCCCCCGAAAACTTTTAGGAATTGAAACATTTTAATATTTAAATGATTGGTGATTTTATATATATGCAAAAGAAATCGAGTTCTTTGAGTTGTGTTTTTTGTTTGAAAGAAAGAAAGAAAGAAAAAATATTATTCGTAACTTAGAAATAATATTATTTCTAAGTGACGGATAGAAGAAAGCGCTTACAGTACGACGTGATAAAACATAAAAAAAAAAATATATATATAAAGAAGAAATACAAAATAAAAAATAACGGCAAAAAAACAAAATAGAGCTACATGTTACCTTGCACGCACTTGCACGTCACTTATTGAAATTGGTCACCGCTCAGCATTGATGCTGATGACGCCGGCAAGAAGGGAGTTGCTGTGCGCCAAACAGCGCTGATTTTCAGCGGTGACCGTGTGGAGTAGGTGCGCACATATTAAATAAAATAAATATACATATATTTTTATACAATATTATGATCTACTTAAATAAAGATACACTGGGTAGTGTATATAATATGTATTTTTATTTATTTAACATAGGGCTTAACAACTAAAATACATACTGGGCATTTACATCAAAACATCCATACAAATATATGTATCTGTGTATGCTTTTAAATTAAAGGTGAGCACAGCATTACCTATATCTAAAGTGTACAAGTGTTTAAGGAAACCAACATTTGCTCTTGTTTTATGATACCAGTAACACGACTAACTTTGTATGTACACGTGACAAACAGACCGCGGTGAAATTAATGTTATTAAAAAAAGTTAGTTAACCGGTTTACTGGTTATATCGGTCCCCTTCGGACTCGTATCACCACGCGCAAATAGCACATAGCTTTTTTATACTAATTTCGTTAAATAGTTATAAACTGACCAGGAAAATGTTTAAGTGGAAACATATTTAGCTTGTGCAAATTGTGAACTGACGTGCATACAGACTCTCTATATGTACATCATATCTGTACGTGTGTTGCATCTTAAACATTTTTCAGGATTTCATTATTCGTTACAGTCTTATCTATCCTTTGTTACACCGCATTACTGGCTGAGACAGCTGACTAGAATTATGACTGCCTCTCACAATATTTTAATTACTAAAATACTACATATTCTCAAATTAACATGGAAAATCTTAAGACACTAAGATTAATGTTTAAAAATTTAAACGAAAATTTCAAATTCAGGTATTCTCTTTGTAGAAAACTGTTCGAACAAAGACCGGACTTAATGCCGTGGGCAACCTCGGGGTGGCTCAGACAGAAGGGTTAGTGCATATGAAAGGATTAAAAAGATAAATAAACTATAGAGGTTATATTTAATACATATGTGTATTAAATATAACGTCTATAGTTCATTTATCTTAGTAGAAGAGAATAGGAAATATCAATACACTTATTTACTCAATTTTTTTAAATGAATTTCATTCTACATGTAGCCGAAATGCGAATGTTGAGATGGATGTGTGGGGTGACTAGGCTGAACAAGGTGAGAAATGAATATATTAAAGGAAGCCTTAAAGTAGCACAAGTGGATGAAAAGCTGAGGAGCAATAGGTTATCCTGGTATGGACATGTGATGCGGAGGGATGAGCAAAATGTGGTGAAGAGTTTTATGTTTGGATGTTGACGGGTACAAGAGAAGAGGACGACCAAAGAAAAGATGGATGGACTGTGTGAGAGAAGATATGGCTAGAAATGGAGTATGCAGTCAAATGACGGACGATAGAGTAGAATGGAAGAATAAAACATATTGCACCGACCCCAAATTAAATTGGGACGAGGGTAGGCAGATGATGATCATTCTACGTTAAATTATTACTCATGATTGTACCAATAATTAATTTGGAGCAGTACTTCTCCTCTGTACTTCACGATGAAAGTATGATGGTTAGACTTAGGTGGACTTTGATAGAGACACCTGTCCAGAGCTATGAGTAGGGCAGAGCAAAGCAAGATTATAAGAATAACGCACTTTTTTTTCATCGCTTGAATAACAGAAATTGGGTAAGTGAAGGGGAATGGAAAAAAATTGTAGAGGATAGTAATTAAAATTAAATGTAATGTTCGTCCTGGAAAATAACTACTCCCTTCTAAGCTTATAAATTTAGTGTGCGTACTAAATTAATTTGTACACACACATTGTAACACACTGTGCTTTAGGTACCGATACTATAAACCTGTGTATAGACTTAATATAGACACGTCACAGTAGGTATGAGGGCTCGACGTTGATGGCTAACTTTACAATACACCGTTCAGTCATCAACCGTGACACACATTAATTAAACGTTTGTTAAAAGGAAGGCCGCCGCTTCATTGTAATGTCGCGTCACCTTTTTTGTGTAGGGATTTTTGATCACTGAGTTTTCCTTGTATTTTTATTTAAGAGTTATTTGAAAACATAGAAGAACAACAAAACAAAGAAGAGGTTTAATATGTACATTGCACATAGGTTTAGCTATATATAGGCTCAACATATTAAATGGAATATTACTCTCAAATCCTTTATATATAATTCTTATTTTATTCATCTGTACTTTCAAATAGACCAATGCTGTTAAAAAAAAATCCGGGCCCGCAGCAAGCCCGCAGAGGTACATTTTCTCACGTATTTTAAATTTTTATCTCCAAAAATATAAGTTATATTAAAAACTTTAAATGTCTACATTGTAGAATGAAATAAAAAATTAACTTTCATTTAAAAATATTACCGATTGTAAAAAGGTTTACAGTTTCGGAGCTATGAAGTTTTTCCAACAAATTTTGGTTTTGGTATTATAATTTGGTTTTCAGTTCGACGAATTGCAATAGGGAATATGCATGTTGTTTAAATTTACTTGATTAATTTTCCCTTGAATCTTTATTGTCCACATATTATGCCTAAACAATTATTTTCTTATTTAGTTCGTCTTTAATTGCAAAAAATATTAATTAAAATATGCAAAATAAGGGAGCGAAATTCAACTTTGCAAAACGCTTCACTATTGGTCGAAACAAAACATGACGTCAAATTCCCCGTCCTGTCATTTATCGGCGCCTATATTCGTAGTGTTACGGAGAAAGATAGGTGTTTCTGTGGTTTTTGCCCTTAGCTAGTGCAATTTAGGCATTCTAGTGATATTAGAAATTATCTAGGACGATGACTGAATGTAGTTTTGTCAAAGAACAATCGGACAATCTACCGAAAATAGATGCATTCATGATGACTACATATTTTGCATCAAATCCAGATTTTACGTCTGCTGAGGTCAAAGGAGTGAAATCCGCAAGGTAATTATTATAATACTTGTTATATTATAATCTAAAAGATAGGTAAGATATGTATAGTTAGTTATATTCATGAAGTTTTATTGGACTTTTGTTACTTAGTTTAAGTAGACAAGCAAGTTGCCTTCTGCTTGATATTTAAAACCAACATAAATGACCTACTGCTGACTAATTCACACTATTCTAGCAATTAAATTGTAATATGCTTACATTAAAGTGATCTTCACAACAATATAAACACGATATTGAAGATACTTCATCTCTTCTCATTAATTTACACCATTGTTTTCGTATTTCACATTATTATTTTGTACAGGAAAAAATACTGTATTGGGTGTACTTCTTATAGTGTTTTTACACTTAGGGACAAGGCAATACTTATAAAATGTTTTTTAAACTTTATCCATCGTCTATTAATTACAACTGAAAATCGGTATAAAATTACTGTAACACTTCAAGTAAGTATCCTAAGTTTATAAAACAAACACTGAGCGTGATATCTGACGTCATCCAAGGCCCGCGAAATATGGCGGCGTTTAAACAGATCAAATTTTATCGATGTTTTCAATGTTATTTTAAAAATTAATTTGAACGTTGCCGAGGTTATTTATATTTTTTATTAGAGTAGAATGATGGAACAAGTCAATAAAAGATAAAAAAAAATACATGCATATTCCCTATTAAGTTGTTAAGAATATACAGGGGAAACACAAATTTTTATTGTTCTTATATTTAGAAAATAAATGTCTTGAATGGTTGTATATATAAGTTTATGTTACAAGCTAATCAACCTCTATCGACGCTTGTAATCTTCGCTTCCCACAAGCTTAGGCTTATTAACGACAAAAATAAATGTTCAGGCGAATTTCACTATACTTGACCACTAGTAAACACTATATTTGTATTGAAACAGCGCTACTCGTCCAAACTCTTTAATTACGTTGTATGTAGTTGACTGACGTTACATACCTCCAAGCAAAACGTTCAAAGGTTTATTAAAACCATTTTGAATAGAGCCGAAATACCAATCTGGTGTGGCACTAAATTAAAATCAGCCTATTCACATATTCATGTTAGTATTAAGTAGAGATGTCAAAGGGAAATTCCAATATTCGTTGCACCGTTCCCTGGTACACATACATGTATAAGAAAATGGAAACAACATATCGAGTGACAACTATATATAGTATTGTATGGAGATGAATCTGTACCTGGACGACCTCGCTCTGCTTGTTGGTGTTACGAGAGAACTATTCTGAAAGTTGATGTAATTATTCAATTCAAATATAACATCGCAATTTATTTATTCTCTAGCCCGCTACGTAGTGATGATTATATTATTTTCTCCCTGTTTTTTTATATGGCAATCAACCAAAGAATTCTCATGTTTATTTTAAGTAGCTGTCAACACTATAAGCTATGTGCAACTTCTTTAAAGGTTTTAAAGGTTGAATTATCTTCAATACTAGGTAAACTCAAGGTAGCATTTAATTAATGATCTTTGACGATCTTTCGATCGCATCTTTATCTTTTTTTTATTTGAAATCTAACTTTGCCGGGTGACTCTTAAAGGTTTTCTTTACTTAAATGTACCTTACACGTCATTAATCTCTTTGTTCGTTCCTAGTTAAATATTATTATACTAGTAAATCATATTACATTATAAGTCTAACAGAATAGGGCTGCGCCGAGGCCCGGGGATTCCGCGAATTCATCGTTTATTTGTGTGCGTGCGATGCAATCGATGCAGCTACATCGCCCACCGGCCGGGGGCCGCCACTCAAACAAGCTCGCTACCCTTTGATGTAAAGGGCTGTTGATTGACACCGCATATTGGCGTTGACCATTCGATTTTGGCAAAAGATTAGAGTTTTGTAATAATGTTTATATAAAAATGTCCTCTGGTAAGCTTCGATTTAGGAAGGTTGAACTAAGAATTAATTACAACATGCTTTAGTGGTAGTGCGAAGGAAAAGACATTTATTTCTTTATGGAATAAAATAAATTATGATGTATTTTTCAACGCGATCGACAATTCGATGAGTTTGTTTCGACGCTGCTGCTGTAAAAAAGTTTAATGCAGGTGTAGTAAAAAAACAAAGTTTTTATTGACTGGTATATAATGGCCCCAATTCTGTTACTTCACTCGCTAAATTAAAATTCACTAAATTTTCTTCATATAAGAAGTAAACCTTGTACACTTAGAAACATGGTCTTATTTCAAATTGAAACAAGTAGGTAACATATGTCGCTATCGAAATAAGCAATTTATTTGTCGACTAAAGTCTGATACGCTTAAATAAACTTTAATACCACGTAGCGAGAGCCGCTATCCGTTGAATGCCATCTCTTTTGCTCTGTGTTTTTAGTAAACGTCTTCGTAGGTGTAGGTTAAAAACACGTCATCCTTGTTCGTTTTGAACAAGTTTTTATACGGCAATTATACAGCGTTTGAATAAATGAAGACTCTCGCTGCGTGGAAATAAAGTTGAGTATACGTTGACAGGTTTTATTGAAATTTAGAGGCGATGAGAAATAGATGCTAGTAACATATAGACCTTATTACGAAGAACACTAGGTTGATTTCATATGAAGAAATTAAGTCAGGTTTTAGTTTAGTCGAGTGTACAATAGAATCGGCACCAATATCCACGTTTTTTAATATATATCTACAAAAGGTTTCTGTTGCACTAACAGAAACCTTAATTAGTTGAAATTGGTAATTTATAATAATAGTAGGCATCAGATAACCTGCTTCCCTGTAATTGCAACTAATTCTATGTCTACCTTGCATCAGCGTATCAAATGTCACTAAGGGTATCCTCAGACAAGGCAATTAGACTTTACCTTAAGAGTTTCAGTGCCCAATAATTCGTTAGTTTCTAATGGACGATCAATGTGACGTGGCGCTTCTGCATTCGATTGTGGGTTCGATTCCCGACAATCTCTACAAATATCTTTCTATCTACAAAATGTATGTGTTTATAAAAAAATGCATTATTGTAAATGTTAACCCATGCTACAATGCTTAGTTTAGATCTGGATAGCTAAGCGTACCTTCGAAGCGACGAGTTTTCAAACCGGTTCTGCCCCTTGGGACCTAGAGTCGAAAGCCCTTACGGCATTATACCAATGGCGCAAGGCGGCACTAGAGATAAAAAAAAGCTAATATGCCCCAGAATATTATTATTATTACATTCTTTAGGCTTAGAGATTTAAAACTTTTCCTCAGTTTAGAAATGTTAACAATCGTCAAGCCTTGTCTTGCACCGAGATAAAAGGTCTTAACTGATAGGCTAGTACACCTTGTGAATGGTAACGAGGCCTTTTGAAATATAACTTCAGTGCTTCAATGTGTTCTGCTTAAAAATATTATAGTTAAATCCAGCATACAGCATGGCAGTTTTGTGAAAAAATTTGTTACCGAAAATGTTCCATAAATCCACAACAACTACTTGTCTAGTCTGGATATGCCTTTATCAGAATATGTCTGCCATGTTGAGGTAATTAGGAACCTGTCGGACATATCAATTAACAATTCCGTATTGTTTTGACTGCCAAACAGAGGGTAGATTTCACTTCACCCTTCTTCTTTCAAGCTAAAGCCAGTCTTGTTCACTTGGTTTAAGAACAAAATTTATGTGAAATGTTGATAGATAAATGGTTTTCATCCATCAAACGGTTGTCTAGTCATTCTTATCCTTAACGATATTTGGTTAATCGATTTAATTTGGTATTTGAGTGATAATCTAATCGCTGATAGAGTTCTTTCAAATGATTCTAGTGTGCAGAGTTTATTATACGCTTAGAAATATGGCTGTCAGAATTAACATCAAATAGGTTTGCTGATAATATATAATGATATATTAAATGATCTGTCGCAATGGTTTAAGAAAATTATTAAACCATTGCGACAGATCTTGCAAAAGAATGTTACGAATTTAATATTTTAATTCTTATACATAGTGACTACTTACGAATGCTCCAAAAAATGTATACTTATACATGTATACAAAAAATCTTGCATCAGTGTAACCACGAGAAACACTTTATTCGTTTCTGACAGAGTTCTGATAGAGTTTTAGTTCTATTTTATTTTTTGTAATTCATTAATTCCACATATAATTTTAATCAACTTACTTTATAAATGTTTATGCTTAGTTTAAGGCAGAATGTACACGGCTCATTTATAACCACTTCACCTGTAATTTGATGTACCTACATTCATTGCAAATAAACTGTGATTTGATTTTGATTTAATTTGCCCCTTCGGGTATTCAATATACAGTTACCTTATAACTAACTTAATAAAGGTGAGTACAATATTAATCTTGTTATCAGTTTTAGTGCCTTCTAATTTTCTTTGGCAAAATTTTTTTTCACCTTGTAATTTTCTTTCTAAGCGATATTAATTTCCGTATTGATATGAGAGACAGCGAGTAGTTTGTACTTTATGTTTGAACTAAAGCTATCGGAACGTGCTCACAGGGTGATTGTTGAGATTCGCCGTCTATTTAATATGTGTACACAATCACTAAGGTTCAAAATAAATAGTTTTCATACACAAACGTATTTCCTTATACTTATAAGACTCAGGCAATTTTGCGTTAAGCCTACTTGTAATAATAACGTTAAATGATGGAAAAACACGTTATTAACGAGCTTGTATCTGGTAATTACTCAAAAATCAACCTCATTAAAGAGGTATGAATTTTCCTAATTGCTCTCTCTGAGCTCAAAATCCAGCTTATGCCAATTAGTATTCATATCAGAATTTTGTGATGGTTATAAGTACGGGGGCAATTATATTTACTAACGTATCGAGATAATAAATATAACGTACGGCATTTTTTTGTATAGTTTCGTCAAACGTGATACTTTTTCTAAAATGTAGCTTAAAAGGTTTATAGCGTTTTCTCACTCGCATAGTTTCAAATAATAATCAAACTAAATAGACTGACCATCATAGAAAGGTGGTAGCATTTTTTGCAATACCAAAGATTAAACTGGTTCTGGGAGTAGTTAATTTTACTGCTGGCGCTTGCTGTTAGTTCGATCCTTAGATTTAACGTTGATAATGTTAATTCACAATTTTTAGTATAATTATCAAAACAATCTATCGCATACAACTGCTAAAACATAAATAATAATATATATGCATAATTATTCGGTACTTAAATGACAATAGAAATTTAATAATTTAATTATTTGTCAGATTGGTATTTTCTTCATAATAATCGTAGAAATCGATGTCATCCTCTGAAAACAAAAATAACAATGTTGTGTATTTGACGTAGTGGAGAGTTAATGGTAATAGGTATTTTATGTAATAACTATTAACTGGTTTATGGCCTGTGGCCGTTATTATTTTATCAGGCAATTCATACACTCGTTACACGTCAGGGCTCATGAATGTATGTGTGTTTATTTATTCTACCAGAACTTCTAAATGCCTGAACAGATATGGATGTGTGTGTAACATTAGAATCCTTACAACATCCCAAGTGACACTAACTATAAATAAATAAATAGGTCCGCACACGAAAAATTCAATATTGCAGCTATAAGGCTCCAAGTAATCGTTTTTTTTTCTTAAGTTGTCAATCAATCGGCGACTATTCTCGTACGTAATCATTAAGTATGACTATTCCTTTCTGTACCACCCAAAACTTGAATTAATAGCTAATGCTAATGATACATATTACATACATACCTGTAATACACCAAGGCGTAAGGCGGGATATAATTAATGAACACTTAGTTTCTTCTTCATCAAAATCACTTGCTCTAAGTACAGTGAGTGACGTAAATGTAGCGAGGAGCGTTAATAATATCACTAACTGTTGCATGTTGACACGCGTACACTTGTACAAAGCCCTTTATACAATGACCTCTTAAAGACATTGGCTTGATGGAAATGAATATACGATTAAATCTATCATCTAAAGATTTAAGTAATTTGCTTCTTTGCTCTCACTTCTTCTTTTTGCTTTTTGGTCATAATAATTTTTTTCAAGGCCATCTTATGGTAAGCTCAAAGTCAAATATATTTTTTTCTAAGAAATCATTTCATAGATCAACAATGTCACCGCAACAATACATAATATATTATACTAGCGTGCTGCAAATAGTTAAGATGGCTATCTACCAGTGACGATCTCTATAACCGCCCGTTGCCAAATAATTGAGCATTGTGAGAGCACTCTTTTAAATCACTAGATATTTTTATAAAATTTAATTAAATGTATTACACCACTGTTTTCTTGCACGCTGTTATGTTATTAAGATTCAAAGTAAGTAAACTAAAATTAAGCTATGAAAATATGTATACTAAAATATGAAAACTAAACAATGTAAAATTAAAGTAAAAAAATAAAGAAAATAAATAAATAAAAGACGGAAGATGAGAAGCATATTAGGTCATATTAAATTTCTATTAAGTACCTGTTTGTTAACCTGTAATTTCATAAACAATTTATTTCCAACTTTTATTTTTCATATAATATAAAATAATTACAGGTGCCTTAATAAAAGAGCACTTTCAGAGATGTTAGTAACATTTTGCTGATACCCTTTATCTTTCTTTCACATTGCGGTTTGACGACACAACATTAACAAAACGATATGCCACTGAAAACGCTGTCTTAAAATAATGTATTTATAAAAAAAAAAAAAAACTGATTTTTTTTTAATTAAAAAGTCATAGGGTACTAAAGTTAAGGTAAATAAGTGTATTAGAATCACATAGCCAATAGCCGCTATCAGGCTGGGGATATTCAGTTAAACTAAATAAGCATGACGCAGCCAACGTGTAACTCATTAGACTAGTAATTGGGTCTTAATAACAAAGAGTGAGTGTGGGCAAATCATATCTACAAGAAAAGTCGGTTAAGTAATTAGGTAGTCAGACTTGAAATCGATAGGTTGCAGGTTGGATTGGGGATCAAACCTGCAACCTATCGATTTCAAGTGCCACTGCCATAAAACAGGGTTATGATAAGGGGTTTAGCTTGAATTTCAATAATGTAGCTGTAAAAGCTTACTTTAAGGCACGAAATAAAGTGTTTCTTTTTGCACGACCAGGACGTACGTAAAGTACAAACTCTCAATTCCACCAATTAAAACATTATTTCATTCGTTTCATAAACCTAATGAAACTAATGGAAATTCTATTTGAATGTTAATCCCATGCGCTCGTGACAAGCCTCTAAACTATACAGACCTAAAATCGTAACCCTAGGGCATGCAATTAGCCAGCCGATTTACTATTCGGATATTTTCAAAACACTCCCCGGATTAATCCGGATAATATTGATATTTTGGATACCACTGTCAAAGAGCTTAACCTAACAGATACATGTTGAATATATGTATTAGTTAAGTCATCAAGATTTTTATTAAGGCTATGAAATCTCAGAAAAGTAGTTACTAATAATTATAATCAGAAAATTAAGTAACATAACAATGTTTAAAACATTTGTAGTCTACAAACGTTTTTCTGAATCTACATCTAATTCAGTAAGCTAATTATTACCAGCAGAAGTAGATGGTGTCTTAGTCAAAGTCTTGTACATCTTTGCTTATTTGTTCAATATACGTTAATAATATACGTGTAATTAAACCTTAAAATTTTGCTTGCTTTAATGAATGCATGAATGAGTGCTTCGTCGGTGGAAGTACTTTTTAATCATCTTCATAATAAGTCTAGAAATTGTCTAAACCAATGGGTTTTTAAACAAATTACATGAATTTTCTGCCTAGTTTATTGTAGGGTGGTCAAAAAATCTAATAAAAAATTTGATCAAAGTTTTGCCATCTTTCCTTAATTATGTGCTCTAATGATCCGTTCTTACTCGTAAATTATAAAAGTTCCTATTATTTCTCTGGATATATTAATTAAGACCCTGTAACATGTTAGAGGCACATTTTAGTGCTTTTTTTCTGCAAGCAGACCAAATATCTTACGTTATGACTTTCATTTTCTGAAGCATCGCTATCGACGTTTTAGTTTCTGTATATGGGGTTGCACAACTAGTTGAAGCGCCTTTATCACAGCTATTATTTTTATTAGTACATCTTTTCTTCAGGTACTCTTTAGCCTAATCCTTAAATAGAACTTGCACTATCAGTAACTATACTAAATGTAGAGATCAGTAGAATCTGAAAGCCTGAATCGTAAAACTTTTTTTTATTATAAATATTGTGGCAGCAAAATTGTTGTCCCTTGTAGAGGGCGAAAGGCGAGAGCGATCACAACATGGTGTTTAGCGTTAGTTCTGTTTTGTTACTTTAAAAAGTTTCATAATTATCTAAATAGTAATATATATTTTCAAATTATTATAATAATAGTTAAATGCTAATAAACTTGTGTTCTTAATATACATACATAACTTACAGAGTGTGACATGTATACATTGTCATTGTATATTTTAAAAGCCTGCTTAGAAGGATTTTGAAAATTCTTTTTATCGCTAAGTTGTCATAGCTATCTTCCATAGTCACGCGGAGTTTGAGCACCACTCACTAGTCATTTAGTTTGTTTACAGTCTGCCATTTTCTCAGTTCATCTCAAGTGTCTTATGTGTCGTCTAGTTTTATCAATGGAGAAAAATACTATAAGTCCGAAGACACCTCTTTTTACTTACTGCTATCTCGACTACCACGGCAGAATATTGAACAAAGAATTTTGTAAAGCAAATGGAATTTCTTGTGCTGAAGCGCTAAAAACGTTAAATAAAGCCTACGGTCAATTGCCGTTATCAAAAACGTGCTTATGAGTGTTACAGTGCATTTGAATGGGGGGCCGTACTGGTAGGCTATTAACGTCTTCAACTGGACTTAATAACATCGCTAAAATAAAGTAAATGGTGACTGAAATATTTCGATTAAGTCTGAAACAACCGTTGAACAGCCGCTGAAATTTGTGTCTCACCAATTGATTCAATTTACGATTAGAATAATATACAATAGAATAATCTTTATTGTACACCAACCACATATTGTAAACGATAGTTTGAGCGTGAAACACATTGCCGCTCGACTAGTACTGAAAGGCCTGAGTTTTTAGCAAAAACTATATCGCCTAAAGGTCGCTGAAGAGAAATGCGTATAAAAATTCACAATTCTGTCTGTGCACGTTTGCCTTAAACATGCGTAGGTATAAAGAATTCTCCTCACGTATTAATATTTAGATTTTTGTTACATTGACCTATTCTCGGTACTTTCTTGGCATCGTAGTGTAGGCGAATGCCTATCTCATTAAATACGATGTAAAATGTTATATTTTGGTGACTAGGTCATTATATTTAATAAAAATAATGTATTCAATAATAAAACTAGAAGTCATCTACATTATCCGACACAGGATAATTATCCAGATTTAAAATTATGCGGATATCCGGCTAATTCTGATATCCGCATATCCGGATAGCATGCACTACGTAACACTCAAAGGTTTCTTCGAAAACTGACGACGGAAATACTCCGATCGGTCTCCACCATAACGTCTTGTTCCTAAATCTTTGTGTTCGAATTTTAAATTATTATGGACTAAAATGTTTTGAGATATTTTAATGTTTCTGGAACTTGTACTAAGTTTGCCCAGTATCCATTCATGTCGTTATAAAACGAAGAATATAAAAAAAACAATCGGTAATGAATTGGCACGGTTTTATGACTATACACTGCACTACTTAATTGACATTATTGTCTTCGACAATGAACACGCAACGGTAGCAATCAACACATTACACCTCACCTTGAAACTACAGGTATCCTATACACAGTCTATGTTTAAGTAAGTAAAGTTACTTAAGTATATTAAGGAAAATCCGGATAAACATTGACGGTTCTTAATACGCATCTATTCAATATTACAAAATAAACATGTGTTTATTAATCATCTATGGAAGCTACAGGTAGACACAAGACATTACTTTTCATTTAATTACTTCACCAAGAGTAACAGCTCTCAATGCGTCTGAAACATGCTAACATCGGGAAAATTAGCTAATGAAAATGTTAAAACTTTCATTAGCTAATTAGCCACCCTTGAAGTTAGACTTCTGGGTTGCTTTGTTTTTAAATCTTAGGGCTCCTTTGGAGATAAATAAAACCTTTAACAAAATGTATTAAATAAAAAAGAATCACTAAAATCTGTTCATAATAAAATTGGTGAAGATAACGTTACTAGTATTCTTTATTTAAAAAAAAGCTTTAAATAGTAGACTACTTGAAATTATTTTTTTTCTTTTTTTTATGGTTTAGGGGGCATACGAGCAGACGGGTCACCTGATGGAAAATGACTACCGCCGCCCATGGGCACCTGTAACTCAAGAGTCACAAGTGCGTTGCCGCCCTTTAAGGTGGAAATAGGAAGGGGAGGAGAGGAAGAAGAGCGGGAAGACGGGAGAGGGGATTAGAGCCGAGGGGGGATAGGGGAAGGACGGGAATAGGGTAGAGGGAAGGGTTAGGGCCTCCGGTAACCTCACTCACGCGGCGAAAAGCATTGTTTCACTGCTGGTTTTCTGCGAGGCCGTGCGGATCGTGCGGAGTCGAGCCGGCCCATACGTGCCGAAGCATGGCTCTCCCACGTAAATATCTGGTATTGTAAGTATTGATATCAGTACAATAGCAAAAGACAGGAATAGTAAAGGTCCACCAATGGTCGGAATAGGTGGAATGATTTTATGTAAGTACTTGCACTGTCCTTGCATCAGAGTGTCTTAACATGGAAAATAACGGTATTTACGGAATTGACTGAATTATTAAAGTAGTGATTACTTTACGAACTAGTGCCATTGAAATTTATAGAAAATTATTCTAACAGGTGTTAAATTGATTTTATTTATCAGTTTAACAATAAAATTAATACTACTTTTCAAATAAAAATAGTATTAATTTTATTGTTAAAATCTCCCATCTTCTTATAAAATTCATCGCATTGTGTTGGAGCTTAGGTGAGTAGCAGTGTGTAAATTTTATTTACACTTTATCGCAGGAGAATACGAGATATACCCAAGACAAAATACTCGAATATTAACTTGTGAAACACTGTCAAAAAATCATATCATCATGCTTCCTATTCCGACCTATGGTTATAACAAAACAATCAGACCATTTTGCATTACTTGTTCAAACGAAAAGAAGTGTTTTACAGAAAAAATAACAATACTTTATTAATTAAAATTTTCAATCTTCAATTGTAATTGATTGCACGCTCTGAGGCTCAAGTTATGTTTTAACAGTCATAACAGAGTTATAGTTTCTACAGTGCTAGCAGTTGGTTGTTCCTCATGCATTTTGCCTTATATACATACATATAATTACATGTAGAGATAATACACATTTTTAATTGTTACATCACTGAAACGTGCACTCGCTCAAAACACTTTTTTTTATGGTATATTACTAACAACTATGTACTAAAATTCTCAAAACAATATGACGTAAAAGTATCTTCATTTGGCATGTGGTATCGAATCTAATCCTAAATGCCCATGACATGGAGGCTTTAAATGCTATTCATGCCTATTTCTGCGTTTTTTACATTATAATGTGTTTACACAAAATAAGTGGAAAGTTAACAGAACTGCAGAAACTGGAATACTGTCAGCATCTGCGATGTGATGAAACTGTGACGGACAAAGTGTGTGGTATAAGGAAAAAAAATGGAATTAATACGTATAGACTATTTGATAACGAGTGTTTGTTATTAAAATATGGATGTCACGTCAAGGATGATGAGGAAGGTATTTTCACTTGTATATTTTGGTCGACTAGCGAAAATCTCACTCAAAGTTTGGCAAGAACTCTATACACCTATTATGTATCTATTATGTTATGTATCTATTATATATTATGTGATTTTTTTTTATGGGATAGGGGGCAAACGAGCAGACGGGTCACCTGATGGTAAATGACTACCGTCGTCCACGGGCACCTGTAACTCAAGAGTCACAAGTGCGTTGCCGCACTTTAAGGTGGGAATAGGAGAAGAGGGGGGGGCTGAAAAGTGGGAAAAGGGGAGAGGGGAGAGAGAGGGGAAGGACGGGAATAGGGGAGAGGGAAGGGTTAGGGCCTCCGGTAACCTCACTCACGCGGCGAAATGCAATGCAAGCATTGCTACACTGCCGGTTTTCTGTAAGGCCGTGGTATCGAGCGGAATTGAGCCGGCCCATACGTGCCGAAGCATGGCTCTCCCACGTAATATAAAAAATATTTGTACTATATGTTTATAATAGTCACCTATTTTTTCGTATTACATTAATTTAGGCACGTTTGTGCATTTTTGCTCTGGGGATAAAGCACTGAACTCTTTACCGTCACGCTAATAATACATATATATACAATGTTTAGATTAGCGAATCTAAGCATTAAGTTTTGTCAGCTTCTTATTAATTAATCTTTAAAACTATAATTAGTTTAATAAAAGTGAAAAAAATATACTAATTTGTCTGTGGAAGTGGTATCTTTACTTTAATAAACTTGAGAACTACAACGACTACGACACGACTACGACAAAATTAACGACACGAAATATCGAGGGATACCGGAATCTGTATGTAGGTACTTATGATGATGTCACTAGTAGATGGCATCACTTTTTGAAGTGAAAACTTCTTTAGGCACGTTGGGCACTTTTGGTATGGGGAAAAAGCACTGAACTCGCGTGACCGTCACGCTCAGATGACATATATTGCCATGATGACATATAGATGTGTCTATGTATATGTATATATATGTGCATATGTGTTTTCACGTTACGTGCAGTCCTATTTTTTTTGTGACGGTTTATGCACCTAACTACCACATTGGTTTTTAGTATCTCTTCATTACCTTAATGTTGACTACACTAAATTATATGCACATAGAGTAAGTAAATAAACAAATGGGTTAGTTATAATATATCTTAACATAAAATATATTTTCTTTTTTTATCATCATTACCAGTACAATAATTTTGTCGAGCTTGTTAGTCTAGTGGTTAATGATCCTGACTACTTAGCCAGAGGTTGTGGGTTCGATTCCCACCCAGGACAAATAATTCAGTAAGAGTATGATCATTTGTTCTGTATCTAGGTGTAATTTATCTATACTTACAATAAATCTGTAGCGGGATGAATTCTGTACATTGAATATATTTAAAAAAAAACGACTGAGGGGTATTAAGATATCGATACTGATGCCGAATATACGATTTAAACAATTTTTGTCTGTCTGTCTTTCTGTCTGTCTGTTTGTATGTTCACGATAAACTCAGAAGTTACTTAAGGGATATGCTTGAAACTTAGTATGATAATAGTTTGAATGCCAGGGCAGGTTATAGGGTACTTTTTATCCCGGGTTAAACTTTGGTTCCCACAGGCAAATCAATGAAAGCCGTAATAACATTGTAACGTCAGTAGAACGTATATACTTATTTTGAACTACACGAGCGAGCGTTTAGCCTGTCTGGTGTAGAGTGCGATTTCTACTAGATTGGGTGCCGGATCAAATCCCTTTTTGATATTTTTTTCTTTTTGTGCATTTTTATATAAAAACTAATTTACTTTTTAAATTTTATTAGGTATCGTTTTTAACCGATGAAAAAAAGGAGGTTCTTAATTCGACCGTTTATATACATATTTCTTTTTTTTATGTATGTTCATCTATACTTATAATAAATCTGTAGCGGGAAGAATTCTGTACATTGAATATATTAAAAAAAAACGACTGAGGGGTAGTAAGATATCGATACTGATGCCGAATATGCGACTCAATCAATTTTTGTCTGTCTGTCTGTCTGTCTCTCTTTCTGTCTGTCTGTTTGCATGTTCACTATAAACTCAGAAGTTTCTGAAGGGATATGCTTGAAACTTAGTATAATAGTTTGAGTGCCTACGCAAGTTATAGTGAATGTATATTTTCAATCGTAGGATATTATCGTGCTTTTCTGTGGTGATTGCTGAAGCAGCAGGAATTTTTTTTCTTTGTTTGGTGATCCCATAGTAATCGATAGCTGGTTCTTGACTATACCAACGAGCTGTTTTGGCTCTCGCAGCCATTAAATTCATAAATATGTTTCAGAGCCTTAATAATAGTAACAACTTCATACACCTCATACACCTAAACTAGGCAGAGCCTGTACTATGGTAACCAGACTGCTGATAAATATACTTATATATTTCTAAATATATACATATTATAAATAAATTACTCCTAGACAGAGAATAGTTTGTCCTGGGTGGAAATCGAACACACGACCTCTGGCTCAGCAGTCAGGATTACTAACCACTAGACCATCAGGCCAGTCCAGTAAATATACATGTATTTATAAATAGAGTTACAGAAAAAGAAGATCCAAACTTTTAAACTTTTGCGTTCCATGATAATATAATTATGTTGACGGGAATTCACGCGTTCAGGTATTTAAAAAGTATTACAGTACCTACAGGCCTGTGATCACGGCCACGACCACGGCAAAGCAAAGGTTTTAAATACGTAATCGCGTTGATTCCCGTCAACACGATTAAATTTGAATAGAATATAATTTTTATTTAAAGCATATAATATATGACTTACAAAAAAAATAAGTTGTTAGTTTAACTTAACACTTTGTTAGTATTGCAGTATTTTACTATATTAAATGCGTGGCAGATACTATCGCCAAAAAAATTACAATTAAGCTGAAATATTGACATGTAACCGGTGAAGATTTTTTTACACTTTCAGACCATTTATTTTCCGTTCGGTTACAGTAGTGTGAAATCTTATGTTACACCGTGACTAAACAAAGCTCAGAAGCAAACACTGACTACAGCAAGAGTTTCCCAATTGGTCGGACGAATCCAGATGTTAGGTCGTCACAGTTGTTTCATGACGATTTCCTGCGAGGAGAACATCTCGCGCAGGTGACGGTGTGGATTCGGTAGAAAAACTTCCAGGTTGAACCTTTTCACTTTTACACTGAGTAATGTTACCACGGCTAAATTATGTCGTTATTATCACGTGTAAGCAACCAAAACAACCTTTTTTGTACGCTCCAGGTTGTTTCACCGCCAATACAGTATAAAAAATCCTGCCTGAAGAAAGAGGTACTATGCAATAAGCGACAAATTGCTGTTTTCCGAAAAAAACGCGAACGAAGTCGCGGGCACAGCTAGTTTATAATATGTAAGTATTTAGAAATATAAAATTATGTGTATTAGCAGTCTGGTTACCATAGTACAGTTCTGCCTAGTTTAGGATCAGACGGCCGTGCGTGAGGTGTGTCAAGTTATTATTATATTATAAGTACGAATCTGAAAGTTGGCCCACAAAGAGAACGGATGAGAGACGCTTGCATGTAGCCGAAATGCGAATGTTGAGATGGATGTGTGGTGTGACTAGGATGGACAAAGTGAAAAATGAATATATTAGGGGGAGCCTAAAAGTAGCACCAGTGGATGAAAAGCTGAGGAGCAAATAGCTAAATGTGCTGAGAAGACTTTTTTTTGTGTATAGATGTTGACGGGTACAAGAGAAGAGGACGACCAAAGAAAAGATGGATGGACTGTGTGAAAGAACATATGGCTAGAAAGGGAGTAAGCAGTGAAATGACGAACGATAGAGTAAAATGGAAGAATTAAACATATTGCACCGACCCCAAATAAAATTGGGACAAGGGTAGGCAGAAGATGATTAGAGTATAAACTTAATTCCACTTAGGTACACATATTGCACTACTAGTACAGTCAGATTATATATTGAGCGATGCCTCAAATCAGTATGTTTGCTTTTTTATATATTGTTTATGATGGAAACACAATATTAAATCCTAGTTTTCGACCTCAGCAGGCGACTAGGTCATTGACAATATTTTCAAAATACTCAAATAAATTGTGTGTGAGTATCGTCACATTTCGTTTCATATATTCAAATATAGTTAGTAATTTCAAAAATCGTTGCGTTTTATATTAAATATAGCAATAAAGACTAAAAATAGGCTATGTTGGAGTCACATGCATATACACGAATAAAAGAAATTTTTATTACTCTACCCAAAAGTTGGTGCACATTATACAGCTCGGTCAATTTGCTTCTTTCAATCGCTATTATTATTTTGACTACTCATATTGGGCATTTTTTAAACGTCCGGATATTATAAATAATGTTATATTAATTACTTGGTCCATAACATATACACTTCATTAAAATCCATCTAGCCGTTGAAATGCTTCGAGAGCATAATTGATTTTTTTTTTTAATTATAATACATACATTTTTTTCTTTCGGATATTAAACGCCTCATAAAACTATTTATTTATACTATTTATCTAACACCACATTTTTTACATATACAATTTACGGGTAGACGCTCGTTGTATACACACACAGTTAAAATATCCTGCAAGGTTATCGAGTTACAGTAAGATACTAATTGGGTATTGGAGATTCGATATACACGGAAACTCCTCGAACAATCTGGAGAATTTATCCTATTTCTGATATCTGCAGTAGACTCGTCCCACAAATAAATACTTCCCTATTCGTTTACAGCTATTCAACAGTGACAATAAGTACTAAAATATTCCTGCTTCTGTCCTGTGTTATGCAATCCTTCCTCAACTCTCGACTATTCTAGTGTTAGCTAGTCTAGTCGAGCGAGCTAGTCTAGCTTTTAGCGACACTAGAGTGTCGCTAAAAGCTTACAGATCCTTTAATCCTACAAAAAGTAAACAATAAATTTATATTCCATGCTACAACGTGCCTGCCTTGGTTAACTGGCCGACCGTTTTATTAAAATTAAGTGCTTTGAAAATAAGACCTCTAAAAGCAGACAGGTTTTATGCAGAATGAAATCAGCAATTTCATTACAAATTGAGTTTATAACTCAAACAGCGTCACATTTGTCTCGTCCCTTTGTGTCCGTTGCTAGTCTTTTTGTTTTGTTGTGTCAGTGCTTTCAGTAAGCAACGCATGCAGAAAAATCTCATTTTAGTCCCTTTCTATCACGACGTAACTGTGTGTAACTTTTAACATTTAGTTATTACTTAGCGTTAAAAGTTTACAACTTTATTTCTACTTATTAGTAGAAATAAAGTTGTAAACTCGTGTTTGATGTATGTACAGTGTTTAAGAAGAAGATTCCATAAACTGTATTTTATGTCTGTTTAAATGACTTAAAAAAAAGACGCTATACGTGATTCTCTTCTTTTTTAAATCTGGGTAAATTTCAAATCTTCTTTAAATATAAGGGAGGTCCTCCAAAAGGACTTTCGTGAGTAGGTATATGAATCGCAAAGATCATATAAACAACAGAACCAAAACAGAATGATGGAATGAGTAAACTAATTATGACTAAACATAATATGACCAACTTTTTTCAAAGAATCAATTACCAGTCTAATTGATTCTTTGAAAAATTAATAAACCACAAACCAGAAATTCTATCAAAATCACAACTTGACGACGTTCTATAAAGAAACAAATTTTATGTAGAATTAGGACATCGTCATAATCTTTTTAAACAAGACTTCAAGCTAGGCGCTTTCGGCCTATGCATAGGATATGCACCCCAGACAGACTTGATAGCTTAAGAGATCGGAGCACGTGCTACCCCACATGAAAATACAGAAGTATAGTATTAGAGATCGCCTGGTGGTCGACATTCGACCATAATTGATATTTTTTTACCTATTCATTTCCAGTGTAAGTGGAACTGTCATTGCTTTTCCGTACCATGACAGGTCAACACATGTACTCGACGTGTTGTCTCGTAATTTTTTAATTTATGTAAGAAACACTCTCAAAACCACGGATATTTTCTCTCTATTCTGTTCGTACCTCTGTTTGCACTCAAGTCTAAACTTATTCCTACCCTTTTATAATCCCAATATTTGTTAATATTATCAATCGACCAATAGTATTGCGTTACCGGTATAACTAGTCAAAAAAATATCTATTAACTTATTTTTATTAAATAGTGAACTGTGTTATCATCTATTATAATTAGAGATCGGATAGTCGGATGCATATTTACCTAAATATTGCCATTATTTTTTGGATAACAAATTATGGAAGCGGCTTCTAAGTATATTTTTATTTACGAAAGCGCACAAGCAAGTATAATTTGCCGTCTCACTAGCACTCTTACAAAATGCTTACATTTCCTGGGGTTTAATAGGCCCGATTTGACACTTGTTACAACGTAATAAAGTTGTTTTTGCTTCGTCAAAAATCACTGACAATAAAAGTAGGGAAAAGCAACCATTATACGTTGTAACAGAGCAAGTGTCATTTGTGTCAAACTGGGGTTTATTACATCTCACGGAGTATGGTACATTTAAATTTGAATTTCCTGGAATCACGGGATTCTTTCGATAAAAAAGTGCTTTCCATAATAGCCAACATCTCAACTTTAGGTAAATATGCATCCGAATATCCGATCTCTAATTATAATTTATCCCTATTTTTAATAATATAAATAAGAGTGTTTGATGTGGCGACAACATTTGTAGCACATATTGTTTAATGTTTTTATCTTTCTGCACATAAACTTTGAGTATTCTAAATTTTACGTTCCTCCATTAGAAATTTTCTTAAAAATGTGTACAAAGAATTCTCTGCATGAATATCTAGATTAGTTAGAATGGAATTGGTACAGTACTGTTCCTCTTCCAACGGAGCCATATTTCTTAGTCACAGTCTAAATCATTTTGCACTCGCCAGCCCTCTTCACTAAAAATTAGTAATTTCCATAAGCTCTCCTATTAAAAATACAAACGTATTGGCGTTCTAATTTTAAACGGCTTCGGTCGATCAATAAAGCGCAATTCAGTTCGCGCAAATTTCAATGTTACTAGAATTTGATATGAGCGCTTCTAACATAGGCGACTGCATATAATACTTTCCCGTGTTACGTCTTAAAACATTTGTGTTGTCCCATAAGAAAAACTATATACAGAGTTTATAAAGAAAATATTTAGCTTAGTTTTATTAAAGTACTTCAACACTGTCCTAGAACAATGTCGCGTTTGCAGGCAGAGAGCAATTTAATGTTTTCTAATCGGATTTTTGTAATATTGTTTTCCTCATTAACCTAATATATAATTAATTACAAATAGCTTTTACTATCATTTCAATAGTTGTAAGACAGTGACTAGGTGCAGACAAATACCAGTAATTTTATTAATTAACTAGCAACCTGCCCCGGCTTCGCACAGGTACAAATTATACACCAAAACCTTCCTAATGAATCACTCTGTCTATTAGTGAAAACCCCATGAAAATCCGTTCAGTAGTTTTTCAGTTTATCGCGAACAGACAGACAGACGCGGCGGGGGACTTTGTTTTATAATATGTAGTGAAAAACAAAAATAAACCTCTTTTGTCAACATCCAACTTTTTACCACGTGCGTTAGAGTAGTTTACTAACATTACAGTAAACGAGTGTCACTTTGTGGACAAAGTGACATGTGAACAACATGTTACTTTGTGCTGCGGTATTTTTAACCGTCCGATGTTATAAGTTTGACGTGTCTGTGTGTGTGTGTGTCAGTCTGTAGCATCGGAGCTCCCAAACGGATGAACCGATTTTGATTTTGGTTTTTTATTTTACAGGTGAACTAGTCGGGAGTGTTAAGAACACTCCCGACTAGTTCTATGTTTAATGAAAATCAGTCCAAGATGGCCGCCTCCACAAAATGGCCGATTACATATTTTTTCACAACTCCCTCAATATGGGTATCAAATAAAAGGGAAAAACTAGTAGAATACTATGATAAATTTCAAATCTAAGATGGCCGTTCATACTATTTTTATTATTTTGTGTCGGGGGTTTTTTAATTTTTTTATTTATAGTCATTAACTTTTTTGTAGTTACATCTTTTGCATAGTAAACGAAAATCCGTTTTAAGGTACATAATTTTTTGTCAATTTTTTTTTCAAAAGCGTGGTGTGCCTTTTAAAATATTATACAATGACTACTTTTACCAACATCTGTCAATAAAATATTTACAATAATTGACATCCCTACGCATTTTTACGACAAAATGATTTTTTCTTAAACACTATTTTTTTTTTTACTTACCTATAGAAAATTATTTTCTACTTTTTAGTTCAGCTAATTACAAAAGCGTGTTTTTTAGTTCTTTAAACTATTATTAATTTTTCAAGACACATTTCAACGGCGTCTTTCAAATTCGTTTCGTCGAGGCCTATTCAACACCCACATTTCGCCAACTATATTTAGTCCCACTCACGTACTAGGGGGCAAGCCTATCGCCGTCAACCGGGCACTTTGGCAATTAAAGATGGGAAAATTGGGACAAAATTGCGTATACAGATGGTATGGGGAATTAACCCCTTGGGGGACACAGTAACAGGCGACCTTTTCGAGCTATTGCATACGCAATAAAGGTTAAGGTCGCCTGTTACTCTAACTTTATATTACCGGGTAGTCCGAGCTGTCCTTATTCCTATTTGCCAACAATATTACACTCTGAAAGCTAATGCTCGTAATCTATTCACTTGGCAGAGCAGCTACAAATGTTTATTGCCCTACTAAAACGTTTGGCCTTCATCCAAAGTCTTTGATATGGTAACATAATGTAGTGGTAGCCATGACAACGGTAACAACCTGTTGCAAGTAAACACAGTGAGGATAAACTGGATAAACAAAATTCAAATCTCTTGGGATTGTGTTATTTGCGTTGTACCGCATGTAACACATACGACCTTATTTAGACCTGGTATAGTTTCGTGTAATAAGATCTTTATAAATTCAAATATGACATGAAGATTAATGCTTTTCTAGGCTCTTTATTAAGCTTAGATGAACAAAGGTAATGTCTAAACGGATTATATGTCATGTATGGAAGTATTAGAAAGGAAGAAAAATTACATATTATTGTTTATTATGTAGACTACCTCACTTGTTAACTATATTATAAGGTCTTACTAGTGTACTTAAAGGTACTTAAATAAAAGTGGCTTTTTATTGTATTTTTGAGAATAAATCATTTAAACCAAACAGATAAGTATATTACATGGATAATTAAGGTTGTCCATATTACATTAAATATGTATACATAAGTATTCATATTTAATGTAATGTATACATATTTAAAAGGGTACTAAACTATTTAGTCTTTGTCTACTACTATTACTGTTTAGTAATAGAAATAGTAATACCGTAGTAGAAAAATAGTACATGCGTACGTATGCGTATACGTAGTAGTTTGATCCTATGCATATTATACAAAACAGGAAAAAACTAAATATCACGGAGGGAGGACAACCCTACAACCCTCTGTTTAGGTTTGTTAAGATTTCACCAAACTTGTAAGAGTACAAAAGTAACAAAGAAGCACAATTTATCATAAAACCAGCAGATATTGTGCAAAATAGTGGTGTTATTAAAACCAGCAGATATTGTGCAAAATAGTGGTGTTATTAAAACCAGCACATATTGTGCAAAATAGAGGTGTTATTAAAACCAGCAGATATTGTGCAAAATAGTGGTGTTATTAAAACCAGCAGATATTGTGCAAAATACTGGTGTTATTAAAACCAGCAGATATTGTGCAAAATAGTGGTGTTATTAAAACCAGCAGATATTGTGCAAAATAGTGGTGTTATTAAAATTTATGTTATTGAAAGTCTTACTTGGCTTATTTTTCCTTTCAAATGGGGGCCAGGGTGAGCATTGAGTTCGTGGGTGTTGTACAGATCTATTTATACATTTGTGTGGATGTAATACTAAGTGTGTGTTTACGAACTTAATGTATATATACGCTACATTGGTCCCGGTTCGCGAGCTCGCTCATAGAATTCTGTGAACGCCCCAGGAGTCTTCTGTGCTTCTGGAAGGACCTAAGCTGGCTCAACTAGTCAGCCATATCTGAACGCATAATAGACCACCTATGAGTCTAAATGCGGAAACGAGCCCTCCACCAATTGGTCCCAGTCAAACCAGTCCCGTTTGTAACGAAAGCATGTGTGCTGTGATCGTATGTGTGACTTTTAGTGTGTCACTTTAATAATCAGATATAAACATACCACCAATCAATCAATCAATCAGCCTATGTTTAATATTCTCTATTCCAACCTGAAATTTCGAGAATTCTGTGTAGTTATGAACGTAGAAACACGGGACGAGTGTGAAAGTAAAATGGTTTGCAGGTTTCACTTTACATTAAAGTTTTTATTGAGCTATATATTATATCAGTTACTAAAGTATTTAATAAAAAAGTCATCTATAAATCGTAAATCTAGTAACGATTTTGCTATATTGGTACCAGTACAATAATCAGGTCAACAATTTATAGCGACCGCTGTCCGTCGCAAAGAATACGGAATAACTTCTAAGTTTGAATTCTTTTTGTTCCAGCTTACGGAATAATAAATATGAAGTACTGTATCGAAAACATACAGCAAGAAAAGGATAAAATAAACTGTGCAATCAATTGTGTATTGAATGTAAAGGAACCAGTGTGCGGTATTAGAAAAAATGGCGAAGGATTTAGCCTAAAAATATTCAGTAATAAGTGCCAGCTTGCTAAATATAACTGTGCGCAACAATTACAGTTTACTGTCACAGATTTTTTTATATGTAATGGACTTACCAACCATGAATTTCTCGTCAAACGTCGTAGTGAAGATGAGGAGGAAAAAGTTTATACAGGCTTAGTCAAAGAGATCAGGAAGAAACAGAATTCTTTTGATAAAGAAACTAAAGAATTAGACAAGTCCTACACAAGCATTCAAGAAGCGAATGGTACAGAAATAAACAACAAGAAAACAAACAATTTTGAAACAAGTACGGTAGAAATAAACACGGAAGAGACGAGCAGTAGAGAAACAACTGATATGGAAACACATACTACAAAAACAAATAGCAGAGAAATATATAAAATAAACACTGCAGAGACAAACAATGTGGACATCTCAGAAACAATGTTATCTAAACACTTAACAAGAAATAGTCCTCGCGTTAAAAATCAAACTATACACAAAAATATTGTAGTTCTCAGAGGATCGATGTCAGACTTGCAAAATATTAATACAACAGCAGCAAATTTCTTTGCCGCCACTCATGTGTTCGATTTGCCTATTCGTGAAATGCAGCCGAACTTGACCGAGCGTACACGAAGAATGCTGATAAAGGTATTCGGTCCTATAAAGGTGTTTACACCGTGGCTTACAATACCTACGACTATAAAGGAGGATCGTTATCATAAGCCCACGTTATCGTCTTGCTTCCATAAATGTCCAACGGTAACTAATTGTTTTTTAATCTTTTCTATTTAAACCTGAAATTTCGAGAATTCTGTGTAGTTATGAACGTACAAACACGGAACGAGTGTGAAAGTAAAATGGTTTGCAGGTTTCAGATCTTTTGATTCCTTTGCAGAATCAAAAGTTACGTAAAACCGAAATGTTGTAACACCAATGATAAGATAGATAGAAGATAATACCGACGATTAAGAATAAACCACAACAAATTACGATATTCACATAAAGGGTAGTATTTGTAACCTCATCATGTGCAATAATACATTATTTGATTAAACTGCACATGTTAGTAAGTGTGGAACAAATATAGTCGCTGCATTTTGAACTGCCAATTTTGTCTTTATGTTCCGCGTGTCACCTTGTACACTATGCTGCAAGGATTCATAGGGTAGAGGAACCGTATTAAAGATCTGTGAATCTACAATAACTGACTTCCCTTGCGTATAGAAATGTCCAGATACGTACGCGCCAGTGTGTGGAGTGCCAGGGATCGTAGCGCGTGAGCCCTCACTAATGTTTCAAAACCATTGCTTCATGGATGTGGCGCAGTGCAAGATGTTCTGGGAGGACAAGAGCTGGACATCTGAGAGCTCTGGTAATATTTATTTATTTAAATTGTATGCACATCATACACAGACGGATTTAATGACTAAGGCATTCTCTACTAATCAACCTTTAGGTTATGATGCAGAGAATTAAGTGCTCTTCAAACTTTGTTGATGAATATTAAAAAAATAAACCAAAATGCTTATTAAATATTTGTATGTCTATATGTTTGTATGTTATACATTCAAACATAGATACATGAACACGCACATAAATACTCATAATAACATTAAATGACGAGTTAGTACTGCCAATTATATGCGTAGGAGTCTTCTCTTTCATACTATAAGACTAACGATTTATAGCGATAATAATTAGCTTCGAGGGAAGCGCATTCCAAGAACTTACTAAATATAGAATATGAACCAAGTGTTCAAGCCTGTCAATATTCATTTTTTATACAGAGTTTTCTTGAACTTGCACAAGATTTCTTTTTTGTATAAACGAATTTAAAGTTTTTATAAAGGATTCCATTAAATAATGAATAAGTCGTTGTTGAGGGCTTATGTATATTCATAAAGTGATTATTTATGTAAGCAATTGTGGTATTAGAAGACTCGGACCTCAAGCCAACAGCCCGTTCGAGTTACAAGTATGGCCCTGACTTGCTGATCTGTATAAGCCATATCCCTTACCTTCCCTTCTTGCTTACCTTTGCCCTACAAATATACTCCCAATTTTCCCATCTTCAATTCCCAAAGTGCCCGGTTAACGGCAATAGACTTGCCCCTTATAACGTGAATTATAGTTGGCAATGTGTTTTATACGCGTCTGCCTATTTTAATTATATCTATTTATAAAGAGATAATACTTATTTAAACGATAAATATCCTAAAACAGAACGACTTCTTTGTAGACAAACAAAAGAAGTCTACCAGTAAGGAAACATATATGAAGAGCTTTAAATAGGGCACCATATAATGCATTTCCTATTGGCGAATCTTGATAATATATTTTTTTTCTTTATTTGGTACAATAACAGGATATTAGAAAACCACTCTTCTAATTGAAGATGTATCTTTGGAGTTATTGCACATATGTTTTAATTAACCACATTGGTTTTGACACCAAATGATTGTATAAAAATACGGTGTTTTCTTACGAAGAAACTCTCAGGCAGGTTTTCCAAACTTAAGACAACAAAGAAATATAGATGTACATAGACATGTAACGAAACCATACGCATTTCAGTTAAAGGGCATAGAGCTATCTGCGAATAAATAGATAAACTACATTCCGACGCTGCATGTACCACTATTTATTTAAAACCCGAAAAAAAGTATGTTCTGCATATATAATATAATAATTGTTATATTGCAAATAGAAATACCGACAAAACCTTTTATCTCCTTAGCGTTGTGTTATAAAAAACTAAATAAAAAAAAATGGTTTGGTAACTTATAAAGCCTCTACTTTAATTCACCGTACAAGTTTTCAGTAAAAAAAAAATCGCATATTAATATTTTTGCCAATGATATAATCAATAAATAAAAGCTATAGGTATCATAATCTAAATACAAAACATTGATCATTATAAAAATAATATTGGACCAACGTAATGATTTTTTTCAAGTATTCCAGAAGTGGTAATCTACGAAAAATCGATTTTGTGTGGGTATTTTACAACAAAAGCAATAACACCTCAGAATGCCTCAGATCATAGAAACAATAGGGAATATGCATGTTGTTTAAATTTACTTGACTAATTTTCCATTGAATCTTTATTGTTCAGATATTATGCCTAAACAATTATTTTCTTATTTAGTTCGTGTTTAATTGCAAAAAATATTAATTAAAATATGCAAAATAAGGGCCCGAAATTCAACTTTGCAAAACGCTTCACCATTGGTCGAAACAAAACATGACGTGACATTCCACGTTCTGTCATTTATCGGCGCCTATATTCGTAGTCTTACGGAGAAAGATAGGTGTTCCTGTGGTTTTCGGTTTTTGCTCTTAGCTAGTGCAATTTAAGCATTCTAGTGGCATTAGAAATCATCTAGGACAATGACTGAATGTAGTTTTGTCAAAGCACAATCGGACAATCTACCAAAAATAGGTGCATTCATGATAACTATCTATTTTGCATCAAATCCAGATTTTACGTCCGCTGAGGTTAAAGGGGTGAAAGCCGCAAGGTAATTATTATAATACTTGTTATATTATAATCTAAAGGATAGGTATGATATGTATAGTTAGTTATATTCATGAAGTTTTATTTGACTTTTGTTACCTAGTTTAAGTAGACAAGCAAGTTGCCTTCTGCTTGATATTTAAAAGAAACATAAATTACTGCTGACTAATTCACTAGCAATTACATTGTAATATGCTTAGATTAAAGTGATCTTCACCACAATATAAACACCATATTGAAGATACTTCATCGCTTCTCATTAATTTACACCATTGTTTTCGTATTTTACATTATTATTTTGTACAGGAAAAAATACTGTATTGGGTGTACTTCTTATAGTGTTTTTACACTTAGGGACAAGGCAATACCTATAAAATGGTTTTTTAACTTTATCCATCGTCTATTATTTAAAATAAATAGTAATTATAACTGGAAATCGGTATAAAATTACTGTAACACTTCAAGTAAGTTTATGAAACAAACACTAAGCGTGGAACATGACGTCATCCAAGGCCCGCGAAATATGGCGGCGTTCAAACAGATCAAATTCTATCGATGTTTTCAATGTTATTTTAAAAATTAATTTGAACATTGCCAAGGTTATTTATATTTTTTATTAGGGTAGAATGATGGAACAAGTCAATAAAAGATAAAAAAAAAATACATGCATATTCCCTATTCTATGATCTGAGAATAACACTCACAAATACCACAACTCGCGTACCAATTAGCAGTATCAAGATGTTAATGCCACACTCGGAGGGCTTTAACGCTTGCGAATTGAACATGGTAGTAAAATATTTCTATTTACATGTTTATCTGAGCGTCTCAAGCATGCTATTCTTTGAAGTATTTAAAGATATTTTTATACATAACATTAATAGTAATATAATTAGTAGCTTGGTCCCTGTACCCTATACCGGTGGGACACTGTTTTTTATTATAAAAATGTATTTAAAAATTTAATTTATATGTTTAATGTGTGTTAATAAAGAGAATAATAATAATAAAGCTTTATTTAATGCCGTGCAAATTACAGACCATATTTTAGAAAATAGAAACGTTTTGGGTAAAAGCCTCCCCCAAGAAATGCCTTGTCCAGTAATCTTTGTCAACAAACAAAGATTTTTATACATAATTGGGCATAAATCGAAATTCGGTTCATGGTTATGGTTACGTATCTTAAAAACTATATAACATTTTGAATTGTTACTATTTCTTAAACAAAGAAGATGGCAAGAAAACACATCCGAAAGACGATACATCATAAAGCACGTCGAAAATATTTTCTGGATGATATGTTTATAATTTTGATAAAGAAGAAACAAATACAGTTTTGGAGGTACAGTCGGTTGTGCAGCCGAAAGGTGTCATCCATGTATCTACCATCTACACCTGATTATGTATGTAATGAAACATAGGTGTAAGTGCCAAAAGTAAAACCACAACAAACTCATTTTAATTCGAAATCGATCTAAATCATCAATATTGTGGTGTGTTTGTTTTTCGTGTCTATGAAGCTGGCGTAGCCAAGTCATAGGGCCGTAATAAAAGTTACACTATATTTTTTTGCCAATTATTTGCTATTTTTTGCCAAAGAATAGTTTTTTTTGCTATAGCCATTTCTGAAAAACAATGGTCCTGCTGACTTGATACTTAAGCTAGCGTAGCCAACCCTATATCTCCGGATCTCTTACACTTATCAAAACAAGCTTTACGGCTTATTTTTTTGCTAATTATTTGCTACTTTTTT
This sequence comes from Callimorpha dominula, assembly GCA_949752705.1. Classification (NCBI taxonomy): domain Eukaryota; kingdom Metazoa; phylum Arthropoda; class Insecta; order Lepidoptera; family Erebidae; genus Callimorpha; species Callimorpha dominula. Next base: position 5,178,758 of record OX457000.1, on the reverse strand, counting down.
ACCAAAGAATAGGTTTTTTTGCTATAGCCATTTCCGAAATACAATGGTCTGGCTGACTTGAGACTTAAGCCAGCGTAGCCAACCCTATATCTCCGGATCTCTTACACTTATCAAAACAGGCTTTATGGCATATTTTTTTGCTAGTTATTTGCTATTGTTTGCTAAAGAATTATTTTTTATACGCACGTACGCTTGTTTGAGGAAAAAGTAGGTAGGTATAGCACACCTTACGCTATACATATCGACTAATCACCAAAATATCGTAAAACTGATTCGTACGTATTACTTTTAGTTTATTTAAGTTGAAGACTATTCAGAAGAGCCTGTGTAAGCCATTTAGTAAGCGTAATACCCAAATTATTTAATAATTACTTATTTCCGATAGAAATATCGGTTATGTAAACTTCTTTGCTCATACCGGTAAAATCAGAAGATATATAAAATTCCTCTTTCATTTCCATTTTTATGGTAATTCGTACGTGGAAGAGCCATGCTTGGGCACGTACGGGCCGGCTCGACTCCGCTCGATACCACGGCCTCATAGAAAACCGGCAGTGAAGCAATGATTGCATTGCTTTTCGCCGCGTAAGGGAGGTTACCGGAGGCCCTAACCGTTCCCTATTTCCGTCCTTGCCCTCTCCCCCTCTACTCCCCTCTAATCCCAATTTCCTCTCTTCCCATTCTTCCCCCCTGTCCCCCTCTTCCCCTACTCCCACCTTAAAGGGCGGCAACGCACTTGTGACTCTTGAGTTACAGGTGCCCATGGGCGGCGATAGTCATTTACCATCAGGTGACCCGCCTGCTCGGTTGCCTCCTATACCATAAATAAAAAATAAAAAAATCACTGCTTGTTTAATAAATATGAGTTAACTAATCGAAACTTTTTAGGTTATTTTTTTTCAAGTGGAGTTTTAAAACTTCTTCCAGAACTATACAAAATAATTAAGAAGAGAAGATTTGGAATTTGTTATTTTACTTTTATTTTATCCAAAACATTAGAATAATTATTTACAACCAAGCTAGACACAGATTTGGCTTTGTACTTGTTATTAAGTGGATTTGAAATTTCTTCCCAAATTTCATCGCTTTTCGATACGACTGTTGAATTTTTGACAATCTGGTCTCTAAATGGCAATATGATGCTGCGAAAATGATCTCTAGACACACTTGCAGGGCTGCCTCTACCCATTTTGGCACTTTCATACATACAAACTAACTACTTTATTTATAGCGCCTACACTCAATTACTAAAAACTAAAACTCAATTACTAAATCACTAAAAAGTCACTCAATTACTAAAAAGTCCGACAAACTGGTCTAACTACAGAACTTCGATATCGCCTAGTACTTGCATTGTGGAGGTCTGATGGTAGTCGCTTCACGTAAAATTTTAAAGTTCGGCTGTGTCGTAGTTAGACTGAAAGCCAACAGTAACTTAGTTGAGAAAGGCACGGAGGATGATGACTAACTTAAATCATCACATTGTCACACTAATATATGAAGGCGAAAGTTTGTGAGTGTGTGTGTGTATCGCAAACGGCTCTACTAATTTTGATTAAATTTGGTATGCAGGAAGACACCCTAGATTAACGATTAACACATAGGCTACTTTTTATCGCGATATTCCCACAGGATTGGGACTTACGCTGAAACCGCGGGGTGCTGCTAGTTGTAGTAAAAATCGACTATCATTTTTTTCGTAATACAGTTTTCCCTTAAGGTCATTGTATATGTAAGAAAATGATCTTCCAGCGTGTTTCTACATATTTTGTTTCCAATAGTTTTTAAATTCAAAATCTTCTCTTCTTAATTTTTTTTTTTATTCTTGCAGAAATTTTAAAACTCCACTTGAAAAAAAAATAACCTAAAAAGTTTCCATTAGTTAAATCATATTTTACAATATTTTTTATGCTTGTTTAAGCAGTGAATTTTATTTTTTATTTATGGTATAGGAGGCAAACGAGCAGGGGGGTCACCTGATGGTAAATGACTACCGCCGCCCATGGGCACCTGCAACTCAAGAGTCAAAAGTGCGTTGCCGCCCTTTAAGGTGGGAGTAGGGAAAGAGGGGGACAGGGGGGAAGAGTGGGAAGATGGGAAAGTAGGATTAGAGGGGAGGAGAGGGGGAGAGGGGAAGGACGGGAATATTGGAAAGGGAAGGGTTAGGTTTCTATGAGGCCGTGGTATCAAGCGGAGTCGAGCCGGCCCGTACGTGCCCAAGCATTGCTCTCCCACGTAAGAATTACCATAAAAATGGAAATGAAAGAGGAATTTTATATATCTTCTGGTTCTACCGGTATGAGGAAAGAAGTTTACATAACCTATATTTTTATCGGAAATAAGTAATTATTAAATAATTTGGGTATTACGCTTACTAAATGGCTTACAGAAGCCCTTCTGAATATATTTGCAACATAAATAAACTAAAAGTAAAACGTACGAATCAGTTTTACGATATTTTGGTGATTAGTCGACATGTATAGCGTAAGGTGTGCTATACCTACTTTTCCCTCAAACAAACGTACGTGCGTATAAAAAATAATTCTTTAGCAAACAATAGCAAATAATTAGCAAAAAAATATGCCGTAAAGCCTGTTTTGATAAGTGTAAGAGATCCGGAGATATAGGGTTGGCTACGCTGGCTTAAGTCTCAAGTCAGCAGGACCATTGTTTTTCGGCAATGGCTATAGCAAAAAAATCTATTCTTTGGCAAAATAGTAGCAAACAATTAGCAAAAAAATAAGCCGTAACGCTTGTTTTGATAAGTGTAAGGGATCCGGAGATATAGGGTTGGCTACGCTAGCTTAAGCACAGAATACATAATAGTACTAGTATAGAAGGACCTCTTCGCAATACCATTTAAATAAATAGCGACTCTTGCTCCGACACAATAAGGTGCAATTCAGATCGCACACCGCTAATTCCAAATGGGCTATATTAACCTAAAACTTGCCTCTCTTTCTATCGCATAACTCTTATCTGTTCTGATGCCGTTAAGGTTGTCTTCTGTAAGAAGAATTAATCTAAATATTTAATAACCATGTGCCTATTACTTTACTTCTGTAAACAAATGCAGTTTTAAACAAACCTAGGCTAGGTATTTACTTAAAACTATTTTATTTCACAACCTCTGCATAGATACTTTAATCCCTAAGAAGATAGGCATTTGCCATACGTTAGTGTGTACCATGGAATGAAACTATCTCCTTTACTCATCTCCTCAACTCAAAAAAAAAATATATTCTTTTTAGCATACATCGAGTCTTCATTCCTGTTTTGCCTTGGAAATGAGTTGAATGGCCTATACCGATTCCTGCCTCTCATCAAAACCCTGCAGCACATGGGCCGACTGAAGAATAAGGGTAAATTCAGATACAAAATGAAGAATATGAGGTTTTTCAACCAGCTGTTGGAGAAACAGCCAAATATTATGGGCTGATAATGTGTTATCAGCTCATAAGATGTATACTATATTTCATATTATATTATAGTTGTATTGTGAAGATAAATAAATAAGTACTATTTGAGGTCCATTGATAAACAAGGATTTATAACTTATTCGCGACTCAAATTACTATTATAATATAATTTTATTAATTTATGTTTATAAGTATATTTTGTCTATAAAGGTAGATAGATAGATAGATAGATAACTCTTTACTTGTACACTATTTTTACAATGGAAGTAAGATAGATTTTCATAATTATAACAATCATAGTATTATGTACTTGATGCAATCTCTTCCAGGCAACCTTAGGATGGATCAAAATGATTCGGAGAGACAGTGGCAGTTGATGGTGTATTTAAAAGAACACAAAAAAAAACAGTAGTTAGTAAAATAACATAGGTACCTAGGTATTTCTTTTTTTTAAAGAATACTAGCAACGTGGGTCACACATTACTAGTATTCTTGTTAACCCCGCCAGCTAAGCTAAATGCTTGTGTTAGGAGTGGGTTCACGTCGGTAGTGCACTGGGTGGGGTTCGAACCCGCAACCACTCGATCGCAAGTCCGACGCCTCACGCATTACGCTACCACCGCTTTTAATAAAATAAAACAAGTAAACATCCTTTATTTTTCTCTTTTGTCAAATAGTTAAATCATGTCCTAGACACAATACATAACATACGAGGAACTTCTGTATCATTGGAATCTAAAAAAAAAAGTTTCACGGACACAAAGGATACCTGTGAAACGTGAAAATATGTATCTAGCATGGGAATCAAACATACTAAGTGAATAGCGACATCTGTTTATTCTTATCTACGGAAGGAAGGGCACGTTGGGCTCCTATGGTACTGACTACTGATTAAAAGTACGTGAGCGTTGTGGGTTCGATGGAACAACTGTTTGTGTGTTTCAAGTCATTAGTTCACATTCTGGGTGTACTTAGAGTTCGTAGATCCCTGATAGATATGAGACCCTAATGCGAGCAGTACGCGGACAGATTAAAATAACTTAAAGTTAGCTATTAACATTTACAAGTTTCTTTAATATTTGCTTAGTGTAATTAATCACTTTAAATAGATTGTGCAAAACTTTTTAGAAATTGCTGACCATATTAGATCTAAAACTTCATCTAACGGCGCAAACGCAGCTGGTATAATATATGTTTACTCGTAGGATTACCCGACGCAGATGTTGTTGTTGTATAAGCACGTTGCAGTCAAGAGTGTGTGCGTTACAGTAGCCGGTATTTGAAGGTTTGGGAAGACGTTTCTTACCGGTAAACGGAACAACTTGAAAATAACACATACATTACCTCATTATGTAATAATTCGTATGTTAATATTGCTCAAATAAAAGTAGAAAGAGAAAAATGATTTCAGGCTTGTCAACTTCTACGATCGCCTGGGGTGAGGTTTGACCGCAGTTCTAGTTCCGTAGCAGCCATTTCTAGTTAACTGTTTTAAAGATTTGTAACCCCAGATAACAAAAGAAAACCGGCCAAGTGCGAGTTGAACTAGCGTGGAGACGTTGTCGTACCATGAATGTACCTATTTTCCATATCCCAAGAACAAACTTAACGTCGAAGTTAAAAAGCATGTTCTCTCATACATTCCAACTTTAAATGTAAGTTGTTACTCTCAACATGAGAGTTTTCCCATGTTATTTTAAGGCCATAGACTTCTTATAAGTTTTCATGTGGGTAATCTGTAAAAAAAACGATTATTTTCTTTAATTTTTGGCTCAGTAGTTGCCGAGAAAAGAATCGGGGAACGAACTGGAATTTTCAATTTTCACATTCACTTTCAAAGTAATAATCTTAAAATAAAAAATAACAAAAAAAAATTTCAACAAATTATTTTATTTGATATGTCACACGGTCTTTTATTTCATAATTACGCTCCAAAAGTAACCCCGTATATATATATATATATATATATGTATATATTCAAAATTTATATACGTTATTTACGTTGCACATCTGTACTTGGGTCACAGGAATTAGAGTCCAGTAGATACGGAGAAAATTGGCTGTGACAGACGAACAGACAGACGCACGAGTGATTTAAAGGTTTCGCTTTTATATTCGGATGTACGGAACCCTAAAAAAACTAAAAACAAACAAAAAATGTTCTTAACTTACGAACCAACTCTAAGAGTCTCTAATTTATTATCTTAAAGAACATAGTAAATAAATTAACAATTAAAAACATTAAGAGGAGCCTTCATTTTTAATCTTAATACTGACAAAACCACGGTGACTATGTAACACTGGCCTTAATAATAACTAACCCATCTCAAGCCTTACAAAACATGTGATAAAAATATCAAATAGAAGCTTTTGTACGCAAAATTAGGTGGGGTTCTTCTCAAATCCTCTTCAAATCATTATAATGATTATAGATCGCGAATTTCGTTCGTTTTCAATGTATTGTTTTATTTCATTGTATCGTAACAGGTCTAAATACATACTGGACTCCTACAGATTAATTAAACCGTTTTTTACATAATTTTTCATGGCACATATTGTTTAAAAATTTTAACTTTCTGCACTTCTACATAATCTTTCAGAATTCCAAATTTCGGGCAAATTTCCTTAATTTTTTAAGGAAATTTGCCTACAAAAATTATCCTCACGTGTTACATACTACCATCTATTAGTATGTTGTTGTAAACTAGCAGTTCCCGCTCGGCTTCGCTCGCGTGTTCATATTTATATGTAGTAACCCTAATTCTTTTTCCAAAATAAAAATAGCCTAAGTTACTCCTTATAACACCGTGAAAGTCCCGTGGAAATCGGTCCACCCGTGTTGGAGATTAGCCGGAACAGACAGACAGACAGACGAAAGTTTTAAAAACTATTTTTTAGGCATATGTATCGTGCAAATAACGGTATGACCTTAAAAACTAATATTTTGTCATTACAAACAGACACGTAAAATTTTATTTATTTGTATGATGATGATTAAAAGATTGCCATTAAATGCACTACAATAGGTAATATATATTATCTACTTATACGTTATACTTACGATAAAAATTTCGTTACAGCAATGCAATGCAACCAGCCTTTCTCGGAGACTTTTTCTAACGAGCGATCTTGACTCGTTGTAGTGCATGACGTAGGTCGTGACGTAGGCTGTGACGTATAATGTTATGAATCGGAAGTTTATACATTCCTAGCATTCCTATAAGTGAATAATACTGTGATGTCATAGATACGTAACAGACTACGTATGATAACCTAGATTAATTCCTATATAAGCTCATGTATTCAATCAGAAAATATAGTTATTCTTCAGTTCTAACAAGAAGTGGTTTCATTCCAATCGGAGATAATCTCCAAGTACTTCATGGCGAACCTGCCAGGGGTCGCCACTACTTCATGGCGACCCTGCCAGGATTCGAACCAGGAATCTTCTGATCTTCATTTTGACCATAACAAAGTACCTACATAGGGTACCAGAATACAAATAATCATGTAACGTATAGAATAATAATAACTCGACACATCTCACACACGGCCGTCTGATCCCAAACTAGGCAGAGCCTGTACTATGGTAACCAGACTGCTGATAAACATACTTATATATTTCTAAATACATACATATTATAGATAAATAACACCAGGACACAGAACAAATTATCGTGCTCATCACACAATTATTGTTTTGTCCTGGGTGGGAATCGAACCCACGACCTCTGGGTTAGCAGTCAGGATCACTAACCACTAGACCAACAGGCCAGTCATGCCATGAGAATGAATATGCCATTTTAAACTTGGATAATTTGGTTGGATTAAATGTGAATGCAACCATTAATAAAGATAGATAGATAGATAGTTAACTCTTTCTTGTACAAAAGGATACAATTTGTACAATTATACATTCTTATAAACCAAAAGCCTAAAAAAGAAAAATACAGAAAAAATGTGTGTGTCAGCTCCGACGCACGACTGGAGTTTACAATTTACTGGAGTCTCTCTCTCTCTCTCTCTCTCTCTCTCTCTCTCTCTCTCTCAAAACAATTGAGAAAAAAATACATTGTACAATTGGCGGCCTTATCGCGATTTGCGATCTCTTCCAGACAACCGTGGATGAAAAGAGAGGATAAGAATGAAATGATTAGTTGCAGTGTGCGATTAATATAACTCCCAGATATAACAGATACATATAACATTTGCGTATTTTTTCTTTTTTTATAGTAGGTATATAATTATGACTACTATTGTCATCGTCATAGTGTATAACCTAAACACATACATAAATATATATATCCATACACATATATTCAAATTTACATATACATACAAAAACATATATAAACATACATACATAAACGTCGTAAAGACTACGGAAAATCGAACAACACAAGGTGGCTAATACCTTAGTACGCAATTTATACAATTTCACTTTGGGCTATTAATTCTCATCGTAAGCATATCAATAAGTGCAATGTTCAATGCACTAATTAATTTTTGAAATATTTTATAAGGGCGCTCTTAGTCAAGGATTCGAAAAAAATACGTTCAATCTTCTTTCTTACAACTTTGATCTTTATTACGAACAGATAGAATTGATTATAATTTAATAGTGAAATACACCCACCACCATAGTGAAATCAATCTGTGAATTTAATTAAGCATCCTTGTTATATAAGTAGCTTTCATATCAATAAAAGTTATTTATATAACAAGGACGCCCAGCAGGTTAATAAGTATAAGGCGGTTGGAGTGTACAATGTCTATTGCTTAACCAATGATGTTTGATAGTGAGCAGATGCCTAATAATTTCGAAAAGTAAGATTTCGTTTAAAGCGAAGGTTATAAAAATATGGAAGTAAAAAAATGTACCAATAAAAACAAATCAAAATGTCAAAAGTGGAGTATAGGTTCGAAAATACGTATTTGAATCTGGGACTTTCGTTTATTTCTCTTAAACATGTGTATAAATTACTAAACGTGTTTCAAACTCTAGTAAAAAAAAAGTGTACAGGTTCATAGCAATATGAGTTGTCAATCAATAGTCCTGCACTTAAATTGTACCGAGCACATTGGAAGGGCGCGGCGGCCCCCGGACGGCCAGTGCACGGTGTAGCTGCATCGATTGCATCCCACACAGTGTGATTCGTGGAATTCCCGGGCCTCGATGCAGCTTTATTCTGATATATAGATGATGTAATTAAATTTATCCGGAATAATATTTTAAGTGCATATTATATTCTATAAAATGTAAATGATTTAGGAGAACTATGTATATGTTACAGTTATGTGTGGGTATAATGTATAATTATATGTTATATGTATATTATATGTATATAATTGTATGTTATATGTACAAATGTTTAGGCCTAAGCAAGATTGCTGAAAATGAGTTTCAAATTATTATTGCGAAGGGGCTTGAAACGAGACTAGGCAATGCTGGTCCTATGATTAGAATACATGAATGCAGGGTCATATAACAAATTAATAAGATTTAGTGACAGTTGAACTTTTTTTATGCGATAGGGACAAATCGCATTGTACTCAAACAAGATCAGAAATAACGCTTCACGTCTAGATTGTGATGTTCCTTTAATAGACGTTTGAGATTTTAGTAATTTTTTTACGAAGGATATTAGCAATGGGTCAATCATTCCAACTAAGCCAAATGCTTGTATTAGGAGTTAAAAGATCGCGCCAAATGACAAATGCACACGCAATTGAGACTTAAAGAGTCACTAGTGTAGGTATATAATATAAACGTCATTACATGTCTTACTTTAAACGGTGGTTTATTTATTAATAGCAAGCAGTATTGCACACACTTATTTAAACTCATGTGTTTTTGTAATAGCCACTCGACCAAAACCGGTGTCCTCGGTACATAGAATCACAGATCACATATGCATATGACATTTGAATATTTCTAAAATCTTGTGATATTCAGCCCCAAATACGAACGAATATTCTCCTCAAATTGGAATGCAGAATAGGGCTTCCAGGACTGTAAAGGTCCAGCGAACGTACCCTAGCATACAAACTCCTCTATACAAACACTATACACAAACAGCTAACATTCAATACGATATTCCAATTAGTAGTATTTGTGTACAAAGAAATAATGCAATGAATATTTGCAGAATTTCCTTTGACAGAGAGGCTCAATATTAATAGCAGTGTATAAATAATTTGATATTAATTGAGTGTGAGATATTGCTACTGGTATTCAGTAGTATTTGAGCTCGACTTAAACTGTATTTCAGCGTTTTACTTTAATAGAGTTGTGTCGTGTATTTATTAAAGTTTTGTACAGCATGTTATTTTACAGAATAAATATATGTAATAATTAATAAATATTTTACAGGGTAAATAGCGGATATCAGTTTGAATTTGGTCTAATTGGTGATATCAATCGTGAAGACCTTATTCTTTTTAAGTTCTAAATAGAGATAGTAAATATTATTTGTTTGAGACTGATCCCACAGGACTATCTTCACATGACTTTAATAGATGTTATCTGATGTCACGTAAATACTTAATTAAGCAGTGAATACAATGATGCATCTTAGCGACAGCCTTCACACAACCTTTCAATGGAATAGCAGATGAGTATAAACACAGATAAGATAATAGTTTGGTATTAGTACCAGCTGATAGCGTAAAGCATTAATAAGTGCATTAGTGACATTCCAGTATTCCATAGAATTATATGAAGCCATATTTTCTTTATTTAGGTTAGGCTATTGCATTTTGAATGGCACCAAATAAAAATTGCCGCATTGTAACGTCATGATTGACAAACTTATAAATATTGCAAGTTTAAAAAAAAGCTTTGAAAACCCATACATAACCTCAAGCCTTTATTCGGGGTAGACAGAGACAACAGCCCGCGCTTGCAACTAGACTTACATACCTCATGAGCTTCCTCTACTGTCATTAAACAAAAGTCGTTGTCATGATTGAATAATATGGCTTCACCCTTTACCTGAAGGGCTAACCATATCATTTCATCATGAAGGAGGATGTTATCGACTCAAAATTATTTAGCCTGATCAAAATGTAGCAATAAAAAATATTTGTCGTGAATTTTAAGTGACAAAATAGTTTAAAAAAATCGAAATTCTTTAGGAAGTTTTGAAAATCTTGCTTATTTCTAGTATTAATAACATTTATCTCTAGTTTAATGTAGATCTGGAACCCACCTCTATAATGGTAAATCCATGCTTGCTATTAAATTTAAATATCTAGTATAAGAAACAAAAATAAATCATGCTCTAACACCGTCAACACTATTAACAGAGCTGCTTAAATATCGAGAACGTAACGCACTATTCTCGCTATATAACCCTGCACACAGACTACACAACCCTACACGAAAAGGGTTGCACTCAACGCGAACAGCGACATTGCACATATTAGGCTCCCTTTAAAACCAGCGAGCGTTTGAAATGAGAAATCATTCCTTTATAAACAGATAGCTGAGATAGCCCTTGTCTCCGAATACACATGGCTAGCTTAAATTGGATATACAGTGCTTTTTTTGAGCCCCCCATTGTATGTGAATGCGTGGCTCATAGTAGTAGGGAAGTATGTGATAATTGTTTTGTTCTTATCCAAAGTAGAATACGTCTGTATTTTCAGAACCTTAATAGCTGGCCAATTGAAATATATACTAATCTTTTTATAGTAGGACATTAACCAATATTTATTTTTAGGTCAGATTCGTTTTAGTTTCTGCTGTCTGTCTGTTCCGCATCTTTAAAATAGCAATAGATAGTTGATTTTCTTATAAAAAGCTTTTAAATCTAGCAGCTGGTAAGATAAATAAAAAAAACTACAATATTCTAAATTCAATTTTTTCACGTGAATAAATCATAGACTAAAATATTTTTTTCTTGCTGCTTTGAAAAACGATAGAGTCTCAACGACGACGATTGTTACGTTGTGCATGACATGACATGACGACCAAGAGATTACCTGCGGCTTTGTTAATCTGCACATTATCAAAGTTTACACGGGCCTTTTACCCTTCTTAACCTCTGATAATCGTTAAGCAAACGGCCTTGTTATGTCAATCTACCACAATATGTACTGCTAATTACCTTGATTGAACATTTTCAGTCATACCATAATATTTATCAGCACAAATATAATATTCGTTTTAAAGAAGGAATCATATTATTAATATTTCTGACAGAGGCAGTGAAATTAAAAGGATTTTGTTTTAAGCCTTTAATATATGTGTGATTTAAACAAAATCTATCAGTTTACACTGAATATATACAGACATAGACTCACGTCTGTATCCCCTTAGGGGTAAAGGGGTAGGCGTTTTGAGCAGCCACATTTTCCGAACATTCACGCAATCAAAAATAAATCAATGATGGGAAAATTATAAATATATTGAAATTGAAAGGTTAGTTGGAAATAAAAACAATGAAAGAAAACTGCCTATACAGATTGGGGAATGTAAGTAATAGAACAAACCGGCTGTAGCCCGGCAAGACCGAGCCCTATATATATATAAATGAATTCCGGTCTCTTGGTCACGCCTTAACATGAGAACGACTTAACCGATTTCATTAATCTTTTTTTTTTTAAGTTTTCTAATACTTTGTAGAAGGTTCTTACGGAATGAAAAATTAAGAAAATTGAGCATAAAATCGGTTCTCGTAGGATAAATTTGAATGTTTACACGAACGAAGTCGTGGGTAACAGTAAGTAACTTAGAAATCCTGCAGTCACAAATCCAATACCAATTAGATGGTTTGGCTACTACGTCACCGCGGTAAGTCGAAATATGTATGTAGTTTTAAATACACTTATACAGTTTTTATAATTAACGAACATTCAACTAGACATTACAAATAAGGAACCTTAATGTAAATTAATTTTGAATCCTTTTGCTTATATGTCCAACTGTTATTCAGTCACCACCAGGCTTAACGGCGGACACATATTACCCTGCCAACAATTATCAGTTCGGACATTGACCAACGCAATACGGTTTGTCGTTGATACACAGAACTTTCATTTCACAATTACGAGCGTCCGGCGTGGCGTGGTAATTAGATTACTCCACCGCTGGCAGTAAATTGCTGCTGATTGATATAGATGATATGGAGGATTGTATGATGAAGACTTTTAATAAAGGTTGTCATGAGCCAAAGATAAACCAGTGCATTTTAAGAAGTAGTTGGAATCATTTTACTTTTTAAATGTGTTTGGAACTCGAACCAAACTGTTAGACCTAGACTACTATTACTTAAATATGTATAGTAGTAATTAGCGTGTCTATTTATATTTTAGAATAATATTTTACTTTGTTCTCACATTTTATTTAGGCTTATAAGCAATGTAACCAAATATTTGTAAAAAAACATTTTGAAAAATATTGTCCTTACAGTTTCTTGCTTGTTCTTCTCCATAAGATCTACGTATTGGAACAGGCCAAGTCTGACTGACTCCTACTCCTGACAATTCAAAAATACCTATTATTGGTTTGATTGAAATAAATGGTTTTGATTTAATTGGATTTGGTGGCCTTTAATCTTTGGACTTCAATTGAACTTGCCATCAGACAAAAAATTAAAATAGTTTACTAACAATAAGGTAGGTAAGTCCAGCAAAGCTAGTAATCATAATTTCATAATCATAACTAACTAAATTTGAAATAAAATAATATCATTAAATGAATCATAAGCAACAAAAAATAGCTTAAAAGTGAAATAATATGCCACTTCCTCGACTCGGACGAATAAAATGACATACATACAATCATACGCCTGTAAAACATTAAACTTCTTCAGCAGTCAGTTAAAATGCCAGGTTTGATTTATCACATTACTGTGAAGGTACAGCGAGTGCGATATGTAAGGGAAGCAAGTCGCATCGATCGCCCCGATATGTAACCGATGTAACTTATGCATCGGTGAATCGATATTACTGGCTGCTAGTTAACTAGTGCAACCGCACATAGTGGTGCCGATTCTATTGTACACTCGACTAAACTAAAACCTGACTTAATTTCTTCATATGAAATCAACCTAGTGTTCTTCGTAATAAGGTCTATTTGTTACTAGCATCTATTTCTCATCGCCTCTAAATTTCAATAAAACCTGTCAACGTATACTCAACTTTATTTCCACGCAGCGAGAGTCTTCATTTATTCAAACGCTGTATAATTGCCGTATAAAAACTTGTTCAAAACGAACAAGGATGACGTGTTTTTAACCTACACCTACGAAGACGCTTACTAAAAACACAGAGCAAAAGAGATGGCATTCAACGGATAGCGGCTCTCGCTACGTGGTATTAAAGTTTATTTAAGCGTATCAGACTTTAGTCGACAAATAAATTGCTTATTTCGATAGCGACATATGTTACCTACTTGTTTCAATTTTAAATAAGACCATGTTTCTAAGTGTACAAGGTTTACTTCTTATATGAAGAAAATTTAGTGAATTTTAATTTAGCGAGTGAAGTAACAGAATTGGGGCCATTATCTAACGTAAATGTCAACTTATTTTACTTATATTTGAGTGATTACTATTGACTCTTTAAGATGATTTCTTTTCACACGTCGACGAAAACGCTAGCAGTAACTTTCAATGAACAAAAGAAATTGAGGACTTAGACCTTAAGAACATAATAAGCGAATAAATTTAAATCACCAACACTTTTTATATAAAAAAAACAATAACATAAAATTGTGAACTTTTTATATTAATTCAAAACTAACTATATTTTATTTACGACAAAGGACAAGTATCTTCGAAATACGAAAAACCCTTGTACTTGAGTTAACGCCAAGAACTACAATGTTCCAAAACAATTGCTACGCTATGTGCATGCAAGTCTTCAAATAAATTACCAGAATGTATAAAATATCTTCCTATGATTACATTGAAGAAAAAGCTTAGAAATTGACTACTAGAAAATACCTTTTATGATATAAAAGAAATGTAATAAAATTAAAGAGATAATTCATTCCAATAATATATGATATAAACTTAGTTATTTAAGACGTATTAGTATAATTGACATTACCTATATTCTTAGGACAATGATAATTTACAGATAAATACCTATTCATTATTAGACCATAGATTAAGATAAGACATATACAATAAGACCATATGTTGTTATTGTTAGTCAAGCATTATAGCTTTTTAAGTATTTCACATGTCTTTCAGAGGCTAAATAGATGGACTAATCTGTATAACTCCTCATTCATTCATTCATACGATGACAATAGTCTCTTACTACTACTGTTAGTTGCAGTCCTTTGATTTTGACTAAGTTTTACTAACCTAACATCGTTCATTCAAGGTAAATCATTTGTAGGATTTATACACACTTTATAACGTCCTCAGGAGTATGGTACCCGAAAGACTACAAAAAAATACAGTACCTCTACATACAATACAACAAATACGATGTTACAAAATTTTCTACACAGTTGTAACGGTTTTCCAAGATTTGACAAAGTGCTATCATTCTGTACGTAGTATGTAATGTATGTATTTGTAGACAAAGATCCCAGGGTCACCAGACCTTACTTATTTTCTGACAAACAAAATGAGCCGTGTTGAAATTAGATACCCTGGAGATATGCATACCTGCCAGCATGCGTGGTCACTTTTCTTGAATTCTGAATATTGATTTTTAAATCTGATGTTTAGGGAACTATTTTAATGCTATTTGTAAGCAGCCAGACCAATTCTGGGCTACAAAAATCCCACGGAACCATTTAGAGTTTCGCCGTAAGTATCAGCGCGGTCGCTTAAGAATGGGAATGGGGATTATTGGCCTCAAGCCCAAGAGGAGTATTTGCCTTCTTGGAACCTAAATGGTCGTGCATGACATGTAAAGGCTCCGGTTGTGGAATGAAGGGAAGTTTTCTCTAGTGACTACAGTATGGGATTTTTAAGGAAGGAGTTGACAGATTTTTCGAGGGTCGGCAACACGTATGGGACTCCCCTGAGTTACTGGTTACCATAGTCTATCAGGCGACCCGTACGCTTGTTTGCCACCGACCGTATAAAAAAACATTTACCAGTGTTCATAAAAGTAGATTATTCTTTTACTGATTAATGGTTCTTTAGGTTCTTTCTAATTTGTATTTTGTACATTACAAAAATATTTTGTATTTTGAATACATGCGAAAAGTATTAATATATACCGAATTGATAAGGATAAACACGGTAGGTATATGTCTCTAGGGAGACGTGCCTGCGACACCGTAATGATGATCTGACAATTTTATAAAGAGGAAAATTGACCCTAAAGGGTGAGTTGTCCCCATTTATCAGAACTAGTGGTCACCCCGGTGGTGGTGGATGCATAAAACTTTTAAGATTGAACGTTATTGATTTTCTTTTCTCAAAAAGTATACCTGGCATATGTATTTATATTTTTTTGTTATTTGAAGTCGGCTTCAAACTAAATACTTTCATGGGTTTTGACATCAGCAGTATAGAGGTAAATAATGAATGTTTTATTTTATTTCATTTAAGCACAGCATTCTGCGTTGAGTTTTAGACTTCACAAAACATCGAAAACAGTATCAAAAAAAGATAGTTTGCATACAATATTACAGATATATTTAGAGATTATTCTTTAGAAAACAGTACAGACAGTATTTTCCCAAAAACGTTACTTAAAACCAGTTTGTTAATTAATTGCCGCTTAGGAGAATTAGCAGCAATTTGAAGCATCGATATGATCTAAATATAGCACTTCATCGATCCGGACATGTTAAAAATAGAAAGTGTTACACAGTCAATGGTCGATGCAAATGATATATGTTTAAATAACATTTGTTAATATTACTTAAGATATACGGTTTTACTCACGTGTATATTTCGGGGATGCCCGACTAGTTTCGGACCCGACGGGGACCAACAGTTGCATGTTCCAATACGTAGATACTATAAAGAAGAACAGTCAATAAACTCCAAGGATACTCTTTTTCAACATATTGTTTTAAACTCTAAATAGTATGAAAGTTGCGAAGATTCAGTTGGTAACACGTTTGAACAAATACCGTGTTATGCCTTGTAAGGTTAGATTTCTTTCTATAAACAATATCACCATAGCAAAATATTGAAAAAGAATTCGCAACAGAAATGAAAAAGTGAAAAAAGTAAAGTAGTAAAATTAATATACACTTAGACAAAATAATTATATTCATATTTGTATCTGCAAAAAGTTTCTAATAACTTTGAAGTAGGCATTGTTCACGTGGTTTATATTTTAAAGTATGAGATTTTAGCTTGATGAGCCTAAATAACTTGCTACTGAAAATGGCAATCAAACGTAACTACATTAAACTTAAAAAACCTTTATTGATTAAATAGGTACCTATAAAACTAGATTTTACTAAAATTAGGGTTTGTACAAAAGTGCAAAAAATTCTAAAAATACATTTTGAAATTAGTGTCCTTGGAGTTTCTTGCCTGTTCTTCTCCATAGGATCGTATTGAAACAGGAACTTGCTTCACGCCTGACTTAGTCTGACTGACTCCTACTCCTGACAATTCAAAAATATCTATTATTGGTTTAATTGTAATAAATGGTTTTAATTTGATTTAATTGTATAATAATATGAACAAATATATACTGGCAGAACCCTACAGACAATATCCTGCAAATGTTTATTTATTCACCCCTATTATCGATTTTATCTTTATACAGGTTGACGAACTACAGGGCCATCTATTGCCGAGTTTCTAATAGTACAATAATAAATAATTGTTGGTAATAATAATGTTATAAAAATTAAGAGCTAGAATCTTATGAAGAACTAAAATCAAAACAACTATCATCTAAATAAAATGTATATTAACGAATATATATTATGTTTAATTATAATAACCAATATCCAAAAGTGTTAAGTATATAGTATGTCATATAATAAATTATTATTTATTCTGTTGTATTTTTTATAAAAGAATGTAAGAACATCATTTAACTCAGTTCTACGGGTAATAATAGGAATAGATTCCATTATTTCCGCGTTTCTTAAACTACTGAGTTTAACGTAAATTAAACGTTTAACGTAAAACGTACAATTCAAAAACTTTTAGGCTGCGTTTCCATCAGAGAAGTGCGAGGTAGCTTAGCGGTGCGAGGACACGCAACAAAGCTGTGAAACGATGGCAGCGTTCCCACCAGAGATGTACTAGGCCGCTGAGCGGTGCGAGGATGCGTAGCGACGCTGTGGAACGGTGCACAAATGAGCGGTGCGAGGATATGTACAATACACATCGGCCTCTAATAAACACCGTCTAGCACACATCCCTCGCACACATTTGTCGCACGTATCCCTCGCACACATCTCTCGCACACATCTCTCGCACACATCTCTCGCACACATTCCTCGCATCCATCCCTCGCTTGTTTTGTACGTACAAAACAAAAACCTCGCTCCGCTAAGCCTCGCTCCACGTAAATTCAGGTAAATGAAGCGATTATATTGGTTCTTAACAAACACATCCCTCGCTACGCATCCTCGCACATATCTGGTGGAAACGCCTTAGGGTTGGATGATTGAAAAGGCAAAAATATCACTCAGGCGCTGCCAATCCTGTAAATAAGTCTAAGATAAATAGATGTCTTAGTAAATTTTCTTAGCTTTAATCACATACTTAAACTGAGAACTCTTAAAATTTCTTCTGATAAGTTATTTAGACAATTAATAAACAGCGATATGTTTATGTATATGCAAAATTGTTATTATTAGTAGTAAATTATTTTGTAGAACTATGAATACATAAAAGGTCAGGCCGGCCGCATGCCACAGATATCTTAGATATCTTATCGTTGGCTCGAACTATAAACATTGCCATGAAACGTGATAATTTTGCTAGTCTCCTGGAACGTTACGAAGCCCTCACCCCACCCGGGCTAAGCGGTAGGGTGGTATGTCGGACTCGAACCGACTAAAACCACACGGTGTTCCGTCACAGTTCATATTCCCAGGGCCTCAGGTGTACCCTTACAAGGAAATCTCTGTGAACCCTGGCAGACTTAGCCGCCTGTTAAACAACAGGCGACCCTACTGTGTTGTTTAGGATTTTATCCCCTGTCAGTGAGAGAGGTACGCGCGGAACACGGCGCCACCGTCTCGTTCCTGCTTCTGCTAAGGCGCCGGATAACCCTGTCTGTCGCCCCCAGGCAAGCGCTCATGGAGGCTGGAGATCGACTTGCTCTCTCCGACGCCTGGTGCGTCTTCTGCAGGAGGGAGAATACTAGTTCTCTCCCGTTCCCTTTCCGCCGCCTCCTTGGCATACATTATCTCCTCGCAAAACGAGGCGGCGAAATTCTCCTCTGGACCATGGACATGATCATGCGAGAGGCTACCCATACCTACGGCCGTCGCGAGGTCAGCACGCTGTTGCGTCCATGCAGGGCACTCCACTAGAGTGTGAAGTGCGGTATCCTCGCGGCAGCCCCCGCAGGGGTGGCACACAGGCGTTGGCTCCCGGCCTATCCGACACAGATACGTCCCAAACCAGCCATGTCCAGTAAGTATCTGCGTCATCCGATAGGAGAAGCTGCCAGCCAATCCTCCATCACGGGTCTTACTGCCACGATAGTGGCGTGCCCTAAGCAGAGAGTACTGCTTTTTAAATACTTGATACAAAATCCTCTGTTTTTCCTCTATTTTAATTTTTTTGATCAAGTATCATTGCAAGTTTATCACATTAAAGTATAAATGTATAAACATTCTTGTATGTGCGTATTAAACTAAGATATAATTTGAAGTAATTTGGGTAAATATACATAGAAACTAGATATACAAATATACACCCGAGAACAATGACTCCGGGTCACATAAAGATACCTAAAAATCATGGAAACTAATAATGCTAACTTAGTGGAATGAATTGTATTTAATAGACAATAAAAAAATCCATGACATGCTGTTGTTTGTCGCTTGAAAAACGAATAACATTAGGTATCTTGGTATTCAACTCGATGCATCATTATCTTGGAATGCACAACTAGAGCTACTATCAGCGCGAACTCGCAAGATGATTTGGATTTTTAAAAAGCTCAGAAATATACTGAAACCAACTCTATTAAGAACAGTATATTTTGCTCTAGTCCAATCAGTAATTGATTACTGTATACCAGCTTGGGGCGGAGCATGCAAAACAAGACTTATAATCGTTGAACGTGCACAAAGGTCATTGTTTAAGGTAATGCTAAGAAAACCCTTTCGATATCCCACATCTAATCACCATCAGTGCGACAGACAGTCCTCTATGCAGAGGATGTCTCGACGCGAAGGAAACGGCCGCCCACGTTGTCTTGGAGTGCGAGGGAGTGGCCACACAACGGGCAAGTATCCTCGCGGGTGCGATATCGGTCCTAGAAGCTTGCGAACGCCCAAGGGGGCTTCTGTGCTTCTGAAAGGAGCTAGGCTGGCTCAACTAGTCAGCCTATCTGAACGTATAATGGACCATCTATGAGTCTAAATGCGGAAACAGAGCCCTACACCAATACCAATACCCACATCTAATCTTTACTAAGAATGCAATGTTTTTACAGTAAGACAATTATTTGTTCTGCGTACTATACTTCGTAAACACAAAGAGCTTACATATTACCCAACGACCGCGTATTCTTCTCGTAGAAGAAACAGGGTATGTGATTCCATCAGACACCACACCGCCTTCTTCAGACGACAATCGTGTTTTCTTGCACCTTACATTTATAATAAAATTAATTCATTGCTAAACCTTTTTCCGTTCAACTCACATGAAGCAAACAGTATTATGATTAAAAAATATTTAGCGAATCTAAACTATCTCGATACAGAATCCCTTTTAATTATCGTAAAGTAGCATACATTACACACACAAACACTCAGACACACACACACACAGACGTTTAGTTTATTTTATTATTTCTTATTTACCTTTACCTGTATTCAATATAGTTATTTATGTATTTCATATGTTTAATTTAAACTTTAATGGCGGGAGAGTGTCCTAGAGACCTGAAATACAGGGTTTCCCTAGTTTAGGCTCCAGTCCACCCTCACAATTCTACTAAATATTTTGTAGAAACTGTTACAGTTAATCTGTCCATAATTGTTGTGTACTTAGTGGTGGAAATAAATTATATACCTAAAAAAAAAAAAAGTAATAAAACTTCTTGGTTGTTGTAAAGTTATGCTATCAATGGAATGGGAGAATATTCTCCAACATCTTATAATAAACTTGGTGTACAGCAAGCCAAACCGCATAACCGCAGCACGTGCAGGTAACAAAAAGTGCTAAAATTTCTAAAACTTGTAGAAAAACATGGTGTTTTTCTGTTTTTGTTTTAAGACGTGGTTTGTTATATTTTTTCTTAACTTTTAATATAATAAACACTGTATTACTTTCATTTAAGGAGTATTTAATTGTCTATTAAACACAATTTATTTCACTAAACTAGCATTATTAGTTTTTATTATTCGTTATTGAGATTTTCATGTATCTTTATTTGACCCGAATTCATTACTCTCGAGTATTACGGCCATTCTAACTGTGTACACTTGACAAAAGACATTATCTAAATATGACCTATCGTGTTAGTGATCTTCAACCTCAACTTATTTACAAGAAGTCTGTTAAAAACAGATAACATATAATTCGTTTACATTAACATAATTAATATAGTACCTACGCAGTTGGCACATTTGGTGTTTTTTATCGAAGTAGGTATTTCTTAAAACCAATACATTTTTTTCTTCCTCCTTTTCGCCACTTGAAGATTCCAGCCCTATCCATTCCCTGGAGCAGAAAAACAGTATTAGCGCTGGTAACTGGGGTATAGGAACTGCGAAAACTTTACAATAAAAATGGAGAGTTAATTGATCTGGCAGATGCTCATTCGACCTATTAAAATACAACTCGTTCAATGTGCTATATTCGATAAAGAATGTTTATCAAAACATGTAAACATCCGCATCATACTTACCATATGATGTATGGCTACGTTAAATAGAAATGGCTTTGCCGCTGCGCCTATAGAAACAACATGACCACATAACCGCATAATCTCGACCACAAACACAAATATTAAAACACTAAAAGTTAAAGTTCTAAGTTTCCTATGATGCACCAACTGCATGTGCTGCTGTCCCATGTTCCTAGCTTCGCAAGGGTGACAAACTCGTTGTACCTTACATCATGTTCTACACATCATTCCATGCATTGAAGACATACTGCCAGGTATCTTTCTATCGTAACCAGCAAGGTAAAGAGCTAATAAGATCGCTGAGATTGGTTTATCATTTTAATCTGCCAGCAATCCAAGTTTATTTAGGGGATTTTAAACTCAAAGAAAAATTACAGTAAAGTACTATCATTGATTATAATCACTGTAAGCGTGAGGGAAAGCCTCCTCCCATGTCGGTGCATTAAACATTAAAGCAGTGCCGTCCCTGGTTGATTAAGTTGAATTAATTAAATTGGTTATTATTATATAATTAAATTGTAGGTTGCACAGCTGATTTCTCAAGCTCAAGTACTCACTAACTGCAATTGAACCTCTCACAACGGTATGTTCAAGTTTTTTTTTAGTATTAGGACATGCTGAAGGTAGTCTAATAAATCGTCTTTGACAGGTGTGCAAAATTTTAATGAAATCTGGCCGTTTAAAGTGGGTCAAAATCGCGCCCTAAGGAGTCGGTTACAAACAAACATACAAGTGAAACTAATATAAAGCGTGTAAAAATAATCAATACTGTTATGAAATCGCAACGGTTGAGGGTCATTACCATTACCGTCGTTATGCTTTGTAAGTGTAAGAAAACAATCAAGATATTAATGGACTTTATTACACACTTACCTTTAGCTATAGGTTTTAATCAAACATTCGTGTCCAGACTGCACTGATCCTATCCATCACCCCGTGCTATTAGCAAGACGCAGCGACGTGTACTAATTAAAAATTGAAAAGCCACCCTCGCTACCACGATAATTCGTTGCACGCCTGATCTGCCCGAAGCTCTAAAATATTGATTCTCAGTTACGACAAGAGTGTGTCATAATTTTGTTATAACAAAATTAACAAACAAACACATGGCTCACCGGGAGCATTATAAGTGGTTACCTACCGATGGATATAAACACTTGCAAATGATGTCCCTTGCACACGCCAAGGGTTGAAATTGTATTCTATGGATCTTTGAAACTAATCTTAATCTAAACCAGTAGTTGTTGGCAATCTATGCCGTGGTCTTAGGAAAGATACAAAATAAGAAAATAGTTTGTATAAAAAGTTAGAGGGGATTATGGTACAGCAAAATATCATCGTGATAGCTAGGCCGTGATAGCTATTTATTATAGTCTTGTTGATTACGCTTCCTCGAAATTACATTTAATTAGTTTGTTCGATTCAGAAGGCGACCTGAATACTCAAATAGACTACATGCATTGTTTTATTGTTACCTTGAAACCTAGTTTACGGCCCTTAAAATGGAAATAGCTCGTTCGATATTCTATTCCCGATACAGTCCGGCTGCACGTCGCGCTCATCAAAACTTCACCTATCCACACAAGCAGACTATAGATAATTTGAAGATTGTCTGTAGGCAGAAACCATAAAGATTCTTACTAGAATTTTCAATTTAGCCAATATGTTGAAACCTTTCAGTACAGTGCCTTATAGACACAAATTAAATTTTTGTAGAAAGGAAACTGAGAAATATTTCTAAATAAGGAGACGACGTTTATAAAACCTTTATTAAATATTGAATGATCTTTAGAGAGGAAGGAAAATTGCAATTTCATACGCTTTTGAGTAATATAAATATAATTATAGAAATAAATTGAATGTCTGGGAATGTATGAAGATCACAGTTTAATTACTTTTGTAAACGACAAAGCTGAATTTAATCAGGCTTCAAAGAGGTTCGTTTAAGGTATTGCAGAAGTGGGTGGTGTTCTGGAATGGAAGAAGCCAGATTTATCATCGAGCTTTCACTAGGCTGCCTACTTTCACTTAAGATTGGGTTTTATTAATGCGCAACGCGCTAGTAATGCAGGTAAGACGTACTATTTTTGGCCTAACGATACAGACACTAAAGCTATGATATTCTAAAAGTCATCTGAAGCGTATTTTTATGACTAATGTCTGCGAGTGAAGTCTGAACAATTAAAAGTTAGAAGGTAATTAGAAAACTTTTCTTTCTATTGCTTCGAGTTGACTGATTTTTTTTGCATTCAACGGTGCTAAGAAAACAATAAAGAGCTGATAAAACTTTTATTAATATGTTTAAACTTAAAAGCTGTTTACCTGATACTAGTGATTTATATCTATCTATACTTGGTCTAGTATTTATTTACAGTGCATAAAAATGTTCCTGTAAAATTTCGATATAAGTTAATAATAGCTGTTTAATCTTTTAAACATATAATAAAAGTCATACAAGTCACCAAATACTGTATATTATAATATGGTCTCATACACACAAGGTCAAACCAATTCGGATGTTTCGAATAAGAGTTACATGTGTATTCTGAGTTACAGCGATTATTACAGACTGTACGTATGGACAAATGAACGGTGTAAGAAGACACGTTACACATACATAGCCAAACATATGACGTATACGTTTGGCTATGTATGTGTAACAATAATGTTATAAACTTGAACAGTATATTTGTGGCGTCTAAATTAGGTATCTGTTTTTTGTTTATGTAGATAATGCGTGGGAATTAACTTCACTATAAAATAAATATTTTTGTTTTAGCTGGGCTCTGCATATTTTCCTTTTTTTAAAGATCAACAGTAAAAATAATTTGTTGTATTAGTCAGGTCCCCACAACAACAGTGTAGCGCAATGAAGACAATGTTGTTAAACCTATTATGCCCTTTTATTAGCTCAAAATCAAAATATTTTAGTCTTGGCCTTTACGCTACCGCTGTTTCTTTAATATTAAATTTTTTTAATCATATCACAAATAGATATGTTATACAAATATAAGTTTGTCTATTATATGTATATTCAATAAACACCTACCTATCTCCAGCTAGGTATGTACATGTAGTGCCTGAACATTTCGCTATGGTATAGTGCAATTTTTTTAAGATTCAATGTTTCAAATAATCCAATATTTGAATTGGATTTTATTTGCAGATAACGAAAAGTGTTTGTGTGAATTAAATTATAGTGAACGATATCCGGATTATCCGGACAGATAAACGTATAAAGAGACAGCACCTCTGTCTATTGCATTATAGAAATCCGTTTTCACAATTTAGGTACAGAACGCTAAAAAGTGTATCGATGACAAGTATGTAGTATAAGGTACTGATAAAGATGTCTAAATAAAAGAACACTATCATATATTATCTATGAACTCTATTGCCAAATTGTCACTACACACAGAGCAGCTTACGAGACGAAACGTGTCAACATGAAGCTTTTCGCATTTACGATTTTGTTTGCGATAGTCGCCGCACTCACGACGTTTGCTTATGCAAGACCAACTCAAAATAATGAATTTCAATGCGCTCCAGGCTTTGTGTACTACGCTCGCAAGTGTAGAGGTAATAATAATTAATAATAATTAAATAATAAAACTAATAATTTTTATTTCAACACCAGCAAAAACAAGACGAATTGTAGGAATTCCTTAACTAGGTAGACTGGTAAACAATTTCACAAATAATAAAAACCGCTGCCACCCAAACTAGGTAATAACCAATATTTGGGGTGTCAGGTACACAGTATTAGTTACATTTTTTTAATTTAAAATTATTGGATACATAGTCATTTCATTAGCTTATTTTATAATTTTGTGGTGTCTTACAGTCATGGTTTTTAAATGTTTTATGTGTGCGTGCGTGCGTGTGTGTGTGTGTGTGTGTGTGTGTGTGTGTCAGTGTTATGTCTGTAAGTGATGTGATTTCACAACTTCACCTAAAGAGCTATTTAAAGCATACTGGCAAGAAGGGCTTCAGTAGAAGCGTAATTAAGCGTCTTCAGCCATTCAGTTACCTTAACTTTTACTTCACTGTAGGTTAATGAGTAAATGTCGGATCATTTATGGACTAGGTTGTACGGGCGTACATTCATCATTGGTGGCTCAGTCTTAGCTCTTAGGACTTAGTTTTAGACTAGTTTACACTTAGTTTTAGTCTTTACTTAAGGACTTAGGTCCTTAAGTAAAGACTAAAACTGAATACATGAAGCATTTCAGGTTGCTTTAGAGATAAAATGTGTTGATAAAGTTTAAAACAGTACTTTTGTCACCAAGTCCTAGTCCGGCTTGTACATTTTGGGCTCCGTACCTCACTGTCTAAGAATTCCTTATTAATTATTATGTTATACACATAGTCCTGATCTTGCACCTTCAGATTTTCATCTGTTTCGGTCTCCTCAGAATTCTTTGGGTAGGGCTAGGTTAGCATCAGAGAGGACAGTCAAAACTACTTGTCTCAATTTTTTTTTTAAATCCCAAGATTTCTACAGCAACGGGATTATGTCCCTACCTACAAAATGACAACAAATTTTCGAACAAAATGGCACATATATATTATAATTAAATGTAATTAAACTTTTAACTTTTTTTTTAATTTCTACATTAAATTCGAAGAAATTTTTTCCCAGACCTTACAAACTAAAAATAATGTTATTTGAATTTAATTATTTTTTGTTAACATACACCAATGCAAACAGTGGAAACCAGTAACACGTCCCGGCATAAAAGTCTTAAATTGATTTACACATTTACATAATGGTGGATGCTTTAACACTTCTTTAAATTTTTGCTGAGTGGCCAAAGACGTGTGTGGTCTGGCGTTATCATGATGAAAGACCACTCCTTTTCTATTGATCAATTCCGGCCGTTAATTTCTTGCTTGAGTCTCATCAGTTGTTGGCAGTAGAGATCATATTAAGGATTAATACATATTGAGGAGTACTTTTTTAAACATCAAATCTACACTAAAATCAAACTTAGTGTGTATATAAGCTTAGATTTAGTCATTTTGGCGGACAGAAAAACAATTGAAAAATGACAGGCAAGTGTTTTACTTGATATTTTTCTTTTTTTTAATATCCTATATTTATTTATATTAAAACCAGCCAGATGGAAACAGTACAACCAAAGATATTATTCTACTTATTCAATTCATTTCAAATTTGTATTTTAGTGTATTATATCATATTATATCATAAACGATCGTTCATGATATAAACTAATATACCTATAACTACCTGTAAATTAATGGATGTATCTGTAAAAACTGTATCTGGGTTATTCTATGACAATTATAAGTCTGGCAATCGTGACACTTCTCTTTAGTCAGTTATTTTTTATTCTGTTGGTTCTGTATTCTTTTTTTTTTTCAATATACATATCTATATATCGCAGTAAGATAGTTATTGCTATGATATACCTACCTATATATACTAAGTATATATAAATAAATAGGCATGGATCTTGATTATTATGTAAATACTTACAATCTGCTTACGCTGTGTTTATTTTAAACAAAATTATTAACACAATAAATAAAGTTATTTAACTCAAAATAATGTTGAAATCAATGACAGTCCATTCATACTTTACAAGGCTTACCTTGTAAAGTATGAATGATAAATTGGGAGTGTACATTTAGAACAACAGAGGTATTTCAAAATCTTTGATAGTAAATAGAGAGAGGAAAATTTATTGCTTGTGTGCACTGATCTGAGCTTGTGTGCCTCTTATCAGCTGCTTTACGTCGCGCACTACTTACCGTGTTAAACGGCAATATCTACAATTAAAACAAAATCCGTCGGCATTACAAAGTTTTTAATTTTTTTTAAAAGGTACTTCAGTAGCTCCTAAATTTGAGATCGCAAAGATTGTTGCTCGCACCGATTCGCTGTACTGACATAAAATATCAGCTGATAGGTCATTACCCTCGTGGGGCCATCATCTGAAGTCATAATATTGAAGTTTCGTTGTCTATATTTGGACGAGCTACGTAAGTATGAGCCTTTAAACAAAAGCATCACAAAAATGATATCAAATTTATAATATCATAAAATGGCTAAACAATTAGTAATATTATTACGTTTTAAAATGTATTTAATTAATATTTTATGGTTCTGTTGGTTCTGTTATAATAATTAGTATTTTTGTGTTCCGTCTCACGCAACTGTTAAACCAGATGACAGACGAGTCGGCGGCCATTACTGTTTATGTGTCGATTGACCATAGTCACTGTGATAATCTCTCCACTTAAATACTACTTTTCTCCGTTTGAGCAGCTGGTGACTTGTTATTTTTTAACTAGCATTGTTTATTGAAGTGAAACTTCTTTAGAATCGTTGTGATTTGAAATTCGATGAAACGAAAGCATCACGATAAAGATCCTACGATAAAGTTCCTATAATCTTTGTCTTTGCGCCTGCGTACTACCAAGCCTTCAGAAAATATGTCAACGTCGACGTGGTGTTATTTTTGTGTTAATTTTAGTTGTTTACAAATTTACATTTAAATCCAACCTTAACCTATATTGAAAACGAAATATTGTTAATTTTGAAAGTTGTGTACATTTGTAACTGGACTTCAGATTTGCTTACTGTTTCTTATTAAGGTTATTCTTTGTATATCTTAATATATTGTCTGTATCTGTACCTATTGAATAAAATAAAAATAAAATAATTTGACCAACAACTTTTATAGAAAATTATTTGTGTTGCTTTTACTTTTTAATATTTCTCATTCTCTCGTAGGCTACTTTTCGGAAGTTTTACTTTTTTTTTGTACTACGTTAAGTTACTATTAATACTGTGTTTGGTCACTCACTAAATTAGAATATTTTGGAATAATGGTGTGTGTGACTGTGTGTGGGTCACTAGTAAAATACAAGTAATGATATTATGTCTAAATAACTTTGTATTTCAGCAACAACCCCAGAAAATTCCAGTTCCGCCTCAAGTGCCAGTTCCAGTTCCGAAGAGGGTTCAACTGGTTAAAATATTTGAATCAAGTCCTACAACAAATATAAAATAATATATTCATTAAAAACATTGCACCAAATTATTTTCTTTATTTTTTTGTATGAAATATAAATATTACAGTAAAACCTCTGTAAGTGAAACTTTAAGAGAGACGCCGAAAAATTCGAGTTTATGTATAAAACGGTAGAGCGCGTATAAATTTTCGTGCCTAACCCTTCGAGTTGGCTGTGGCCAGGCGGTAAAGCACTCCAGTGGTATATTTACAGATACGATTTCGGGCGATCCGATCCGAATTTTAGAAGGGTTTAAAATGAATACATTTTAGACCTTTTCTAACTCCGGATCGGATAAACCTATGGAAGTGAAGTAATGCTTACGTAGTAAGTGTTTTCTTACTAAGACCATAATTATGACAAACTTCAAATCTTCAACTCATAAATTTTGGATCATCAAAAATCGATTTCTCCACTTCTAGGCTACCTAGAAACAAAATGAAATTTGGTACAGGGCTAGGATTTATCAAGAGGTTATATGGTTGGTTGATAAATGTTGATGAATAGATGATTGATGAATAGTATCAGGCCTGCTTCCGCTTTACCAGTTACCCCCAGGCGAGCGCTCATGGAGGTCAGAGATCATATTCCGCTCTCCGTCGCCTGGTACCGCTTCTGCTGGACAAATCTGTTGAAAGTTCATTAAAAGGTTTTGAAAGTAATAAAACATTTTCCATGAGTTCTAAAATAAATATTAATAAATTGTTTATCACCAAGAGCCGTTTTATGGCCGTTAACAACTGATAGTAAAGTTCAATATCGCTTTGCACTAACGTATCTTGCTACGTAAACGTATGTGGCATAAAGGTTATCTCCTCCAAAATTCAAACATAGAAAAAAAAAATATCAAGCTTGAGGTCATGTTATCATTCTAATACAATTATACACACATGGGTCACACTGAAAAATTTATTTAAATTTTGAATTAGGAACTCTTTGGGAATCTGTAGATGTTTAATGATTTCATATGTCATTTGATTTTAAAAATTGGTGGTAATTTAAAAAATGTCTGTCGTGTGTCAAAATGGATTTGACTAGAGAAAATTTTTGCTCAATGATTTATTACGACTTTCCTTGCGGTCTACAATAACAATGTTAGCCCCATCTCGTGTCACTGTTCAGACCTGGTTTAATGACTTTAAACGTGGTGAACTCAAACTCATTGATGATTCTCGAAAAGGACGTCATTCTACGGCGACTACTGAAGATAACGTCAGTGCTGTACGGCTAAATAGCTGATAGAAGAGTGACATATCAACATATTCGGGCAGCTTTGGGCATTGGTATGAGTCAAGTACAAAAAGTCTTACATTAACATTTAGGCGTCAGAAAGCTTTGTACTAGATGTATACCTCATAATTTGACGGGGGATCAAAAAGGCGTCGTTTGGATTGGTGCCGCTCAATGCTTGAAAAGTATGACGGAGGTGACTCACATGCTGTATATGACATCGTCACAGGTGATGAAAGCTGGATATATTGTTACGAATCCGAAACCAAAAGACAATTTGCGCAATGGATGTTTTCATTCAAAGATTTGCCGACAAAAGTAAAGAAGGGCAGGAGTCAAGGGAAAAAATGATTGCCTCATTCTTTGGACGGACGGGTCATTTTGCAACAATCATTCTAGAAGATAAAAAGACTGTTACTGCAGATTGGTATGTCAGTCATTGTCTACCCGTTGTCTTGGAAAATGTTAGACTCTCACTCCGCCAGGCGGACTTTCGAATATTTGTCTATCGAAGGTGTAGAGTTGTACAGTAGAGTACAGTCCCGACCTGACACCTCGTGACTTTTATTTATAACAGATAAACTTAAAGGAATTCGTTTTAAGAACCCTGAAGATGCTGAAAAAGGCGTGGAAGAGATCCCTAAAGTAGAATGGGCTCACTGCTTCAGTCAATGGTTCCATCGCATGCGACGGTGCTTAGGAAGACTACTTCGAAAGCAATAAAAGTATTAACAGGCTTCTATATCATTCCATTCTTTATTTTCTAAAAGCTTTCAGTATGACCCCCGTATATGTGTTTAATAATCAAAACATATATTACTTCTTGTCTAATATTTATTTACAAAAAGGATTAGATAAAATTAACTACCATATGTAACAAAATGAGTTATTTTACCGAGTTTTAAATTAGATTTATGGAAAATTGCGTAAATGTCATCAATAAATCATATTTATGCATTGTCTCAATGTAGCTCGTGCGTTTTAAGGTCGTCCGCCTACCTCCTAAACCAAAGTTGACAAATAAGGTTTGTATACTTAATTTGTGCCATAATTAAATAGTTTTTTTTAAATATCCCTGTAACTATTTCAGGTATTTTAAAGAAGTTATGTTGGAACATCTATATAAGGCCTATACTTTGTAATCTGTCGGTTAGGGTTGGGAACGAACAAGTGTCACCAAAAAGAGTTGAACTTAAATCTAGACTGTTCCGTTTGACTCGTGAAACAATAATCGTATTTTTTTGCTCGGTGCGTGATTTGCTAAGAGATCAAGTAACACATGTACCACTTCAATTGATATTACATCATTTTTTTATCTAGTGGCTGAGATCATTAAACTTAACACTGTAACAATGAATGTTACGTCTTTATGAAGTACAAACACAAATTCCCTTCATCACAATAAAAATACACCTCGAAGATTCTTTGAAAGTTGCATAAAAGCCAAGGAAGTTAATAAAAAAAGGTATATATAGGTTTTCTAAAAACATAAAAAGTAAACAATTGAACTTTATGCCTACCACAAAGAATAGGTTTCCGGTTGTTTATAGCTGTTAATTAAGTTCAACATTTCTAACATTTTAACTTATTAAACAGGAAACTGTGCATCGGACGTTATCTTTAAAATGTACTTGACTACGTTACATTTTATAAATTGTTTCCTCTGTTTAATTTATATTAACTTGGCTTGAAATTAGAGATTGAATAAATATTCATACTAGTGTAAGAGGTTTCTGATCAGATCGATTATGATACTACTGAGTGACATTTGAATTAAAATGTATTAAACTTAAATGTCCATTACATTTTGAGAGGGGCAGCTCGAATTAGGAATCTCTTGCGCCATGTCAATAGCGCAAGACATTCCTAATTCGAGCTCCTTCAATGGCAAAGTAGATACTTACGCCCTGCAGAAGACCGTGCGATTCTCATCGGTAAACGTACAGTCACAAGTTAGTTATTAAAAAACCTTACATAGATTATTATTATTTTTTTTATATTGTTTTTTTTAGGGTTCCATTACTCAAAAGGAAAAAAGCAACTCTTATACGATCACTTTGTTGTACGTCTGTCTGTCTATCAAGACCCTTTTCCTCAAGAAATTTGGTAAGAAGCAAGGTCTCACAGCACAACTATAGAAAAAAAACAGCTCGTCATTAATTTGCTTTTATATCACATTACAAATTATTTTTGTTATTACTGAAAGTTGACCTTGTCGTAAATCGATGTATAGGAGAGTATTTATATAACTGCAATATTAACTTTGTCTTTTGAAAAAACGCTAGAAGAGCTAAAATCTTCAAGAATTGATTCCCGAGATGGATGTACTATCTACATACAAGTTAGTTTGCATACGGAACCCTCGGCACTTGAGTCATCATCAATGATTAATTACCTACGTAGAGCCATGTCCATTTCTACGTAGGTACATATAAAATTCTGATAATTAATCAGTTTGTTGTTTAGCGCCGACTCAAAATAAGTTTATATAAAATTTGATAGTTTATGGAAATAAGCTCAATACTTAAGACTTAAGGTTTATTTATTTTTTGCTTTTTAGTTCTTTTCGTCGGTTTAATTTTTTGTTAAAAAGATTTTTATCTAATGCTTCTTCTCATTTTACCACTCCAACTACAGCACATCAAACACCAGTTCTGTAAAACTTTATTTTTCTTCATTCATTTTTTTGAAGAAGCCTATCATAGTCCACGAGCCAGGTACAAATTTCGTCAGTAATTTCCTCTCGGGCTATACTTCGTAAAATGCTTTAGAAAGTTGTTTCATGAAGCCTCGTAAACGTCAGCTGCGGCTCCGTCGGGGGGTTGAGGTGCAGTAGCCTCCGGCGTACGTAGAAAAATATATTATTTTTAGTCATTTCCTCCCGATTGAGAATTGTATCAAATTATAGCTAATCGAATATCTTAACGAAAAAGAGAAGTTAGCTGACTATAGAGAGGTCGATTATGCATCAGCTGGTCACATGAAAGTGAGAAATATGTACTTATTGTTCACGCCTACTACAATAATGGAAGCAATCCACATGGAAGCGACGCTCACAATATTCAACAGAACCTGAACGTCTTTATTTATGTCATTAAAGAACTTTCGAGTCACTCGGCACTCTGCTACTGACCAATAAACGTGTCATTACGAGTTAACACAGTTATTTTTTTTTTATTTGAATAACCGGGATTCAAGTAATCCACATCCTTAACACTTATACGTTCAGCGATTTATTCTCAATCGCAAGTTTATAAGATGACAGTTTATATGCCATTGCGAATAAATAAAAATGTCAGATGGCTGTATCCCGGTGGAAAGATTGTCAGCTGATACCCTGAAAGGTGTAACGCAGGAGCCAGACGGGAGTGTCTATCGCCTATTTAGACGCACCAGCTGACGGGTTTTCCCTCGACATACTGCCAGCTGATTTTTTTGTAACTTACAAGATCATATTTATTGCGGCTTACGAATTTTATCTGGGAGGATATGACGTATCTAA
This sequence comes from Callimorpha dominula, assembly GCA_949752705.1. Classification (NCBI taxonomy): domain Eukaryota; kingdom Metazoa; phylum Arthropoda; class Insecta; order Lepidoptera; family Erebidae; genus Callimorpha; species Callimorpha dominula. Next base: position 5,145,578 of record OX457000.1, on the reverse strand, counting down.
ATTTATTCGACCTTATGCTCGAAACTCTAACTGAAAGATTTAATTTGTTGTTATGTTTCGATTCAAACAATATTCTTTATATTACGGCACATCTTACGATCCTATTATAATGCGTAAATATTTGGTCTCAGGCACACCTTAAAGTCTCAACCACTTATGCACCTTCATACCATGACTGGGTAGATATCGACGGGTAGAATCGTTAAATAATTGACTTACATTTCACAGTATTTATTTCATTCTATTTTTATCAATATTTAAGTAGGTATCTATAATATAAAGAATATTGTTTAAATTGAAACATTACAATTAAATTATATCTTTCAGTTAGTGTATGGAGAACAATGTCGAACAACTTTAGATACGTCATATCCTCTTGGATGAAAATTCGTAAGCTGCATAATTAGACACCTATAAGTTACAAAAAACATCAGCTGGCAATATGCCGAGGGAAAACTCGTCAGCTGGTGTATTTAAATAGGCGATAGATGCTCCCGTCTGGCTCCTGCGTTACACCTGGGGATCAGCTGACAATCTTTCCACCGAGATACAGCCAGCTCACATTTTTATTTATTCACAATAGCATATAAACTGTCATCTGATATATTTTCAATTGAAAGGAAATCACTGAACGTATAAGTATATATTTATTTCACGTTCATGTGACCAGCTGACGTATAATCCACCACTATATAGTCAGCTGACTTTTCTTTTTCTTCAAGATATTGGGTTAGCTATAACTTGATACAAATATATACATATACTGGCTCGCGGGCAATTATTGCAGTGCTCAACTGCTCACTCAACTTTCAATCTTTACAGTTTTATTTACAAAAGTTTATGTTTTACAAAAGTTTTCCATTTGTATGTAGGATTTATTCATTCTTGTAAATTGCAAATTTGAAAAACCGACAAACATCCTATTATTGTATCAAGTTGAATTTAAATACTTATTATTTCAAATGTCGTTTTCCCTTATGTACGGTTGTTTTGTTTAGTTGTATAGCCACTCCCTTTAAATTTTTAAAGTATTTTAAGAGTCCGGTGTGTTGCGCTAAACGCTTGCCATGAGACCGGCCGTATGATTAATAGTTGCCTTAATAGTGTAAATATAATATTATCTACGTATTTACGGGAATTAACGCGATCACGTATACCTATGACCACGGCCAGTGCAACCTGGTCGAAACGTCAGGCAATTCAGAGGTTTGTAATAAATACCTTTACGTGATCGCGTTAATTCCTAAATACGTAGATAATAATATTAATAATAAAAAATAATAATAAACTTACAAACTCACTACGGGTACAGAGTATACAGTTTTATTGTTAGCTTTCAATTTACTTATAGTGTACAAAACCTTACTCTAATTATGGAAATATTGTTGACATAATTATTTTAGATTAGAGATAGGTATAAGATTGACATAATCATTCATTTAGATATTATACTCATATTTGTACATTAATTATGGTTAGACATACAACAACAACAGTTAAGACCTATAGGTCTTCTTGTCTTTACAAGTATACATACGGTGGAGCCATCAGCAGTCACCATACGTGGATGCGCGTAGCAGGCTGTAGTACAAACACACACGCACACTAGCGCAAGCGCCCTGACCCGCTTAATGTTAATGTTTAATGTTGTTACCTACTTTTTTAAGATTCCACTTCAAAAAGTAGGTAACAACATATCTAAATGTATACATAGCGTACACTGGAAGTTCTGCGCTTCTGGCCGCTCATAAATGTTTGAATCAGCTGTTCAAAATAAAAAATGCATAACATTAATGTTCAAGTTCTGATGAAACGTTCAAATCTGCGATGTGTTTTAGATTGATTACATTGCAGATTTTTTGGGCCATTTCCTCGTGGCCAAACTAGTTAGGCCACGAGGAAAATTAATTCCTCGTTGCCAAACTACAAATAATATCACACTGTATAGTAATTTTTTACCTCGTGGCCGAAATAGGTTGCAAAAAAAAACGAGATTTCTAATTTTTTTTTTTTGTAATACGTTATAAATTACGATACACGTATTGAATACTAAATACCTTTTCTAGTCATAGCCAAAAGGCGACATTTTAAGAAGTTGTTGTCTATGAAGTCAAGTTTTGTTGGCAAAAGAATATTTTTTGTTAAAATGTTATATTAATATTCTGTGCTAAGACCTACGTTTCGCGTTTTTTTTAATTTTTAGTTTTTTAGCCATTTTCTAAAGACGTTATTGAATTGGTAAAAACAATTTGTAACCTCTGCTTCGGGAAATACGAAGTAGTAGGTACCTAGTGCCTTTATAACGTAACCTATTATTTTAAAAATGTCACATTTATGTAGTCTTTTCAATTAAGTTTGAAATCGATTATTTTTTTAGTTTTCAGTGCCCTTTCTTACTGTTTTTTGAAGTCGGTTTAACTTTTTTTAAAGTGCCTATTTATCCATTTTTAGTGTAAGGTACGTTTGTACTAAGTAGATACGGTTTTTAGAATTAATCCAGTCAATTTAGACATCAGAGGGTACAAAAATTCGCACCCAGCTCAAAGTTGGTAGGATAGTTCAAAGCACCATCTTAAATAAAAAGTCCTCATCGATCCGATACCTGGAAAAAAATTCATTAGGGACAAGCGTTTTTCGCGATTTTCAGCAGAACGGTAAGTTTCATCATAAAATTAGTTCAGACAAAAATTGTAGACCAGATAAGTATCTATAAAAAATGTCTAAATACTTTTTTTCAGAAAGTTGAAAAAGTTGTAATCGTCATAATATGATGTAAGATATAAAAAGTAGCTTATATGTTAATCCAGGTCTCCAGCTTTGTACATACCAAGTTTCATCGCAATCGGTTCTGTAGTTTTGGCGTGAAAGAGTAACAAACATCCATCCATCCATTCAAATTTTCACAGTTTGTCTCGCAACTTGCTGCACTTGACTGATTAAGTTATGATTAATCATAAATTACAAAATAAAATACCGCCTACTTGAAAATCCCGTAACGATTAGAAAAGAGATGAACAAATTATTTAGAATTATGTCTAAGAACAATCTCGATCAAGTCACCTTTCAAACAAAAAACAAAACGCACTTAAATCGGTCCATTCGTTTGGGAACTACGATGCCACAGTCTGTCTGTGATAGATACACAGACACACAGACACGTCAAACTAATAACACCCCTCTTTTTGCGTCGGGGTTAAAAAATGGTACCAATAGCCGAACGTAAAACCTCATTTTTTTAAGTCGGTTAATAATAACAATAGTCACTTTTATCGTCAATGTTTTTGGTATTGGTATTGGTGTAGGGCTCTGTTTCCGCATCTAGACTCATATGCGGTCCATTATGCGTTCAGACAGGCTGACTAGTTGAGCCAGCCTAGCTCCTTCCAGAAGCACAGAAGCCTCCTGGGGCTTTCACAGGCTTCTAGGAGCGACCTCGCTCCCGCGAGGATACTTGCCCGTTGTGTGGCCACTCCATCGCATTCCAGGACCACGTGGGCGGCCGTTTCCTCCGCGTTGAGACAGCCTCTACATAGAGGACTGCTTGCCGCGTTGATAGTGAATAGGTGTCGGTTTAGGGCCAAGTGGCCCGTAATGGTTCCTACTACTATTCTGATGTCAAATCGGTTGAGACTGAGCAGTCTGCACGTTAAACGTGGTGAGACCTCCGTCAGCACCAGTTTAGACTGCCTACAGCCGGGTGTGTCCGCCCAACGGCCGTTGTGCGCTTCACGGGTCCGTTGCCTTACCCATGAGCGAAGTTGATTAAAGGGAAGTGGCAGCAGTACAGTTGGACCTGCCACTGACGTTACAGATCCCTTCCTTGCCAGCTCATCGGCGGCGTCGTTCCCAAGTGAATCACTATGCCCCTTGATCCATTGAAGAATTAGCCCATTGGCAGAAGCTAGACGTTCCAGGGTCTGGTGGCATTCGTAAATGAGACCGGAGTTCATGGTGTTGCCCTCCAGGGCCTTTAGGACGGCCATACTGTCTGACAGTATACGGATGTTGTGCTCCTTTATACCTCTTGACATGACCGCGGTAGCGGCGTAGGTTATTGCAACGCACTCACATTGAAATATGGAGCTGTGTTGGCCCAGCGCCAGTGATATTGTTATATTCAGGTCTTGTGAGAAGACTCCGGCTCCAGTCCCTGTCCCCATCTTGGAACCGTCCGTGTATATCCGGACTTCGTTTATGCCAGATTGATCTCTGTCGTTTTCAGATAGTTGTATTTGGTACCTCCTTCCGAAGATGTGTTGTCTGGGGATCCTATCGCATGGGGCAGCTATTAGTGGTTGATATTCCACTAATTGATTCCATAGTTTGGAATGGGGACCCTCTAGGTTGCACCACAGACCCAGGTGCTTGAGTCTGATGGCTGCCACAGCTGCTTCCTGTTGTATATATAGATCTAGTGGTGCTAGATCTAGAGCCACTTCAAGGGCAGCTGTGGGTGTTGTGCGCATGCAGCCAGTGACGGCAGCACATGCGAGTCTCTGGAACTGCTGCAGTTTATTTCTGACTGTACTTAGCTCTGTTCTCTGCCACCAGGCAATAGCACCGTACGTGATGATTGGCCGTATGACCGTTTTGTATAGCCATAGTGTGATTTTTGGTGATAAGCCCCAGCTTTTGCCGAGGAGTCGCTTGCATTGGTAGAAAATAATGCTGGCTTTGTTCAGTTTTGTGTCCAGGTGCCTGTTCCATAGGAGTTTACTGTCCAGTATCACTCCTAGATACTTGACCTCCTTGGTAAGGGCTAGACGGGTGTCAAAAAGTTTAGGTAGTCTTAGCTCTCCTAAACTACGTTTATTTGTGAACATAATCAACTCTGTCTTTGTCGGGTTCACTGTTAAGTCGTGTTTCTCACACCACTGTTCAACGACCTTCAAAGCGGACCTCATTCGGTCGCATACCACACTCTCAAAGGGGCCGCTGATGAGGATGGTCAGGTCGTCTGCATAGCCCACTGTGAGGAACTTGTGGTCATTGAGATGAGTAATAAGCTCATTGACCACAATATTCCACAGGAGGGGTGAGAGAACACCGCCTTGCGGACACCCTCTGGCCACCACCCCTCTTGTTGTGTTGTTCACAGTAAATTGTATGGCTCTGTATCTGAGCATGCTGTCTATCCACCCAGCAATTGTGGAATCGACCCCATGTCTTGACAGAGCTTGGCTAATGCTGGTGAAGTTAGTTTTGTCAAAGGCACCTTCGATGTCGATGAAGGTTCCTAGGGTTGACATCTTGCATTTTAGATTGCCCTCTATGTATGAGACAACTTGATGAAGGGCAGATTCTGTTGATTTGCCCATCGAGTAAGCATGTTGGTTGGGGTTCAAAGGGTAGTTGACTAGTGCAGTGCTCCTGATTTCCCTGTCTATTAGTCTCTCCAGCACTTTAAGTAGGAATGATGTGAGACTGATGGGTCTGAATGATTTGGGTTGTGTGTAGTCTCCTTTGCCGGGTTTAGGAATGAAGACTACTTTGACCTCTCTCCATTTCAGGGGGACGTAGCGGTGTGCCAGGCAACTGCCGTAGATGATCCGGAGATGATCTATCAATGCCCCATCGCACCATTTTAGCAGGCCTGGGAAAATACCATCTAGTCCTGCCGCTTTGTATGGGAGGAAGCTGTTAATCGCCCACTGTACTTTTTCATGATTCACGATTTTGCGGGCAGTGGTCCAGTCTGAATCGCCTGGTGTGTTTCCCTCGCTTTCTTCCCATGTGTCCTTCTCATTTGATATACGACATCCTGGGAAGTGAGTTATCATTAACAGTTCTGATGTCTCTGAATCTGTTTTTGTATAAGTCCCATCGGGTTTTTTCAAGAAGCCGAGACTGTGCCTTCGTTCACTGCACATGATGGTCTTGACTCTGTTTGCCTGATTGTTGTTGTCTATGTTAGTACAGAAGCTTCTCCAGCATTCAGTTTTACTGATTCTGATCCGCTTCTTGTAGTTAAGTCGGGCCTGTTTATATGCTTCCCAATGTTGATCTAATTGTGAATTTTTTGCTTTATTGAACAACTTTCTAACCTTACGCCGTTGTTTTTCCAGTTCTGGTCCCCACCAGTGTTGTTTACTGCATGGTCCGGTTCTGGGTAACGAAAGTGGGCATGTTTGTTCAAAGCAGGTGATTAAGGTGGTAGTAAGGTTGTCTACATGGTTATCAATATCCGCTGTGGTCCCATGAGCATTTGGCAGATCGGTATTTTTCAACCTTTCCGCGGTGACTAGCCCATACTTACGGACGTCCATCTTACGGGGATTTCGTCTGGGTTCAGGCGGTGTGAGAGTCATCTTCAGGTCAAATTTGATCCAACGATGGTCCGAGCACGACGCCTCATTCGAAACATGCCAATTCGAAATATATGATGACGCGTGCTCACTGGCTAGTGTTAGATCTATAATTGTTTGGGCTCTCGATGTAACAAATGTCGGTTCTGAGCCAGTGTTGATTACGTTTAGCTTAGTTGTGAGTAAGAAAGAAATAAATTCCTTACCTCGTTGGTTATTGGTCTTACTACCCCAAAGCACATGGTGCGCGTTGGTGTCAGCGGCAACGATCAGCTCCAGTCCCTCTCGCTCGCAGTAGCTTGCAAGTGCGGCCAGTTCGGGGGTGGGGATGTCTGCGTCGCCCGGCAAGTAGGCGGACGCCATCACCACGTCTGGTAGGCCTGAAGAGGGTTCCTTAAGTCTGATGGTAGTTAAGTCTCTAGAACAGAACTCGGTCATTAAGGTTATGTTCGCGTGTTTCGGTGTGAAAATACATGTACGCGGGTTATCAATGGTAGTGTTAACTAATAATTTACCTCCGATGTTGCTGAGACCGCAAATCCTGCCCTTCCTAATCCACGGCTCCTGGATTAGGGCTACAGTCTTGGTGTTTACCTCCAGCTTTCTGCGCAGGTTAGCCGTTGCAGTCTGGCTGTGCTGGAGGTTCGTTTGTAGAATGGTGAGGTTATTGGTGGGGGGAGCTAACAGCGCCATCATCGCTGCTTAGCATAGCATCGTCCAGATCGCTCCCCTCCTCGGAGAGGCTCAATTCTGGCGAGTCCTCCTTCGGCGGGACGGTCTGGACGCTTGACCCCTTGCTGGGGCCAGGTTGGCTTTCCCTTTGTACGCCGCTGCCTAGGTCTCCGGAGACCTCCTGGGAATCATCCTTAGGGTTCGGCAGCGGTTGAGGGCGGTCGTCAAGGAAGCGAACGTAGAGATTACCAAATTTGTAGTAAACTCTACGCTCGCTAGCCCTGAGTTTCAGCGCGTCCTCTTCTGGTATGCCGAGCACCAGGAACAGGCTTTTCTTCTCCTCCTGGGGCTCTGCATGGTAGAGTGTCACTGGCTATTTTGACACGTCAGCCGCATGCGGATGCGGTCCAACGTGTCCTCAGGACCTACCTGTGGCACCAGGAGTCCCGCCTTGATGCGCTTCGGAATCTCAGACTGACGTTTGACGGTCAGTCTGGTTCCGTCGCGCGGTGCTTGCACCTTGACCACGGCTTCACGAAGCCATTGAAGGGCATAGTCATCGTTGCACCACATCTTGAGGACGCCCTCACTGTAGAAGGCTTTCCCCCTGAATTGCGGCGCAACGAAGTGGTCGCCGGACGCACTGGGCGAAAAGATCTCTTCATCCAGTACGTCCTGCAGCCGTCCCTCGACGGCTTCGGCCTGCTCTCTGGTCAGGTCATGGTGTGGTTCCATCATTATGGCGACGCAGTAGTCGTTAGACTTTAAGGCGTCGGAATAGCTCGTAGAGCCTTTGGTGGTGGGCTGGGACTTCAAACGCTTGTTACTGTCCGGTGGAGTGAAGGAATCGTCAGGACGATTTCTTTTAGTGGGTATGGGCTGGCCCGAAGGCTTATACGCGTGTTTTGCGTTCCCAGTTTGTTTGCCCCGTCCAGGGAGATCCTGACGTGGGGATGCTTTCGCGGCAGCAGACTTCGTGGCAGCCGGTGGCGTCCCCGTAGGAGCAGCTTTTCCCTCGGCTAGGCTACTGCCTTTGCCATGGGTCGGCTCCTCACTAACGTGAACCTCGTGGGGCCTTGCGGCCCCTTCAGCAGCTTCAAGCTGCTTACTACCACCCACTGCCAGACGCCGCGCTCGCTTAGCCTCCGCCCGGGTTTTCGCCCTCTTGGCCTTATGGTTCTGTTTGGACGGGTTCGGTATTTTCGGCGCTCTCTTCTTCTTCACACCCACAAGGTTCCAGCAGGGTTCATCCTGGTTGGACCCTAGGGGCATGGGCATTGCTGCCTTCAGAGAGGAGAGGTCTATGGTCTCTGTTGGTATTTTGGATGGCGCTGCATTCAGGTTGTCCACCCGAGAAGCTGCCGGTTTGGAGGGCGACGCTGCATTCGGGCTTTCAACCAGAGAAGCTGCCAGTTTAAAGGACGGCGCTGCGTTCTGGTTATCCACCCGAGAAGCTGCCGTTTTAGAGGATGTCGCTGCATTCGGGTTATTCACCCGAGAAGCTGCTGGTTGGTTGCACGGCGCACCGCCTGGGTTATTCACCCTGGGTGCAGCCTTAGTGGGTTTCCTGAAAGGAGAATTAGGTTTATTTTTGTTAATATCCATAGGTTACTGTTTTTTAGATTCATCTCTTCGTCCTTCCACCCTCCTTGGAGCCCTCAAGTGGGGACGTCGCGGCAAAAGGCACGCAGACGCCAGAAGTAACGAAGAGATATAGAGCTCCTGCCCCAGCAGAAGGTAGGCCGAACTAGGCAGGAAGACAAGGTCGTCCCGCCCGTCGTCCACCCCCACTAGGAAAGAGCTCTCGCCTAGCGGCCCTCTGACGGGTCACCACAGCCGATTGACCGAAGGTGGCTAGCCTCCTGCCTCCCGTGTCAGGAGAAATCCGGGCCAAAGCAGTGTGTTGCCTTTCAGCTCAACTACCAGGACACCTTCTTCCCCCCATACGGGTCCCCGCATACGGCACAAACATGCGGGTGGTTGCCCCTCCCCCCACTCACCGTCAGTCTTAGTTGATGATGAGTCCGCAAGTATCAACCACATACTACTCGCAGAAGGTTTGCGGAAGGAACAGTGGGATGGGTAAGGTAGGAGGATGGGATTGCGACTGGATGTTTCGGTTACTTCTGTTTCATAGGGAACCAGATCAAAAACAGGCGGCAACCACGGGAAGGAAAACTCTCCAGACTTGACATGGGGATCTACACGACCTGCGCTCGCTCCCATGGCCATTCGCCGTGCACGTCCTCCGGACAGGAGGGCATGCCAGGGCTGGATCTGTTCCAGGCGATCGAGGCCTTTTGGAACACACCCACCCCCGCCCCAATCGTCAATGTTGCTTAACTTCGAAAAAATAACGAACACTACATCTTTCCTTAATTTCTGAGGGTATCCCTCGTTTTCCCTCAGATACCATCAGCAGATCTGGACTATGTGACAATGGGACCACCTGAGGAGCATACCCTTTCTAAAAAAAATTTTTTTTGAAATGGGTCCATAGACGACGGAAATACCTCTGAACATACAAAAAAAATACAGAGAGCTGAACATAGAACCTCCTCCTTTTTTTGAAGTCGGTTAATAAGTAGGTAATTGACATAATAAGTAAAGCCACCAAGAAAACCAGAAAGCCACAAAGTAAATAATAAAGTCACCAAAGAGTTTTTCCTTTATACAGGCGGATGATAATTAAACGAAACTATCACTAAGATTAAGTTCCCTCGTGGCCTAACTGGTTTGACAACCTAGTTTGGCCACGATGAAATGGCCATTTTTTGGCCGTATGTGATATTTATTGTTTTTTTTTTCCAGTAAAATTTCCTTTTAACATATCACTTTGAACCAAAATTGTAAAATTACAAAAAAAAGAATTGTTCGGCAGAAAATTCCAACGATTTTCCACTCAGTATGACGATCTCAATGACTGACTATTTCACTCTTTATATGTATGAAAAAAAATCATACTGGAGACGGTGGCGATTTCAAAGGAGTTGAATGTTTGGTGCGTCGCTACTATTTAATTTAAACTATTATAATTGTTTATCGTACGTCTCTATTACATACTCGTACCTTAGATAGGATACATTAAAAATGTATAATGTAAAAATATTTAAAGTAGTTCAATACGTGGTTATACATTTTAACGCCCTTTTTAACATTAAAGCCCTTAACAACAGACTATTGCGCAGACCCTAATTCATCAACATTACACTTGTGAGGTATTAATATCCGAAGCACTGGAATAGGGGGTTGAAAAAGATTTGTCATGTTTGTCAAACTTTATAAATAATTATAATAGCAAATAAAATTGTTTCATGTCTTTCTTACTACCCAAAAGCAAAAAGATTGATGGTATGGTCAAATTCACTACAAAGTTATCAATCGCGCACGCACATTAATAATTCATATCGCTACTTGAAGGAGTTCTAGCGATCCTCGTTCACGTTCGTAAACGCAACAAGTAGTAGGTATCCCTAGACATTTGACTAATAGATTCTGGTGTTTAGTACATACATGCCTCTGATTAATTGCTGAGTTTATTTCTTTGCCACAAGACTAATCTTGGTAGTTTTTTTCCCGAAACGTAGGCTTTTTAAAAAATATATTGTCACCGTCGGAATATAACCTATTCGTTTTAATAAATGTATGAAATACATTAATTGGCAGAAATACATGTATACATAAAATTTATATTTTCAGGAATACAGTCAATGGACTTGCCGTGTATGTACCTATCAGCCTTTTAAAAAAATGCCCGTTACTGCCATCCGCTCTGTCTGCCTATTCTTTGTTCATAATGTTCATTTGAGAAACACTGGTCTACGTAGGTGTGTAGATATTTGTGTATCTCCCACCTGTCTGTGTGCATGGCAACGTGGGGGGAGTTGAGAGATCTGACGGGTGATGGGTGGGCTTACATCGCCCGCAGCAGGCTTGTGTGTACGCATGTTATTGTGTCCTTCAAACAAAGCTTTCGACCAATATTGATATTAAATTGCAGTCTGGACGCCTGACATTTTCACTAATTAATATACACAATACAGTGACTAATGGATTTTGGTGTAAATCAAGCTCCTGGTTTCATGGCTTTAGTTAACAGATTTCGGTACGGCCATTATTCTAGTGATATGAGTGTTTGATCTGTTAAACGATAACCACGATAATCTCTCCCTTTGCTTTTAGAGGAAATATAATGCAGCTGATTTCTTTCTCACCTGTTTTGTATCAACACACTCGACAGAAAACCGCTGTTAACCAACTGTTACTACTAACGTAAGTAGTAGCGTAGTGTATATTATGTAGAATATGTCACACAGCCGAGTCACGCTCGGCGCTAGTACATTTTAACCGCTGACGCCGCGTCGCCGTACCACCCCACCCCTGCCTCAATCTTTAAGAAACGAGGGTAACAGAGTTGTTAAGACATAAGTAACATCTCTGACGTTGTGAGTGTTTAAAGGCACTTTTATCTGCTTCCTATCAAGGCCTGGTGCTTGATTAAGCTCTAATAAAAAGTCGGCTAGGTTACGTACACGGAAACCATTGATCGGTGATTGGTTATGAAATGTGAACGTTATGTCATTTTCAGAACTCTTAATTAGACTACATTAGTTCTTTAAAAAACAACTATATACATATAAAGTTACTTAAGCTGCTGTTTTTTTGAACACACCTCAAAAACGAGGGGGTTCTCAATTCAACTAAATATTTTGTTAAATTGTGTGTATGTGACGCGATATCTTCGCCATTTGTGAACCGATTTCAATAGCTATTTTAGGTAGATTTCGAAGAAAAGTCTACCTATTGGTTTTGTACCAGTTGTCGAGTTTTCCAAAAAGGTTTTCACAGAAGGTGTAATTACGATCCCTAGACCCCAAAACAACCGCCAGTTAAAAAGTTTATATACATATATGTATGTACCTCAATTTTACCGTCACGATAGAGGTTGTAATTATGCACCGATTGCTTTCAAACTTGGACGACAAATCAACAGGGCAAAAATGAAGGTTAATTTCTTGAATAGGGGATATTCCGCCAAAGGGGGGGGGGGGGGCTGGAGGGGCAGATTATCAAAATAATAATAGGAAAAACGCGAAATCTACCTCTGCGGGCCCGGATTTTTTTAAATTGTACTCAAGACGGGTCCTATTTAAATTCGAAATATTCCACTTCTAAAGGTGGAAAATTAATTGATAAAGAATACAACTTATTACAATTTATGATGTTGATACAATTTATCATCAATATCATTTAAGTCTGTGATACTTAATTATATGAGTGTTGTTGAGTTCCTCTTCCATTCGAGCGGTTCCAATTACTCCGCTATATTAAAGTTCTTTGGAAAGCGAGTTCCCCTGTACATGCATTTATTAACCGCCTTCAGAAAAAGGAGGAGGTTCTCAGTTTGTTATAATCTGTTTTTTTAACCAATTACTCGAAGACGGTTTGACCGATATGCAAAATTCATTTTTTGTTTAAAAAAGTTTTGTTTTTACTTTTCTTGTGAAATGGAATCCTGGAGAAAGCATGGAAACTTTTAAACATTATAGGCATACCTGTAGCGATTAACTATTTGCGATCAGTTGCACCATTTGGTGAAGTGGAACTGATGATGAAGACTACAGATGGCCGCCGCCTCAATAATAAGTTTTTTCACGGGTTTCGATTCGATTAGTTTAATATGGTGGAGTTGATGGTGAAGTACCAGAAGAACTTTTAAATAATAACGTCTCTGCATCGGGAAAAGCAATATTTTGTAAAAGGTGATGAGCAGTTGGTATTAGACTATTGTAACTTAAATAAATTACAAATGAATCCACTAAAAAGTGAGAAATATTTTTTTTTTAATTAAATTAAAATAAAATTTTACTAAAGGGAGTCAAAGGTAGGCATCGGTCTATTTTCCCTCAGAAATAAGATGCATTTCTGCTAATACTCCGTCTTCGTGGGGTTTATATAACAGTTTAGAAGGTTCTAACACATTTTTTTTAATGACCAGTTTACACTAATTTGTCACTACATATTATAAAACAAAGTCCCCTGTCGCGTCTGTCTACTGAACGGATTTTCATACATCAATCAATCAGCCTATTATAGTCCACTGCTGGACATAGGCCTCTCCCAATGTGCGCCACAGCACCGGGTCCTCCGCCTTCCGCATCCAGTCCATCCCTGCTACCTTATTCAGGTCGTCGGTAGATCTGGCTGGGGGGCGTCCTACCTTCCGTTTGCCTATTCGCGGTCTCCACTCTAGGACCCGTCTGCTCCAACGGGATTTTCATACGATTTTCACTAATAGACTGAGTGATTCATGAGGTAGGTTTAGATGTATGATTTGTTAAGATTTTGCATTATTGCATTTTGAATTATTTTTGTGTTGGATAGCTGGAAAATATAACATCACGCTACAATAAATAAGAAGGGAGCATCAATAAATGTTGCAAAAACGAGGAAAACTTACAAACGCAGACGAAGTTGCGCGGGACAGCTAGTAATCAATATAAAAATCAACCTCTAATGAATTATATAGGTTTGCATTAATCTACAAAAATCACATTGGTACGTACTACACTATATTTACTTTCGATACGACTGCCAAGGCGCGTATCAAAATATGTACTTTGAAATATGCGGCCACGCGTTGCTGTAGCTAAGTAATGTGCGATAAAAAAATATTGTAATTGTAAATTGAAATAAAAACTATCCCAACTCTCACGTTGGACCAAACTAAAATCGGTTCATTAGTTAAAATTCATCGCAAACAAACAAGGTGACATGATTTTTTTATAAATAAAGATATTACTAATTACCTTGCATCATCTAAACATCTTGAATTTCTAGAACTAGGGAATTGAAGGATGAATCTTACGATAGAATAAGAAACTTGAACGAATCTTAGCAACCCGTTTTTTCATCTGACTGAACAAATCAGTTTCTTGTCCAAATCGTCAGTGAAATAATAGTTAAAATAAAATAAATTCTGACAAGTGTCCTAATTTATTCGTGTCCGAGTCGTCAGCAACCCAAAATTGCTTGTTATTAATCGCTGGTGACAACAATAGTAGTATTAGTAGTCTTTTGTAAACAACATAAATACCCCTAAACGATGGCCTAACAATAGACAAAGCAAATTGAATCTCAAAACTGAAACCTTACAAGTTATTTCAGCATGGTATAACTGTATAATCTTCAAAGTCATTGGACAAATATATCTAACAGAAACATTAAAGCTTTCTTATGGAAATATAAGCTTGTTTTCTAACAAATACTAAGTATTCTCTTACAATATGTGAAGTATTTAACGTCTATTCAAAACATTTATTTATAAAATATTTACCAACTTTGTTCTTTAAGAATGCTTCGTACCTTCTTTTGTTATCTTCAAAACAGATTCTCTCAGTTGGAGATATCTTTTAGAAATAAACAAGAAAGAATGTAGAGCGTATTAAATTTCCGCACAAAATTAGTTAAGTGTGGGTTGTCTTTGAAGGAAAATTTCATTTAATCAAGTTATGATGCTATATTTAACGTTTTAACATCTCATCGTTAAAACGTCCACTGATTGTGTGACTGATTACTAGTGATTACATATAACGCATTTTAGATTTTTCCATGAAATTCAAGCATTACATGTTTAATGTTGAGAACGTCATAATTCTGAAATCGATCTATTATCCAGAAATTCCAATGTCAGTGGATATATGAACAAAGAGTTAAAGAAAGTATATTATTTTATCCCGTGTTTTGTTTTTGGAACGACACTCATTAAATTAACTTTATAACTTAAAGTAGTTCGTATAAGCATTTGGCTTTTATCTTTCTTCTTTCTTAGCATAGCAATTTTTTTTTTGTTTTATTGTGACACGTCAGAGTGACCTCAACCCGCCTGATGGAAAGCTAGAATGAGGTCCAAAGTCTGAGGACCACCATTATAGATACGAATAATACTATAATGGTGGCCCTCAGCTTGACGGCCTCGAGAGATGCTTCTTCACGCCCCGCTTAAAGGACCCGGGATTATATGTCGAAGGGAACACGTGTGATGGTAATGCATTCCACATTTTAATAGTGCGGCAAAGAAAGGAGGTGCTGAAACGTTTGGTTCTAGTTGGGATTGTTTGCACTGTAAGGGGGTGACACCTCAGCCCGCCACATGTTGTTCTGGATAGGAAAGGAGAGGGTGGGAGCAATGACTTTAATTGAGTTAATCTTAAAAATTTTAGTGCTACGAATTCTGTAGCCTGTGCTACGTGCTACGATTCGCTACGAACCAATGGAAAAATATCATATGGCAGACTTTATAATGTAATCGTCTATCACAAAGATTTACAAATAGCAAGCATACAAGTCGACAATGAATTT
This sequence comes from Callimorpha dominula, assembly GCA_949752705.1. Lineage (NCBI taxonomy): Eukaryota > Metazoa > Arthropoda > Insecta > Lepidoptera > Erebidae > Callimorpha > Callimorpha dominula. Next base: position 5,130,240 of record OX457000.1, on the reverse strand, counting down.
TTGTGATTGCGCGTGGTACTAAGCGAGCGAGAGCGAGCAAAAAAAGGAAGAAACAAACCACTGCGGACGTGACAGTGAAAGGATTCCTGCTTTCAGAGAATAAAAAAGGCAGCGAGCAACGGCAAAGCAAAATTAAACTTTAGTCGTAACGACTGGACTTGCCATTTTTTATTCTCTTACAGCACCATAACACTTTTACGTTTGTTTTTACTGCCGGCGTCTATAAATAGGTTTGCTTGGTCTAAGGCGTCTTTTACATGAACGCTGAATAACTTTCTTAGCAAATTGTTACTTTTACATATTTAAATATACATACCTTATTAATCCCATCCAATAACTAGAAAATAAAGCAAAGCTGAATGTGTTACGGTATTTTATTATGGAGGAGTGCTACAAATTTAGAATCTGTATTCATTCTGCAGCTATCAGGGCTATTTGTAATCTACGTAATCGCAAGTTTCTCAGGGATCTATTTAAAGAAATTAACATCCTGACGGTGCCTAGTCAGTGTATTATTAAAACATAGTAATGTATATGTTAGAAAAAATACATCTATTTAAAAAACGCTGAGAAACATATAATTGACACTAGAGATGGAAATAAATTAGTTCAACCTAAATTATATTAACAAAAGTGCAAAAGTCTTTCATGGGGTGCTATGTTAAGTTCTTTAATAAAATACCTCCTCATATTCTTTAACTAAATGAGAAGAAATTAACTTGTATAAAACGCACGCTCTGTGAACAAGCGTATTATAAACTGGATGATTATTCAGCTGATAAAAGGCTTTAGCTTGGCAACTAACTTCACGACTGACTTAGTCAATACAAAGAACTTTCTAATGAACTCAAATCTCAAGAAAAGGTGGTACTCCCATCTCAAAGGCCAGTAAAGCACTTGTGACTCTTGACTTCAGGTGACCCGACTGCTCGTTTGCCCCCTATAATATAAAAAAAAAAATCCGTAGCCACTCGAGCAAGTGAAGCGCATGATTGTAAAAAGACTGTAAAAGATAGCATGAACTTCCGCCTTCTTACTTTAAAAGATAGCATAAACTTCCGCCTTCTTACTTTCACGTATCTGTGAAGTCTGCGCTGTCGTGTTCAAATCAATTCCTCTCAACAACTTTGTATTTGGATTACAGTGTCTGAACTAACATTTTACCTACGGATATGATTTTTATTGTCAATTTCTGTCAATGTTCTTAGGCTTAAGTTTTGTTTCTAAATGTCAAGTTTTGTTTTATATTCGGAATGATTCATCAACATCACTAAACATTGTGTTTTTAATCATTGTTAATATCTTCAAATATCAAATCGAATCTCATAATATTTGAAAGGGAGACATTTAAATATTGGAAGGGTAGAAGAGGGCAATAAACAAGGGTTAGGCAGGTGGTGTATATTTTCGAAGAAAAATATATTTTAAATTCATAACCATTTTAAAATAGTACATTTCGTTTAAACGTAAAACTAATTCACATCATATTTGCCTTCATTTTCGTGTTGAATAAAGTATAAAAAAGCATAGTCTGTGGGCTGGCTATTTTGGAAAGTCTACACTATTGTCAACCTTGTCACACAGTACCAAAATATTTGTAAAAGAATTGGTATATGCAAACACCAGCTCTTCCGACTAGTATAGTTAAGTTATAAATCGCATAAACAATGTTTGTTACACTGACTACATATTTCCATCCTCGTGAACCGACACGGTGCGCAATAGTTGGAAAACACGGAGCTCATATTGTGTTTCCCGGACCGAGATGCATCCAATATCCGCCGCCTGTTGCCATAGCAACGGCCGGGGCTCAGCACGTCCCAGGCACACAGCTTTTATACTAATGTACTCGCCATTTTACTAAATAAAATCCACCCACCATTGGTTTTTCGTTTTTCGAAATCCAAATAATGCTTCACGAATCATTGAATGTATGTTTACGAGAGGTTTTATTAAAACTTGGATCACGAATGCAATTCAGGTTTTATTTATGTGTTGATAAATTTATTCAAAACATTGCAATTTATTTATGTGTTGATACAATTCATTACTATCGAGTAGTATATGTAAGTATTGATTGTTATTTAATATGGAAGGAGAAAAGAAATTTTAAACCATATTGAAAGAAATAAGATAAGATATTTATTCAGCAAGAATGTGATACATTAGGTGATAACATAAAAAAGCAACCCGACATATTTGCCTAAAATAAGCATGCGAGAGAGCAAGAGAGAGAGAGACAAAGTTATTTTAATAATTTTAAACGAGAGTTAACTATAACTTTCTGCTTATTACAAAAGATTAGAACTATTAGAATTATTACCAATTTTTGAGCAATCGATTTTTAAAATACAACTGTTGACCTAGCAAAGCGGCACATTGACCTAAATAAGAGAAATGTCGCTCTACGTTAAAGAAACTGGGGTAGGTCGGACTTTCTGACCTTGACACACAAAGGCGGGGGGGCGTCTCGCCGCAACAGGAGGTTCAGACGATGCTCGGTAGTACCTTACAGAGGGTGAAGTGTTTGATGTTCTGAGGGGAACCTTCCGAATGGCGTTGACCTCTCTCTTGAAATGCCTACATTTGCGAAAAGTTATGTCAGGTTAGTTTCAACGATAAAAAATAATTTCATTTAGAAAAGAGTAAAACTGACGACAGGTAATTAACAAAAAAACCATATGTTTTAGTGTGCTGTATATTATGAGGAACACTTTATATTAAACAATAATAATAATGATAACACCTAATAGGAAATACGCAATCTGGTAAAAAGTAACTATTTTGTGATTGACTAACAACTCCACTTACCAGTGCTAATTAACTATGACGAGAAGCTGTAATGATTAAGGAATAATAACGGACGCAACACTCCAAAAGTAAACATAACTATTTATTAAATATACACTTAATTAAAAATGATACCGCTTCGACGCTTGAGTGCGCTAACCGAGCGTTTAACTTCCTAGCCTTTTCTCTCATTAAACGCTCAAGCGTTTAACGCTCGAGCTTTTAACGCTCAAAAGCGTTGACTCAGCCCTCAACGCACGACGATGAGCGCCCATTTTTACAACACTACCTATCCTAGCCTGGTCTCTGGGCCGCCTGAGTCTCGTGGAGTTTCCGAGTTGATATGCCCAAACCATGTCCGACATGGGATTGAACCTGGAACGGTTCCTTTCCTTGTCGGAACTAGTTTCAGGAAACATGTCCGAGAAACTATCTAGTTCCTCAGTTTTATCCGGACAGTGTAGTTAACAGTTTTATTTCGGTTCAGACAGTTCCTCGGACATACATGGTTGTAAACAATGATATTGTTTATTTAGACTTAAAATATTTTAAATTAATGTATTGGCTTGATCTTTAAAAATTAATTGATAGTATTACATAATTAAGTAACATTTAAATTTGTACATCATAAATCATAATACATTATATATGATATATAGGTATTTTATTTATAATTGCTAACATAAAAAGTAGCTCAGGCACCTTTAATGCTTTCTATCGTTGCCCTCTGTCCATAAAAGTAAGTCCTACTTTTCAAAATACACCCTTGCACGGATCAGAATTAGGGGATGACGGCCCAGAGCGCAACGCTCGCGGCATACGTCACACGGACAGTTCGTTATTCGTTCCACCATTCAATACCGCTCCGGCCGCTCCTTCAATCCGCGTGATCGTTCCGAAGAACTGTGGAACGGGAACTATTAGGTTGAGCAAGTCAGAAAGAACTGACATAGTTCCGACTGCGGACATAGTTCCAGGAACTATTACGCTCCGGAACTACACATGTCTATTTCCGAGTCGCCAGAACGCCCGGTCCGTAGAGCCAGACGGCGTGACTGGAACCCCATTGAGGAATAGTATCCAGGTATTTATGCCTAATTTTATAGTAAGGACATTATCGTCTGCACATGGTGCCCATCCCTTTCTTTCTTTTGTTTCTCGTTAACAGATGGCAATAAGCGTCTTAATATAAGAGATTGCAAAAATTTTAGTAATTCTCTCTCGTTGTCAAACTGATGGCGCCCCCGTGTCAATTTAGTCTAGTCTAATTTTTGAAGTGAAAACTTCTTTAGGCACGTTGCGCACTTTTGCTATGGGGAAAAAGCACTGAACTAGCACTGTCACGCTAATAATACATATATAGATCCACTACAGGGCGCTAATCTAAACATTGAAATCTATCAGCTCCTTATTAATTCATCTTTAAAAATATAATTAATTCAATAAAGTACTTATTGTGTGCGCATTCCTATGGTGTAATAAACAAAAACATTATTGTAATTAAGGTGAAAATTTATAACACCCATAGTGCTGAATACCGAAAACCTTTATTCAAAAGATGGGTTCGCGTCACCGACATGCTAATGTTGTTGATGCAACACGTCGTTTTAATTTTTCTATTCTGTCGGCAGTACCATGACTGCCTACTTTTTTATATATATATTTTTCTATTTCAATTTTGGAGGAGATGAAATTTATTTAACTGTCAGAAGTCTCCTAAAAAGTGAGATAACTTTACATAGCAAAATAAATCATTTCAAAGCAAAATTGAACTTTAGTATCAAGTATTAACGGTCATAAACCGGTTTTTGATGATAAACAAAAATGTATTAAAACCCCAAGTATAATGACATAATATTTTACAAACTAGAATCGTGTTAATGTAGATATCAGTAGATTAATTGTAGATGGCAGTCGTACGCGTCATTGAAGTCCAACACTAACATTGTAACTTACCGACTTTAAAAAGAAATTAAAACAATACAGTAATGTGACGACTTCCTTGTGGACAATAGATCGTTCGACGTATTTATTGACGTTAACGTCAAAGGTCAGCGCAATCAGTATTTATATCCAGTAATAGTTAGTTGATTTTATGTATTAGTCTAGTCTAATCCTCTAGTACAAACAATGCTCAGGCATGCTATAATAAGTAAAATAATAAAATTTCATTTATTTCTAAATCGTTGTTACAGTCTTGTCCCTAAGCCTTCCCAGTAAGTGATATTTCGATACTTGTGTTGGGAATGACTCGCATCTTCCACTCAGGTTTAGTTAGATTTAGATAACAATAAACTAACAACTAATAAAGGTACTTAATTAACAAACTTAATAGAAACGTTACTTAACAAAACTTCAGCTCAATTTACTTCAATTACATATGGGGTGTGTATTTTTATTACATATGTGTGTATGTGTGTGTGTGTGTGCGTGTGGGTGTGTGTGTGTGAGTGCGTGTGTGTGTATGTGTGTGTGTGCGTGTGGGTGTGTGTGTGTGTGTGTGTGTGTGTGTGCGTGTGTGTGTATGTGTGTGTGTGAGTGTGTGTTTACTGGTATGCCCTACGGAGACCTAGTTCCTTGGGATCGGATATTGTTTAGAAACATACAGGTAGGTATTTAAAGTATTGCATTGATGAATATAATTCACTTTTATGTAATCCTTGTGAGTAGACTTTCCACTTCTTCATACGAAAGTGTGTTTAGCCATTGTGTCAAAGTATTTTTACAAGTGTAAGCGAGCATAGGATATATTTTAATTGTGCGGTTTATTTTATTATAAATGTATGCAGACTGACATCTAAATTGACGTTGAGCGAAAGTGGTACGGACGGGAACTGAGCGAGTTACTTTATCTTTTCTTCTTGTCTTTTGTGTATCAAAATTAAATCAATCTGTGAAATGGTTAATGTGAGATTTAGTACGTACAATTTCCTGACCGACAGAAGATTGCAGGTCATGTATAGGCGGTTCGTGGGGAACCTAAAAGGCTTTAAGTACAAGACGTTTAAAAGCGATCTTTGTGCTCTTTCTACTTCGATAAAGTGGGTCTTAGTTGCCCCACCCCATATCGGGATACAGTAAGTGATGACGGGTTGTACCAAGGCAATGTAGATTTTATTTAAAATTATTTTTAAATTAGCTTCCTAACTCTAGAAGTAATAAGATCAATGTGAGAACGCCAGTTTAGTCTTTGATCGACTATGATACCGAGGTATTTTGTACAGCTGACTTTTTAAATGGGAGGGCAGTCACAAGCCAGTTCATGTGGGTTTGAACAGCAGTGTATCCTGATACTAAAATCAGATCGAGGCTGAGAAATAATGTAGGGGGTGAAACATATATAATTTGTTTTTTGGATATTTAGGGTCAAAAGGTTTTGGTTAAGCCAGTTTCATACTATTTTGAGGCCGGCCTCAGTTATTTTCCGCACTGCTTCATACGAGATACCAGAAAAAACAATCTCAGTGTCATCCGCGTAGGTGAATATCCTCACCCCGACGATATGAAGGTTACACAGTTTGTTTATATAGATAAGAAAGAGCGTCGGGCCGAGGACACTCCCCTGCGGGACGCAGAACTGACTTTTTCCTTGGAGCTAATAAAGGAGTCTATTTTTACTTCTTGTGTTCTATCATTTAAATAACTTTAAAAGAGTGAAAGTGCGTTTCCACGGATACCAATGCTCTCAAGCCTGCGCACAAGGAACATAACTGTGTCGAAGGCCTTTTTTAAGTCTAGGAAAACCGTGAGACATTTATATCCTTTATCAACTTCTTTTACTATATAGGAAGTCAGATCCAAAATGTCATTCTGCGTTGATAAGCCTTTACTGAAACCATATTGAGAGTCTGATAAAATGTTGTATTTGTTCAGGAATCCGACTAGTCTGGTGTTAATTAACTTCTCAATGATTTTTAAGATTGAGGGCAAAACGGAGATGGGCCTATAGTTGTTTATGTCAGTTTTGTCCCCACTCTTGTACACAGGAGTCACTAATGATCGCTTTAGGGAATAGGGGAATACTCCTGAATCAAAACAAAGATTTGCTAATTTAGTAATTAATGGGACTAAAAAGTCTTTGAAAATCTTCAAAAACTTTGCGGAGATCCCGTCCCATCCAGGAGCACTTCCAGAGTCAAGTCCCACGAGAATGGAGGTTACCTCCTGCGGATCTGTGTTTAACAGAACGAATGAAGATGAGTGAGTGTGTTTGATAGTGTAATCAATGTGTAGGGAGCCAGTACGTTCAACAATGATTTTAGCTAGGTTTTCTCCAATATTAACAAAATAGGTGTTTACAAAATTAACTGAGGTTTGCGGCTGGGGAGTTATGTTAACTAGTTCTAAATTTCTAATGTGTTCCATAGAATCTTAGAGTTATTTACAGATTTATCTTTTTAATTCCTATTATATTGTCTTTTAAGCTTTTTTATAAGATTGTTACAAAAGTTACGGAAACGACTATATGTGATTTTAAGAATTGAGTTGTGTGGGTTTGTTTTCAGTTTAAGTTGCATCGCATTTCTAAGTTTTATACATCGCAGAGCCCCCAATGTTATCCAAGGCTTTAAAACTCTTTTGGTATGTGGGACCACCGAAACTATGGAGTTAGTTTGGATGGCTACCTTTATCATATTTATCAGTGAGTTTAAAAATAAATTTCAATCTTTACATAGGTTTAGATTAGTGGTGTCTGTAGTTATGAGGGTTTTATAAGCGTTTTCAAAGTTAATAGTAGTTTTAATTTTGCCGATTGTCTCTTTTTTATATGTATTTGAAATGTACAGAGCTATCATACTATGATCAGTTACCGTGGTGTTTAATACAGCTACCAAAGCGGAGTTGCAGTTTCTTTCGAGTTTCATTAAAACGTGATCGAGGCAGCCATCTCCTCTCGTGGGTAAGATATGACCTGTGAAGAGTCCGTGAAACGCTATTACATTTAGGTATTCTAGTCTATTTCTTCGTTCGTGAGCTTTTTCTGTAGGTGAGACAATCAGGTCAATGTTTATGTCCCCCATTATTATTATGTTTTTGTGAGAATAAAGGGTTTCAAGATGATCATTTAAAAAGTTAATGAAGTTTTCAGCTTTTATGTGGGATGGGGATCGGTAGATACCAAGTATAGTATAGCTAGTGGTCATAATCTGGAGTCCGGTAGCTTCAGTAAGATTTAATTCTGTTATATTGACTTGTAGTTTATTGTGGATATAAGCCACAACTCCGTCGTTTTGGTTTAGCAGTTTAGTGGAGTAATAAGATGTGTAATTTTTTATGATGGGAATTTGTTTGGCTAAATTAAGCCTACATTCAGTTAGGATCAGGATATCAACTTCGTGATTAAGTTCTGATAGTGTTATTTGAAGGTCATCGATGTTTTTGTAAATACTCACTATATTTTGAGTAACAATGTTTAATTTTGTATGTGAAAAGTTCATGTGATTAAATAGGTCTTGTATATTACAATTTATTGAGTCCGCCGTTTGCATATGATCTAATTCCTGAAGATGGTTGAAGCTATCCATAGTAGTATAGTTTCATTTTAGTGAAGTCATAGCACAGCACGAGTTCTTTTGTAGTGAAAATGTAGATATGGTGTGTAATTGTATGCATTATGTATTCGTTACGGTGAAAAATAGTTATGAAGTGTGTATGTGAATATTTTTGTGTTTTTTTGTTTGTGTATATGTATGCAGGAATGTTAGTTAGGAACATTTTGTGAGAAGTGGTTTTTATTTTTGTTAAATTAATTGAGATAACTTTTCTCTGTAGGTTATTGTAACTAAAAATACTTATTTTCGATTACTATCGTTTATTCTTGTGAATAAAATATCTTAACACTTTACAACGATCCTATTACGACCAGGGTTGTCCAGGGAAAGGGGAGAGAAAATATGTTAAATGTATAAACTCAAACATAAAATGTTGCCATTTAAATCTCTCAAAGTCTAACACGCCTCCTTACATTTACAATATTTTCTCCTGACATCATCTCACAATCTTTCTTAAGTTTACCTACTTCTCATTAAGATATACCTACTACAAATTTTCTAACCTAGCATTTACTTAGATACTATTATTTCATATATTATATACCAACATCTATGAATAGTACATACTTAAGAATTCTGGGTGTATAATACACTTTATAGTAAACAAAGCATGTTTCTAAACTTAACAAACAAAACAGTTCCCAGTGATTTGGTTAATGTATCAGCAATATTTTCTTTTGTAGAAACTTTTACGATATCAATTACTCCACTTTTATAATTTTCATGTACAAAATGATAATGAACTTCAATGTGTTTTGAATTTTTAGTAAAATTTCCATATTTGGCAATAGCAAGTGCTCCTGAGTTATCCTCATACATTTTTACAGGTTTGCAGTTTAATCTAAAAATATCATTTATTAATGAAACTAAAAATACTATTTCAGTGACCGCTTCAGACAGTGATACATACTCAGCAAATGAAGAAGACTTTGTTACACAGTTTTGTTTCTTAGACTTCCAATAAACTACATTTCCAAAGAATCTTATTACATATCCTGTAGTACTTTTTCTACTAATTACATCCCCTGCAAAATCTGAATCTACAAAACAATCTAGCATATTAGCAGTAACATTTTTAGAATATGTTAATTTCAAATCTTTAGTTAGATATAAATATTTTAGGACTCGCAGTGCATGTTTAAAATGGGTTTCATTGTAACAATTTTGGAACCTACTTAGGTAGTTAACACTATAAGAAATATCTGGTCTAGTTCCTGAACTGATATACAAAAGGGCTCCAATTAGATTTCGATACTTAATATTTTCATTTAAATCACATGGCTCTAATTTAAGGTTAACTTCCATTGGAGTTTTGTGTAATCTAGAAGATTCAATATTATAATGCTTTGCAAGTAGTTCAATATACGCTTTTTGACTTAAGGTCATGGTTTTACACTTGTCATAATCATATTCAATTTCAATTCCTATATAGCTTTTAACTTTGCCCATATCCTTCATTACAAATTTATTCATAAGTTTATTTTTGACATCTGAAATTATTTTATCACTTTTTGAACAAATTAACAAGTCATCGACAAATAGTAAAATGTATACATCAGCTGTAAAATACAAACAATAATCATATTTACTTCTTTGAAAAGAAAGACTACTTAGAAAATCATTTACACATTCATACCAAGCTCTAGGGCTTTCTTTGAGACCATACAATGATTTATTTAATTTATACACTTTATTAGTACCATCTTCATAACCAAAAGGTTGTTTTACAAATACTTCAGACATCACTTTACCATTTAGAAAAGCAGTTTCAACATCCATTTGGTGTATATTAAAATTATATTGACAACAATAAGACAGAAGTAACTTTAAACTTTGCATTTTTGCAACTGGTGAATAAGTATCATCTACACAATCTGTCTGCTGAAAACCTCTAACTACTAATCTGGCTTTATACTCATCACTCGGGGTAGATTTCCTTTTATATATCCATTTTACATCAAGAGCCTTTTTATCATGTGGTTTGTCAACAAGAGTCCAAGTATTATTCTTTACCAAACTGTCCATTTCCCGATTCATAGCCTCTTTCCATTTTATTTTATCGTCACACATTGTCGCCTCCTGAAAATTATCTGGAATAAAACAATAATTAGCATACACACAATAGCCATATTCTTCAGCAAATCTCAATGGCTTTTTAATCATTCTCTGCGGCCTGTCTTCATTTATTTGCATAGTTATATTTTCCTTTTCTCTTTCTTGACTTCCTGTCAAACTTGATTCATGTGTTTCTTTTAATTGAATATCTTTAATGTCTTGTTTCTCATAGTTTTCTTGTGTTTTTATACTTTCTTTTAATTTTTCTTCTAGCTTTTGATCTTCAAATCCAATAAATGTAATATCTTCTTCAATAATGTCACAGTGTCTAGCTATAATTACTCTATTTTGCACTAGTACTTTGTATCCAACATCTGTATAGCCGAGTAAAACTCCTAGTACCGCTTTCTTGTCAAATTTGGATTTTCTTTTTGTCTCTGGTACTCTCACATAAACTTTACTGCCATACATGCGCAGGTTATTGTATGATGGTTTCCTTTTAAAAAATATTTCATATGGAGTTTTTCTTTCTATTGTGTTTGTCAAAGTTCTGTTTTTCAAATATGTGGCAGCTTTTACTACTTCAGGCCAGTAACGTCGGTCAACTTTAGCTTCTGACAGAAGACATCTTGCCATATCCATGATTGTTCTGTTAAATCTCTCCGCAGTGCCATTCAACTCATGTACATATGCCGGACATGGTTTCAAAATTATACCTTTTTCTTTGGCAAACATAGTTACTCTTGCATTCAAGTACTCTGTTCCATTGTCACATATTATTTGTTTTATCCGTTTTCCTGTTAAATTTTGGCATTCATTTACATACTGCATTAAACATTCATATACATGATCTTTTGACTTTATACAATAGACTTTAGCCAACTTACTGTAGTCATCGATGAAGCTCAAAAAGTATCTTTCACCTTGATATCCAACAGTTCTGTGAGGACCGTTTAAATCTGTATGCACTATTTCTAAAATATCTTCTGCTCTTCTTCTATTATTTCTGAAAGGCAAGTTATGCATTTTATTCTGAAGACATATAGCACACTTCATATATTCTTCTTCAATTTCTTTTGGTATTCCTTCTAATAGTTGTTCTTTACACATTGTCTTCAACTTATTGAAATTAATATGTCCCAATGTTCGGTGCAGTTTCTCTTTCACAGTGATAGAGGCGACATTAGCTTGATTTGCAGATTTACATTCAGTATAGCTTTTCATAACATAAAGGTTGTTCTCTACTTTGGCGATCGCTACTAATTCTCTTCTTTGATTGTAAATTTTTGAAAAGGTTCCTTTTGATATAATGCAAAATTTATTTCTTGTTATTTTTGAGCTGCTCAATAAATTTGCTTTCATGTCTTTTACATAAAATACTCTTGACAAAGTGACCTCAGATTTCTTTCCATAAACTTTAAAGTATACTTTAATATTACCAACTTTAGTCGCAGGTAATAGCCTTCCGTCACCAACTTTAACTTGTACAGGAGTTTCCAGAGTCTCATAGGTGTCAAAGTAGTTGTCGTTGTTAATTATGTGGTCTGAACAGCCGCTGTCAAGTAACCAATTCAGCTCATTTTTATTGTCTCCTATAGCCGTTTTTGAAGTATGATGGACCTCTGTGTGGAAGTTATTGCTATGGTATTTACTTTGGTAAATTGGTTTGCTTTGCCCTCTTCCCCGGAAACGTAAGGAGCCTCGACCTCTGCCTCTATTGTTTTTGTACCAACAATCCTTTTGTAAATGATTGGTCCTGCCGCATATAAAACACCCCTTTTTATGTTGAGGTTCAACCTTGAAAACATTTGACTGGTTACTACTATCTGTTTTTTCTGAACTTTCTTCAATACTTTTTAATTTAATTTTACTTTTCAGGTAGTCTACTGTTTTTTCTTTCTGTGGTAACACATCAATCAAGTCACCCATGTGGCTATAACTGGGTGGCAGTGCTTTAATCATATAATTTAACTTTTCTTGCTCACTAACTGTAGCTCCGGCCTGTTTTAATTCGTTTACTGCCCTTTCAAAGTCGTCAAAAAATAGGTTAACCTCTAAATAGTTCTTCAGTTTTAAACTTTCTAGCTTATTTCTACATACAATTTGCAATGCTGTTGATTTCTTCAAGTACATTTCGTCGAATTTACAAATTATCTCATAAGTCGAATTTAAATCGCTAATATACTCAAGTTGTTTATTCGAAATGGCGCTGTATATGTAATTGGTGGCTTGTATATCCATTTCTTCCCACTTTATAGCATCATCTGTCGATTGTTTCTTACGAATGGCTACATCCTTACACTTTTTAAATTGTAGATACTTGAGTACTCTTATTTTCCAATTGTTGTAATCTGAGCCATCGAAAATCGGAATAAGAATTTCTGAATTTCTAGCGGACGCCATTTTCTTACCTTTGGTCTTGATGCTGTGCCGGCCGGCCTTTCGCAACTTTGTAATTACTAATATTCTTTTGAACCAAGGACTGCTACCATGTTAAATTAATTGAGATAACTTTTCTCTGTAGGTTATTGTAACTAAAAATACTTATTTTCGATTACTATCGTTTATTCTTGTGAATAAAATATCTTAACACTTTACAACGATCCTATTACGACCAGGGTTGTCCAGGGAAAGGGGAGAGAAAATATGTTAAATGTATAAACTCAAACATAAAATGTTGCCATTTAAATCTCTCAAAGTCTAACAATTTTACAAGTAAGGTATGGAAAATGTAGTATAGGCGGTACAGAAATTATAGTTTAGTATAATGTGTTCTTTAGTGTTTTTCGTTTTGGTGATTTTTGTATAAATGTATTTATGTGTCTAGTTTTTTGTGTAGAAAATTTTATTTGGTGCACATTTGGAGTAGTTTTAATCGTATATGTAAGGCATATAAAACTAAGTGTGAGTGTTATTTATAGCGTATTATGCTGTGTGATAAGTTATTTGTTTGCACTATGAAGGGCTTTAGTCATTAACTGCGTTTAAAATTTTGAAAGCAGTGTTATACTTCAGTGTACACTAAAACACTCTTTTAAAATTTTAAATCAGTTGATCACAGTATCAAATGCCTTTTATGAGCCTGTGAGAAATTCTAGATTCTATCGACCGGAACCGAAGCATCAGGCATTGCAATAAAGTAAAAATATATACAAAGCACGTACTACGGATTTCTGATTATTAAAATTTGAATTTGATTTGCGATCGCGTGATCTGTAGTTAGGATCCCACCCATCCTAACACAAGCATTTAGTTTAGTTGGGGAGTTAAAAAAAACTAGGAATGTGTAATCCAGTTTACTAGTATGTTAAAAAAAATATGAAAGAGCGAATTCTAAAATCAAACAGGTTCTCTTTGATAATAATAATATATTTCATTCAAAAAAAAAGAATATTGTGCAAATGTTTTTAATGAAGACATTATATTACATTTGTTGAAGGAATTGATTCAAATACCTTAATCAATTTCATACTCTTCGGAGCTGGAACTGTCTCCGCCTGATAACGCTGTAAAACAAAACTTTTATTTAGACATCATATCAATACTTGTATTTAACTAGTATGTACTAGTATGTCACTGATTTACGCGACTCACTGCAAAGTTATTACATTATTTGTCTTTAATTCATGTCAATTCCACCGTGGGAGAAGATTTTTTTAAAAGACTTAAATATTGTTTGTAGCTTTATTATAACACTTGGTAGTTTTGCTTACACGAGTTATAGATGGGTTGGATTTCTTCACTGGTTAAAATTAAATTAGTTTTATTATCAGATTGTGTTATGCCACTGACTTTCATCAACATAGCAATTCATTCAGACTACTAAAATCACTTCTGAATACCCTAAAAGTTAGTCTCTAGACAGAAAGATAGAAGCAATAATTCTCATTTTTTTTTATTATTATAAAGAAGAATACTAGCATTTTTTGGCTTTTTTAACTTTGGATGGTCATATTTAAAAAAATATTATATTATATATATTCTGTTCATGCCTTGATTTTCTTACTGACATTTGCTTTAGAACGTAACTATAGCAGTATATTCAAAAATAGAACTTTAAAACGCGCAGTAAGAAAAATGTATTGATACCGATTTTCATACAATTATATCTAATCAGTATATTGTACAAGTAGTATTTTAAAAAAATTCATGATTATTGTTTTCACTCTAAAAACAGTTACGTACATAGCGATAAGAATCTACCTACAATTCATTTCTTTGATTTTGATTTAGAACAAATGTTTCAAGTGCATATTTATGATTTACTATTAAATATTTGTAAAACAGTATAAAAAGCCGTTTGTTTGAAGTTATTTCTTTTATAGGTTTATCAATACAAATAAATAAAATTGAAGTGTCCGTTTGTAATGTCAAAATAATAGTTTACTTTTAAGCTCATACAGTTATTTGCACTATACCTATACCTAAAAATCTGTTTTAAATATTTTCGTCTGTCTATCTGTCTGTTTGTTTCGGCTAATCTGCGGAACGGGTGGACCGCTTTCCACGGGACTTTCACTGGCAGATAACTGGTGTTATAAAGAGTAACTTAGGCTACTTTTATTTTGGAAAAGAATTAGGGTTCCACGCAAAATATAAAAATATGTAATACGCTAGCGAAGCCGCGCGGAAACTGCTAGTTTGCAATAAATAGCATCAAAATGTTGAAAATCAAATTCAAACTCAATTAGGAATGCCCGAATGCAAGATGATATAGTACCAGTAAACCAGATTAATCAATTGACTCCTCAGTAACTTGACAATAAGTTCTTTGTTATGTATAATAATTATATTAAACGTGCATAAAATAATCAAGTTTTTACTTTTTTATCGAGTTAAACTTCTTCCTAAATAAAATCGATTATCAGATTTATATTTATCACTGATTCACTACTTAGCGTAGGTATTGTCAAAAACAAAATAAAAGAATAGACTGATTATACAAATATAGTATAAACATATAGTTTAAAATTACTCGGCATAAAGAGGAACTGAGCGAATAAAAAATAAATGAGCTTTGAAGGAAGCTTCGTCCGTCTATCTAATGAAAAATTTAACCAATATGACGATGATTGTTGAAGATGTCGGTAAAAAATAATATACGAGTATGCTCTGCTACCCGTGCGAAGCCGGGGAGGGTTACTAGTAAATAATATAAAATTCTTAGACTGATCATTTTTTTTTTATCCAATCGTTGAGTCACGAAGCTCAATTCTACAAGCCGGACTAGGACTTAGTGACAAAAGAGTTTATCTCTCAAGCAACTTGAAATGCTTAATGTGATTAGTTTTAGCGTTTAGTGACAGCATTTTCTTAAGTACTTTCGACTTACCTCTACACTTGCCATTATGCCACACCGCGCCTGCAGTGCAATTATGTTTACCGAATTCAGAATTAGCAACTTGGTTTGCAAAGGTAAACGTCGCGAGGGCGGCGACCATCGCAAAGAAAATCGTAAATGCAAAAAGCTTCATTTTAACACGTGTTGTCTCGTATACTGCTCTGTGTGCAGTGATAATTTGGCAATAGCGTTCTTTAATATAGTATACGTCTTTATCAGGAACTTATCTTACATAGTTGTCATCGACTCCTTTTTAGCGTTATGTAAATAAATTGTGAAAAAAGAATTCTAATGCTGTTCCGCATTTCGCCTGGCGCCGACTCAACATTATTTTATATAAAATTGTATAGTTTATGTAATTAAGCTCAATACTCAATACTTAAAAGGTTTATTAATTTTTTGCTTTTTAGTTCTTTTCGTCGGTATTTTTTTATGTTAGTGTGCTTTCGCGTAATACTTTTAACTCATTACTTTCATACTGGTATATATTTCTTGAAAAGTGAGTTAGCAAAACCATTATATACAGACTCGACACTGTAAAAATATTTTTAATTCTCAAAAGTATTGATTACAACACTGTTCTTGCTCTAAACCGTTTGTCTTTATAGCTCTTTTTTGGGCAACAAAGGCTATGTGGTATTATAGGTCAAGCTGCTTCCCCAAAAAAGAATGATGTAGATAAATTATCCATAATGAGTCAAAGATGGCAGTTTTTATAAAGAAAAACTATTTGTAAAATAATTAAAATATGTTAATACTAGCAGGGCCCCGCGGTTTCCCGCAGGGTCCCGATCCTAAGGGAATATCAGGATAAAAAGTAGTATATGCGTTAATCCAGGTTTCCAACTATCTACATACCGAGTTTCATCGCAATCGATTCAGTGGTTTTTGCGTGAAAGAGTAACAAACATCCATCCATCCATCCAAACTTTCACATTTATAATATTAGTGGGATTAAAGCGTCGGAAGACTAAAGGGTAAAGCATCGGACTTGCGATCAAATGAAATAAAGAAAATATATTTATTTTGACCTGACTGACACAAAGGCATAATAATGATTACCTATCTAATTGTTATTGTTGACTCTAGTAAGGGTTTAACTTGGTCTAATGGTTAGTGACTGATCAGCTAGAGGTCGTGGGTTCGATTCCCACCTAGGACAAATAATTGTGGAATGAGCACTATCATTTTTTCTATGTCTGGGTGTAATTTATCTACGAGATGTATATATTTAGTAATATATATATTAGCATATATGTATATAGTATGTTTATTAGCATTCTGGTTATCATAGTACAGGCTCTGCCTAATTTGTGATCAAACGGCGGTGTGTGAAGTGTTTCAAGTTATTATTTAAGTTAAACGATTGCAGAAAAACACCTCTGCTTAAGTCAACAATAAAAGTTAGTTCTTCTTTTGGCTACATCGCGTGGTGCAGTGGTACCTCACTAATACAACGAATTATCTTTTAATGTTTTATCTACGTTACTATTAGTCTTTAAAAGAAGAGAAATATGCAGAACCCGGCAAACCAGGCAAAAGTATTAATTTTATAATGAAGTAATTGCCGATGCATTATCTACATTAACCAAAAAACATACACTTATTCTAGATGCTACAAATACTGTGTTTATGTTAATAACATTGGGTAGATAAGATGACCCAATGCTGTTATAAAAGCTATTATTAAGATAATTGGAATACACTGTAAAAATATACTATATAAATCACTGTACCAGGAAAAGGGAAAAAAATCTGTTAAGAAAAAAAAACTTACTGAAAGACTTTGCAAAGTTTTCATTGTTTTCTTAGCATCGTCGCATCCGATAAAAACATTGGCTAATAATAAGCATTTAGCTCCAATTCTTGCAAAACTAACTACGTTTTCTTTTTTCATCTTTTACGATAAAGACTGCAGAAGCTTAAATAAATAAAAGTAACTATTTCCTCCCGGCGTACTAGGAAGTAGTTAGCGTTTGTTTAGTGTTAATATCAAACTAATGATATACAGATCTTTTAATTTTCGTATTTTTTTAATATTTGTTATTAGCGTTGTAATGGGAGAATTTGAAACAAATTAAATATAATAACTTACGTGATTCCCACTTCTAGCACAAGTCTGGCAACGTCTCTGTTAGATTACATACTAAGTTTAGATAAGGTTTAGATAATGCACCTGTACAGCACTACAGTTCTGTCTAGAGACGACAATCATAAGTTTTGCAAAAAATCACCCTACTCAAAGGCATAGAATGAAAAGTTTATACATTTAAATCGTCCAGACTTCGCTCACAGGCCTTATTCATAACAATGCGCTTTAGACCGACTTCCAAAATACCATAATTTTCGGGTTTTTATAGCATTTGGTCAAATTTCTTTAAAAAGTTATTAAGCTGTGATCTTCATACATTAAATTTATTTCTATAATTATATTTCTATTAGTCAAAAGCGTATAAAACAGCAACTTTCTTCCCTCCTTTAATATTTAATAAACGTTTTGTAAAAAGCCGTCATCGTTATTAGAAATATTTTTCAGTTTCCTTCCTACAAACATTTTATTTTTTCTACCTGAAAGGCACTGTAGTGAGCGGCAGCTTAAACATATTGGCTAAATTGAAAATTCTATTAAGAACCTTTACGGTTTCTGCCTACGGAGAAGCTTCATATAGTCTACTTGTATGGATAGGTGAATTTTTGATAAGCGTGACTTGCAGCCGGACTGTATCAGAAATAGAATATCGAACGAGTTATTTCCATTTAAAGGGCCGTAAACTAGATTTTCAAGTAACAATCAAATTATAGATTCTATTTCAGTATTCAGGGCATCCTCTGAATAGAACAAAGAAATTAAATGCAATTTAGGGGTAGCTCAACCGACAAGACTAGCTGTTACGATGTTTTTTTGCTGTGCCCTAACCCCCTCGGAGTATTTTCTTATTTTGTCTCGTCATTTGCCATAAAGTGTTATTACATTAATTGAGCTATCTAAAATTAAAATAATTGTGCAAATTGTGTTATCTTTACTGAAACCAAGGCATAGATTAGTAACAAGTTAACAACTACTGCTATAATTGAAAATAAGTTCCAAAGATCTATAGAAAATTGTTTTAACCCTTGGCGTCTGCAAGGGACATAATTTGCTAATGTTTATATTCATCGGTAGGTAACCACTTATAAAGCTCCTGGTGAGCCATGTGTCTGTTTGCCAACTTTGTTATACCAAAATTATGGCACTCCCGTCGTAACTGCGAATCAATATTTTTAGAGCTTCAGACAGATCAGACGTGCTACGGATTATCATGGTGGCGAGGGTGGGTTTTAAATGTTTAATTACTACACGTCGTTGCGTCTTGCTAATAGCACGGGGTGATGGATTGGATCAGTGCAGTCTGGACAGGAATGTTTGATTAAAGCCTATAGCTAAAGGTAAGTGTATAACAAGAAATAATGTTTTTTAATTGATTAAGTTCATTATTATCTTGATTGATTTTATACATTCACCAAACGTAACGAAGGTCTGCGTAATGAACGTCAAATGTTGCCGAAAATTGTATATTTAAGTTTCGATGATTACCACTACATAACAGTATTGATTCTTTTTCTATCTATGACTCTGCTAAGAGCGATATTGTAGACTGCCTTTGTTAAGTTCACACATCGGATTAACAAATTTCATAAAAATGTTAAATCAAAACATACGTAGTATATGCTTTAATTTTATAGGACTAGAAGCCTAAAGAGCTAGATCACGTATAAGCTGGGATGTCATTATAGTAACAGAATGCTGGCTACCTGGTAATGCTAACCTCTCTACTGTGCACGGTTATGGTTGCTGAGGAATCTAACAGCTAAGATCAACTCAAGTACCAATATAATAGCAATATATCTACCGTTGACCATCATATAAAAATATTTCTAATTTTCTACCGTCACTAAACATATTTTCAACGAAATACTCAAGTTTTAAAACAATAATACTGATTGGTTAGATTAGATAATAACGCCAGGGACTATTTAAACATTGCAGCGTACCATAGTTTGCTCCCAGCCCATACCCACAGGTTAACGGCACTGCAACGGCACAGCTGCAGCACGGCGCCGCCTGAAATTGAGGCTACAGTCGAGTTGTATGGTTGCAGCAAGCGCCGCTGCCGTTGGATTTTTCATATTGACATTATGAAATATATTATTCAACCACGTTTTAATGCTCAGATTTGAATGACAACTTAATTGTTGGGTTGAAGCCGTGCCGTTACCATGACGGTATAGTGTGTGATGACCTCATGGCGTGCCGCGCTGGTCTATTGCAGTGCTGCCAACCTAATGGATTTTCGGACAGATCTAACGAATTACGGTCAAGCCTTAAATATATTTTGACGGCTATCGGATTTATTGACGAAAACAGTTTTGTCTAATAAGTCCTTGATGTTAATTATATTTTAACATTAGTTATCATATTTGGTAGAATAATAAAAAATATGATCACAGCTTATTTTTCTATACGTTGGTGACGTTCAAATGTCTATGATTCGAGATTTCACATTCAAATGTCTATGCTTTGGGATTTATCATCTGGTTATAAACCTACGTTACAATTATTCTCATTACAAGTGTGTTAGCGATCTTACTAAGCACATCTTTTTATTCATATTTGAGACATATTAGATGGATATCAACAGTTTGTTGCCCGAATGTCCTAACGTACCCATGTCCGACGGCACGTAGTTTTATAAAGGTTCGATTCGGGAGAGAAATAGAACACGTCCTTTTAGCAACGAATATAATTTATTACTCTGCCATAATCGATACTTACATAATTTAATATACTCTTAGAATTTAGGTATAGCATGACATCATTACATAGGTATTCTTCCACTATACGCAACAAACGTTTTTTTTTTTTTTATACATAACTATGTAGTATACAATATTAATCTAATATCATTTAAAATACAGTTTTGTCCTGTTGTTATGTACAATTTCGGCTTTACTATTTCGTAAAATTTTAACATTTGGATCAAGATCTTCTAAAACTCTAAAAGGACCATGGTATACATCATCAAATTTATTTCCTGTTTCATTCTTAACTAATAATAAGTCATCTTTGTTATACATCACTGGTTTATTCATCAAATTTACATTTCCTTTTCAATTTACTTTTGATTATATTTTGTTGTGCTTCACATTGTGCTTTTTGTAATTTAAATTTTAATTCTAAAGGGTAGCTATCTATGTTATATAAAGGATCAACAGTACAATTTTGAAAATTACTAGGTATATTACATGACTTTCCGAAAACTAGTTCGTAGGGAGTATATTTTGTTTCCGAGTGTACAGAGGTATTGTACGAGAAGCACCAATAAGGAAGCCATTCACTCCAATATCTACTGTTGTTGTCTGTATGAATTCTCAAATAAGCATTAAGTGACTTATGCGAGATCTCAAGTGAACCTATCGATTTATGATGATAAGCACTAGCAAATGTTTGTTTAATATTTAGCAACTTACACACCTCAGTCATAGTACTAGAGATGAACTCGGTTCCCCTGTCAGTCGCGATCTCACGAGGGATACCATACCCGAGTATAAAGTTGTCGACGAATGCTCGTGCTACACTTACGCTATCTTTTCTTACTAATGGATATGCTTCTACATACTTAATTCACATTGCAATGTGAGAATATATGTGTAACTATGATAATCCTTATCTAAGGGCCCAACTATATCTAAATATATTTTATTAAATGCTGACTGCGCAGTCGTGGTTATTACCATTGGTTGTTTTGTATGCAACGAATGCTTTTGTTTTTGACATTTGTCACATTTCTTCACAAATCCTATAATGTCTTCTACCATGTTTGGCCAAAAGTAATAACGCTTTATATTATTTGTCATACGTTTAATACCTGCATGCCCGCTAGTGGGAAGCAAGTGAAAATCATTTAATATTACCCACTTATCGTCGTCATTTGTTATTCTTATTAAGTTCTTCAATATTAAAATTCGTGGACCGATCCAATCATGATTTCTACAATATTTGGTTAACCATTTTATATATTTCTCACTCATCTCATTTTTAATGATATAAATTTCATCAACTGATATTCTTTTACAGATAGATTCCAAATCTCTCACGAAAGCGTCACGCGCTGAGCATGATCGAGAAATTGGGTCTAAATAAATAGTCAATTTAGATGGTACATAAATAAAGTCTTTTACTTTAATATATTTAGTGTTATGTTTTAGTATACACTGAGAAAATATTAATTCAGTACAATTATTCGGCTTTTTAAGAATTTCAACGATTTTCGGCTGATCAGACCGACCGTCTGTTTTGTTCTTATGGACCGAAGAATTGTCATCTAATTTCTTTTTTGCCATACTTCGTGTTATGACGTTTAAGACATTCTGATTTATATTTTTTTATTCATCGGATGTAATCACGATACGAGATAACGCGTCTGCAGCCACGTTATTCACACCTTTAACATATTCAACTTCGTAGTCGTACTCATCTAAGGTGAATCGAAACTTTATTAGCCTACTAGACGGCTTATTGAAACCAAATAAATAAAGTAAAGGTTTATGGTCTGTTTTGATCTTAAATTTTTTACCAAATAAATACGGTCTAAAATATTTAACGGACCAAACAATAGCAAGGAGTTCCTTTCTGTTGTTGGATAGTTTAACTCGGATTTATTGAGCGACCGGCTTGCATAAGCAATCGGCATATCATTTTTATTACATAATACGGACCCTACAGCTACACCAGAAGCATCTGTGTGCAATATGAATTCATTATCGTCCTCAAAATTTGGATATTGTAAAATGGGTGGATTGGCTAAACATTGCTTTAACAGATTAAATGAATGTTCACATTCTGTATTCCAAATAAAATGAGCACCTTTCCTGCATAGTCTATTTAAAGGTATTGTTATATCAGCAAAGTGTGGAATGAATTTACGATAGTAATTCGCGAAAGCAACGAAACATCTTACTTCGTCACTATTTTTTGGCGTGGGGTAATTTTGTATTACTCGTGTTTTTGCAGGCTCAGGCGAAACTCCTTTAGCAGATACAATGTGGCCTAAATACAGTATCTCTTTCTTCAAAAACTGTCATTTTTCAGGGTAAATTTTTAGATTTACACTTCTAAGTCGTTCAAAAATATTAATTAAATTCTTATTTTGCGATTGTAAATTGCGTCCTATACAAATAAGATCATCTAAATAGACCAGACATTTTTCATGATTTAAACCAGACATTGCTACCGTCATTAACCGACTAAAAGCACTTGGGCTGATTTTCAAACCCATTGGAAGTCGTTTCATTTGATATTGTTTGCTTGTAGTAAATGCAGTGTATTTTCTACTTTCTGGGCATAATTCTAATTGATAATAACTTTGGCTAAGGTCTAAATGGCTGAAATAAATTGCTCCTGATAAAGAATCCAGTATATCCGAAATTTTGGTAAAGGGAACTTATCGTCTTTAAGATTATTATTTAATTTCCGATAATCAATAACAATTCGCCATTTTTTATTACCGCTATTATCACATTTTTTCGGCACCAAAAGAACAGGGCAAGACCATTCACTCATACTCTCCTCAATAATATCATTACGTAACATATCGTCGATTTGTTTATCAATCTCAGTTTTTTGACTTTTAGGGAGCCTATAGGACTTGGTGTACACTGGGTTAGTATTTTATTTTAAATGAATTGACTGTTTATATAAATACGTAACGCCTAATTTGTCGCCTGGTAAAAAAAATACATCTGAGTACTTTGCACAAATGTTTTCGATCGAAATTTGTTCTTCTTTATTTAAATGCTTTAAATTCAAAACCGAAAATAATTGCTTCACACGATTCGCATTTAAGTTATTACTTTCAAAAGAACATACAAAATATTCATTTAAAGGTACAATATCGGGCGTGAAATAACTTAAGCATATGTCTGTCTTTCGGGTGTTTAAAAATTTTAATGGTATTTTACCATTTATAGGTTTTACTAAAACAGATGCTAAAAATACACCTTCGCTTAACTGTTTAGACATAACAACACATTCATCTTTTAAACTTGTCTCTACTAAGTAAGTAACTTCACATCTGGCCGGTATAGTCATGTAAGTATTGTTGCCGAGTTGCCCCATTTGTTGGATTTGGCCCCATTTGTTGGAGTTGCCCCATTTGAGTTTGGATAACAATGGGTACGTCATGATTAATTGTCAATATATTTCGCTCAAAATCTAATATGCAATTAAATCTACTCAAGAAATCTTGTCCTAATATACCATCCGTTCTACAAGTAAAGTTCTTAAATACATAAAACTTATGCTCGAACTCATAATTATCATAATTTAATTTAAGATAAACAAAGTCATCACAATACACATGACCACCTATACCGTTTATTTTAATGCGCTCTATATGGAAAGGAATGTGCAGGCTCTCTAATGCCTTCTGCCTAATTATGGACACTGACGCGCCGGTATCAAGTAACCAACTACGCGACACTTGGAATACATCTAAATTAATAGAGTTAATATTCTGGCAATAAAAATGTTCATGCACCAAAAAACAAGTTATTATTTTGAGTTTCAGTCCGCACTTCAGGATTTTCTTGTAAACGCTCACTACCACTCGACTCAGCTAGCCTAATTTGGTGTTGTCGAGCCGGGCGACGAAACGTTGTGTGGCCACGAAAACCAGCGCGACCGCGATAATTTGATGAATTATTAAAGTTACGTACACGACTGGAATAATTGTAATAACCACGACTGGGATTATTATAATTTTGAGAATTAGAAAATACTCTAGACGCACCCCTGTTAAAATTATTGTTATAATTACGATGACCGCGGTTTGACCTACCTCTGTTATGATGAAAACTCATCACTCGCTCTTCACCTCCACTCGATAGCTTCTCGTCCAATGCACCCTGGATCGCGTCCTTCAATGTGCTATAGTTCCTGGCTGCAATTATTGTGCTAAGACGACTATTCCTCAGACCATCAGAAATGGTTTTATAGCTATCCGCTCGTTTATTGGCTTCAAAGTTTGGTAAAGATCAGTGTTTCCGTTGGCCTGAGTAATAGTCAGATCGACGAATAACTGTTCTAATTCCTTACCGTAACTCTCGATACTCTTGTCGTTCTGTTTCATATTCTGCAGCTTACTGTGGATCGCAGTATCAGATTTTTTTGGCAGTAAGATACTACGCATGTCTAAAATCAAATCTGCAACAGACGAATAAGTATTACGCATGCGCAGCTTAGCGCTTTCGGATAACCGTGACTTTAAAACAAATTGAATGAGTTGCTTTTTACCCGTATCATCTATCATAGAGTCATACATCTCGATGTCTGAAATTAATTGTTTGGTGATATTTTCATCACCCGTCATTACGTACGTACTTTTCCATGGTGCTTTTCGTATCCTCTGTACTATCAGAACAAAGTTGAATTATTTTCGAATACAATTTATTAATACCATCGAATAAGTTTGTAATTATCTGAATTTCACTATCATTAATTTCTTTATTTTTTTATTCTATTTTCAATAGCTATTTGTAAGGAACAAAATTGTTTATATAAAATATTTACTTCAGTAAGTTTGGCTTGTCTTACATTAATAGACCTTCTACTTGGACCTAACTTTGTAAGGTAATCTTTAATATACTTCAATTTATCAAATATCTCTTTAACCTCACTAGCCATAACATCATTACATAAAGTTGCGTATGATTATTATTATATTAGTCATCATAATTATACACAAA
Source organism: Callimorpha dominula (assembly GCA_949752705.1). Lineage (NCBI taxonomy): Eukaryota > Metazoa > Arthropoda > Insecta > Lepidoptera > Erebidae > Callimorpha > Callimorpha dominula. The sequence continues at coordinate 5,104,719 of OX457000.1, read as the reverse complement.
AATATGACAAAATCATTTAAAATAACACACTAGTATTACCGTATTTATTAAACTTTAAAAAGCGAGTAAATACATGTATAATAATTAAGATATAAATGTTGTACCTTATACTTGTATCATTACCGTATCTTTTGCCATGCCGTTTTACACTTTATCTCGGGGTGAACGCACTTTTTATTATTTAATCACAACACTCACACCGGTGAAGTTCCTGTAGAGACTGCGAAATTGGCCTCCCGTTGCTGACGACGGAACAAGCTCATCGACCTTCGCGGATCGAAATCACGAACACCTCTTTCAATCCATTTTCCATGGCATTTCCTGTAGTAGCGCAATAGCCATATAGCGCCTCCAATAATCAGTATAAGGGCGATAGTGATCAACATATAAGCTATCACAATTGTATGCTGCAACATCTGTTCGGCCCCAGCCGAATTTCCTGCGCCGTTCTGTGCTATTATAACTTCCTGGGTCTTAGATTGTTGTTTGCCCATTTTGAAATTTGATTTTTAATTGAGGAACACGGGAAAAGTCATAAATTGAGTTTACAGTACACGAACCGTCACTACGTAACGCAACGAATAAAAACAGTGCCATTGTAATAAGTCTTCAAAACTGTCCAAAGTGTCAATGTTTATAATAACGTCGAATTTTATGGGACATTCCACTGCGCTGGCAGGGTCGCCATATAAAGGTTCGATTCGGGAGAGAAATAGAACACGTCCTTTTAGCAACGAATATAATTTATTATTCTGCCATAATCGATACTTACATAATTTAATATACTCTTAGAATCTAGGTATAGCATGGCATCATTACATAGGTATTCTTCCACTATAGTTTATTCAAATTTATACGAAGTTCCCTTGTAGGTTAAAAGAACTACGTTGTTAATGTTAAATGAAGGGACTCATATATGAGTCCCTTCATTTGAAGATACACAAGTAAAGTTCGATCGATATTATAATATTGATCGATGCTGGCAGATTAGGACGACATATTGTTAGAAATATTGGAAGTTTAAAGTGTGGCAACATCGATAGACATATAACTCCACTGCATTGTTATAGTGACGGGTGTACCAAGTTAAAAAATAAAGATGGTGAAATAAAGTGTAGCAGGCATTTTTATTATAAATCAAATATAAATTCAACATCCACGGACCTCTGTTGTGAAAATGGCTACTACAAGTGTAAATCTACTGATCCTGAAACGTGAGGGGTTCGATAATTGGTTATTTAGAGTAAATTGCCTTCTTGAAGAAAAGAAATTATTGGAAGTTTCGAGAACCGAAAAGAACGAAGTGCTAGAAGGAAACTTGAAAACTTTTATGGAAAAAGATGCGCTTGCGAAATCATTGTTGGTGCAATGTATAAGCGATAAGCACTTAAATATAGTAAAGGACTGTTCGTCGTCATTAGAAATGATAAATGCCTTACGTTCAGCGTTTCAACGAAAAAGTGTCATATCAAAACTCAACCTAAGGAGACAATTGTTAACAATAAAATGTAATAGTAGTGAAAAGTTGGAGGATTATTTTAACAAATTTGAGGTCATAATTAGACAGTTAGAATCAATAAGCTCAAAAATCGAAGAAGAAGACAAAATTTGTTACCTTTTTACCAGATTACCGAAACATTACGAAACTGTTATAACAGCTATAGAAACAGTAAACCATGAAAATTTGAAATTTGATTTTGTTAAAGCCAGATTGTTAGACGAAGACATGAAACTAAAATCTAAAGAAGAAATAATTGACGACGATAATACAGCTTTCACTGGTCAGTGCTACACTTATGGAAAGTCAGGCCACAGATCCTTTCAATGTCACACAAGTAGAAATAATTTTCACCGAGGAAATTCAAGGGTTCGAGCTAGAGGCAATAGAACATTCCGGAGATGTATGGCACATAGATCAAGAAATTCATTCACACCTACAGCAATTTTTACAAATGAAAGTCATAAACATTTAAATGAAGAAATGTTCTTTGCATGTTCAACTGAACTTCAAAATAAAGAAGACAGTGAAATAATGTTTATAGTGGATTCGGGTGCAAGTCACCATTTTATTCAAGAAATTTTTGAACAATCAATGACAAATGTTGAAACTCCTGAAAAACCAGTTGAAATTAAAATAGCAAATGGAGAAGTCCTAACTGCAAGTAAAAAGGGAATTTTAAAGGTATATTATAAAAGCAACATAATTCAGATTGAAGGCTTGATTGTTCATGATTTAAAACACAACTTATTATCAATAAATAAACTTATGGAAAGAGGATATAAAATTGTATTTATAAAAGGACAGTTAAAAATAATTGGAACAAAAAGAATATATTTTGGTGAAAAATTTGGAAAACTATATGCACTAAAAGCTACTTTACAAAAGGAAGAAGCATGCTATACTACACATACAGATATTTGGTATAAACGGATGGGACATTTAAATCGGAGAGGACTCTTAATGTTAAAACTTCCAGCTAGCTAATAATAAATGTGATACATGCATGAAAAGTAAATCTACACGACTACCATTTAAACCTATAAACTACTCACAATCACTGTGCATTGGTGAGCTAATACATACAGATATTGCTTGGTAGCAGAGCGTGGTTGCGCTAAAATCATGGATCATGAATTGAGGTACAACGTGTTTCGTCACCCTTGCGAAGCACTGCAGGCTGAGCCGGTGTTGTTGTTACATCATAGGAGACTCAGAACTTTCACTTCTAGCCTTATCACATAAATATTTGTGACGATTATAGTTGAGATTGTGCGATGTGGAATTGCGAAGCAACAAAACTAACTTGATTTTTTCAAACAATGGAAAAGCATTTCTATTCTACGTACCCGTACATGACGCTGCAAGTACGATGCGGATACTTGGTACTTTGTTACATTTATGTAGCCTTTACTAAAATAAAGACAAAGACGTCGTACAGAACCTTGTTAAAGATCTTAATACTAGTTTCATGTTTTTTTTTTATATCTTGTTTTATGTTTTATATGTACTGAATATAGCACATTGAACGAGTTATATTTGGATAAGTTGAATGAGCATCCGCCAGGACAATTTGATTTCCATTTTTATTGCGAAGTTGGCGCGGTTCGTTTGCCCTATTGTGACCAGCTAGTGCTGTTTTTCTGCTCAAGGGATAGGTTTGGAAAATTACAAGTGGTGGAAAGGAGGGAAAATAATATTTAATGGTATTACCGAATATTCCAATTTAAAAAAAATAAACTAAATGTGCCAACCGCGTAGGTACTTAATGTTGATGTAGCCGAACTAAATTTTATCTTTTTTTGTAAATAAATTGAGGTTGAAGGTCACTGACGCAATACTTATCTTTTGATAATGTCTACAAGTGCTTACAGTTAGAATTATCAAAGTACTTTTTATACCTAGTTTCTAGTTATATTTATAGAAATAACTGCAAATTATCTCTGTGTTTAACACGTACATACGATAACCTTTATACATAATTTTAAACTTAAATGTGATAAACTTACAATGATGCACACAATAATTAAAAGAAGAACAGGGAATTTTGAATTATATAAAAATCAGTACTTTGGGCCTCGAGTCGTAATGCTCCAGGAGACTCGCAGAGTTATCACGTTTCATGCGATGTTAATAATACGAAAAGATCATGCCACAACCTTTACCAGTCCAACCTATAACATAAACATATCGCTATTTAATAATTGTCTAAAACACTATGAGAAGAAACTTTTACTGTCCTTAGTAAGTAGGTATGTAAGAGGCCAAAATTCAGGTGGAGCGCCAATCTGAGAGCAGAGGCCTCCGTCTTTCAGGCTGAGCTCTTTGCATTAAATCTCTCCTACTCTCCTCTCAAGGTTGATCTCCACGCATCTGGAGATAAACCTTGAGAGGAGAGTAAAAAATCAACATATCTACATCAACTCAGACAGCCAAGTGGCGCTATTGGCACTATACAATTTTGAGACTAGCATTCAAAATTTCAAGGAAAACCTGAACACACTGGGGCAATCAAACAAAATTATATTAAGATGTATCGATGGCAATGAAAAGCCGATGAACTGACAGCATGGCCCAGAACCATTCTTTGGCATCAGCAAACAGCGAGCGTATTCAATCATAAACGCCCTTTATACATCATTGGCTATTAAGAGATGGAAGACCACGACTAGTCTAAGACACTCGAAAGCTTTAATAAAGGGCTATGATAATAATGAGCTTTTGGAGCTCAAAAGATACCTGTGTAGTAATAAGAGTCCTCACCGGACACTAAAAACTGAACAAACATATGTTCAACCTACAGTTGGGCGAGAACACAATATGCAGATTCTGTCAAGAGGCAGAAGAAACTGCAACGCATATTCTATCCTCTTGTGGCCCACTAATGCGGCACCGCAGTATTAACCTAGGCTTACACATCGTGCAACCGCAGGAAATACAAACAATCACTGCTGCTAAGATCTGGAGGTTTCTCGAAGCCATAAGTCTGAGCAGTGAACTGTAAAGCAAGAGTGCGCTACAAAAGACCAGAAATGGTCGAGTCAGCACTAGGCACTTAAAACAATAATAAATAAAAAAGTAGGTATGTAATTTAAACTAAGAAAATGTACTTAAACATTATCTTAGATTTTATTTTTTTTATTGACAGGATTGTCAGCGCCCCCGACTGATATATTTACCTTTTCAATCGTCAAACTCTAAAAGTGTTTAAATTGTGAAAAATGAATATTAAACCCTAAATGGAGACTAATATATATAAAATGGAGTTGTTTTCATATAATAGCAACATATAAACATATACATCAATGGTTTTGTTGTATGTATTGTCTTGACGCAATATCCATGTTAGATCTAGGGAGATCAATAATAATATTAATCGAATACGACCATAGTCACTCATTTGTTCTTGTATTGCTTTTAATGTACTAAAGGATCAATACTCCATAATAGTAATTACATTGATATGTAAAAAAACAAATAAAGGTCGTAACATCCTGATGTTGCAAAATAATATCATTAGTCTGCGGTTTTACTATCGTTTCGTGCTATTTCAGGGACGCGAAAATAACACTGAGCCATGTTTCGGGCATGGAATCTTTTCCTATTAATATTTATTTAATATCACAAACAATTGTTACATTGTGTCGGATGTAATACAAAAGAAAACTTAACTAAAATACAAATCCACTATCAATAATGTCAGTAACCCGTAGAACTGAGTTAAATGATATTTTAGTACATTTTGTATTTAGTGTTTTTAAATAATAACTTTTTTTATGAGACACTAGAACTAATACTTCTGGATAGATGTCGGCTATTATCTCCCCAGAGTAGTTTTCCACCCTGTCAACAAAAAAAAAGTTGTCGTTGTCAAAAAAAAAATTATAATTAAAAATATTTGGTTATTAGTTTTTATTTTAGTTTTGTATAAAATTTTAGTTCTTAGTTTCTACACATTTAGCTTATTATCAATAATGTAATAAGTAAAACTTTAGTCAAAGTCAAATAACTTATTTTCGTTATTTACAACTTTGTGGATTTTAGTTTAGGATAAACAGGTTGTATCTCAGATACACCCTGTATATTAGTTATCTATACTAATATTATAAAGAGGAAAGATTTGTATGTAAGTATGTTTGTAACGACTTGGCTCAAAAAGTACTGGACCGATTGCTTGGTATGTAGCTGGAGACCTGGATTAACGCATAGGCTACTTTTTATCGCGACATTCCTACGGGATCGGGACTTACGCGGGTGAAACCGCGAGGCGCTGCTTTAGTTTTTACTATAAAATACCCATACATCGTTCTCAAATTGCATTTTTATATCCTAAGGGTTAGTGATTTAAATATATCCGCTTATAGTTTTATTCTTCAACATTGCTAGCACTCGACTTTCCGTCAATTGGTGTTGTAGATGAAAGAAATCATCTTAAAGCGTTATAACAGTAGATAATCACTGAAATATAAGTAAAATAAGTCGACATTGACGTAAAAGATGATGTGCGGCCACCCTAGTTAACAAGCAGCCAGTAATATCGATTCACCGATGCATAAGTTACATCGGTTACATCGGGGCGATCGATCCCGACTTGCCTGCCCTACATACCGCACTCCCCAATCACGGATGCTCATTCAACTTATCATATATTAGGATCATATAAAATGTGATAAATCAAAACTTGCCATTTTAACTAATTGCCAAAAGAAGGTAATGTTTTACAAGCGTATGCATGTATGTCATTTTAATCGTATCAGTTTATGAAGTTACATAGGGTTTATTAGTAGTAGTGCTTTTGTTTCATTTAATGATATTATTTTGTTTCAAATTTAGTTATGGTTATGATATTATGATAACTAGTTTTACTAATCTTTTTTCTGTTCATATCCTTGGACAACAAACGTTATTGTTATCCAAATAACACTTCATGAACTTCAATACGGAAATACGGAGCTCACTATTTACTGTAGGAAGAGACACACATTCACTGATTGCTCTTATTCTTTTTCTATTATTCTCTTATCTTCGGTAATCTCAGCCAACAATATTGATAAAGTGAAAATATAATTTCTTATGATGAATATATAAAAAAAGTAATCAATCAACCATTTGTGCACCACACAAATTTAAACACACACATATTCGGCGCGGCGTAGTGGCGAGGCGACCACGTTAGTCATTGCGCCATCCGTGCAGGCTTACTTACACCCTGTTTAGAAAATAAAATATGGCATTGTATTAAATATTAGTTCATGGTTCCAGACCTTATACTCCGATCCCATGCAATAAGTGGCCAGTTAGTATAATTGGTTCTGATTCTCTGACTATACCTATTGTAGTCTTCAACACGCTGATACAAGGAATAAGATATTGGAGGGTAATTCCGTCTATACTTGTGTACAAGTTTTACTGCTACAAAAGCTTAAATTTCTAAACGAAAGTGTTGGAAAATACTAATAAAGTAATACTTACTAGCTCTGTCCAGCTATCGAGAAATCTTTTATCAGATTTCAATCGCCAATCAAACAAAACCTTGAACTGAAAATGCTCGTATATTCCATCTACCTCTCTACAAATTTGGTTAGTAAAACGATGAAATCAATTCAAGGCCTTCATTCAGTATACAATACATATATTACGTATGAAGCTATATTTCCAGTTTCCAAGCCCTCAACATCGAAATTTACCTACTGAAATGAAACCGGTCGCTTCATCGTAATTAAGTTTATTTGACACGGATTCACAGTAACTCCCTGGATGTCAAGTGACTATCAGATTATACAGAACGCTGGGCACAGCGTTCAAGTGTAAACTAGTTCACGTTCAGACACAGTTAAATGAGTTTTCAATTCTACATTGAACATCACAATTATAGGATGGGATACAAGATTTCATTACATTTGTACTCGGCACTTGACATAAAACATTGTTTTCGCTACATATACACGGTACATGTACGGAGGTCTGGCTAAAATGTTATTAATAGAACGTTGACAAAAAAGACACCCTACTAAAATAAAATGTTAGTCGACTATTTAAAATTTTACTTATTTAACTCAACCGTCTGATGATAAACCATCAGATGACCCGTCTGCTCGTTTGCCCCCTACCCCATAAAAAACTGGTAAAAAGGTGGTCCTCAATTTGACGGTCTCGGAAGAAACTTTTTCACACCCTACTTAAAGGACCCGGGGTTGTAGTTAAAAGGGAACACGTGGAGCAGTAACGAATTCAACATTTTTATTGTGCGACAAAGAAAGGAGGTACTGAACGGTCTTGTTCGTATTTCAAAGAGATTTAAAGACTATAATGATTCCAATTGCAACTTCGTAAATGCACTGGTTTATCCTTGGTGCATGACAAGCTTTATTGAACGCTTCAGTCATACAATCCGCTATATATAAGAAGCAATTTACGACCAGTGGTGGAGTAATCTAATGACCAGGACACGCCGGAATTGTGAAATGACTGTTCTGTGTATCAACTATAAACCGTTTTGCGTTGGTCTCTGTGCGAACTGATGCTCCCTGAAATAGTAAAGTGACTGAATTACAGTTGGACACATAAGCAAAAGGATTTGAATTTTAGTTACATTAAGGTTTCTTATGTAATGTAATGTCCAGTTCCCGGCAACAGCCAGATCGAGTTACAGTTATGTGACCTATTAGATCTATTACTTTCATTCCCCAATCCATTCGTATATGCAATACCTTGCCTTTCCTTTAAAACGACCTTTCTCTTTTAATATATTTCAACCAGCTGACCGCGCAACTTCGTCTGCGTTTGTAAATTTTCCCAGTTTTTGGAACATTTTGCATTGATGCTCCGCTCCTATTAGTCGTAGCGTAATGTTATATAACCTATAGCCCTCCTCGATAAATGGGCTATCCAACACTAAAAGAATTTTTAAAATCGGATCAGTAGTACCTTAGATTACCCCGAACATCCAAACTAACAAACTTTACCTCTTTATAATTTTAGTATAGATTTTCTAGTCGTTGATTCCCGCGCGGGGGGATCAAATTATAGTTATCTAAAGGTGGGTATTTATTATGCCTAAGGGAATACAGGTGTGATGAGTACGTATGTATGTATTCAGTGTGAGCTGATGGACGCTTAAAAAATATCAGAAGTTAAGAAGGGTGGTAGTCCTAAAGTCACCACCCAGGCATACAGTAAGCAGTACAATTAGGCAAAATTTTACGCTTGTATTTTATTATGTACCCAAAGCACACATTTACATTTTGATTTCTAGGTCCGCGAATACGGATACGGACCTCAAGTTATTTCTCTATTGATGCCGATATCCGTTACTTTAGTAGTTGACGTATTTTTCAACTGGCACTGCGTATGTTTTTTTAATAATTCTTTTAATACTTTAATAAAGATAGTAAAATGTACCTCATAACTGACAATAATATAAGTAACTCACTACATCAGAATCAGATATTTAATATGTAATTTTAGCAAAATAAATTTAAAATTTCATAAACGTAATAAAATATAATAACGTAAAAGATCCCTTCAAGATCCGCCAAACAGTAACAGATACGGATACGGGTACAGATCTTTTTTCTCCCCCGGATATCCGGCACATCACTAGTGACAAGGTTCTAAACCTACCTAACCTTTATGTCCTACCACAAAAACGATTAGTGAATATTTCAATTAGGCCATCTAATAAGGTTCTAAAAAGACAGAGGTTGAAATTTAAAAACTTTTAAAAAGAGTGGCCATGAGTTTCTTTGCCAGTATTCTTCTCATAAGGCCCTACGCATTTTGGAAACCGGAAGTTATAGATCGACACAAACAGGCAGTAGATTTTGGTGTTTTTCACCTAATTTACCTTGACAATCCAGTACATGCTGTGGCGTCTGTTTGTGCCGATCTGTGATTTTAACTCTAGCTTCAATTTAACGTTCATAAATGTCACTTAGTGTCTTAATTGAATAAATGATTTTGAAACTGAATTTGAATTTGTATAAACGGGTTCCATATACCTTTGAATATGGGACTTTGGATAAGAACAAACCAATTATCACAACTTCCCTACTATCTTACATAGGTTCAACAAAAGCACTGTACATTCATTAAAGGTAGCCATGCTTATTCGGTTTCAAGGCTATCTGTCTATAAAGGATTGATACCTCACTTCAAACGCTCGCTGGTTTTAAAGGGAGTGTGGTGCAGTCAAATAAAGCTGTCGTAGCTGTAGGGTTGTGTAGATTGTGTGCAGGGTTATATGGCGAAAACAGTGCATTACGTTCTCGATATTTAATCAGCTTTGTTGTGGGGTTAGAGTGTGATTTATTTTTATTTATTATGCTAAACATATAAATGTAATTATAGAACACACATCAGACTTGAATCGCGAATCGCGAACTCGAATCACGTAGAACAGCCGAGGCACACACACCTAGCATTGCAATGCACTTCTAACTACCACATAACACAACTGATTAGTGATGCCGGATTAACCGTGCAACATCATAGACCTAAGTAGTTTATAGTAGAATAAGAATATAATCTAATATATATAAAAACCTCGTGTCATGGTTGTTGTGGTCGATCTCCTCCAAAACGGCGCTACCGATTTTAGTGATTTTTTTTTGTATATTTGGTAAGTTAGGAGAATATGTCGTAAAGTATTTTTCACCCTCCTACCGCCACCCCACGCATGCAGCTACTCTTATATTTTATATACTTACAGGGTGTATTTGAAAAATAAACACTTATTGAAATCACTGAAAGGGCATGACTCTAATATGCAGTTATAATAAGAACTTAAATAAAAATCTATCCGTTTACAATATATGACCGTTTGAATTTCGTGGTATTTTTACCTCCGTTTCTCATAAAAGCAGGTGAAACGTGTAAAGTTAAAGATTTTAAATCGTATATATTTTGTAATTTTAGCAGCCACTTTCTTATAAAACCACCTTGTCATTTTGCCGCTACAATCAAACTTATTATTGGGTATACCATGCAACATCATAAACATGATGACGGAGTTTCTTCAAAGTCATTGGACAAAAATGTATGACAAAAACATTAAAGCTTGTTTATGGAAACGAAAGCTTGATTTCCAACAAATACTGAGCATTCTCGTACAATATGTGAAGTATTTAACGTTTATTTAAAACAAGAATATATCACCAACTTTGTTCTATTAAAATGCTTCGTTTCAGATTCTCTTTGTTGAAGAAATCTCCGAAAATAAACAAATTTAAAGAAAATTTTATTTGATCAAATTATATTTTCATATATAGGTATATATATATAGCTATTTAGTAGAGATTATATAAAAATAATTTTGATCTTAATTATGTAACAAAATAATGTAAACATATTGCAGTGATAGGTAATGTTGCTTGATCATCATATTTTTAAAGGCTTTAAGGGTTTCAGCTGGCTGTTTTTATACTGGCAATGCATTCCACAAACGAGCAGATAGAATCATAAAAGATATGTCAAACAAAGTTGTTGAATGCACCGGCACTTTAAATATTAGATTTTCTGATGATCGTAAGTATTACGTGTGACTTTATTGCGTAAAGAGCTTTTGCTCTAAAAGCATTACGCTTTTTTCATCCTTGACGGGTTGTGGAGCCTGTCCTTCAGCTCTTGTAGCAGTTCGAGCAACCTTTGTTCTATATTTTTCCTTTAGATTAGCTTCATTGAAAACCGCCATTATATTTATATGGATTCCTTTCCCGTTTATTATTTATGTACATTACGTATGTAATGCATGTAAATCTACTGAAATAAACCGAGTATTAAAGAGTATGAGTACGAGTACTATATTGGACGGACATTCCTTTATCAAGTGCCATGAGCAACTTAGAATATGTTTAAATACTACTTCCTACTGCACTTTTTAGAAGTCGATGTCGATGGCAATGACATTATTGTAAATGTATAAATAAAATGTATAAAGCCTTATACAATATACAAGTTGATATTGTATAATAATATAGCCGTGCCTCGGAGAGTACGTTAAGCCAAGTCCCTGTTGCCATACGAACATCTGTGGCATTTCGTTACGAGTAGTTAGAGTTCTAAAAAGTCCAACAAACTGGTTTAGACTTGGTTTAGCTACAAAACTTCGATATCGCCTAGTACTTAGGTTGTGGACGTCTGATGGCAGTCGCTTAACGTAAAATATCGAAGTTAAGCCGTATCGCAATTAGACTGAAAGCCGACCCCAATTTAGTTAGGAAAAGGCGCGGAATAGGATATTGTATAGTAATATAGATATCTAGTTAACCTATGATGATTGATTCAATGTTAAAAGAAGGTAAAGTTTGTTCGGAATAACAATATTTAAAACTATATTACTCCATTGGAAATTAGAAACCTAATTCACTACTAAAGTCTAGTTTCACAGCCAGAGCTTTGCAGTACCACTGTTTGATTTTTATTTTCGATTCCACATTTTTTCGTTACTATTTTTTTAACTCTAGTCCTAATGCGTTTGCCGCTGAGTCGTAAAGGACCGACGTAACTATATTCTCTGTACTAAGCTGACAAGTGCACGCACTCATATCAGATTAAAACAAAACATTTAAGTTAAAAAAATGAAAGTACCGAGTTTTGGGCGCAGATCAGCAGGACGGTTGGCATAGCAATGGCTTTAATTGACTTTAATCTTAAAAGATTTTAGTGCTACGAATCCTGTAGCATTTGCTACGTGCTACGATTCGCTACAAATCAATATAAAAATATCACCTGTCAGGCAGTCTTTATATTGAAATCGTCTACAACAAAGATTTACAAATAGCAGGTATAGAAGTTGACAGTGAATTTTTGTGACTGTGCGAGGTACTGTGAGTGAGAACGAGCAACACAGGAATTAACAAACAAAACTGTGGACGTGACAGTGAAAGGATTGCTGCTTTCATAGAATAAAAAAAAATAAGAATAAGGAAAATAAATATTTTTTTAAAACAACCTTTTTTTACTTGTTAATAAAAACTAAAAAGTTAAAAATAGTTTAATTCTGATAAGAAATATACCGTTTTATAGGTACATTATATCATATTTTTTTTAAATAAAAGCGCGTTACACCTTCTTTATTTCTCTTGCCGTCAAAATGTAAGCTTGTTTTCAAAAAATCTTTTTTTTTCTTTATTTTTATTTTTAACTTTTTAGTATTGAACTTATTTTCTCAAATCTGATGGGGTTGCATATGGATGTTATCTAGGATATTGTCAAGACGAATCAAACGAGCCCATACTCGATGGGGTTGCGTCTTTTATTTACTGAGTTCCTATGACCACCTTCCAGTTCCATCATCAGACCCTGATTACCATTGAAAGACAAATTACTCGTCAAGACGATTCAAATGAGCCCAAACTCGATGAGGTTGTGTCGTTTCATTCACGTTCCAGTTTCCAGCTCCATCATCAGATTTTTTTTTTTTAAAAGACAACTCTCGCATTGGGAATATTCCTGTGTCACGGGGGACTTTACAAACATTCAAACAACGGACACAAAGAACACCCAGACTCGGGACAACTATTTGTGGATCACACAAATTTTTGTCCCGTGTGGGATTTGAAGCCACAACACTCGGCGCAGCGTAGTGGCGAGGTGACCACATATACTATTGCGCCATCCGTGCAGTCAAAATAATATATGATATAATAATATTGCATTGTCACGCAATTTACAAATGTTTGCAGAATTTCAGCTCAATCGGTAACCGGGAAGTGGATCAAATTTAATTTGCAAGATTTGATGACAAACATCGGGACCGGTGAAATTAAATAAAAGCTTGTAAAAAATTAAGCTTTAGTCGTAACGACTGGACTAGCCATTTTTTTTTTTCTCTGAAAGGACCATAACACTTTTACGTTTGTTTTTACTGCCGCTGTCTACAAATACATTTACTTGGATACTGTTCATTGTTATATAATATATGTAAATTGTTACCTATGCAATATACATGCATTACTAAGCTTAACCAATCAAAACAAGAAAAGACAACTAATAAAAAGTACTACTTAAGATTAACAGAGCTAGCAAAGCTGAAAAATGTATAAATGTGAAGATCCTCAAATTCATAAGAGATTAAACTTATGTACAGGGTTTTAATTTTTTTCTAATTTTCCGCGCAACTTTCTTATTTTTTTCTTTTCTAAGAACCTTAACCTTCCTGACAATAACAAACAAAAAAAAAATAATCACGCGTGAACGGCTGGACCGATATCGCTAATGCTTTTTTTTCCAAGGGAAATAGGGATTCATTCCTAAATAGTTTGTTAATTTGAACATAGTCAGAAGAAAGTATGATCCGTACTCTATGGGATACATTTAAAAAAAACCATTGATTTGAAATGTATTGAAAACCCGTAGCGGCCCTAGCTACATTTTTAGGTGGTGCATGACCTCAAAGTGGCGCCCATATAAATTCAAAACCTCAATTTTTGTATGTTGTTCGCCGTAAAAAGAATTTGATGACCTTTTTTGTTGCGCCCCCGATCTATTGATTTGGCGCCCCCGTCATGGCGGCGCCCGGTGCGGCCGCACACCTCGCAGCGCCCTAGGGCCGCCCCTGTTGAAAACTATTAAAATTTGTGACTTAAGTCAGAATAATTTAAAAATTCAAAATCCGCTGGAAAAAAGAACTTAAAACTTCCTAATGAATGAAAATTATTAGCCACTTGAGCAATTAAAGCGCGTGATTGTGAATGGATTGTAAAAGGTAGCATGAACTTATTTTTTCTACTTCAGAAATACGTGAAAGTAACGAGTAGGTACTGCGGTGTCGTCTCAGAGACTATTGCTCTTAGGGTGTCCTGTTAAAAGGCAGACTGCACGGATGGCGCCATGGTTTAATGCCCGGTTCCTAAAATGAAGAAACGATTCGTTTTGCTTACGGACGGTAAAATTTTCGTTGAAAATTCAAACGAATCATTTATTGGAACTGGGCATAAGTGTTCGCCGCGCGGCTATGCCGCGTCGAGTGTTGCGATAGTTGTCCTGAGTCTGGGTGTTCTTTGTGTCCGTTGTTTAAATGTTTATAAAGTTTGTGTCGCACCGGAATATTCCTAATACAGGAGTTGTCTTTTAAAAAAATGTAAAAAGGCTAAACTATTGCCACATTGTCACCCTCGTGAACCGACACGGTGCGAAATAGTTGCAAAACACGGAGTTTCCTGGGACGAGATGCATCCAATATTGTCTTTGGCAACCTGTAACCTTCAAGTGTTTGAAGATGAGCTACCGGTCTTGGTTTACTATGTGATTTTTTTCCGTGCCGTTTTGTGGAAATATACTCCTATACTCGTATAAATATCCGCCGCTTGTTTCTATAGCAACGGCCGGGGCTCAGTACGTCCCAGACACACAGCTTTTATACTAAGGTATTCGAATTTTACTAAATAAAATCTAGCTACCTCTAGATTTTCGAGATGCAAATAATAACAAATAATCACGAATCATGGAAGGTATATTTACAAGAGGTTTTATTGAAACTTGGATCACAAGTGCAATTTGCTTTTGATTTATGCGCTAATAAATTTATTCAAAATATTGCAATATAAATATGTGTAGATGAGACTAATGAATCGTTCATTAATATCGAGTAGCATAATATATATATAGGTATTTATTGTTATTTCATTTGGAATTTTAAACTATATATTGAATGCGAGGGAGAGAGAGAATGAAATTATCAATTTTAAAGGAGAGTTAATTATAAATGTTTTAAATTAATTAAATTATTACAAAAGAAAAGACTTAGCTCAATTAAAATTAACTATATACGAGTATGTAAATAGAAGCTATGAATAACTACTTACGCATAACTTAGCAACTGAAAACAACAACAGATATAAGAATAAGGTAGGAGATAGCAGATTTCTAGTCGACTTATAGCCGCCCGACTGAGGAATTTCCATTTCAGAAGATCACATTTAAATCATTAGCGAAGCTAGTTGCCTGTTCCAGAACGTAGATCTTATAGAGAAGAACAGGCAAAAAACTTCAAAAACACTGTTTTTCGCAAATTGTGCAAATTACTACTATATTCAAGTAATAGCAGGCCGGAGATGACCAGCCTTGACCAGCGGCACCCATTCACGAGCATGACGCACGCGACATACACATACGCCACCATCGGCGGGACTTATAAGCAAGCATAACATACTCCGAACTGCCAAGCAACATAGAAAATTTAATGTATGTGAATAATTTTCAGAATTTATGCGAAAATGCTATAAATATTTACAAATTTTTAGGCTATCGATTATGAATGCACCTGTTGACCTAGCAAAGCGGCACATTGACCTAAATAAGAAAAAAGACGGGCTACGTTAAAGAAATTGGGATAGGTCGGACTTTCTAACCTTGACCCACAAAGGCAGGGGGCGTCTCGCCGCAACAGGAGGTTCAGACGCTGCTCGGCAGTACTTTACTAGAGGGTAAAATCTTTGATATTCGGAGGGGAACTAATGTAGTATGTAATTTTGTATTTATATAATTATTTTATCCTAGTAATATTATAAACGTGAATGTTTGTTGCTCTTTCACGCAAACACTACTATACCGATTGCGATAAAACTTGGTATGTAGATAGTTGGAGACCTGCATTAATACATAGGGTATTTTTTATCCCTATAATCAAACGGCATTGGTACTTACGTGGGTGAAACCGCAGGGCGCAACTCGTTATTAATATATTCATACTTTATTACATCGATAGAGCAAGTATTTTAATATACTATATTAAAATATAGCCCGGTTCCCTTCAATATGGTTGATCTGGCGTGTGCATCATGCTCGTGGACGGGTGCCGTTGGTCGGGGCTGGTCATCTCTGGACTGCTATTACTTAAATATGTATAGTAGTAATTAGCGCGTCTATTTATATTTTAGAATAATAGGTACGTTACATTGTCCTCACATTTCATTTACGCTTATAAGCAATGTAACCAGAAATTTGGAAAAAAACATTTTAAAAAGCAGTGTTTTTGAAGTTTCTTGCCTGTTCTTCTCCATAGGATCTACGTATTGGAACAGGCAACTACCTTCACGACTGACTTAGTCTGACTGACTCCTACTCCTGACAATCAAAAATACCTATTATTGGTTTAATTGAAATAAATGGTTTTGATTTTGATTTTTATTTTTATTTTTATTATTATTTTTATTTTTATTTTTATTTTTATTTTGATTTTGATTTTGATTTTGATTTTGATTTTGATTTTGATTTTGATTTTGATTTTGATTTTGATTTTGATTTTGATTTTGATTTTGATTTTGATTTTGATTTTGATTTTGATTTTGATTTTGATTTTGATTTTGATTTTGATTTTGATTTTGATTTTGATTTTGATTTTGATTTTGGTTTTGATTTTGATTTTGATTTTGATTTTGATTTTGATTTTGATTTTACTATGCCCACATTGCGAGAGGCCTATGTAAAGCAGTGGTCTGCAATAGGCTGATCGATTGATTAATATAACGCAAGGTTCAACGCTTCTACGTTGAGTAACATATTTTTAAGTCGTATCCAATTTTTTTATTAGATACATTCTTATGGGAGGGTAAACCGCTTCGTTACGTAACGCGTTACGACGCCAGTCTGTCTGGCGTTTAAGTTATCACTTCGGTCGGGCGTCCCGAGACGCACACGTTTTTTTTTTACTAAAATAAGAAATTATGAAAGTATGGACACCAACTGAAAACTAAACAAGGTAAAATTATGGTAAGAAAAGAAAAATATATAAGCTTATATTACATTTCTATTAAGTATTTGAAATAGCCCGTGAATCTAAAAATAATTTAGTCCCAAGCGTTTTAAACTTCCATATAATCCACCACTGAGTACCTAATAGCATTTCAGGTATAGTTGTCTTTTTTGTACTGTGAATTTAAATTTGTTTGTATATAGCTATGTGCATGTACTGTCTGGTCTGGTCTGGATTAGGTCATATAGAGATTTTAAACTCTCTGAGGACCCTTATGTAATAATGAACTGCCCCATATGTATATCTACTGTTAGTGTTACTTACTTAAGGTTGAGTCAAACAGCGGGCGAGGCGAAACTGCGATGCGGCGTGAGCAGGTTGTAATGAACTATTTATTTATAGCAGTTGTTACACAGTAGCGCATGGCGTGGCGTCGCGCTCAGCGTTAGTACATTTTAATCGTTCACACTGCGGCGCCGTCCCTCCCCGCCCGCTGTCTGTCCAAACCTTTACTGACAAGGATGAAATTTTAGTGGAACTGGTGTTCATTCAGATAGGCGACCTACTCTTCGACATTGCTTCTTCGAAACAACACTTAACGGTGCAGTACAGTTAATATAAATACTTGCACCAACAGTGGTGATACGATTGATGTTGCACCTTGTGTCTCTTGTGCGTTGCCGGACCTAGGGAAGGGAAGGGGGCCTATGGAGTTCTGGTGACCCTTCTTACCAGCAGAGTCTTCATAAATGGCAGAGTTCAATACGGAGATCCTACCTCGACCAGTCCATTGTCCAGGCTGTAACAATAGGACAGGACAAAAGCATTCCACTTTTAACTCCCAACGTAAAAACGAGGAATGTTATAAGTTTAACATGTGTCATCTGTTTATTTGTGTCTCTGTCTGTACTCCTAATC
Source organism: Callimorpha dominula (assembly GCA_949752705.1). Classification (NCBI taxonomy): domain Eukaryota; kingdom Metazoa; phylum Arthropoda; class Insecta; order Lepidoptera; family Erebidae; genus Callimorpha; species Callimorpha dominula. Next base: position 5,086,609 of record OX457000.1, on the reverse strand, counting down.
GGATGGACCGATTTTTTTTTATATGTGACTTGATCGAAAGTGTTCTTAGCTATAATTTAAGAAAATCTGTTCAGTCGTTGAAAGCTCATCACCTCTTATCTATTCTTTGATGAGATGTTGAGTCGAGGGTATTTTATTTTTTTGTATTAAACATTTAATATAATAATAACTCCACACATCTCACACACGGCCGTCTGATCCCAAACTAGGCAGAGCCTGTACTATGGTAACCAGACTGCTGATAAACATACTTATATATTTCTAAATACATACATATTATAGATTAATTACACCCAGACACAGAACAATTTATCGTGCTCATCACACAATTATTTGTCCTGGGTGGGAATCGAACCCACGACCTCTGGCTTAGCAGTCAGGGTCACTAACCACTAGACCAACAGGCCAGTCAAATATTATAGTATATATTATAGAATAGATATTTGAAATTAGTCACCATTTCTTCTTCGCTTATAACGAAGTGTATTATTAATAATTGTTGTTGTTTACATGGTACTTATACCAAATAAACATTTTTATTGTTTTTTGCGGTAGGCTATTTCGACAGACACCAATTTACTGTCCGTAAAATGGGCCTTAGAATGTATAAATATTTCGACAAACATTTAACCAAAGAATTGGATTGGATTAAACAGAGGTGCCGTTTTGTAAGAAAAAAAATATATAAACTTTGAAATAAATAAAAAACATACACATTTACAACATTTATTATTGAAACTTTTTTTCTTTCACAAATGTACTTTATATTGAGACACTGGTTTCGAGATTCGAACAATGGTTTTTTTATTTAATACATTTATATTTGTAATAACAATATTCATTAATTACATTTATATTGTAAAATTCTTATGTAAATGTTATGTCATTAATTGAATAGATTATTAATGACAATTTACATTTTCAACTTCAACTTTTGATTTATGGCTTTGTGGAGCTACCACAATTGTAGAGATTATATAAATAATTGTTGATTGTAAACTTTTACAGGTATAATTAAACATAAATAAGAGAGCCATTCATGTAAATAAATCGAAAATAAATACAAGTATAAAACATTTAGATTTTAAAACATTAAACACATTACATTTTTATAAATTAAATAGAGTTGTGAGTAAATATTAATTTGTCAATTTCTTGTGAACTTAATTGCCTTCACAAAAACATACATTAAAAACCGTAGAACGTTGAATTTTATAATACCATGATTGGTGCAAATGAAAAGTAGTACATTGAAAACTTTTTCATGACGAAAATACTCCACAAGTTTCCATATCAAAGAATGGATATGCGAATCTATTTGTTTCTACTTCTCACTTGCACTTAACAGTCCGTTGAATACGACACCGAATCGTCCTACTCCTAATTCAAGAATTTAAATATAGACTTTATCAGACACATTTTACAAAGAACGAATGAATAAATTTTAAGAAAAGAGTTTCTATGTATGTTCACCAATTTCACAGTAACAGCTTGAACAACAATTCGAATGGTTTGAATTGTTTACTTTATAAATAAATCCGATAACTGTGTGTGTTACTATTACTATGGCAATGCTGTGTAAGTACCATAGTAAGTACCTTGTGCGCAATGGCGCATAGACTACCTAATCTCTATTCCCTCAAAGAAACGTGCTTTAGTCTTTGATTTGAGACATTGTAGGTACAACTAAACAGAATGAGAGGATATCTATAAAATAAACATATAACATCTCTTAACTTTGAAAGTACAAGACACGATGGCTTATAGTCGTTTAATTATTTTCAACAAGCGTTATTCAGGTTCTTCTGTTCACATGGTGAGAATTTTTAAGATTAAAGTTTTACGAATCAAAGTATTATAACAAGAATAATTAATGGATGAATTAACTAAATACACGAATTTATTTTAACTAGTATTCGCTCAGTGTCCGAAAATCGACAATAATCAACACTGCAAGTTAAGGAACAAATACAATTATTATATGAAATTCATGTTTCTGACATTTTTTATTCACTCTTATACATTAGTGAATTATATATCTGAGATCATACGTTTTATAACACTAAAGCCCCGTCGTAGTTGGAAAAAAAAGAAGCCAATTTTTTTTATTGATAACACTAAAGGTTCGTTAAAAGAGGCAGCTAAACAAATAAAAGGAAATCCTGTTGATCAAAAGTGGAGAAAAGGTACTGTGAACTGTTTTGACTTTCATTAAAAAAACTAGTTTTTATTGATAACACTAAAGGTTTTAATCCCACTAATATTATAAATGTGAAAGTTTGGAATGATGGATGGATGGATGTTTGTTACTCTTTCACACCAAAACTACTAAACCGATTGCGATGATATGTATGACTTGGTATGTAGATAGCTGGAGACCTGGATTAACATATAGGCAACTTTTTATCCCGATATTCCCAGGAGATCGAGACTTATGCAGGTGAAACCGCGGCTCGCTGCTAGTATGTACTAAAGAAACGATAAAAACAATGAAAATCGGTTAAAAACAGGGGACAGAAAGGTACTGCACGGTTTTGTCTTTACCTATCTTTTTTTAAAAATAACTATCTGATCCAATTTTTGGTATGGGGAAAAAACACTGCACTCGCGTAGCGGTCACGGTCAGATATATATACTCGTATATACAGATGTGTGTGTAAATGTATATATATATATTTTATTAAATATATGTCAGTCACTAAAGGTCACCTATAGTTATAAAACAAAACATTGTCTTTGCTTATTTATTTATGTAAGAAATCGCCTGGAGGTCGCAATTTGCCCAATATTCATGTATCATTTATTTTTTAATTTCCAGTATAAATTGAACTGTCACGGTTGGTTTTTACGTAAGATAACAGGTCAACATATAATAAAAAAATACTGGAAGTGTGTAGCCATTTTTATTTAATTTTCCAATTTGTAACACGAATTGTTTAAAATTTTTAACTCTCTGCACTTCTACTATATATAAACTTTAAGTATCCCAAATCACACGTACTCGCGAAATTTTCACAAAAGAAAATAAAAAACTAAAACAATTATCTTCACGTATTAATTATAGATATAGATTTAATAGAGCAAATAGAGTTTATTATTATATATACACTTATTATATACGAAGCTCTTAAGAGCTTTTACTTAAATACGGACAGCCATTGATAACTTTTTCTGACATGACACACTTGTGTATGTAAATGTACATATTACATCCCTATTTTATATATTACCAGAATACTTTACCCACGTTGCATTTCAATTATACATTTCGTTCACATATTGTGAACCACAGAACTGAGAATAAGTAAGAAGTGCGATATAGGCGGGTACCGAAGCTATGAGCAAACGTTCATAGCTTCGGCAAACATGTGCAAACATTTTCGTACTCGCGTATATACTTTCACCGATGACGTAGATGAGTGAAAAAAACAATAATTATGCCGAGTTGCGCATTAATTATGTATCGAAAAAAGTAAGGACTAATTATGTCGGTGAGTCTAAAATCTTTTGATTTTAAGTATTATGATCAAGAAAAGACCGTTATGATCTAATCTACTAAAACAGTCGTACATTGCGTATCAAATTTGAATACTAACTTTATTGGAACGATGAAAGCATCCACTAACATGATGAATGAACATGAACTACATTGCTTACAGGAATATTGCTATACATTTTACACGAAAACATGTATTTGGTAAATGTTACGAATTACGATGCACACTCGTTATGTTTCTATTGACGTACCGGTGCGCGCTGCCTCGGTCGTAACGGCTGGCAAGTATGTCTACGAAACGCTACCTTAAACTTATCAGCATAAGGGTGTATTTAATATAATTAAAAATCCATCCATATTTAATGAGCTGTGTAAAATAATGATTATCGCCTAAGCTTGTGCAACGGCGACACATGAATTAAAACAAAATACAGCTGATGACATTTCTAAATACATATTCTCAGTTCTGGGTTGTGATTGGTTATGAATATTACACCGCCCGCCATCCAGTATGGATCGTAGCGTGTTTTGGACTGTTTTACAGAAAGGTGTAGTCAAATTTTAGGGTTGTATAGTATTTCGTAAATAACGTAAAGCACTAAAAATTTAAAGAAAATTTGTGATTTTTAATACAGATATCTTACTTTAAAACTAACAAATTTAACTTGAAAATTGACCGATAAAGCTAATATTTCGTGTGAGAAGGCTGAAATAAATTAAACTGTAGGTATTTAATACCAAGAAAGTTGATGGAATGTCCAGATTTTTCTGTAAACAAAATCATTAAAGTTGACATAAAAATTCATATAATATGTTGTTTAGAAATGTGCACCTTAGTGTAGGTGCACATTTCCGAAGAAAAATCCATTTTTTAAAGGTATATCTACTATTTGTCTGTTACACATAACGACCTTGCAATTTCGTCCATACCTTTCTGTAACAGCTTTATACCACGTAACCTAATTTTTTTTTTTTTATTATAACACGTACTATACACTTATATACTTAGTTAAGGACCTAACGCCAAAAGCATAATATATGTCTAATCGGTAGATCGTCAAATAAGAGATTTGTTAGTACAGATTTTACAATAATACATATAATTTTCACTGTTTGTCGCAATTTTATTAATTTAGTAGAAACTTAATCTTCGCGTAACTAAAGGCAACAAACTTCAGATGAATAGTCGTTCTTTTTTATGATCATTCATTTCGAGCGTTTACTTTCTAAAAATATATAACATATTAAAAAAGTCACGTATTCTGAATGGAAAAGAATTAAGATGGAGACAGAAAGAGAGAGACAGAAGATTATATATCTGTCTTTACACCTTCCACATTTTACTTCTGCTTGACCCCACGGTTGACTGGTGGCCTAAGACATAAAGTCCGCCTTTGTACAATATATGCACGTAATAGAAATAAATAATTGAATATTTATTTACTAAAGCTTCAAAGAAGCGTCAATCATTGATATAAATGATTAGAGATAATAATCAAAAAATAATAACATATTTTCAAAATTTGTTTGGGTTGCTCGCAGGATTAAAAGGAACAAAAAGTGGGATCTCAATACGACTCCAATTAAAGCCAAATTATTCTTAGACATAGTTCATACCTATACTATAAGAATATATTCGTGGAAGGAAGTTAATATAATACAAAGATTTGACTAATTGACATTTTAGGAGTATTATTTTAAGTAAAACACCTAACCTACAATCTAACACGAAAGAAACAAACAACTCTATTCGTACTACTAATACTAACTAACTACTAGTACGAGCAATAGTTGTTTTATCAATGTTATGTTCACAATACTAAAGATTGAACAATTTAAAAGACATGACAGGATACTGTTTGCTTAGTACAAAAAAGTGACGTCAAGTAATATTGTATTTCAACTATTGTCGCTATAGTACAATGGAGTGGTCATAAGAAGGATTTCAGATTATTACCTCAAATATCTATGATAACTATAATCTCATGAGAGCCTTACATCTAAAATACTATCACCGACCAATACTGCTTTTTATCACTTAGATAGATAGATAACTCTTTATTTGTACACTATTTTTACAATACATTTACATAATAAAATTATATCAAGAATAATATAATGTACAAAGGGCGGCCTTATTGCTAGATGCAATCTCTTCCAGGCAACCTTAGGATGGATCAAAATGATTCGGAGAGACAGTAGCAGTTGATGGTGTATTTACAAAGAACAAAAAAAAAATATTTGTCATTTCTAATAAATATTAAAATATACAGATATTCTACATTAACCTACTTAACCTATTATAAATACCAATACACATACATATACATATATATTACAAATATACATACATAAACCATAAACTATATTATATACAATACATACACATACAGTACAACTAAAGTGAAAGGTAATGTTCATAAACCATTTTTTTTAAAACAGTTATTGATTGTGCTCGCCTAATGTTAATTGGTAATGTATTCCACAAGCGTATTGCTTGAACAGTAAAAGAATTTTCAGATGACCTTAGACATTTTTCATGTGTGTCATGAAGGAACTTGAACCGTTCTTTAAGATAAAATGGGGCTTTAGGGTTGAATAAGACGTTGTAAAGTAAAAGGAGGATATGAGTATTCCGGCGAGAGCGAATTAGAAGCCACCTGAGCTTTTGACGGAATTCTGAAACGTGATCATATTTTGGTAGCCCATATATGAATCTTATACGAAAATTTTGAAGTCGCTCAAGCTTATCAAGTTGTGCTTCAGTGAGATTCAGATAGCTGATATCGGCATAGTCGAGAATCGGAAGCAGAAGTGATTGTGCAAGCGCAGCTCTAGTGGTAGTTGGAAGAAAGTTACGTAGCCTTCGTAAGGATCCCACTGAAGCGAAAACTTTACGACTGACTTCCTGCAACTGTGGACCCCAAGATAAGGTACTGTCCATACATATTACCAGGTTTTTTACACTTGTGCTGATCTGAATGAAGTGCCATTAAATTGAATTTGAGACAGTTGAGACCAATCAATTCTTGAAATTAACCCAGGACTGCTTATAACGCATACCTGCGTTTTTGAGGGATTAACCTTGAGTCCATGATTATGACTCCAATCGCAAATGTCCGATAGGTCTGCATTGATTTTGTTAATGGCTTCCGATAGCATGTTAAGCGGAGCTTGTGTATATATTTGTAAATCATCTGCATAAAGATGGTAGGATGAACGTAATTGTTTAGAGACGGAGTTTATAAAAACAGCGAAGAGTAAGGGAGATAAAACGCCACCCTGCGGTACACCAGCAGTAATACTGCACCAAAAAGACACCGAATCTTCAATGTGTATACGTTGTCGGCGACCAGACAGGCAACTGCGAAACCAATCAATTGTCCTTGGAGATATGTTAAGAGACTGCAGTATACTAAGCAGAATGTGAAAATCTACAGTATTGAAGGCGTTACTAAAATTAAGTAAGGTAAGTACTGTAATATTTCCACCATCCATGCCTAGTCTGATATCGTCCGTTATGTGAACAAGTGCAAAAGTCGTGCTATGACCAGAACGAAAGCCAGATTGAAACGGGTTTAGTAAATAATTCTTAGAAAGAAAGGTGCTTAATTGAGCATGGATAAGGCGTTCAAGGACTTTGGATAGGAAAGGCAAAATGGATATTGGACGATAGTCAGAAAAGGAAGAGGGTTTAACTTTTTTTGGTAGTGGGATAATTTGTGCATCTTTCCACGCAGATTAAAAGACACCAGTAGTCAAGGAGTGATTTAGAATATTGCATAGGATAGGTAGGATTTCGTCAAGGATAGGGACAATCATATTTTGACTGATACAGTCACTTCCTATTGCATTAGACGAAATTGTTAGTATGGTCTTCTTAACATCACAAGCGGACAGTTGATCAAAGAAGAAAGGTGGATAGTCGGGAGCTGGGAAAGAAGAAATATGTCTAAGAGTATTTGCTTTAATTGTATCATTAAAGTCGGTCGAAGTAGAGAAATGCTTATTAAGAGAATCAATATCGACATTTTTAGGAATAGAGTCTTCGCGCGACTTCCCAATTCCCAGTGTTCTCAGAAATTTCCAGACTTTAGCTGGATCTCCGTTCTCTACGGATGAGTGGATTTCTTAGGGAAACATATTTTTCAAAGTTTGGGTCTGTAGGTCGATGCTTGTACTTATTTTTAGCTGCAGCTTTTTTTTACATGATCTGCCTTATCTCGTCAGTGAGCCATGGAGCCGGTAAATGTTTTACTTTAATTGTTCGCAAAGGAGCGTGCAAGTTATAAAGCTGTAATAGCTTTTTGCAGAAAATATCAACTTTCGCGTTAACACATTGCGCGTTATACAAATCTGACCAGTCAGTGTTACCGGCATATTCTCGAAGTTTGTCAGTATCCATTCCACCAAAATTGCGTTGCACAAGAATTCTCGACTTTGACTTGGGTGGGCGAACAGCATAAGATAGGAAAACTAAGTCATGCGAGGAGAATGCATCAGCTGGATATTGACCATGTTTGATGGCATGATCAGTAGATGAAACCATAATAAGGTCAAGAAGAGAAGGAGTACAATTAGGAAAATGATGCGTTGCATCCAGTGTTAAAAGTGATAGATCACTAGATTCTACTATACTGCAAAGAGAAGAGGAACGACAGTCATTTTTTAATAGGCAGGTGTTGAAGTCACCCACTACAATTGTATGACCATAAGAAGGAGTTAAGTTTTCTAAGATGTTTTCGATGTTCACTTACTATATTAAATTTCAATACAATACTAATATTGTTAGTATTTATTTTGATTTATTCATAAACAATTAATATGTACATTGATTTAAATGTTACACTAATTACGCCATTATTACTAAGTATTATTATATTATAGTCAATCATATAAACAAATCAAAATTATGATACAATTAATTACATAACTATTTATTACTGAGTATTTTTTTTATTTCAGTTCAGTTCTAAAAAAGACAACTCCCTCATAAGCAATCCTCCTGTGACGCTAGGGACTTTACAAACAAACAAAAAACGGACACAAAGAACACCCAGACTCGGTTCAGGGTCACTAACCATTATGCCAACAGGCCAATTTAAAATTATACATGTAAATTAACAACCAACGAGATTATAATACAATTCATTACATGTTACATAATAATAATATAATTAATCATGGTTTCTAAAGAAAGTTATTCTCGTAGTTCATCTACACTATACAGACATCTCCTAAGCAGATACTCCTTGAGTTTTATTATGAACCGTGTACACTATGTTTTTAGTTCAACAGTCAACTTATTGAACTGATTGGTAACCACAACTATAAACTATACTATTACAATACTAGTAGGTATTATTAGTCATTAATGATTTAATTGTGATTTATCACTTATAATACTAGTATTTTGTGCTATTAACTACTGAAAAATATTATACTACTTTGTAACTAATGGATATATTTTTTTTTTTCTTTTTTTAATTTCTATTCAAATTACACTACGGTAGCGGCTAACACTGATTGAATGATTAATTCATTAGCAATAATAAAGCAATCTGTTCACAATTATAAGATATGATGCTTTCTTTCATAATGATAGTGGTAATGATATAATGATATGACAGGTACATGGTAGCGCAATTTATAAAGCAAAGGGAATCATGCATTGGCAGACTGTGATAGATTGATTGAAATGAGATGTGAATGATGTGATGGGCTGTGATACGCAGTTATTTTAACATGTAACACTATTTAGACAATCCTATATTTATGGTGTAATTAATAATTGTATAAATCGTGACGTTATCAACCCCAAATCAAAAATGCTTTATTACGATTTTACACGTCCAGATTTGTTTTTATCTAATTGTATGTTTAAAAGGAGAAGAGAATGTGCTAGAAGACGCCTTACTTTTATACTACCAGTGGGAGTTAATGAATTTTACTAAAAATTCTTACATAACTTAAATGTATTATATATATATATATATATATATATATATATATATATATATATATATACGAATGGTACTTTAATCTTTTACGTGTTGAACTCCCTTGGGTCGTGTCTACGATTCGTCATCTCGAACCAAATAAAATCACACGGTGCTCCCATACAGTTGGATCTAATCTACTTCATTGTATACTAATTGAAAATTGCTGTCACAAATACAGATTATGCATATGTACAACTGAAGGCCTTATTGTAAAAGCAATAACCTACAATGCAACGTGTGCACTAAAAACAGTTTAAAAAAAGGATAGTGATAAGTTTTAGTGTAAGTTTAAAGTATATTAGAAAATAATAGTTAGGATATTATAGCAAATAATAAACAAAATTGTTCTAAGGAACCTACTAGGTACACCTAGACTAGATCTAGATCTAGATTGTAAATGCGAAAGTAACTCTATCTGTCCGTTATGTTTTCACGCCTAAACCACTGAACCAATCTTGATGAGTTTTGCAATAGAGATAGATGGGTCCTTGGACAAGGATTGAAGTAACTTTTTGTCACGAAAACAAGTTTTGGAGGTGGTGAAATAGGGAATGAAAATTTGTATGGGAGACCAATCGTTTCTACAGGTTTAGGGATATCATAATATATAATCATAAAAATCATCAATAGTATTTATACATTACATATTTACATAAACTTGCACGAATACAATAAATGGACATATACATAATATGTGTTGATTTATTGTACATATTTATTATATACCAGCTGGTGTCCGCGACTACGTTTGCTTTGAGTTAGGACTTCGGGTAGCGTATTTTGAATTTTTATATTACTAAACTTAAGAAATGATTGGTCTCCCATTCAATTTTTCATCTCCTATTTCACCCCCCGTCAAGTTGTATTTTTACATCAAGAAGTTCATATTCTTTATTGTACACAAAAATAACAATCATATACAGGAAGAAAAATGGCATTTCCAAAGGCAAGCTTAACCCATAGTTAAGTTTTAAAACAGCAAACCTTGGAAGTGAAGGGAGGATAGTAAGGAAAAAATAGAATCAAAGTTTAAACGTTAAAGAAAAATATTGAACAATAAACATTTATGATCATATTTCCTCAATCCGAGAATTAAACCGTTCCAGTTTATTCTAAAGGTCTTCGTTATCGTCCAGAAATGAAACATCAGCATAGTCAAGAAGGATAAGAAAAATTATTGCACATTTAAACAAATAAATGATTATTTGAAGGGAAGAAAAATATAGATTTTAGTCTGAAACGGAAGAAAATTTTAAAAAACCCTCAAGCGAATGATATGAACCAACAACCTTCCTCCTCACCTCAGCCACATGAGGAATCCATGAGAAGTTGCTATTAATAAAAACCCCAATATTTTATACATTAGATAAAATATGGTATAACAATATCATTGTAAGGGGGAAAGGAAGATTGGCTAAGAGGACTTGGGACGAGCCACCAATAATGAAAGCTTGAGATTTTGCGGGATTGACAAACAGGTCGAACGATTTAGCTCATGTGCTGATATTCCTAAGATCATTACAGACGTTCGTCAACAGTAAAATGACGGTACAACTGCAAATCATCTGAATAAAGATACAACTTTGTTGATAGCGTTTATAAAAATGGAGAAAAGTAGAGGAGATAGAACGCCACCTTGTGGATAACCCGCAGTAAGGTCACACTAGTTAGAGGAGGCCTGTTCAGAGCGTACCAGCTGCTAGCAACCCCTAAGATAAGAGTTAAACAGAACGATTACAGGATTAGACACATGCAGAGAGGACAATATTTCTAGGAGGATGTCAAAGTCAACAGAGTTAAAGGCGCTATTAAAATCCAATAATACCAATACCTTCAGGAATTTGTTTTCCATGGCTAGTCGTATGTAATCAGTTATTTTAACTAGTCCCTTCTACCTCAATACAAAAATTTGTAGACATTGAAACAGTGGTTTAGTCGTGAATACGTGACAGATAGACAGAGTTATTTTCAGAGTACAACAATAATTTAATATCTATTTCTAATTTAAGTTAATTTTACTTCAATAATAGCTAAGTATAATAATCACATCAACACTTCTATAACATTATCAGAGTAGTAGGTAATATAGTACCAGCAACAGCTGAAACAAATTCAAGCACTAAGAAAAAACGGTAGAATAACTTTGTTTAGTGATTAAATTATGTACATATACATCAAAGCATATTATTCGACTGACAGACTATTGATAGAAGCATATCACAATTATGTACCTAACATATTTAACAACATATTTAAATTACTAAATCTGTCGGCAAGATAAGGTGACTTTAAAATAACATATTTTTTTATAGTGATAGCTGGGTGCTGTTTCGGGTTCCATGGTTACGATTCAAACCTCTTATAGAACTGAACAAAATTAAAACTAATAATAATATTTAGTCAAAACATACTGTGGTCATTTTATATAACATTATCAAATACTTAACACAAGACACTACTGTAACAAAATACTGCTTACTTTGGTCTACTGTGATATAAACGTCCTAACGGAACGGAAATGCCCCCTGTCAAGAATAAGGTGCGTGTGAAAGGAGAATATAAACAGGTACCATTCCTTCGATGTTCATTTTAAGGTCAGGCCCAAGAAAGTTAAGATTTATAAATTTGAGTACGTATATCAGTACGTATAAGTGATGTATTTCATAGACAATAAATGTCTAAGACTCAAGCGTAATATTCCCCAAGATGTGCTGCCAACATGGCACATTGTTCTTAAACATTCAATCCAAGCTGAAAGAGCTTTTTAAATTGATAGCTCAAAAAACCACATTATCTTTAAAAAAAAAATCTCGAAAACCTAATAACATTTCGATAGAAACAGCGAGCGGCTCGCCATATCTGTCGCCTATTATGGTATGTACGGGCGAAACCCGTACTGACTGGTCATTAAAGAGTACGTTTGCTTCTACGTGGCTAGGAATCTGCTGTTTAGTACGTGCTCTGTACATGATTTCATTATTAGTTTAACGCTTTTTGTGGACGTGGCTAATATGGGCCTGGTAGTAGATAGAAGTCAGGATGGCTAGAATCCACTGCTACTTTAATTATGTCTCACATGAAATGTGTACACAATGTTCATGTTTCCCTGTATGAGGAAGTGAATTGTGTTTCAATTGTTTTATATTAATTTATCGTGATCCACTGTTCACAGTGGCTACAGGGCTTATAATGCGGTCCCTGTAGTCCTAGGAGTTTTTTGTTAATTAGTCGCATTCTTTTCATACGCTGTGGTATGGGGTCTACTCTTTCTGGAGTTTAAAAAATATTTTAACTATTCATATTTTTTTTATAAAACGTCCGTATTATGTATTGACCATGGCACGGCAGCAGGCTCTCAGCAGTCAGTAGTTTGACTTAATTGGTGTATTGGTAGTATGATTTGAAGGAAAAAAGTTTACATTACATTATTATGTTACAAAATATTTTCAAAGTCTAATACTTTTCTTAAGGATTCAAGTGACAACCGCCGATTTGGTCCGACATTGATCACCGTTCAACCAAGCCAACGTAAACCTCACTACTAACCTATAGCCAACACCTGAAATGGTAATCAGGACTTGCAGAGATCAGTGGTCAATCCAGTCAATAGGTATGATGTCACTGTATGGGTGGTGAACAGGTTCTCACCTGTTGAGGATTCTATGGGAAAGAACAGCAATGAAATGGGAATTTAGATAACTAAAATCGAATATGCCAACAAACTCTTTAGGTACTGATATTCGACTGAGAATTTTAATTTTTCATTCCAAAGTTTTGTATCAATGGAGGTGGCCTTTAAATTCCCAGGCTCGAGTTTGGACATGACAAAATACAATTGAAAATTCATTAGTTCGAAATCATTTACATGAAAAGTAGAAAAAAATATTATGGTGGATTCGTAAGTTTCTAGTAACCTGTACAAAAATCGCTTCTGATTGAACACTGTGGTGGTTTACAATATAGCCTATTGCTCAATACGTATTCGTGGACTTAACAACAAAGTCCGTTCGCTTACTATTCTATCTCTTACCGTTATCACTTACACATGGTTCACATACATGTACAAAGGTTAATTACTCGTAATAATAGTTTTTAAACACTACGTGCAACGTGGGTTATTACTACTATTGATGTTAATCCCTTCAACTCAGCAAATAGGGTATTTTACTGAATGAATGTAATGATCAAAATGAATGTGAAATCAGTGGGATAGTTCAGGCAATAGGCAATCAGAAAATGTTATTCATCAATTTTCAGTTTCTAAATTTGAATTTTATAATTAATTTAAAAGATTTTTTATCTGTTCTACAGTGCTAAACGCCAGCTGCCATGACACATTACGTCATCATGTCAGTAAAAAGCTAAGAAAATTGTGAATGTTTTTGTTAATTTTTAAATATTTTATTCCTACTGTGTATTTTACTTAAATATAACTATGGGCAACGGTGTCTGTAAAGCCAGAAGAACAAATGTTCCATGATAGGATTTTTTTGCCATAAATCCCGAATTTTGTTCTGTTACGGAATATGTTAACATCGATATAGGATATATTGTTCTATCGCCATCACCAATCATAAGGATAGTAGCTCATTTTAAATTTGACAAAAGTGCAGTATTATACGCTTCTACTGCCGACATGACGTCATGACGAATTAGCAACATGGCGTCTAGCGTATTTATCAATTTACGCTCGTAATATAGTTAAAATATATATTTTAAATTAATTTTAACGCCAATTTTCGATTGTATAAAATGTTAGTAAATTTTCTGGTTAGGTAGGTACTGTTGTCTTAGGATCAAATTAAAACACTTTTCAAAAAAGCTTACAATACCCTATTGCATGTGTTAGAAGTGGGTTAACATCTCGCCTCCCGGCAAAAAAAGTGGCATAATACAAAAACAGGTATTTCGAGGAGACACGACTTTTATGCCTGTGAATTGAACAAAACAGCTCAACAAAGTTTCTTTTTTCACTGAGCTAATAACGATGTTTTTACAGCTGACGAAATGCAAAATTTACTATTCAATGCTATAAAAATGTTAAACGGACCTAACATGTGATATGACACTTTTTTTGTGATATGACACTTTTTTTGCCGGGAGGCGATTTGTAGTACTGATGCCAGGTAGGTCTTATTATTATATTATTATTACACTACGCCGTTATAGCATTATACCCTATAGCTTTGACCTATACTTGTTTAATGAATTTTCATTAAGTATTCGTTACAAGCTAGATTTGTTTTGCACTCCTTCCCACAAACAGGCATTCATCACCCGTTCCTAGGTTTTCTCCAATATCATAGCTGTTTATATCCGCACCTATAGTGCAGATATATTGAGCGGTACCCCTGTCAACGTGAATGGTGATCAATTACGGTAAGTAGTAGTAAGTACAGTGAGTTTTATTTACAAGTTATTTTTGGTAATATCTTCATGAAGAGCCAAAGGGCCAAGAAAAATCTAGGTTGATACGTTTATCACGTCCAGGATATGACGTTTCGTGATTTTTTTTTTTGCACCCAAGTGATTTTGATTTTATGAATAACATTGCATTCCTGGCACTTCCATTCATAAATTCAACTTACTGTTAATAATTGCAAAAAAATTTTTTTTTGCAGCTAATCGATTATTATCAATGTTTTATATCACATATTGAGTGAGGTAAACATAAAACGTCATTTGAAAATCGAGAATTAAAACCTTTAGATGTCAGATTACATTATTTAATATTTTCCTACGTCTTTTAAACATAAGTAAGGGGAGCCATCATGAACAATACCGTGGTATTAGAGATTAGAAAAAAAAAGGAACTGACCTCAAGTAATGGTAGTAGTTTCCTGGCTTGTATAGTGATCATTGCATCGCAACTCGTCTCTACTGGAGATTTCGAGGACCAACCGATCAGCATGACGGTATTCTTCACTTGGAAAAATAGCCAACAAGTCCAGAACCTTATGCCTCCACTTAACACAAGCAGATAACAGACGATACCATCTCGACTTCTTAAGTATTTGTTAAAAATTTAACATATTTCATAATCAAACAGGATTCTTTAGTATTATAAAAAACTGTTCTTCTGGTGCATTGTGGACACGTTGCTGGCTCTATAACAGCTGTGCTCCACCTCTATTCTACTGATGTAATGCAAACAAAAAGAAAGTTTTGTGGTTTGGTATGACAATTACAGGTGGCAACATTTTTAGTAGATTATAGTAGTTTTGCCACAGATGTTGCGACTTACTCGTATAGATAGGTAGCTAGTATATAATTATAAGCTAGTATACATACATATTATTTTTAAATTAAATAATATTGTTACATGATTTCATAAATGTTCATAAACATTCATTAAAAGTATCTGTAAATCTTTCACTCATTAAAAAAAAATTGCATATTTTTTTTGCATTTTTACATTTTGCTGTTAACTTCAACAGTCGTAGACCAAAAATTCATTTACAATAGTAAAAGTGAGAACAAGAATGTATCTACATGTGCATGTATGTACAGGTACTTATTTGAAATTCCAAGAAGGACCGTCCATTCCGTATTCATCGGGTCCTGGTTCTGGATCTTTTTAAGGAAATTGGTGACGGCTAAATAAATTAAAACTTATAACTTCAAATGGCGAGGAAAACAAAAATCAGATATAAATTTTCCTTGGAATTAGAAGTTAAAAGTTTAATTCACTTATGAACCATTGAGGTCATCTTGTCTATGCCTCTTGTGTCTTCTTATTGTCAATTACATCGAGTTCTGTTTCGGCACCTGTAAATATTTTATCAATATAACAATATGTTTTGAATATATTTAAAATACTAGAAATCTAAAGAAGGAGCCTAATGCTCATCTAAAACATTTGGAACATGGGAATTAAACATTTACGAAATGAGTTATAAAAGTAAACTAACCAAGTAAAAAACCATGACTCCTTTTCTCCCATTACACAGAGGGTTCGCAGCTTAGGTCCTTGTGTAGTGGCAAACCATAAACTGAGACGTTAGTATATGACTATACAATGGTACAGAATCAGAGATTCTGAGGCAAGAGATCAACAAGGCAATTGTATACAGTTACTGCACCATCGAGGTAATACGTCTTTAGAAGCGCATACCTCACGAACTATATTCATTTAAATAAGTTACATCTACACTGCTTCTGTCTTAATCATGAAAGACTTATCCAACAAGGCTCTATATATTCTTCTCTTATGAGCTACTGCCTTCCTTACTATTCTTATTCGCAATATTATTAACTCCCGACGCAAAAAGAGGGGTGGTATTAGTTTGACGTGTCTGTGTGTCTGTGTGTCTGTGTGTCTGTCTGTGGCATCGTAGCTCCTAAACGGATAAACCGATGTGAGTGCTGTTTTTTTTGTTTGAAATGTGACTTGATCGAGAGTGTTTTTATTTATAACACAATAAAATCTGTTCAGCCATTCGAAGATCGTCAGCTCTTTTGTAATCGTTGAAGGGATTTTTTAATTTATGATTATTAAGGCTAATTAATTGCTTACAGAGTACATAAGAGACTTCGACATAAGGCTGACAAACGCACAGAATGAATTCAAAGGAAATAACAATAACAGTATTGCTACTAAGTGATTACCTTGTTGTAGCTGTTAATATAGCTTTCGTTTCTAGCCGAGCTCGTTTGTGGAACATTAAACTCTGCAAACAATTCCTGTTGTCCTTGTGTTTGTTGTTGTCCTTCGATTTGCAATTCTTGCTGTTGCTCTGATTGATCCCCTTTAGTTAACTCAGTTATGGTACATTTATTGGGATTCCGGTATGCCGAGTTCATTAGTGTTGACGATAACCAGTGGAGGTTTGCTTGTTCTTGAGCCATTACATAAAAGCCCGTCAACAAAGCTTGATGTTCGAAGGTGGTCATAAGTCTGTTCATATTATCGTTTTCATCATTACTCCCTTCTGTGTTATACCTTTCGTTTGGGTCTGGATACGTCGCAAAATAATCATCATTTGTGAACATACGATTAATTTTTGTGATATCTATGCGTTTAGATTCTATATTTTTTAATAGTTCTTCTTGTGCATCAGTAATTGATAAGTCAGTTTGGGTTGAGCTTGATATGTTATATTTGTTAGTAGTAGGCGTCGCAACGCGTGTTAGATTATTTTCGGTGTTAGTACTGCAACGGGAACTAACGGATATTTGTCTGAAACAAGAGCAAATATAAGTAGGGACAGTGTAGGATATAAAACTACGGGGTGCTGTCTAGAAAACCTCCACGTGGTGCACCCTGGAAACGTTGGCGATGACGCTGCCTTTTCTTCCTCCGTTTTGAGGAGGGCGTCATCGCCAACGGCTAATATTCTAGTACGAAGAGGAGGCCATTTTTCTTCGGCCGGTTGACTCGGTCGATGCTTGGCCCAACAGAGCGGGTGTCTGCCGATTCCTCTGTTGGCTCTTCGCTCTTCGGAGCAATGAGGAAGTATGAACCTCGGTAAAAAAATCATGGAGGTGGGACCCTGCCATGGGTCGGAGTTTCTCCACTGTCCACAGTGGAGAAGGAGGACGGGCTCGGCGTGCACTCACACTGCCACCGTCGGCATATCGTAATCCCGAAAGGAGTCGTGGTCATGTCTTGCGACTCCGATCGGGGACGAGGGTTTTGGCTTAGCCGCCCGGACTGCGAGGAAGAAAACCTCTCCAAAAAATTACCCCGAATCCCGTGTTCTGGTGCGTGACCAGGGGATGCATGGCTGATGGGTAGTTCAGTCGCAAGCGCACTCCCAGCCGGGGCACCTGCGGACCCCTCGGTTGGGCATAAATCTTCGCTTGCCCGGGTATTGGGGATCTCTGCCCGGGTCGACTTTTAGTTCTCCCCATCTCGTGGGTCTATTATGGAAACTGAAATACTTAAAACTAAAACTAAACTGAGCGCTCAGTTTGCCCAGTTTCGAGCACGCTCGGAATGCCCTGGGCCACTGAGCCCGGTTGCTGCGCGGCCTCCTCCCTGCGCCACCTCTCCCTCTGAAGTTCCGGATTCCCACCTGCGTCAGGTTATTGACGCAGTGTGGAGGATGATGGACGGGCGGGACTCGAAGCAAGGCTGCCACCGGCCCCCATCGTTCGACCGCCACTTGCAGCAGATAAGCTGAAGACCGCATCAGCCCCTACGCCGCTTCCTGTATCGGGTGGCCGCGTCACAGGTTCCTTTGCGGCGGCGGTGTCAGCGCCGGTCTCTGCAGCCGCGCCGAAGGCCGGGCGACCATTTAAGGCCACAACAAAGGCGGCTGCACCAAAAGCCGGGCAACTGGCTCAGGCCACAAATAAAGCAGTGGTGGAGTTCCCTCCGCTCCCCACTGCTACACCTAACGGGACCAGTACGACAGTCCCTACTGGTGCAAAAACTGTGCCTGGCCCTTCAGCATCGACCCCCTCAAACAATGGTTGGGAAGTGGTCGCGGGGGGTAAGAAGTCCCGAAAGCGGGGTAAGAAGTCCCGAAAGCGGGGTAAGAAGGCTGCCAAGAAGGCGGCCTCTACACCGCAGTCGCCGTCGGTGGTAGTGGCCACCACGAAGAAGGCACGAAAACTGCAACCGCCTAGAACAGCGGCGGTGGTGATCATTGTGTCGCCGGAGGCGACAGACGGTGGGCTGTCATACGCGGCCGTTTTCAGAAAAGCCCGAGACAGCCTCGCCGGAGAGTTCGGGACTGTAGGCGTGAAGATGCGCCTCGCCCAGACGGGAGCTCGAGTTTTAGAGTTCCCCGGGGCTGAAGGCGCAAAGACGGCTGACACTTTCGCTGAGAAGCTGCGGGGTATTTTTGCAACGACGGATGGTGTTAAGATCGCCAGGCCCACCAAGTGCGCAGAACTGCGCATTTCGGGCCTGGACGACTCTGTGACGGTGGAAGATGTCCGCGTTGCCGTTCAGGAGAAGACGGGATGCAACGCGGACAGCATCAGAGTCGGTACCATCCGCCCCGGTCCAGGGGGCCTTGGCGCGGTATGGGTCAGCTGTCCCGTCGCGTCGGCCAAAGTTTTGGGCGATGCCGGCAAGGTCCTCATCGGTTTCGTGAACGCCAGAGTCACAGTTCTGACGGCGAGACCGATGAGGTGTTTCAAATGCCTAGGGTCGGGACACACCCGCGTCAAGTGTTCGAGTTGTTTTGACTGCAGCGGATTATGTTTCCGCTGCGGTCAACCGGGGCACAAGGCGGCGGAATGTTCCGCCGCCTCTCACTGCCCAGCGTGTGCGGCGGGTAATCTGCCCGCCAATCACCAGATGGGGCAGGGGGGCTGAAGGCCTCCCCGCGCTTCTCAGAAAACATCGGGGGCTAGCCAGTCGACCCAGGCTACCTCCGATGTCAGTCGTGCGTCGGCGTCGTCGCCCATGGAGGTGGCTGTAGAGGCGATCCAATAAATGGACCAAGTCTCCAGCCTCCTCGTCCAGACGAATCTCAACCACTCTGCCGGTGCGCAAGATCTTTTTTTGCAAACCATGGCGGAGTGGTCGGTCGGTATAGCCGTAGCTGCGGAGCCCTATTACGTTCCTCCCCGTCCCAACTAGATGGGTGACCGGGACGGCTCCGTGGCAGTCGTCAGCTCCACGGCGGCTCATTCCCCGCCCTTGTCGCTAAGAGACAAGGGTAATGGATATGTTGCCGCCGAATGGGGGGGGATCACCTTATATGGTATCTACTTCTCCCCCAACAGGAGTTTGAGTGACTTCGAGGTTTTCCTTAATAACCTAGAGAACTCGATGCGGCGACTAGCGTCTGGGCACGTCCTAGTGCTGGGGGACTTCAACGCAAAGTCCGTTGCGTGGGGTTCCCCCAGGACGGATGCACGGGGCGATGCCGTGAAGGAGTGGGCGGCATCGGTGGGCCTCTGTCTCTTAAACAGAGGCTCCACCAACACGTGTGTGCGACAGCAGGGGGGGTCGATAGTGGACCTTTCGTTCGCTACCCCTGCTCTCGCCGCACGAGTAAGGAACTGGCGTGTCCTGGAAGAGGTTGAGACGCTCTCGGATCACCTCTATATCCGATTCGAGCTCTCCCGGATCCAGGACCCCAGAAGGGGTCACACGGCGCAGCGTTCTTCCCGCTTCCCGCGGTGGGCTGTTATATAGGGACCTACTGGAGGAGGCAGCCATTATTTACTCTTGGCTGTCTCCGCGGCCTCTGACTGAGGAGGCAGACATGGGGGCAGGCCGCTTTCGCGATGCGATTACGCAGATTTGCGATGCGGCCATGCCCCGCGTCCGAGGTCGTCGGCCTCCAAGGAAGGAGGTCTACTGGTGGTCCCAGCAGTTGGCGGACCTCCGAGCGGCCTGTACTCGTGCCCGGAGGTCCTACACTCGCAGCCGGCGGCGTCGCCGCGAAGAGGGGGAGGAGGACCCGCTTCATGAGGAGTACCGAGAGGTGCGGAAAACTCTGAAGCTAGCCATTAGCCGCGCCAAAGAGGAGAAACGAAAAGAGATGCTGGAGGGTCTCAATGGTGACCCCTGGGGACGCCCATATCGCGCGGCGCAACAAAAGCTCCGCGCGTCGGGCCCCCCCCTTACGGAGCCTCTCCAGCCCGTAAGCCAGTCGATGGCCCCCTTGGCCGGAAACGACGGGGAGAACGAGGAGGATGGTGTTCCGCCCGTCACGGAGGCGGAGGTAGGGGCGGTTGTTCTACGGATCCGTTCCAAGAACACCGCCCCCGGGCCAGACGGGATCCCTGCCCGAGTGTTGGCCCTTGCCCTCGATCACATGTCCGACCGCCTCAGGGAGGTGTTCGACGCTAGCTTGGCGTCCGGGCGCTTCCCTAACTGCTGGAAGAGCGGGAAGCTGGTCCTTTTAAGGAAGCCGGGACGGCCTACCGACTCGGTCGCGGCCTACAGGCCCATCGTGTTGCTGGGCGAGGCGGGTAAATTGTTTGAGAGGGTCCTCTCTGCCCGCATCGTCCGGCACCTTGGCGAGGTCGGCCCCGATTTGTCGGACGCCCAATTCGGTTTTCGAGCGGGGCGTTCGACGGTCGGCTCTGTGTTGCGCCTGAGGGCCGTGACCGAAGAGGTAGTGAGCTGTGGCGGCGTGTTGTTGGCGGTGTCGTTGGACATCGCCAACGCATTCAATAGTCTGCCATTCAGCTGCATCAGGGAAGCACTCCTTTATCATAGGGTGCCACAGTACCTGAGGCGGCTAGTAGCAGACTATCTCGAGGAGCGTACCGTCATGTACGAGGACCGAGACGGAGTTTTGAGTCGTCGGCCCATGTCGTGCGGTGTTCCGCAGGGGTCTGTCCTTGGACCACTCCTGTTGAACATGGGGTACGACTGGGCCCTTCGAGGCGACTTCCCCCCCGGGCTGGGCGTAATCTGTTACGCCGACGACACACTGGTCACAGCCCAGGGGGCGAACTTCCAAGAGGCGGCGCGTTTGGCCACCAGAGGTGTCTCTCTGGTGGTCGGTCGCATAGAGGCGCTGGGTCTGCGGGTGGCCCTGGATAAGACGGAGGCCCTTTTATTTCATGGGCCTCGTCGTGGTCCACCCCCTGGCGCCTCCATCGTAGTCAACTCGGTTCTCGTACCGGTTCGGGCCCACATAAGGTATCTGGGCCTGATCCTCGACGGTAGGTGGCTCTTCGACAAGCACTTCCGACAGCTTGCTCCGAAGCTGGTCGGCGCTGCGTCCGCCCTTGGGCGACTCTTGCCCAATTTGGGCGGACCCAGCGTCGCTACAAGACGGTTGTACACAGGGGTTGTCCGGTCAATGGCACTGTACGGTGCACCGGTGTGGGCGAGAGCTCTGACCGCCCAGAATAGGGCGCGCCTCTGGCGCCCTCAGAGGGTTATGGCGGTTAGAGCCATACGCGGATACCGCACCGTGTCGACGGAGGCGGCGTGCGCGTTGGCCGGGACTCCCCCGTGGGATTTGGAGGCGGAAGTGCTCGCCGAAGTATATCGGCAAACGGCTGAGTTCCGGGCGGGAAGCGGCAGTCGGCTCCCGCCCGAAGAGGTACGCGAATGGCGTGAGGCCGCTCGCCGAGCCACCATGGCTCGTTGGTCGTCCCGGCTGGAGGCTCCACGTGCTGGCTTTGCCGCCGTGGAGGCGCTCCAGCCGGTCATCGTCGAGTGGGCAGGGCGGCAGCACGGGACCCTTTCCTTCCGACTGACGCAGGTTCTTTCCGGGCACGGCTGCTTCGGGAAGTACCTGCACTCGGTCGCTAGGAGGGAACTGAGTCCCGCCTGTCACCACTGCGACTGTAGTGAGGACTCGGCTCAGCACACGCTGGCGGTTTGTTCCGTCTGGGCAACGCAGCGTCGGGCCCTCACTGCAGTCATCGGAGGGGAACTCTCGCTACCGGCCGTCATACGCTCCATGGCCGGTAACGACAGGAATTTTACCGCGGTCGCCACCTTCTGTGAGGACGTCATCTCGCAGAAGGAGGCGGCGGAAAGGGTCCGGGAGGACGATCTCCACTCGGACCTAATTCGCCGCCGGCGAACCGGGCGGCGGAGGCGCGCTTACCAGCGCCTCATGCCGCCCTGAGTGTGGCCGCGGGTGGACGGGACGGGTTTTTCCCCTCCACCCGCTATAGTGGCCCCCCGCGAAGAGGCGGCGTCCGCGTGTGCCTGGACGTCGCCTAATTGAGAGGTTTTTACCCGAAGGTGGTGCCCGCGCTTTTGCGGGCAGACGCTAGGGGGGGTCCGGATGTCTTAATAAAAGCTGTTCCCGGATCGCTCCTACTTAAGGCGCAGTACGGCACACCGTGTGGTTTTAGTCGGTTCGATTCCGACACACCGCCCCACCGAAAACCCCGGTGAGGTGACGGCCCGAGGGGGTTTCCACACGCACAAAAAAAAAAAAAAAGGATATAAAACTACATGTTACAATTTGAAAGTCCAGCTTACTTTTTTATAGGTTGTGTCAATTCTGGCAATTGCTTTGGTACGTTGCATGAAGGTGGCACAATGTCCTCACTCAAGTCTTTACCTGGACTATCTGTGCGTTTTTTACTGAAATATAAAATGCAAGATCAACTTGGAAACGATAGGATACGGTTTTAAACACTAACTCCTAAACATAAATAAAGGTTGGTCAAAGATGTATAACACCGATATTTCGCCAGCTATCCGTGTGAACGTAATAGAGGTGAGGAACGGCCATCCAACAAAGCACACACAAACCTTACTGTAATTGGGATCAATGAAACAGTTTATTTTTTTGTAATTTTTTTATTATATAGTGTATTTATTGATCCTTGATGCTTTTGGGCAAAATGGGAGGTTTGGAGCTCATATTGACTGCACATGAGCTCTAAACAACTGGATGACGCCCTGTGAGGATTCTACATCGTAATTATACAGATCTGGGGTATACAGTACATTGATACTTGCAGGACAAACTCCAGGTGCTCCTGAATACCTATTCTAATTAAAAAAACAACCAGCCATATACAAGTTGCGGATTTTTGAGTAATGATCAACTAAATCATGGTGTCTCCGACATCAGACCAATAGGTATAAGGTGGTACGGTACGGTACGGTACGAAAGTCAACCCAGTAATTGTCCAGTATATGAATAATACCGGAACTTACGGGAGCTGTGCTCAATATTTCCAGTTTGAAAAAAAGTCTTTCTACTTACCCTGACCTCAAATCATGAGGAGAGTCTTCGGGTACAGGTGACTTTTTGAATTTTGCGACACTCTGCTCTTCAAGGAACTTTGCTATCGCGGCTGATCGTGTCCTTCTTATGATCCTAGGACTGCAAGAAAAATATATGAGTTTTAATCGATAAAAAAAAGTTTTTTTTTATTAAACTCATTCTCTCCTGAAGGTTGCGTTTTCAGTAGGTATGTTGCTAAGTTGACCACAAAAACATTTTATAAGTAATTGATTTTAATACACTAAGAGCTCAGTAAATTATGAATTAATTGTATTATTAATTACAAACTAAGGATGTCTTGTACTTTGGATTCTAAAACACGGATAGACTATAAAACTAGATAAACGTATCACATATAAAAAGACACAGACCAATTTAAATAGTGCAACATGCAAATCATTTATTAGTACTGTGAGGGAATCGAACTCGCGCCCCCAGACGTTGTAGTGAGATGCTTGCCTTCGCCCCACAAAGGCAATATGAAATTTTACTTAAAAATATTAATCATTACATAAAACGAAATAAATCGATAAGGCGTGAATCATTGCATAATCACAAAACAGCGAGCTTATTCAATCATAAAAGGCCAATATATATTAATGGCAATTAACAGATGGAGAACCACGTCTGGTCTAAGACACTCGAAAGTCTTAATAAAGGGCTATGATAATAAAGTATCAAAAGAACTCCTGGTGCTCAAAAGATACAAAACCTGTGCAGTAGCAAGAGTTCTCTCCGGACACTGCAAACGGAAAAACATATGTTCAACCTAAAGTTGGGTGAAAACACAGATTCTGTGAAGAGGCAGAAGAAACTGCAATGCATATTCTCTTGTGGCCCTCTAATGTGGCACCGAAATATTAACCTTGGGTTGCACATCATGCAACCGCAGGAAATACAAACAATCACTGCTGATAGGATCTGAAGGTTTCTCAAAGCAATAAGTCTGAGCAGTGAACTGTAAAGCAAGAGTGCGCTACAAAAGACCAGAAAACATCTGTATTATATGTACCTACCTATGATCCACAATAAATAATAGTATTACTAAAAATAATGCCAGTATCTTCTATATATTAATTCGTGACTTTACGTGGGAGAGCCATGCTTCGGCACGTATGGGCCGGCTAATCCCCCTCTCCCGTCTCCCCGCTCTTCCGTCTTCCCGCTCTTCCCCCCTGTCCCCCTCTTCCCCTATTCCCACCTTAAAGGGCGGCAATGCACTTGTGACTCTTGAGTTACAGGTGCCCATGGGCGGCGGTAGTCATTTACCATCAGGTGACCCGTCTGCTCGTTTGCCCCTTATACCATTAAAAAAAAAACGTGAGGAGAATTTGCTGTACGCATTTTTAAAAAAAATTCGCCAACGTTGAAACGTTACATATTTCAATACTTACAGTTTGTGTATACAAGTGTAGAAAGCTAAAAGTTTTAATCAATATACCTATTATAAAATTAAATTTATAAATTACTTGAAAACGACATCAAGCTACACGCATGCAGTAAATGTACATATTGTACATGTGGGCCTGTCATGGTACGTAAGTCTCGGTATACAATTTCAGTACTGTACTGGCCAATGAAATGAACCGAAATGGTCAAAATTCGACCACCAGGCGATTTGTAGTATTCTTTGAACGTCATAGAATACACTGTACAAGTAAAAGTGGCGCGTCTAGAGATAAATCGTTGCCTCTAAGTTAAATACATATTTAACTTACAGCTAGGTACTTCTTAATCGACCTTAATCTTACCTCAGTTTGCAAACACATCGTGTAATTACGAATTTGGGTGGGATAAATATCTATTTTTCTATTTTTTTGCTGTGATACTCATTTGTGTATGATCTTTAGTAAATGATTTGATTATTTGCATGGTACTTATTCCAAAATAAACTTTTTTGTAAATCTGTGTATTTGTTTGATCGACTAATCTCCTAAATGGGTAGACCGAATTTGACGGGATTTCCACTGGCAGATAACTGATGTTATAAGGAACAACTTTAACTAATTTTATATCAGAAAAAGAATTAGGACTCCGTGTAGTAAAAAAAAAATCTATCCAAATAAATAAATTGCAATATCTGTTTGTAATTTCAAGCAGTTTAGCAGTTTTTAACTAAATGCATAAGAAGATTTTTACACGGTACTGTATAAATCTACCAGAAAAGCCGGCCAAGTTCGAGTATAAAGTAATTTGTCAATAATATTAAACTTTGTTCAGATTCCTTCATGAATATAGTTCAATAGTCAACTGAGAGTTCAAACTTTTACACAAATGTTAAGTATTGGTCACATTGTCTTTTATATATCTATTAATAAACGCGCGAACGAAGCCGCGGGGACAGCTAGTATAAAATAAAGTACAAATTTCCTCTTTTTAGCCATTATTATCTTGTAAGTTGTAATGTAAGTATTATATATATTATATTTCATTTGATTTATAAATAAGAGCTTAGTAAAGTGTAAATATAATGTAGGTGACAAGCTTTACGATTTCAACCTTCCAGCATTTTGCTTTTATGTGACGTATAAAGTAAAGGAGCTCTTACTCAAAGAGTTAGCAGATTCAACTCTTCAATAGTTAACCATTGAATATTGTTAAAACATATACTTATTCGTGGATATATATACTTAGGTTTGTGATAGGAATTTTATTATGATCATGTCTACATTTATGCATGTATGTATGTATATGATATATATATATATATTTATCTTAATATATATAAATCTCGTGTCACAATGTTTGTCCTCAATGGACTCCTAAACCACTTAACCGATTATAATAAAATTCGCACACCATGTGCAGTTCGATCCAACTTGAGAGATAGGATAGTTTAAATCTCGAAATAAAATATGGCAGTACGAAGTTCGCCGGGTCAGCTAGTATTATATATAAATAATAGCTTACAACCAAACCTCTACAAGCTATTTGCTTCATGCATCGAAGAACGTCTTGCCGAATACACCGAAAAACAGCAGCCGGTTAAACAGGCGGGCTTCAGAAGATATTATCAACTGTAGACCACATCCACTCTCTAGAACTAATAGACATCTGTTGTTTGTCCCAAGTAATACTAACTATTCAATACTTATAACCTAAACCTAGCCGATATGTACTCTCTGTGAAATGAAATTTGGTCGTGGATACATAATTATATTATTGTAAAGCAAGTTAGAAATCAATTTTAGAAATTCCATTGTAACTTGATAATTTAGTGTGCAAGTCAGTATTTTTGTTATACCATAAATATTTTTGTTTTAAAATAGTGTCTGTTGGGTCAGCTAGATGTTAGATGTTAATTAGATAAAACCGGTAATCTTATTTTAATTAATTTTAAATATTTTTGTCGGAGAGTCATACTTCGGCATGTATGGGCCGGCTCGATGCAGGTTCTTTCCGGGCACGGCTGCTTCTGGAAGTACCTGCACTCGTTCACTAGCAGGGAATTGAATCCCGCCTATCACCACTGCGATAGTGAAGACTTGGTTCAGCACACGCTGGCGATCTGCTCCGCCTAGGCGACGAAGCTTCGGGCCCTCATTGCAGTCATCGGAGGGGAACTCTCGCTACCGGCCGTCATACGCTCAACGGGTCCAGGAGGACGATTTCCACTCGGACCTAATTAGCCACCGGCGAACCGGGTGAACCTGAGTATGGCCGCGGGTGGACGGGATGGGTTTTTCCCTTCACCCGCTGTAGTGGCCCCCCGCGAAGAGGTGGCGTCAGCGTGTGCCTGGACGTCACCTAATTGAGAGGTTTCAGGTTTTTACCCGGAGGTGGTGCCCTCACTTTTGCGGGCAGGCGCTAGGGGGGTCCGGATGTCTTAATAAAAGCTGTTCCCGGATCCCTCCTACATAAGGCGCAGTACGGCACACCGTGTGGTTTTAGTCGGTTCGATTCCGACAAACCCCCTCGGGCCGTCACCCCACCGTGGTTTTCAGTGGGGCGCGCCCCACCGACAACCCCGGTGGGGTGACGGCCCGAGGGTGTTTCCACACGTACAAAAAAAGGCCCTAACCCTTCCCTCTTCCTCCTCTTCCCCTCTTCCCTCCCTTACCATACTCCCACCTTAAAGGCCGCCAACGCACAATAAATAGAAAACCAAATCTTTCCTCTTTATAATATTAGTAATTGTAGTGCAATATTATAAATATTGCACTACAATTACACTATTTACTTAAAGGTAAGGTAAAGGTATACTGTATATGTTTAAATTATACATAGATGGCGCAATGGCTTAAGTGGTCGCCTCGCCACTCCATCTCATCATCAAAATATCTTCAATGTTCTGTACATTGGACTTATAACAGTTTTATCATAAGTATAGATGCGTGTGTTCTATGCTAATAATAAATATAAAAAAAATGACCATTTATTTTAACGTTATAAGTATTGAATAGTTAGTATTACTTGGGACAAACAACAGATGTCACTGCGTGGTGTTTATTTTTTTCTTCCTATTTCTGAACCATTTTTTTCTATGGATAAAGAGAACCAATTGTGATCAATCAAATACTAAATATTACACCGAATTACACACAATCTGCTGCACAATACGTTTCCGGGATTATTTTGTACTTTTTACGTGAAGAAACCAAACACAAACTCCACGTCTATAGAGTTATTATACATATAGATATAGGAGAAGAAAGATTACGTGGCAATCTACAAAGTGTCTACTTTCCAACAAAAAAAAAATAATTGCAATCGGACTACGCAGCAATGAATTACAACGAAGAACACATTTTAACTTTCATCCCCCCTCTCAAGGAAACCGTCTTGAATTTCGAGTTAAAAAGGATCCTATGTCCTACCTTGTAGTATGAACTCAAATCACGCCAAGTTTCATTTGAATCCGTTCAGTAGTTTCAGCGTGATGCTCAGCCATGATACAGACAGACAGAAAGACAGACAGACAAATAGACAGATAGACAGACAAAAATGAAAAAAATTATAGTTTAGGCTTCAGTATCGATCATAGAGTGCCCTCCAAAAAAAAAATTCAAAATATCTTCAATGTACAGAACTGGACCTGTTACATTTTTATTATAATTATAGATAATTTTTATTTGCACCTACTTCTTCTTTTCTCTGCATCACCCAATGGTTGACTGGTAGAGAATGCCTTAGGCATTATGTCCGCCAATGTACCATATGTGCATAAAGTTTAAAATAAAATAAATAAAATATCATACTTTTACGTAGCGAATATGCTTATGGCAACCCTACGGTTACCCTAAAAATTACCGCGTGATGAATAAATAGAAATATATGAGGGGTATAGTTTCAAAAACAGAAATTTTTGAATTTGAAATTTCAAAAGCCCTTTAACGCACAAAATCGGGAAATTGAAAATTTGTTTATATTTGTTGTAGTATTTTTGTAATAATGATACTTGTATGTATTGTTAAAATATAAATAATTTTATAACTTATTTATAAAGTTATAATGCTTTGCAAGCGAGAAATAGTGATGCCTGGACAATAAAGAGGTTGTTACATGTAAAAAATTGACTTTGCGGTTTTTGAAACTATACCCCTCATATGTAAGAGTTATAATAATATAATAATAACATACATCTCACACACGGCCGTCTGATCCCAAACTAGGTAGAGCCTGTACTATGGTAACCAGACTGCTGATAAATATACTTAAATATTTCGGAATACATACATATCACTACATATTATAAAACAAAATCCCCCGCCGCGTCTGTCTGTCTGTGCTTGATAAACTGAAAAACTACTGAACGAATTTTCAGGCGGTTTACATCAATGGATAGAGCGATTCCTGAGGAAGCTTTAGGTATATAATTTGTTAAGGTTTTACCTATATTAGTTAAAATGTGACGATGATTGTTGAAGTTGTCTCTACTACCCGTGCGAAGCCGGGGTGGGTTGCTAGTTTTAGATAAATTACACCCAGACACAGAACAAATGATCATGCTCATCAAACAATTATTTGTCCTGGGTGAGAATCGAATGCACGACCTGTGGCTCAGTAGTCAGGATCACTAACCACTAGACCAACAGGCCAGTCAAGTCAGTTATGTAGATCAAGTTTGCCAAATCACCAGTTAAGTGAATTTAAACTTTCGCATTCACAAATAATATTGAATATAAAATTTGTTTCAAGGATTTAAAAGAAGTATATTTCTGTAAGAACTTTTATAAGATACTTACTTCCTTGTCGCCAACTTGGACTGCTGGGTAAGTTTGCATGTTCTCACAAACCGCATGTTGTCTAATTGGCGAGTAGGTACTGAGTTTAGACCCTTCTGTTCCTAAAAGAAAATAAATAAGTATGAATACTTTTGTTAAAACAATTATTTATATCAGCAAATGTGAAGTAAACATAAGGCTTTTATGTTCTTAAATTAAATCAATATGCAATTAAGTCTTTTTCGTAAGACGTTTAAAAAATACCTGCTAAGATCAGCACAACGCCAATAATTAAATAGTAGTTTAGATTACAGTATTCCGACTAAAGAAATTAGTCTATGTAATAATTTTTTCTCAATTTGGACTTTTGTAGTCGCGTTGTATTGTGTAGAGCCACAGACTGCGTCCTGTCGACGCTGTCGTTCGACGTAGACTGTCGAGCTGCAAGTCCCAAAGGACTAATATCATGCTGAGGCGTGAGGGGTTCACGGAGGCATGGACCAGCCCTTAACTCCTCCCTCTCAATAAGAGGGCGGTGCGTATGCAAAACCAGCCCCTTTCATCTCCTGTTTTGTTTGTTTTATTACAATAACAGGGTATTCAATTCCATTAAATAAATCGCAGATATGTACTGTTCTGTTCATGTTTTCAAAGCTGAAAGAGCTACTCTTAATATAATTCTCGGAATAACACTAATGCTATCGAAAGTCTAACTGAATGAAAAACATTTTTTTATTTTATATCTACATTTCTGTGCCAATAATAGCCAAAAGCGTCGCTTACACGGCTTCTTGCATTTATACATACATATATAGATACTCGTACGTACATGTACGTAAGGATTAGCGTGGTTGAAGTGGGCGATCGCCTACGGCCTCGTGGTACGTGGGTACGCCTTTGACTTTAATACAGCTTTCTTTAGTCAGGAAATTTATTTAGCTAAGACATTAACCTACCTAATCTAAGCCAAGAACTAAGCTATTTAAATACTGCCATTTGACTCATCATAAAACAAACTAGCTACAGACTTCTGACATCTAGATTAAACAATCTATAAGTATATATAAAATCAGTAAGCATCCGATAAGAAAGGATTTTCGAAAATTTCACCCCCCAGGTGTTGAAAAGGGGTGACAAAGTTAGTATGGGAACACGTGTTTGCTTGGCCTGACCAACTTCTAGTTGACAATAAAAGTCAAAACGTCAATCATGCGACAAGTGAGGCACATGGCGTTAAAATATAAGACTTTCATAATAGATGGCGTTATAAGAAACTCTACTACTATATCCATATGTATAATTTCATTACTCTTTACATTTCAGAATTTTGTGAAAAAAATATTGCAAGATAGTAAAAAATAATGAAATCGAAAACACTCATATAGAGCAAGTACTACTACATACTAGTTTTAAGTGATTAGATAGCCGATCAACGCATGATGGTCAAGGTGTTCTTCTGATATCAACACTAGATTTAGGTCACGACACACTCACCTTAAAAGTTTTATTCTAAATGTGCATATTACAACATAACCTTTTACAACCCTGTGGTACGTATGTGTCGAACGTACAATGATTTATTCTCGGAGCACCATAACACCTTAGACATTTTCGATGGCAAATTCCCGAGATTTAAGAACAATGTTACACATGTCTCGTGTATAATTGTGTATTTGTTTTGTAAATTTGTAATATTTTTAGTATAAATTCTTCTTCTTCAGTCCTATGTGATCATGCTGTGTACGCAAAGAGACCTAGTTTACAACATAACTGTTACATTATACATTTTAACCTTATTGTACTAAGTTCTGCTTTGTACCTTAACTAAATAAATAAATAAATTGCAAAACAAGTCTTCGATCGCGAAAAACATCTATTCAAAGCCAAAATCAACATCAAAATGAGAGAACGACTCATTAAGTTATACATATAAGGCATTGGGCTTCTTGGCTGCAGAACGTGGAGGGTCCTCCCAAAGAGGCAAAAACAGGTTTTGCAGCATTTGAGATGTGGTGCTAAAGGCGGGGTAGACAGAAAAAAGAACCACCGAGGAAGTCCTGGTAATGGTAAATGAAGATAGACAGTTGTTGAAAAAATGGTTATTGTTTTTTTGCCATATAAGCTTCTCAGCACCTCAATATATCACCAGTAGATAAGACATCGTTGCAGAGCATCCTGAAAGGCACAGGTCTCGATGAAGTCAAAGGCTTTCTCATAGTCCACTTAAGCCATACAGAGTTTTCTCGGGAGACGGTTTTTAACGACTCTCAAAAACAACTTGTAGATATAGTTCAGGAGTGAGATCTGTCTGTAGTTCTGCCACAAGGTGTTGCCTCCTTTTTTGAAGAACAGTACCCCCGCACTCCCGCTCCATGCCTTAGGTGTTAAACCTTGTTGGATGAGGGAATTAAAGATAGACTGACTAGCTTTTTCAGGATTTGGATCCCACCTGCCTTTAGAAGCTCGGTGGTAATTCAGTCATCCCCAGGAGAACTGCTTGAGTGGCGCCTCTATCTCGCTTTGGACAATTTCAGGTATCTCCTGGCTGTAAGGGGGCTCTGTGTTCATCACCACTGAGTCTTGTTGTTTTTATCATTCGTGATGCGTACAGCTGTCCATAAAATATCTCGATCTCTTCGAGAATTTCGAACTTTGAGGTGACTGTTCTGTAATTTTTAGTTTCCTCAGATTGAGCCTCCCTAAGTGCTGAGGGAACACTTTCGCGTGAGTGTTGAAGCGTCGGGGTCGCGTCTTTCCAGCTTTTACTTTTTGGTTTACGGCTCTGATATCTATATTATGCGAAAGTTTTACAATACCTGTTTGCGTGTTTTTCTTTAGGACGCAAAATCATCAAGTATATCGTCGTATGAAATCTTGTTCATTAGTTCTGACTCTATGCACAAAAGAATTAAGGCGTTTAGCTTTTCTAAGCTTAATGTAGATCTTAGATAACTTAAAAAAAAAAGTTGTGAACCTAATAACTTTTAATACCTTAATAATTATAAGTCGGCGCCAAACAGAAACACCTATTTGATCAAGTGTTTTCAAATATCTTTTTTTGACTGTATATTTGGCGTCAACTCAAAATTATTTAGGCATTTACATTAGTGTAGGAATTTAGTAAGGCAAACAAGTTTATTTTACGCTTTTTAGTTCCTTTCTTCTTCCGTCGGTTTAGTTTTTAGTTAAAAAAAAAAAAAATTGTGGTAAAATATAAATTAACGGTGGGAGAGCCATGCTTCGGCACGATACCACTGCCTCACAGAAAACCGGCATTGAAGCAATTTTAAGTTAAGTTTAAAGTTCTCATTAAAATGAACTAATAAGAACAAACACGAAATAGATGCTGTAAACCACTGAAGAGTTTCCTCGACTGGAACTCGCATCCATTATCAAATCACCTACAGGTCTCCGTCATGTTGTAGTGTCTATAGAACTACATATGTGTGCTAAGTTTCAACAAAGTCAGTTCACGGGTGTAAAGTCAATGGGTGAACTATCATTCGTTCCCTATTTTCTATCCTTAGGGTTGAAATTCTTAATTCAAATTGAATTTGGACCAACTTCGAATTAAACTCTATCCAATAAAAAATAATGATTTTGATCATTTGAGCATTTGATTATATGTATGACCAAGCATAACTTTGTGTACCTATTCTTTGTATACCTACCTTTTTTATTGGATAGGGTAAACAAAGTTATGCGTGGTCATACATAAAAAAAATATATATGTACGTACGGGTTGACTAGAGAACCTCCTCCGTTTTTTCGTCGGTTAATAAAACCGTCGTGTAGGTGGAGCAATCATTTGAGCACGGCTTGACGTGAACACTTTTTACATTAATATCTTTCAAACTAAGCTACTAAAATAAAATTGCGATTGTCACTTTATATAATAAAGAAAATATTACGAGAAATCAAATACATATTTCTTTCAAAAGGATCGAAATTTTCACGATAAATTATTTCGTAGGATAACGCGATTTTTTATATTTTATTGGTGTTTTACACCTTAGCTTTCTTATTTTTAACTTAAAATAAGAATTTAGGGTTCACATTCAAACATCGTCTAAAAACCGAGAGTTCTATAATTTATATCTGCAAACTTCGCGAGGTGGTCGTGGAATACAACACAAACTACACAGTATGATGCCTTATTTTTATATTAAGTCATTTCCATAAACTTTAAATAAAACAGCTATTAGGATAATAGCTACTTTATTAGAAAAAAAAATGTACAACTCGAAATAATAATAAATCTCTGATTATATAACTATGAAAGTCACAGGACATCTCAAACCTACATAAGGTACTTTTTCTGAAAGGCCCTAATGAATATTAATATCTCTGCTCAAAATCGATTTCATTGACTTACCTTACCTTCATGTGATCTTGCTTTAAATGACATTTTATAAATTTTTAAAACTAAGAACCCGAAAAATGTTATCCAGTCCCACTTTATGTTTACAAGTCCCAAGTTCCATAAAAACAATCAAACCAATTAGCAGTGAAAGAAATACGAACTAACAAACCGGAATTTTAGTATGCATAACAATATACCTACTAATTTAGCTTTACGAGCTTTTCGTTTAAGGGACGCAGTTTCCAGAGGTGTATGAAAACATTGAGTTGTCAGTTTGTCTATTAGTCAGGTACTCTACGGGAATGCCAATATTATATTAATCTGTGGACTGTGGGCATTTACCACGGTTGGCATTAGGGGTGTCCACTTGAAAAATATATCGATATTTATATTCGATGTAAAATATCGGATCCTAGCATCGATGTTTATCGATATATCGCATTAAAAAAACATCGATATTTTTTAATATCGAATACTTTCAAATGTTTACTATTACCTTTTTCCAGTCAAATGTAGAAAGTTTGATATCCTTGATTTCGTATATGTGAATGTAGAGCCAGAAACCAAAGTAACATAGCTATACTAATAGTGTAATTATAGTGATTTTATATGAGTGTTACTTGAATAGAAATTATTCTACTAAGATAGTGCCGAGATGACATGATGAGTTATACGTTTGTTAATGAAACAGAAACGACAAACTAATATAAAAATTTTATTGCACACCAAAACCCTTCAAAACAGCAATAGAAAAACAGACAAAAATTTACTACTGTTCGTAATGTACCTGCAAAACTTTCTTTCACTTTACCCATTTAAGACGAATGCTCTTTAGACAAACGTTGCATAAATAAGTTTATACTTAATCTTTTACCTATTATACATTATATTTCTTTGTTAATGTCACTACCTGTTAATAATTTATTTAAAATTGAAATCATCAAGTAACTACAGTGTTAAGAATTTACTTTTGTTTTTGTTTTTATTGTAATTATTAGTCTGAATTAGTTTTCTTAATAGGTTCGACAAAACAGCAAATATTCGATATTTCTATAAATAAATATATCGATATATCGAATAGAATAAATATTTGTCAAATCATCGATTTAATCCAATAGATTGTATAGCGACACTAAATCGAATAACTTCGATATATCGATGTTAAATGAATGTCCTTAGTTGGCATACTTGGCATTGACATCCAAGTAGAATTTTTTGACGTGTTGGTACTTTATTTAAACGTGACATTTGCAAGAAATTTATTAGAATAATAACTTAACCTTATTATTAAACGATAGATATAAATTATAAATACCACTTTATGTAATGATATTAAAATGACTGAAGCACAAGTCGGATTGCTTTATAACATTGCAGCTATTATACCTAAATCGCAAAACAATGACAATGTCAAATTGAAAAGTTATTACCTGTAAGTGTTTATACACTTATAAATAATGATCCTAAACTGAAATTTTATTAAAGATTGTCTAAATTGTTTTCAGAATGCGATGCAAAGACATTACTCGAGGATATGGACTACCAGACAAACATTTTTCTTCCAAAATAAGATGCCCCAACTGCTGTATTGAATGGACTAATCATACTGAAATTAAAGTATGAGATCTTTTTATTATTCAACCAAGTATCTACTTCTCATCCTCACTTTATTATCAGTTTAGATATGTTTGTTTATTTAACAAATGGTTTCATTTACTTAAATGCACCTTGATCCATGTTTATACTTATTATCTCATTCTCACTTTATTATCAGTTTAGATATGTTTGTTTATTTAACAAATGGTTTCATTTACTTAAATGCACGGTGATCCATGTTTATACTTATTATAATAGTAATTATTACTATTATAATAAGTATAAACATGGATCACGGTGCATTTAAGTGTTTCGATTGGTGATCCAATGGTTATATTTAAATAGCACAGTAGTATTGAACACAATTTATTTTTTACTTATAGACTTACTTATTACTTATAAAAAAAAAATATTTACTTATAGACATTACTTATAAAAATTTAAGCTTAAGCCTACCTTTAAGCCCACCATTGAAACATTATTCCATATTTCATGTATCCAAAATAAAAAGATTTATTGTAAAAGTAAATAATTCTGAGCATTGACTTGAGAAGCTTCCATAGTTATTTGAAGTACAAATATGACATACCTATTTGTAAATTTAAATTAAAAATATATTGAAAATATAAAAGTTTAAAGCTTACGTGGGAGAGCCATGCTTCGGCACATATGGGCCGGCTCGACTCCGCTCTATACCACGGCCTCACTTAAAACCGGTAGTGAAGCAATGCTTGCATTGCATTTCGTGAGTGAGGTTACCGGAGGCTCTAGCCCTTCCCTCTCCCCTATTCCCGTCCTTCTCTTCTCCCCTCTTCCCTCCTCTCCCGCTTCTCCTACTCCCACCTTAAAGGGCGGCAACTCACTTGTGACTCTTTGAGTTACAGGTGCCCATGGGCGGCGGTAGTCATTTACCATCAGGTGACCCGACTGTTCGTTTGCCCCCTATACCATAAAAAAAAAAAAAATATTCTGATTCATGGTTGTTATCCTAACTTTTGTTCTTAGATGGTAATAGTTTTAAATTACCCTTCTGGAGATTCTATCATTTTTTTGGCTTACATGCCTCAAAAAGAAAAAGGATAACTTTTATAGGATCATGTCTGTCTGTTAAGACTCTTTTTCTCAGGACACCTAGGTGCGCAAGTCAGACTCGCACTTGCCTGTTTTTTTTATATCAGGCTTTGAGAGAGAAAAAAATCATTCCTTCAAAATGAGAAAGATCCCATTGTTGTTTACATATCAAAGATGTAATTTAATTTTTCATTAGGTCTTTGTTTAAAAATACAAGATTTTCACCAATTGATGATACAATTATACCTACACTTAAATAACATTACAAGCATCATAGAGATCAGTTTAAAAATGTTGATTAAGACAAACTTACAAATGTAATCATATATCCAATATTTTACTGTTACAGGAACAGTCTTTTCCCTGTCTCAAGAAACATTCCCTTTCAAATTTCTCGGTCTCAATCTTGACATTGCTAGACATTGCTGTGTGACATAGGTAAAGTTGATTGTTAGATTTAATAATAGTTTTTATATTGTTGCAGGTGAGGCCAATCAAACTCAGTAAAAAGCAGAGACAAAGATTGAGATCTAAATCAAAAACTCACAGTAAAAAAGAATATATCAGACGTCAAAAAGATTTAATGATCAGTAATGAATTAGTAAGTTTAGAAAAAATCTTGGAAATATTTATTTTATCTTATACAAGGTCAGCAATGTGGGAGTAAAACCCCTCATGTAAATGCTGTCATCATTAGAGACTGCTCAAGATTGCAGTACTCTAGCCTACAGCATTAACTGCTTTCATTCAGGCAAACTGGATGAGTGTTTGCTACTATGTTTGTGTAAAATATTTTAGTCTGTTTCTTTTATTTACAGGAACAAATTTGCTCATTTTGTAAAAAAAGCACTATTACAGCTATTCTGAAACCACATAAGCAACTGCCAAAACCTTTCATAAAAGAAACTATTCCAGTAGAAACTACAAAAACAAATATTAAACATAAAAGAAATAACAAGTCTAAAGCAGGAGTGAATGTTTATGCCAGTGCATTAGATGTATTTTCACTACAGAATAAAAGTAATACACTATCCAGTACTATAAAAGAAAAACCAAAAGTGATACAAAACAACAAAAAGAAAAAAGAAAAGTTTGCGGGATTGTGCCATAAAGCTGTGTTAGCTTCAGCTAAACTGAAAGAAAAGAGAACTGAACAAAGCAACTTAAATTTATTTTTAAAACCATCACCTACCTAAGTAAAATAAATTTTCTTTTACAAAATTATATAGAGATGTCATTTATTTCTCTTTTCTCTTAATTATGATAATATGAATATCCATCACATTAGTATTTGTGTGACCAGTTATAACATGAAAACTGCCATTTTTAAATTTCTTGTAAAAATTGTAAGAATCATTCTCATTCAAATACTTTTCAATATTTAAATTTTCTTTTTTAGCCTCAGCCACAAGATTTTTATATCCTATAGCACCGGCTGCATCTGTTGGTCCATCTATGCCATCAGTTCCTGCACTTAAGAAGTGAATGTCAAAATTTTCAAAATCACTGTTAGCTTGTCCTACAGAGTTTGAAAATTCTAAAGCTAGCTGTTGATTTCTGCCGCCTTTCCCAGCACCTTTTACTTCAACTGTGATTTCACCTCCAAGGATCAAGCATAAATCCTTTTTTTCAATAGAGTCAATATTTTTTAGTGTGCTTAGGTTAATTCCTGGTATACAAAAAGTTTCTAAGTTTAGTGTCAAGTCTTTTACAGTTGACCTTTCTTCTAGAAGTAGACAGAACAGTTTAGTAAGTTTAACATATTCAAATGCTATCTCCTTTACATTACCAGTTACCATATTAGAAAGACCTAATGCCCAATAATCTAGATTCCTTGCTTCTGCTAATGCTGCTTCTATACATATTCTGTTTGATCCTATTATATAGTTTTTTACATTATCTCTTGGGAATTTATACTCACTAGTAACTTCATTTAAAACTGTTTTAATCGATTTTGGGAGTTGATCATATAATTTATATTTTCTAATTATATGAATAGCTTTAGATGAGTCGTCTTCATTTTCTGTTGTAGGACCACATGCTATTAAATCTAAAGGGTCTCCAACAATATCGGAGAGTATTAAAGAGACAACTTGTGCAGGTTGTGCTTTTATAGCTAGCTGACCTCCTTTCAAATCAGACAGCTGTTTTCTAACAGTATTGAGTTCCTTTATGTCAGCACCAGAGTTTGCTAGACTTTTTATTAGAGCAGTTTTTTCTTCTAATTTTATAGGTGGTTTAGGCAAAGGTAATAGTGCAGAACCCCCTCCTGATAATAGCACCAGTAGTAAATCATCCCTTCCCAATCCAGTAACAAGATCTTTTATTGATTTTGCAGTATTTTCAGCATTAACGTCTGGGAGGTTGTTTTTAGCTCCTTCATGATAAGATAACTTAAGTTCAGATTTGTAATTAGAACTGCCAACAGGAATACTAATGATACCATGTTTAATTTTGGAACTTAAAATAATTTCTATTTCTTTTGCCATATTTTGAACAGCTTTTCCACTTCCAACAATATAAACATTTTTGTTTTGTAGATTAACATTTTCGCCACCAATAGTTAACTGTTGATTTGCAGGATTGTATTTTACTGATCTGTTTATCAGATTTTCTGGATACACTGCAGACACACTAGTTTTAAATATTTGTCGTAAATCATTCACTATTGACCGTGCCATTTTAATAATTAATAATAAACGTTATCACTTTTCCTAAACTTCGCTACCTTATTGCACAGCAATCTTTCATTTGGCTAGTTAACTATAAAACAATTGTCAACATAATGAAAGAAAAAGTACTTATATACGTAAGTACATTAAATTAAACATTATCAATGAGGGCTATTAAAACAAGCCAAGCACTCATTTAATTGCGTGGCGGCAATCAGTTGGTAGGCAACTGATAAGTTTGATAACGAGAAATGATAAAAGATGAGAGGCGAAAAGGGAAAATATCGAATACCTAAGTAGATAAGTGCCTATTGTAAAGGTCACAATAATCGTAAATTATTAGGTCACAGTAATTATAAACCTAGAGTTTGCATACTTTTAATAAACTACCATAATTTGTCTATAAATAAAGGAAATAAAATTGACATTTTGTCCTTCAGATCCGCGTTATGACAGCTGACAAACCTGACAATGACAGTCACAGACTGACAGTACTGAGAACAACTACCCAATGAGGTAAATAAATACATGGAGATGCTACGAATTACACAAATGTGCCTAATAATGATGATAAAATGCTTTTTCATAAGTGTAGATAATATACATCAAAGAGCATTTTTTCTGTTTTTTACTTTTGCATATCATAAGGAGAAAAGATAGATAGACATAGTTTAGAGAGTACTAATATTGGCAGTACTTTTTGTATGGCGTAAGTTAATTTGAAAATCATGTTTTACCATCCTGTTAACGACAGCATATGTTGTACAGATTTGCATGAATCTAAAATGGTTAAATTAATTGTACATTCATACTTAAACACGTTTGCGAACATACCTTATAAGTCTCACTGATAAAAAGTTAAGTGCTTTAAATAATATTTAGCCGTATACTATAATATTTACGTGGGAGAGCCATGCTTCGACACGTATGGGCCGGCTCGACTCCGCTCGATACCACGGCTGCACAGAAAACCGGCAGTGAAACAATGATGTATTACATTTCGCCGCGTGAGTGAGGTTACCGGAGGCCCTAACCCTTTCCTCTCCCCCATTCCCGTCCTTCCCCTCTCCCGTCTTCCCCCCTCTCCTCCTCTTTCCCTACTTCCACCTTAAAAGGCGGCAACGCACTTGTGACTCTTGAGTTACAGGTGCCCATGGGCGGCGGTAGTCATTTACCATCAGGTGACCCGTCTGCTCGTTTGTCCCATATACCATAAGAAAAAAGAAATACCTACGTATAATCACGCGTTTATTGCTTACGTTTTTTTATGTGATAGGGGCAAACGAGCAGTTATTTAACCAGTATAAGATGCTGGCAACTTTTTTTTTATTTTTTATTATGGGGGCAAACGGGCAGACGGGTCACCTGATGGTACGTGACTACCGTCGCCCATGGTCATCTGCAACACGAGAGTCACAAGTGCGTTGCAACTCTGTCTAAATGTCAAATGTTTAAATTATTCGTTGTTTGTAATAAAAGTGTTATGATTTACTAGCTGTGCCCCGCGGTTTCACCCGCGTTACTTAAATGCCAGGGTCAATATCGGGATAAAAAGTAGCCTATGTGTTAATCCCGGTCTCCAGCTATCTACATACGAAGTATCATCGCAATCGATTCAGTAGTTTTTGCGCGAAAGAGTAACAAACATCAATACATCCTCACAAACTTTAAAATTTTTAGACAAAGTTTATCTACTTTGAATAGGTATCAGAAGCGATAAAAGTATTTATTTTCATAAAAATCAATTTGTTACTGCTAAATGTTAATTGGAAATGAAAGATTAAATTTTATTGTATTTATGGTTCACTATTTTGGTAGTAATGGCTTACACATAAAAGATAGATATATACTGTCGCGGACTTTTTTGTAGAATTATTTAGGAGAAACAATCCCACCCTACATTATATTCGTGTAACTCTTACAGTTTTCCCACCGCACGCCAGAATAGCCGCAGATGACAGATTTGTTCCGACTTAAAACTTATCGTTATATTTTGGCCAATATACACAATATCTTCGTAAATTATAGCCTATGTGTTATTCTGATACATAAGCTATATTATTATAAAGTTTTTTTAAAATCCATTCAGTAGTTTTTGCGTGAAAGAGTAACAAACATCCATACATCCATACATCCTCACAAACTTTCACGTTTATAATATTAGTAGGATTGTAAGAGTAGAGTATTTTTCGTTATAAATTGGTGCAAATAAGTGGACAATGTTGTCACAGTCAAAAGCTAATCTAACTGTTATACAAATGAATGTGAGAGTGACAATTCCTATATGCTTGAAAACATTATAAAGTCTTGTAACTGAAATGATAATAAAATATGCTATTAATAAACTAATTAAATTAGACGTTTGTGTTATTTATCCCGTTCTCATAATTATACATTATAGATATAATAATAATACATTTTTACACCTGTAGTCAGCGCCTCTATAGGTGAAGTAGGGAACTAGAGTTCCCTTGCTTTACGTTCAGAGGCGCACACAAAACAAGTTGCC
The DNA here is from genome assembly GCA_949752705.1 of Callimorpha dominula. Lineage (NCBI taxonomy): Eukaryota > Metazoa > Arthropoda > Insecta > Lepidoptera > Erebidae > Callimorpha > Callimorpha dominula. Next base: position 5,044,115 of record OX457000.1, on the reverse strand, counting down.
AGTTTATTTCAGTAGGTATTATACATCGATATAAATGTACTACGTACTAGATATGGCGTTTGGAACACAAAATTTGTCAAACTTAGTTGTGGTTCCGGAGCTACAACGAGCTCATACGCACCAAAGACTACAATAGTATATAGGATATAGACAGGCAGCTCTGCTTCTTTTTATTGACAACACAAAACTCTGCCTAGTGGTCAGATACCGAAAACTAATATAATATACATATCTATAGGTATATATACATATACATACACCGTCTAAGTAGGTAGATATATATTGTTCAATTGTATATATATATATACATGAGAATTTTATACTTTAGCTAATTAATGTATGTTTATGACTAATCTCCGATTTTTATATTCAAACCAAAACTTATATTGCAAAAAGAAAAGCACAAGAATCCGGCAATCGGTACTCATACGCAGCCATTTGCAATATAAGTTAAGTGTTGCCACCCTAATATTAATAAGTTCCATATATTAAAGAAAAAAATATTGTTACGATTGCATTTTAAATTAATATTATTGTGTGTTGGTGAACAAATTGTTGTTTGTATAGAATTTTAAGTGGTTTTAGATATTTAATATGCAATATTTTGTTATTTACAAATGCGAATTTTAAATCGTAATACATTTGGGGGTAATAAATTTCCCCTCATACAAATCATAAATTTAAATATTGTAACACAGTAATTTTAGTTCCGGTATCTATCCTTGGGATGGCACTGGACTCAATAAAAAAAGTGCAATTCTTTTATGTTCCAAGTTGCCATAGCATGATACGCACTTCAACTGTGGTTCAGTGTGCATCAAAGACTACAATAGTATATAGGATATAGACAGGCAACTCTGCTTCTTTTTATTGACAACACAAAACTCTGCCTAGTGGTCAGATACCGAAAACTAATATAATATACATATCTATAGGTATATATATATATACAATTGAACAATATATAGGTACCTACTTATACGGTGTATGAATGTGTTTTGTTGTTACCTGTTTCTTGTTTTATTGGTTCTAACATGAGAACTTTATACTTTAGCTAATTAATGTATGTTTATGACTAATCTCAGATTTTTATATTCAAACCAAAACTTTTATTGCAAAAAGAAAAGCACAAGAAACCGGCAATCGGTACTCATACGCAGCCATTTGCAATATAAGTGAAGTGTTGCCAACCTAATATTAATAAGTTCCAAATATTTAAAAAAAATTGTTGATTGTTACGATTGTATTTTTAATTAATATTATTGTGTGTTGGTGAACAAATTGTTGTTTGTAAAGAATTTAAAGTGGTTTTAGATATTTAATGTGCAATATTTTGGTATTTACAAATGCGAATTTTAAATCGTAATACATTTGAGGGTAATAAATTTCCCCTCATACAAATTATAAATTTAAATATTGTAACACAGTAATTTTAGTTCCGGTATCTGTCCTTGGGATGGCACTGGACTCAATAAAAAAAGTGCAATTCTTTTATGTTCCAAGTTGCCATAGCATGGTGTGCATGTGTTAGCCACACATCAGCGAGCGTTTCGTATTTGTTAGAAAACGTAAAAATATACTTGCGAGTTATTTTTTCATCATTTTATTACATTCGGGTAATTAAAAACAAAAATTAGTACTCATTATAACATGATTTTGTAGCAGATTGCAGTAAAATAAGAGACAAATTGTACATGTTTTCCGCTATTAAAACAATAACTCTATCTCACTTCTATCAATGAATAGCACCCCTCGCGCTGTCTCGCTTTCACTAAGGAAGAACTGTAAGCAGGAACTAATTATCAGAGATTAAAACGTTGCAGAACAGAAATTCGGCGTTGTTCGCCTAGAAGTGCTGCAAATGGTGGCGTGTGTGTTGGGTCGTTCGGCTCTCTTTAATATGGTTGAGATGGACGATGGCTGGCGCTTGCATCATGCTCGTGATCGAATGCCGCTGGTCGGAGCTGGTGTTTTCGTTATTTACTTGCTATTACTTACGTATAGTAGTAATTTGCGCGACTGATTATATTTTTAAAACAATACGTTACATTGTCTTCACATTTCATTTGAACTTATAAGCAATGTGACCAGAGATTTGAAAAAAAAAGGTGTTGAAAAAAGAGTGTCCTTGGAGTTTGTTGCCTGTTTTTCTCCACAGGATCTACTTATTGGAACATGCGACTAGCTGCACGGCTGACTTAGTCACTGATAATTCAAAAATACCTAAAATTGGTTCAATGGAAATAAATTATTTGATTTAATTCGTAACATTACATTAGTAAAGACCAGTCAAAGTTTAACACTTATTTATTTATTGTCGTTTTTTTTAAGTTTTAAATTAATCAACAAATTCAATATATTTTTTGTTTATTTTAACACGAGTTCTTATTTAAGTTAAATGTCCGTTCTGTTTTTTAATTTAGTCTATATTAGCTCATCCAGCATAGGTTCAATGAACGAAACGCATAAGCGCCATGAAAATCACGGCGCTTGCGATCTTTTGATCGTGAAAAATTTCACGCCCCAGTGCGCTGCAGCGCTGCCCATTCCTAGTGTTTGGTTAGACAAATGATGATTGTTTCAGCGGTGTACCGTTGATTAGTTTTAAGTTTTAACAAAACCGAACAAAATTTCTTTAAGTGATAGCAACTCCTTATATTTATCTCAATGGTATTATAGTTAGTTTATGCTGTGTGGTCTCCAGTGTTAGTAGATCTTCGTGATCGTGTCCCACACGCTATACCATAGATAAAACAAGAAGAGTAGATAAGAAATATAATCACGTGACCCGAAGCAAAATGTTTCCTAAATATGGCGGAACTCCGGCCACGACAAATAATGTTGTAACTATTTGTAGATAGTACCCATATCGATATGATAGTTCGGGGAAAAGGTCTTTTCGTATTTTGTAGTATAAAATTTAATAAAAACCTTTTCGGTTGTACTGTTTGTATATCTGGCTGTATGACTGGCTTTAATATCAATAAATATAGGACATTAAGAAAAAGAAAAGTAAAAAACACTTTTCCGCCATTTTCCTTAAATAAAGCTGATAGTTTTTTTGTTTGTTTGTTTAAACGTCCTAAGTTTGAATACTTATTTTTGTATTGGATAGAGAAGTCATTGAGGAAGGTTATAGGCTATGTAACATCACACTATAATCCTTAGGGGTGGAGCACTGAACATAAACGCAAGAGAAACTACGGGGAACTGCTAGTCAAAGATGAACTCCGGAGAACGCTTTTAATGGCAGATGAACGATGACGAACTAAAAAAATAATTATTTCCTTTTTCTTAAATTACATTAATGCCTTTTTAATTTAAGACTAGTTATCGACATTTGATTAAAACAATACCATAATGAAAAAAGTTTATTGCACAACAGCACATACTGTTTAAATATTTATTACTTCTACTTACGATAGATAGATAAATAGATTTAGCTAGTAAAGTACAACTATGTATAAATTATGTAATAACAAAGTACCTACCAATAAATATTGTAAAATCCGTAACACCCCTTAGGCCTAGGTACTACAAAAAACAGCAGAAACAAGTTTTAAAAAATTTAAAATTACAACAATACGCATCAAATTACCGTGATAAATAAAAAAAAAAATAAGCTAAGAGAATTATGATTTCGATATTATTTGCATCTTACTAAAATAATATTAGTGAGGCCCGTCTCGAAACCATTATATAAAGTCTAAGCTAAAGTATGTATGTACCTGCAAGGAGGCACTAGAGCGGAACCTGATACCCGCGCTCGAGATCCGTGATCGAGAAATAGAGGCGCAACGGTTCCAGCCCCGCCAGGTCCTAATAACCGAGTGGAAACAACGACTAGAGCGACCGAACGCAGGGCACGCCACAATTGTGGCGGTAAGACCCATCATGGAGGATTGGCTGGAGAGGCGACATGGAAGCCTCTCCTACCGGTTGACACAGGTGCTCACCGGACACGGCTGCTTCGGTAAGTACCTGTGTCGCATAGGCCGAGAACCAACGTCTGCGTGCCACCACTGCGGAGGCTGTCGCGAGGATACTGCGCTCCACACTCTAGTGGAGTGCTCAGCGTGGACGCAACAGCGGTACAACCTCGTGACGGCTATTGGTGTGGGTAGCCTCTCGCTTGAGACCATGGTTCAGTCCATGGTCCAAAGTGAGAGTGCGTGGCGTTTTGCGAGGAGGTGATGTTGACAAAAGAGGCGGCGGAACGGGAACAGGAGAGGACAAGCACTCTCCCATCCCGCAGAAGACGCACCAGGCGTCGGAGAGCGCCGAATGATCTCCGTCCTCCATGAGCGCTGGCCTGGGGGTAGCGGGTTGGGCTGACCGTTACCCCAGCAGAAGCAGGCCTAAGACAGTGGCGCGGCGGGTTCCGCACGCGCCTCTCCCATCTGGAGAGGGGGTGGGGCCCCCCCTATCACACGGTGTGGTCGCCTGCTGAGCAGGAGGCCACAGTCTGCAGGGGTTCCCGGAAGCTTCCTTCCTAGGGTATCCTGGGTCCCCTGCAATAGACTCACTTGTGACGGAACACCGTGTGAACACAAGACTAGTATAACAGTGCAAGAACGGCACACTTTCCTGATTTTCAACATTTGTTTTTTGTAACTAAAACCAGTCGCTAGCTAACCAACGCATAGATAAAAGAAGAAGAGAAGATAAGAAATATAGGCACGTGACCTGAAGTCAAACGGTTCTCAAATATGGCGGAACTACGCCCACAACAAATAGTGTTGTACTGATAAAATAATAGTAAAACAATGGAAAATATTTTCCTCATTCAACATGTTTTACTTTTAAAATTGTATGTGTATGTAGGGACATTAAAATCACCCCTATCTTCCCCCAAGGGTCAGACAGACCCATAGTACCTGTAGTAAGTGTTCAAAACAGCTGTAGCACTCTAAGGTTTATATTGCTGTCGAGCGCATAATCACACACACATATTAATGTTGCATATTTTTTTATAAATTAAAAATGCTTGATGATTATATTTATTGGTTACCATTTCACAATATCTTTTTCTATTTTTAAGCGACGAAAAAAAGGAGGAGGTTCTCAATTCTTCTAAGTACGATACGGCTCAACTTCGATATTTTACGTGAAGCGACTGCCATCAGACCTCCACAACCCAAGTACTAAGCGATAACGAAGTTCTGTAGGTAACTACAGAAATTTCGTTATCGCTTAGTACTTGGGTTGTCGGACTTTTTAGAGCTACAACTACCAGTAACGAATGCCACAGATGTTCGTATGGCAATCGGAACCGACGGCTTAACGTGCTCTCGGAGACACGGAGGGGTCTCGGTGTGTTAAAAATGGTGACCCATCCTAGACTGACCTGATGAAGGATTAGAAATTAAGACATAATAATACTGTGATTTTAATCTAAATTTTATATTATTATGTACGCAGAAATGGAGAAGGCTCTACGTAGGTAATGAATCATTTTATTATTTGGCGTCGACTCAAAATTAGTTTATATAACATTTGATAGTTATTTATTTTATAACATTCGATAGTTATTTATTTTTTACTTTAAGTTCTTTTTCGTCGGTAATTTTTTTTTTGTAAAAAGTTTTTTATTAAATTAATATGCTTTATAATATATAATATATTTTATTTATAATATTTTTATATTATAATAAAACAAATATTTATCAACTTGCTTTATATAATTAACAACCCGCTACAATTGTTTACGCTTAAATGTTGAGACTATGGTGTCGATTCTATTGTACACTCGAGTAAACTAAAACCTGACTTAATTTCTTCATATGAAATCAACCTTGTCTTCTTCGTAACAAAGTCTATTTGGATCTATTTCTCAGCGCCACTAAATTTCACTAAAACCTGTCAATATATATTAACTTTATTTCCACGAAGCGAGAGACCCCATTTATTCAAATGCCGTATAATTGCCACGCAGCGATAGTCCCTAAATATTCAAATGCCCTATAAAAACTTGTTCAAAACGATTTAAGATGACGTTATTTTGATCGACACCTACGAAGACGCTTACTAAAACACAGAGCAAAAGAGAAGACATTCAACGGATAGCGGCTCTCCTTACGTGGTATTAAAGTTTATTTAAGCGTATCAGACTTTAGTCGACAAATAAATTGCTTATTTCGATAGCGACATATGTTACCTACTTGTTTAAATTTTAAATAAGACCTTGTTTCAAAATGTACAAGGTTTACATCTTATAAGAAGAACATTTAGTAAATTTTAATTTATTGTTAAGTTTGTTAAGCCCAAAACACGTCTGAGATGGTGCTTTGTGGACTTAACTGATAGTGAAGTAACAGAATTGGCACCTATAGCTTAAGTATTAATACAGAAAAAGAAGATTGAAACTAAATCTCAAATATTAATTAAGTAAAAAAGTTAGAAATTATATACATATCCATATGCATATCCTCTCTTCTTCTTTTATCAATTAATCAACGAGACAAAATGTAGATTACCCACTTTATTTCTTGTAGGATATTTTATATCTCACTCACTTATTTTATTTCTCAGTCTAATTTGTGATGGTGTATGGTTCTCTCTTCTTCGGTTACTGTAAGCTGTCCTTACATGTATACATTTATTTAGTTAGGGATGTAAATATATAAACATATTACATAGTTTTTCTACTCATGTTGTTGAACATAACATTGCAGCTCTGACTATAATAATCTTTTACCTTGCTCTAACTCAGATCCGCTCCTGTTCTTGTAATAATACTACCTATATATTTATTATAAAACAGAATTATTCAAAAATATTTTGACAATCACCACCTACACCCGTTTAATTTAGTGCTTTACTAAAAGAGTATCTGAATAAATGCTACTTTTTGTTCCCCCAATATTAATATAAAGGCTGAATTTTAGTATATATATATATATATATATATATATATGTATATATAAAACTACGAATAATATAAGTATTTGAGAGTAAAAAAAATGTTACTTAAATCACAGAATACATAATAGTACAGGTATAGAAGTCCCACTCCGCCAAATCATTTAAATAAATAACAACTCTTGCCCCGACAGAATAAAGTCTCAATTCAGATCGCACAGCGCTAATTATCTACAGTTATATTCACCTAAAAGTTGCCTCTCTATCATGATGTCTTTTTTTAATAATAATCTAAATATTTAATTATCAGTAGACGCAGCGCGTGGGTGAACATCCAACTGACATGCTGGCCAAGCGGAGCGTGGCAGCTCACTGAAGTTTTTGCACGATTAGTCGATCCCGCCGCGTACTTGTAGCTTTATACCTGAAGTGAGGAGTGGTCCGGGCCTGATATTTTGCATCTAATCTTTAGTTTACCACATACCAATGTGGTTGTAGAACAAACATTGGCAATACATGTATTTATAAAAACTATTAACAACATATACATATAATACACAAAACATACATAAATATTACAATTGGAATAGTCTTATGACCTAGACCTTAGAGACTACTTTAGACTGTTTCTTAATTACTTTATTAACTGTAACATGTCCTTCATCATAGTAAGGATTGAAGTATTCCCGTACTTTATTCCACCAAACAGCGATGTTTTTGTACTTCGCCGGGTCAAAGCCAGCCATTCCTGAAACATGCATCTTATTAGAATATTTTACTCTGTGAATTAGCTTGGCTGTGAAGAAGGATTTTTAGGATTAGGCATCACTGCTGGTAATTGTTAATTTTGAAGTTGGGCCAATATACATAAATGTATAAATTGTTACAATTAACCAAATTAAACAAAGTACCAACACACAGACAGCTCTGTCTGCTTACTACGCACATGTATACTCATGGCTGCGATATGGCGTCATGTTATAGGGAAATAGTGTCCTTAGAATCCTAGCCCAAATTAGTCCGAGAGCTGGTGAACACTTTAGGGTAGGTTCTTGAGGCGCTATGAAAAATTTTGTAATAGTCCTAGCAAAGCATAGTGCTGTTCACAAGCACTTATATACTTGATCATCTGGCAAGTGAAAAATTCCACCAAATTGATCTGGCTTTTGAGATTATTTGTTTTTAAGTACCTATATTACTCTCCCTAAATCTCAAAGTGCCTCAAGAATATTTTTGTATTAAAAAAAAACATTTTCCAAGTCTGGATAACATTTAGACCCGTCTAATTGATCTGGTTTTTTATTTTTCAGTTTCTTAAATATCTAACTTAAAGATATAAAAATTTGAAAATGCTTGAAGAACATTTTTTTAATAAAAAGAATCTTTGTATAAAAAACGTTTGTCCCTACCAAACCTTGAATTTTATAAAAGAGTTTTTTTTAACCCAAAGAAGGCTGCTACCCTTTACCTGGAACTCGATTTTATTATTCAGGGATCTTTCGAGGACTATTACAAACATTTTCATAGTGCCTCAAAAACCTACCTTAAATTGTCCACCAGCTCTCCTACTAAATCGATAACACGGAGAGTTGTAAACAATATTTTATAAAATTTCAACTTTTAACTCTGCCGTCAATATATAATATACCACACATGCGTATTTGTTTTCTACAGCATAAACACTCGACACAAAAATAGGCTTTATCTTCCTAAACGAAAGCCCATGTTATAATATGGCAATTAAAATATTTAACAAAGTTACCTGACAAAAAAAGTTAAAACTATACCTAACGCAAAAATGTTTTTACTCAATTAAAGAATATTTAGAGCCTACTCTAACATGACATATTCATAATTTCTTTTAAACTTCCTCTAAGATGGCGACCTGTTCGCCAGCTGATGCTCTTCAAACTGCTGAACAGATTTTCTTGAATTATATCTAAAAACATTCTCGATCAAGTCACCTTTCAAACAAAAAAAAACGCTCTCAAATCGGTTCATCCGTTTGGGAACTACAATGCCAGCTGCAAACAGACACACAGACACGTCAAACTTATAACACGATTCTTTTTGCGTCGGGGGTTAAAAAGGGTGTGAAAAAAGCATTGCTGTTGTTGACATCAGACATCAGGTTTATGGTTAAGTTTTATGTATATACCAAACTAAATATTGTAAATTTTTTGTCTTGAAGTGTCTTTCTGTTCGAGTTAATCTCCGAAACGGCTGAAACGATTTTCACAGAACTTTCACTTTCAAATAGCTGATGTTCTTTTCACAAGTGTGAAAGTGCTTAAAATATACAGTGTGTAAGTGACACCGTACCGAATCCTGAAATAGTGTATTCAGACTATCATCGGCTCAGTTTTCCTTTAACTTCCGTCGAGTTGGGGGTTGATATTTTTTATAGAAAGGTTATATTATTATAAGCACACACGCCAAGTTTCAATATGCGGAGACGCGTAGGATTCGAGAAAAAAAATATTAAAAATCAATTATTTTTGCAATAATTATGTCAAACCCTACCACAGATTATATAGAATTCTCGGCATTTAACGTTTCGTTTCACTTACGTTTAAGTTGTCATACGTCGGTAACATCGGTTTATTTTATATAAATTTACGTAAATAATTATATTTTGTACTCATTACAATGGTTTTCATGCACACATATATTTAACAGTTTATATATATTAAATTACAGCATTATTTTCATTACGAGCTATTAAAATGTGTTACCGTCTTGCCGGCTTGTGAAACGAAACGTAAAACTGACGGGATAACAAATGAAATAGGTTAGGTTCAACTTAGGTCAAATAACCGAATTGGTTGACCCCGACTCCACCTGGTAGAGTGTTTTTATAGAACTGGAGGCGCGTAGGGAGAGCAGCGTCCGCCCGCTGTAACAAATGGATGATGGATGCCTGCGATTTGTTACGCAAGGGCGTAGAGGTTGCTCGTCCCGCAGCGCCGGAGACGTTGCAGTCCGAAAATAGATACAGAAATCCCTCTGAATCAGTCCCGCTATTTTTTCCTGATGAAGGGGAAGGGGGTCCCTTCCCCTTTAAGGGGTCTCCCCTAGTTTTTTACACTTATTATTAATTTTAGTCCCTAAAATGCGGAAAATTTCCTCAGAATTAAAAATTTAAAAAAATCGAAAAAGGGGGGTTACTAACCCTAGTAGTCTTTGTAAACAAATTTTAATTGGTATACTATACTTACTGGGTTGTTCCAATTCGCATGCTGCTAATAAATCTGCCACTGTTGGTTTGTCGCCGGCCACAATAAAGTCTGTGCCACGGCCTAGCCACTTTGTATCCAACTCGGTTAGCGCATTCTCCATACGACTTTCATAACCAGCTACAGATCGTGCATCAGCTGACTTATTGAAAAGAATCGGATCCATGTACTGAAATATATAATCAAGTTACATTTAATCTTTTGGTTTACAGTTGAATGATAATTGCTGTAGAGCACTGAACAACATCATGCATATTACTTTTTATTTAATAGGGTATTTTTTATATAATAGGTATAACGTGGGGCATACTAAGAGTTTCTGGAACTATCCACTTAAATATAATAAACTAATTATGAAATTCGGATAACTTGTCTGGAAGTTTGTTCTGTATTAGGCATTGGAATGAGCCAAGTGCAAACAAAGCTTTGCACTCGATGAATACCGCATGATTTAACGGAAGACCAGAAACAACTGCGTGTCGACTGGTGCCGTAAAATGATAAAAATCATTAATAGAGGACAATCATTGGCTGTCTATAATATCGTGACAGGTGATTAAAGCTAGGTGTACTGCCATTTAGCAATTTCAATCTATGGTAAAACACCATAATTTAAATATAATTTCTCATCATGGCATACAAATGTTGATAAACAATAAGGTAAAAACACCTCCCTACCATCAAGTGGGATTTGACTCTCAACAAAATCTCATTACATTAGAATGTTGAAAATTATGTGATGGCACACACTGGACAGGTCATGTGACTTACACCCATATTCACAAACTATACTTTGGTAAGTGTGAAAGCAATGCTATGCTAATTGAGGAATTTCTCCCAGCGTTTGTTGTGGCCAGCCTTGTCATTTACAAACAATACTCAAGTTACCTTTTGCTAAGCTGTCTAGCTGTTAGGATCAGGGTACCACGGGAACCGGGTCCTTACGCTCAAGTATTGTTCAGATCAAATTTTTTCCAAAAATTTAATTACAAAAAAGGAGTTAACAAGTGAAATGAAATTTACTGAATATATGTTTAAAATATTGCAAACTTTTATTACTTATGTATGAAATGACTTCAAGCACATTTAATGACACTCATAACCATCTAAAATGTGTTGACACTTTTTTCCTGTGAAAAGAAAATGTCCAAACTTTTGCTCATTCTTTTGTCTCAATTCAGAACTGCAACAAATATTTAAAAACAATACTACCTTAATTGTTTGGGTATAAAAGTGTGTATTCATGAATTTACCTTAACCCTGAAATACATTGCGCAATGTAATCTGAGCCCCATGTGTTGCCACTCCAGAAACTCCTCAACTCGGGCCTGCAGTTTAGAATCTTTTGGATACAAAGACTCTGGTATTATGTTCTCTCTGGATAGATATTTTAGTATTGCCACACTAAAAAAATTACCATATTATTTATTAAATTTCCTATATCTATGGTCACATTTTATTTTCAACAGGTCAGATTCATACTTTTTAGTCAGAATAAAATATTTACTATTAATAATAGTGGGATTGAGTCTCTACATTCTTGTCACCACATAAATTAATATTTAACTAACACAGATGACACCCCACCTTTTTAAACTTTTACAAATAGTTGTTCTGAGTCTATACTCAGTCTTTGTAAATCACAAATACAGTTGCACTGTATTGAACTCACAGCCCTAGATAAAGTAGCAGTTATTAGGATGACCACAACATGTGCCATCCATGCAACTAAAGATTTATTACTGAAGGTACAAAGTAACTATGAATTGGCTTAATTTTAAATTCATCTCGTATCTTACAAATCAAATGAGAGGGCAATTAAACTTTTTAAAATAAAACCTAGATCTAATTTTACCTTTCAATTAGAATAAATCCATTATGATCAATCACAGGAACCCTTTGCATTCTATTTATGGCACTGAATTCTTCAGAATAATGCTCAGCTGAAAATAACATCAAATTGATTTTAAAAATTAATTTAAAGGGTATATTCTTTGCAAAAAGTACTCCATAGTCAAAGAGTTGTGTCTAACTTTATAGGCTGCTAAGAAGATAATAGGCTCAATTAATGCCTTTACTAACTGGAGCCTCTGGCTGAAACATACCAAAGATTTGCAGAGCTCCCTAAACAGGTAAGGTTCGTAGTATGTTTTCATTCTAGTACCATATACAAACTCCTTTTCTAGTACCATAATACGTACAAACCTATGGAAGCAACACTATGTAAGGAATTTCTCATAGCATTAATTGTGGCCGGCCTTGTCATTCTCAAACGATACTCAAGTTACCCTTTGCTTAGCAAACACACTGTGTAGAATATTGATCTGTCAGTGGTTCATTTCCATTGCTAACCATCCATTCCGTTGCTCTCTCCGGTATGTGTACTGGCAGATGTGTGTATAACATAAATAAAACATATAGTATGAGAGCTCATAACCAAAATATTTGCCTTATTGTTTTATGGCCAAAACCGTGATAAAATCTATAGACTTGGTTATTCTGATTTAAAAAATTCTATTATTTTCAGAGAATTTTCGCGTTACGTTTGACTTGACCGCATTTTCAAAAAGTAAAAAAAAATTACCAGACTGTTTCATTGTCTGATCGACATGGTCTTGGTCTTGGGCTCTCATACTAATATTCTGTGGTGATTTTTGTTTACCAGAAATAAATCCGTATAGTATGAACATTCTATAAGGATGCAGAGAGAGGAAATATTTATAGAAAAAGAGAAGAATAAGTTAGAATATGATATGGAAAGGATTTTTTCGATTGTAAACAATGAATTCATTTACAATTGAAAAAATAATTTTCATTAACTGTCACTTCCACTGACACTATGTGTTGCGTAAAATAGCTGTCGTGCTACTTTACCTGAGGGTTCCTTTTAATTAACGCATAGCTTTGTCCGTTATCCGTGATTGGAGCTATTGTCCATTATCGCTTTAGTGTTTTTAAGAATTGAAATTGCCGACTTCATGCATCCAAGCTAGGGCTGCCGTAGGTCCAGGTTTCCCTGGATTTGTCCTAGTTTAGAGGGCGTTCTGGGAGCGTCCGGAAGGAGTTTTCAAAAAGTGTCCGAGTAAAACGGTGTAGGGTGTCGGGAAAATATCTCAATTGTACCCATGTGTCTGGGTTTTTTAAGTTTTAATCCGGGCACACTGTGAGTAGCATTGTTTGTGAATATGGGTTTTAGTCTAGTAGGATAGCGATGACAGCGATTACCTGTATGCAAGAGTTTTTAAAACAAGAAAAAATAAAGCGCAGCCTAACATGGGCAAAACTTACCTTTCCTCAAATCTACATATTTAGATTCAAAATCATACTTTATGCTCTTCAATAAAATGTATAGAGCTCTAGAAGGTTGAGACATTAGATCATAATACAGTTTTAGAGACATCTTTCTATATTTGCAAAGATTACACTAATAGGATATACATATGATTGTAAAAAAACTTTGTTTGCACTTTTTTTTTTTTTTTTTATTTGGACTCTATCTCGCGTGTAGAGTGTTTGCACTTTGTTCCGCACTGTTTTCGGTTCAGTTGTTGAACTTGTTGAAATTAATTTGTCAAAACAAAGTACTGTACTGCCAAGTTTTGAGCTCCTTGTTTCCCTAGAACCCTTAAAACCTCCGAAGCGTCCGTCCCTATAGGAACATTGATTAATTTTTTTACATGGAAGAAAGCAAGCATTTTTTTTATTTTAATTCACAAGCACAGAAAATACTGATATTTTCTGTTTACAGTTAGGTACCTAACAACTTTTTCTCCGCGAAGAACTTACGTAAAAACCCTATATTGGCAACACTTTATACAGTATGAGTTGACCTTCAGTCGATATAATTCATATGGTCGGTTTACACCACCTAAAATAAGTTGTCTTTACTGGCAGCCCTGGTGCCCTGTGCCCTGGCTTTTCACACTAGGGCTGCCAGTAAAGACAACTTATTTTATACCGCTAAGACTCGGAAATTATACAAAATCATGTACTATTATACAAAATCAGTGTTGTACAAGTATAGAACGTCACTCTTTGGGGATTTTAGTAAAAGGTGTTTTAACTTTAACGTATAAGGATTTAACAGTTTATCACAGACATGATTTGTTAAGTATCTCTATGTGTATGTACGTACTTTTTACGCTATAACATCAGCAATGACATTGTATGCAATTATGCAATGCAATCTACTATACAAACAGGATACAAAAGATAACCGATATTATACCAATTTTGTATCCAATTTACAATCTGGCAGCCCTGTTTCACAGACTTGCAGGCATGGTCCGTAGGGTATTAGTGTTCTGTGGACATGGTAGTCAGTGCAAACATGGGAGACGATGTAGACGTAGATCTCGTGGGAGCTACTGCTTTGGGCTTGATCTATTTTTATTGAAAAAAAAAAACAGCCCGACATAATTATGGATGCGAAATTTTACTTAAAACTATTAGGTTTTACAATTAAAAAATCATTTATGGTGTAACAACACTTTTCAAGTAACTTTAAATTTGATTTTTTTATTTGACATGCTTTATAACTATTTTTACATCGAAGAGTGCTTTTACATAATTCGTTTCTTACTTTAGTGGGATCTCTTTGAATGAATTTACTATCCTCGCTAACTATGAATATAATTTTTTATTATTTCTAATAAACATGAACATAATTAACCATGATAAGCATTGGGGGCGGCTTCTTCATTAAATGTGTTTCGTAACTGTTTTAAGGCATACATAAATCTGTTTTATTTACTGCACATCATTGATATGCGATTAGTTACAATTCTCTAATCGTCAATCAATCAATACTAACTTTAATCCTAAGAATTGGCACTATTTTGTTTCATATTTTTTTGGGCCCTGATAAACAATATTTATTTTTACTAAAAGAATAGTTCAGAAACATCTTTCTGAAGTCTTCTTTTGCTTTCGATTCATGCATGATAAAGGTTCAGACCACTCCGATATATTTGGTGTCGTCAAAAATTAATTTCGATCGTTACGTCGTCTGTATGCCACGAAGATGAAAACTATACTAACGCGGCCGAGAGCGTGTGTGTGTGTGTGTAAACAGGCACACAAGTACATTCACCCTTTGAAGTGTGTCAAAAAACCGACAGTCGTCCCGATCGGCGCCAAGCGCGTGCACATTCACGCAAGCATGCACAAACACCCTGTTCACATGCTTCCGTCGTTGAATGTCGGTTTGAACGCGAGCGTGTGAACGCAGGCGTTAGTCGTCCCGATCGGCGGCAAGCGCGATCACATTCACGCAGGCATGCACAAACAGCCTGTTCACATGCTTGCGTCGTTGAATGTGCTCGTTGAATGTCGGTTTGAACGCCAGCGTGTAAACGCGCCATACCAATAGATATAGGAAGAAAATGAGATATGATGGTACGTTTACACGCATGCCGTGCAGCCTGGCAAGCAACATGGCACGCAGCTCGGCGGGCAGCCTGCCACGCAGCGTGCCACGCAAGCTTTTCACACCAGGGCTGCCAGTAAAGACAACTTATTTTATACCGCTAAGACTCGGAAATTATACAAAATCATGTACTATTATACAAAATCAGTGTTGTAGAACATTTGTATATATTTTCACTTGTTATAATTTAGTTGAAACGAGTCAGATAACAATCTGGAATTCTAGATAACATTACGAACCATTCTTAATTTTCAATCATAGATATGAAACATAATTCCGACAAAAAATATACACGAAATACAGAAAAAAACATAATATTTTAGATTTTCTTTATTTTACCTGTAACGTTACCTACCACGAAAACCACCACGATAGACACATTTCACTGATAAAATTGAAAATAAACTCCGGAGAACGCTTTCTATGGTTTACAAACTACTACGAACTATGCAATCCTAAAGTAGCGTACTGTCACAAAAGTGGCTTTGAGGCAGAGCTGGTATGACGTTAACGAAAAAAATGGCTAAAAAAACTTATACTTTTTTCATTAACTGACCTCTTCTTGCAAACGTAAATTATGATAAGTCTAAAAGAGACAAATATATGTTTGTTATTATAGGTTTATTTTTGGATGCTATCTGTATAACTAAAAAATCCGTTGTCTGTAAAGTCGGTTTACTGACGATAGTTGAACGTGACAACGACATAGGAACGCCTCAGAGCGAGGTAACGCCGCATGAGTCATGTTTTTTCGTGCGTGCAGCCGGCTCCATCGAATTATAAGACGTTGTCACGTCAAAATGACATAATATGGAAAAAAGGGCATATCCTTTCTTCTTCTTTTATCAAGGAAGTAATTATTGTGTCGATTGAAACTATTTGACAGTAGGAATAATTGATATTAGAAAACCATTGATGATATAATGAAATGGATGTAAACATCAAATCTAAAATATAAATGTACTATAAATATCAAAAGAAAGACATCGAACTTCGAAAGCATCGGTGTTTTGGGTGCATAATAAAATTAACTGTTTATTAATCATGTAATGTAAAAAATAATAAACAATCCCAGTATTTGTTGTTTTATGTAGCTTGCAAAAAAAGGTACTTAGATAATCTTCTTATTTGTTTAGATATCGCTCAACACACACATTTAATAACCACGTACTTTCTTCAACTTTAGCTAGGTTCATCATACGATTGGATATAAAAATAATGAATATCGCACTGCTATTACAAGAGTGTCTCAACTCAAAATGAAGCTTTTTTTCAGAAACGACAGAAAACTGATTACTCGCTTCTTGTTAAAGATTATAAAAAGTGAACACTGTATATAGATTATTGATAAAATTAAGGGATTTCTGTATTAATGAATTATTTAAGAGATTGCAGGTTATCAGGTTATTTCCAATTTTTTACTCAATACTCTATTGTCTTAACAAATTTCAGAAAAAATATGAATTATTTTAAGTGGTTTTGTTGAAAAAATTGGCTTATTACAATTTATTATAATTATTTTATATTTATTGACGCGTAGGGAATTGATATTTACGTATGAAAAATGAATTATCTCAAATTTACCCTATTTTGAGTTGATACAGTCTCGTAATAGCAGTGCGATATTATTTTAAATCAACTAGACTTTTTTGCTATGAGCTTAGCTCTGGTAATACAAAATATTACTTTTCTCACTACGAAATGTATAGTGATAGTGATCATTCTATACATCTTAATAAAATCAAAAGTAAGGGTTTTAAAGTGGAAACTAAGTTCTTATTTATTTAATAGATTTTCTGGCTTCGGATCATAAAGTATATCAAAATTTTAATGAATCGCTTATTAAAGAAATTTCGAATATCTAATGTTAAACTCACACAATCGATACATCGATGTTTTTGAGGTTTTCCAAATCAAAACATTGATGTTTTGCTGCCAAAAATCGATGTTTATTAAGCATCGATGAATATGAATTGCCTATATTTAACAGTTGTTGTATGGAAAACGATACTACAAGTAATACGAGTTTAATTTTAAACTAATAAACTATTGAAGTCATTTAATTGGCCTGAAGTGTCCCTATAAACGGGTACATCAGTTCAAGTACCTGGGGCATTAGGTTACCGAGAGCCATAATGACCAAGTTGATATAGAGAAGGAGTGGAGGGCATTGGCGATCAGGAGTAATATTGGCCCGCAGCTTGCACGGTGTAGTTCTCAAGTTAAACTCAATTTATTTAGAGCTTATTGTTAGTCGTTCTACACGTGCAGCCTGTGGTTTAATTATACTCGGAGATTGTGTAATGCTCTACGTGTCCAATATAACAATGGATTCAAGATACTGCTCCTCGTTGCCTGAATTTTGTAGTGCTTCTGATAGGTTTGCTGAAACAAAAATTTACGGGCTTCATGCCATCATACGCAAGAGGCTGACGTCAATGGTAAGCAGGGTGCGAGGCAGCATTAATAGCATCCTGAAGGTCAATGCCAAAAAGCATGATTCTAATATTCTAAAGGCATAATATATGTTCGTGCTCAAATTCAATAGTCTTTCCTTTCATGTAAACATTATAAATATGGACATTGTCTGAAATAAAGATTTATTATTATTATTATAGACACTGCAATATCTTCTTAGTTGATTCACACGAATACAAAAATTATTCAGTCAACGCTTTTTTTTTTACCACGAGAAAGAAAAAATTATAGTGTGGAAAGTAAATTTATGGCTTATTGTCTGATAAGAAAGTAATATTTATTTTTATACTCGATTCAGTCGGTTTGATCGATAAAAGGTACTACGAATAAGTTTCTGTTTAAAAGAGTTTGTTATTTAAGGGTTGGGGACAACCCTAACAAAGTATTTTTGGAGTGACGCTCGTCGCTCAGAACTGTACCGATTTGAAAAATATATTCTCAAAATCCAATTTATCATAATAAAACTAGACAATGGCGTCTTTAGATCTATTAACACCGCATTTATCTAAAATCAAAATAGCCGGGCCACATCAACTAGTGTACAAAGACGAATGTGTGTATTCATTTGACAATCCGGTGAGTTGCACTTTTTATTATAACCTGCAATTCGTATTTTTTTTATAAAATCTGATGTTTTTGTGATACTTTGCAACATTTATCATTGTAATACCTTGGGGTTTATCCAGCACCTAAAATCATAGGCTTAATTATTGAGGTTGTATCACTTTTATTTGATGTAAATAAGTATTATGTCAAATTTAGTGTTAAAGATTTAGTTAGTTTTCGCTTTTGCTAAAACCTCTTCATCTATACAGCTTAATAGCAAAATAAAACTCAAAGCCAAGTAATGCAATACAGAGTTGTAATATAACAACTTTAAACTGTTACATTGTATTAAAGTACTAGTAAAATAGAAATAACTTAGAAGTAGTTTCTAAAAGAAGGAACTGAATGCCTAATATTATATATTAAGTTCTTGTTTAGTATAAACAGTTAGAGATGGGCCAGGCCCTAATAGCACAATAGTTACTATAAGAATCCCGTTAGGAAAATGAAACTTGCTTATGTCCTAAACAGGCAGTATAGAGTTGTCTTTAAAATATTTTGTATTAACAAAGTTTTTAACAGCTTGATAAACATTTGCAATTACATTGAGAATTGAAGTTCTCATTCCATTCATGGTGTAAGAACACAGGGTTATAGAAAGAAATGTATCAAACATTACAGGAGTCCAAAATAGAATATTGTAAAGTAATTCTCGGTTTACAAATGTTTTCATGTTTTGATTTTTTACATCCATTATGTGAATTTTGGTTAATATTACAGAAGAAATAGTGATTGGCACAAAAAAGCTGACAATTGATACTCCAAACATGTACAAAAGCAAATTTTTGTTATCTAAAAAACATATCTTCATACACTCTTGTTCAGTACCATATTTTGGTTTGCGCAACAAGGGTGTGGTGGTCACAATTACGTCTGAATAATATGTATCATTTTGTAAATTAGCAAGAATGTTGTAAACATTTTCAACTATGTTGTCAACTCTTTTGTCACTAGTATTGTGTAAACCTCTCTCGTACATTGCTAGGAACTTCCAATTTTGTGTAAACTGAAGAGTATCATTTCCAATTGATAGTGATGAACAATTTTTTTTACTTACATCTAGTAATGCCATGCAAGACATACCAAAACTCTTCTGTTCACCCATTAAGGTAATTTGTTTTATATCCATTGAGTACATTGTTAAAGCCAATATAGCAGGCAAAATCCACTGTAAAGTGACAGCAATAAATGTAAAATACTTTTTCACAAACAAAAATAAATTCTTAATTTTGAATCCAGTGTCTACACTGAAATGGTCACTCAACTCTCGCACTTCATTTTCATCTTCATTTCTTTTCACATCTGCAATCATTCTATAATGCATATAATTATCAATGATCAAACTTAAGAAACTATTTACCAGTGACACAATAAGTGGTCCATAACTCATTAGAATTGATGTAAAATTGCAGTTCATATCTTCAGTTTTCATAATATTCACTGATCTCTCTTCTATGTCACTCATCTCAGAGCTTATCGGGTTCAGTTCATATACAGAGCGGATGATGAAAGCAATTCCAATACATGTTAAAAGTAAATTTTCTGATAACAACACTTCAGGGAAAAACACTTTACTCTTCTTCACGAGTCTTCTTAAGTTTAATAAACTTAATCCAAGTCCACACAGGATGAGAAAGCCTCCTAAATAGAAGTCTACTAAATTTAACATTTTTTTAAGTGACAATGGTAAATGGTACAATGTGTTATCCTGTCTGTATTGTATTTAGTTCTGGTTGACACCTGCCCCTATATTTTCTTGCAAAAGTGGTGATAACAATTTATCATATGTAAATTATGGGGGCACTTTTTAACAAGTAGTGTTATTTGCATTTCACTTTACTGTGTGCCTTGACTGATAATAGCACAAACTTTTTTTGCAGACAAAATACATGTTTTTAGTGTTTCTAAAAATCTGACAACTTTAGTACTAACTAAATGATTGTGTTTTGCATTTTACAGGAGTCAGATACAGGATTATACATATCCCTTGTATCATTTCTGGGTTTTGGACGCAATTATGTTGAGCAGTACTTCCAAAAAACCGGCAATGCTGTTTTTCTACACATCAAGAGAAATAAAGAACCTGTTAGTTACCATATTTTTTTTTTCAAATAATCAAAATAATTATGAAGCAAACTTACTTGTTTATCTTCTTTCTTTTTAGAGTTATAAAAATGCTTAAACAGTGAGTATCATCAAGGGATATGAATTTTTATTTTATGATACATTTCACTGTTTATGTGATTTTTAAAACCCTTTCGGGTACTGTATTACAAAAATTAGTGATGTGCCGGATCGTAAAAAATGTGTATCCGCGGATACGGATTATTAGTGTCTAGATCCCCGAATATGGATATCAAGTTTTTTCTCATTTAATGCCGATATGTGTGACTTTGACACGATAGTTGACCTTGAGGACTGTAACACGACATGTTTGAACTTGCACTAGTTTTTTTTATAGATATTTTAATACACCCACTTATCACAAACATTAATTAAGGTTTGATCTCGTCATAAAATTAGTCACATAGTACCTACCATATAACTGACAATCTTAGATTAAATATACCATAGATACAAAAATCAAGTCAAATAGTGGCTCACGATAGTAATAATAAACCAGACCATATAATGAATGGTTCTGTGAATTATGTTGTAATAGGTTGATACAAAAACTGAAATGTATGTCTAGTTTATTAGTTACCACAACGGAGCGTATTAGACTCGTAGTACGTATTACACACACACACACACACGCTCGTGAGAGTTAAAAGAACAGGTACCTATGAAGTTACAAATAAAAAGAAACTACAGTTTTAAATTGTCGTTTGGTACGAAAGTACGATATTTCATGCCTTTTCTGCAATTCTAAAGCATAGTTTTAGCAATTTTTTACTACACCTGAAACGTGACACCGATAGCGCGGGCGCGAAGCGTCTGGTAGCGCAACTGTGCTTACAATTGTATTTAAGCACAGTTTAGTTGGTGCCATTTTTTGAGCGCGGATCAAACGTCTATGGCTTATTTGATCAAAGCTGACAATAATATTAGTAAAACACTACATCAGATAATTAATTTCATTTTAACAAAATAAATTTAGAATTTCATAAACGTAATACAATATAATAACTTAAAAGATCCGTTTAGATCCTAGCCTAAAAGTGACGGATACGGATTTTTTTTCTCTCTCGGATATCTGCGGATACGGATATCCGGCACATCACTTATAATAACATACATTACGTATTTTTTCATTCCTTATTCCACCAGGTGCCAGAACCTGAAAAGACCGGCGATGGTCCGGAGAAAAAGATAACACGCCTCGCGATCGGCGTGGAGGGAGGATTCGATCCGACATGTGGCAAGCCTAAGTTCATCTACACAGACAACTACAGTATTGTGGTACTGCCGGGATTCCACACATACCCCTGGCCTAATCCTAATCTACCTGAAGGTGTAAGTTGAAATTGGCATTTTGTTATCAATGCAATAATTCTAAGCCTTAGTAGTTTTATGTACCAGAAATTATATCTGTATTAATTGAAATTTTTGTCTGGAACCAATGATTCTTAGCCTTAGGAAAAGATTCTTTAACCGTTTCACACTATAACTGTCATAATTATTGAAAAATAAAGTAATCAACATTTTCTTGTTGATGAGTAGAATAGCATTAGTCTTCCAACTCACCTGATGGAAATGATGATGAAGACCAAGATGGTATACGCCTTTCCTAGAGAAGTCTATTCACTCTACTTTTGAAATTTCCACGATTATAATTGTCTGGAAAAATAGACGCAGGCAGTTCATTCCAGACTTTGGCGACTCGAACATAATAACCATAACTGTTTCTTTTTATCGCAGAATTATAGGTTTTAAAATAAAATAAATATTACACCACCATCCAACTTAATGTTACGTCATATGCCATACTAGTAAGAAAGCAAGCAATGTCTAGTGTGATGTGTAATATAATTTACAGGTGAACAAATCTGTTCAAAGCGTCATAGATGCTGAATCTCCATTTAAAATCGCGGAAATGGCAGCAATGGCCGGCACTTGGGATGGAGAGAAACGCGAGGTTTCAGTGTAAGCAATTGTATAATTGTTTTAAACTTAAAAAACAAAACAAAATTATTTGAATGCCTTAGGTAATAGCATTTTTTTTGAGAGAAATGGAATAGCAATATTAAGTCTGCTATTTTAAATGAAAGAATAATTAAATACATAAATAAATTAACAGTTATTAGAGATATATATATATATATATATGCGCTTTCATATATATCTATATACAGGGGTGAGGGGTTATCAGAGCATTTATTAGATAAAAGTGAAGTAGAAAAAGTTATGTATAGCCTGACCAGGAAAATAAAAAACCTGGCGTAGGGACACCTCAATTGTGTTTTTTATTACAACAGTAAGTATAGTCATAACCATGTGAATCGGCAAACGTTTAGCCAATTCACGTGGTTACTATAGCAGCCATGATGTCACAGACAGACACATAAACATGTTAAACTTATAACACCCCCACACAAACCCAAAAATAGACCATGTTAATTACGTACAAAACTTACGCTTGCCATTAAAATAAATTAGTTTCATTAGTTTTCCGCAACATGACGAGGTTTTTTTTTATTTTTCTGGTCAGGCTATAGTTTTAAAGTTAATTCTCAATACTGATTAAAAACAGAAGGTAATTTTTACTATGATTTCTTTGGGGGCTAAAAATGGTACTTAAAATAGGCAGGTTTATAAAACTGGTAATTACTTCCATTCAAAATATGACGACAATTTTCCAGGCATGCAGTCAGCTTGAAACAGCTAGACAACGGAGTCAAAATTCCTCCATCGGGCTGGAAATGTTCGAAATGTGACCTCACCAACAATCTATGGCTGAACCTGACAGATGGATCGATACTTTGCGGGAGACGGTTCTTTGATGGCTCTGGTGGAAACGACCATGCTGTTAGTATTTTTACCCATTACCTAACTCATCATTGTTTATATTTGAGTGAAATGGATACATTTTATAGCCTATAGTATATATAGCCTTCCTAGGTAAACGGGCTATTCAACACTTAAAGGTTTGTTCAATTCAAACCAGTAGTTCCCGAGATTAGCTCCTTCAACCAAAGAAACAAACAAACTCTTCAGCTTTATAATATTAGTATACATTTATAATAATTTAGACAGTCAAAAACATAGTTTGTTGTTTGGCGTCAGGTTTCTGTAAAGATGAAGTACTTCCATGGGTGGCACAAATGAACTCCGATCGTGGTTTATGTTATGTTTTGTAAATAAAGACTCAATGTATTCTTTACAGGTTGAACATTATCGTCAAACTGGATATCCTCTAGCAGTCAAGTTGGGCACCATTACAGCAGATGGAAAGGGTGATGTGTTCTCCTATGCAGAAGATGACATGGTTGAGGACCCCTATCTTGCGGATCATCTCAAACATTTTGGCATCAATGTTCAGCAGTTGCAAAAGGTAAGGTAAAGGTACATGTGATATTTAATATTAAATGATATATGTCACCATATTCCAATCACTCTTATGATAAAACCTTTTTCTTACAAACCTGTTTCAATGTCCAATGAAACAGGATTGTAAGAAAAAACTTCTGGTAGTGCTTGATAGTTTGTGTTAAAGGGCTTGGACTTACCAGCAAAAGCCCTGACCTGCTCAAGCTATTAGTTATATTCCCCAATACCTCCATATTCCCTCTCCTTTCTAAACCCCCCCTCCCTTCCCTTTCGTTTTTTGGATCTCCTGTCCTTGTCACAGGTGGTCACATTTGTCTGTTTTTTAAATTCTGTTCCAAAAAGAACAAACAACAAATATTGCCATTATATCAAACATTTAAATACGCTGTCTTCGTACTTTACAGACAGAGAAATCCATGCTGGAACTGGAATTGGAGCTCAACCAGCGCAGCGGTGAATGGAACACCCTACAGGAGTCTGGCACCGAACTGAGACCATTGAGTGGACCGGCTCTCACTGGCCTCAATAACCTCGGGAATACCTGCTATATCAACAGTGTTGTACAGGTATTTAATTCATTATGTTCTTGCTCTTACGTGGCTTTTGCACCTGCACACATGCACACACGCACACCTGCACACCTGCACACCTGCACACACACACGCCTACAAAACGAAGTCATTATATTATTATAAAAATTAAAAAATATTTTATTTACATGACAGGTAATGTTCCGCATGCCAGATTTCGTGCGCCGGTTTGTGGACGGTGCGCCAGAAATTTTTGCGACTTTCCCAGAAGATCCTGTCAATGATTTCAATGTACAAACGTAAGTATGTACAGAATGTTTACAGTATGTAGCGTGTAAGTATCTAGAATTACTTGGTCAATATGATACTGAGACTGTGAGTAATAACAATACAAACTATTATATTGTATACTGTATTTGTTTTTGAAATTTAGGTTTCAACGAAATATATAAGCATGACAATATATAAATAAATAAATGACCCTGCACACTATGCATAGACTACCTAGAGCAATGCTGTCAATAATTTTGTTTGTTTGTTTGTTTTACAGAGCAAAGTTAGGTGTTGGTCTCCTCTCAGGTCGCTACTCATTCCCGAGCTCAGAAGGTTCCCAGGCTGGAGTTTCACCTCATATGTATCGCAATCTAGTCGGGAAAGATCATCCTGAATTTATGAGCAAACGTCAACAGGACGCACATGAGTTCTACTTACATTTATTATCGCTCCTGCAGGTAAGTACAACAGTTACTGAAAACCAAAATAACTTTAACACAAACTTAAAGAAAATCATACTAGAGCAGTTCCAGGACGCAATTGAATGAGCTAGAGCTCACATAAACTACTCAAATAAACTTGATTTAACAGATAATTTCTCATAATATTACATATGGTTGGATGTGAGCGCATAAGACTAATTTTATGACCTATAAGATAGTTTCATCCTGGTCAGTCTCACTCCGCACTTTAGTTATAAAGTTCGAGTAGTAGCACAGAATATATAATAGTACTAGTACAGAAGGACCTCTTCGCAATACCATTTAAATAAACAGCGACTCTTGCTTCGACACAATAAGGTGCAATTCAGATCGCACACCGCTAATTCCAAATGGGATATATTAACCTAAAACTTGCCTCTCTTTCTATTGCATAACTCTTATCTGTTCTGATGCCGTTAAGGTTGTCTTCTGTAAGAAGAATTAATCTAAATATTTAATAACCAGTTATGTGCCTATTACTTTACTTCTGTAAACAAATGCAGTTTTAAATAAACCTAGGCTAGGTATTTACTTAAAACTATTTTATTTCACAACCTCTGCATAGATACTTTAATCTCTAAGAAGATAGGCCATACGTTAGTGTGTACCATGGAATGAAACTCCTTTAGGTGTTTAGCTAGGTAGGTATATGCAAATCAAATCGCGGCACCCTACTCCTTATAACACCAGCTATTTGCCAGTGAAAGTCCCATGGAAATCGGTCCACCCGTTGCGGAGATTAGCCGAACAAACAGACAGACAGACAAAATTGTTGTAGTCCTAAACTTATCAAAGCTAAACTTGACTAAGTTACTCCTTATAACACCAGCTATCTGTCAGTGAAAGTCCCGTGGAAATCGGTCCACCCGTTCCGTTGATTAGCCGGAACAAACAGACAGACAGACAAAACGTGAAAATACGTGAAAAAATTTTTTTTTTGGTATAAGTACCATATAAACATTCAGATGCATTTAGTAAAAAAACTGTCATTATGACATTACAAACGGCCACTTCTAATTTATTTATTTACTAGCAGTTCCCGCGCGGCTTCGCTCGCGTGTACATATTTATATATTTTGCGTGGAACCCTCATTCTTTTTCCAAAATCAAAGTACCATAAATTACTGCTTTTAACATCAGCTATCTGCCAGTGAAAGTTCCGTGGAAATCGGTCCAGCTGTTCCGGGGATTAGCCAAAACAAACAGACAGACAGATAGACAAAAATTGTAAAACATATTGTTTTGGTATATGTACCGTATATACATCCAAATGCACTTAGTAAAAAGCGGTTATTTAAATATTACAAACAGACACTCCAATTTTATTTATTTCTATAGAGTATAGATGTATAGATAGAAGATGTGTATCAGTTGTTGTGGTTCTAATAAATAAATATACTTATCATAGCTAAACTTGACCTTGTAAATATCTAACTATACTGATTATAATTAATAATATAATCTAACTACGTAAATACGGGAAACGTAATTCGTAAACGACGAACGGACGAAGCGACGTAGCGCGTGAGTGAGTATCGAAGTAACGTGCTACCCGGCCGGCGCGTGGCAGCCCACTGAATTTTGTCCGACTCGTCGCCGCTGCTAGGTACCTGCAGCTTCATACCTACTGACCGGAGTAGGCCTAGCCTGGTAGTAGTTAGTACGCGGCGAGCTCGACTAGTCGTGCCAAAACTATCGAGTTAATTAGCACCTTTCTAGGTTTATTTGTTCACAACACTAGAGTAATAGGCAAATATCTTACCGAACTTAATATTAATTCATTCTTAAAAAAAGACGACCCTAACGTCTCGGCGTCGCACAATGTGTTAAGAACCCCATTTTTGTTGCATGCAGTTTTATTCAAAAAGTCGGATCATTTCATAATTTCAAATGGAAGAGAGCGCTTTAATATTTCTAGTAGTTTTTTTCACTTTGAGCGCCTGACGAAAAAAGAATAATATTTTTTATAAAAAAAAGTACACGTTCTAAGCTTTTCTTCCTCAACTTTTTCGTTTTAATTTTTTTTTTTCAGACGAAGCGTATTAGGTACAGATTTTGTACGGAACTATTACTTACACCATCCTCCATAAGCACTTCTACTTCCGTTTTATCCTACAAGTTATTAATGATTTTATTATTTAGATTAGGGTTTTAAAATGTGTGTAGGGTTACCTCTTCGTAAAATAAAAATGGTTCGTAAATTTAGTACCTACTTAACGCTTATATTTCTTTTCCAAGGTTTTAGTATACAAAAATTCTACATGTGTTTAATTTTTATATAAAGATTAATAAACTTCTTCCCTTATCTAAAATCTTGATTATTAAACTGTATGGTGGCACATGTTTAAATCTTAGAAAAATGTTTTATTAATAAATAATTTAAGAGAAACAAGGGCAAACAAATAATGCTGCTGGGTTTTTCTTTCTCTTATTTTATCTACATTCTTATACCTACTGTACATAAACAACCATTCAAATTGCACTGTGAATTTTACAGTATTTAAAGGATATATCAATACGATCTCGAGTTACGTTTTTGTACTTTAAAAATAATAGCGTGTGCGCGCGATGTCAACTGTCGGCAACCCACTGCGCGTGACTGCGCGTCCGGCGGACCAGCGGCCGGCCGGTAAGTATTCAGCGCACGCACGCAAGTACATCGAGTGCAATAGGCCTGCCTGTACTACTTGTACTCTAGCATAAAATATGTATGAAATATTAGAATATCGTTGTAATCTGTTCTATTATAATAGTAGTAACATATTGCTAACTGTTAGCAAGATCTATTGTAATGTAACTTACAAGTATTTTTTGTTAAACCCTCGAACTAACTTAAGTTATTCTACTTCAGCGGCACAGTCGTCAAAGCTGGAACCCGGCGGACTGCCTGCGCTTCAGCGTGGAGGACCGTGTGCAGTGCAGCGAGTCGCTGGGCGTGCGCTACACGACGCGGCCCGAGCAGCACCTGCCGCTGCCCGTGCCGCTGCACGCCGCCACCAACCAGGAGCGCCTGCGCCAGTACGAGGAGCGGCGCCGCGCCGCCGAGGCGTCGGGGCAGCGACTGTAAGTGAACCTACCTATTCACCACCTGCCGCTGCACGCCGCCACCAACCAGGAGCGCCTGCGCCAGTACGAGGAGCGGCGCCGCGCCGCCGAGGCGTCGGGGTAGCGACTGTAAGTCAACTTGTCGAGTACAGGAAGTCATGAGGGTTACGATTACCTAAATTGAGACGCACGCCATCAAATGAAATCCATTTATTTCAATTAAACCAATAATAAGTATTTTTAAATTGTGAGGAGTAGGAGTCAGTCAGACTAAGTCAATCGTGAAGCTAGTTGCCTCTTACAATATGTAGATCCTATGATCCCATCTTTTGAGTATAAACGGAACTAATAGTCTATATTTTATTGAATATCCCGCGATGTTTTAAAAAATTCCATAGTGATTTCGAGTTTTCGGGAAATGTTACGAACTCTCTAGGAAATAACGTTCGGAGTACAAAGGGGCAGTTGCATTGCAGTATTAGTTGAGTTCTAGTTGAGTGAACAATTGCGAAGTACAAGTGAGAATAGTGAAAATTGTATCTGAGACTTGTAATCATTGTGTTATTTGTGAATTATTAAAATAAATTGTGAACTTGGCGTATAATTCCAGGCGTCTCTGCACAATTATTGGTAGGCTTAGATAGATAACAATAATAATAACCCCCCCGGGGGGCCACCTTGACGTGGTGGGGGGGTATACGGGAAGGCATGAACTTAATATACGGTCATCAAGAACTCAACCATACCCTGTGCCATAATAAAACAGGAGATACAAACATTATAATTATGAATAACCAATAACATCTTGGCTTAACCCCTCCTAACTAACGGTCCCAAAACCCTGAAGAATAAGAAATATGGTTATAACAAGAAGTAGTACGAAACGGCCCCAAGTGCCCGGCGGACCCAGTACCAGTCATGGTTGCGACGAGAGCCAGCCTGAGCCTGAGTCCAGGGGTGCGAAGAATCTCCGGGTGGGAAGAACTCGTCAAACGACCCCAGCAATTCATACGGACTCTGATATGCTAAGCGATATTCCAACAACTCCATCGCCATTTCATTCATTCGAATCACCTTCTTCATCCCCATTATCATATCAGTCATCAACGCTATCAAACACCGAATCCGCTTTTTCTGAGGATGTTGTGCAGGAGGCAAATGCCACTACGTCTGCATCCGCCTCAGGAACAAACCGTGCACGCAAACGATGGTCAAAAGAAATTAACGAATTCATCTGGCGCACGTATCTTATAGTTACAAAATTAAACACTAGCAAAGTTTACCTTAATCACCTACACCACGAATTCACACAAAAATACCCACAAATGCAGGCATCTAAACAAAGACTTGGAGACCAATGTCGAGCTATAGTTAGGAATAACCTTCTCCCACAACAGACATTAGACAGTATAAGAGATGATGTTATCATGTACCTACAACAAACACAGAATACCCAATCACACACACAGACACACAGTACTAATGTACAAACGCAGAGAAGAAGATGGACACCTGAATATAACGAGTCAATTATAAAAAACTACTACAAAATCACACAATTAGGACAAAATTGCACAGCCTACCGTAAACCCCTTTACCAAGCAGTTATCACAGAATTCCCTGAATTGTCTGCAGTTAGCGAACAAAGGATATCAGATCAGCTCAGAGTAATTTTAAAAAATAAAATGATTAACGACCAGCGACATAAAGAAATTCGTACCGAGGTGGCAGATACTCTCAATCTACAAAATGTTGATCAAGAAGACAGCTCCTCTTTGGCACAAACACAATATACAACATCAACAGCTCAATTAGAAAAAGAAGAAGAGGACCCACAGATAGATTCACTTACCCAACCACTTCTAACTCAAAATCAAGGATCAATATTAAATGCCCAATCCCTTCAACCATTCCAGAGAAGAGAGTACCATGAACCAAATAAAATCGAAGAACAATTCAAAATTGCAATAGTTAAATTCCAAAATACTAATCCTACCACTCGACCCTACATACCAAAACAAAAAGCATCTAAAAAACTAACAAAAATCGTGCACTATATCAACACCGCAATACTACCACGCCATATTTTAACCGAACAAGATTTTTTAATTACACAAACCATTATTTACTGCGCTGCCTACACGGCAGCCACCTGTAATGGAACTAAAATAAAAGACAATTTTTCTTCTCCCACTCAAAAACAAACAAAAATCCCTCCTTGGCAGAAAAGACTGGAAAGAAAGATACAAGATTTGAGGAAAGACATTGGAAGGCTGACAGAATATGCTAGAGGAAACGGCAGCGAAAGAGTGAGACGATTAGTTGAAAAAATAAAACATAAACACCAAACACACTCACAACATGAAGAACCTAATTTAAGCAATGAGCATTTTCTTGACACTCTCAAACAAAAACTGAATGCGGCTTCAAGCAGATTAAAAAGATACCTTTCCTGTACATTGAGAAAAACACAAAACAACCAATTTATTAATAACGAAAAACATTTTTATAGAAACTTAACTTTAAACACACAACAACACACCCACAGAAACATGCAAGATCCAGTATCGACCCCTGTCAGTGAACTACATAACTTCTGGTCCAATATTTGGTCAAAGCCTGTACTCCATAATTCAGAAGCTGAATGGCTTCAGACAGACACCTATGCAACTAATCAAACAGACTCTATTACTAATATGAATTTTGAACAAATACCTATAGAAATATTCGTAAACGTACTGAAAAAACTTCACAATTGGAAAGCACCTGGCAGTGATCGTATACACAACTACTGGTATAAGAAATTCACATCTACTCACCCTTTCTTACATAATTTTATCAACAACTTCATTCAAACACCAGACGCAATGCCACATTATATTACTGAAGGACTCACCTATATGATCCCCAAAGACACAGATTACCAGAATCCAGCCAAATATCGCCCTATTACATGTTTACAAACTATTTACAAAATACTTACAGCATGCATAGCGGAACTTATTCACCACCATATCAGCGAAAATAACATACTTGCAGAAGAACAGAAAGGATGTCGAAAAAGTAGTCAAGGCTGCAAAGAACAGTTAGTAATAGATTTAGTAGCAATGAAACTAGCTATTTCGACAAAGAAAAACATCAGCACCATGTACATAGACTATAAAAAAGCATTCGATTCCGTCCCACACAGCTGGCTTCTTTATGTACTCCAACTCTATAAAATTCATCCCAAATTAATTAATTTCCTTGAAAACTCAATGCAACACTGGACCACGACACTAAACATCACAGGACACTCTAGCACAGAAACATCTAAAATCCCGGTACGCCGAGGAATATTTCAAGGTGATGCACTCAGCCCGCTATGGTTTTGCCTAGCTCTCAATCCCCTTTCCAACATATTGAACAAATCCAATTTAGGTTACACTATCAAGACACCACACAAACAAATAAATCTTACACATCTAATGTATATGGACGATATAAAATTATATGGAAATAGTACACAGTCATTGCATCGTCTAGCAGATATCACACAAACTTTTTCAAACGATATACACATGGAGTTCGGGATTGATAAGTGTAAAACATTTTCTGTTACAAATGGCAAAATTACCTCAAACATCTACACATTACAGTCAGGAGAAACAATTGAACCTCTAGAACCTCACACTTCATACAAATATTTAGGATTTCAACAAGCCAGACAAATTAATCAGAAGGCAACGAAAGATACCCTTACACGAAAATTCAAACACAGACTTAATGCTTTATTCCGTTCTCAACTAAATTCTCGCAATTTAATTAAAGCGATCAATAGCTACGCAATTCCCTTATTAACGTATTCCTTCGGCATAATAAACTGGCCAAAAAGTGAACTTACAAACCTACAGCGCACCATAAATACAACATTAACAGCTCACAGAAAACACCACCCTAGATCCTGCGTGCAAAGGATGACCCTTCCGAGAGAAGAAGGCGGACGAGGCATAATAGATGTCAGCAATCTACATAACAAACAAATCACATCACTCAGACAGTACTTCCACCAACGATCACAACTCTCTATACTCCACGAGATTATAACACTTGCAGATAGACGCTTCACCCCACTTAATTTAATAGATCAAAACCCGCAATGCAACGAACATATAATTGAGTTTAAAGAAAAGATTGCCCAATGGCAGCAGAAATCCTTGCACGGAAGACATCGAAAGGATCTGCAGCTATCATATGTTGACAAAGCAGCGTCGAACGCATGGCTGGGGCGTGGAGACCTATTTCCTGAGACAGAAGCATTTATGATTGCAATCCAAGATCGAGTCATTGATACCCGAAATTATCAGAAATATATAAGACACGCACCGAATCTCCCCTCAGATGCATGCAGACGCTGCCATACCTGCCCCGAAACTATACAACATATAACTTCTGCTTGCAAATCTCTGGTACAAACTGATTACAAACATCGACATGACCAAGTAGCTGCTATAATACACCAACATCTTGCTCAAAAATACAATTTTATAGAAAAAAAGAGACCCTATTACAAATACAATCCGGAAACAATACTAGAAAACCAAAGTCACAAAATTTACTGGGACCGAACTATAATAACTGATAAAACCATTCACTACAATAGACCAGACATTACACTTCACGACAAATTAAACAAAACTGTATATCTCATCGATGTAGCAGTACCGAACTCCCATAACGTCCAATCCACTATAGCTGAGAAACTCACCAAGTATCAAGATCTAGCAATAGAGTTGAAACGGCAGTGGCGAGCAGAAACTATCCATATAGTTCCAATAGTCATTTCTTCAATCGGGATCATACCCAAAAGTCTTCAACGCAGCCTGGACATCTTGGAAATACCGCAACACACACTTCACATAATTCAGAAAGCAGTTTTACTAAATACCTGCCGACTTACTCGTAAATTTCTCACCACATCATCAATTTCTTCCACATACACCATCACTTAAATCCTAATTGCACTTGGCTATGGCCCGTGTAATAAGACTATCATTGCCCCTTTTATCAAGGGAGATAAACAAAATAACAAAAATAATAATAATAATAATAATTTATTCGCATTTAGTACAACAACATTTTCGTTATATTAGATTACAATAATTAGAATAATGTACATGATATGGTTGCACAATTGGATGCATATCTTAGAAAATATATGTAACTATCTCCTATACTAAGCAGAGCTTGTATGATAGGAGTTAGTTGGTAGTATATTATGCACACTGACGTTATTGCGTAAATCTTTCGGTCGCCGAGCGCGAGATGCCCTGATGAAGTTTAGGGATGGTTAGAGAGGGACAAATGAATAGGTATTTAGCAGCGTTCACAACATTTGAATTTTATTAAAAGTAAAAACAAAACTTGGGTATATTGTCATAACCATCACACTTGTTACTCGTATTTCTTCTAAAAACAAACGGCAGAATCCACAAATAAATACCTGGTCACTTTGCGCAGGCGACATTTAAACCTAGAAAAAAATTAAATCAAAAAATGTTTACATTTTTACAGAGATCCATCCCAACTAGTCCGGCCGCATATACCGTTCCAAGCGTGTCTAGAGAGCTTCATGAAAGAGGAATCCGTCGAAATGTTCTACAGCAGTGCCGTCAATAAGAAGGTCACAGCTCACAAGTGTGTAACATGTTTAATGTTCATATTTAATGTTCATTTAATGTTCATTTTCTACCATTGTGCAAAATATTGTATTCTAGAAAAGTCTCTTTTTAATAAACTCATTCATAATTTATAGTGGTTTTTGCATTACATAAGTGTTTATGATGCGAAAAACACTTTGAATTTTGACCGAACAATATGTATCTGAACATATTACTCTCGTCTACTACTAAAGGCACTCCATGATATGCTATAGACCATATTTTGATAAAAGCTATTAAGTACTAAATATAATTCGTCAATGAAAAACTTACTGGACCAAACCTTATATTGCAATACATTGCAATGCTTCACAGAATCACTCGCTTGGCAACGTTCCCTGACTACTTACTGATACAGCTCAAAAAGTTCACTATCAAAGAAGATTGGACTCCTGCTAAGCTAGATGTTGCTGTCGACATGCCCTGGGAGGTCAGTTTTAGTTACTAATGCTACCTACTATATGCTACTACAGCTGATTATATATGCAGGATATTTTTTATTTAAAATAATTTAAAAGGCAAGTCTATTAGAAGATACATCCATCAGACAGCCAATGATTCGAACTCATCACTCAATCGGGTTTTGGATGGATTTCGGATGCTTATGCTCAAAATAAATTATTTCGCCAATTCTGGCAATAATAACTTAAAAATAGTGTGTAAAAATTGTCGTCTAGTTTAACTTTAAAGTTTTTAACTTACATTATAGTTATTATTGACCGAGATACTTGGTGGTGGAGTGAAGGTACAGAAAGCTTTGAAAGAAAAGAAGAATGTAAAGTCGGTCGCTGGAAACACCGAACAATTCAATGTCTATGTAGGCTCACGCCAGGGAACTGCTCTTATGCCATACCTCTTCCTATTATGGATGTTCTGACATCGGACATACAGGAATAGGCACCTTGGTGCATGCTGATTGCAGACGACATTGTGCTGGTCGGTGAAGACGGCTTCGAGGTTCAACGCAGACTGGAAAAATGGCAACAAAGAGTGAAAAATGTTGGCTTGAAAATTAGCAGAACCAAAACCGAATACATGTTGTGTGATTTCGGCGGTCTTTCTGGTCCTGATTTATCATAGTATGGACATTTGATGCGGAGGGATGAGCAAAATGTAGTGAAGAGAGTTTTATGTACGGAAATTATATAGAGTAATAGATACAAGACGACCAAAGAAAAGATGGATGGACTGCGTGAAAGAGGATACCGCTAGAAAGGGATTATGCAGTGAACTCATGAATGATAGAGAAGAATGGAAGAAGAAAATACATTACCTACGTCGACCCTAAATAAATTTGGGAAAAGGGCAAGAAGAAGCATAACGAATAATTTTAATCATTTTCTGAAAATTGTTTGATCCCCTATTGCGGCTTATATAAAAAACAAAATATTTTTGAACACTGCAGAAAGCTAGCATTTATATATAACCACATTGGACTTTATTAACCATTTTACAAATTGTATGTATAGGTAGATCTGAGCTGCCTGCGCGGTCGCGGGCCGCAGCCCGACGAGGCGCTGCTGCCCGAGGCGGCGCCCGAGGCGCCCGCGCCCGTCTACAACCAAGCGCTACTCTCACAACTCGTGAGTTTTCTTCAAACCCTAACCGACTTGTTCAAACAAGATCTATTAAAACAAACTTTCTCGACTTGTATAGTAAAATAATTAAGCAGCAGTTCTTAAACACTCAACTCTACCCCCATTTCTATTATGTTAACATGTTTGAAAAATGGCCATCTCATATGCAGTCATCAACTTAGGTCTCCTGGTTTTAAAAATCGTACATTCATCAACTAATTGTCATATATATTATATGTGATGAAAAAATATAATACGCAATTAACACTTAAACCATTAACCATTTATTTTTGTAAAAAAAAAAAAAAAGGTTATTTTTAATTTGTCGCATATGTGCTGCAAAGACGTTTGAAAGGCTAGATGTATCAAAATATATTCTTCCCTAGTTGGACATGGGATTCCCAGTCGAGGCGTGCAAGAAGGCTCTGTACTACACCAACAACAGTGGGATGGAAGCCGCCTCTAACTGGCTCATGGAGCACATGACGGACTGGGACTTCGCCAACAAGTTCGAGCCGCCCGGCTCACGAAGTAATTATACATTTCGTAACGGTAATACGTTAGTAACTAAATGGGATACAAAAATTACACTGGTAAACGATTAAATAAAAGTATTATAATTTAATTGGAAAACATTATGTCCTTAAAAATTATAATAGTGTTACGGAATCCTAAATTGACCCGCGGGCGTCATCTATTGACGAAGATAATCTATGAATTCCTGTCATAGATTATCTTCATTGAGACACACGCCATCTTTTGACGAATAACCGGACTAATATTCTAAGAATGTCTGAGTTCTAGAAGTTCAAACAGCGGTCGAGTCAAGTAGATTATACAAGATGTTTCAGGATTATATGAGATGTTTTTAAAACTATATATATATAGGAAGTTTTATTGCGGTATGGACAATCCGTTTGAGTAAGCGATACAGCGAGTAGTAACAAGTGCTAAGTATATAGTACGAATAGTACAAGTGAACAGTGAGAATTGTAACAGTAACTTGTTTTATTTGCTAATTATTTAAATAAGTTGTGTCTATTTCGTTATAAATTGGTGTTACCTAATCGCGAACCCCGGCTCGTATCAGTATTATCTTTTTAATTGTAAGACTGCAATTATTTGTAGTTTTATTTCTTAGTATGGATTAAAAGGATATATTAATCATGTTACATTAAAGGTGAACTAGTAGATTATATCTAAAAAAAAAACCACAAAATATAAAGTGGTCATAAATCTCAAGTAGTTACTTGATAATGCAGTAAATGCAATTCGGTCGTTTAGATATTTAATGAATTACTTATAACCGTAAATAGGAGTTCAATTTGATTTTTGGCCAGAGTAAACAACTAGAAAAACAACTTTTTTATTCAATCGATAAGGGCATTCAAATGTTTTTTAACGCTATAGAGTTAATTTTACGCGCGAATAATTAAAACGCTAGAGTTAATTTTGCTCATTCGTCAATTTTACCAAATTTAAAATGAGTTATTATTGTTACGAGCCCGGAATTCGTGATTAATATGAATACACCAATTAATCGAATGATAATTGAAATATTTCTGTTTAGTTAAGCCACACTTAAAGTCATACGAAATAATTACACGAATGTCATAACGAGAGAAGCCCGCTATTTATATTTAGAAATTGGCATAGGCAAAATCGAACAAAGCGATTCCTTGCATAAGACAAAACTTATGTAGCGCCCTACATTTAAGTTTAGCGTATCTCCTAAACGGCCCTATCGATTTGGATCAAATTTTGAATTTAGATAAGGTTTTGCTTTTTAAATTTATCTAAAGAGGCGTTTTTGATTTTAAATGTTTTCATATCATTTAATAAATGAAAACAAAAAGGGAAGCTACCACCCATATGACCATGATTCGAAACGGCCATCAGGCGCCGAGTCGGGAGCGGTGGCGCCGGTGGACGAGGCGAGCGTGGAGCAGATCATGTGCATGGGCTTCACGCGCGCGCAGGCGGCGCGGGCGCTGGCCGCCACGGCCGGGGACGTGGCGCGCGCGCTCGACTGGATCTTCAGCCGCGCCGACGAGCTCGACGCGCCCGCCGCGCCCCACGCGCCCGCCGCCGACCGCACGCTCGGCTGCAGGGACGGCCCGGAGAGTGAGTTATATTCTTAGCCCTGCGCTGTGACCTGCGCTTGTCGTGTAATGCGGATTAAAGCCTATACCTTGTTATAATAGTAAACGATTCGAGGCTTTGATCCTGATCAATTTATAAAAATTTGTTATTTTTAGAATGTTACCAATAATCAAAACTAAACATAATATATTGTATACAAAGTATATACAGACTGTATTTGCAAATAGAACACTTTCTTAAATCACTGAAAAGGTATGACTCTAGCGTGCAGTTACAATAAAACATTTTGAAAAAGACTATTCATTTACAAGTTATGAGTTATGACCGTTTCAATTTCCAGGTCAATTTCTCTTAAAAACAGGTGGAATGTGTAAAGTTAAAAATATTGAATTGTATGTATTTTTTAATTTGGACCATTCACTCACTTTTTGAAAAAATCCATAAAAATTAACTTAAAAAAAATTTGAAGTTAGTTTTTATTTAATTTTTTTTTTAAGCAAGAAAATGAAAAGATAAAAAATATGTACTATTTAAAATCTTCAATAGAGGAGGTCATTTGCAACCAAATGACCTCTATGCAAATATCAACTGCTTTCAAGAAATTTAAAATTTTATATTTTTTCGGAACCTGTAGTCGGCGCTGCAATCGAGTTCTAAAAAATATTATGTTTTTGATGAGAGTTATGATGCCAAAAAGAAAATCCACAATTGTTTGAATTATAATAACGTTGGGCAGGATAACGGCTGTCAAGTCCCCTAGAACATTACATTTCACACCAAGTTCTCTTTATTAAACTTCACTCTTTTTCAAATCATATTTTGTTATCCACAGAATATAAGTTAGTGGCTTTCATCTCACACATGGGAACATCCTCCATGGTCGGTCACTACGTATGCCACGTACTGCACGAGGGCCGGTGGGTCATATTCAACGACAATAAGGTGAGTAATGCAACTCCCTTAATGTATTTATTTTTAGAATGGAACTACGAAAGTAAAGTAAACCTTTATTTTATGTAATACATCACAATCCAGACCCGAATCTGGCCGACAAATCGAATCAGTCTTATTTTCATTGCCAACTTCATAGGAATTCAATCACTAAAATCGTTTTTAAGATTACACTCCATTGTTACATAACAGCCTGTTTAAAATGTTTTTTTTTTATTTATTTTTTTTTTGCAATAGCAATAGCATATAAATATATTTATTTTTTATTATTATTTCAGGTGGCTTGTTCAGAAAACCCTCCCAAAGATCTTGGCTACCTGTACCTTTATGAAAGGCTGTGATTACGATGAACTCTTATCTTGGTTGTACCTAAAATCGCTGGCACAGCCCTATGAGACTAGGCAAACTATGTGTTAGACTGCATTTGTATTAACAATAAGAGATTTTAATAAAATTAAAACAACTTTTAGGACGATATTTATAGAAAAAGGAAATTGTTAAGAAAATTTAAATTAGGGTTAATATAAAGTTTATATTAATTATTTTTTGCATGGAGAATGCTTTTGTGTTGCAATTTCGTAAAACTTTTTATCCGTTTTGTAGTATTTTGTGATTAGGTAATGAATTAGAAATAAACATTATGAATGCTTACGCCAAAACATTGTATTTTGTGATCAGCTGTTATTACTTAAATATACGCAGGTTTCATTTACTCCAACTGCTTTACTTTACAAGTAGCTGGAGAGTTATCACTATATACCTAACATTTTGTTATTCAAGGCAAAAGTACTTTTTGATGGAGTAGTACCAATACAATTCCTTTTCAATAATTGATTATGAAAGTAAAACTCTAATGTTGTAATGTTGCATGCTTAAAATTTAAAACCCTTACTACGAAATAGCAATATAAAGATTTAAATATCAGAAAGTTAAGAAGGAAAAGTATTAGAACTTCGCCATCGTTCATCAACACATGTATGTGCAATACTGTTTGTGTTTAATGGATGTACCATAGCATAATAATGTGTTATTTATTTGTTAATGCAGTGTTGATTTTGTTGTATAATAATCATCACTAGAACAACGAAAACGGAAAGTAAACTATTACCGAAAACTACTTGTATTTTCCTTTATTACATATCTTATTTAAGAATTAATAAATATCGACCTATATTTAGTTAACAAACTGTGTGTGTCAACTCCGACATACGACTGGAGTTTACAACATAACATAATTATGTAGACGCTATACAGTATATACATATAGATACGTCTAATAAATAGAAAGCACACATGTTCATATGTACAATATAATAATTTATAACCTACCTAGAACCCACACATGTTCATATGTACAATATAATAATTTAAAACCTACCTAGAACCCACGTGTTTATCGGATGTTCCGACACTATTCTCTACACCAGTTTCTTCTGTAGTTTATATAATTATCACTTCACTTTGTGAATATAATTTTCAATATTAATAATCCACAATAATAAAATTAATTAATTATCAATATCAATAATAAAACAAAACTTAAAAAAGCTTAATTTTATTTGCATATTTATATTAGTTATTTGCACTATACCTATGCCAAGCCGCACGGGAACTGCTAGTTAAATATATATTATTTATTTATTTAATACTTTATACACAACATGTACAGAGGTGGACTTAATGCCAAAGGCGTTCTCTGCCAGTCTACCTTAAGGTGGTGTAGAAAATAATGAAGTAGGTGCATTGGGAAGCATACGGATGGGTGTAATATCAGAAGAAATGAATATATATATATGTATATATATATGAAAATAAATAAATAAATATTTACATAGATACATACATGAATATATAAATATAGTTATATAAATATTAGATACATAAACATATTTTTTTCTACTGTTCTGATGATTCTGCTAGTTTACTGAAGAGGAGAGCATGACATATATAATCTGTTCTAATATAATAAAGCTGAAGAATTTGTTTGTTTGTTTAAATGCACTAATCTAGAAGTACCAGTCGGGTTTGAAAAAATCTTTTTGTAAATGATTCATAAGGAATATATAGCTATGTAATGTCACTCTACTGCCTTTAACAGTGGAACAATGACCATAAACATTAGTGAAACTGCTGGGAATGCCTATTGAAATAATATTCTTTTACAGCTAATTACAATTTTAATATTACTTTGTACATAATACACATATCAACTTCATACTAGCGCTTGAATCTATCTACTGGCTTTGGAATATGCTTCATGAAGATTGTGCGTTCATCATAGTATGCATTGAATTTCTTGTGCTCACGTCTTTTCCGAGGATCCTTTTTACAGTTCCCTGGAGTTAAGTTAATCATTAGACCTGTAACAAAATTGTACACCTATTTAACTTGAATGAGTTCTATGCTCATTTAAACACCATTCAGTAGTTAAAAGACTACTATGTAATTTAACAGATTCCAGTATAGAATAGGTTAAAATTAATTCCTTAACAGGACACAGACCAGATCTATACATATATTCAAAACATGGTTTAACTCATACAAAACTGTATAGGTAGACAAGGAGCTGTTTTGATTTATCTGTAAAACATTAAATCTATGTTTATTTCTCTGTAAACAGTTGGGTACATTGGTTCATTACTAAGTACAACATAAATTACACCTTATTGAGAGCTGGAGTTTGTAGCAGGTTCGAAACCTGTGTGACAAATCCCCAGGCTCTCTCCTTAGTGTTACAGAAGTATACAGCGGGGTGTGTCACAACAATATGTATTTAAAATACAATAAGTTAATGTAAAAAGGTAATCAAGATATTTTAGTGTGTGGGTAAGTGTGTGCGTGTCTGTGTATGTGCATGAAACTGTCACAATTTCACCAATTAAATCTATTTATAAAAGTAACATCAATTTAACAGTGTTGGGAGAATGATGCATAATTTAATTCACAAGTAATAACATTTAAATTTTACATACCAGCTTTCTGTGCCATTGTAACCAATTTGCCCATTTTTTTCTGTTGTCGCCGACATAGGCCTGTGATTCGTCTGGGCAGCATGCAACCATCAGTTCTCACAAATTGGCTAAGGATTAAAACGTCTGTATGTTTGACATCCAGCCCTAGGGCACACATATAGCACGGAGGCTTTGATGTGGGGACAACTGGCTCATAACCCGGAATATTCTCCGCACGAATTAATAATTCTGTACGAGGCGAGGGGAC
Source organism: Callimorpha dominula (assembly GCA_949752705.1). Classification (NCBI taxonomy): domain Eukaryota; kingdom Metazoa; phylum Arthropoda; class Insecta; order Lepidoptera; family Erebidae; genus Callimorpha; species Callimorpha dominula. The sequence continues at coordinate 5,002,138 of OX457000.1, read as the reverse complement.
TGTCACTCCTTCGACAATTAGTGTAGATCCGTCTTTACGTTCCCGAACTAAAAACAATTAAATATATAAGTAAATCGGATCTCATACCCATTTAAGGTTATACGTTTCAAACAGTTTATTGACTTGTCATTTATTTTAACAAGTTACACTTACTGTCTTTTAAATGTAGTGGTTTGGTAGTAGCTATAGAACGCACTGAAGTAAATATAATAGCATTTCTCGCTAAAGAAAATCCAGCCTTAACCAACCCCGCCATATTAATTTATATGATTGTGATTGCTGTAATTTTTTTACTAGAATCCATGTTTAGAATCATAATCTGTCAAATTTGACATAACGTTTTATTTCTGCTGTCATAAATATAAGAAAATAATTTTTATAAAAGGGTAACACTAAGACTACAAAGCTACCACCTACCACACACCCATAAACTTAACACCAATCAATCGAATTCGATAATTTGGTGTGCTGGCACACTATAGCGCGTGCCTATAATCAAGAAAAGATTCGTTTTGCTTACGGACGGTTAAATTTTCAACGATAATTTTACCGTTTGTAAGCAAAAGGAATCGTTATATATTATATAGGAACCGGGCAATTATCTAATAAGGCTTGCAGGTTCATTTTTTTTAAATCAGAAATCGCTTTAATAAGTGACAGGATGCAAGACATTGAAACTGTAAACAATTTAATTTAATTGCAAGGAAACGCGATCTTATACACGATAGAATAATATGTTCATTTCAAAGAAGCTTTTGGGATCTTCGCCATTTGTGAACCAATTTCAATCATTCTTCTTTTCATTTGAATTAGTTGTACTCAAGGTTGGTCCCATTTAAATTTGAAGATTACATACATAGACAAACATATTCATAAATAGGATTTACCTTGCGAAAGAATGAGATAGAATATAAGTATCAGTTATTGTATTCTATTTCATTCTTTCGCAGGCTAAATCCTATTTATGAATATGTTTGTCTCTTTTCTAAGGTTATGCTAAACATTGTATACTTGTTTTCTATCTCGTTCTCTACCAGGCTAAATTCTATTTATGAATTTTTGTCTCTTTTGAAGTGATAACTTCTTAGGGGAGGGTAAACCGCTTCGTTACGTAACGCGTTACGGCGCCAGTCTGTCTGGCGTTTAAGTTATCACTTCTATCGGGCATCCCGAGACGCACCCTTTATTTTATACTAACTAATACTAAATACTAATAACAATAATAATAATCAATAGTTTTTTGGGCTGGAGTGCTTGGGCCTTGGAGGCTGCGTCTATGTTTTATAGAATTTTGCAATGAAAACCAATAACATAATAGGTAACGCAACTACATAATAAAGTTGTAGTTTTCAACCTTGTTCTTCAATGATCTAGGATTCCGCTAAACTTAAACTTAAAAACTAAACTTTATCGTTCCAGGATATAATTATGTATTTAAACGGGAATTAACGCGGAATTTCATCAATGCAACAAAGATTGCTAGATGTCATTGATCCTCACGGTGCAGCGGTGGTTACACAAGATTTTAAGTTCTCCAATATTCCAAAATTAGATCCCATGTTGAAAATACATAACTTCAAAATATTTGTAGGGCCCATTCAACCCACTTTTTATAGGGAACGTAATAAAAAATTTGCTGTTACCAAAAATAGTTGCTTCGATAGAGTTGTTCGTATTACTCGATAAAAAAGTCGTCCCTTCAGAAGAACTTTGAGCAAAATACATTTTTATTTATAAAACCTTCACGAATAATAAAAAAAAATAGTGGGACTACAGCGAATCTGGTCACGGCAAGGGTGCACCGGATGGAGTAGGCGCTGTTATGACAAGGGCTGCGGATCGTGCTGTTTGCCAAGGAGAAGACATAAAAGGAATAGATGTTTTTTTTTAATGTAATGACGCATAACTTTAACAAAATAATTCAGAATATGATATATGCGAGAAGGACTTTCTTTTCCTTCAAGACATAAAAAGTTTTCCAGGTTCAAATAATATGGAACTTCGATTCGACTTAATTGGCTGTCCGCAGACTGAGCTCCACCGGTAAAGTTGGTCATCAAGCTGTTTTTTGCAATCATGGCTTACAAAGTAACTATTATCTAATCTGTGCCTTGATCATCATTTAACCTGGCTCACCAATTAATAAGATCAGTTTAAATCCTAACTACAGGATGCAAATTAGTGCCTTTGACATATGTTTTAACATATATTGACCCAAACGACCTAATATATAAATTTAGGTCGAATGTAAAAATAAAATCGAGTTATAATTGTGACTTAACGAAATGCCATCGGTCCCAAAGAATCACCCAGTTACTAGGTGAAAATGTTTAAAAAAATATCTCTAAAGTATGAAAAACTGAATCCAGAAATGTGTTGTATTATCAGTTTGATGATAAAGATAAAAATAAAAGCACATTGTTATGGGTCGCAAATATTTATTAAACAACACATAGTGAGTAAATACGACAATACATTGAACACAAGAATATTGTGATGAATATTAAATATTGGTTTTTAACATGGATAGAACAACATTTTAAATGTAAGCAACGATTTTAATAGCGTCATTTTAAGTTGCGACAACTGTATACATTGGTTTTATACAATTAACATTATACATACATGCTATAATAATAACATCCGTATATTCGTATCATAAAATAGACTGCTAAGCAGTAATTCAACAAATATTTATCATATTATATATATCATAGCATTGTTTTCTTTATCGTTTAAGGTACTATTGAAGGAACGAGGTATTTTAAAGGCTATTTATTATTCATGGACGGTAATAAGCCAAACACAAATGTGTACTCAAAATGCATTTGAAATGCAAAGTATAAAATCAGCTTATAGTAACTTAAACTTATCTTATACATATCGACGACGCCTTCACGTGAGATTGCCAATTTAAGACTTAAATATAAGTGAATATTGTCATTGCAAATTATTTTTATAATAATGATGATAAAATGAAAAATGTCAAGCAAAGAATACAAAGTTGACAGTAAGTTGGTATTATCTATTAAATAGCAAAATTATAAAATATTTGTTCTTAGCATTTCAAAATTACTTACCGTATCTATACAATATATTGTACTATTAATTAAAACAAAACTTACAAACAATGTGCATGTTTATGAACAAAATGTGATGGATTGTTAAAAATATTTTGAGGAAAATTATCAGGATTTAGCTATTAATAATACATAGGTACATACACAATAGATGTTATTGTTTCCAGTGGTCGTGGTGATCTATTCCCGCAGTGACTAAAATATTTCCTGTAATAACGCCTACGACTTGTTGTTATTTCTGTTTAATTTAATTTGTATTATCTCACATTATAAACATATAATACAATAGTACAATAAAAATGGCTTTTAACGAATTACATAAATTGAATGCGCTTTCTCCTGTGAATTTCCCTAAAAACGTGGAAAGGTGGCGATGATTGACGACTGCGCTTCAGTTTACTTGGGGAAGGCAGTGAGCCCCTTGCTGAGTAGCCCGGCGGCCCCTTGGGAGGCGTCGTGGGCCGCAGACGATAGACCCGACATAAACTGGAAGCACAACAAAAATATTACTTTCCTTAGTTACTAGTAGCAATGTGCAAGGTCGGTGAAGGCTCAGCTTCACTTCAGAACACTTTGCACCTACCACTACCTTAGACCAACGAAGACACAAGATATTTTATTTATCCCAGTAACATTAGATCGTAGTTGCGATTTGACTACAAAAAACTACAGATTTTTTATTATTAATACACAATTAAGTACAAGTGAATTAATTCCACATCTGTAAATCTATCAGAATTTAAAAAAGGAACATATACCCACCATTGAGCTACACACCACATGAGTTAAATGGTATTTTTACATACGAAAAAGTTATATCATATATATTTGGCAATTAATTGCACTTATTCCTAACTTAATAGTTTAGAATTGCTAATGTGATTCGAATAACATTCAAGCCCATCTCTAGAGTAGTAGATAACCTATGACTTTGGGTTAGAATCTTTATTTCCACTTATTTGATAAATACAGATACCCTCAGGAATAATAGGTATATGCACAAGATAAAGGAAAATGTTCATACATTATCTCGCTTTTCGTTCAGGTACTTGTCGGTGTCCTTGATCTTAGAGTCGACGACTTGTCCGGCGTTCTTGAAGCCCTCGTCGGCGGCGCTCTCCACTCGCTTGAACGTGTTGTCCACGGTACTGTTGATGGCGTTGCTCGCGTCTGACGCTGCTTTCTCGGCTGCCTTTTTGGATTCTTCAACTGCGGCGCCTGAGAAATTATTATTGAAAAAGTTAGGAATGTAGAAACATGGTGGTGACAACAGACAGCAAATCTGAGGGTAAATGCTTAAGCCACTACTCGCACGTTGTCAATCCTATTCCATATAAATGTCTTTTGAACCTAATCACTAGCAAAAAATACAACATCCAGATACAGGAACCATTACAAGTGCGGGAGTTATTTTAAAAAAAATACTATAGTACCTAGTGCTGTTTCACCGGTCTTGTGAAAGGTGATGAAATGTTTTATGAAAAGTAAACTCTCGTGTCACTAATACATTGTTATCAACGGTGCTCGATAGGCAATGCAACCAAACTAAAATTGTTCGTGGGAGAGCCATGTTTCGGCACGTATGGGCCGGCTCGACCGGAGTAATACCACGGCCTCACTGAAAACCGGCAGTGCAGCAATGTTTGCATTGCTTTTCGCCGAGTGAGTAAGGTTACCCGAGGCCCTAACCCTTCCCTCTCCCCTCGTCTACCCCTCTTCTCCCCGCATGCACTTGCGACTCTTGAGTTGCAGGCGGCAGTAGTCATTTGCCATCTGCTCGTTTGCCCCCTATGGCATAAAAAAAGGAACTAACACTACAGCAAAACTATGCAAGTACTTAGGCTGATATTATAGTGACGCCTACAGTCTGCGCTCTTGCAATCAAAGATCAAACTCAGAGTGATGTCCCTTGTTTAAATGTGAAGTACCTACCAGTGTTATCATCTAGACGGACCCCCTAAATTTAGAAGAAATTAAATAGCACCGAGTTTTAAGAAGAATTAAATGTTAAGGGGTTTCCTTTGATCAAAAATGATTTAGTCTTTTTTTTTAGTAGTTAGTCGTTCAATTTCACACGAAAATTATTATTGCTTTAAATGACTGGTTACTTGTTAAAGGCCTATTCGGAAAACAGTGTAGTTAGTACAAAGTATGTAGTTAGCATACGATAATGAATAAAAACGAAACAATAATAATAAAAATAAGAATCATAGTTTATAACTGGTATTTCTAATATGGTAAGATCGATTCTGCATGCTTGATGGTTTAATAATAATGAACGTATTTGCGTTTTCTTTTGTTTTAGAAAATGTGGAAAGAAATTAATATGAAACCTGATAAGTCTGGGTTATGTTTACATAGACATTATACATTTTAGGTAACAACTCTAAAAAAATCCGAGACAGGTACATCAATCTTTGACAAGACGTAAACAGTATTATCAATTGTTCTAGTAAACACTTCATCCATCACAAACATTTATCAACCTATCATATTTTTAATCTCTTAACAAGATGTATGACATTGTTACCAAAATGAATGAGATAACGGCCAATGGTGACAAAAAAGCCCACGGCGCACTTGGTGGGTATCGGTGTCTTATTAACCGCAACCTTTTCCCAAAGTGAAGGTACTCCCCGTCAGTTCGAAGTTGAGTTTAGATTCGACCTCAAATCTACTATGCTATCAAGACAGAACGAACCAATTATAGTTAAAGAGCTATTATAGTAAAAACGTAATAAGTATCCAAGTACTTACTAGCGACTCTCTTGGCCTCCTCCTGTGCGGCTTCGGCGGCGAGTCGGGCCTTCTCCTTGGCGTCTTCAGCAGCTTTCTTAGTCGCGTCCACCGTTGTGTTTATAGTATCTAATAAAAAATATAAATATTTGAATTGAAGAGGTTAAGTAAGGATTTTACATACACACACACACACTGACAAAGCGCATTCGATCCTTTGCTGAGGAAAAGTAATTGTTTTTCTTTATATTTACAAGAACACTAGTCGCGCTTGTACTGGCTGTAAGTATTTTGCAATTAATACATAACGTCAATTACGTCAACTACAATAAACGTATGGGTGTACGGAATGCATGGCCTTACTTAAATATTCCTTGTATTTCAGACATCTATAACAAATCGTACCTATCCCCAGTGGGGATCTTCCGCATAGTGATGCGAAAGATGTTTTCTTTTACGCATCAAGATTTCCCGAAACATATTTAAACATAGGTTAGACTCGTTGTATTTCAACTGAGTGCTGTGTACGAGCTCATAATTTGTATTTTAATGATCATCTCAATTCTCGAGGTTTTTTTTCCTCGTTCTTTTCATAAACAGATCTCTCGAAAACTACGCCATTTACGCGAATATATAACTTGAACTCAGCACTCTAATCTGAAAAGTTATTTTTTTGTAATCAAAAGTATTTACGTGTAAAAATATTGACTCTTCTACCTCAAAGGCATACTAACCTACATACATAGTAAGTACTCGAACGTGAGTATATAGAACATTGTTTAATATATAATAGATAGGTGTATTTAAAATGGATAACAAGTCTAGGTACGAGGTGACGCATCATAGAGAAACCTTCGAACTGGTGATGTCACCGTAAAACAATGCATGGGACAATCAAGTCTGATATCACTTAATTTTTCCTCAAGCCAAAGGTTTATATTAGAGCGCACAAAGTTCAACAAACATTAGAAATTACATATCAGTAATTAAACGCCAGGCACCCACACAATGAACTCAAAAGATTAGTCAGCTACGCTATTTAACGTAAAGCTAAAATGCTGAATATTGCAAATTGCAACTACCACTTGCATCTCCAACCGCTTTTTTGCTCTCATCGATTACGTTTCCAGAAGAATATTTCATTGGTTGGATTAAATCTAGAAGAATTAACACCGTTACAATAAACAGCTTATAAATAATTCATTTTTTTTCATATTGTTAATGTAGAAGAAAAACAAATACACCGTACGGCAGTAACACACATCACCACACAAAATGAGACTCCACTCCGATGTTGGTGTGTGTGCTGAAGTGCTAGTAAGCTGCAATTTAGTAAGTTTCCGAGTGTCAATCACTCCTTACAAGTAGAAACACAAAACTATACAATAGGTAAGTATACCTACTGCCTAGTCGCTTAGCCTGTGTGTCTATTTTACAAACCAAGTCTTAGTCGGCATAAAAATTTGGCTATGTCTACTGATCTACATGATTTTTGTTTTGAACTCACTATAATTAGGTAAAGCATGTTATCCCCTACAGTCCGAAGATGGTCAGCTTAAGTCGACCCTAAGGAGAAAAGGTGAAAAAGGTATGGTCGATAAAGACGTGCTTTAACACTCTACTACCTATCTATTTACAAATGAACATATAGTGTACATCTCAAGCAAACAATTCGCCTTACTTGTCTTAAACCACACCACAGACACCAGTCTCGTTAGTTACAATAATTAGCTAAAGCGTAAAAAACATAGTTTACCTTGAGAATCTACGCTGTCAGACACCTCTACAACTTCCGTCTCGGCTACATTAAATAAAGTATGTGCTACTGTATCTACGGAAAAGTTAGCAAAACAGGGTTAAACAAAGAAAAATAAAATTAATTAAGAAACATGCAAGACAGGAACAAATAAATAGCATGCAATATATTAAATGAAACACAAATCATGAACTAATTGGTAAGTATATTTTAAATGGAGGCATTAAACACGACTTTATACATTTCTTGTATACCTTTAGCGCTCCCAACGAAAGATACACTCTTATCAACTGCCAAACCAGCAGCGTTTTTAGTCGTATCTACAGTGCTTTGTACAGTGCTTGCTAGCGTATCTACAAAATAATAATACGCAATGATAAAATGATCACGAAACAAAATAAAACGAACTCAAAGTATAAAATACCTTTAGCGGACCCTAAAAATGATACACTCTTATCTACAGCTCCCGACGTTACATTCTTTGTTGTATCTACCGTACTTGCTAATGTATCTGAGAAGGTGAAAATAACATTATATGATAAACCTCTCCAATTATTTAATAGCTAATAAAATGTAAGAATTGTCTACTTTAATGAAATACCTTTTGCGCTTCCTACGTAAGATGCACCTTTATCGACTGCCGATGATGCTACATTTTTTGTGGCGTCTACTGTGCTATTAACAGTGTTTGCAATACTGTCTAAAATTAAAATTACAAAATAAATAAAGGAAATGAATAAACAAAACTATTGTGTAAGTATGAACTACCTTTGGCACTAGAGGCGTAAGATACACCTGTGTCTACAGCAGATGCAGCTGCGCTTTTTGTAGAATCATAGGTCTGAGCTACCGTATCTACAAAAGTTTGTAATTATAATAGTAAAATGGAGTTTTTAAGTAATTATAGTGAACTAATAAGTGAACCTCAAATTACTGAATACAAAAAATATTCTAAAGTATTTCTTGGAAGACAATTCCCGAATTATAAAACACTAACTCCTTGTACCGCCGCAGGTGGCTTTACAAACTTGCAATGAATGGACACAAAGTAAACCCAAAATAATTAAATGAACTACAACTTCAAATGTAATGAAATATTTTCTCGTCTTTAAGATTGTCAAAAGTAATTATAACTTCAAATACCTTTTGCGTTTCCTACGAAAGATGCACCTTTACCATATGCTGATGATGTTACATTTTTTGTGGCGTCTACTGTGTTACTAACACTGTTTGCGATACTGTCTAAAAATTAAATAAAAAACCAAAATAAGTAAAAGCAAATGAATATGAATAAATAAAAAAAAACTGTTGTAAAGTATGAACTACCTTTGGCACTAGAGGCGTACGATACACCTGTGTCTACAGCAGATGCAGCTGCGCTTTTTGTGGAATCATAGGTCTGAGCTACCGTATCTACAACAGTTTGTAATTATTACAATACAATGGAATATGAAAGTTCAGAGATTTTTTCAAAGATAATTCCCGATTTAGAAAATAGTCCATACATTGCTGGGACTTCACAAAACTAACGGACGCAAAGTAAACCCAAAATAATGAAATAAACTGAAACTTAGAATGTAATGAAATATTTTCTCCACTTTAAGATTGTCAGAATTGATTATAATTTCAAATACCTTTTGCGTTCCCTACGAAAGATGCACCTTTATCAAATGCTGATGATGTTACATTTTTTGTGGCGTCTACTGTGCTACTAACAGTGTTAGCGATACTGTCTAAAAATAAAATAAAAAACCAAAATAAGTAAAAGCAAATGAATATGAATAAATAAAAAAAAACTGTTGTAAAGTATGAACTACCTTTGGCACTAGAGGCGTACGATACACCTGTGTCTACAGCAGATGCAGCTGCGCTTTTTGTGGAATCATAGGTCTGAGCTACCGTATCTACAACAGTTTGTAATTGTAATAGTAAAATGGAGTTTTTAAGTAATTATAGTGAACTAATGAGTGAACCTCAAATTACTGAATAAAAATATTCTAAAGTATTTCTTGGAAGACAATAGGGAATATGCATGTATTTTTTTTGAATCTTTTATTGACTTGTTCCATCATTCTACCCTAATAAAAAATATAAATAACCTTGGCAATGTTCAAATTAATTTTTAAAATAACATTGAAAACATCCATAAAATTTGATCTATTTGAACGCCGCCATATTTCGCGGGCCTTTGATGACGTCACGTTCCACGTTGAAGTGTTACAGTACTTTTATACCGCTTTCCAGTTAAGTTAAAAAACCATTTTATAGGTATTGCCTTGTCCCTAAGTGTAAAAACACTATAAGAAGTATACCCATACAGTATTTTTTCCTGTACAAAATAATAATGTAAAATTCGAAAACAATGGTGTACATTAATGAGAAGATATGAAGTATCTTCAATATCGTGTTTATATTGTTGTGAAGATCACTTTAATGTAAGCATATTTCAATTTAAATGCTAGTATAGTGTGAATTAGTCAGCAGTAATTTATGTTTGTTTTAAATATCAAGCAGAAGGCAACTTGCTTGTCTACTTAAACTAGGTAACAAAAGTCCAATAAAACTTCATGAAAATAACTAACTATACATAATATATCTTACCTATCCTTTAGATTATAATATAACAAGTATTATAATAGTAACCTAGCGGCTTTCACTCCTTTAACCTCAGTGGACGTAAAATCCGGATTTGATGCAAAATATATAGTCATCATGAATGCACTTATTTTCGGTAGATTGTCCGATTGTGGTTTGACAAAACTATATTCAGTCATTGTTCTAGATGATTTCTAATATCACTAGAATGCGTAAATTGCACTAGCTAAGAGCAAAAACCACAGGAACACCTATCTTTCTCCGTAACACTACGAATATAGGCGTCGATAAATGACAAAACGTGGAATATCACGTCATGTTTTGTTTCGACCAATGGTGAAGCGTTTTGCAGAGTTGAATTTCGCGCCCTTATTTTAGCTATTTTAATTAATATTTTTTGCAATTAAACACGAACTAAATAAGAAATTAATTGTTTAAGCATAATATCTGGACAATAAAGATTCAAGGGAAAATTAATCAAGTAAATTTAAACAACATGCATATTCCCTATTCCCGAATTATAAAACACTAAGTCCTTGTACCGCAGGTGGCTTTACAAACTTGCAATGAATGGACAAAGTAAACCCAAAATAATTAAATGAACTACAACTTAGAATAAAGTTAAATAATTACTTGTCTTGAAAATTGTTTAGAATTTATCAATTTCAAATACCTTTTGCGCTTCCTACGAAAGATGCACCTTTATCAACAGCTGATGATGTTACATTTTTTGTGGCGTCTACTGTGCTACTAACAGTGTTTGCGATACTGTCTAAAATTAAAAAAGAAATAAAAGCAAATGGAAATAAATAAACAAAAAGAAAACTATTGTGTAATAATCATAGGTCTGAGCTACCGTATCTATTAAAGTTTGTAATTATTACACATTGAATTAAGAAATATTTACTTATAGTTAACTTTCAAATGAACTTCACACTATCTACCAAACACCAAAGTTTCAGAGACTTTTTTCAAAGATAATTCCCGATTTAGAAAATAGTCCATACATTGCTGGGACTTCACAAAGTAAACCCAAAATAATGATATAAACTGCAACTTAGAATGTACTAAAATATTTTCTCGTCTTTAAGATTGTCAGAATTAATTTTAATTTCAAATACCTTTTGCGTTTCCTACTAAAGATGCACCTTTATCAAATGCTGATGATGTTACATTTTTTGTGGCGTCTACTGTGTTACTAACACTGTTTGCGATACTGTCTAAAAATTTAAATAAAAAACAAAATAAATAAAAGCAAATGAATATGAATAAATAAAAACAAAATTATTGTGTAAGTATGAACTACCTTTGGCACTAGAGGCGTAAGATACACCTGTGTCTACAGCAGATGCAGCTGCGCTTTTTGTAGAATCATAGGTCTGAGCTACCGTATCTACAAAAGTTTGTAATTATTACAATACAATGGAATATAAAAGTTCAGAGATTTTTTCAAAGATAATTCCCGATTTAGAAAATAGTCCATACATTGCTGGGACTTCACTAAAGTAACGGACGCAAAGTAAACCCAAAATAATAAAATGAACTGCAACTTAGAATGTAATTAAATATTTTCTTGTCTTTAACATTGATCGGAATTGATTATAATATCAAATACCTTTTGCGCTTCCTACGAAATATGCACCTTTATCAATCGCTGATGATGTTACATTTTTTGTGGCGTCTACTGTGCTACTAACAGTGTTTGCTATACTGTCTAAAATTAAAAATTAAAAATAAATAAAAGCAAATAAAGAAAATGAAACAAAAACAAAACTATTGTGTAAGTATGAACCTTTAGCACCAGCGGCGTAAGAAACACCTGTTTCTACTGTTGATGCAGCTGCGTTTTTTGTAGAATCATAGGTCTGAGCTACAGTATCTACAAAAGTTTATAAATTATATTGAACAGAGTCTAAAGATTTTGACTTTTCACATGAATATATCAAAGACAGTTATTTTATTTCAGAGCAGTAACATCAAAAACTAACAAATAATATTAATTTTGTTTAAAGAATTGTCATTGTTGTTACCTTTCGCTGTATTAAATAAAGTTGCACTTTTATCACTTGCTGAGGCAGCGACATTTTTTGTCGTGTCTACAGTGCTCTGAATTGTATTTGCTACTGTATCTAAAAAATTGAAAGAAAAATAGCGAAAATGAAACGAATAAGATAAAATAGGTACCTACCTAAAGCTTATTTGTTTAGAAAGCCACACACACGAAAACAAAGTAGGATAGTGTAACCTTTAGCACAACATTTATACCTAAATGGTTTACTTAGCAGTTGTTACAAATAAGCCCTTATGAATGTTTATGCATTATTATTATTTTACAAGATGAATTTTAAACTTTAGCTGATCCTAAAAATTTGTGCTCTTATCAATAGCGGCAGCGGCTACATTTTTAGTCGTATCTACTGTCGTTTGTACTGTATTAGCAACCGTAACTATTAAACTATCAGTAATAATATAAATAGAAAACGTGAAATAAATTATATGTATATAGCGATGTATATAGCGGCATCATTACCGACCTGCGCGATGGTTGGTACTGCTAAAGCGGCTGAAGCAACTTTTTTTTGTTAATAAGTGTCCACTAATGTCTGCATAATTTGAATTCTGTTAGCCTAGGTCTAGATGTATGTTCTATGAGCTTTATGGTATACAATAAATAAAATTCAGCTGTGATAATATTCCTCTGTGAACCAACATAGATGTGTTTTTATCAACAGAGATTGCGGCAAATTTTAGTTATATCTACTGACTATTTTTCATAGTTGGTAGACGTAACAAATTTTTTTTTATTGTATCTCCAGATTAAAGAACAGTGAAAATTATACATGAAGTGTACGGATATTAATAAAATTAGTATACATTATATTATAATACATTGATTCTACCTTTGGCACTGCCAATAAGTGTTGTGCTTTTGTCAACAGCGGTGGCAGCTGCGTTTTTAGTCATGTCCACTGTAGTACCAACTAGTGATGTGCCTTTATCTACTGCTGCTGCAGCTACATTTTTAGTTGTATCTACTGTCGCTTGCACAGTGCTAGCTACGGTGTCTATTTGAAAAAATAAAATAAGACAGAAAAAAAGTCAAAAAGGGTAGAGCAAAATCAAAAATCACAAGCAATTCGATGTAAAAGTCTAACTACCTTTAGCACTGCCAATAACTGATGTGCCTTTCTCAACAGCGGCTGCTGCAGTGCTTTTTGTCGTATCTACAGTGCTCGCAACCGTATCTAATTATAAAACAAATAGAGCGTTGTAAGTAAAATAAAATAGACTAATATTAACATCACAAAAGCGTTCACTACCTTTAGCTGTGCCATAGAGAGCAGTGCCTTTATCGAAAGCAGCTGCCGCAACATTTTTAGTCGTATCTACAGTTGTATTAACTGTGTTTGCGACATTTTCTACAAAATAAAACAATAGCATTTTTAAGTGAAATAATGCAATGATATAAATGAATAATCAAAGAGGATTTTATAAAAATCTTATTTATTTCTTTTATATTGATGATTAAATGAGAGGTCCGCGGCTAAGTGGTAACCGAGTAGGTTAGCACATTGCAAGGTTAAGTAATTAGCCAGGTCATTCTTAACACATTGAGACCCTTCCGTGCCTCGGAGAGCAGGTTAAGTCGTCGGTCCCGGTTGCCATACGAACATCTGTGGCGTTCGTTACGGGTAGTTGGAGCCCTAAAAAGTCAGAAAACCTGGTCTAACTATAGAACTTCGATATCACCTAGTAGTTGGGTTGTGAAGGTCTGATGGCAGTCGCTTCACGGAAAATATCGGAGTTCAGCCGTATCGTAGTTAGACTGAAAGCCGACCCCAACTTAGATGAGAAAAGGCGCGGAGGAGATGAGGATGTTTGATGATTAAATGATGTGTTATGACGGATTACCTTTAGCGGTGCCAATGATCGTAGTGCCTTTCTCGACAGCAGCAGCGGCTACATTTTTAGTCGTATCTACTGTGGCACTAACTGTGTTTGCTACGGTATCTACAATAAAATCATTTACAACAAATAAACTTTACAACATAAATTCTACGGTTCCTTAAGGTGACTAATGATAATGAGGCTATATCTTTCTAACTGTAGTATGAAAGAATTACAAATATAAGTACTAAGGAATACAACACGATCACAAAAGTGAAATGAATGACATATAATGACGATAGCAAATTAGAAAACCAAGTAATACTACACCGTGAATCAAAATACGTCGATAACTAAACATACGTAACTTACGCACTTAAAACCGCGAATACCGCTGTTTTCTCCGTCCCAATTTTAACTTGCGGTATTTTCTATGTGTATTATACAATATCACTATATTAGTAGATACCACAATAATGTATGACTCTATGAAAATCGACAAAATTTTAACCGATATTTATAAACGTTAATAAAGTTTTGTGGCAATAAGAATTTAGGGGCAACGTTTAATTTATCAAAATATTTATATAATGCACAATGCAGTTTACCTTTTGCTGAATTAACATATGTTTTTCCTGTATCAACAGCGGTCTGTGCAACATTTTTGGTTGTGTCAACTGTGCTCTGAATTGTGCTTGACACTGTATCTATAATTAATTTAAATTATTAAAAAAAAACATCAGTAATGCAAGTAATTTTTTTTTTAATTCAATGGGTGACTACCGCCGTCCATGAAAATGCGCCCATGAATTAAGAAAATAAAAGGCATGAGAATAGTGATAATGTATATATATAAATTTTTAAATAATCGTAAATATGTTATATTATGTAGATAAATTTTCTGACTAATTAACTGACAGACACATCCTTTTATAATATTAGTAAGAATTATTATGTAGATTGTTGTTCCGCATAATACAAAGTAGTACGGATATACATTTTAAATACATTAGGAATCAACAATAGATCACTAAGAAATTTGCATACTAATATTACTAATTTCAAGATACTCATCACGTAACTGTGTAACTCGTAAGAAAAAATATCCCTTCACAAAACTCCTCAATAAATGGTTACTGCTTTGAGTTGCAAGTGGGGTAAGCCCATCCTCTAATTTATCCACAGAGATAATTAAAAAGAATAAAAGAAGTATTTGTATAATCGTATTAAGCACATCGGTTACACTTACAGTAGATATACATGCAGTTATAACATGAGATCTCAGTACTCTTTAACTTGAATTAACGTGTTAAATAAGGGTTTTTATAGCTATTATGCTGACACCTTTTAAGCCTTTCGAAAATACGTGTGACATTAATATTGTTTGAGATTAACATTTTTTTTTGACGTAATTTAAAAACCCATTTATCTTAAACTTTATTTAATGCTTATACATTCATAAAGTCATTATAATTATTATGAGGAGCCCGACAAATTCTAACTACATACCCTGTAGTACTTTAAATATTACACTTATTCCAACATAAGTCAATACTATGTAGTCTATGTGTATGTAGGCTGCCATCCGTCCGGGTTTCCCCGGATTTGTCCTAGTTTAGAAGGAGTCCGGGGAGCGTCCGGACGGGACACCTTTTCAAAAGGTGTCCAAGTTATACCCGGACACTATGTCAGGAGAAAATTAATATATTTTTTTAAGATGAATCGAAAAGCTGTTTAAATTAATACAAAAATGTAAATGGAAACTGTGTTTTTATAAAAAAATTAGGGTGTCCGGAAAAAAATCGCGATTTCAGACGTGTTCAGGGTTTTTGAAGTTTTTGTCTGGCGTCGATAATTTAAGTTAGGGCAGATATAAAAGACAAAACCTGTCTTGAATAATTAGCCTATTAATTTTATAAAACATGTATTGTTTCTACTTATCATTAGGTTCACAACTTGCACCGAGTATGTTGTATTTGAGTTAATAACTTCAGGTAAGTAAAATGAGATTTACCTTTGGCAGAATCAACGTAAGACTTTCCAGTTTCTAATGTATTTTGTGCAGTTTTCTTTGTATTATCTACTGTGTTGGCTACTGTACCTATATGATAAAAAAGATATTCATAAATATAAAACTAAACTAAAAAAAATTCAACAAAAAAAAAATGCAAGAACTAAAAAGCTAATCTAAAAATTTTCGAAACCAAAAATAAATAAATAAATACCTTTCGCATATTCAAAGTAGGACACGCCTATGTCATAGACTGAACTCGTAGCATTTTTATAAGCGTCGGACGCCATTTGATATGAACTTTGTGCGGTATCTAAAGCATTATTAGCAAAAATCACACAAAGTTATGTTATTTACAAGTGCTAATATACAAACAACTTACAAAAAAGCAACAAAAACACAAATGAACTAAAGAAATCAAAATAATATACCTTTGGCACTATCTGCATAAGATTTCGTT
This sequence comes from Callimorpha dominula, assembly GCA_949752705.1. Taxonomy (NCBI): domain Eukaryota; kingdom Metazoa; phylum Arthropoda; class Insecta; order Lepidoptera; family Erebidae; genus Callimorpha; species Callimorpha dominula. The sequence continues at coordinate 4,985,612 of OX457000.1, read as the reverse complement.
GTGTCTACAGCTGACTGTGCGGCATTTTTTGTACCTTCTACAGTACTGTTTACTGTGTTAGCTACTGTATCTACAAATAATAATATAGTAAAGTTTCATAAAGTTAACTAACGTGTATAATTAATGAAAAATTGTAAACCCTAATTAAAATAATATACCTTTGGCACTATCTACATAAGATTTCGTTGTGTCTACAGCTGACTGTGCGGCATTTTTGGTACTTCCTACAGTACTATTTACTGTGTTAGCTACTGTATCTACAAATAATAATAAAGTAAAGTTTATTAAAGTTAACTAACGTGTGTAATAATTGTAATTAATGAAATATTGTAAAACCTACCTTTAGCGGAACTGGCGTAGGTTTTACCAGTTTCAACAGCTGATTGAGCAACTTTTTGTGTTGTGTCTACAGTGCTCTGAAATGCGCTGCCTACTGTATCTACAAAGTAAATTAATAACTAAAATCATATACCTAATAGAAAAAAAAGATGATAAATTATAATGTGAACTTGTAAATGTACACTTAGACGTACATAGACGAATCTTGACGCCACCGTCAAATCGACAAAAAAAGTATAAAATGGTACCTACCTAAACAAAAGTAGTTAAATTGAACTTAGTACCGCGGCGAGAGTAAAAAAAAAATCAGAGACAGATATTATTTACCACATACCTTTTAGTACCCACACCGTTCATCAGAGTAATTACGAGTATATAGTCATGCATTCATGTTAACAAATCTAATTACAAACAACTAAGAATAAAAATACGGAAGTGTAGAAGACCTCTTTAAAAAAGCATGATTAGGTTTCAATACCTTAGTGTTGAGTTCAACGGCTGAATAGATGTGGTATTTTCATAGTTGAATATAGATAGGAAGCAGTTTTGTAAAGTCAAGCAGTGCATATTTTGTAATGTACATTAAAATTATATAAAGTCTTACCTTTGGCTGAATTAACTGCTGAGTCTGCGCTTTTCTTAGTGTTATCTACCGTTTTGGCGAGTGTGTCTACGGGAAAGATCATAAAACATACTAAAATTAATACCTACCAAAAATAATTATCCATCCTACCAAAAATAAATATCTACAGACTAAGTACAGGGTAGGGACGCGTACGGCTGCAGTAACTTTCTTTAAAATCTCTACATATTGTAAAACAAAGTTCCCCGCCGCTTGTCTGTCTGTTCGAGATAAACTGAAAAACTACTGAACGGATTTTCATGCGGTTTTCACCAATAGACAAAGTGATTCATGAGGATGGTTTAAGTGTATAATTTGTTAAAGTTTTGTGTAAATTGTTGAAGATGTCTCTACTACCCGTGCGAAGCCGGGGCGGGTTGCTAGTACAAAATAAATTACATGCTGAAAAAATAAACTAGTCTACAAACAAGTGAAGACGAAAGGATTTGGAAATAAAATTCTATTCTGAAGTGAAATAATGACCTAAAGAAAATCGACTAATTATAAAAGCATCGAGTTACCTTTAGTAGTATCAATGACTTTCTTGCCATCAGCAACAGCTTTGTTGGCGGTGTCGCGTGCTTCGCCTGCTGCAAGTGACACTTTTGACATCTCCTTGTCCAGTGCGTCGATGGCCGAGTTCTTGGCATTAGAGACTGTATAAAATAATTAATATTTTAATATATTTTTCTACAATAGGACTTGTTAGACTTGATAGGATTGCTAAGAGGCAGTAAATTTTAATGATGATAGTTTTGCTACCTACCAAAAGGGTGCCAAATTCATTTTACTAACTTGTTTAGTAGTAATGTGAATTTCTAAAAGGCTTTGTAGGCTAGTGGGTAGGTTAATATTGCTTCTTTTAAATTCTCAATTTGTCTGGGTCAATTAACTCCCCCAAGAATATACTTTATCGTGAGTAAAAAATAATATTAGGCATATCAAGCACGCAACATAATTCCAAAGTTTTAAAAATTGCCTATTTATCTTCTTTCCTGTACATGTTAATAAAATCTCTGAAGATTCTTGTTAACAAACCGGGTGTTGTACTCTTGCTGTACACAACTACATAGTCTAAATTTAAAATACCCCCGACTCGAAAATCCCGAATTCAACGATTAAAAAAGAGCCGATGATCATCGACAAACAGTAAGTCACCTTCCAAACAAAACAAAATTATCAAAATCGGTTACTCCGTTTAGGAGCTATGATGCCACAGACAGACACAGATACACGTGTTAAACAAATACTCTCCTTTCTGCGTTGGGGATTAATAAAAAGACTAAGAATACTTTTATTATATGAACTGATGAGTTCATCGCCGTATTTGTTGATAAAAAATAACTCGGTTACTAAATTTAATTGCACACTAAAATATAAAACTAAACCTTCAAATAGCTAAGACGCCATGAAGGAATGGACGTTTCTCACTTTCAGTAGGATATCTTCGTATCATGGGACTAATAACTCTTCAGTGGTAAACAACTTTCCTTCTTGTACTTAATCTTGATTACGGTTTTATCTCGCTAGAAAGTTACGTTTAAGTTTAAGGTCAATAGTTGGGGTAGCCGCGGTAAGGTTGAGATTATTTTTCTTTCAAGTAAATTAATAATAATAATAATAACTTTATTCAAGAAAAAAAATACATAGATGCAAAATCTTGATTACAAAATTGTGTTTGTAAAGTTATACAATGCAATAAGGATGTTTTTGGTTTTCTCTATGCACAGTAATAACTGTGTACTGTAACCCTACCTCTTAAACGAAGTAAAACCCTGTGACTTAAGAGATAGTGTTCGGCCATACATTTCTACATTAATACAATCTAGGAGTTATGTTGATTTGTATATAGTAAGCTTTCAGTTGCATGAATTCAGTTTTGAATGCTGGATGAATATAATATGTATAAGTGTTGTGTGAGTGTGTGTGTGCGCGTGTGTGTGCGTGTGTGTGTGTGTGTGTGTGTGTGTGTGTGAGTGTGTGTGTGTGTGCGCGTGCGAATGCGTAGAGATAAATAAATAGTTTTCTTTTATACGAGATAGACCAATAACGATTCCGTACTGGGGTAGTCCTGGTTTAGCAGCCATTGGTGCCGATTCTATTGTACACTCGACTAAACTAAAACCTGACTTAATTTCTTCATATGAAATCAACCTAGTGTTCTTCGTAATAAGGTCTATTTGTTACTAGCATCTATTTCTCAGCGCCGCTAAATTTCACTATAACCTGTCAACGTATACTCAACTTTATTTCCACGTAGCGAGAGTCTTCATTTATTCAAACGCTGTATAATTGCCGTATAAAAACTTGTTCAAAACGAACAAGGATGACGTGTTTTTAATATACACCTACGAAGACGCTTACTAAAAACACAGAGCAAAAGAGATGTCATTCAACGGATAGCGGCTCTCGCTACGTGGTATTAAAGTTTATTTAAGCGTATCAGACTTTAGTCGACAAATAAATTGCTTGTTTCGATAGCGACATATGTTACCTACTTGTTTCAATTTGAAATAAGACCTTGTTTCTGAGAGTACAAGGTTTACTTCTTATATGAAGAAAATTTAGTGAATTTTAATTTAGCGAGTGAAGTAACAGAATTGGGGCCATTGTGTAAGTTTGAGTTTTACATTGTGTCTATTTAGGTCTAAAATATTAAGTTTTCTTTGTATTTTTTTATAAATATATGAGCTTAATACATAATAATGGTGTTTTGCAAAAGAAGTCTTATGTGGAACACCCAACGGCACATTTCTGCGTTTTCCAGGGTTTGGCGGAGAGAGACTACTATGTTTCCTTAGAGTGGTCTGAAGCACGAATAGCTGTCGGACCGTTACCTTTACCGTTATATACCATCTTTAAGGTGTTAAGGCAGGCAGATTCTCTAAGTGCTTTGAAGGTACAAATAAGACGCATGATCCTATTTGTGACGATCTTCGTTTGCTTATCCCATTTAAAGCCATCATCTATTTGCACCCCTAAATACTTCATCGTGTCTGTTCTCGTGAGACAAGTGCACGAGCATGTATTAGATGGAGTTTTGCACGAGTGCGCCGTTAAGGTAAATGTCTCGGGAGGCCTCGTAATGCGTCGTAGTGCGAAAGGCATGTAAACAGTTTTAGTGAGGTTTAGAGTTAACAAGTTATGGTTTAGCCAGGTCATAATATGTCTGAGAACCAATTCTGCCTTTTCTTTGATGAGCGTCCACGTAGGTCCGAAGATAACGATTGCAGTATCGTCAGCGTAAGCATAGATCTTGCTATTAGGTAGGGACATATGACAGAAATCGTTGACATAAATTTGGAACAGAGTAGGCCCCAAAACACTGCCTTGCGGTATTCCGTACGCGACATCGTATTCGTCACTGAGGTATGTATCAATTTTAACACATTGTCTCCGATTTTGGCAATAGTCCTTAAATAGGTTTAGTGTTATGCCCCTTACACCGAGACATTCTAGTTTCTCAATAAGCCTGGGAACAGAAACCGTGTCAAATGCCTTTGACAGATCAATTAAAAAACACAGACATTTTGTTTTTTTGTCCAGTTGCCTTGCGACAAATTCTGTCAAATCTAAAACTGCATCCTCTGTCAAAACCCCAGAACGAAAACCGTATTGATTTTCGGCTATTATACAAAATTTGTTAAGAAACGTTCTTAGCTGCTTATTGATGATTTTTTTCAGGATTTTAGACATCGAGTATAAAACACAGATGGGTAATTACCCACAGGAACTGTGTGAGCAATTGCTCACACAGTTCCTATCTCCAGTCTTGTGTGAGCAATTGCTCACACAGTTCCTATCTCCAGTCTTGTGAATAGGGTGGACACTTACCTTTTTAAGGACAAGTCTGGGAACACCCCCTTTTTGCAGGCAGAGGTTAAATATGTATGTAATTGGTGGTATCAAGGTTTCCCGGCATTGCTTTAATATAGAAGATACCAGTTAAGGAGAAGGATACCAATCCCATCCCAACCAATAGCACAATTGTTACGTAGTTGTAAGATGTGTGATTCGACTTCAGCATCATCTATTGGGAGGAAGACCAATGAGTTGACTGGTGGTAGGTAGGGCTTTTTCATAGGAGCGGGTTTGTTGATTATATTTCTAGCTATTATTTTTGACGCAAAATTTTCCCCTATATTGGAAAAATATTTGGAAACTTCATTTACATGTACATACAATTATGATTGTCACACAACTTTAGTAACTCACTTGAACTGTTACGTATTTTTCGAGAATAAGTTATGTCTTTAATAACTTGCCATAAAGTCTTGGGGTTGTTTTTGGCTTTCTCTATTCGTTAGTTTCGGTATCGATTATATTATGTTTGTTTAAGTACAGGGTTTTCCGGCGCCTTTCTGGTTTCGATGTGCATCCGATCACGATTAGCGATACACTTTAAGAGTCCTGGGGTTATCCACGGCTTTATTGTGCGCTTTTTTTTAGGTATTCTTATTAACATTGTATGTTTAGATATAAGAGATGATATCGTTGTAATAAACCTGTTCATGGCTTCATTTGCATCTCCCGTTTTATAGATACATGAAAAATCTGTTTTCTCTATATCTTTCTTGGCAGCTTGATAATTTAATCGTGAAATGAAGTGACTGGTTTTAAGAAGCGCGTTACTGTTTCTGATATTTACTATTAATGGTTTGTGATCTGTTCAGAATACAAAACTTAAGTGGTGGCAGGTAAGTTAAGACTTTAAGAATATGTGATCCAAACAATTTCCAATTCTTGTAGGAATTATATGGGTGGGTGTAATCCATGAGTAGCGTTTAGAATCTGATAGTCAAGACTATATTCATTTTTATTACCTTGCTTTATATCTATGTTCAAATCGCCTATGAGGACTATATTAGGATAAGTGTCAAGTTGATTATACACGCTGTTCAAGCTGTCAAAAAATGTTTCGTAGTGTTCCCTTTTACTATGGGATGGTGATCGATAGACTGCAACAAGTGCCAGTTTGTGGTCAATTTCACAGATAAGGCCATTTGCATTATTAAAGGTTGGTTCACTAATAGTAAAATGTAAGTCCTGCTTTATGTATATTATAACGCCATCGTTTTGGTTAATTTTTTTACAGGTAGAGACGGACTGATAGCCGTCCAAAAAAGGTATTTTGCTGACCTTACTAGGCCAGCATTCGGTCAGTACAAGTGCATCAAAATTAGTTTTAGTTAAGCTTATTAATGTCAATAGATTATCAATTTTTATTCACGCTGCGTACATTTAAATGTACGCAGCGTAATTATGTATTTATGTCTAAATCTGATTCATTTAAATATTTTTGATTATCGTGTGGACTACATGAAAAAACGCTACTTACACTGTAATTATCTAGTTCGCTATTTATTGAGTTTATAGTGGCCATTTGTATTCGGGTTTTTGTATAAACTTGACATAAAAGTTACAGAATAGTATTATGTTGTAATTTTTATGGTTCGTGTGACTGATGAATTTTACTTCGCATTCGTGTGTTATTGTATAATAAAACAGGTATCTGGTTCGTATAAATAATGTAAGCAAGTTATTGTGCTTTAGGTAAAGTAGGGTTTGTTTGTTTTTAATGTTTAGTGTGTATTTATGTAACGTGTAGTAATGTAAATTACTATTAATTTGTTTAGTAAAAAAAAAGATGGATACAAGGTAATTATGAGTGATTGAGAAAAGTTTAAGAAAATTACTCAATATTAGAGAAGTCAAAACCAGTAGTCATGGTGTATTGGAGAGTTCTTGTAGGCGTTTTTCGGAGTTTATGAGGAAATGAGTGTCACCCTCCTTTTTGCGAAGAAATATATTTCCGTTCGTAATCCAACAGAATTTGTAGCCATTGTTCCTGGCAAATTCCCGGGCTAGAAAAAACAGCTTTCGCATACTAGGGGGTAATTGATCCGTAATATAGATGGCATGACATTGTCCCACTACACCGATGACTTCCGTATTTAACCTCTCTTTCATTGATTGTTTATATTTATTATAGGATCGAGCAGCTGTGAGAATTCTCTGTTTTAAATGTCCAGAGTTTCCATTAATAATTGAAATTTTTGCCACAAGATTTTATTAAAAAAGTTTTGCTACCACTACTTACCTTATTAGTTCCAATAATGCATGATAATAATATTGATAGATCGCCATGCATTAGCAAATATGCACCGACCGTAATGATCAATTAATTATATTTGTTAATCTATCTATCTATATATAAAAATGACTCCCTATTTCCCTTGGTCACGCCATAACTTGACAACGACTTAACCGATTTCATTCATTTGTTCTTCTTACTTTTTCTGATACTTTGTAGAAGGTTCTTACGGAATGAAAAATTCAGAAAATTGCGCAAAAATTGGAAAATAGCCTGGAACAGCACATAAGCTATTTTTATCCCGAAAAAAATTAGGGTTCCTATGAGATAGATTTCATAAAAATTTCCACGCGAACCAAGTCGCAGGCTCCAGCTAGTGAAATATAAATATATAATTTAACTATAATTAATTGAATACAGATGTATAGACTTTATTAATTAAAAGTTTATTCTTCTTAATTATTTTTTCTATATTAAACGACGTCCGCGTGTGCCTGGACGTTGCCTAATTGAGAGATTTTACAATTTTTTATTTGTAGGCACACGCCAGGAGATCTTAATAAAAGCTATTCCCGGAGTCCTCCTATTTTAGACACAGTATGGCACACCGTGTGGTTTTAGTCGGTTCGATTCCGACACACCGCCCTATCAAATACCTGGTCTGGATGTGCACAAAGGACAATGTCCAGCTGCTATACATTATTGACCTAAGAACCAGCAGACATTAGGAAATGCTTACCGTGTGGTTAATGAACACTACATTTGATTTAAATTAAATGAAAGTCAGTTACTCTTTCAATAACTTCATAATTATTGAAAATACTTTCAGATTTTGAGGTTATAATAATGTCACAATGCTAGTATAATAATGTCACTTATTTTAAAGAAATGTATATACAAAAGTAATATCTTACCCTGTATTTTAGCTTAAAAACAAGTGCAAATTCATTCTACGAAATTGATAACGAATATAATAAATGGTTAGTGGTGACTACTTATCAGCCTTTTTGCTATGTGGAAGATTTCAATATCATGTTAAATTCTTCCCTTCTTAGGTGGGCATTTAGTGTTTAGGTTGGAATAGGTAGAACCTTAACAACTTTTTATAATATAGGTGTTTTATTACCATCAATTATAAGAGAGAGTGCAAGTTGGGTGCGACGGGCCACTAAGACCTTCAGGCCCAAGACATCTGCACCTGCTACCTGGTTTACCTCCTGACCGACGGATTAGATTCTGGTGCAGGCCCCACAACAGCACAGGAGAAAAAAAATCAATACAGAAGTTAAGAAAATAATAATATTTTGTTTAGAGCAAGGACATTTATTATTTATTTTACAGAAACACTTATCAGTAGCAGTTGTCCACTCGAGATCAATTAATTAATGGCAGCCATCACATTTACAGTCAGTTCAGTCACCTGAAATAATGTATAATGATTTTAATTATTTTATTGAAGTAACAAGAGTGTAAATCTTCTACTATTGGGAAGATTCCTATGTTCAAAATAAATTATTTCACCACAGTCAGGCAATGTAACATCTTATTCTTCTTAAACTATAATAGTCTTTATTTTAAAGTTTTTTAAATTATTTTATAATCACTAAATCCATATTCAAAGTAAGCGATTTAACAATACTGAACATGTAGTCATGTCTAGTTGTTTCATATAAAAACGGACCAAACCTCCCATTTTGACAATTAGTAAAAAGATACTGATTTCACGTGGTAGTCACCTGCTATATTATAAGTTATTAATAAGAACATACTATTTATATGAATCAATTAAATCCATACTTACCACTAGCTATATAACTAGATATATACTTGAAACAAACTAAACACCAGGACCATTTTATGAGGAACACCAGTAACCCTTTATTGAAACTCTAGGACTGACAACACTGGTTGTGTTACAGAGGCACCGAAATCTTTGAAGTCGTGATAACACTTTGTAAATGTTTTCGAGATTTAATACTGTCCGTAAGATTGCAATAATTGGGTTTGTTATCTAAAAACAATATATTATTTGCCGTTTGCATAATTAGCTTTTGATTCATAGGCCGATTTGGACAAACTTCTTTTGTTATTAATTAAGTTTAGCTTATTATTTACATCACATCCCTAACAATATCTTGTAATGATTTTAGAATTTCGCACGATGGGAAATCAAATATTTACCTCAAGTTTCTATATACGATTACGACCCGTTATCAATTGTTTATACATAGTAATGTCAAATGACAAACTGACCTGAAACTGATACGCAAGTTAGTCTAATTAAAGTTGCTTTATCGAAGGTCAATAGTTCTTTGAACCTCAATGAGGATAAGACACATTAAAAATCACCTGTGCCCGCAGCATCAGTGGCGGTCTTCTCGGCCCCTCCGATGACTTCTCCGACCTTCTTGACCTGATCTTCTACAACATGGGCAGCTTCCTGTGCCTTCTCCGAAGCGATTTGCTCGGCATCCTTCTTCTTGCGATCGAAGAGGGATGCAGTCTTCTCACCGATGCTTCGGAACGCCCCTGCAATTTTAATCGATTAAAAAGAGTACAACACTAGTATTAAACAAATGTTTTTCTTTCTATCATGTATTCATTCAAATGTATTTAAATAACCATATGTATATAATATATAACTATGAATGGTGATATTTCAGCTTAAAATCTATAATTTATTTGACATGTAACGAAAAATGATTTTAAATGGAGTTTTTCGACAGATTTTTTTCTAAAAGTTACAAATCGTGATGGTTTCTTCATAAATCACATGGAATTATTACTTTATTGAAGCATGGTTCTCATAAAACAGTGTTTATTTACGTCCACCACCACCACTCTTCCATAATAATATTCAAATAGGAATCGGACGAGCTGTTAACTTTAACGACTAAACGTATTTATAAAGGGACGGACGTAGTCGTAAACAAATGTCGCTTCTGAAGGAAATATTAAATTAAAAGGTTCATAGGTACTTATAGATACCTTAGTAATTAATTATTGATTTTGAACTGAATATACAGCGAGAATTTGATATCTTTCTGAATCGTTATTAAACTATCACATTATTATGTAAATTAGAGTTAGGGCTCCTAATATTAATAGTTAAAAATACTAGGTCCTAGGTAGGTACACATAAGATATGCATTTGTAATACAGCCTTTAATCATTAAAAGTGACATTGTCCGACCTATAAAGCAATTCTTGTGTCATTTATATCGAAACCATGTGGTCTGCGACAGAACGCCGCCTTTTTATTGATTTTTATAGCAAAACTAGCTCGGTCAAGGCATCGGGGTATATTACTGGCTTTAGGTAGCAATCGCAAAGCATGTTTTAAAATAATACAACCAGTTTGATCAGATATAATTCTCACGAGGCCTGTTATACTTGTGGGTAGACGCACAAATTACCGACAAATACACCTACACCTACGTCAACCGGCGAAAAAAGTATGTGGGTTTTGGGCTTGTTGTGGCAATTTCTTCTAATGCTTTGTTAGTTTACAAACAAGAATAGATATATTAATTATGTTTCATAAATGGTTTAGTGACTTTAAGTCGATTTTTCGAACTTATTGATATATTACGACAAATTTTATACTTATAACGCACTAGTAAATATTATGATGGAAAGTATAAACACAAAAGAGTATTTCGTAGTTTTACCTACATACTCAATAAATTATAAGTATCAAATGTTTTCTGTTAATGATGGGAAAATGTACACTTAGTACCAGGTACAGGGTTAGGTACCCACCAAATAATGTTTAAAACACAATAAAAAGAACTCACCAAGGTTCTTGTCTATCGGACAGCATGGAAGTACATTTTAAAATTATTCAAAATATTATAACCAATATATTAGGATGAATTAAATTCATGCTCTACTTTATCACTACCATTAGCTAATGATCGTGTAAGTCAAACGAGTGATGGTAACTATTACAAAGTACTGTTTGTCACTGTTACGAAAATACATGGTGATTAACAATATGAGTAAGTACGAAATTACAAAACTATAAAATTTACTATATTAGAGGGTGATAATGAGTGACTAGAAAGTATGTGTAGTAGATATGTATAGTACTCATCAGATAGGTACGTGCATTGATATAATATTTGTACTACAATAGTTTCACGTTACATGTGTGTATGTTGTCATATTATGTGATATCACAACAATTTATAAAACAAAGTCCCCCGCCGCGTCTGTCTGTCTGCTCGCAGAAACTGAAAAAGTACTGAACGGATTTGCATGCAGTTTTCACTAATAGACAGAGTGATTCATGACGAAGGTTTAGGTGTATAATTTGTTAAGATTTTATGTAAATTGATTGAAATATGTTGATGATTGTTGAAGATGTCTCTGTTACCCGTGCGAAGCCGGGGCAGGTTTAGCAACCTACAACCTACCTTACAAATAAAAAGGTGGTTAAACATTATTTCTCTTTAAGATATGCTAGCTTTACGAATTTAGATTAGATATAATGAAATCATTACAAAGTGCTTTTATGACACTAAGTTCCTTATAACAGTCTACACTACTTCTTTCCTTTACCATTTTGCCTTTTATTTCACTTTTTATGCTGCTTGTGGTCACTATTAGAATGTGTCACCAAGTCACAATCATGGTTTAGTACTTTTTAAATTTACTTGCATGTACAATATTTATATCTAGGTATGTATAATAATAATAGACTGATGTTCGCAGGGAAGAAGGCGTTTAGAATAATTAAAACTCTTATAACGTCACGCTGTTGGGCGGGCATGATAAATCGAAATTAATCGATACAATCCGGTTGTCCTGTTGTGATTAACCGAACGAAAATAGTGTAGTACGTAGCGAGTCGGTCAACCCGGGACATCGACTTGTGTTCCGACTGTTTCGTAATCGACGCTGATTGATGCGCCAAATAGATTCTAAGTGGGAACAATTTAGTTAGGTAGGCACCTATTTGCATACATATTATATGTCCCACGCGATAGTTTGAGCGGCAGCTTCACCCATCTATTTTTTATTCATAAACATAAAGGAAAGCCTTAACAAAATACAAGATTTCAGTCACTTCCGAGATACACTAAATATATAAATTTATATATAGGTACAAGACTTGCTTATTTAAAGTTATTATTATATTAAACCTATCCATTGAAAAAAAATATTTTTACTACTGCTATAAACAAATTAATTTTGCTTCTCTGATTAAATCAAAAGACGAAACAGGTTTGAAATAGTATTATTACATCACATTAAATATTTATAACCAAAGATATTAATACAATATGTAACGGTTGCGCAAACAATATACGAGTAGATGTACCTATTTACCTACTTTAAAAATAGGCAATGAGATAACAAACACGTCGAATTATTAACAGTTAAGCTAAAGTAACATTCGTGTCACTAATGATGCACTTGAACGATATTTCCTTTGATGTTACACAATAAAACAAAGTTTTATGTTAGTCTATCTAATGGTCAGAATATACATGTAAAACATTTATACAGTTACATCACTTACATCATACACAAGTACTTTAAATATGTATAAGAGCATTCCATAACGGCTATAAAAGTCCTAATAGGTTTTGGGAAATTCCATGAGCAAAGGCACATTTATACAAGCAACTCGGTTAATAACAAACGTATAATAAACCAGCAGCTACACTGAACATAAACACGGAATTGAAAATCAATGGCGCGGATGTCTTTTCACTCAGAAAGCATTAATACCGCGCGCGTACTGACGTAATTTCCTAGTATTGAGCAATATACGAGTAACAATATTAGCCGCCTTCCAGTCTAGGTTTCGGCCTCGCAAGCCCTGAAAGTCTAGATCCAGGTATCGATCGGTGAGCCAGACTGGTTTTATGAGCACTGCGGCACCGTTTGCGACCTAGGACACAAGTACACAACCCACCCACGCGAATCGTGCACATAATATTTAACCTCTTTTAAAATTATTTTCATGGCAAGAAATTTATTGTAGCTTATCTACTCTGTTATTGTCTGTTACTAAACTAGTTTATAAGTATCAAATTACACGCATGAAACAAAGAATAAATTAAGGCTATTTAATCTTTATAAGCACCTAGGCCTAAATAATAAAATATCATTATATTAATAACAAAATATTTATATAACATTCAAATACAATTTTAATAAACTCGCTTCTCAATACCGTATACCCAGTAGGTAGATAATACTTCCTTGTAGTAGGCTCAAACAACAGATTCCTTAGCCAATGTAAGGCTTGCTAACCAATTGAGACAAGTATACGACTTCAAACACGCTGACATCAGATCCATCTACCGCCTGTGATGTCATTACATGAACATTAGGTGCGTTATTCATATTATTTATTACATAAACGTAGAGACTGTAGGGTCGTTTAAAGTGTTAGTCACGAATGGGATAACAAAAGAAAAACTAGCGTGCTTTAAAACTAAAGTTATTCTAGATAAGGCATTTGATGAAGTGGATAATATATCGGGATATATATTTTAAATATAGCTTGAACTGTCATTGTATAGACTTTTACTACTACCTAAACTATAACTATTACATTATGTGTATAGGTGCTACATATCATACATATTATACATTCGACCATAGCGCGACCGCACAGTTATATGTATAAAATAAAGTAAATATCACTTTACACCTGAAAACTATGTCATAAGAATTTCAATCAATTACAATACAAAAGAACACTCATTATGTTTTTTTATAAAAAAAAACTGCATCTGATTCACTATCATTATCATCATGTCATAAGATAGAAATAGGACAACGTGTCGGATAATGATTAATTAATGAATTATCCATTTAACGTTTTATTGTCAATATCATTCAGGTAGGTATCCATATGCCAAACCAGGGCTGCCGGTAGAGAAAACTGATTATATGTATAGGTACCATTATCTCAAAAAGTATACAAAATCCAGTACTATTATACAAAATCAGTGTTGTACTACGATAGTACGTCACACTTTTGGGGATTAAATAGGAGTTGTTATTTTAATTTGAACATAAACAAAAATAAGGGTTTTACAGTTTACTCCAGACATGCTTTCTTTCGATGTCTCTTGATATACATATGTACGTATTTATTATGATAAAGTACCTAGAATAAATCATGTTATTGTATAGATTAGGTAATCTACTTACTGTACAAACAGCATACACAAGATAACCGAATTATATGCATTTTGTAAACTTCCAACTAGGCATAGGCCTTGTTACATAGTAGTACATATATCTAAATTTTTAATTATGTAGTCACTTCGATTTGTGAGCTTACTTAAAATACCTACGTACTTTTTTTAATTACTAGATGAGATCATTATGATAGTTTATCAACAATGTAAATTATATTGACAAATTGATTAAACCAAAAACACGATTTAAATCTTATATGAAGATAATAACTTACTTTTCAACAATCTATTATTTATTCTTTTAATAATGATCATTCACATTGGATTTATGAATCTTCCGAAGATAAGAAAGAAATACCTACCTTAATATGTTCGACCTTCAAAAGATAAATGAAATTTGGCCAGCCACATCAACTTAGAAGATTCTCATTTGTTTTTTAAGTGTCTTATATGCCCTACCTACCTCACATGTACCTACGTATTGCCATTCCTCTTGATGCCCAAGGGCTTAATTACTGCAAATGCCAAGAAATAATTCCTGTGCAGCTTGCGTAAGAACCATCTTATTATACTTCTATCCTGTTCCCCCTTGACCATGTAATGCGATGTCAGAAAAGGAGAGGTGATGTGAGTTAGTTATTAATATAATGGCGGGCCCCAGTACTGGGTGACCTTGATGATGTCACGCTTGCAACCGGCGAGATTTGTTTTCGTTCTTCTGGTTAGTTGAATGGATTTTATTTGTTGACATTGTCTAAATGGACATATACTATATTGTAGATAGTTCGTGTAATTAAGTCTTCAAACTACACTGATTTCGAAATATCCCTGTTCTCTAGGCCTGCAAACGAACTAAGCAGTGCTAACTACATAAGTAGTCTTGTTTATTTTATGTTTTATACATACATATAGTCACTCTCGACTGTATCCCCGAAGGGGTAGACAGAAGATATTTCATTGAGGTAAATCAGAAACTTTTAAAATGAAAGAAAAAAAATATCTTTTCATAAAACTATGAAATCTAACAAACATTGTACTTACATAGGTAGATATTATGTATCGAATCCTAGTATGGTATTTTTCTGTAAATCAGTTTCGGCTTCATTGTTGTTTCTACCGTTTAGAACAATAAACGCAGTATTGTGAATTATACGATGGAGCTATTTACACGTTATTAGAATATGATAATGATAACAGATAGGCTTCCGCATATTTCTTATTGTGATGGATGATCTTAAAAAATCAAAAGTCAGGCAAACAAATTAATTATACAAGGTGTATTTGAAAAAGGAATACTTACTTCAATTACTGAAAGGCTGAAAGGGCTCGACTAGCATGCAGTTTCAATAAAAAAAATTGAAATTTCCGTTTACAAGTTATGACCGTTTAAATTTCCAGGTATTTTTGCCTGTGTTTTTCACAAAAGTAGGTGGAGTGTGTAACTCGTTTTGCGAGGAGGTGATGTTGGCCAAAGAGGCGGCGGAACGGGAACGGAAGAGGACAAGCACTCTGCCTTCCCACAGAAGACGCACCAGGCGCCGGAGAGCGCTGAATGATCTCCGTCCTCCATGAGCGCTGGCCTGGGGGTAGCGTGTCGGGCTGAACGTTACCCCAGCAGAAGAAGAAGGTTTCCGCGAAGGAAACGGGAGAAGACAAGCACTCTCCCATCCCACAGAAGACGCACCAGGCGCCGGAGAGCGCTTAATGATCTACGTCCTCCATGAGCGCTGGCCTGGGGGTAGCGGGTCGGGCTGCCCATGTATTTCATTCAATGATTCGCCTTCAGATATTCAAGGTCATTGCGTTTTTTCAAGAAAGGTACCTCTAAAGATAAACTTAAATAGTGAATCCTCATCTAAATACAAAATTTTATCAAAATCGTTAGATCCGTTTTCGAGATAAGCTAAATAAATTAAAATACTGGAATTGCTATAAGATATTATAGTTATTTAGAAACTTTATACGAGGTATCATTCAACGGACCCCCGGTTGACCTTGCAATATTGTTTTCCGCGCTCTATTGCATAAATGGTTTAATGCATAAATTTTTTTTTAACCAAATTGTAGAGAATTGTGTGCTCTACAATTTCATAACAGATTTTATCATTTTTGAGCCATAAAAAGCGAAATGTTTGCAAAAAAAAAACTATTTTTATGACCGTTGATCTTGAACATCTGTAGACACGCACATGAAATTTTATGAGACTTTTGAGACAGCATTTAGGATGGACAAAACAAAAAGCTGCCCGTTCATTGCAAAAAAGACCATTCACTGTGTCTCGGATCCTCGGTGTGGACATTTCCAATTTCGATGTCACCTACACGGCAAGACTAAGCTGGCATCCAGAAAGCTAAGTGTGCTTAATAAAGCGTGAAAGCTTGAAGAGGTACTTCATCCCAGGGCAAAGACTTCTATTATATAAATCACAAGTCCGTCCCCATATAGAGTACAGCTGTCATCTCTGGGCGGGAGCACCTGGATACCACCTCGGGTATTTGGACTCGTTTCGAAGACGTGCTCGTTTCGAATCGTCGACGATCCTAAACTCACAAGCAATATTGAGGCTGCTACTTATACATATTTTTTATAAGTAGGAGGATAATGAAATATAAACTGTAGTGTGTAAAGCAGTCTAGCGTTACTAAAAACTCTTTCAGTAGTACACTTGTTGGTAACCAAATATTATCTGGCCAAACTCTCTCTAACCATCCATCACAGAAGTCTTCATGATTTACAATACAAAAAAAAATATTCTTCATCACATCGTTTGCAAAAATTTCAATTTGTACCTCGGATCAATAAAAGCCGATGCGAACGGTCATGAGATAAATATTCGCATGTAAAAAATCGACATTCGTTACATTACTAGCATATACTATTATAAACAATGCTATTACTATCCACATTCGACCTTCTACGATTTTTCGGTGTTGAAAAAGCTTCAATTAATATTATTGCAATTTAACACGTTACAATTTACAGATAATAATGACCTTTAAATTCTATCAAATTACTTGGTAGAAATCTGATAGGAGTTTAATTTTATCCGTAATGATTTAGAACACGCAATTTAAATTATATTCGCGCCAAAAAGCATAGATAGTATGCATCCAGCACACAGTAACTAAGAGACAAAACTAAATTTAGAAAAAAAAATCTTGATGCCTTTGAACTTTGAGCTTGGGGGTCATCCATTGTTTATTCAAAGGAAGTAATTAAAGCATAAATGGCTAGGGATTCGATTTCTAAAATGGTCGATTTCGATACTAAAATAAATTCGTTACACACAGTCACGTTTTGCATTCTATTTCGGGTTTCTTAGTCCACATTATTTTGGAATCCGGACGTCACCAGTCGATAAACGACTCATACCAGATCCGTGTTGGGAAGTTATTTTGGTTGCAGTGGAACATTACTACCAAAATATTATTATTCATGTTTTTTTTAATTGCCAAGGCCGGAGGCTCACAGTTAGAAAACTAAAATAAGCTGAAGCATTTGAAAATGGGTTACCAGTCTTACTTTTGTATGTGATCCTTTCTGTGCTTTACTGTGAACAGTGAAAACACACACACTCTTATCAACATTATAATTTGTAATTTATAATTATAATGTATAAATTTATATAACAGGCCTGTTGGTCTAGCAAGTGGTTAGGGATTCTGACTGCTGATCCAGAGGTCGTGGGTTCGATTCCCACCCGGGAAAAATACTCGTATGATGAGCACGATCATTTGTTTTGTGACTGGACACTGAATACATAATACTGCCAGTGCAGTGGTCTGCCAGGCCAGGTGTAATTTGTCTATAATATGTATATACATTTTAAGTAATATATAAGTATGTTTATCAGCAGTCTGGCAACCATAGTACAGGCTCTGCCTAGTTTACGGAAGCAGGCGCGCTGGCGAAAAGGTTCGCGAATGGCGTGAGGCCGCTCGATGAGCCACCATGGCTCGTTAGTCGTCGGGTGGAGGGCTCCACGTACTGGTTTTACCGCCGTGGAGGCGCTCTAGTCAGTCATCGTCAAATGGGCAGGGCGGCACTACGAGACCCTTTCCTTCCGATTGACGCAGGTTTTTCTCCGGACACAGTTGCTTCGGGAAGTACGTTCACCCGGTCGCAAGGAGGCAATTGAGTCCCACCTGTCACCACTGCGACTGCATTGAGGACTCGGCTCAGCATACGCTGGCGATTTGCCTCAGTTCAGTTCATTTGTTTTGAGCAGCGGCGCAGCGTCGGACCTTAATACGCTCCATGGTCGGTAGCGACAGGAATTTTACCGCGGTCGCAAACTTCTGTGAGGAAGTTTTCTCGTATTAGGAGGCGGTCCGGGAGGACGGTCTCCACCGTGTGGTTTAAGTCGGTTCGATTACGACACACCGGGAAATTGGAAACCCCACCTGGGTTTTCGGTGGGGTTTCCAAAAGCACAAAAAAGTTTGCTAAGTTATTGTCACTACATATTATAAAACAAAGTCCCCCGCCGCGTCTGTCTGTCTGTCTGTCTGTTCGCGATAAACTGAAAAACTACTTAACGGATTTTCACGCGGTTTTTACTAATATACATAGTGATTCATGAGGAAGGTTTAGGTGTATAATTTGTTAAGATTTAGTGTAAATTGATTGAAATATGTTGATGATTGTGAAGATGTCTCTGCTACCCGTGCAAAGTCCGGGCGGGTTGCTAGGTATTATTAATTATATTACTGTAGAAGTAGAATCACGCATCTGGCCAAGAAACAAAACACATTCCTAGAATGATTCCGCGGTTACGGTAAATGAATCATAACCATTCTGGACTACCGATTTGCTCTTGTTCATTAATTTATAATTTTGAGTACACGTGTACTTAATGTACTGTTGTGTTTAATTTCTTCAAAACTCATTGAATTACTGTAGTAGATGTTTTGCGTTTTTGTTGTTGATCAGAATTCAAATCGGCATTCCCTCCACTCGAACTCTTAAGAAAATAATCAAATGCCTAAAAATAAATACCAGCGGCACATGTTACCAATGTTTACAACAACTTATATGTATTAACAAAGCAAGAATTTCAAATATTGTTTACTCTCAGAATACATCTTAAAATAATATAAAAAACCGGCCAAGTGCGACTCCGACTCGCGCATGAAAGGTTCCGCACCATGGTACAAGAGTTAATACTTATGTTGTTATAACGGCAATAGAAATACATATTCTGTGAAAATTTCAACTGTCTTTCTATTACGGATCATGATATACAGCCCGCTGACACACGGACAGACTGACAGCGGAGACTTAGTAATAGGGTCCCGTTGATTACTTTTGGGTACGGAACCCTAAATTAATAAACCCTCTATATTCTCATACATACATATATCATCGCGTCTGTGACCCCGCAGGGGTAGGCAGAGTATTACACACCCATATATTGCCAAAATATAATTTGGGGCAAGCCTATTGCTCGAACCGGGCACTTTGGGAATTAAAGATAGGAAAATTGGGAGGGGAAATATAAGTAAGAAAGGAAGGATTGGGGAGTTTGAGCAATAGCTCGAGGTCAGGGTCTCATCGCATACCCGTAACTCGAAATATCTGTTGCCGGGAAGTTCGATCCCTCCCAACTTATTTATTACTAGCTGCGCCCCGCGGTTTCACCCACGGAAGTCCCGATTCTGTGGGATTATCGGGATAAAAAGTAGCCTATGTGTTAATCCAGGTGTCTAGCTTTCTACATACCAAGTTTCATCGCAATCGGTTCCGTCGCTTTCGCGTGAAAGAGCAACAAACATCCATACATCCTCACAAACTTTTACGTTTATAATATTACTAGCTGCGCCCCGCGGTTTCACCCGCGTAAGTCCCGGTGCCTTGGGAATATCGGGATAAAAAGTAGCCTATGTGTTAATCCAGGTTTCCAGCTATCTACATATCAAGTTTCATCGCAATCGGTTCTTTAGTTTTTGCGTGAAAGGGTCACAAACATCCACACATCCATACATCCTCACAAACTTTCACGTTTATAATATTAGTAGGATAAGTAGGATGTTCTGTATTCTCATTCCTCAGTAATGTGATGTGAATCAATTAGCTTTAATCAATACTTTTATCACAGCTTTATCCATATGTACACACGTTCAGTGATGACCTCGGTCAATCGAACGCTTATTGACTACGCCGATCGCGTTCCAACTTTATTAGATGGCTTCTCCTTTGTTTTGTTACCAATTCATTGACTGCACTTCAATTTATTGACTTCGTAGATTATTATGCTTTTCAACTCGTACACTCGTACAACTTATGCGAATGCGTTTTTAAAAATGCACCATTTGCCACGGTGTGGTGTGTGTGTGGATCCAACTTGTATTCCAGTTTATTTGATTACTCAAACATTCTGTATAATCAAATTCAAGATCCCCACATTGGAAGTGGGAGGGGGAAACGAGTTTTTGAGATATGTAGGTATATGTTTGTAAGTATAAATTACATGCATTGATTTTCATTTGGCTGGTAAACAAGTATAAAGTGTATGTTGGTAACATGCCGTTTTATATGTATACATTGTTTTATTTTGAAATCATTCCTATTGGCCACTTTAAGAGACTCACACAGTATTTAACTATAAATATGCAAACCTTTTATAGAGATGGTAAAATAGAGCGTCATTTCGTTTAAATTACTTTCCGGTACTTAATGCGCACGTTTAGTTAATTATAATATATATCGATATTAAACAAGCAATCAATTCAAATATAAAACCTACAATAGTAATCAGACTGATTATTATTGGTGCCGATTCTATTGTACACTCGACTAAACTAAAACCTGACTTAATTTCTTCATATGAAATCAACCTAGTATTCTTCGTAATAAGGTCTATTTGTTACTAGCATCTATTTCTCAGCGCCGCTAAATTTCAATAAAACCTGTCAACGTATACTCAACTTTATTTCCACGCAGCGAGAGTCTTCATTTATTCAAACGCTGTATAATTTCCGTATAAAAACTTGTTCAAAACGAACAAGGATGACGTGTTTTTAATCTACACCTACGAAGACGCTTACTAAAAACACAGAGCAAAAGAGATGGCATTCAACGGATAGCGGCTCTTGCTACGTGGTATTAAAGTTTATTTAAGCGTATCAGACTTTAGTCGACAAATAAATTGCTTATTTCGATAGCAACATATGTCACCTACTTGTTTCAATTTGAAATAAGACCTTGTTTCTAAGTGTACAAGGTTTACATCTTATATGAAGAAAATTTAGTGAATTTTAATTTAGCGAGTGAAGTAACAGAATTGGGGCCAGTGGCTCTCGCTACGTGGTATTAAAGTTTATTTAAGCGCTTAAGACTTTAGTCGACAAATAAATTGCTTATTTCGATAGCGACATATGTTACCTACTTGTTTCAATTTGAAATAAGACCTTGTTTCGAAGTGTACAAGGTTTACATCTCATATGAAGAAAATTTTGTGAATTTTAACTTAGCGAGTGAAGTAACAGAATTGGGACCATTGTGGGATCTATGTTTTTAATGTTATACATATTGTCGCCAATAACTAATTATATAGTTACGTCAAGTATCGTTCACCTACTGTTGCTTTAAGTAAATATTTATCATTCTTAAAATAATCTTTAAAGTAGCTACAAGGTAATAGTGTAAATATTTGTTGGCAAAACTAATGAAATAGGAATAAAAATAGTAATATTCTGGCATGGAAACCCGTTATATATGTATAAAAAAATAAGTATTTAGAATAAATTGTGACCAATCTTTTTGTGCGTTTTCAGCAAAACAACAACAACAACTTGACATTATTATCTTTAACGTCGTATTTTGTATCTCGCTCCAACTAGCAACCCGCCCCGGCTTCGCACAAGTACAATTTATACACCAAAACCTTCCTCATTAATCACTCTGTCTATTAGTGAAAACTGCATGAAAATCTGTTGAGTAATTTTTCAGTTTATCGCGAACAGACAGACAGACAGACGCGGCGGGGGACTTTGTTTTATAATATGTAATTGATAAGTCCTTCATTACTGTTTTACAATCTTGGCGCTCATACTGACGAACGTGACTTGCTTGAGGCGTTAAATTATGTTTAAAACGCCATAACGCCATTAACAACTTTGTGTAAAGAATGGAGTTACTGCGTAGTTCCGTCAATAGTTTAGTTTATTTGATCGAGAGAATGTCGAATATCTTTCAGAACATGAAATTATTTAAATGTAAGGACAGGAACTTATCAAGATTCATGCGCGCGTATACAGTAGCAGTGGGCACATACGCATGTGGGCAGACTGGGAAGAGAGGCAAGCATCAAGCAGGCATTATTATAAACTAATGTGAATGTGTACAAATGCTACTGCCTCTTGAGAGACTCCGGATTTGATTGCTAGTTGGCATGAAGACCAAAGATAGCAAATAAATTACCAAACTAGACCTATTGGTTCAAATAACTACTTATTTACCAAGTAGAGGAAAAAGATTCGATTGTTTCCTCCTGTTGCCACGTAAAGAAATTTTAACGCTATTTATAAGATGAATGTCTATAAAGCTGAGCACTGGACCAGGGCTGATTATCGGGTGTTTCACACTTACATATTTACATATCCAGCATCTTCAATACGGATTTTCCCTTTAGACATGCGAGTCTTACTTTTGTATTGACGGGAACTGGTAGAAAAATAAATTCCAAAAAAGAAAAATATTGTTATTATTGTATGTATACAATGTATGTATTTACTTAATGTTGTAATTTGTACGACTGCGACCTATGAGAACCCAGATACATTAACTCTTTATTGTAAACAAAACTGTCTGAGAGTGGCCGCGAATCTGGGATTGGATGAGATTAGTTTTGTCCTCAACCCGCAGTAGAGCCTTCGGTAATATCCGCCATTGTCTGCGTTTCGCATCTTCATCTAGAGACGTCTAGAGTTGATTCAGATCACTGCTTGCGCTCGTAAATTATTTGGACCACGCAAACATTTGTCCTCTGTTCGTTTAACGGTCAGTGAGTGCAAAAACACAATATAAAGTTTTAAAAATAACAAAGCTAATGATAGATACATAATAACATGACTAACAGTAATTATGAAGGCTAAACCACGATAATGTTATTATCCAGTATTCTATCTTCAAACAAACGGTCGGAACGTGAGTCATACCTACACGTCTCAAGTTCGGTATAAACGCGGTAGTACACAATCAGTCGCGAATGCGCCGCAGTGACGAACGAACGGTGTGATGCTTTTGTTAGCAGTAAGCGTGCGATTTGTGTATTTGATTGAAATAAGTACAAGTACTTACTTAATATGGCAATGGATTATTTATTAAAGACTATTAAATATAACAATAAAGCTTTTCATACATCTCAGTCGAGGCGCAAATATTTTTCAGTCTTAAAATAAGGATGTTTTTCTTTTTTAAATCTACTAAACTTTTTGATTGAATAACAACATGTATTTTTATTGAACACTTCCTATTTTATTCATAACAAATTTCATTTGTTTAAATAAAAAATATATTATACAATCACAAAATTAGAAAGAAACTCAAGTAGGTAGTTGAAATTAAAATACTGCAGGCGGGCAGCCCGTCCTCTCACTGGAGACCATGGTTCTGTCCATGGTCCAAACTGAAAATGCGTGGGAATCCGCTGCCTTTTTTGTGAGGAAGTGATGTGAAAATACTGCAGGCGGGCAGCCCGTCCTCTCACTGAAGACCATGGTTCTGTCCATGGCCCAAAGTGAGAGTGCGTGGGAATCCAATGCCTCTTTTTCTGAGGAAGTGATGTCCGCTTAAGAGGCGGCGAAACGGGAACGGGAGAGGGTTAATACTCTCCCGTCCCGAAGGAGAGGCACCAGGCGCCGGAGAGCGCAGAATGATCTCCGGCCTCCGTGAGCGCTGGCCTGGGGGTAACGGGTGAGGCTACAGGTTACTCTAGCAGAAGCAGGCCTGAAACGGTGGCGCGCCCTATTCCGTGGGCACCTCTCTAAACCGGAAGGGGGGCAAGGCCCTCCGCATGCAAGGACGTGACTGCCTTTTGTTTAAGAGGCGGCCAAGGTCTGCCGGAGTTCTCGGGGACTTCCTTCTTAGGGTATACCTGAGTCCATTGCAATGGACTTATTTGTGACGGAATACCGTGCGGTTTTAGTCGGTTCGATTCCGACATACCACTTCAACGGCGGCCCCGCCCCGGTGGAGAGATGACCCGAGGAAGTTTCCACACGATAAAAAAAAAAAGAAAGGCGGCCCTTTCGCGTATTTACATACCGCGTGACTGTAGATAATTATTTCAAGGACAGCGCCAAGTCACAATACTGAATAGATAACATTGCCGTATCTAAACGAAGTCTACGTTTGGATGTTTTCCACGAGACAAATACATGACGAAATAAATTAAACATTTAAATGTCTACTACGTGGTGCTAATCCGTGTTTACGTCTATGAATAATTTATTCAATCATGTTTACAAATACATAAGATAATAATTAAGGATTTTAAATCAGTTATTTTTGTTGTTAAAATCATTGCTACAGGCCATTTAATTTAATCTAGTATCTTCATTACCGTTCTTTCGAAAAATACATAAAACAATATAATAAATGTGAATTTTACTACATTCAACATAGCATACATAGGTATAACATTGACTATTTAACATTAGAATTAACATTTATATTATTTTATTATTGTTGTATGTATTTTTCGAGAATAGTCTAGGTAGTACGCATTGTATGTTTAAATACATACCTAGCTCGGAAGAAACACGTTAATCAAAGTTATTTTTAAAAACATACCTAATTAAGTATGATTTCTTACCATATCAGTGGATTCTATCTATACACTAATTATTTCATGAGTTACTAGCAGTTGTCCACGATTTCGATCGAGTGTAAACTTTGGTGAAATCTATCCAACGGGAACGGTACATTTTTCCGGGATAAAAAGTAACCCACGTGCTGTTCCAGACTATAATCTATCTCTGTGCCAAATTTCATCTAGATCTATTCAGCCGTTTTTGCGTGAAAGAGTAACAAACAATCATCCATCCATCCTCACAAACTTTTGCCTTTAAAATATTAGTAACATAATACGGTACGTTAGGAAGTAACTGCCACATGACGACGATATACACACTGCGATAACAGATACCATTCCTTTGTTTGGAATTGGAGTCCACGTATTACGAACAGCACACTACGAAGACAACTTAGATCTACTTGGAATTTGTCAAAAAGTATAATTCAATATATTGTGAAACTTTATTTTGTAAAATACCGTATGATGTCTAATATCAATAATATTCCACATACCAGAAGTGGATCGAACTTAGGAGTCTTGCTTCGAAGAGTCCCTTGGAAGGGGATTTATTTAAGGATACACAGTTATATCGATAAAATCCAAGGGTTGCTGATATAATCCAACTAGTTGTTTGACGCGACTATATTTGCGTGGAAATTTTGGTGAAATCTATCCCACGGAACCGTAAATTGTTCCGGGTTTAAAATAGCTTATCTGGTATTCTAGACTGTAATTTATCTCTGTGTCAAATTTCACCCAGATCCATTCAGACGTTTGCGTGAAAGAGTAACGAACGAACATCCATCCATCCATCCGTCCTCACAAACTGGCGCCTTTAATATTAGGAGGTTGGTCATCAAGTCTCTTCAAAATATAAAAAAAAAACATTGTGAATTGTGTGAAAAATTTGTTAAAAGCCGACAACATTATGTACCTGGCAGAAAAGTAACTCAAGAAGGAGAGGAGTAGACGAATTAAAACCGCATTAATTATATTTCTTGAGCCGCGCTGGACTTTAAAATTAGAATTTAGTATTCAATCTTTATCTATGTATATGTTCTATATATAAAAATCACGTATCACGTTGTTTGTTCGTGATGAACTCTTAAACTAATGAACCGATTTTAATGAAATTTTGCACACTGTGTGCAGTTTGGTCCAACGTGAGAGATAGGATATTTTTTATCTCAATTTACAGTCACAATATTTTTTTATCTCATATATAAAAAAATACGTGTCACGTTGTTTGCTCGCGATAAACTCCTAAACTAATCAACCGATTTTAATGAAATTTTGCACAACGTGTGCAGTTTCGTCCAACGTGAGTAAAGGATAGCTTTTATCTCAATTTATAGTCACAATATTTTTTTTAATAGTGTAATCTAACTGTTAAATAGTGTGATCTAACCTTCATCGAATTGCTATTTTAATTCGCTACATAACTACATGTATAGGTATTAGATAGGTACATTGATATAAACATTGCTATTGGTTGCTATTCGAAGTAGAAATTATGTGTAGATCGTTAGTATATTAAGTTAATGGTGTAGATACACAAGCCCATGGCTACGGTCGATTAAAATTGTAAATACTATGTAGGTATAACTATTTTATCAGTAGCATGATACTGGAATACGAGCACTTAAAGACGTCTGATTCATCTGTGGCCGTACAAGACATGGTCGGGTCAAGCTGAGTGCGATCACGTACCGGGTGTACTAGCACTTATCTAACAAGGTCACGACTCACCAGCGATGGCAGTGTATAGTTACCGGCAACTAACTTGGCAAGGTTTTGGCGTAGTGGGAGAAAGTTTGCGAATGTACACTTACGTGCAATTAAAAATGTTCCCTATTATCATAATATTTTTTATTAAATGTTTTTTTAGATGAAAATTAAGTTCGTGTTTTTTTTATTTTTTTTTTAAATCTGCCCCGCGGTGCATAATTGCGACCTCTATCGTTCTGGTGAAACATATATATAATCTTTTTAACTGGCAGTTGTTTTGGGGTCTAGGAATCATAACTGGACCTCCTGTAAAGAAATTTTTGGAAAACCCGACAACTGGTACAAAAACAATAGGTAGACTTTTCTTCGAAATGTATCTAATAACAAATTTCAAACAAAACAGTAACAATTTATAAAAATAACAAGTAACAAAAATTCAACTAAAACAAGCGGTACAATTTAGTGCACGCAATTGTACTCGGGAGCGAACGGGACGTATACACGTTACAGGAGGACGTTGCAGGAGGCAGGGGTCGACTGGCCGTCCAAGGCGTACAATCACGCGCTCGGAACGATGTTACCTCGTTTCCCGCGTCCCGCTTGATAACCAAAGAGATCTAAAAAACGACTTCTGCGCATCTAACGAATCTTGCCACGATAGGTGCCGGCCACTATACTGTTTTACTTGCAGAATTTATTTACCAGTCATTATAGTTCTTGTAATAACTATAATCTCTATATTAATACGCGAAAACAATTTTAAAACAAAAGCTTTTTTTTAAGTAAATTTCGAGCACGAAGGAATGTGATTTTTTGAATACATAATAACATTAAAGTTAATATGTAAAGGAAGTGGTAAATGCTAACATTTAAAAGTTGTGTAAAAAAGGCTACACCGAGGTCCAGTATAGTTGACCATTCAAGGTATGGAAAGTCTATAGGTACTTCTCTATACAATGACAGTTGTACTTATAATATATCTATACTGGAAATGAATCGTTCGATGTATGTTACAAATAGGTTTAAAATACAATGAACTATGGTTGAAATTCGGCCACCAGGCGATTTCTAATACATTTAAATAGACAAAAACATTACAGTAGGTACCTTTTTTCCTACTTTGATTGTCATGTCAATCGATTGACAAGCTCTAGTGTTATCAATAAAACTTTGTCAATATGCGATCGAGTTTCGACTTCCAGCCACCTCGTACCACTACACAATATGGAAATGCAATTAAGCTCGAATGGTTATGCATGTTCAAATTTATTTTTGCTATCGATTGGTGTCGAATCATTGAGCACGAGAGTTTATTTTCCTCTGACTGCGGCTATTAGTCAAAACATAAAGTTGTCATTTGAGCATTTTCAGGTACAATACAAGGGACGTAATGAAGCAAAAATAGAAAATGAGAAAATCCTGTTTACAGGTTACAAATAATTAGGTAATAATGAACAACTTCGTAACAGATCAGTCAGTGTTCTGCTCATCTGCTGCATTTTTTTCCACAAGCCTTTTTTTTAAAAAGATATTTCCACTTCAGTCTCTAGAGAACAGGGTTGTTTATTGCAAAAAGAAGAGGTATAATATTACATCCTGCAATGCGTCAGTTTTTGGAGTTTCGATCAATACTAGCGGTAAGAATAAGTTGGGGTCGGCTTTCAGTCTAATTACGATACGGTCGAACTCGTGATATTTTACGTGAAGCGAAGAACCCAAGTACCTACTAGGCGATATCGAAGTTCTGTAGTTGGATCAGGTTGTTGGACTATTTAGGGCTCTGACTACCCGTAATGAATGCTACTGATGTTCGTATGGCAATCGGGATCGACGCCGACGACGGCTTAACGTGCTCTCCGAGGCACGGAGGGGTCTCAATGTGTTAAGAATGATCACCCATCTTAAGACTGACCTGGTTAGTATTTCTTAACGTTGTAATGTGTTAACCTGCTCGGTTACCACTTAGCCACGATCCCCTCTACCTATTTATAGCCTATTCAGAAAGACAATTGAGCAAACAACAGCAGTACAAAGTCCATAGTAGATAGTGTTGATATAAATAATTTATTATGTACATACATACAGGTTACAGGTAGGTACATAGTTATTCTCTGTCCATTCGTGCATTTTCTTTTTGACAGTTGCTTGAGAACGTAACTGTGCCAGAGTTTGTGAAATTAAACTTTAAAACGCGCAGTTAGAAAAATATATGTATGTATATGTTATCGATTTTCATTTTGAGAATTTGGGTTATAAGATAGAATATACATACCTACTTTATTCTATAACCCAAATTCGATACTAACTGAAGGATACATGAATATTTAATTTCGTCACGCAAATAAATAAATTAATTAAACATTGACTTTTACGGTAACCAAGATTTGTTAATCGATCAAAATAACCGAAGCGACCCAGCATCATTTACATATAAATACATAGTATAAATATTTAATATTATTATCTAAACATTAGTACCTAGCTAACCTAATAGTCCTATTATGTCAAATGCAAGGATAGTTTCAACACATAGTGGTTTACATCGCTTAAAAAAAAATATAAATATCAAAATTTTGAACAAAAACTGTACAGTTTTTTTCTTTACATGAACAGAGATGCGACGACATGGTGACGAGACGAGCGACCTAATAGTTTTCACAAAGTGGTATTAAACATACAAAAATGCACAAGCCACTACTCAAACGCAAGGTGTAGACATTGAGAACTGGTTTTTATGACGCAATATCTTACTATTTGTGGCGTTTTAGTTTAGTTTTAAGGTAAGCTACAATTCTTTGTTTAGTTGCACGTATACAGTTACAAAATTTTAATATATTATACAATAGCTGCGGCCCGCGGTTTCACGTAAGTCCCGATGCCGTGGGAATATCGGGATAAAATGTGTTACCCATTTGTTATGCATTTGGTTGCCTATGTGTTAATCCAGGTGTCCAGCTATCTACATACCAAGTTTAATCGCAATCGGTTCAGTAGTTCTTGCGTGAAAGAGCAACAAACATCCATACATCCTCACTAACTTTCATGTTTATAATATTAGTAGGATGTAGGATTACATTTTTTTTAGTATAATAGGTACTTTCAGATCGAACCTATATCAAAATTCTGTCTTTTGGGGCGAAGTATATATTTTTTAAAGTTTATCGATGTGTGTAAAAAGGGTTTTAATTTTTTTTTTAATTATAATTTCCTCAATAACAAACGTAGGTCTATATATACTATGGAGGAGCCCATAGGTCTGAGTTCTCTCACCCGATAGGAGATAAAACAGTGTGGTTTGTAAAACGTGTAATCTTATAGGTACATAATATAATGTGTGCGTCTATCTATATGAAAAGTTTGTACATGGGAACATATTTATTTATATAACTAGCAGCGCCCCGCGGTTTCACCCGCGTAAGTCCCGATCCCTTGGGAATATCGGGATAAAAAGTAATCTATATGTTAATCCAGGTCTCAAGCTATCTACATACCAAGTTTCATCGCAATCGGTTCAGTAGTTTTGCCTTGAAAGAGTAACAAACATTCATACATCCATACATCCATACATCCTCACAAACTTTCACATTTATAATATTAGTAGGATAGTAGGATTCTATTAGAATAGGTATTCCTTCTTTGGGCTGCTTAAAAGAATTTGATATAAACATAGTTTTGATGCATGAATCAGAAAAAACGTATAGGTAGTAGTAATTTCAACAATGCCCTTGTGTGAGTTTGCGTAATATTAAATAAATAGTATAAGTATCTAAAACCTTTTCTACTGATCAAATTTAGGATTGAATTGAGTGATGATCAGATTGCTTGTCAAGACGTACACAATGAAATCGACAATTTTCATTGCTGTGCTGGACAGACGTTTGTTTGTAAGAAAGTTTCGATATATTCAATTTTCTTTCCGAAGTAATGCCTTTAGTATTGAGCAAGAATACAAAAAGTAGGGTTGGCTAAAACTTTGAATACAAATTTAAATTGTAATATAGAAAATAAAATAGAAGGTTGTAGAGAAAGGAATTGTTATTACTATGGAATCAACTTCGTCATTTAAATGTATAACCACCGAACTGATAAAACGCGTTAATAACACACCACTGAAAAAAAAATCGTCAAGACGAATAAGACGACATGGGCCTATCACATCGGGTAAAATCGCTTCGTGTGGACGCACGAACCGATTGCACCCGATTTGATTTGACATGATCAATTCAGGTGATCCCAATGACCTTGAATTGGACAATTTGACTCTACGTGTCGTATGTGAGAGGCTTTATTTTGAAACTACATCAAAAATAGGACAAGTCACTATTTTTTCATAGGCGCATCGCGATTCGCCTACTATTAAAATTTAAAGAAAAAAATTCTAGGTTGTCATGCAGTGATAAAATAAAAGCAAGTACATTTAAAATAAAGTGCTAATTTAGATTAAAATAAGTGCCCAATCCGAAAGTTATCTACTCTATCATAGCAATATCTGTATCTACGTATAGAAAATGTATATTATTATTAAAGATTCCACATATTATTTATTTGAAAATGAACTGCGCATATTTTCATATACTAAAATAAAAATATACATAAGTACCTGCGATTCCGCTGAACATTTTGTAATTATTAGCACAGTTTTAACACTAGAGTTGCAATTCGTATTCAAGAAAAATAAATTATTTGAACAGTTAACACAAAATATTTTCACAATACGCGTAAATCAAGTGCCGTGCGCTAGCAGTGAAATCCAAGAATCAACTCGGCGAAAATTGACTTGCTCGCCCGGCCCGAACTCAGATGCTTTTTCCATGCGGATGATACATGAACCGGCTGTATTTTTATCGATGACGTCAATTCATTAGCGCGTTTAGTTGACACAAAGGTTTAAAAAGGTTTCGATGTATTGATTTATGTACATAATGAATTAATCTGTGTATAAG
Source organism: Callimorpha dominula (assembly GCA_949752705.1). Taxonomy (NCBI): domain Eukaryota; kingdom Metazoa; phylum Arthropoda; class Insecta; order Lepidoptera; family Erebidae; genus Callimorpha; species Callimorpha dominula. The sequence continues at coordinate 4,953,922 of OX457000.1, read as the reverse complement.
TAGTAGTATGTAGTCTCTGAGTTCAATATTCTTAAAATAATAATTTATTTTATTAAAATATATTAGCCAAAGTTTAAAATAATTATTGAATGTAAGACCAGATAAATATTAAAATACCATTGATGTGATTTCATAATAACTTGCAACCCTGATAAGTATTTTTTTTTTGTAGTTTTTATGACCTATATACGTAAATGGTCTTATTCAGAGAGTTATATATATGCAAACCATAAACGTTTCTGTCTGATCCTTTCGGGAAAATAGGCTTGATTTTTGATATTCCTAATTCATCATGTTGAAGTAGGAAAATAATTCCAAATTCCAACTCTATTTGTTATGGGAGGATTTTTGCCATATTTGAGATACATTTGGCTTCGGGTCACGTGACTATGACGTGATATTTCCTATCTCATTCATAATGGTACGTTTACACGCACGCCGTGCAGCCTGGCAAGCAGCACGGCACGCAGCTCGGCGCGCAGCCTGGCACGCAGCGTGCCAAGCAAGCTTTTCACACCAGGGCTGCCAGTAAGGACAACTTATTTTATATCGCTAAGACTTGGAAATTATACAAAATCATGTGCTATTATACAAAATCAGTGTTGTACAACTATAGATCGTCACTCTTTGGGGATTTTAGTAAAAGGTGTTTTAACTTTAACGTATAAGGATTTAACAGTTTATCACAGACATGATTTGTTTTAAGTATCTCTATGTGTATGTACGTACTTTTTACGCTATAACATCAGCTATGACATTGTATCCAATTATACAATGCAATCTATTATACAAACAGGATACAAAAGATAGCCGATATTATACCAATTTTGTATCCAATTTTACAATCTGGCAGCCCTGATTCACACACTTGCAGGCATGGTCCGTAGGGTATTAGTGTTCTGTGGACATGGTAGTCAGTGCAAACATGGGAGACGACGTAGACGTAGATCTCGTGGGAGCTACTGCTTTGGGCTTGATCTATTTTTATTGAAAAAAAAACAGCCCGACATAATTATGCATGCGAAATTTTACTTAAAACTATTAGGTTTTACAATTAAAAAATCATTTATGGTGTAAAAACACTTTTCAAGTAGCCAAAACTTTAAATTTGATTTTTTTATTTGACATGCGTTATAACTATTTTTACATCGAAGAGTGCTTTTACATAATTCGTTTCTTACTTTAGTGGGATCTCTTTGAATGAATTTACTATCCTCGCTAACTTTTGAATATAATTTTTTATTATTTCTAATAAACATGAACATAATTAACCATGATAAGCATTGGGGGCGGCTTCTTCATTAAATGTGTTTCGTAACTGTTTTAAGGCATACATAAATCTATTTTATTTACTGCACATCATTGATATGCGATTAGTTACAATTCTCTAATCGTCAATCAATCAATACTAACTTTAATCCTAAGAATTGGCACTATTTTGTTTCATATTTTTTTGGGCCCTGATAAACAATATTTATTTTTACTAAAAGAATAGTTCAGAAACATCTTTCTGAAGTCTTCTTTTGCTTTCGATTCATGCATGATAAAGGTTCAGACCACTCCGATATATTTGGTGTCGTCAAAAATTAATTTCGATCGTTACGTCGTCTGTATGCCACGAAGATGAAAACTATACTAACGCGGCCGAGAGCGTGTGTGTGTGTGTGTAAACAGGCACACAAGCACATTCACCCTTTGAAGTGTGTCAAAAAACCGACAGTCGTCCCGATCGGCGCCAAGCGCGTGCACATTCACGCAAGCATGCACAAACAGCCTGTTCACATGCTTGCGTCGTTGAATGTCGGTTTGAACGCGAGCGTGTGAACGCAGGCGTTAGTCGTCCCGATCGGCGCCAAGCGCGATCACATTCACGCAGGCATGCACAAACAGCCTGTTTACACGCTTGCGTCGTTGAATGTGCTCGTTGAATGTCGGTTTGAACGCCAGCGTGTAAACGCGCCATGAAGTGTGTCAAAAAACAGACAGTCATCCCGATCAGCGCCAAGCGCGTGCACATTCACGCAAGCATGCACAAACAGCCTGTTCACATGCTTGCGTCGTTGAATGTCGGTTTGAACGCGAGCGTGTGAACGCAGCCGTTAGTCGTCCCGATCGGCGGCAAGCGCGATCACATTCACGCAGGCATGCACAAACAGCCTGTTCACATGCTTGCGTCGTTGAATGTGCTCGTTGAATGTCGGTTTGAACGCCAGCGTGTAAACCCACCATTACAGTTGGAAAACCGTATTCATGACAGGAACAGTTGCCTAGCAACGAAATTTATCCTTGGCAACAAGTAAACAAAACTGACATTTGGTCGTTGCTGATTTGATTGAGAGGAATATGTTTTAGAATTCCGTAGCTGGGATGTGTGTGAAATGTCGAAGGAAAACAACAACTTACGGCTGCTTGGCTCACCTGTAAATTTATCTTACAGAGGGAAAAAGAAAGACGACAAGAGGAACGGGCGGAGCCGACCACGATCTGCTTTGCAAAGCACTTGCATTACACCGGTAGAATGATTAACTCTAACATAAGTTACAGACTGTTCTGTTATAAAATTGCCTGGCTAATAACTTTCTGAGTCAACTTAACTAACTATATTTTCCGTGATTTCTTTTTTGTAATATTTAAAACTATTCAGATAAACCTAGCGTTTATTGTTTATGTTGATACAATTTGCAATTTGAGAACAATGGGAAATACTTCACTTTGGTGATTAAATGTTTCTGCATTTCACATTAATTTTAAACATAAAATGACAACATATTCAAAGGTATATAGTACCTAATATTAGAAATATTCTATCTATTCTTCCTTTTCCTTTATGTGATAGATGGCAAACAAGCAGATGGGTCACCTGATGGTAAGTGACTACCGCTGCCCATGGGCACCTGCAACTCAAGAGTCACAAGTGAGTTGCTGACCTTTAAGGTGGTAGTAAGGGTAGGGAGGTAAGAGGGTGAAAAGGGGAAGACGGGGAGAGGGAAGGGTTAGGGCCTCCAATAATCTCACTCATTCGGCAAAACACAATGCAAGTGTTGCTATGAAGCAGGTTTACTGTGAGGCTGTGGTATCACTCCGGTCAAGCTGACCCTACGTGCCGAAGCATGGCTCTTCCACTTACCTATATCTACTTAAAAATTTACCCTGATATTGATTGCTCTAGTTATAGTATATAAGATTTGTAAGAATTAAAACTGGTGTAAAAGTTATAAGCCTTAAGTTGTTATTTGCCTTCATAAATCTGCATTTTAAAACTCATTTTAATGCAACTTCAGGTTTACATAAATAATAAGAAAATTAAAACATGAATTTAATTATTGTATAATTTAAGTAATTTGAATTTGAATTAATGAGTTACTTTCATGAGAATGTAATCAATGACTCATATTACTTTATGCTCTTGTTCTACCACAAATTGTGCATTACTATCGCAGAGGGAGAGTGGAGCTGACATAATAATGCATGTTCTAACTTATTGAGGTAGATAGTTAAATGGTGATAATATATCATAAATCATACATATATATATTTTGGTGGATTGGATCATGCACAGATGTGTTTATTAAAAGTTGATAACAATGAAAAAAAAATATTTAGGAGAACCCAGAAAGATACAAGAGACCATTTTCAGCGGATGCAAAAGAACGACAACCTACAAGAAACTTTTTAAAACAATTTAGTTCTGAATTGCTTCAATCTTACAATGGTAACAATATTTTATTAATTTGTTTTTGATAGATGTTGAATAATGTGATAAGTTAATATTGATTTATTTTACTTTCCAGACTCACCAAGTGGTCTTAAAGTATTACCACCAACAACTGAACTATTAGGAGACTCTAAATCCACTGAAAACCAATCACAAAAGAATAGAGAAATATGCAGCAACGCTTCAGACTATGGTTCTGAAGATACTTACATAAGTTTAGGAACTAAAATAAAAGCTAAGGCCCAATTGGGAGCTAAACCCAAGAATAGCAACTCAAGAAATTTTTTAAGGTATAGGAACGCTGTTAAAAAGTGTCGTAGGCCTATGGAGAACACACTCAATGAGGATCAGACTAGCCAGGAATATGGATTGCAGGTAAAGTTAATTGAAAGGACACCATCTCCTACAAGAAACAAAAATATATTTCATAGGAGGAGTCGATCTCCCCCATACAAGGAACAAGCTTATGAGTCTTATTTTCTATCTCTTGATGATAAGAGAGACTCTGAGCTGGGACTGGGCTCTATTGTAATATCTAGTATACAGTCAGATGTGGAACATGCTATAGATACTTACAGTCGTCGCTTGACAGTCAGTAAACAGCAGCTGTCTTTAGTTGAAGAGGAATCTAACCAAGATGTAGAGAGTGTTCCTTCTCAGAACATGTCGAGCTTATCTCCAGAAACTCCTTTTGAAGATAATATCCACAAAGGTCACACAGATGGTAGCTTGACTGGTCATAATTCTTATGTTGAGGATGTCAAAGATAGAAGTGATTATAATAAGATTACTAGCAGTTTCATGTGTGAGCCCAGGACTTATACAAATTTCTATGATGATTTTCGTACAACGCCTATTGAAACATATAAGACAAAGTTGTCTAGCACCTTAGTACATACAGATTGTTCATCAAAAGATTCTGGGTATCCAGACAGTGGAGCGAATGACGACAAGTCTTGCAGGCAGAATTATTCATTGCCTTCAACATCTATACTGAAGAAATCAGTGTCGCATGACAAAATTGGAGACCAACCTAAAAGTTTAGACAGTACTATCTCTTCGAATAGTAATGATAAAGTCTATCAAAAAACGTTTCCTTTAGACAAAAACCAATGGTCAGAGCCGCTGAACCATAGCCGTTTGCTCTATAAGGATTTTTTCTTGAAAAAGGAAGGACACATTACGTTACCTCCACAAAACTCTCCTGTCAAGACAGAAGTCGGTATACTTGGCAGCAGTGAAGTTACTAATGAAAATAATAGAACTGAGCAAGAAAGTGGCAATTTAGATTATCCACCTTATCTTTTGAATAGTACTACAAAAGCGTATACGTGTAAAGTTATCGAAGACTACAAAAAGGAACTTGAAGCTATAAACAATCTCCATGAACTTACTATAAAAGATATCAAGACTGATGCTGTGTCTCCTACACCGCTCAACATAGATAAAATGTTTGAAGACGCATCTAATTTTGAAATCACACAAGACGACTGTGAAAGGTCAACAGATCGTCAACATGATCCTCCAACAAATAATAAAAACTCTTTAGACAGCAAAAGAGATATATCGAAAATTTCGACAAAAGAACTGATACAAAATTATTTGAAAGTAAAGGAAGGAGATTACAAGAATACATCTAAAAATCCAAAGAAACCTGAAAGAAAAATAAATAATGTTGGCTTAGGAGAAAGTTCTTCAGGGAATAAGCAAGAGTGGAATAACAGATACACGAAAAATGGTGACAAAAGCACCATTCCAGTAAATATAAGGAATCAAACACAAATTCAAAAGAATTTAGTTGCAAGTCGGGCTCCGCTGAGCGCAAGGATAGATAGTGTGCAAAACGATAAAGACATTGATTCATGGATGTCTTTATCTGCTCCCTCACCTAGAATGCTGAATATTGAAGAGGTGGATGGGGAAGAGACCAAAAAGTCAAAGCCACCGCAGGAGGAAAAGATTGAAACTATGAATACCATTTTGCCTGTTGCTGAGAAAGAACCTAAAACTCCCCGCGAGTTAAGTACTAAGTCCACAGTGTTTGATATTTATTCCATGTTGAAAGAAATTGAGAGTTACGGGGATAATCCGGTGACATCGGTTACCAATACGAATCTCACTGAATCAGAATCTAAGAAGGAGGAAAGGAGTTCTTCACCTAAAGATAATTTTACGTGAGTATATATTTCTTAAAATACGAATTTTTTAATACTGACCTAGTGGTCGAGTGTATATTCAACGTCATTAAATTGTTATAAGTTTGGATTTTACTGAGGTTCTTGACAAAGTGTAGGTATGCCTACGTCTTATATTACATTGTTTTTTATTTATCCCATAAATGATGATCATTTTATTTAAAGTATTTGCAACATACGGATATCAGATATATCCAAATTTGAGGTTTATGCATTAAACTTTATGGTGAAGTATCACCATATATAGTTTTTTGGCAAAATAAGAGATCGTCTGGTGGTCGAGTTTCGAAATAACTTGAACCGTGATTGTATAGACTTACGTACTTTGACTGGTCAACATTATACATGCTGTGTCTAGACCATTGTAACATTATGTAGCAGTTATATTGTTTACAAAATTTTAGCTTTCTGCACTTCTTTTATACGTAAGTAAACGCCGTATCGTAGTTAGACTGAAAACCGATCCCAACTTAGTTGGGAAACGGCGCGGAGGAAGACGTTTTTTTATGGTGTAGGGGTCACCTGATGGTAAATGACTACTGCAGCCCATGGGCACCTGCAACTCAAGAGTCACAAGTGCGTTGTCGGCCTTTACGGTGGAGGTGGGGAAAGAGCGGGAGAGGGGAAGAGGGGGAGAAGGAAGAGGAATACACCGTTTTTTCTTAACGTATATTGATATTCAATTTAACAAAATCTATAAACTAAAAAATCTAAAGTTGCTTGCATTTTTTTATTAAGTTTCCTTAGACTTGGCCAGATAGGTATTATATCAATTATTTAGTAAAAGGTCGGAAGATTCAGCAGATAGTTGTTGGAATTGAAGCCGTGACTATGTACATAGCAGTCTTCTACTGGAGCCCTACATGCCGCCTGGCCAGCAGTGTAAATGAGGCTGAGGGCTTGGTGGGATACCAAGTCCTCAGCCTCAACCTCAAAATATTTTTTATTTTTTTTTTATTACGTACAACTATTAAACTTGCAATGTTACTAGCTGTACAGTAAGATGCCTAGTCCGTTTTTATGTCCGAAAAATAATAATTTGTGTCTATGATTTTTGCAGGGAAATATTCGAATTCCTAGAGAAAGTTGAACAGAGTGCTAATGACGCTTTGTCCGTAATCACCAGCACCACCCCGAATAGTCTGCCAAAGTGAGTTCTACATTTCATCCTAACTTTTTCGGTGCAAGCGGTTACATCCTACTTCCTACTAATATTATAAACGTGAAAGTTTGTGAGGATGTATGGATGTATGAATGTTTGTTACTCTTTCACGCCAAAACTACTGAACCGATGGCGATGAAACTTGGTATGTAGATAGCTGGAGACCTGGATTAACATATAGGCTCACTTTTATCCCGATATTCCCACGGGATCGGGACTTACGCGGGTGAAACCGCGGGACGCTGCTAGGTATGGAATAACTTGCCAGTAACAATTCGACAAGCTGAAACCTTGCACTCATTTTAAAAATAAGTGAAGGCTTATTATTTGTCTTTATAAATACTTTCTTTGCTTTTTAAATTATAAATATATATATTTTAGTGTATGTATAGGTAATTTGAATATTAGTATATGTAATATGTTTATTATTATTGTTTTAGTGCCTAGTGCTACCTCGACCATTTCTGGTCTTTTGTAACGCACTTCTGGTTTACAGTTCACTGCTCAGACTTATGGCTTCGAGAAACCTCCAGATCCTATTAGCATTGTTTGTATTTCCTGTGTTTGCATGATGTGCAACCCTAGGTTAATACTTCGGTGCCGCATTAGTGGGCCACAAGAGCATAAAATATGCATTGCAGTCTCTTCTGTCTCTTGACAGAATCTGCAAATTGTGTTCTCACCTAATTTTAGTTTGAACATATGTTTGTTCAGTTTGCAGTGTCCGGTGAGGACTCTTGTTACTGCACAGGTTTTGTATCTTTTGAGCTCCAGAAGTTATTTAGATACTTTATTATCATAGCCCTTTATTGTGGCTTAATAATATATGTTTATGGTTAATATAGGTAAATATAGTACAAAGGGCACAAATAAAGTTATGCGCTCCTGGCTCATAAATGTTTGAATTTCGAATGTTATATTTTTTTAAACATAAGAAACTCAACCATTGATTTAAAAAAATATTGGCGGGGAATCGCGTGTCAATTGTTTTTCATCACAAGTTGAAGTTCTTCGTCCGTAGCAAAAATGGCATTAACGCGAAAAGATTTTAGTGCCATGATTTTTTTATGATTTTAAAAGTTCACTGACTCAAGACTGCACTGCTCGTCTTCAAAATGCTTTTGGGAGGGAAGTACCTCATTTGAGCACCGTAAGGCGTGAAATTCGTGAAGGTCGGCTTCAACCAGGCCTATGCCACTCGATGTACTTACGTGCGCTAAACACCTACCGACCGCTCGTCCGCTGGCGGAAATATTCTAGCAGGAGTCAGAGGCGTATGTACAATCATCCTGCCATGTAACTTTTCAGGCTCGAAGCTTTGCTAAAGCTGCCTCAAACAGAACTTGCTCAACGACTAGTGACTGCTTCTTTACAACTTGAAGAAAGGTCGTGCTGTATCGCCCTGTTGCAAGAGAGCCTAGCCAACCATAAAGAACAGGTAACTATCTGTAGAGTCCATGAATAGCAACAATAGTTTTGAAATGACAAAGATCTGACCGAACAGTCTAACGCACACAAATCTATTATATTTTTTAAATTTTTTTAAAAGACAACTCCTGCATTAGGAATTACTCCTGTGTCGCGGGTGACTTTACAAACATACTAACAACGGACACAAATAACACCCAGACTCAGGTGGGAATCGAACCCACGACCTGTAGCATAGCAGTCAGGGTCACTAACCATTAGGCCAACAAGCCAGTCAAACTTCAGAATAGTTGTGAATAAGCATGCAAATAATAGTGCCATCAGGAGTCTAGTCTATAAGGATGTCCCTATACAAAGATAAGGAAACTTATCTTAAACCACTGTTCAATCAGTCCGTGGTGTAATACGACTATGGTCAAATGTTCATAAAATACGCAAAATGTGTTTTTATTTCCCAGATGATCAGTAAAGTGAGCAATTTGGAGAAGCAGTCGATCCGCAATATCGCAAAGGTGAAGCAGGAATGTGAGGAAACTATCAAGAGACATCAAAACTTCATTGACCAGGTCCGTAGAATAGATAATATGAGTGACCGTCACGCTAATAATACATATATAGATCCACTAGAGGGCGCTAATCAAAATAATGAGTTCTGTCAGCTCCTTATTAATTAATGTCACCAACCATTTTAATGTGACGTTTTAAGTTCGTTGTTTCGTTTACGTAAGTTTTCACTTCTGTCGGTAGTCCCATGACTGCCTATTTTTTTTAAGGTCATTACTTGGAGTCGGTTCACCTGATCAACACAATGGCACCTAACTTGTTCTTGTACTGTACTGTAGCACTCTTCTATTGTGTGCTTACACTCGCCACGCTTTACAAGAGGATTTCCCTCAGGAAGGTGGTGTGTTCATGGAAATTACAAATTCTCTTTTTCTTTTCTTTTTTAATTGTAACTAGCTGACAATCAACCAGCTCGGTTTATGTGTAAACATCAAGTCTTCAGTCTTCTTTTTCTATCGTATTCTATAAGATTTTCATACGTAATGCCACTTAGTCAAAGATCCTCGGAAAATATACTTCCTTGGTATGTTACAGTTAATAAACGATAAGAAAACACTGAACCACCGCATTGAACAGCTGGTTGACGAGCGGCGCTCACTCGAGGAGCGCTGGAAGCGGTCGGCGCAGGCGCTGGAGGAGCGGTACAAGCTCGAGCTGCGGAACCAACATGATAAGATGCAAGCTGCTCAACAGGTAGGAGTGCGAACTGAAAATTAGTAAAAAGGCATATTTGTAAAACAAGTCATTATTTGATCACATTTGGAAAAAGGGTGGGTGAAAGGTTTGTAGGTGAATTTAAATACTTACATCTAAACCGATATAGCTTTAAGCAGGGCGGCCGATTCTAGTAGGAATGTAAGTGGTCACATTTTATTAATTATTAGACCATACTGGATCAATAGCCCCAATAGATAAGAAAAAGGAGTAAATAAGTTAGGGAACTAAAAATTTTATACAATGATGTTCTTCTTAAAAATAATTGGGGAAAGGAAGACTAAACGGCACACTTAAAGAAAAAAATTCACTTGCTTTTTTTAACCGACGAAAAAAAAAGGAGGTTCTCAATTCGACCGTATAATTTTTTTTTTCTGAATTCGTATGACCCGTTTCATACACTTTGGTACGGTCGTTACCTCTGTTACGTCCACATTGAATATGCGATCAGGTGTGAAGTTGTATTATGTTACGATATAAAAAAACTGCAATTTTGTTAAACAATCCTGTACTAGCAGCCGAAGTATGTTCAGGTTGTGTGAACTTAAGTCAGGGTTCCGATTAAAAAAAAATTAAATCAAATCAAATTCTGCCTGTTATTTTACAACTAAAGTCAAAATTATGCTTGAGATGATTCTTATCGGCCAAATATTATGCTATATGGCCTATATACTTGCTGTAAAACGTTTGTCGGGTTCTACTACACCTATATGATTATAGTCATGGAAATATTTACACATCATTTATTATACACATATAATAGACTAGCTGTTTATTTATCCCGCGCGGTTTATTCTTTTTACAAAATTAAAGTAGCCTAAGTTACTCCTTTTAACCTCAGCTATAGATCTGCCAGTGAAAGTCTCGTGGACCAACCCTTTCTGGAGATTAGCTGTTTAGCTGGAACATACAGATAGACAGACAGGCTGATAAAAAAAAAAAGATTTTTTGGTATGAGTACCGTGTAAAAATTCAGATGCATTTTAAAAAGCTGTTATTATGACATTACGAATAGATACTTCAATTTCAGATTAGGGATTAGTTATATTATAGTATAAGTTTATTATTTTTCATTGTGTTATGTTATAAGATGTATGTTAGCATGTTCTTCCTATCCAGCCTATATGTGTGCACATTGTACAATATAAAATCATAAATAGCGCGTTGCCTATTTTATAAACAATAGGTCATCGCGATCAACTCCATACATGCACCATTTGTAAAAGAAATAATTTCTTTTATTTTTTCCTGTAATGATTTAATTTTGTATTGTATTTACGCTGCAGTCATTAAAATAAGCATTTATATATATACACCACTTTGTTACTCATTATTATAGGTCGCAAGACAACGCTGGGTTAGACAAAAGGCGGAGAAAATTAAGGTAAGTAAAAATTCATACTCGTTCTACATACATTATACTCATGCCTACATCCCTGAAGGTGTAAGCAGAGACGTATAACTATAATTTGGTTCCTCTCCTGTAAGCGTAAAAAAAAGCTTGCTCTCAAAAAAGGTAATTTGAGAATTAAAAATGGGAAAATTGGGAGCAGATAAAAAGCAATTTAAAGGAAGGGAAAGGCAGTGTGAGCAAGTCGAGCTGGTCAGCCGTGTAACGCTAAGTGGCTGTTGCCGGGAAGTGCCGGGAAATATAAGCTCCGGTTAACAAATATGAAAGATCAAAGATCTTGGAATATGGAAGTTTACGAGCTTATATTATATTTACATTGCTTAGTTTAATAATGTTAGGTTACATAGTTGAATTCTTATGCTTTTTGTAACGTCACCTAGGGGGAAAGTCGGAAGTTACAAATTATACACCGAGCCCTCTTCGTCAAAAAAAAATGGTTTCTTGACTATTATATAGGAACGCGGCATACATCACGTGAAAAGAATTCTTTGTACCCCTTTCTAAGAAATTTCCGCGAACATAGTAACGTGAATTTTGGAATATTTACAGTTTATATAATAGAAGTGCAGAAAGCTAAAATTTTCAAACAGTATGTCTTGCAACTTTAAAAAAGCTCAACTTGTACTGGCCAATATAAAACCATGGTCGAAATTTGAACACTACGCGATCTCTAGTATAATTAATTATGTACATATTATGTTTATTTTAAATCAGGTGCAAAAACTATTTACGAAGTTATTGTAATGTATATTATGGTATTATTTTGTTAAATACAGGAACTAACGGTAAAAGGTCTGGAAGGTGAACTAAGAGAGATGGCAGAGAGACAGCAGAAAGAGATATCGGATCTAAAGATGTTACATGCGGAACAGAGTGGGCGCGCTCATGCCAAACATGCGCAAGAGCTTGAGGAGTTAAGGAGAACACTTGAAGAAGAGAAAGAAGCTGCACTGTTGAAGGAAAGACATTTGGCTAGTTCTAGGTAAGGGATTTAATATTAGGCCCAGTTTTAATAATGGATAATCGGATGCATATTTACCTAAAGTTATTTTTTGGATAACAAATTATTGAAGCGGCTTCTAAGTATATTTTTATTTACGAATGCAGTTGTATTGTCGCGTCGCTACTTGCGTACAAGCAAGTATAATTTGCCGTCTCACTCGCACTCTTACAAAATGCTTACATTTCCTGGGGTTTAATTGGCCCGATTTGACACTTGTTACAACGTAATAAGGTTGTTTTTGCTTCGTCAAAAATCACTGACAATAAAAGTAGGGAAAAGCAACCATTATACGTTGTAACAGAGCAAGTGTCATTTGTGTCAAACTGGGGTTTATTACATCTCACGGAGTATAGGTACACTTAAATTTGAATTTCCTGGAATCGCGGGATTCTTTCGATAAAAAAGGGCTTTCCATAATAGCCAACATCTCAACTTTAGGTAAATATGCATCCGAATATCCGATCTCTACTTATTATACATTGAAATGTAGGGTCTTTATGAGGATGAAGAATTACTAGACTTTAGAAAAACCTGCACTAAACTACAGTAAACAAAGATTGGACACTTACTTGCACTGTGCTATTTCCTGTTGATGAAGGTGGTAATTAGACGACAGTAAAATATCAAACACTAAAAATTGTTTTTAAATTTACAATTACAGATTAGAGAAACAAATACTAGAAATAGAGTTAACGTATCAGGAACAACGTACTCGACTTGTAGCAGAAATGAGAGCTGAAAACGAGAGAGTCGCCGCCGAACTAGGTACCAAGGAAAACCAGCAAAGGGAACAATTTGGTAAGCTTATAAGTAGAACATATTGACTTCCTACGTTAAACGACATACTAATTTGAGCAATCATTCGTATTGTAACGGAAGCCTAAATTGACGCGCGGGCGCTATCTAGTCATGAGTAGCGGGATTTAAATTGAGCCGCATGACGCCATCATTTGACGAATAACAGAACTGATCTGCCTATCAATAAGAATGTTCTACTGAGTTTGAACAGCAGTCGAGTCAAGTAGATTGTACAAGACATTTCACGAAAGTTCACGAACTTTCTATGATATGTTTTTCGACCTATAAAGAAGTTGCAATGCGTTATGAAAATTCATTTTCATAACGCATTGCAACTTCTGTACTGAGGTTCTAGTTAAACGATACTGCGAGTTAACGAAGAATTACTGTTAATTATTTAAATAAATTGTGTCTATTTCGTTATAAACCTACCTATCCAATATCGAACCCCGGCTTGTAACAGTATTTAGGAATGATTTTAAGGGGTTTGGCCTAAAACGTATTTATAGATGTGCAGATTTGAGTAAAATAAGTTACAATTAATTTTAATTTAAGTATAAGGGGTTCATTGAATAATGTATCGGGAAAAACCAAAGGTTTCGGAACATTTTCTACGGATAGAAAGAAAGAAAAATATATTTATTCACAACCCGCAACATTCATAACATAAATAACAAAGAAAGAAGATAAAAAAAAATAAAAAAAAAACTATAAATTTATACATTTAAAGGGATTTACGCCAATTAGTGCGGGCCTGAAAAGGTCACCATCTCAGCATAATGCTGCACCTAACATTATTATTACTTGCAATATATGTACATAGACTATTTCTTCTACAAATGTTTTGTCCACTTGAAGAAATGCATTATGTATATGTAGATTAATAGAACAAGTTATGCTACTGATTGTTTGATGTAGTTAGGTACAGCTTGAAGTAAATCACATTGTCGATATTTAAATATCGTTTTTTTTTCTGGTATAGCTGTATAGATATTTTTTAGATACTGAAAAACATTTTTTCTGTTTACCCACTCAACTTTTTATTAAAATAGAACTATATAAGCCTTATTTCATTACAGACAAATGGAGAGAGGAGCAGGAGAAGATGTTGGAAGAAAAGAAGAAGGAAATGGACATACAAATTGAACAAGAAAAAAAGAACATGGAGGTTAGTAACTTCTAAAGGTTAATGTTATATTAATTGTTTTATTTTGTTGAACTAAACTCCTCCTAGGTTATCTTCAGTCAAGTTTGTTGTACTATCATTGCTTAGAATCTATTTGTGCCTAATTTGCATTTATCTCCTAAGTGTCTACTCTTGTTCTCTTCGTTGAACAGCTGAGCTGCAGCAGAACAAACTGAGAACGGAGTTGTACGGAGATCGCAACATTACACATTTTGCAGTGACAGACACCCACAGACATTATAAAAACGTTTACGTCTCTTAATTCTAAGAATTCGGGGGATTTATGGGGAATTTCTGTTAAATTAATAGAAACTATTATAATTGATATAGCACCATTTCTAGCTATAACATTCAATCGATGTGTTGATTCTGGCGTTTTTCCTAACCTGATGAAGTATAGTAAAGTAATACCTTTATTCAAGAAAGGTTGTACAACTGAACCAAGTAACTTTAGGCCAATCTCAATGTTGCCGGCTATTAGTAAAATTCTTGAAAAAGTTATTTTGCAACAACTAGAAAGCCATTTTAATCTAAATAATCTATTTCACAAAGAACAATATGGCTTTACAAAGGGTCGTTCAACAATTGATGCTGGTGCAACTCTTTTGAGACATATATTTACCGTATGGGAGAATTCGCAAGATGCGATAGGTGTATTTTGCGATCTCTCAAAAGCTTTTGACTGTGTAGAACATAACACACTTTTTCTTAAACTTAAACATTATGGTGTTAATGGTATTGCTTTGGAACTAATTGTTTCCTACTTGAAAGATAGAATTCAACATGTAGATGTCAATGGTGCGAGGTCTTCTGGATTACCTGTTACTATGGGCGTTCCTCAGGGCTCTATACTAGGTCCTCTACTTTTTCGTATATATATAAATGATTTACCTTATTATTTAAAAGATCTCTGTGATATAGTTCTATTTGCTGATGATACGTCACTTATTTTTAAAGTCGATCGTAAGAAAACAGTTTTTGACGATGTGAATAGGGCACTAAATGATGTATTGTATTGGTTTTCAACTAACAATCTCCTACTAAATTCAAATAAAACAAAGTGTGTGAGATTTACTATGCCAAATGTAAAACAGCTAGGTACTAATTTAACTCTAAATAATGAAATGTGTAGTATTGTAGACTCAACAGTATTCTTAGGAATTACATTAGATAGTAAACTACAATGGGGAGCCCAGATAGACAGCTTTGCAGGTAGGCTTAGTTCGGCAGCTTATGCAGTATGGAAGGTACGCCAGCTCACTGATACTTTAGCTACTTTCACAGCGTCATGTCCTATGGTATACTACTTTGGGGCAAGGCGGCTGATGTTGAAACGATTTTTATTCTCCAAAAACGAACCATCCGCTCCATATACAATTTAGGTCCTAGAGTCTCTCTTCGAGAGTTGTTTAAGGATATAGGTATTTTAACTGTTGCATCACAGTATATTTTTGCAAATATTATGTTTGTTAGGCACAACATTAATGACTATAAGAAAAATAGTGATATACACAATATTAATACAAGAAACAAGTCTAAACTCGTTGGTACCTATCATCGCTTGCATAAAGTACACAACTCGTTCGAAGGTCTTGGTATACGTTTTTATAACAAAATTCCTATACATGTTAGCGACCTTCCTGTAGATAAATTCAAGCAAACTGTAAAAAATCCTTATTAGGAAATCCTACTATACGATCAACGATTATCTAAACGACAAACAGTCTTGGGCTTAAGGTGTCATTAGGTATATACACACAAACTTCTTTGTCTTATAATTAAGCTAAATTATTAACAAACCATTGTCAGTTGAAAGTAATGCGTGACGTTTATTATGGTAATTTGACTAGTAGTGATTTTTATCAGTATCTCGACTATGGTTCGTCATGCTCACTAAAATGTCATTGCTTGCGGCGTCGTCATGGGGCGGGTCATTTCTTTCCCTCTGATATGGCGAAGGAGATGATGGCTGGTCCATGCGTCATACTCGTGAACGGGTGCTGCTTGGGGTGACTGGTCAGCCTAGTCAGCGATGCTTTAGCCTAAACTATTATTTTGGTTCGATCAACTGCAACTCTAGCCTCTTAATCCAGTCACGAATTATTTTTTACAGTAGATTTTGTAATTGAATGAAAGTAGATGTGCACCTTGAATGAATTCTATGTTTAATAAGTTCAAACCTTCAACAGTATCACTGAGTGATTTTTATTTTTTAGTACGTTAGCTTTTGGAGCATTTCAATAAAATCAAATTCAGGTGGCATCAGCTTGCATCCTGTTTACCTTTCGTGTAACACTAACACTATTGTACCTGAAGATCTGACTTTTAAAAAGAGTGGTTTTGAGTTTCTTTGCCAGTATTCTTCTCATAAGGCTCTACACATTTTGGAAACTGGAAGTTATAGATCGACACAAGCAGGCAGTAGATTTTGGTGTTTTCACCTAATTTACCTCGACAATCCAGCACATATTGTGGCGTCTGTTTGTGCCGATCTATGATTTTAACTCTAGCTTTAATTTAACGTTCATAAATGTCACTTAGTGTTTTAATTGAATAAATGATTTTGAATTTGAATTTGAATTAGGGTGTGCCTCAGGGGTCGGCTCTTAGACCAATCTTGTAAAAGAGTTTTCATTACCAATTCTTATGATAGGTCGAGGCAAAATGTATACCACCACGCACTTATACAACAGTACGTTTTTGTATATCTTTTGGTCTCTAGCCCTTTTTATATAATATTTTGAATGAGTAAAAAGTATTTTATTAACTTTATTATAATTTTTAGGAAAAAATTAAACAAAAAGAGGAAGAAATCCAAATGCAACTAGAAGACTATAAAAAAACATTAGAGAAGGAACAGCAGGCTCAGATCAAACGTAAAACACTAGAGATCGCGGCACAGTACAAGCAAGAGAGAGACAGGGAGATAGAGAAGGCTATTGAGAGCATGGACGCGGAGGCTCAGGCTGGGAGAAAAGAGTTACAGGAAGCGCTCAGGTAATATAATATTAGTAGTAGTAGTACATGAATTTTAATAAAATGGAAATTGATTGAAGAATTTTAAAGCTTTCTATATTTTCTTTCTATATTAATTAAAAACATAAATATAGTTTAGTATATTTTGTTACCTATTTTTTTTACGCTTCTCCATTTTATGATATAATAGTTAGGATTACGTAAAATTTTAAAATGAATTTAGTGGTCGGAATTCTTTCTGGTGTTAATCAGGGGCGGCCCTAGGTACTATACCTTCTGGTGTTAATTAGGGACACCTAGGGCGGTGCGAGCGGTGTGACCACCGGGCGCCGGCATTTAGAGTGCCGTAATCAAGCGAAACAATACCGTCGCGACGCCAAATCGCCGTCACGGCGCCATATCGTCTACACAACGTCGCGGCGCCTATCCAACGTCGCGGTGCCTATAAAACGTCGCGGCGCCTATCCAACATCGCGGCGCCTATCCAACATCGCGGCGCCTATCCAACGTCGCTACGCCAAATCGGCGTCACCGAATATCGCCTTCCCAACGTCGCGGCGCCTATCCAACTTCGCTACGCCAAATCGCCGTCACGGCGACATATCGCCTACCCAAAGTCGCGGAGCCTATCCAACGTCGCTACGCCTATACAACGTCGCGGCGCCTATCCAAAATCGCGGCGCCTATCCAACGACGCGGCGCGAAACCGCCGTCGCGGTGCCTGTCCAGAGTTGCGTCGCTATTTCACCGCCGCAGCGCCTCCCCGCCGTCGCGGCGGCTATCCAACGTCGCGGCGCCTTTTTACCGCTACAGCGCCTATCCAACGCCGCGGCGCCTATCCAACGTCGCGGAGCCTATCAAACGTCGCGGCGCCTATCGAACGTCGCGGCGCCTATCCAACGTCGCGGCGCCATATCTTGCAATAAATTTTCGAAATCTCAAAATAAAACTTAAGAGACTCATTAGTCTCTTATGTTTTTCCTGTTCTCTTCTATAACAGATCATAACTATGCTTTTTTTAATTTAAATTATTTTGTTATAATCCAGGAGAAATAAAGAGCAATTCGAAGCGGAATTGAAGGAGTTGGCCGAGACGGAGCAAGCCACGCTGAGGCGGTACCAGGAAGCACAGGCCAGGGTGCGACAGACAGAAGACAAATGTAAGCCACAATTCTCTTCGCTTGTGAATGACTTTTCCTTAGTGTTAGTTAAAAAAAAGATCAAACCGTTTGTAATAGATCTTGCATGCATTTTAATGTCGTAGACGGTTACAAGAATCTCTTTGCGATATTAACTTTTGTTTGCTGACAAGTTTAAACCTTGCCCTGTACGAAATAAAGACCAAAGTAATATGTTTCAAGCAATGGCACTTAAAAAGTTGTCATAGATCATAGAACATATACTTTTAGTCATTTTTAGTGAAACAATATAATGATGGTTTATCTAATTATATTTTTTATTGGTTGAATAATGACCAGATTGTTTAATTTATTCCAGGTGCCGAACTTGAAGTGACTATCTCTCAACTGGAAACTAGAAATCGACTTTTAACCGAAGTAAGTGAAGTGTGATACTCCTTAAGAATCGACTTTTCATATAAGTCCCCCGGTATGGAAAGTTAATGTGTTCTTTGTGTGTTTGAATGTTTGTGAAGCCCCCAGCGACACAGAATTACTCCTAATGCGGGAGTTGTCTTTTTTAAAAAACAAAAAAAATGTGAAGTAAAGTAAATAAAAGCGTTATCTCTACGGCGTTACATTTTCTGTCACTTTGAAATTATGTATAAAAGTGTGTGTTTGTGTGTGTGTGTGTGTAAATATAATTGCATTGTAAATTACAGTCGAACGTTGAATAAAAGATAGAGGGAGAGATATAGGGACGGAGAGTACGAGAAAGAGATAGAGAGGGTTGTAAATTCCAGTCGTGTGTCGGAGCTGACACACAGACACTTTTTTATGTAGAATCACCTACTCCATATTTTCCTAAACAACATTAATTTCTGAACACTTTATTTCGTTCAGGATCTTAGTACAAAAAAAAAAGGCCAATTATAAATATTTGCAAAAAGTAAATTATAGAAATCTAAATAGCTTAATAAGAACGGTAGAAGCTCATGCCAGAAAAAGCAAAAGCAATTAAAATTACCTAAATCTCTTGAAGCTTGATTGTTAACAGAATCAGTTGAGAACTGTTGAGTGTGTTGTTATTTTAAAACGCCGAAAGTATGAAGTTTTTACCTGATAAAAACGATGAAATATTCACGACATTTCAGTTTGTGGTAAAATAATGCATTAAAATGTTCAAAACGTCTACAAGTCAGGTGAAATTTCTAGTTAATCAACAAATTTTAAGTTATGTTTCGTAAACTCATGACTCGAATGACACTTATTCTGAACACTTCTCCTACAGGACTATAGTTAGTACAAAGTGTTATTCTCTGTGTTGAGAACGACAGATAGAATCGAACTAATATTGATATATTATCAAGCTAATCTTATACGCATGTTAAAGCAAAAAAAAAATAATGCTATAGAAGTACCCCATAAAAGGTTATAAAATTATTCTTCAGAAAAATACTCAACTGGAGGCTCGTGCAGAGGAAATCCGCGCATGTTGTGAAGAGTCGTGGAAGAACAAGGTGGACACGCTGAAGAAAGAGATAGAGGATATGAAGAAGACGCACGAGGAACAAATGCATCAACTTTATGCCAAGTTAGTGTAACGTTTTATACTCACCCTTTAATTTTAATAAAAGCATATCTAGGTACACGGTAGGTTTTGCTGTCGGTTTTACACAATCAAGACGGTGATTGACATGAACTTATCGTCTAATACAATGATTGATGGTTGCATGATATTGATTGCCCAAAACCTGGATATTCATAGCGCAACCATTCAATATCCATATAATCTTGAGTGAACTGTATTCTATATTCTCTGCAAAATCTCTGGTATGATTGACGTCAGAGTGAACGTCTAATGTCAATATTATTTCATTAATCACCAACACTTTTGGAATTGCGCGTAATGAAAGCCTAATAAGCTGTTTTATTTATTGAAGAGTGCCGTCGTCTGTCTCCGAAACTCATTGTCAGATCTTTACGAAATTTCTGACAAAATAAATTTGCAAAATCGTATATAGACAAGAAGTTATGCGCGATCACATTAAAAGCAAATACTGAAATATAAGCAACTTTTTCCTATCATGTAATGGCAGTAATCTGTAAGCGCAGCATTCAGAAAAAAAACTGTAAAAAAAAGTACATAAAAAATTAATTTAGAACCTCCTCCTCTTTTGAAGTCGGTTGAAAAAAAAGCAAAAAATTGTGGACGTTCTATAATTCGCAAATTGCAAAAAGAAAAACAAAATATATTCTCTATTGTACTCAGGGTGAAAGTAGCAGTAGCTCGCAAAGACTCGGCCATACAAGCGTTGACAAGAGAAGCTGGCAAACACCAAGAGAAGATCACATTGCTAGAGCAGAAGCTGCAACAGCAACGGAAAGACTTCCTAAAGCAAAAGTGACCGCACCGCATTTACACATGCTATTGGATACCATCATGGAAGGAACGAAGGTTATAGTTATGGTTGCAAACAAGATGGCCGTTTAGTAGCAAGCGGTTACCGACACTCACAATACCAGGGGATTTGCCAAAGACGTGGTCTTTTTACCAAGGACCTCTGGCTACCCTACTGATAACGTTTTTTGATTGCCTTCTTATGTGGGGTGAAAAAAACTCGGCTAAACGGCTGGACCGATTTTAATGAAATTTTTTGTGTGTCTTCAGGTGGATTCTAGAATGGTTTAGATTTACAATTGGACCCGGTAGATGGCGCTCCGATAGGATTAGAGGAATAATTTTTTTTACGTACCGGCAGGACAACGTCTATCGGGTCCGCTAGCTATATATATATACGGGAATTACCACGATCACGAAATATGTATTACACCCTCTGAATTGCCTGATGTTTCGACCAGGTTGCACCAACCTGTGCGCCAGCCAGTTGAGTCAGCCTGTGACCAAGGCCAGTAATTTCATGAGATTTCGTGATCGCGTTAAGTCCCGGACAAATACATAATTATATCAATGAACGCGAAAGTTTAAACACGAAAGTTGAATAGAGAAAGGTCTTAAATTTACAAAACATTTTAATAAATAGCATTTTTCGAGACAAAAGGATGAAGTTCAATATGGAACACCCACAAATAAGTTAAGCTATTTAGAGTTAGGACGCATACCTACTATACGTGTGTGTGTTTGTGATTAGCTAATTACAACGCTCGAAAGCCACATCAGTGATTACCATTGATCAGTAGTAGACTCCCGACAATGCTCATAATGTCATTAATACGCTTATGAAATACAAGCGGCGCACGTCACATTGCACACACACGTATTCCCTACTCAGTGAGCCACTGAGTAGCGGTCATCAGGCGTAGACATGTTTTTGGTACTACAAGCTAATAAGCAAAGCAAATCCTGATACATAGGTACGTTCGCTAGAACTTCTAATTACATTGTTCGCCTTCAGCTTTGCTCGTGGAAAAAATATTTTTCTATCCCTCAGGAACCGCCCTGTTTTTTAGGGGTTCCGTACCCAAAGGGTAAAAACGGGAGCCTATTACTAAGACTCCACTGTCCGTCTGTTTGTCACCAGGCTGTATCTCATGAACCGTGATAAGTAGACAATTGAAATTTTCACAGAATGTGTATTTCTGTTGCCGCTATAGCAACAAATAATAAAAAAGTAAATACATAGTATTAAATATTGTTCGATTGTGTGGAACCCTTCATGCGCGAGTCCGACTCGCACTTGGCCGGTTTTATTCTTGATGAAAGGTACGTAGCTGTAAGGTAGCTGTTATTTATTTTGTGCGAAACCCAATTTTTTTTTTCCGAAATAAAATTTGTCTAAGTTACCTCTTATAACACCATCTATCTGCAAGTGTAAGTCCCGTGGAAATCGATCCAATCGTTTCGGAGATTAGCCGGAACAAGCAGACAGTCGGACAAAAAATTTAAAAATAGATTTTTGGTATTTGTACAGTGATTTTTAGATATTTTTCAACCAATATCTAAAAATCTACCTAAAAGGTGAATAGATATTTGTTCAAACAAATTGATTAGGAATTGGTATGACATCTTAACGCCATTTTCTCTAAATAAAGTATATGTGGCTTGACACTGTATTGCTTACCAGCGTCCATCTATAGATTAGAATGATACATATACTTCTGGATAAAGTAGCTTTCTAATAGTGAAAAATTATTAAAATCAGTTCAGTACTTTCAGAGTTTATAGGCGACAGATCTTTCCTCTTCATGATGTTAGTATAGATAACAAAAAATGTATTTTTATATTTTTTATTTATTAATGGAGTGCATTATCACTAGTGTCACTACCTGCCAACTGAATTGCCAAGTAATATTTATTTTAGTATTTAGTCAATTATGATTTGGTTGCCGCCTAACGTGAGGGCTGATGATATTTTGTTTATTATTTGTATTTTGTTACTTGGATTTTAATTTATTTATGGTAATTATGGGAAACGAAAGTATAGGTATTAGTTGATTTTAGAATAAATAGGTAGTAAAAATCTCCGTCCATTTTGTGATATTGTTTAAAAGCTTGACATTTCTGGAATTTGGTTCGTTGTTTTTTTTATAGTTGTCATATGTCATTGCTATGCTTGCCAATAAATTTAATGAATATAAAATGATTTGTTTTATTATTATTTAAATACTTATTAACACGGAACCCTTATTTTTAGTGATTCTGTCTCAGACCCAAGGAAAAGATGTTGCACAGCGTCTCTCACTTGCTCTTGTCCCGTGGAGGACTTCCCCAGTTAGGCGGTTCCAATTGCAACAGAGGATTGCTGTGCCTGCCTCCAAACAAAATTGTGGCTTGTTGGTAAAATACTATATGTACATGTAAAATGGTTGTCAAACATCTAAGTTGTGTGATTATTATACGTGGTAAATTGTTCACATGGAGCACTTGAACGAGATTCGTGAGGGTAGGTACATGTTGTCGCGCGTTATCCGCCATCTGAACTAAGCCTACATCTTCTTCAAAATCAATCAAACATTACAAAATTGATTTGTATCTGAACTACTCCAAAAAAAAACTCAGTCGTAGGACTGCACGTCAGAAGTGAAAACATAACTGACACATCTGTCATCTGAGCGTAACGGTCACGCGAGTTCAGTGCTTTTCCCTATACCAAAAGTGCCCTACGTGCCTATAGAAGTTTTCACTTCAAAAATCTGCAAGTAATCTAATACACGAACCCAGATCTCGCAAGAAATCTTTTAAATTTTTCAACTGAATAACCTTTTAAATGAAGCCTCAAAATAAATTGCAAACAAAAGTAAAATAACTTTTAATTTGTATACGTATAAAAAACATTATACCGCACAGGTACATTCTTAAAGCTATATCTCGATACTGAAACCAGGATCTAGGTACTCCTAGAACTCCTGTAATCTTATCTACTTAATATTATTAAAGCTTATTTAATTAAAAGTAAATATCAAAAATCAATTTTATAACAAACGCTCATAAAAGCAATATGTAAAACCATATCTCTTCTTTAAACTTATATCAAATTTGGCGACCAGTTACAAGATCATTATTAGGCGACCAGTTACAAGATCATTATTAGGCGACCAGTTACAAGATCATTATTAGGCGACCAGTTACAAGATCATTATTAGGCGACCAGTTACAAGATCATTATTGGGCGACCAGTTACAAGATCATTATTATGACTTGTATCACCAAGGCCGCCACATTTCCGAACTAGCCGACGTTCCTTGCTCGGGAGACTTTGCACACGTATCAGCTTCTACCTTCTCCTCTTTAGGTGTCTCTTTCTTGAAAGATTGGGCTAAAGATTCAGCTGTATGGCTTATTACAGTTCGTGGAGCGTTCGACCGCGTTTCTTTAGTTTTTTCGACAGCTGAAGGTATACTTTCAGGAATGCTTAATTTTTTGTTAAGGTAAACTGGAATTCTTTCCGGTAGCCGTGAAAACGCTGACTTCTCAGGTGTCTTGTAGATTAGTTCTGGCACAACTTTCTCCTCTGTTCTGATAAACTTAGGCGCGGGTCCAGACAGGTCTACAACAGGTCGTTTTAACTTATGTCTGATAGAGTAATCCACTGCTCTCTTAGGTGACGCATCGATACCAATTTTATAATTCTCCACATCTATCACAATGGATAATGGTTCCATATATTTTTTATTTCTTAAAACTTCTTGTCTGTTTTCTGGCGAAATCGTCGTCGAGGATACTGTCGGCTTTTGAGTTTCTGGACTGGAATCTTGATCTGAAGCTGATCTACTTGGCGGTGTAGGGAATGGAAAGTTCTGGACTGGTCTGGGTGGTGTTTCAAGTTCGGTTGAGGAGTCACAAGCGGAATCACAGGATAATGGACTTAAAGGAGGACTTGTTGGCTTGGTGGATTTGACAAAATGGAATGCGCTGGGTCTTTCGTCGTCTAGTCTTAATGGATCAGGTACTAGTGGTGCGTAGTCTCTTGGTTTAAGTGTTTCCATACCACCGATGCACGAGGTTAGATGGTTTCCGAGACGATACCGAAGCCCTGTTGGCACGCTGGCTAGCCGCGAGAGGTACCTTCTGACTTCGACGGCACAGTCGCTAAAACCAGCCTTAAAGCGGTGGAGTACTGCAGGGTCTGCGGCAATGGCGGCTGCTAACTGTTGCCGCTGTAGTTTCTGAAGGTGCTTCACGGTGAGCTCCAGGATATCTGCTTTCTCGAGTTTGGAGTGTCGTGCTGGCTGTAATGGAAAATTGTTGTTTATAGTAGTCTTCTTCTCTTTAATCTTATTAGAATCTAATAGGTTTTAGGAAGTTTCAGAAGGAATAGTTCAAATCAAATAATAAACATAACATTTATGTTATAACTTTAAAAGACAACAACTTGGACGTCGGAACTTATAGGGTTTCAAATATATAAATTGCATGAGATTCTTCTACATACATTTATTACAAGGTTTTAGCGTATCTAAGTGGTATCTCCGTACAGGCTAGTACTAAATGGGCAATAAGCGACCAATAAAATATTAAACGATAGCTGTCCTCATTCATATTTGCTGACTTTATTATTTCGTAATTATACAGTTGGTAACTCTTGTTAATAACTAACATTCTGATCCTGACTGGCCTATTGGTCTAGTGGTTAGTGACCCTGGCTGCTAAGCCAGAGGTCGTGGGTTCGTTTCCCACTCAGGACAAATAATTGTGTGATGAGCAACATAATTTGTTCTGTGTCTGGGTGTAATTTATTTATAATATGTATGTATTTACAAATATTTAAGTATGTTTATCAGCAGTCTGGTTACCATAGTACAGGCTCTGCCTAGTTTGGGGTCAGACGGCCGTGTGTGAGATGTGTGGAGGTATTACTATACTAGTAATTCCCTGCAGTTTCACCAGTGTCGTAGCGTGATGTTACATAGCCTATACAAAAGATTATTTTTAATCCGACTATAGCGTGTTTAAACAAACAAACATAATTATAACTCTTGAGCTTTATTATATTAGCATAGATAGGGTGCATTTTAATTTCGATAATTCCTCAAAACCACGTTATCTTGCTTTTGTCATAAGAAGACCTTGACCGATATCTTTTCAGATTGGCAACTTAGCAAAAAAAAATGGTAGGTAAGTTGCCCGACGATTGTTTTGATTGGTTTAAAAATTCTTTACTTTAGCAAATGGATGACAATCTGCCGGACCATCACACGGGGCCTTTTTGTATTGGTGATTATCATTATATTAATACGTGAAGAGATTTTATTAAGAAAATTTCGCGAACGTAGTAACGTGAATTTTGGAATATTTACAGTTTAATACAGAAAAAGTGTAGAAAGCTAAAATTTTTAAACAACTTACAACTTTAAAAATTACGTGAAAACGGCTTTATGAAATTACACGTGTCCAGTATATGTGTGATTACCTGTCATGGTAAGTAAGTCTATACAATGACAGGTTATACTGGCCAATGAAAAAACCATGTTTGAAATTCGACCACTACGCGACCTCTAGTTATATATTATAATATATGATATTATCATGTGGTTTAGATAAAATTACCTACACCAATTGAAATACACTCTATACTTATTGCATTTTACATCTTGTATTGTTTATGAAATATATTATGTAAATAAGTTTGTTACTTACGTCTTTGTCGGAGCCGTCCATTAGTAGATCCTTGAGCTCGTTCAGGCAGTGGTTAATGCGCGCGCGCCGTTTCTTCTCCATTATCGGCTTGTTCGTCTAAAAATTATGAAAGAAATAAAAATATTTTCGAGTTGCAATAGCGAATTTGGTGACAGTTGAAGGAACGCCTTTTGTTCTAATCATTAACTTATAAAAAAGGTTTTTAACACGAAAGTATAAAGTTCACTTTATATAAACTTAACATATAAATTGTGTAATATAAATTGTAAAAAATATTTTGTTGGAATTTTAATATTAATTAACTTTTAAACACATTTTATACACAGAATATTCATAACCAAAACACACCTTTCTCAACTCAGCTTTAGACATCCCCTGGGTTGATTCCGAGAACCCTGTTTGGGAGTCATCATCCTCACTGCACGGCATTATCACAAATTTATTAATATTTTTTTATCACTACGCAACATACGTCCACACCGTACGGTGGCCAATCACTTTATGAAATACTCACGCGCAACTGTACAAGCAAATTTTTCAATTTCCTCTATCCTGCGGACTTCAATCCTGTTTATGAAACACGAACGCTCAAAATATTTCTATCTCTATCGGACGCAAGGGCGAAGGCGCTGGGAACTGTGTCGGAATGCTTTGTTTTCGTGCTATCTCGCTCGTTTGGGGAGCGTTGTGAATGAAAGCATTCGGGCTCAGTTGTTATCAGGATCGATAGGTGCGTGTTCGAATTCTGATGAGGTTTGAATTTCTTAAACAAGTTACATGTAAAAAAAAAACAACTTTAGAGTTATTTTTATATACTTTTGTTAGGTCAAAAATACAATTCACAGTCGGACTGGCGACCAAGTGATCTCGGGTTGGAATCCCGCCAGGTGAGCACTACCGACATGAAGCCACACTTAAGAAGAATATTAGTAATGTGTGACCATGTTACTGGTATTTTTTTCGTATTACCAGCACTTCATTGCTTACCAACATTAAAGCTGTTTAAAATAAAAAAACAAATAGACAAATCTTCAAATTATTGATATAATTGTTATTCCTAACTCTTATCAATTGCAAATAAATTATTTAAATGATATTTGGCAAACCACACTATCAAACAAAACAATTACGAACAGTGAAGCTACACCTGCGGTCCCCTTATCCTGTTTAGCATGGGAATGCGCCCATACGCACATCCATCGAGAACCATAATAAATTCCCTCCCGTCCAACTCATGTAAACCTCATACTTCATGAGAGCACACCTTTCCATAAAGTGTTGTAATTATTTTCACAAAAAACATTAATGTACTACTTGCAACTTGATGGGCGCACTGTAGCGTAACTTTAAAGGGAAGGTGGTCCATAAAGTGTCGAGTTTCTTTAACAGGATAGCGTGCGCAGGTAATGCGGTACTTTATGGACGGGGGTGAGTGTATATTCCCACGGAGTGTGGGAATGTGAGGTGCAAAGGGTTCGAGTAACGTTATGCGTGTCGTTTGTTTACCTATGCACTACAATTTTGCGATATGCGTTAGCTGGCAAGAACCTTATACAGAATTGTTTAAGGAAAGTTTGGAACATAACAGTTCTTAAAAGTGGTTCTTAGTGATTTTTTTATTTATTTATACAATACAATATTCTTTATTGTGCAACATTGAAAAATTTAACAATATAAAAAAAAAATGGTACAAACAGAGGTCTTATCGCTAGTTGCGATTTGTTCCAGAGAACCTAAGATGGACAGATGCATTGGGTTTGTGTATAGGGCAGTAAAAAGGTATACAAATACAGCCCAGTAGCTTATTGAAACTATTAATATGAATGTACGAAAAAAATAAACTGAGAGAAAAAGGAATAATAATAACTATATGTGATATACACTTTATATGTTCATATAAATACTCGCACGTCAGTAAGGGAACGTACCCATACTACGTGACCCGTTCTGTGGGGGGAGGGGGGTTTTCAAAATACCACGCTTGGTCACAGGGGCGGAGGGGGGGCTTAGGTTTTCGTCACGTAGTCAATATCCTCTAGGGAAATCTCGTGCTTTTTCGAGCTATATTCAAATATGGCCCGGAGCGTTTAGCGCTTTTTTAAACTCGCAGCCTTAACAGGCAAACGCTTGCTTGTTGCGAACAAGCAAGCGTTTAGCGCTTTTTAACTATCTAAGGGCAAAAAACGATTTAAAACCATATTTATAAATGACTACGTGAAAATTAGAAGGGGAGAGGGGGGGTCTTGGCATATACTACGGGTGGTCACCGAGGGGGGGGGAGGGGTATTAAAAATTGTAAAAAGTGGGTCACGTAGTAGGGTATGTTCCCTAATTAATTAAATGTTAAATTAAATAACTGTTTACCGATTGAGTCCGTCTCACAGATTCATGCCACGTCATTCCACGGCCAAGCTGCATGGACCGTAAAATATATGTGTAGGAAATTTGTGGAGACTGGTATTTTCAGGCGCTGGTTTTCCGATGATCTCAAAAACCGTTCTTATAGGTAGGTGGGAGCAGAAAAATAGCAAGACTATGAAGCGTGAGCTACATTAGGCCGCGCACACGTCTGAGACGTCTTACACATGTACAAGATTGGCGTGCACATAAAATCGACGCAACGCGTGTCATTCAAGAATTTTTCAAATTCACTGTCCGAATCATTCAATTTTAAGTAACTGATGATAACAGAGTCGAAGACGTTGAAAAAGTCGTTGCATCGATTTTATTTGCTAACCTACCTTACACGAGTAAGACGTCTCAGATGTGTGCGTCGGCCCAAAGTAGCTCTCGCTTGAGTATTTCGGCGAAGCCGTATAGGAAGTCACTTGAGCTATGAAATATGAAATTAAGAAATGGGGTCATATTTACTAAGTACTTTAAATTGAGTAGTGTTTGGGTTTTTAGGTAAATATTTGTGTAAAGCAAGAAAATAATTATTTCACAGTGTTTCACAATCCTTGTGCAACAGTAAGCGCCACGGGATAGAAATCTAACTTTGTTGTAATGTGAAGAATTCTTAGTTGATTAGTGATTAATACACAAGCTGATCAGGATTTAATACTGACTCAACTGTGACTAATGCGGTGAATACTAAAGTAAGTATGTACTTATAGAGTTTTTATTTAAATCTAGTTTTCACAGTAACATGATCAGTGACTGTATAATGACATGATTCACAAGCTTCATTAATGTGTTATTTATTAGTAACTAGCAGTTCCCGCGCGGCTTCGCTCGCGAGTACATATTTTATATTTTGGAACCCTAATTCTTTTCCAAAATAAAAGTAGCCTAAGTTACTCCTTATAACACTAGCTGTCTGCCATTGAAAGTCCCGTGGAAATCGGTCCACCCGTTCCGGAGATTGAGAAATGACAATCAAACAGACAGACAGACAGACAAAAATGTTTAAAACTGATTTTTAGGTATAGGTATCGTGCAAACAACTGTATGAGCTTAAAAAGAAACTATTATTTTGACATTACAAACAGACACTTCAATTTTATTTATTTGTATTGATATTTTTTTTTGGTTATATATTTTTTAACTACTAAGTTGGCAACCAAGCACACGGCAAACGAGCAAACGGGTCACCTGATGATAAGTTACTACCCGACCATGGACACCTGCAATTCAAGAGTCACAAGTATGTTGCCGGATTTTGATAAGTAAACTTTTTTCTTGAAGGTTTGAAGGTCGTTTCGGTCCGGAAATACCGCAGGCGACAAATTGTTCCACAGATTTTTTGAGAAGCGCATAGTGGACTCCTAATTAACCAAGTGATGGGGACGGAAGTTTTATCGCGTTGAAAGAGTGCGGAAAGCTGCAGCCGGGGTGTAACATGTTACCGCTGTCTATAAGCAATCCCAACCACAGCTAAGGTTGGGAACATACAAGTTCGAACACAGTAATATCGCTTGTATGTTCCCAACCTTATCTGTTACAAAGCTCTGGCGATTCTACTTTTTTAATACTATAGCGGTGGGAAACAAGTATACAGCCCGCTTGATAGAAAGTGGTTACCGTAGCCTATGGACGCTTGTAATTCCAGGGGACTCGCATGCGCCTTTAAAAACCTTAACTCCTTTCTTGAAGAATCTCAAGACATACTGTAGTCCCGAGGAAAAATTTCGGCACGCAGCTCATTCCACAGCCGGAGCGTTTGTGGGAGGATAATCCCCTGACACTTTTCTGGATGAAAGGTACCTTTGGCCTTTTCTATTCCCCTGGTACGGTTTATGCAACATTTCATGATGATTTGTCAAGTTGTTAAGACGTGAAAGCGTAATATACAAACTCACTATTGCGTTATATACAATACAAAATAGTGCACAGTGCCGGTCTACGTCGTCGGCATCCCAGTGTACACTTACCCTGTAGGAGTCGTCCATTAATCACGTGATTACCCCCTCCCCCCCATTGTGATATATCGGGATTTTCCGAACCCCCCCCCCCCTTTCGCGCCTCACGTGATTAATGGACAATCCCTAACCACGTAAATGATATAATCGCCGTCGCTGCGTCACAGCCTTTCCCTTGACCCATATTATGTCCGTACCCTACCATACTATTTACAACATACAACTTCTTTATATTTCCTACCCTTCGATCATATCGGACCTACCTATTTAATCGCTGGTGCGTCTGTGACTCATCGTGTAAATTCTGAACGTCTTTATAGATTCATTTCATATTTATAATGTAAAGCAGGTGTATTCGTAGTGAGGAGACTGTGTTTACATTTACGTAGAATGTTATCCTATGCTTCGATCCGTAGGAGCAAAACTACAGAAGTCTAATTAATTATTCATTTATGAAATAAAAAAATAACATTAAATAAATAAATATTTCCTCGCTTGTGGGTCGTGGCTTTCCGGATTGGCGATTTTCCATCAGGTGAAAATTTATTAGAAAGGTATTCCTTGCAAATTGATAAAAAAAGACGCGTAAATGCAGTGCTTACGATACCCAGACTAGAAATAGATAAATTTATGGACACTTGCTAAGTAAAGGAAACCGATGACCAATGAAGCTAACGCTAACAAAATAGAAGCTAGCTACGAGTATAAATAAACTGTCGTTGACTCATCCAGGTGTACGAACGACCTTTCGTCCCCGGATAACTACAAACATATTGCACTTTATAAATATTTAATTAGGTTACCAACCGTTTCTCCCACGGTAGCCACTCACATCTACAAAGATACCTTTACAGTTACTACAGTAACAATTTATAGTAAAATGTACCTTAGCTCATTGTATTAACATCCAGTGTTAAAGCAACCGTAAATTTGTCACAAATATAATACCAAAATAAATTTGCAGATTACAAAACTATGCCTTTAACTTTATGTGTTTGTGTTAACGTTTAAATTCTAATGGCACTGTAAGTAATAAACTGCAAAATGTTTTGGTACAGCTTGCGAGTGTCCAACTATGACGATATTCCATGCAATCGCGTGATGAACCTAATGATTTGTGAATAATTAGACTGTCATATGTCTCGTTGTGGGGGCGGCAGTGAGAACACACAGTTTATCTTGTTTTAATTTTTAATGATATAGTTTAATTAATTATGTGATGACTTGGGAACTAGGGCTAACGAAATAACGGATGTAAAGCTACTTTGTCATCATTTCATAACAGTGAGCGTAACATCAGTCAGATGATAAAGAGCTTCCAAGGTACTACTACCTACGTATCTACTCCCAGCTGTCCATTGGGTTGCATTGGATCAGACATGACTACCTATTTAAACTAATGAAATCTTAGATTGTTTATTAATTTCCACTAAGTATACGTATATAATTGAGGTTACAAAAAATCACACTGCTGACACGCCATGGGTGCTCCTGGCATGGGTAGCCATTAGAAAAACAGCTGCGCATTGCCTGCATCGCAAAAACTTAGACAAACTATTTAAGGACATATAATGGTTGCAGGCCTTGTAGTTGAAGCGGAAAGATGAATTCCCTATTGTTCTTAATGACGTGTAAGTAGGTCACGCCTTTTTGGGAAATGCCTTTTTTTTCTCGAATGAAGGGAAAGTATTTCTTAGACAAACGAATTAAACAGAACTCTACTGGATGTCATACTTAATTGCATTTCACAACTTTATAATATGATTATTACGACCCGCCCCGGCTTCGCACGGGTGCAGGTTAGATACTGATGTGGTGAACCATTATCTTCATATTTCTACAAATTAAAACAAAACAATATTAAACGTATAAACGTTCTTCTCGAATCACTCTTTCATCTATTTATGAAAACCGCCTTAAAATCCGTGACGTATTTTAAAAGATCTAAGCGTACAGATTCCGAGAAGTGACTTTGTTTTAAAAGTACTATGTAGAGATATCTTGATACGAGTATTACTGAGTATTTTTAACCCACTTCAGAAAAGGGGAAGGTTCTATGTTATTTTTATTTAGTTATTAGTGTTATTATTGACAGCCACGTTCAATAGCTACGGTGTACCTAGTAGGTAATTAAAAGTATTCAATATTTTTATTTGTACTAATTCTGATGCTGTAAGAAATGGATGACTTTTGTTAGAGAACTGCTATTTTCGTCATTGAAACTCTTTGACTAACTGCAGAAAAATTAGATACGTAGCGTCTCTTATACACACGACGCACTCAATCTAACTACAAACTAAAATACATTTTCGAAACAATGTTGTTTAAACTAAAACTGACACACCTCTGTACAATAAAGTAGTAGTTTATATGTGCGTGTGAACTCAATAAATTATGAAATAAATTTGTAACGGGACTGCTTCCTTCCTCCCGGTCCCGGATCTCTAAGAGCTATTGTACAAATAACATCTTCGGGATTAAGCACCCTTCAGTTTTTTTACCTTAGGAAGTTACGTTTCTCACGATCGGTCAGTGAGATTTTATATTTATTTGTATCTTTTTCTATAGACGTTAGTTCATCAATATACTTACTGTAAATTTCAGACCCTTAAATTTTAAATACTGTTTAATTCAATGACAATTATTTAAGCTGCGAATTTTTTTTTTCAATCTTATTGTCAGTATAAATTTACAATGTTCCTTTATGTAGTTCTGATCATCATCTTGAGAAACTCTCTTAGTTTAGAAAGCTCTCGTTCTGAACATGACATGCATACTGAACAGGCTACTTACTGTTAGCATGGGTTTAAACTCCTTGTCAAGGTAAAAGATAAAAAAAAAAAAACTAGTAACTCCGAAGTTAGAAGTTACAGAAGATATTTACATCTGGTTTCATTTTGTTAGTCTAAACACTAAATAGGCTTACTATATACATATATATACGTTACAGGTGCCAATAACATATTCTATAGTAAGTGTTGTTTCCAAACACTCCAAGAACTCGTTACAACCTCACTTCCTTCCATATTACTTTACAGAGGGCATGACGAAATCGGTCATATTCATCTTAATAGCGAAACGCCCTTCATTTTAGAGTTTTTTATGACTTACATACATGGGGCCCGGTTCTCACAGGAAGACCAGTTCGTCTTTAATCGATAATTTAATTGTTTACATTGTAAATACCGTTTTTTTTAAGGTTTGTCTTTTCAGGCACATCCATGGTAACTTTGCGTTTTTTTAAATATTAAGAAGTGGGTAGGTACCTTTCTGGAAAAGTTGTTTTTATATTTTAACACCAAAATTGTAGACACTTGTTACACAGTCTGTCGCAAGTACATATTATCCCAATGTGCCGGAAGCTGCAAAAGTCTACCAGTGATAGTTACTTTGCAATTTTATTACTGGGCGCAGTTAACGTTGCTGAACACTCTAAATTGTTGCGCTTGGGGCCTTGAAGTCTGAGCTTACGTTTGAAAACAAATATTCCTAAAGTGGATAGAGTAGAATGCTTCCCTTAAGCGTTAAAGTTAACTACTAAATAATTTCTGTGTTATGGAGCATTTATGAATATAAATTTTATTTTCTCTCAGTCTTACTTTCTCACCATAAAAACCGAAAACCGCATGTCATTAACTTTGTTGAACATTTCCGTCAAATCTCTTCCGTTTTTTATGTACCATACGAACTTCCCAATAGTTCCCATGAAAACAGGTGCTTACAAAAACTGCTCCCTTTGACTATCAACTCGTTTTTATTAAGTCAGACTCAGGGTAAAATAAAAACCCATCGCATCCGGGGATGTTTCCGGATCGCGGAAAAAAAACCTTGATTGTGAGAGAGAAGCATGGGTCAATGTTTGTACACTTTACTACGGAAGAAATATTGCTCCTAAATAATAATACTCGTTTATAGGTATTATGTGATTGTCATGTATTGTGCTAAACTATGTTGGACAACCAACTAATAATTCTGAAAGATTTTCAAACAATATGACTGACCTATTTATTTTTGGCACTAAAGTAACATATTCCTTCCTTTACTGCTTGACTGAAATAAGAGGTGTCGTCACATTCCCAAGGTGGACAACAGGACAGGCAGATTTTGCTCAGTTAGTACTTACATCGCATCGGCGCGGTGTAGTGCTGTTGCTGGCTACTGAATACGGCGGAAAGGCTCAGCGACCCATAAGTGCAACACTCTCAGAGAATATAGACGTGTGCCACTAGTATTACAAGTGTTTCTAGGCATCCGTGACCTTATTTTTCCACTTAGTGGCAAAAAAAAACAGTAGCGTTATGCGTCTGTATGTACACTTTGAGCGAGTTTACACACAAACTCGCTCAAAGTGTACATACAGAATAGGTACACAGGAGACAAGCGTTATTATTATTCTACTGTTTCCAAATTATATGAAAATAGCGTATTAAGCCGTATGCTGTAATATTCTGTGAGTAATGACTAAGTAGCAAAAAAAATCGTTATATAAAATGGGTATATTGCGGTTGGGATTTTGAATGTAAGTACCCACATAATTATTTCGTAGTATAAACTATGAAGAGGTCTTCAGACTCTTCAGTCATTGCCAGTCCCTGTACCAATATATATGATCTGAAATTCAAAAAGTGCTGTAACTAAGACGATAACGATATATTCGATATTTCATTTTTTTATGTCTTGCGTTACCCTATCGGAAGGGTTCATTGTCACTTGACCTCCAAGCAGAAGTGTCCCCTGGCGGCAAAATGTTGAATTCTCTTATTTGATTCCAGTTTCCTATAAATAAAAGTCCTATAATTGTGCATTACCAGTTAAAATTGTGACGCGTGAGTGTATGTATGTATCTATGTTTTTTCATATCTCGCAAAACCATGTAGAACACAGGAATATTCCTGATATGGGGCCGTCCATTACTCAAGTGATGTTTTTTTCGCAACTTTTTAACCCCCCCTCCCCCCCTTTTTTTTAACATGTGGAAACCCCTACGGGTAGTCACCCCCCCTCCCCCTGGTGATACGTGGTAAGGTTTTAGACGTGTTTGACTCACATGTTTCTTATTCCCAAATGTATTTAAAAATTTAGAATATTATCGTTAAATACAAATATAATAGCGCGTTCTACGAATAAATAAATACACGTGATAACTCAGTACACGCCCCGTCCCCCTTGTGATATTTCGTGAATTTTTTTTTAATCCCCTCTCCCCCCCCCCCTTTCGAGCCTCACGTGATTAATGCACAATCCCTATGCTAATTAAAAAAAATGTTATAGTTTAACTTTAACACATGAAACGTCTAAAAAAAGCAATACTTACACATACATTTGCAAATTTCAGATTTTTTACCTTTTAGAGTTTAAGTGTACCTATATTCAAAAGTAATAAAATAAATAACGCGGTCAATAAATGGCTGCAAATATTATTGCAATTATAATTCCAACACACAAAGTCCTTCCTCATAAGCATATTCCCACGGGTCGCGACAGGTGTGCGACAGGGTACCAGTAGAATATCAATATACATTAACAACTTAACTTTATTTGATAGTAAAATAAGGTTCGTTTTACACTGTACCGTCGTTTGTGCCCCTAGTTGGTATAGATACGTACTTTAAGTTATCGACATCGTACAGAGTATAAATAAAGGTGTTTAGTTATCTATGAATAATATAAAGATACGGGGGTTAAGTTGTTGTTGTCCCCTATATATAGGTAGATATGTAAGACCGCAGGAGGAGATTGTAAGAAGGTAACCCTGGTAGCGCCTCCCGAGTAGTTCCGACTAAATAAGTGTGAATCTGGTTAAATTAGAATGCGTGCGTTCTACGTCGTGTCGCTCCGTTAAGAAGGTGTACCTAATCACGCGTGATAGACCTTGTTTGCTAACTTATTGGTCGAAAAAATTAAGAAGTCCGTGTTAGATTTTTACCTATGACTAAGGTGTTTAACAAGCATACATGTAAACCAGCTTGATTATTGATTTACAAACCAAGGGCCTAGTGAAGATAGAACCAGCAGTTTTTCTATCCAAAAATCGACACCTTACGCATTACTATGCGCAAACTTTATATGTATTGGCTGTAATCTAACAATATTAAAATTACATAAATTGAAGTCTCTCATAACTAAACTTGTTTATATATTTTTTCTAAACAATAACTGTCAACAGTTGCAGTTGCAATAAATCAAGCTGCCTAAGTGCCGCCCCCACTAAAGTTGTTCTAAATTAAATAACAAGATAAACATCTTGGTCAACACATAAAAACTATCGTAAAAGAGCCTTTTACTTGCTGACCCTTTGAAAAAAAACCTGTGGAGTTTGTGGGAAGTTTTCGCGAATGCATTTCTCAGTTGAGGGCCAATAAGTCTTTTGTCCCGTCGCACCTTGACAGCAAACCTTTTGTTAGGCTCACAAAAGGAAAGATTACCGGTTCCTTTGTAAACGGATACCACTTATTGATTGTGGGAGTCAATTTAAAGGTAGGTAGGTATAGTTTATATTTTCGACAGCATCGTCATTTATAAGCGGTGCATTTCATCAAAATTGCCTGGGAGTGTAAACAAAATTTTCTGATCACACACATACTTTATAGGCTGCCAGCTACTTGTGGTCAGAGCCCTACTAAAGAACTAAAGAAAAAACCTAGTGATGTGGTTCAGCAGTGAGTAGAGATTCTGTGTTTTATACGATTACATTGACGGATGCCATGCTGACTGACCGCGATCAACATGCTAACAGAGCTTACCTATGTAACCTGTTCGAAACGTCAGGAAGTTGAATTGTATGTAGGAATATACCCAAGCATCGCGTTAATTCTCGTTAATGTAATCGTACTAATATCATGGAACGCAAAAACGGGATTCTGGAAGCAATAAAATGACAATAGTCAACGTGGTGTGGAAATTAGTTTTTCTTATGGTGCAACAACTCCTGTGGCTGCCTCGTCGGGCTTCTGGCACAAGTTTGGGCTCGAGTTAACGTACGAATTTGACTTCTTCAGTAATACTTTCGGGTTCAATAAAGCTATGCCTACAATTCAGGACATACAGACTCGAGTAGGTATAATCAATAGTTTTTCGCAGAAAGACGAGTGCGGAACTGGGCGAGTGTGCCTATGACCACTACTTTCTTCTATCGCCCTGCTATCCACCAATTACATACTTTAGTGATTGAAGTCATTTCTTTCCATCTGATATGGCGAAGGAGATGACGGCTGGTCCATGCGTCATACTTCGTGAACGGGTGCTACTTAGGGTGACTGGTCGGCCTAGTCAGCGATGCTTAAGCCTATACTATTATTTTGGTTCGATCAACTGCAACTCTAGCCTCTTAATCCAGTCCTGAATTTTTAGCAGTAAATTTTGTAACTGAATGAAGGTAGATGTGCACCTTGAATGATTTCTATGTTTAATAGGTTCAAACCTTCAACGGCATCACTGAGTGATTTTTATTTTTCAGTACGTTAGCTTTTGGAGCATTTCAATAAAATTAAATTCAGGTGGCATCAGCTTGCATTCTGTTTACCTTTCGTGTAACACTAACACTATTGTACCTGAAGATCTGACTTTTAAAAAGAGTGGCCATGAGTTTCTTTGCCAGTATTCTTCTCATAAGGCTCTACGCATTTCGGAAACTGGAAGTTATAGATCGACACAAGCAGGCAGTAGATTTTAGTGTTTTCACCTAATTTACCTCGACAATCCAGTACATGCTGTAGCGTCTGTTTGCGCCGATCTATGATTTACCTCTAGCTTCAATTTAACGTTCATAAATGTCACTTAGTTTCTTAATTGAATAAATGATTTTGAATTTGAAGTAACCGTGAGTTTTATTGCTTTCAGTATACTCGTATATTCCTACATATATGCTACTGCTCGTTTTAGATGCCACATTGTGACCTTGATAAGTATGATACCGGTTGTGGCGTGTGGAACGAAGTTAGTGTTCTTAAGGTCAAGTTCCTGTGACCTTGCCAAACTGTGTAAAATCAAAATCAGATTTTGAAATTGCAATAATTTAACTTAAAGTTAAGAGTGGCACTTACCTTCCAGCTATTATCTTTTTTTTTCTTTTTTAAAAAGACAACTCCCGCATTAGGAATATTCCTGTATCGCGGGGGGCTTCACAAACATTCAAACAACGGACTCAAAGAACACCCAGACTTGGGACAACTATTTGTGGATCACACAAGTTTTTGTCCCGTGTGGGATTTGAACCCACAACACTCGGCGCGGCGTAGTGGCGAGGTGATCACTTAAACCATTGCGCCATCCGTGCAGTCATTATCGGCTGCAACTTTCGGTGGTGTCCGGCATTCAGCCTTTATTTGCAATCAATTACTGGAATCCAAATTATCCGCCTTGTCTGTTATTGCTGCAATGGCTACAAAAAGTTGACTTACCGACTCGACTTATAGTTAAGTACTCGCCTTTTGAAAAGGTTAAATCAAACCTTCAATAAGCGGCATCATGAAGGAGAGGGGTGTGTGCGCTAGTGGCAGCGCTGCAAGGACCACTAAAGCGTATCTACTTCTGATGGTTAACATAAGTTTAGTTGTAGAGGATTATATGTTGACATTCGCAATGGATACCTTATACGAGAAAAGTACATACCTAATTAATCTAACACGAGACTGAGATACAAAATGATAGCGCTAATGGCCAGCCTTCCCCCTCCTCTTCCACCCTTCCCTTACCCCCACCGTAAAGGTCGGCAACGCACTTGTGACTCTTGAGTTGCAGGTGCCCATGGGCGGCAGTAGTCATTTACCATCAGGTGACCCGTCTATTAGTTTGCCCCTTATTCCGTAAAAAAAAATTTATGTTACTTTGGAAAGGTACTAAAGAAAGTTGTAGGCAGTTCTGAATTATTTTATTTGCAGCAAAGATTTTACAATGGTGAAGTAGTGGACAGCTCAACGGAATAATAATAACTAGTGGTGAAATTTCGACCATAATTCATAGTTTTTTATGTTTATTCATTGGCGCAGCATAACTTGCAATTTTAGACTAACGTACCAGGACAGGTCAAAATATTACATTATTTTTTTATCGTGTGGAAACCCCCACGGGTCATAACCTCACCGAGGGTGAAGTGGTATCGAACCGACTAAAATATTATATATTGGACCTTTGAAGGTTTCGATGTAGCGGTTTTCACCTAATTCTCCGAAATTTCTCTAAGTATTAATATACCTAATGAAGATATTGTAGGACATATACAACGCTATCTAGACCCAAACTAGGGATAGCTTGGACTATGGGTTCTGGTACTTACTTAGATATGTTTTTTGTAAATACATACAATATTATCCATAGAAACATCCAGACCAATGCAAATAAGACATATGTATTAATTTTTAGCACTAAGTGGGATTCAAACCAGGGACGTTCCAGTCGAAAGAGTAGTTCTTTCGAACTGCGAAACCCGCCGCGCCAAAAAGGTCGTCAAAAATACAAACAATGAACCTTAATATTAGTGAAAATAAATTAAAACACAAGTTTAAAAGATTGAAGTTTATTTTTAAGAATGATTGACTAAAATGGGTACATTAAAACAAAAAAAATAATAATAAGTAATATTTACAGACTGTTCGTAAATTTCTTATCAGAATATTATTTCCGTGCAGCATTAAATAAATAAAAAGTGTTTCAATAATTAAATATTTATGAATGTAACAAGTACAGTGAGAAAAATAAAATAATGAAGACATCCTAAGACAAACTGTAACATAACATAATTATACAAACTCTACTCAATTACTGTAAGGATGGACGTTAATTGGATAACTTGTGAAAGTATACAACCCTAATAGTCAATATTCACGCTAGTCGTAAAACAGATTTAATAGAATAAATGCAATTAAATGCAACGTTAGTTCAATCACACAAAATAATATAGACACTTTAGCCTAACATATTATTTGACATACATGTATGAAATATATCTATGAAAGACGTTTTATTAATAAAATGTGGCATTTGTGAGATTATTAAATGCTCTGATTAGGAATGATTAAATAATCAAATCGCTGGAAACAATAAAGACAAAATAGTTTCTGTGCTTGATTTGAAACCCACATGTTGTTGCATTGGTGACAGATGGCAAACAAATCAAACTACCTAATGCACCAATATGAAGGCAGTTTTGAAAGAATATGGTTATATTTATGTCTCATAATACCGTGACCACGTTTTGAAGACAACACACAAAGCAGAAAATTCGTAGATCCTTTGATGAAAGATTACTTGTAAAATATTTTTTTATACATTATAACGGGAAACAATAATTCTTAAAAAATCCACACATTTTATCAATAAAATGTCAATTTAATGATTAAACATTTAAAGTAATTATGACAACATAAATTTTTTTGGTAAATACCATCTATAAATTAATTTTAAAATGTCATTCTTTAAAACTTATTAAACAATTAGATTAAAGTGCCGCCATATTGCCAGGATTCAAGTGAGAAAGAAACTACTTGCTCTATAGTATAATATAACATTTTGTTAAGACTGAATTTTATTTAAAAAAAACTACCAAGCTTTTTTCAACACACATCCTTTGATAGTTCTATCTTTCGAAACCCCTGCTGAATGAAATAAATTTGTTTTTACTTTTTAAAATAATCATATGTATTTAAAGACAGATGATACAAATAAATAGTTATTGCTTTAATACACCTTATAGATAAAACTTATGCAAAATTTTATATTTATTTCTAGAAATTAACTTTAATTTTAAACTAAATTGTCACTTAGGTAATAGCAATAATATGCTTTATTTATACAAATCATTAACTATAGAGGTATACTGAATGTGGTCTGCAATACGACAAAGTTTTTTTTTAATATGGCGGCGTATACAAAATATTATTTATTTATAAAATTCTAAATATGTAAACATCTATCATCTACGTCACTGGCACTGGCTCTATCACAGAAATGGTTTGTTTTACGTTCGATTTTTTATTAATCATACGAATATTAGGA
This sequence comes from Callimorpha dominula, assembly GCA_949752705.1. Classification (NCBI taxonomy): domain Eukaryota; kingdom Metazoa; phylum Arthropoda; class Insecta; order Lepidoptera; family Erebidae; genus Callimorpha; species Callimorpha dominula. The sequence continues at coordinate 4,912,201 of OX457000.1, read as the reverse complement.
ACACTCAGTTTGTGTCACTTAGCAATGTAGTTTGACAACGATAATTTCTTATTTTTCAAGATTGTGTTTTTAAATAGTGTTGATGAGAAAAACATATAAGGACTAACAATCAATGAAAAACATACCTAGCGCTTGATAGCAAGACCTGCTATAGTATAATAAGGGTCTTTATGTGAGGGGCTAAAATCGGAAGTAAAGCAGCCATATTACGAAATTAGGTTTTGGAACACGAATTGCGTGGACACAAAATATTTTTATAAGGATAGGCAAAAGAATATCATAAAATATGATAAAAAAACTCGTTTCGCGATCTTCTGACGTGAAGCCAAAATTACATGGCTTGATACATGACGTACTCATGCTTACTCAACGGTCATTGTATGTATTAAAAGAGCCAAAGATCTTTGCGGCTATACTATAGTTAGATGCGAAAAGAAATAAAATGGAAGCGCGTTTAAGGCGTTCAAGTTTTTTTGAACAATAGAAAATAGTATCATGCGTAGTAAACATCTAATTAAAAAATATAAAATTAAAAATAATCATAAACCTATTTACAATATGTAAATGCAGTTAGATTACGTATATTTAAATTCTTCTAATTGTAAAATAATACACACGCAAGTATTTTTATACTATGTGTTATTATAATTATGTTATTTGAAAAATAAAATAAATGCAATACTTAGTTTTTTGGTAAATAAAGAATTAGTTTACAATTTACTACTATAAACTACAAAGAGATTACAGCGATTAAGATATTTATAGGTTTTAGACTGTGGAATTTATCATGTTTTTTTTTTTATTTAATTACGTAATAATTATGCCGACGTTTCTATTCTTGCTTATAATCATGGTTATAAGTAAGAACTGTGTGTATATAAAATGTATGTTATTGAGTAAATGTGTACTTACTTGTCCTGAATAATATTTCAGTTAATTATAATAAATACAATTAATAAAAGTGTAATAATTTGACACACGGGCCAATCGTATTAAATTATCAAAATCACTTTTAGTGAAGTAATTTTAATATTGTACTCAAATGAAGTTATTAACTTAGATGCTACTTGGCGAAATATATATAAGGACTGTAAAAGTAAAGTATAAGATGTAGTTCGGATCACATAAAGTATGTCCTTCAAAGTATATGCACAAGTAACATTCAGTAGGTATAAAGTATCGTAAGTATAGGATACAAGTTATATTCATTTAATTTTTTAATATCTACATGCATGTATTTTTTGTTGCAGATTGTGTGTGTGTGTGTGTGTGTGATGTGTATTAATTTATGTTTAATCTATGGTTATGGACTCCTTTGGGCTGTTTTTGTTTAAGTAGTCATCTGACAGACCAAACGATTCATACGTTTTAAACATGTTATACATTAAAATAACATTATTTTGCAACAATTTTGTCAATTACTCTGCCGAGCAGCTTTTGGCGTAATCATTGTGTTATATTATAAAATATACAAATTACTTACAAAACTTTGTCAAAATTCGGAATATACATTTGTTAAGGTCTACTACTATAAGGTCACTCCGGGGACATAGTAAAGAAAATTTAAATTAAAGATTCTCACATCGCAAGTTCTTTTAAATATAATAGCTGCTTCTACTAGCATAATGTTCGTCGACCGATAAATGATTAGCATGAGGGGGTGGAACTGTGGAAGGTTCACATGGGCACGTCGGCCACGTAGTCGATCCGGAGCAGCAGGTCCACGAGGTCCTGCGCGTGCAGCCAGCGCCACGGCACGGCGCCGCGCGCGCAGGCGCCGGGCGCGCGCCGCGACACGCCCGCGCCGTACAGCACCGCCACCGCGCACGCGAAGCACACCACCGCGAACACTTGGAACAGGCACTTCAGCGGACTCCTGCAATTACACACTGTGGAAGTGAGAGGCGCCTGTGAGCTGGGCGAAACGGGAACTGATGAGGATAAAGGTGAATGTGGGAAAGGAGATAAATGAAAAAACTAATGGTCGGAGAAAGTGTAACTCGAGACGAGCTCGACGAATAGGATCCAAATTAAAATTCTATAGATGTCCTTTGTGAATAAATCTTATATTTCAACATACGAGGTAAAAGGATAAAAAAAGGCAACTCTCATAACCATTAAAATTCATCATTAATTGATTATTGAATCATCATTCTTCAAAAAACAAGGTTTCTAACAGAGGATTTTAACTTCCATTAAATAATGTTGAAATTAAAAAGAATCTGTTTATTGTAAAAAAAAATATTTCATATTTTCAAGCATACACCAATACAATCAACAACACAACAGCATATTCTAATTTCAAATTGTATTTTTACTGACCATAAAGTGAAATAAAATAATCTGCTCACAAGGCCCTATTATCTAAAAACCGTAACCTATCCTTAATTCTACAAATATAAAAAAAAATGCCGCCAATAATTAAATTTCATTCGATTCGTGAACAATTTAATATAACGAAAACATTCTTTGTTGGGAAGTTTTCCAGTTATGTTATATGGTAACGAAATTAATAAAAATTGTTTCCAAAAGTTATACAAATTTGAATAAATAATGTAAAACAAAATTAAACTCATAACGCCATTATCTTAGATTATAAATAGGTCCAGATACCGTGAACAGTACAAAAATCACCGTTCACTTTGAAGCCACTTTTTGGAGCTGTGTGAGTAAACCCCGCCCAACGCGAGTGTCTACGTAGAATATTTGTGCTTGTGTGCATGACGGTTTTACTACCAGTGCCTAGAGGTTACCCCAAAATTTAGGGACTTTTTTATGAAACATAATATTTTTTGTTTATGTTAGTAATATTAAATAAAGACATTTTAAATGTATTTAAATGTGTTACAAGTATTCGTGTACTTAGTAGGAACTATTTATTTATACCAATATTGTTTGATTTGTTTTCAAGACTTAGTTTACTCATTAAGAATCGATTTTCATATAAGGCGCCCGGTATGAAAAAAATATGAAGAGTGAAATTTTGTGATTGGAGGGCAGCAGAATGCTTTAAGGCTTTGTTGTGCTTTATTGGAGTTTACTCCTTATCCTACCTTTATGCTATATATCTATGTATGTATAGAATATATACTGTACAGCGTCTACAAATGATGAGAGAAATATAGAGAGAGAGAGAGCCTCCTTTAAATTGTAAACTGTAGTCATGCGTCGAAGCTGACACACACATTTTTTTATAGTAAATGTAACATACAAGCACTTTTGAGTAATAAAATGAAATGAAACTTTATTCACAGGAACAGAGTAACAAAAGGTATTTTCATAAAATGTTTCGCCTTGGTTTGTAGGACGAGACGACAAATTAAATATTATTAATTTTTAAATAGTCGTATTAGTTTGTTTTCGGATTAACTAAAAAACCAGTCGGTTTGTAGGCACAAGTTGCAACACCGGCAGGCAAATATAAAAAATAACGTATATAATTTTTGCTTACATTTTGTAGATACTTCTTACACATAAACATATAGGTACATAACACAAAACTACTTATTCTCTACTACTTACACTCAAACCATGTAAATTTATGTATAATATTTTTTTGTTCGAAATTTTATCATATTCCAACGAATTGATATGTTGTAAAAATCAATACATATTCTTGTAAGAAATTAAACGACCTACGAAAAAGGTCGGATATGATTTTTCGCTGAGTCAGCTCGTTTAAAAGTTATTCAAGGATAAATTTCAGTTAACCCAGTTGGAGAGATTGACGTAACCTTAAGTACATCTGAATAATGCCATAAAGGTGGCGCTCAGATCGATAACTACGGTGATTTTAGCGGTAAAATATGAAAATAGTAATAAAAATTAACAATTAGGTTCAACATAGTAGAATTTACAGTTTTTATCATACTTCCAAGTACGTAAGAATATGTATTGATTTTTACAACTTATCAATTCATTGGAATGCGATAAAAATTTAATGAAAAAAAATATCACGTTATTTAAATGGGAAATCAAAAATCACGAAGCGGCACCTCTTAATAGTAATATTAAGAGCTGCTGTTTTCACAGGCTTATTTTCAAAAGTTTTTTCTGGCCCACTCTAATATATATTATGTACTATCACGAAACTAGCAAAATTTTACAAGTCCTAAGTGCTCTATAGCTGTGTTCTTTAGGAGTAGTAATAATAAGTTATAATACGAGTACAATCCTATAGCCAAAGTATCGTTTGACGGACACAATGACCTCCGGGCACTAGGAAAGTCACGTCTCTGGCAATCTCTAATCATGGCGTCCGCAAATTAATTAATTTGAAATTTTGTTCTATTGTTTATAAATACATTAGGAAATAGAATACTTACAAGTAAAATATGATGTTCGGACCCTTATGATTTTTTTTTTTTGTATAATTTTTACAGGTTGTAACTGCACAACCAGGCATTTTTGAATATTATATAAATAGCGGCTCTAGACTTACTTCAGCGGCGAACGTTCGCTCGCGTGTGACGAGTGAGTCGCTTGTATTTGTATTAGTCGCTTGTATTTTTTGGCTTCAGTTTTGGGGCGCGGATTAGGCATCTGGACCTATATATAATCTAAGGCCATTATCTAACTAAGACAAATGCCTATGCCATTATCACAATAAAAAAATTCACGTATTTGTAAGAAATATTTTACGTAATGCTTATTGAAGGGGATGGAATAATAATAATAATAACTCAACACATCTCACACACGGCCGTCTGATTCCAAACTAGGCAGAGCCTGTACTATGGTAACCAGACTGCTGATAAACATACTTATATATTTCTAAATACATGCATATTATATATAAATATCACCCAGACATGAACAAATTATTGTGCTCATCACACATTTATTTGTCCTGGGTGGGAATCGAACCCACGACCTCTGGCTTAGCAGTCAGGGTCACTAACTACTAGACCAACAGGCCAGTCTAAATGGAAATGATGTATCAAAAAACAATATGTAATATTCTAAATGCATTCTGTATGTTATTCTGTATGTAGTATCGTTCCAGATGGATAATACAAATTTAATGTCATGTTATAATCAGAATAAAATAATAGTTTAAAAAAAACACGCTTTTATAATTTTTATTTTTTAGTTGGATTTTCTATAAAAGCGTGATTTTTTAGTTCTTTTAAACTATTTTTTTTTTAATCGAATATTGCATTGTCATGGGTATTTGACAGGTGTGCAAAATTTTAATGAAATCTGGCCGTTTAAAGTGGGTCAAAATCGCGCCCTAAGGAGTCGGTTACAAACAAACATACAAACATACAAGTGAAGCTAATATAAAGCGTGTAAAAAGTATAATATTATTAGAGATTTAGTACTCACCAAAAGAATCTTCTCAGGTTCCGATGTCGTCCGACGGCGTCTCGCTTCTCACAGTCCAGGCAAGGAATGTCCGCTTGTGTAGACACTGTCGTAAAGTCTGAAAAGTAAATCAGTCGCAATCAAGTCAAAACTCTAAGCATTTTGTACATTTGATCGAGCTCTCGGTCGTCTAAAAAAATCACATTACATTTCGACAAAACAATTTGAAGGATCTAATTGAATGTGCACAGATCTAAAAATTGACACAAGTAGCTCATTCAAGGTCTTAAATATTATTATTACAACAAAGTTCAATTTTACATAGACACAACAAAACGGTCAAATTTATTATTCAACTAATTAATACCAATTACTACACATTTCATTATATTGCTACAACAAAAATGGCACTAACTACTATGAACTAATTCGATAATGTATCAAAAATATACACTACATATACAATTATCAAAACTAATACCTCCACCAGTAAGACGAAACCAGTAACAGCCAATACTAATCCCATTTTATTGATTTCTTAAGATATGTGATACACATTGACACACTTTCTGCTCAAAAACAACTCAAATGAAAATCGACAAAACCATACCAACCAAAGTCATTTCATTATTTAATTTAGAGCCTTGTCATTCATCGATTTTATACAGACCTAGTAGCAGAAAGGCCACTAGATCAAATGTTGTGCCTTACACAGAACAAAACTTGTTATTACTCTAGATAATTAAGTTTGTTTTTTAAGTGTATGATCATATATTATCTGTAGGATCTTATCTATACATAAAAATAACTGATTTGCTCTTATAATTTCATCAAACTTATTGAAATATCGCCCGCGGTACTTCCCGACCGATACCGACTTTCAAACATTCAAGAAAAAAGCGTACTCCCATCTCAAAAGTAGGCAACGCACTTGTGACTTGAGTTGCAGGTGTCCATGGGCGACGGTAGTCACTTACCATCAGGTGACCCGTCTGCTTGTTTGCCCCCTATAATATATAAAAAAAAAACAATCTGCGAAAGCAAATCAGCTGTTTATAACGTGCACCACCTAAAAGTTACATTTAGTTTTGTCTCGTGATATTTACTACTTTTACTACTATTGCTACTACTTGAACTACCACCTATTCTAATTTTAAAACACAGCACAATAGAAACTAGGAAAGCGTACCGCATGTATTTTTTACAGCAAATTCGTCCTGCGTCAAGCTGTCCAGACTTTCTTTCTGCTTAATACATGCATTTTGTAATATATCAATTTTTGTTTCCAAACTCTTTATTATATCTTGCAAAAAACAATTTCTCTCGTTCCGTTCCTCAATGAACTTCTCAAGAACATTTAAATTATTTTCATACTTATTCAGCTCTAACCGCATTTCGGCAACAATATGATTCGACATATCGACATCTCTTTCCAATTTTGCCGTATATTTATTTGCCTTTTCACATTGAAGACATTTTGTGTGATTATTATTGTCGTCTGAACTGTCATGCCAATCTGTCTGTGTTTCAGTTATTTTTAAACACGCATTTATGATGATACTGTTTTCGGTTTGCGTACCAATTGCTATACACGATACTGTATTGACATTTTGAACTTTATGTCCGTTGAAATAAGTTTCAAAATCAGTCTGTGTTTCAATACTTAAACTAGAACGATTGTGATCATAGTCAAAAACTTCAATATCAGTTTGTGTTCCAACAGCTATGAAGGAAGTATCGCAAGTGAATGACTCTAAATGTTTGTCGGCCATTATACTGTTATTTCCTGTAGCGTTAAATCTGGACATATTGGAAAAACTGAGTCGAATCTCGTCGAAAAGAGACATATTTGTGGTACGGCCCTGGTCTTCTTTTAAAGCATTTATGAACGACTCTTCGTCTAGGATCCGATTGTCTATAGGAATAATTTAGTACAAACATTTAATTGGAAATAATATTATACCATATACCTATGTGACGCGGTGGTAGAGTATTCCACTACAACGTCAAGTGTCTCGGTTCGATTTAAGTTCAAGGGTAAGTAAGAATGTGCAATGAGAATCTAAAAGCTAAGAAAGTGTCAGACTGTCAATCACGATTAACTGGAAAACCCTGTTTATCTGCTCAAAAATGTACAGTAATTCTTCATGCCTAATAGAAGTTGATGTAAAATTATGAACTTTACTAGCAAAGTATGGTACTATAAAAAAACTATCAATGAATTATGCCTATTGCAGTTCATGATTTTAGAATGAAAACTAAAAAAGCCCAATCAAGGTGCAAAAGCTCCAGTCACAAGCATTAAGTTAACGCAAGGTTTAGCTAATGTATAGTTACTTTGATGACTTCTAGTTCTTTAGCAAGCGACAAATATTAGCGCAGCATAAGCAGATTTACTTTTTGCCATTTTATTGATTTCTTAAGATATGCAAATAAATATTCTTATTCTTATGTGATACACATTGACACACTTTCTGCTCAAAAACAAAATACAACAATTAAAGTTAATAATAAAATTAAAAGAACAAAAGAAATTAATATAATATTAAATCTCATAATTTGCTTACACCCCTGTAAAATTAAATGCAATAACACTATAAAAAGTGTATTAATATTTCTTTTATGAATATTTACAGGGCTGTAACGCTAACATATAAGCGTTACAGCCAGATTGTGAAAAATCTTAACTGTCGAAGTTTTAATCACCTCATTGTTAAAAAAAATAATATCTTACTAATATTATAAAGGCGAAAGTTTGTGAGGATGGATGGAGGGAGATAGGGACGGAGGGATATGGACGAATGGATGGATCTATGAATAGTACTATGGATGTTTGTTACTTTTTTACGGAAAATGGCAGAACGGATCTGAATGAAATTGATTATAGTCTGGAATAGCACATAGGCTACTTTTTATCCCGGAAAAATGTACGGTTCCCGTGAAATAGATTTCATCAAAATTTTAACACGAACAAAGTTGAGGGCAAGAGCTAGTAAATAATAAAGTTTTATCAATTATATGATGGTAATTTACTATAGATGTTACCTTGCGAGAAGCGGGAGTCGGCGTTGAGACTGTCTAGCGCTGTCAACATCTGTTCATCTGTGTAGCTGATGTCAATGCTGCGGTCCATGCGCAGCTGTGTCTGGTTCGATTTGTTCAACAGGTCTTTTAATTCCATCTCTAATAATACCTGGCGAAGGAATGTTAGAATTATAGTCATGTGAATGTGAGTCTGATAAAGTCGGATGGCAGGCATAGGGATTTTCGGTTAAGAAATATATGTATAGTTAAAGTTTCGTAGTTCGGTAATTTGCTCACCATAACTAACACCTCTATCCTTCAATCATACAATACCACAGATGTTTGATCAGTGCTAAAAACTAAACTGTGCTTAAATGCAGTTGTAAGCACAGTAGAGCTATCAGACAGCTCGCGCCACGCTAGCTTTGGGACGTTTTAGGTGGAGACGAAAAATGCCTAAAACTATGCTTTAGAATTGAAAAGAAGAATAATATTTTTATCATAGCTTTATTTTTTTCAAGTATTATAATGGCACTGTAACAAACGATAATTTTAAAAATTAGTTATTTTTGAAATACGTAGCTGCGGTCCTTTTTACTCTTCCGAGCGTGCGTGTGGATACGTACCATGAGTATTATACACTCCGTTGTGGTAAGTATATCCTTTGTGATAACAGACGCTATACCTACATTGCAATTTTTGTATCAAACTATTGCAACATACATTCACAAAAAATTTATTGTATTGTCTGGTTTATTATTAAATGCTTGCACGTAGAATAATGTGGAACTATCGAGTTTTGACGCAATTTTTCTAGGATTCGTGATCTATGGTATAATCTAAGCTTATATCTAATTCTTCAAATCGTGATACTTATGTCATGTACAAAGCAAACAGCTGTGTCATATTCAAGTTCCTAAAAAAGGAACCGTGTAGTTGCCCGAGGGTTCGTATTTACTATCGAAAGAATAAGAGTTCAAACCACACTCAATATAATACCGATGTGGACGTGGACCAACCTTTTCCTTAATCATCTGCTGCACGAACTCCTCTTGATCCTGCAGCCGCGCAGACAGATCGGCATGATCGGTCTTCAAGGCTTCGTTCTCTTCTAGAAGAGTCGACTGTCGCGCGGCATACATCTCGTTAATGCGATGGCACTCCGCTTTTGACTTTGTGAGCAATTCTTGGAGAGTTAATTTCTGAAATAAATAACCATTCAAATAATGATATGATGAAAGTTTGAAAATACAAGAATGAAACAATAGCATTATGGACTCAGGAATATTATAAATTATATATAAATAATACATTAATGTTTCTAATTTCATGAAAAAGTAGTAATTAACTAACCTTCCGAAAATACCACTATTTAATATATTACTAAATCTTTTTATTCTTAGAGAACATTGACCTATTTTTTTAATCTATTTCTATTTTTATACTTGTCAGTTAACTATTAGTTCATTGATGATTAAATTTGGTTATTTTGAAACGGAAAGCTAATAGGAACCTTGTAGAAATTACTCATGGATTCTTCTGAACTTAAGTGCGTACCTCATTCTCTAGTGAAGACACTTGTTCCATCATAATTTTGTTCTTACGTCGAAACGCTTCGATTTCCCGCCTCGCTTCGTCTAATGCTCGGTCATTACTGCACAGTCTCTCACAGACTTCCTCATAGTCGTGACGTATATGAGTTAGGTTTGAGTTCTCTTCGCGTAGTCTGTGGATACATTAACACATTAGAACAACTCAAAGAGCCTGACAAAGTAATATAGTACATATATGGTAGTATTATTTAATTTAATTTCTAACTTTAATAAAATCATAAGAAGACATGTAGTAATTTTAATAATTACTTAATAAACAAAGTGATCAAAGTGAAACTATCTCATGAAAACAAAAAACTATTAGATTATGTATGTAAAAAATGAAGTTTAATTTTATCATAAATCATTTATTAATACAGAAGTACTGACCTAAATACTTACAACTAAATAGCGAATTGTGGTGAAGGCGGACTTCTAAACATTTAAAAGTGTTTAGAAATCCGCGTTCACCATAATTCGCTAATAATGCCAGGTAAACAGAAACACAAAAAAATACTTTATGATACTGCTACACCCTGTATTAATCGCGAATCGCGCCTTTAATACAGAGTGTATCTGAGTATGGACCACTTACTTAAATCACTGAATGGCATGACTCTATCATGCAGTTAATAAATAAAAACGAATTTAAAAAGATTTTGAAATTAGTTTTTATGAATTATTCCAAAATAAAAATATGGACGATTTAAAAACTTGACACATTCCACTGTTATTATAATACTGGTGACTGGGTGTCCTGTATAATCTAAGTAAAAAGTATAATAAAACAATTTGTTTAAAATGATCCAGTTTCTAAACTTAGTTTCTACATCTATCTTTAACAAATAATGATATGTTAAGAAACTTCATATCGTTAAGTTTAATTGCGCTGATTTTCAACCGATCATTATGAATTTTTAAATGATGTCAGGGGTACAAAAGGGAAAAGGCCAAAGGGTGCCTCTCATTCAGAAAAAAAAAGCACTGGGCCCATTTTTTTTTTCTAATCGTGCACAAATTAACAAAAATAAACTAGCGTATAAAATTATACGGTAAAGTATACGTATAAAAGTATACGGTAGCCGAATGATACGTGCCAACCCAATAGAGCATCGACTGACGAACCGATCAGGTGCAGTGTCAGCGTGGTCCACGTCATATCTACCAATAAAAACTGTGCTCACGTGTCGAGCCGGTAACTGCACAGTATAAAGGGGTTAATCTAATAGACAGAGCCTACAATTTAACAACTCAGTAGTATAAAAGTCTCCAGAATAAAAAGTTTATTGCATTGTTCTTTAACAATTAATAGTTCGCTTACATGTTAAGGTGTGTTCGCAGTGAATCGCGATCTGCAGTCAACGCTGCAAGGGCCTCTTCGTGCTGTCGGTCTGTAAAGTCCAGTTGAGAGCGCAGCTGATGGGCCAGGTGCGACTTCTCTCGTAACTCACATTGTAACTCTTCCAGCAGCTGGAAGCCTAAAATGAAAATAAATAATAATTGCTTAACTAGTTCTAGCGTATTTGCTGTGATTTCTACTAAGCCTAGTCAGTTAATTCAGTCATTGAGTATATTCATAAATTGAAAAATATTTTTATGGAGTTGAACTACGATGACGTACGCATGCGACTGCAACGTCGCAATTTTATAAAAACAGTGTTCACAAGATTAACATAAACTTTAGGGGAGTGCATCAATTTAAGACCTAGTTTTTTGTTTAAACCTTATTACGACTGAAAATACGGTTGTATTCCACAAATTTCCTCCACATATATATTACGGTACATGCAGCTCGACTGTGGAATGCATTGCCTGAATGTATTAGACATGCTCAATCTCAACCAATTTTTTTTAAATTGACAGTGATCACAAACTGACAGTAGTATTTCACTTACAAATAATACTGGATATTTGTATATATTTATTTAATGTATGTGTGTATATATACAAGTTTAAGCTACGCGAAAAACTTACAAAAACCTCTTTCTGTTTATCTTATCTACTTATCACAATACAAGTCAGTTCATCATAAAAAGTTTGTGGCTGTATGGGGTATTTTTTTTTCGGTAAAATGTTCTTTTTACCCATTGTGATATCACTTTTAACCAAATAAAAATAAAATTATAAAAAAAAAATATTAATTATCCGGCAGAAAATTCCAATGACTTTCGACTCAGAATGATGGTCTGAATAAACTATTTTAATATTCAGTACGGTGTTTCTTACACCCTGTATAGGTAAGGTACATATAATTATTATTTATTCCTTTTCTTTTAAACTCGTATACCTGGTAACTGCCTTATACACAAATCCATTGCATCTGTAATTCTGTCCATATGAAGTGTCTGCGAGAAACGCAACTATACTATTGTACTTTTATTATGTTTTCACTTAGCTAAAGGGTGTGTTACCAAGTTCAGAATATACATAAGTCTTTCTTTCTTACCGTCAGTGGATATGCCAGAGTCCGAATCTTGTGGCGCCTGTCCACTTTTTAGCAAATTAAAACTGCAACAATATAACAAAATTATTACATTCGATAGAGATTTTTTGTCTTAAAATATTTTTACATGGTATGTTTCAAACATAGCAACTATATGAGATTGCTATTGAAAAAATGAGTTTTCTAAGTATCATACACCAGTAACCAGTAATGTCAGAAGTTGTTGAAAAATGAGTTTTAAACAAATTAAGGACGATGACAGATAATATATTCTGCAAAATGGCACAGTAAATATAGCCTAGATGAAATGCAAACATAAGTACTAATAAAATTACATTGCACATAAGTGTGTCAGTTGTTAACATAAGAGCATATTTAGACAAAACATAGAAACAATATTTTTTTCAATGAAGCTGACATATATGATCTGCTTAATGATAATCGGGTATTGTTGTGTATGGGCACTCGCAATATCTATCGCTACATCTACCTCAATGTAGTGTAGAAGAGATTTCTCCTTAGGAGACAAAGAATACCATGTAAGTCATACTATTGAACTGCAGTCCTATCTACAGAACTTCTCATGTGGAGGTAATTATCCAGCCAAGAAGCAATAATTCAAAACTTCCTAGATTCATACAAAAGCGACCAAGTAGCTCATTTACATCTACTTCTTAAACTTGACTTCATAAAAAACAGTAAAGCAATACCACAAATATGAAATTTGTGGTCGCATAGATGGTCCATTATGCATTCGAATGAGCTGACTAGGTAAGCCAGCCTAGCTCCTTCCAGAAGCACAGAAGCCTCCTGGGGCGTTTGCAGGCTTAGAGGATGCCCGCGATGATACTTGCCCCTTGTGTGGCCACTACCACAGCACACATGGATAGAAAAATAACTTTAAAGTGAACAAAGCCGCAGGCAAAACCTATAACCTGTGTGTGAGTTCTCAGCTCACCTTTCATCCAGATCTACTTTAGACTTCTGGTCCTCACTGTACTTGTGTAGGGTCTTAGCTAACATGGTCACAGATATTTCAGGATTGTCCTCAGCTGGGTCCAATAAAGATTTTAAGTAGCTATATTCAGTCCTGAAACCATTAAAATAATTATGTTAATGAAATCACATCAACTGTATCTCAGTAACATGTTTTATTTTTACATCAGGTAAGGAGCGTCAACCACCCATTAATTTCTTTTATATCTGGTCACTTTGGTTTGTTGAAAAAATTGCATTTAGCGATAAGACAACCCCTTTGTACATATCAATTTTGTAGCTTTAAGTGATATTTTATCCTTGTTTAATAAAGTTGGACCAGGTGGTCTGCATCGGAGAGGCTTATGTCCAGCAGTGGACTATGATAGGCTGATTGATTGATTGATAATATTGTTTGTTCTGTACTATCAGTACCTTGAGGACAAAGATGTTTATCACAAACTAGACTGACCAAAACAGTAATCACATTTTTTTTATTGATACAATTGGAATAGACATCTTCTATCTCACTTGATGGAATGTCGACAATGAAGGCGAAGATTGGACATACTGTTATATAATGACAGATTTATGTAAGAGGAGTCAGAAAGCTATTTTCTCTTAATAAACTGATATTCAAATATGTATGTGTTTATAAATATTAAGACTTGGACTTCCAATTTAGAGTTATATGTATTTATTACAGTTCTTTACAATTCAAATATATTGTTGTGCAGGTCAGTAGCATATTCATTAATTATTCTTTATTTATTTGTTTTTGAATACTCTGACACTTACAGAATAACAGTCTATACCGGTGGCGGTAGATGCATGAAATTTTGCACAATCATTTCTTACATATACATACACAGTAGGTGATGCAAAAAAATATGATATTTGAAAATATTTTTTTTGATCTGATACCCCAGTACCAGATCAAAAAACCCCAGTACCAGTGTCTAAGTATGTTTAGACGTTAAGTAAGATTTAAACTTCTAATTAATTTACTGAAGTATATCCTGCTTGGAGAATTCATTACTCCCTATATCTTTAATTATGGTGGACATAGGACAATGAAAGTCATACATTACAGCAAGAATACATCAAAGAGTTCTTTAAGTAGTTCATAAGTCATTAATTTCTTTAAGTGATAACAGTACTTTTAATAACATCAACTCAAAACATAATTATTTAGTTTTAAACTGATTACACTACTGTGGCTTTAAGGAAATTGTTTATTCTGTAGAGGGCAATGACCTTTATCCAGTTGTGTACAGTATCTATCTATACTATTTTACAAGCCATCTTTATAAGCACTAATTGTTGGTTGACCTATTTAGGATAGAAGCATGAGTTAGAAGAGCAACAAGCAATGAACATATAAAAAAAACCTTAGGTCATAGAACTCAACTTAACCTATCTAAAAGATGAATTAGGTTTCTGGGACTTATTTGTAAGATGACAAGATATATTACAGAAGAAAATAAAGAGAAAAAAGTGAGAGTGAGAAAAAACTTTTAGTGCATAAACTATAGATATCTAATAATGTAAGTTATGGGGTTTGAATCCTTTTGAAGAGTCATATTAATATGGCATTATCTTAGAACTTCTGCAAAAATCTGTAGTATGGTAAATAAAATATCAAAATAATAAATAACTCAAAAAGGTGTTATAGATAAAGAAAATTAACTTATTGAACCAAAATGAGATACTTATATTTAGACTGCTTGTATTGCAATAAGGTAATGGATTGCTTTAAATGCATGTAAAACGCACAAATGTTATTTTTCAATACATACAACCTAATTCCAAGGGATATCAAATGACTCCCTATTGAGTAAAGCATTGGACAGAATATAATATATACATTGTAGGGATGAAAATAAAAATCTTACTTGTTAGTTTTCACGAAAGGTGCGAATTTGTCCATCAAGGCATCGACACGCAAGGTGCCTGTACTCTCAACGCCACAATAGTCAAAAATTTGTAGTGCCGTCGCGTAATACTCTGGAAAAGGACTATAATTAGTAAATATTCTAGTTAACGGCGCACACCAACGCGAAGTTTTAATTATAACTCGTTCTTACCGTCAGCACTCAGTCCTGATCTATCCAAACTCATGTTAACGTTTAAATATATAGTATATCTACGCGGTTAAACTAAAATATATCATTAATATTAGTCGCACATGAAATTAAACACGCATGTGTGTTGACGGTCAATATTGTTTGTTTTTTTAACTAAATAAATTCGTTACACTACTAGAGCGGTGTACAAAAATAGTTTCCAATAAAAACCGTTTAACGGTTGAAGTGACGTGTGTAGTGGGTTTAAATTTTGTCGATGTCGATATTATAAATTCTTCACCAGGCAGTTCGTCATTTTGAGGCGAATTGCAGACTGAGCAGTAACAGATTACTAATTAAACACATAATATTCCATAATATTTGATGAAAAGTATATAAGAGTTAAAATTAAAGTAAATCAAAAACTACTTTCCAAATAAAAATGTATTGATAATTTTGCTATGGAAATTAGTACCCTTTGTTCTATTTGATCTACCAAAAATATAGGTTTGTAGATAATACACACTCATCTACATACTTTTGGTTTTCCGACTCGAATTTTGAATATGTTTTAGGTTTTCGTACACTAAGATAGGTAAATAGGTAGGTAAACTCTTTATTGTACACCAAAGAAGGCAGTTTATAAAAAAAGTATACATTTTAGCTGTAACTGGTAAAAAGTTTCGCAACCTTCTTAGAGACCCTGCAGAAGCAAACATTTTTTTATTTACTTCTTGTAGGTGCGGACAGCAGGACAAGTTTCAGTCAATGTAAACTAGAAATAGGAATGTAGGCACTATCGCAGTATACTTGGGGCTGATGTGACCAATCTACCGACGATGGTTACTTGTGTTTTCGATGGATTAACATTCAACCCGTACTTGATACTCCAGGCAGAAATACGATTTATGTCTTTGATAATAAAAGAAATGGCTTCTGTTAGTTCTTTTACAGGTGCTTAGGTATAAATGTGGAAAACATCGTCGTAAATGTGGTAGGAAGAAGTTAATTTATTGGAAATAGATATTATAAAAACTGCGAAGAGCAAGGGAGATAGCACGCACTGGCATATCAATAATTTTACACGGTGCGGAGCGGTGTACACATTCGCATTTTTTTAAACTGAAAATTTCGGTTTCGGTACCAACTCTCTAAATACTTTTTCTACAGGTATCACGAGTGAAAAACCCCGCGTTTCTGACAAAAGTACACTGCATACTCTAGTGGAGCTATCAGGGATAGAAGCCATATCGCCGCACTCCATGAATAATGGTAGATGGACAGCTAGCCTGGCAACGTAAAAAAGGGCAAAACAGGCACTCGACGCTGAAGTCACTTGTTTGTCAGGTTTTAAAGGTCAGACAAGGTTACGAGAAATTTCGTCTCCATTACACCCTGACCCCACGGAAATAGGACCTATGACGGAGCACTGTGTTCTTTTAGACTGT
This sequence comes from Callimorpha dominula, assembly GCA_949752705.1. Lineage (NCBI taxonomy): Eukaryota > Metazoa > Arthropoda > Insecta > Lepidoptera > Erebidae > Callimorpha > Callimorpha dominula. The sequence continues at coordinate 4,895,346 of OX457000.1, read as the reverse complement.
TAATAACTTAGCCGTATCTACTTGAATTTAAAGTCTAAAAAGTAATGAGTCCCACTAAGCAGATATCCGTGGTATGCAGTGGATTTTACAACCGAGTATATCTATATGTTTAATGCATAAATTTTTGTAAACTGAAAAAGTTTGTTTTTGTTTATGTTGTTTCAGTTAATTATTTTACATTAATCTTACGATTAATTAAGAGTTTTTTTTTTCATCTCAATAGTTCCCCAGCCCACCAAGGACGAAAACAAAAGCAAAAACTCACTTTGCAAAGGGATTAAATATCGATACAAATATTTGAATCCGTTTTCGGGTACCGCACTGCCGTCTTATAAATGTCACGTGAAATCATATGAAATATGTTCAGAAACATACTTGAATATACCTACAGCAAGTTAGTGATGGTTCTCTAGTTATTATAAAGACTAGATTATATCCTAAAAGTACACTATTGTAGTCTTTGAGACTAGACTAAATATATTATTGCGGACATAGGTACTCTATTGCTTTATTTCTATTGCGGTTAGAGATCAAAACAGACAGATGCGATATAATGGTATCAATTTTTTTCTTTTGTTAATAATTTTACATTTGACGAAGCAAACTATTGTTGCGGCGACTCTGTGTGTTGATCTATACTGTTTAATTATAATACCTAATTATTTATTAAATCGACGATTTCGAATAATTGATGATCAATTTTATGAAATAAAGATACTCATTGAATTTGAATTTGGTTTTATTTATTTTTTAGGTATAACGCAAACTTTTCACAGGATAGTCCAAATTCGCTAATTCTTTTTTTATTGTATAAGACATACTTCAAAGATGGTCCGAATAAAATTTTTGAATAAGTTAGGTAGGTAGGTAGACTGGTAGACTGGTTGCTGAAACATTTGTAGGTACAGGCACAGAATACATAATAGCACTAGTACAGAAGGACCTCTTCGCAATACCATTTAAATAAATAGCGACTCTTGTTCCGACACAATAAGGTGCAATTCAGATCGCACACCGCTAATTCCAAATGGCTTATATTAACCTAAAACTTGCCTCTCTTTCTATCGCATAACTCTTATCTGTTCTGATGCTGTTAAGGTTGTCTTCTGTAAGAAGAATTAATCTAAATATTTAATAACCAGTTATGTGCCTATTACTTTACTTCTGTGAACAAATGAAGTTTTAAATAAACCTAGACTAGGTATTTACCTACTTAGTAGTACCTTGGTAGATGTAACTTATATTAAAGAAAACTATTTTATTTCACAATCTCTGCATAGATACTTTAATCTCTAAGAAGATAGGCATTTGCCATAACGTTAGTGTGTACCTTGGAATGAAACTATCTCTTTTAGGTGTTTAACTATCTAGGTATATGCAAATCAAATCGTGGAACCCTACTTCTTATAACACCAGCTATTTGCCAGTGAAAGTCATATGGAAATCGGCCCACCCGTTGCGGAGATTAGCCGAACAAATAGACAGACAGACAGACAAAATTGTTGTAGTCCTAAACTTATCAAAGCTAAACTTGAATAAGTTACTCCTTATACAGCAGCTATCTGTCAGTGAAAGTCCCGTGGAAATCGGTATACCCGTTCAGTAGATTAGCCGGAACAAACAGACAGACAGACAAAAATGTGAAAAATATTTTTTTGGTATAAGTACCGTGTAAACATTCAGATGCATTTAGTAAAAAACTGTCATTATGTCATTACAAACGGACACTTCAAATTCATTTATTTACTAGCAGTTTCCGCGCGGCTTCGCTCGCGTGTACATATTTATATATTTTGCGCGGAACCTTAATCCTTTTTTCAAAATCACAGTAGCATAAGTTACTCCTTTTAACATCAGCTATCCGACAGTGAAAGTCCCGTGAAAATCGGTCCACCTGTTCCGGGGATTAGCCGAAACAAACAGACAGACAGACAGACAAAAATTGTAAAACATGTTGTTTTGGTATATGTACCGTATATACATCCAAATGCACTTAGTAAAAAGCGGTTATTTTATTATTACAAACAGACACTCCAATTTTATTTATTTCTATACAGTATAGATAGAAGATGTGTATCAGTTGTTGTGGTCCTAATAAATAAATATACTTATCATAGCTAAACTTGACCTTGTAAACAGAACTTGTAAATATCTAACTATACTGATTATCATTAATAATATAATCTAACTACGTAAATACGGGAAACGTAATTCGTAAGCGACGAACGGACGAAGCGACGTAGCGCGTGAGTGAGTATCGAAATAACGTGCTACCCGGCCGGCGCGTGGCAGCTCACTGAATTTCGCTCGACTCGTCGCCGCTGCTAGGTACCTGTAACTTCATACCTACTGAATGGAGTGGGACTAGCCTGGTACAGGCACCAACCTACCAATGTTTCAGAAATATTTTCTCTTTACAATCGTCCTACTCACCTACTATTTTCTTTTTTACAAATTTTGCTGATTGGATTTGTATTTTGAAATTAGATTGTCTCCAAATACTAAAAATTGTTCGGAACTACGTTAGTTTTCGCACTAACTGTCTTCTTTCCTTCGAATCGCTGATGGTACGTTTACACGCACGCCGTGCAGCCTGGCAAGCAGCATGGCACGCAGCTCGGCGGGCAGCCTGCCACGCAGCGTGCCACGCAAGCTTTTCACACCAGGGCTGCCAGTAAAGACAACTTATTTTATACCGCTAAGACTCGGAAATTATACAAAATCATGTACTATTATACAAAATCAGTGTTGTACAACTATAGAACGTCACTCTTTGGGGATTTTAGTAAAAGGTGTTTTAACTTTAACGTATAAGGATTTAACAGTTTATCACAGACATGATTTGTTTTAAGTATCTCTATGTGTATGTACGTACTTTTTACGCTATAACATCAGCAATGACATTGTATCCAATTATGCAATGCAATCTACTATACAAACAGGATACAAAAGATAACCGATATTATACCAATTTTGTATCCAATTTACACTCTGGCAGCCCTGTTTCACACACTTGCAGGCATGGTCCGTAGGGTATTAGTGTTCTGTGGACATGGTAGTCAGTGCAAACCAAAGACTACAATAGTATATAGGATATAGACAGGCAGCTCTGCTTCTTTTTATTGACAACACAAAACTCTGCCTAGTGGTCAGATACCGAAAACTAATATAATATACATATCTATAGGTATATATATATATATACAATTGAACAATATATAGGTACCTACTTATACGGTGTATGTATGTGTTTTGTTGTTACTTGTTTCCTGTTTTATTGGTTCTAACATGAGAATTATATACTTTAACTAATTAATGTATGTTTATGACTAATCTACGATTTTTATATTCAAACCAAAACTTTTATTGCAAAAAGAAAAGCACAAGAAACCGGCAATCGGTACTCTTACGCAGCCATTTGCAATATAAGTGAAGTGTTGCCAACCTAATATTAATAAGTTCCAAATACTAAAAAAAAACTGTTGATTGTTACGATTGTATTTTTAATTAATATTATTGTGTGTTGGTGAACAAATTGTTGTTTGTATAACATTTTAAGTGGTTTTAGATATTTAATATGCAATATTTTGTTATTTACAAATGCGAATTTTAAATCATAATACACTTGAGGGTAATAAATTTCCCCTCATTCAAATCATAAATTTAAATATTGTAACACAGTAATTTTAGTTCCAGTATCTATCCTTGAGATGGCACTGGACTCAATAAAAAAAGTGCAATTCTTTTATGTTCCAAGTTGCCATAGCATGGTGCAAACATGGGAGACGATGTAGACGTAGATCTCGTGGGAGCTACTGCTTTGGCCTTGATCTATTTTTATTGAAAAAAAAAACAGCCCGACATAATTATGCATGCGAAATTTTACTTAAAACTATTAGGTTTTACAATTAAAAAATCATTTATGGTGTAAAAACACTTTTCAACTAGCCAAAACTTTAAATTTAATTTTTTTATTTGACATGCGTTATAACTATTTTTACATCGAAGAGTGCTTTTACATAATTCGTTTCTTACTTTAGTGGGATCTCTTTGAATGAATTTACTATCCTCGCTAACTTTTGAATATAATTTTTTATTATTTCTAATAAACATGAACATAATTAACCATGATAAGCATTGGGGGCGGGTTCTTCATTAAATGTGTTTCGTAACTGTTTTAAGGCATACATAAATCTATTTTATTTACTGCACATCATTGATATGCGATTAGTTACAATTCTCTAATCGTCAATCAATCAATACTAACTTTAATCCTAAGAATTGGCACTATTTTGTTTCATATTTTTTTGGGCCCTGATAAACAATATTTATTTTTACTAAAAGAATAGTTCAGAAACATCTTTCTGAAGTCTTCTTTTGCTTTCGATTCATGCATGATAAAGGTTCAGACCACTCCGATATATTTGGTGTCGTCAAAAATTAATTTCGATCGTCACGTCGTCTGTATGCCACGAAGATGAAAACTATACTAACGCGGCTGAGAGCGTGTGTGTGTGTGTGTAAACAGGCACACAAGCACATTCACCCTTTGAAGTGTGTCAAAAAACCGACAGTCGTCCCGATCGGCGCCAAGCGCGTGCACATTCACGCAAGCATGCACAAACAGCCTGTTCACATGCTTGCGTCGTTGAATGTCGGTTTGAACGCGAGCGTGTGAACGCAGGCGTTAGTCGTCCCGATCGGCGCCAAGCGCGATCACATTCACGCAGGCATGCACAAACAGCCTGTTCACACGCTTGCGTCGTTGAATGTGCTCGTTGAATGTCGGTTTGAACGCCAGCGTGTAAACGCGCCATGAGGTTGAATAACAAAGTGCATGCCAGTGCACATGTCGACAGACTTTTCACAGAGAGAGAGACTGTCAGTCATAGAGTCACATGATCACGGATCATTTTGTATGCACAGCATCCTTATAATAATTACAATAATAGGTAGAGTAACTTCTTCGATTTCTTTAGCGTCACGAATCTTGCAGCGTTATTCATCGGAGTTAGTGCTATAACAATAGAAGAGCTATTTTAGAATATACACAAATGTTCAATTCAATTTTATAATAATAGGTCTTTATCTATGAAGTTGCCGTTCTGTAGTATTTGGCATTTTCAAATCAGTTTTTTTTTTGGCTAAGAATTCTAATTTCAAATTAATTTTATTTAAAAAACATGGATTTCTTTTTTCAAAAGTAGTCGTTTGTTTATTGATTAGTGTTATGTTTTCATGTATTGCATTTGAATCTTTCGTCATCATGGATACGTTAAAAATACAACGTACAAGAATTGCTCGTTTAAAGATGAGTACCGTCGTGATACTCAATCTACGGTTGAATTAGTAGCAGCTTTCAAAATTAACGTCAAAACAACATTGGTAAATTTGCGTCAAATTGGCAAGACAAAAAAGCTTGAAAAATGGGTGCCCCAAGAACTCAATTATGGCAAGCGTGAAGTAAGCGTCAAGACGTGACTTGCACTGCTCAACAGTCACACAAATTAAGGAGTTTTGAACCGCACTGTTACCTGCGACGAAAAATGGATTCTGTTTGACAATCGCAAGCACCTAAACAACACCTAAAAGAAGACATACCCCTAGAAAAGTGATGGTTACTGTTTGGTGGTCTAGCGCCGATCTGGCTTCTTACCAAACGGGATGAGCATTACTGCAGATGTGTACTGAATACAATGATGGAGAAGCTCGCACATCTTCATCAACTTTGCTCAATCATTCGACTCCGCTGCTCCTGCACGACAACGGGAGACCTCATACTGCACAGCAAACGGTCTCCAACTTGCAAGAGCTGGGGTTGGAAGCTCTCCGACAGCCACCGTACTTACCAGACCTTGCGCCTACAGACTTCTACTTTTTCCAGAGGTTGGATAACGTCTTGGCGGGAAAATAATTCAATACCCGAGATAGAGTACACAATGCCTTTGAAGAATTTGTTGCCTCCCGTCCAGAATTCTTCAAGAAGGGCATCAATAAAGTGCGTAATAAGGTAGCATTTTGTGTATATACTTGCAAGTCGTTATGGCCGAGACAGCGCACAGTGGTACGTCAATAGAAAGCTGTGAAGTGTACATCGTCAAGGTGTACCAAATATTTTTGTGCTAAATGTTATCAATGTAGTTCATTGCGTGCTCTTGTAGTTCCAATATAGTTAGTACTCAAATATGATACGCAATGAAATAACTGTTTTAGTAGTAGATTAAGTCATAAGTTCATAACATTCTGTCTCTTATATTACATAATACTTTGTGATTTTTAAAAAACAAAAGTATGTGGTCTCTCAGATGAAATATTGTGCTTACTTTAGACATAGGTCATGACTTCTTTTTCGACACGTACCTAATCATCGCGCAAGTCGACATAATAATATTTTTTTTCACCTAACTACGTTCCCGGCAAACGTATACACACGAGTACAAAAATGTTTCATACGTGTTTTTATTAGTTGTAAGTGTTGTAACCGTTTGGTCATAACTTCGGCGCGCGTTATGACCAACGCGCCCGAGACGAATTGTTGCAACGCATTTTCTTTTTAAAACAAATCTAATACCCCTAAATTAACACCGAGCCAGAGATGGTGTTGTTATTCATGAAATAGCAAGCTCATGCAGTTATTGTGTATATGCTATTACGTGACTTCATTAAAGTAGAAATAGCATAAAAGAATAACAAAACAGTTAATATATATGGCAGTTTTATTTCATTACAAAGACTAAGGTATAACAAAGTACTAACATAACTATTTTTTCTCAAAAATCTTATCATTGTCAACGCTCTCTTATATTGGTTAGAATTTCTTTTAGTCCATTGTTGACGTTTAGTACAGCTAATTTACTTTCTATCATAGAGAAGTCACTTAGCTCAATCTGAAAAAAAAACACGTTATTAATTAAAAATAATCGTTTCAAATGCAAATTACAAATTAATCCCACGCTTTTCTGGAATGAAATGTCTATGTCCTTCCCCAGGTTATGATCGATGTCCTTGCATAATTTTATTACGATCTGTTCAGCCGTTTAGTCGTGAACGTAGTAACAAACAAATGGTTATTTCGCATTTATAATATAAATATGAATAATTGCTAATATATACAATAACTGCAAATTTTTGAAATATGAGTATTTTTAATTCTTCCTACTAAAAGACGGCCGTGCAATATTTTTCTTTACACATCTTATAGTTTCTGCCCCCGGGCGTTGAAAAACCATTATGATCCTGAAAGACTGTTGTTGTGGTAAAAATTTGTAGATCCCATCATCAGATATAGACTACAAAAATATATTCTTCGTTTGTTAAATCCGGTTAGATATTAAAATTCCAACAATCTTAAAAAAACCATAAGGCATTTTCCCTTCTTTATCCTAAATACTGTCATTGCAACAGGAGATGAGAATTAGCATCATTGATAGGCAGGTTGCTCAAGAGAAACTTGTGATGGAACACTATATATATATTTGTCTATTCGATTCCGCCATAACGCCCGAGGGGTACATACACCAAAAAAGGTAGCACAATTATAAATCGAATGAGCAATCTCCTTTATCAAAATGAATTCAAGATTCTATAAAAATACATTTTAAGTTAAGTGAAAATATATAATTAATTACCCCATCCGGTGGATCCTTGTCTCGGGAAGGAAATCGCCCATACATTCGCTCACAAATAGCACAGAGGCCGCACCACGTTCGATACTTTATTGTGTTTTCATCGGACTGAAAAAAAAAACACGGAGTTGAAAACTATTTTATCAAAACAAATTTTCATCAAACATATATATATTTCAAACGAGAAGGTGAAATCATTAAACCTGAGGTATAAAAATTTATTCTTATCACTTTATTTCAATCACCTCTTCCGTATCTCCTCCTTCTGATCTTGGTTTTCTGATCCCACTATCAATTAAAGTAAGCTTAATTTCATCAGGAATATTGTCTTCTTCCTCATAGTTTTCCCAATTCATAATTAATTTGAACTGGTTACTCTGTACCTTTGTCAAGATGCCACCCATCATGAGTATAAGACCTTCTTCAATATCCTGAAAATTCGTGGGCAGACTCTTTAAAATTGGCGTCTACTTTTGACTAGTACCTACGTATCAAGAAATTAGCGAGTTAGAGAGTTAGTTTGAATAGGGCATTATACAATAGAAATATTTATAAATATTTTACCAAGCGGTCTGTACCTATTGTTTTATAGTCTACGATTCATTGAGGACAAATAACATTAACTGAAAAATACATCAGGTCAATAAAAACCTACGTTTTTCGTTTTTTTTAGTCATTCAAGTTACTTTTCTGAATGTGTCGATAACGACAATAATTAGATGCATTGTTAATATCGACACATCAGTTAATCCAAGATTAAATCTATTTGAATTCTGGATTACGGGAAGGTAAGGTTTCACATTTCAAGAAGAAAGTGCGTTGGGAATGCGCTAAAACCTGGAAATAGGTTTTATATTACAAGCTACAAACGTCACCTTGATAGGCATTCTGTAACTTCGCGCTCTAAACTTTCTAAGCACTGTTAGGTAGAGCAACTGCTTCGATTTCTTTAGCATCACGAATCTTGCAGCGTAGTTCATCGGAGTTAGTGCTATAACAATAGAAGAGCTACTTTAGAAATGTTTATAATTAAGCTACAAAGTTCACTATCTATACATACAAATAATGTTTACACGATACTTATACCAAAAAAACAATTTTTGCTTTTTGTTCCAGCTAACCTCCGGAACGGGTGGACAGTGGACTGATTTACGCGATTTCACTGACAGATGTGTTATAAAGAGTAACGTAGCCTAGGAAACAGAATTAGGTACGGTTCCGCCCAAAAAAAATTAAATATATGATGTACACGCGAGCGAAGCCGCGCGGAACACAGCTACATAATAATAGTAAAAAATCAAGAACCTATAATAAATTTACATTTAAAATTTAATTTAGCAAACAGATCAGTGGAACTTACTAATTTCAGCTTCCTTGTTTATAAATTGTTAACCATTACTCTTCCGGCGCTTATGGAATTGATTTAAAAAAGAATATACAGAACGTTAAAGATTCTTAATATCTTAAACTTACTCTCAAGAGAATTTGTGTCTATTGGCAAAGAGAATTGTGCATTCTTTCTGGAGAACACCCTAGGAATGTGCAGCCAATCTCCAAGGCTGACAGCGGGGACTTTCAGCTCCCGGATTAACGCTTGCATCTCTTTGCCAAAGGGGCGCGTGGGACGAGTGCGCATCGCTTCTTCGAGAACATAGCGGCGCTGTAAATAATTGTTATTTTTGCCTTATTATACAATGAAAGGAAGCAATATTCCTACTATCTAAGTAAGTATATCGAATATCTACGAAAAGTCACACTCGAGCGTAGAAATAGAGCAATCGCGCTGGAGCAGTAGCAACCAACAGGCATCATCTGAATGGTCTGTCTGTCCGAAAATTGACCCTTGCATTAGTCTACAAAATGTTTACTTTTCAAAACGATTTAGACAAATAGTAACTCTCGCTTTTAGGCATAAAGTCTATATTAGCTGCAACCTCTAATCTTCGGGTCGACTTTCTCTCTAAACTGGTAACCCCTGAACTAGATTCAGTTGCATAAAACTACAAAAAGTTCACTTTTCAAATTAGATAAGATTTCGAGTAATAGTGACTCACGGTTTTAGGAATTAAGTTCATATTAGCTCGAAACTGTGACCTTCGGGTTGATTGGACCAAATTGGAGTAGAACTCCTTGAACCCGATTCTCAGAGGAGTCGCTATGAAGTAGTACAAGAAGCAAGTATTGGCGCCAATTTTGCAATAAGAGAGCCTGTCGTGGCAGTCATCTCACCTTGACGTCAAACTCGGTTTCAATAGCCTCCTCATCGACTTCTCTGTGCAGGTACTTGAGTATATCATCGTCCAGGAACGAGTCAATTTTCTTGGGTACATTGAGTTTAATAACAGGTAGCACAATGTCGTCGTCTTCTTTTGCCACAGCCACCGAGCCTCTTGAACTAGGGTTTTGGGAGTCCCCTCCAATGCCTGCGATCTGGTGAGAAACATGTAAAAAAATATAGGTTAGGTATTCGTCGGGCTATGTTGAGCTGTGCTTGTGATGGTATAAATAATGCAGAAAAAGCCCGAGGTCCCCGAGGACTGGCCAATACTCAATCAATAATAATATCAATAATAATTGCAGCTGTATACACAGGCCAGCGTTGAAGATTTATCGCAAGCCATTGATAAAGTCAATAGCGACCTGGAGGTTATAAAATGCTGGTCGACGAGGTTTGGTTTATCGGTAAACCCTACCAAGTGTCAGGCGATCGTTGTAGGCAGCAAACGGATTATGAGAAGGATTGACACTACTTCCATCTCACCTGTAGTTTTTAATGGTTCAGTCATACCCCTGAGCTCAGTGGTTAAAGACCTGGGTTTACATATTGACTCAACTCTTGATTAGCGTGCCCAGGTGACTCATGTGAGCCAGAAAGTGACTGGAATACTGCGAACTTTATACCGATTAAAAAACTTCCTTCCTATTAAAATCAAAACTATCCTTATGCAGTCCCTGATCATTCCTCTAATCGGCTATGGTGATGTGTGTTATTTCGACCTGAATGCAGACCTTCTCAACAAACTGGACCGCTTTCTCAATAACTGCATTCGATTTATTTTCAATCTTCGCAAATATGACCACGTGTCTGCTTTACGTTCCGAATTAAAATGGCTCCCTATTCGTCAGCGTCGTAATCTGCGAGAACTAACTGCTCTTTTCTCTTTTCTTAACTCTCCATCTCCACCATCTTATTTAGCTCCCTACCTTTGATTTTTGTCCTCAAACCATGACAGAAATCTTCGTTCTACAAACAATAATCTTCTCTTATGCCCCTCTCATAACTCCGACTTGAACTCTTCGTTCTATGTCCAATCAGTTCTTCTCTGGAATGCGCTCCCTCTCGAAATCAGGATGTCCACAAACCGCTTTATATTTAAAAGGAGGGTACGTGATCTCCTCCACAACGAGTTGGCGCAACTGTCACAGTGCTAGTACATGAATCTCAGACTTGATATTCATAGTATATGTATGTATGTGTATGTATATGTATGTATGCATGTTTGTATAGGTATTAGTATATTATGTATCAGTATAATGTGTATATTCAGGTAATGGCTTGTTAAATTTTATTATTATAAGAAGTTAAAAATTCTTACTCTTTACCATATCTTTGCACCTACCACTGTTTATTTCTGCTTCACCCCAAGGTTGACTGGCAGAGAATGCCTAAGGCATTATGTTCGCCTTTGTACAATTTGTGCATGAAGTTTTTAATAAATAAATAAATAATATTCCATGTTCGAGTTTACAATGGCCACAGAATAAAGATATACAGTCCCGCAAATTGGTTTAATTAGCATTAATTGCGTTGTTAAATTAGCATAGAAAATTCGTTAAGTATTTGCTATGCTAATTTTAAACATTTACAAGAAATCTATTTCATAGTTATTTTTTACGGAAAACAATAATTGACTGAATGTAGTTTTTGTGAGTTAGATTAGGTTAGTTTATTTATTATACACACGCCAATCAGTAGCAAATATGTATATCAATAAGATGCAAACTAAATATATAAAAAATACCAGAACGAATAATATAGAAGTATGAAAAAATAAATGAATATTAAATTGTGTATCCGGAAAGGACCATATTTTTTTATATTTAATCAGTTTCTGAACACCTACTAAAATAAATAAAAATGATAAGTTTTTATTACCTAGGTACTTACTTGAATTTTTTTTATAACGAATGTACGATTTGGAATAATATTCGCCATAATTTCAATTCGGCCCTGATTTTAAGGGGTCTGACTGATTTTCGGCTAGTTTGGTTGTTCTTTATGTTTTTATATGTCGAATTACTATGCGTAACAGCTACCTGCCAGCGGCCTGGATTAATACAATAATTGTGCGCATTGGTACCTTCTATTTATTTATTATAAGATAAATAAAACCAGTGTTTCCTCATGCCATAACCAACTATATCGATTATGGCATGTCGAAGATATTCGATTCTAGATTCCTACCCAACATTTTGTCCTCCATTAACATTATGTCTAAATTAATGTGTAATTGTTATTATTTGGTATTATGGAAGGTATATATGGGTACTAAAACCTTTTTAATAAAATATACTTAGTTACAAAGTTGTGTCATAAGATATGAGACTAATTATGGATGGATGACACAACTACTTGTCTTAATCAGAATGCCATGAGGAAACTGAAACTATCAAGCCTCTAGAATCTCTCTATCAAGCCTAGAAGACCTCTAATCAAGCCTGTTTGTATACTATAAATTAGAAATAAGAAAAACAGGGTCACCTGAGTTTCGGGGTCTTGTTGTGACTGTGCAGCTAGTCCAGCTGAAGTAAGTCTATCACTGCCGCCCGCACGACCCTTGCGCCGTCTTTTACCGCGACGACGACCTTCGCCACCAGCTAGCATGGTATTTAAGTGTTGAAGTGAGTATGAAAATCATATCGTTAGAGAGTTTGCCTAGTCTTTAAAATAAATATGCACTCCGCCATATGGATAAATTAAACTTACCTTCTTCTAACCTCAGCATGCACTCAAATAGCCCTTATATTATGTCATTTCTTAAAAAAATAAACAAGCTTCCAAAAAATAGTAACAAGTCAAGAATATCATCCGCTAATACGATAAGCGTATATTTGAATGATCCTCAATTAAAGTCTATAGAAACATAAGTAAATAAATATTTACCTATTGTTTATTTTCCAATTAACATTTAATATTACCTATACCTAGTTGCACTGTAAAAAATTAAAGGATTATCCAGTGGCGTAGCTAGGTAACCAAAGGCCCTGGGGCAAATAATAAACTAGGGCCCCAATAAACTATTTAAAATCGTTTATTCCGTATTCATCGTGTTCCGTATTCCATGAATTCCAGATTTATCGTAATCCAGATTCATCGTACTCCATATTAAGTACAAGTAAAGTAAATAGTGGTTTAGTCACAACTCTAGTTCACATCTGATAACTTCTGCTTCTAAAAAATCTGGTTAATTTATATTCCGAATGTGAAAGAAATATTCATGAGTTAAATTTATAGTAAATAAGTCAGAGTCCGAGGGGCCCCCTGAGCTTTGGGGCCCCGGGGCACTGCCCCGTCTAGCCCTCCGGTAGCTACGCCACTGCGATTATCGTTCTCTCTAGGATTGTCCATTAAGCTCGTGAGGCTCGAAAGGAGGGGAGGGGTGGGGGTGGGTTAGTCTAAAACCTCACCACGTATCACTAGGAGGGAGGAGGGGTTAAAAAGATGATAAAAAAACATCACGTGATTAATGGACGACCCCTCTCTTACATTGCTGTGCCCAATAGGGTTTACAATGATACCTAATTTAAGCCCTACCATCTTTGAATATTGTGTAGTCATATCAAAGTTTGATGCTGTATTATTATTATTCGCTTTTGCTGTTTATGTCTCGAGACTTAGAAGACTAGTAGATATTAACTATGGTACATCTTAAACTGTTAACAGTCAATGCCACGGCCCTTAAAGCACTTGCATACGGTTAGAAACCAGTTTCTCCAGGCCATTTTGGTAGGGTTGGTGGTTGTCACCAAATTTTATTCAAGTTACTATTCTGCCGTGGTAATCGAGATTGCAAGAAGTCAGAATAGGCGTATTTCTGACTTACTTCTAACTTAATTAGGTACCACGGCAGTATTAATGATATGGGTACCTTCTAGAAGGCGGGTACGTGAATGTGAAAGAGGCGCATGGTGTATGTCAGGATCATCGTAAATGGTGGACGGAAATAGGACTTGATATATCGCACTGCTATTACGAGACTGTATCAACTCAAAATAGGGTAAATTTGAGATAATTCATTTTTCATACGTAAATATGAATTCCCCACGCGTCAATAAATATAAAATAATAATAATAAATTGTAATAAGCCAAATTTTTCAACAAAACAACTAAAAATAATTCATTTTTTTTTATTTGTTCAGATATTAGAGTATTAACTAAAATATTGGAAACAACTTGATAACCTGCAATCATTTAAATAATTCATTAATACAGAAATCCCTTAACTTTATCAATAATCTATATACAGTGTTCACTTTTTATAATCTTTAACAGGAAGCGACTAATCAGTTTTCTGTCGTTTCTGAAAAAAGCTTTATTTTGAGTTGATACACTCTTGTAATAGCAGTGCGATATGTATGTACCTAATATAATACGTGAGACAGTTACCTACCTTCTTCATCAACATTTAGAGCAGCATCGTTTGTTTCAGCTTCCTTTTCAGTTTTAGAACGTTGTGATGGTGGAACCTCGAGTTTGTTTTGCTTCTTCACTGTCTTGTTGATGTTCAACGCTTTCAGCTGATTCTGAAATAAAAGAGAAGTTTATCAAAAGGTCAATCAATAACAAACGGATAGCGTTATGCCTAAGACGTCGATAGGTTCGATCCTCACCCAGTACACTATCAACATAAACACTCCTAACACAGTTATGTACAGCTTAGCTGGACAAGAATACTAGTAACGTTTTCAGTAATCTTTTTAACTTTCGCGTTTCATGATATATAAATATGTACACGTATGGGAATTAACGTGATCACGTAATAGCTATTATATACCTTTGTAATGCCTGACGTTTCGACGTAAGTTTTTAACTTTTTTGAGATGTAAAATGATTGTAAAAGTCAGCATAATGTTTTTTTATAAGACGAAGATGGTACACACCTGTCCAAGAGAAAACTATTCACTCTACACTTAAATGTTCTAAGACTATAATTGACTGGAAATATAGAGGCAGTTCATTCCACACTTATTTGTATCGAATAATAATTGTCAGATGTGCACGATCATTTATTCAGTGTCTATAATTTATCTATAATAATAAGTAATATAGTACCATAGTAGATTACCGTAGCTCAAATTTCATTACAGTTTGGGATCAAATGGCCGTGTGAGATGTGTCTCAAGTGATTATTATTATTCTTCTTATTCATATTAACAAGGTAATATGAATAAGATAACGTAATATGTATAACTAACACTTTTAAACACATTAATAAAACGAAATATATTGAGAACGAGCAACCCGCCCCGGCTTCGCACGGGTACAAATTATACACCAAAACATTCCTCATGAATCACTCTGTCTATTAGTGAAAACCGCATGAAAATCCGTTCAGTAGATTTTCAGTTTATGGCGAACAGGCAGACAGACAGACAAACGCGGCGGGGAACTTTGTTTTATAATATGTAGTGATAGTACACCACCGACATCGGTTACAGGGACAAATACACCGGTAATTAGGACTCCAAAGATAGGAACCTCCTCCCTATACGGGCCGCATCGAGGAGAACTACCTTCTACATCAGTCACTTGATATAGCCGTCTCATGCGAGCTTCTTATTATTATTATCATCAAAATACGCTCGTATATGCTAACGTATTTCTTTTACAAGACTTATAAGATCAGCATGCGGCTCGTCTGACGGTAACGGTGCCTATTGAAGGCACATTATTGTTGGAGTACAAGTGACAATAAATTGCACTACGCCAGTAGTTTTGTCTAACCGCGGTCATCTGTAAGGTAGACATTACTAAAACTAGACTAAAAAAGAATGTTTAACGAAATAACATAAACGATTCGAGCAGACATCTGAAGTCTTCTCCTACTGATAATATGTAAGTATAAGTCAGTTCTAATAACGATAATAATGACAATAATACCTCTAGTTGCCGGAAAAACTCGTCAATGTCGTAATTCAGTGTTTTGTCTCTTTTGCCCAATTTTCTCGACAATTTAACACTTGGTAATTTCATACGCTTCCTCTGGCCGGCAGCAGCATCCCATGCCGTCATAGACCACAGTATGTTGGAGGCGCCTCTTTTCCTACTTTTTGGTGCGTAACTAATAACTATTTTAGTTAAATGCCGCACGTTACAGTCACACATCTTTGGAGAGACAATAAGCGGGAGCTTTTGTGTGTTGCGTCTCAAACTGCGGGCTCTTATTGCCGCTAAGTGATCGCCCGTTAGCAACATAGTATGTTTCTTGTCTTTCGGTTTGTCTATTTTTACTGGTAATAACTTGGTTTTGGATACTAAAAAGGGCAACATGTTTTGGAAAATTCGCGACGTTTTCGAACAAGTTATCTCTGGAATTAGACGTGTCACACTAACGCCCCGTCAGGTTTAAGTACATATCGATCAGTGTTTATCGATGGCAATTTTGATTGGAGTAACGGTCTAGTAAGTGTTGCTGATAAGAGCCTTCGAGGCGCTATACATATTTTCTGTTGTTATTTGATTTGAGCTGATGTGACCTATGACTATGATATTATAATTTGGGAATTTCGGACACAGCACTTTCTAAACCCCAATGTTTTTTTTTATGGTATAGGGGGCAAACGAGCAGACGGGTCACCTGATGGTAAATGACTACCGCCGCTCATGGGCAACTAAGAGGCGCAAGTGCGTTGCCGGCCTTTAAGGGGAGAGTAGGATGGAAGAGGGGGGGGGGGGAGGGAGTTAGGGAAGGGTTAGGGCCTGCGGTTCTAAAACATTAACATATTTAGATGATTTTTTTTTGTTGACACCCAGACCATTGCAAATATACCTACACATATTTTCATTCATACAAATATTGAACGGCAAACAAACCAGCGACTTTTGTTCAGACATTGCATTCGCATGATGCTACATAGTAGTCTACAATCAACATGGTGGGCTTAAAGTCCTGAGTGAAGAAAACCTTAAACTGTCATAAAAATTATGTTTTACATTAAAATTGGTTATAATATAAGGCTTAAACGACCGTATCTTTTGATTGCTAGAAGCTTGATGATTGATTTTAAAACTTCAGTAGACCGCAAACATATTTGATATTAATTTCAATTCGGTACCTCCACCACAGAATACATAATAGTACCTTCACGCATTCCTGAGAAAGAGGGTCTTGAGCGACAGATAAACGTACAACGAAGTCGTCTTATAAGGGTTCCGTTTTTCTTATTTTTTTATTTAATGCTCAGTAGTTCTGGAGATGAGTAGACAAGTGGGGAATGGTAAATTTTCACATTTTTAACAGTCTCGTAAAAGTTTGTTGTTTGGACCTGTGTACAACAGTGGCCGTCCTAATGGCGATTAAACAACTAGCAAAGGATAGCAAGTATTTCTCACCTAAGCTCACATCACCTATTTGAGTAATGAAAATGGTCCGGTGACTAACGGTTGTTACAAGATGCCCACAAAACCACATCTCATTCAACGAAACAAGGTCAAAGCAGTCAATCCTAACTGCAAAGGTATAAATCTTTAGATGCGCCCTAAAACGCGCTTATTAAAACACCGACTTAGCGCAAGTTAAGTTAACATAAACAATTTAGTTTCACATACTGATTTCTGTGAGCGGCTAATGTGGTTCAATCGATCATCCATGATCACAGGGCCGAAATGCATATTTTTTTTATCCATGATGGGTGCAGAAGTACTCTCTTTTCAAAAAGATTCCATATTTTCATCAAATATGAGGCATTAGTTTTTAAAATCAAAGTCTATTTTCATACGGAAATCCACTCGTAAGTTGTAACACATTTAGCTATGTTGCAGAGCTTAACGTCAATACTAGTGATGTGTATGATGGCTAGGTTAAAGTATTACTAGTGAAAATGAAAGTTTGCACAACATTTATTGTGGGCGAGTGGGGTCAAGTGTCAGATTACAATAAATGCATCCAGCTTTCAACATACATACGTATTATTCGTTGGCGGCACCGTCTGCCTTGAACAATGAACGCTTGTCTTCAAAAAGATATTAGGTACACACTATTATTCATCCCACTAATATTATAAATGTGAAAGTTTGAATAGATGGATGTTTGTTAGTCTTTCACGCCAAAACTGTAGAAAGCTGGAGACCTTGATTATTATATAGGCTACTTTTTATCCCGATATTCCCACGGGGTCGAGAATTACGCGGGTGAAACCGCGGGGCGCTCTAGTAATACATAATTTAAGGATAAAGTATTTTTACAATCAGTGCAATTCGAAACGTTGGTTGAACAAAAAGCTTTCATACCTTGCCACAAATAAGTCCTGATTTATACATATAATAGTGCATAATGGTACTAACCCTTCTCGCAGTCCTAACACTTAGCGGTTCCTTCACAGGAAGGGTTCGTGCCGCGAGCACAAGAGGTGAAGCCAGTGGAGGTAACTGTTCACACTGGCCTTTGATGAGGCGGTTGTGAGCGCCGTCGGAGAGATTCAAAGAGGGTAGAGTCGAGCGGTCGTTGGTTGGGCTTGTGTTGGGGCCGCCTGTGATGTCTGAAGTCGTATAACCGTGGTAGTAAATTGTTTCCTGAAAACAACATAAGTATTATTATAAGTATTTTCCATACCTACAATAAAACGTTAAATTGCTAAAGAAACCTACCCTTTTGTTGTTGTTGCAAAACATTTTGATGTTGTTGAAAAACTTTTAGAACTTCGTCTGCAAGTTCTACAAGTTTTGCAACCGTTAACTAAACTTAAGGTCATGATTTAGAGCTGCTTTCAGCAGAATTATTATTTTTGGCTTCAAGAATAGTCCTCTTTCCTCTTGTATTTACCTGACTATGACTTCGCCTCAAGTCCAAAACAATAGCAGTTCTATGATGTGGCTCGTCTGGTGTGAGACATCTTCGGGAACCTCTAGACTTGCCACTGGCAAGAGTCGGGGCTGGTGTGAGTGGTCTGGAGTCTGTTTCAGTGTATCTGGTAGTACCAACATATTTATTAGGAATCTGTCATCAATCTGAACCTGCAGGATCTTACCAGTTCAGCAGCTAAGCGAAAGCTTTGCTTTGCCCCTGAACCGATACAATAATTTTTTCAACGACTAGTTCTGACATCATTTGAAACATAACATAAATATTTGAAATCAAAAGGGCTCAGAAGCGTCAGAAGTACAGCATATTAAGCGGAATGGCATTTAATCAGAACCATCATAAACAGGAGAGCCATGCTTCGGCACGTATGGGCCGGTTCGACCGGAGTGATACCACGGCCTCACAGACAACCGGCCTCATAGCAACGATTGCGTTGTGTTTAACCGAGTAAGTGAGGTTACCGGAGGCCCTAATCCTTCCCTCTCTCCCCCTCTTCCCTCCCTTCCCTTACTATCACCTTACAGGTCAGCAACGCACTTGTAGTTCTTGAGTTGCAGGTGCCTATGCGGCGCCTATCAGGTGACCCGTCTGCTCGTTTGCCACCTTTGCCTGCACTTTCCAATAATTCAAAGCTATTTGACAACGATACTTGAGAAGTATTTAAGTATTATGTAGATATAGTTGGACCTTATCTACGTAATTGCAGTTTCATAGCAGATTTAGAAAATAAAAACCTAAACATTTTAATTAATCGAATAAATACCTATTATTGTCGATACTCTTATTATATTTAAATGTAAGTTCAATGATACCTCTGCAGTAGGAATCCTGGGGCCAGGAATCGATGAACTCTTTAAAGGCTTTTTATACCACCTTTTCGAAATCGATTCTTAAATTCGAAACGTAATTGCAATTGCAAAAAATAAATCGAAGTTCTACTATATGAAGTGGTAGTTTGGGTCCACAATAAACCATGTCCCCCAGGGTTCTCCATTGTCCTTGATGCTGACAGCATTAAAGGCTGCGATAAAATGACTAAGTATTTTATTTCAATTACAGTGGAAGTTTGGCATCTTCTGTAGAGTTTTTAATTGCAAGAAACTGCTTGTGTAATTGTGTTCTGTGGGTCTGTCATGAATTGTAACCTACTCAGGTTACAATTCATGATAGGACAGTCCTGATCAGTTTTAGTCTTTCGCATTGGTTCCTGACAGGAAGTATTATTACTTATTTGCTATTCGGTTTACTTTCAGTTTCTGAGGCATGGACTTAGACAGATGAATTTACTCTTACCTTCTAAACATATCTTCGGTAACAATATCATGTGGTGTTCGAATTTTCTCTTTATCTCCATCTTGAAATCTAGAGAGATCCTCTTGAAATAAATGAGATTTGCCTTCTTGCAACTGCAACATTTTATATGTATTAGATATAGTAAAATGCCATCAGGCCGGTCATGGTCTAATTGCAAGACTAGACTTGCAAACTTTATTAATCTGGGAATCGCAAGTCTCATTTAAATTATTAATTTATGAATTTCCGGCATTAAATAAACTAAATGTAATAGAAAAAGAAATATTCTCTTCATTATCGATATACATCAAGCTCAACGAGGTAGGTACCTACAATATAATAAGTTTATAAACAAACAAAAAAGGGTTCCGTAAGCACACAAACAGCAGCGCCCAAGAAGCAGGATCCTCCTCCACCAGGACAACACTCCAGCTCACTCCGCCAGACGGACTATCAAATATTTGTTTATCGAAAGTGTGGAGCTAGTGAATCACCCTCCTTACAGTCCCGACCTGACACCTTGTGACTTTTATTTATTTCCAAAAATAAAAGATAAAATTAGAGGAATTCGTTTTATGAACCCTGAAGATGACGTGGCTGTTTGAAAAAGGCGTGAAAGAGATTTTCCCTAAAAAAGAGTAGGCTCACTGCTTCAGTCCATGGTTCCATCATGCGACGGTGCTTAGAAAGGAACGGATACTACTTCGGAAAGCAGTAAAAAAATATTAACAGGCTTCTATATCACTCCGTTTTTTATTTACTAAAAACTTTCAGTGTGACCCCCGTACCCTATAGGTGTTGATTTACCTGTGAAATGTTCAAATTAGGTCAAATCTAAGGCTTAAGTGGCCGTACCTTTTGATTGCGTTGACTTAGAAGCTTGATTTTTTTACACCTTCATGGGACCGCAGACATAAGTATTTGGTATTAATTTCAACTTGATGCGTCCATGGATTCCAGGGAAAAATTGTCTTGACAGACAGACAGACAGACGAACAATAAAGTGATCCTATAAGAATTCATTTTTTCCTTTTAAGGAACGGAACCCTAAAATATACCTGGTAAAAAGGACGTAAGTACTCAGTTACTTTCCGAAGAGTATGGAAAAGTGAAATAAATAGCGCAGTGGTTTGAATATTTATTTCGGAAACTTCCATTGCATTGAGTGTAGGTACGTTGTGGGTTCATTTCCCAAATAGAATAATTTTTGTGTGTGGATTTTGCGTAAATTGTATGTTGAACCGTTGACCGCGAAATAGGCATATTGCCCAAGTAAAGTAGTACCTAATCTTTGTAGAAAAAAGAAAAACAATTACGACGATATACTTACAGTAGGTAGTAGGTAGGTAGAGAACCTTACATGAAAAAATATAGTTTGTGAATACACAATCTATATTTCCCATGGTAAGATTCTTAGGTGGTGGTTTGCGCTTTCCACCGTAAAGTATTATAATTAAAGCCTATATTTACCCAATCTTTCGCTCGTTTAACATATTCTTTAGCTTCAGTATCAGCAGGATGATTGCACAACACCGAGCAGTTATGTGCGAACGGGTTGTACAGCGCTGCGTAAGGCCGAAGCATAAATGGCGCAGGCGTCACTTCGCATCGTAAGTCCACAATACTCTGAAAATTGGAATTACGACACATTAGAATACAACCTAGCAAGAAATTTAATACTTAATATCATTGACCTTAATACGATAAAATATCTTCAGAAGCCTCAAGCTTTCAACAAATCAAGGAGACCTAAATCAAGAAGCACGGCCACATCTTCTTAGACACTTAAATCACACTTACAAATTCCATTGAGTTCAACATGGACAGCAACGACAATATTGCATACGGCATAGGTACGGTCCATAGATGTTGAGATCACAGAATGTTGAGATGCTGCTGCTGCTCAGCTGAATACTGAAAACTTCTAGATTTTTTGTTTCCGACTGTATCCTAAACCATGATATTATCATGTGTACTATGTATACGGCTCAATAAATTGTATGTGTTATGGATAAGTAACTAGATCTAACTACACATCAACTTGTGTTGT
This sequence comes from Callimorpha dominula, assembly GCA_949752705.1. Taxonomy (NCBI): domain Eukaryota; kingdom Metazoa; phylum Arthropoda; class Insecta; order Lepidoptera; family Erebidae; genus Callimorpha; species Callimorpha dominula. Next base: position 4,873,296 of record OX457000.1, on the reverse strand, counting down.
TAGGTATCGATATGCATCCCTTTGAAGAAGCACATTTGTAATATAACCAGCAAGAAGCTTCTGACTAAAGTCCATACACCACTAAAAGAAAACAACGAAATGGTCACAACAACATTGAACAAGCTAAGTAAAACAATATTGATATAATGACAGAACACGATACCAACCTTTTGCTCAAAAGGTACTGGTTTAGGTGTTGTACTCGCCAACAATCCTGTATTACTTGTAAGTCCCATTATTTTTCCGTATTCCCTTTGTATATTTTATAAATATTATTCAGCAGTTAAGTAGCACACGCTATCGACAAAGCAATTGCCTAGTTACATGGCAAAAACACCACGAGTAAGAAATTAAATCTAAGTAAAATTATTCAATAAATACGTTTTTAAATTGACATGAAATATATGTATACCAATAATAGTTTATTAATCCTCTGTGCAGGAACTGACAGAGATTGTCAGAGTACGATTGATTATATAGCTTCTTTTTTGTGGCAGGTATTTCCCTGACACAGACCTCTAATTTAGAGGTCAGTATATGGACCTATTTAAACCTGGACTGGAAATATTTAACACTTATGGGCAAAGTAACAGAGATTTGCGAATGACACAATTAGCTAGCTACCTCAGTGGACATATTTAGAATCTATACCTACGTAACTTTTACTGTGGTCTGTCTGTTTCCTGGCGAAAATGAGGAAACTAGAAGAAACGACATTTGCCAACATACGACCTGAAGTAAATAAGCTTTCAGAAAAACGCCAGATTCGTAAAACTACCTATATACGTAGATACGTAAGTATCATACCAGATAACTATTTATCTGGGTGCTGTTCGCTAACATAATAATTCAATAGGAGTAGTAAACCGTCCATATTGGATACAGGTGCAACTGATTTGATTATAGTTGATACAATTGACTACATGTGTATTTAAAAAAGGAACTAAGTAGTATGACTCTAGCGTGTAGTTACAATAAGAGTTTTTGAAAAATACTATCCGTTTACAAGTCATGACCGTTTGAATTTATAAGGTATTTTTACTTCCGTTTCTCATAAAAGCAGATGGAACGTGTAAAGTTAAACATTTTAAATAGTAATTTTTTTTTTTACTTGAAAACTATTCACTCAGTTATTAAATAAATCCAAAAAAAATAACTTAAAATTTTTTCAACGATTTTATGGATTTTCTACTTAGCGGAATGAAAAATTCCAAAATAAAAAAAATATGTACCTACGATTTATAATCTTTATCTTTACACTTACTTACACATCTGGATATTCAAACGGTCAGAACTTGTAAACGGATAGTTTTTTTTCAAAAATTCTCATTGTAACTGCATGCTAAGTATATAGTCATGCCCTTTCAGTGATTTAAGTGTTCCTTTTTCGTAAATAAATACACTGCTAATATCAACATGCGATGTCAACAGTACCTTATTCAAAAGGTTAATTGATAATGAAAACCATATTTTCTGACGGATTACAAACTGACAGTACAAGAGATCAAGGCACGTGTAACTGGGTTTTCTCTAGGGTGGAGATACTGAACAAGCTGGCCCGCGCCATGTCGAGAAATCTACGGCAGCGCTCTAACTTCATTTTCAAGTGCCTCTTCATTCGTGAAGGTTGACCACCAGCTTCCTACACTCATATCTAACTGTCAATGCCAAGCGGAACAAATGTTCGACGGAAGTAACAACGGTCCTCTCTCGGATGTTGTGCAACCACGATTTTTTCCTTCACCCTTCATCTTTTTCTACCTTGCCCATCATAATTATTTATGCCGATATCTATCGTGCCTAAGAACGTGGCCGAGGTATTCCTTAATACAAATGCAAAATAATTAAAATTCATTTTTTTTTACAAAGTAAACGTTTTGTGTGAAACGATAGCCGCTTCGAAAAATAAGAATCGCGAAATGTGTGTGCAATAATTACATTCCTGATTAGCCCGATTAGCCCTTTCAGGGATGTATAAAATTATAAATGTACAATGTACATATCCCATGACTTTGCAATTAGTATATATTTTTTAAATTGTAATATGTAGTTTTATTGTTATGTATAAGTGATGTGTTTTTGATTAAATTTATAAGTAAAACGGGTTAACCAAGTTAAACGTGCTTACTCACTTTGTTTTTTGTTAGAATTTTATGTTGAAATACAATAATAGCTAGTTAGGTGAAGTAATGAAATAAATACGAAACCTGAATTTTTTCACATATATTATTGAAAAAAATTTACACAAAAGCACTAAGACATCCATTTAACCTTATTGTCTAAATAAATGACGTTTTAAACCGACACGCAACCTCTTAATTAATTAAGATATAATTTGTCTCTAAAAATAATACTCATTTTCTCTTTTTTAGATATCAGAAAGTAACTATGGCATTACGAACATAACACCTACTAAGCGACCTGTGAAAGTTACTCTAAATAACCAATATAACTTTAGAATTGTCTCTAATCTATTTGTTACAAAGGAGTTTATATTACAGTATGTAGTGCAGTAAAGTTACCGAATGTGTACATTGGGCGTTAATTACAACTCTTATAATTTACAAGAATATTTAACCACTCATTAGTAATATTATTACACAGAATAGAGTCAAGATTAAAATAATTTCAATTCGTATAAGTACTTAATTTCTTGTTAGTCTATTAAAGATATTTTAAAACAATATTAACAGTTTGTAATTACGCTACGCTCAAAATTGCCCTTATTTCGGAAACTTAAATAAATTTCATGTTAGCTTCACTTGTTGATGTTTCTGAAATAAAGGGTATGTTGGCGAGTTTCAGTCAACAATTTCAAGATGTAGGGGCGATTTTGGCCCCTGGCACTAGTGTTGGCCGGTCACCTTACTTTCTCTTTGCACACGCGGCAAAGAAAGACAATGTTGCTATTGCCGATATAAATTACTATAAGTCAGCGCATATTGCCCAGTGCCTTACTTGTGAAAATTTGTGGTATTCAGTTTTTAAGATATGACTGCTAATAATTAAGTAGTTTCACTAAACGTTACATCCGTTTAACCTTGTGTGTAAATAATGAGTTATTATATTTTATAGTAAACGAATCATAATTTAAGAAAAAATATCACTGGATACTCCTCAACGTTCAATACAGCTACCAATTATATAGTTATTTCGGACATTCATGCAGGAAAACGGATATTATTAATTTCAGATTAAGGTACATTGCATATCACTTTAGCCACTGACACAAATAAATGAAATAAACATAGCTTTATCGATAATAGTAGTTGAGAACAACGTTGGTTATTTTCGTTCATTACACAAAACGCGAGCGCTTTATCCACCAAACGTATTATTAGCAGTCATAACTGAGAACGAATCCCATACAACAGAGAACATAAAAGAACAAAATTGCATTCAATAAAAATATTCCATCACAATCTGTACAAAACGATCTTTTACAACCAAGGCCGTAATCTTACGCCTTTCATTACTAAATTATTGCATTCGGCCAATATCAACATTTGAAGGTAACATACCAATTAGTAACAATTTTCTCACGGCGATACCTCAATCTTATAATTGATATGTGAGCGTAATTAGTTCCACAAACGATTGCCTCTCGTGTCCAACAAAATATTCCAGTTTATCACTCAATATACACTTGTGTTCATATTGATATCTTTTGTAACATTTCACAACATTAAACTTCTATGATAAAATGTAAATAATTTAAGAGAAATAGAAGTTCTTTAGTTTCTATAGAGCGAGAAAGTCACTAAGGGACAATACGTAAAAGGCAAGTTCTTTAGAAAGGCAAATCCACAGTCCCTACTCCGTATCGTACTTAAAACATTTATAGTTTTATATATGTATATATATATTATTATGTCATGAACATAAAAAGCAATATACACTGAACGTAATTACTGTCATCATGTAGTCCGTTCACATGAATGCTAACCAGCACCTTTATCAATTTGCATTATAACTCGTTCGGACGCTTCTGGTATAGAAAAAAAAATGCCGTTTTCAAATGAATTACAGACTTGTTGAGACGTATTCAGCCGTCGCAATTGAAAATAAAGTGAAGTATAAAAGTAACTATTAGCGATTATCTAGCCGTATTTTCAATTACGACTGGCTGCATTAATGGGACACTAAATTCTCGAGATACCAGTAGCCACCGATGCCTCTATGCTATTTAAAAATAAACAATAATTTAATCTAAATAGCCTACGTAAAAACGTGTGACTCTTCATTTCATTCACAAATAAAATTTTAGTTATGACTAGTAGATAAGAAATAAATTTGAGCATGGAAAATAAGCATACTACACGACCATGCAACTATCAAAAATATTATAAAACTTAAATACTTAAGGTACTTATCATAAATATAAATTACAGGTATAGTCACACAAAACCATGTTGGTCGGACGAGGCGTCGTCGGCCGAATTGCGCGTGAACACATTACGAACGTCCGTGCACTAGAAGCGGGCGTTTGCGCGAAACTAGGGCCGGGAGGCTCGCGCGGCCTCCTCTAGCGCGCGCACCTTAAGCTCGCGTTCGCGCTGTTGGCGCATGAACTCTTCGTGGTGTGCCGGATGCAGGAACCCGCGCTCACGCTCCAATAGCAGCTGCCGCTGCAACTGCTCCTGCGCAGCCGCATGCTGTGCTAGCTGCTCTGCGTATGGTCGCCCTAGCAGATCCGGGTGCGGCAGCGGCCGGTAGGGGCCGCCAGGGCCCAGTCCCAGCCCCAGCGCCTCCTGCTGCGCCTGCGCCGCCGCCTGCTGGCCAGGATGCAGGTGTAGGTGTGTGTGCGAATGTGCATGTGTGTGCGCATGAGTGTGCGCATGATATTCAGGGTTAATACCGGCCATCTGTAAACGCACCATTGGATCAGCAGCGAGTGCGAGTCGCTCGGCCGCCTCCAGTTGGGCTGCTGCCACGCTTGGGTGTGGATGATGCGGATGATGCGAGGGCGCCCCCGTGACCGGCACCGAGGGCGGTGCGCCTCCTCCAGCTGGCGGGATGCCCAGCCGCTCGAGGCGCTCACGTTCTAGCTGTGATAGCGCGCCAGGTCCATGTCCGGGAGGATAAAGCCCGAACTGAACTGGGATGGCGCCTTGCGGCGGTGGAGGTGGCATTCCATATCGACGATGCATTTCGAGCCAATGTGGGTCAAGTGCCCGAGGTCCCACATTGTTTTTGAGCAGTTCCTCCTTCAACCTGTCGTTTAATTCGCGTTCACGTAGTTCTCGAATCTCCCTGTCACGTTTCTCTCGCTCGAGGTGTTCCAATTCGAGTCTTTCACGAGCTCCAGCCGCGCCATACATCGAACTCAATTGATACTGAAGCATGGGATCCATGCAGTGCCGCGGTAAGTTGCCCGGACTGAACCCTGCATGTGGTCGTGCATACTCTGATAATGTACGAAGTGCTGGAGTATCAGGATAACCTGGTGGTCTTTGAAACCTGTCATACGGAGAGGATATCGTTTCGATGGCCCCTCTCGAAGGCGGTTTCGTCTCCGGTTTCTCTGGTGTCGCTATCTTTCTATGCGCTTGTTGAGCTATCTTTTCTCTTTCTTCTCTGTCTCTTTCGGCTTGCTTCCGCAACCGCTCCTCGCGTTTGCGAGCGAGTTTTGATTCTGGTACAGGTTTAAATATGAGGTCTGTCCTCGTACACGAGTTGTAATCGCCTCGATTCCAATGCCTTAAGAATATCGCCGATTGAGACCTATGGCATTCGGTATCTTCAATTTTTGGTTCGGGACTGGGTCCGTGTGGAATATGGGCAGGACTGGGTATTTCTTCTTCTTCTGGTTGTGACTGAGTTTCAAGTTTTAACTCTGGGTTCTCGTCTGGAATAGGCCGCGGGGGACCTCGTAGGTGTGGATGACCGTGAGGAAGTTGATGAGGAGATCCAGGTCTAGGATGTGATGCTTGTAAACCTGCCGCTGCCTGAGCGTGAAGGCGGAGACTTTCAATCGAACTCGGTCCTGGCCCAGGTGGCAAACCGATACCCATAGGATGGCCCATAGATGGAGGCTGTATCATAAGATGATTTGGATTACCAGCCAGCATTTTTGGATGGTGACGTAAAAGCATAGAATCAGCTGGGGACAGCCTCTCTGGATGATGTGCGAGGTGATGCGAGTGGTGATGGGTATGATTATGGTTGTGATTATTAACATTCACGCTGGCAGACGTACTCGTAGTTTGAGAAACGCTAGCTGATAAGTGATGAGGTGAATTCGAATGAGAACTACTTTTCTGTTGTGTATTGATTTTATGTTGAATCGATTGAGATGAACTACTTGAAGTTGAATGAGATATTGATAATGTGTGGTTGGTACCGCCACCCGCATGACTAGGCTGCTTCTCTGTGCTTGTATGGACTGCACTGTGATGACTTGTTGAATGATGATGCGTCATTGTCGTCTCGTGAAGTTGATGTCTCTCAGTAGTTGCGTTGGGATTTCTTGGATCCTCAGAGCTTTCTGAAATTTCTCTCAGAGATCTAGTAGTGACTGAGGAACTGGTACTGTGACTATGGTGTGAGCTGAGCATGGTTGTGGATTCAATTGTTGATGGTTTCACAGGTTCGTGTCGTCCAGGTGTGCTCACGGCGGGGTGCATAGGAGGTATTGGATGAGGTTGGGGAAGTGGTCCATAAGGATATGGGTATGGCATTGAATATCCAGGATGGGGATGCGGATAATAAGGATGCATTGCATGTGCTGCAGCAGCAGATAACTGGAAAATAGAAGGATGAAGTAAGTGGGGATGGTGAAGAGGAGAGGCAAATGGATGAGGTGGTGGGTGTCCAGGTTGTTGTCCAGAATGCATTACTGGCCCTGGTATCGTTGCTGGTATTGACAGGGGTGTTGGATTCATCAAGTTTAGTGCTGAATGTGAAACAGGGGTATTTTGTTGTACTGGCGATGCTGATATTTGTCTTGCCTGTGATGGACTTGTTAAGTGCCTCGAGAAAGGTGATGTTGTTGAAGATGAAAGTCCATGTCCGTGAGTTGGTTGACTTTTGATTGGTGTAGGAGTATGAGGACTTTTTACTGGAGGAATTGGATTTGACGGTTCTGAACTTTGACTTGTTTGAGTGGTAGGTATGTGAGGTTGATGTAAGAAGTCAGGTTCCTTCTTTATACTTTCTATCCTTGGACCAAGGAATGCACTTGGCATGTTTGTATTTTCATTTGTAGGTTGACTTGGAGGCCTACTACTATTTTCAACACTTGATATTGATTCTCTATCTCTCTCTGTGTTCAAATGTTGTGCTATAGCACTGCCAACTGGATATCCAGGTACTTTTACTTCTTTGAGTGATTGTAGAGGATCAGCAGGTGATTGTGTAGACAAGTTTGCAGGCATGTTATCAGGCACCTCCTGTTTAATTTTCAAGTCTTGGGGCATTGATGGATCATTCTGGTTTGAAGGAGGTATCAAATTGCTTCCAGATAGACCATGAGATGGTGGCACTGGTTGCATAAGAGGTGGCATAGATCCAGGCTTTTCTAATCCTGGATGACCTGGATGGCTAGGATGGCTAGGATGGCCAGGATGACCAGAATGGCCGGGATGACCAGAATGGCCGGGATGACCAGTATGACCAGGGTGTCCTGGATGGCCAGGGTGTCCAGGATGACTTGTATGGCCATACAAGGGGGTTGGCATAAATCCATATGGGCCAACATTGGTACCATTTCCCACAGATATTATAGGCCCTTGAGGCAGTAGTCCAGTTAAAGAGGGCTGACTGAGCGATGGTGGTGGCATGGTGGCACCTGATACAGGAGTAACAGAAGCCTCTGTAGACCGAATTCCAAGATTTTCAGGTCGCACTGGATGTGGAAATGCTGGTGGTCTCAGGTTGTTACTTTGGCTGTCTAATTTAGGTGTGGATTGAGTTTTCAGATCTGTAGGCTGTTTATCATCATCCGATTCTTTATTTTCTTGTGAATGTGCAGGTGAAATTGGTTCAGTATTGGTGGTTGTCGGATGTTCCATCGGAGGTGGTGATGAACCACGAGTATTAGTAGGTGATGGACTTATTCTTTGTAATGTGTCTAGCCTGGGAGCATTAGGAGAGTCAACTTTATTGGCTGTTGATATAGTTGCAGTAAAGATCTCAGGTGTATTTTGATTCTTCATCTCATTTGTTTCATCTCGAGGTTCCAACTTGATCATCGTTTTGAGAGGATTCATATGCGAATTATGCTTGGATGCCTCATTCCCAAAATTAATGTTTGGAGAATATCCAAATGGTGGCATGCCAGCTTGGAAGTCTTTTGCACTCCTAATAATTGAACTGTCCTTTGCAATATTCACAGGGTTAAATATATTGTTGGGCATATTTTCAATTTTTATGCTGTGACTTAATTTAGGATTGTAAATGTGACTGTCTCTTACCAAGAAATTGGTGTTTTCTAAGTTGAGTGGTTTATTAGATTGATTAACAGGATGGCCTGGGAAATTATGTGACAATGGATCTTTCGGAAATTCTTCTTTTTGTTGATTTTGTGTCTGTTCTTCTGTATCAATCTCTTCTTTAATCTTTATCTTCTCAATACTTTCACTGGTCATAGGAGTAACTTTTGGTATAATGAGTTCAGTTTTAGGGAATATTGAGTTTGGTATTGGTAGACTCCTTGGATCCATGTTTTCAGGTATCCTATTTGGTTGCAGATTTGAATCTGTTTTTAGATCAAGAGCAGTTCTTTCTTCCTTTTCCGCAGCCTTGAAAGGTGGAGTTACAGAATCTTTTTCAGTTTTGATAACAGTTTCAGCAATAATTTCATTTTTAATTTTAGGCTCAACAGGTTTGATAGTTTGCTCAGCCTCAGATTCTTTAGTTTGTTCTGTAGACTCTTTATTGGTTTTATTAAAACTGAAGTCACAAGCCTCCGGTTCCGGCTCAGGAGCTTCTGTTTCATCCATTGCTGGAAAACTGTCATTTGTGAGACTTTCTGATGGACTCTCAGGTGGTTCGGCAGCCTTTTTCTTTTTCATTTGCACATCACCATCCATAATACCTCCTGGTTTAGTGTCATCTGGAAGTCGTTTCTTAACTTTAGATACGTCCACTTTACCATTTATCACCTTTTTCTTAATATCTTTAGAACCTGGAGATGCCAAAATTTTCTCAGATACATTATTATTGGTACTTTGTACATTTGGTTTACTAGATTTTGTTTTAGATTTTAAATCATTGTCACTTTCCTCTTGAGCTTTCTTTCCATTTGGAGTATTTTGTTCCTTAGACTTATTCCTAGTTCTCATCCGACTTGGAGAGTCCTCTGGATTTTCAGTTCTACCATTATCTACTTTAGCCAAATCACCAGCATCTCTAGAATCACTATCTTCCTCAGAGTTTTCATCCTCTGTCACTGAACTCATTTCACCTGCTTCCTTAGGATTTGGGGAGGGTCTAGATCCAATTGTATCTGGTACAGTAGGTGTAGCTTCTGGGGTTTGTTCCTTAGGTGTACCTGCACGAGAGTTCCGAGTGTTGCGAACTCTTCTCAGTGATGCTTGCCTTCTTCTTCTATGTGGTCTATTACTACTAGCGCCAGGTGTCTTTTTCCACAGATAATAGAATTCAACCAGCTCAGCAGTATCTTTATGTGGCAACAAATCTTTTCTTATTTTAAAGAAGTTCTTACCAAATTGTCGTATTCCTTTAACAAACCTTTTGGTTTCCTCTTCAGTCCATTTCTTTTCAATTCCTTTTGGCACTGGACATTTCACGAGAGCTTGTAGAGCACGTCCAGGATCATAACCAGAGTCATGAAGTACATCAAGTGCGTTGATGGTGGTATCATCGCGACTGGCGGCAACACAGCCGTCGTCTGGCGACCCTCCGTCACACATACCCGCGAATGCTGCCATAGAGCGAGCAGCTCGCAAATACATAACAAGATCTCGGTCAGTGGCCTGTGCAGGGAACCACCGCAACTCCTCGCCTCCCGGACACGGTTCGTCAGGTCCGAGTGGTCCGTTAACCCTCATATCAGGCAAACAGGCATAAATATCCTTCTCCTTCACGGGTTGGTTCGGTGTCCCCACTTGAACCTCCCCCTGATTCTGGGCCATGGTTCGTGCCAAATGAACTATTTACACTGAACACTTTTCCTTATTCACATATCACGTATTACACTTGGTTTACATGTTGATCTATTATAGCTTTATATTTTCCAGTTCGTACAGATTTTCAAATGTTTATTTGGTGGTCCGTAAAGCTGTAAGTATGCCAATACACATAATTATTACTTCTAATGGCCACCATTACACGATGCATTGTGCTTCATTTTATGAACTTTTGTGATTCACACACATTATAGGTTGTTTTGTCACTTAATTATATGACATAATTAAGTCTTTGAAGTCAATATTTACGCGAATATTACAATTATTTTAGTAAATGCTAACTACATGCTACCCTTTTGTTTAGCTTCGCCTTTCTTTGGCTTACCATAGTCAAATTTGAATTCTACAAAATGGCTGCCACGAAAGGATATTTTATTTTGGTTATACGCTCCAACTCATGCAGGATTATCCTTAATTAATGATTTTTTTTATAATTATTCAAACTGACATCTTCACTAGTTGGAAGCATTGTTATTATTAAGAAATAACTATTATATTAAATATATTTCCAACTTAATATTTTTAGTAGACTCTGTATTGGAACGTATCATTAAAATCCAAAGTTGTCTATGTCTAATAAGAATTAGGGACGCCAGATTTACCACAATATATCGATATTTCAATATTTCAATTATTAAAACTAGGTACTAATGGAGGACAACAACTTGGCAGGTGGCACAAGAAAGAGCAAAGTACCTACAATACCTACAAAATCTTCCCATGATAAATCAACATATTTTTGTCTATTTTCATGTTATAAACTACAACTTTAAAAATTATCAAGGCCATATCGGTGACAAAATGTGATGTCAGTTTAGTGTTATCAAGAGTAAATTAGAAAACCGGAGAGGATAAATATGAAACATGCAAGGGATTGTTGGATTAGTTTGCTCAGTTTCCTTGTACCATTTATTTAATTAAAGGTAGTTTCCATGATATTTGTCTAATGTACAATATAGATATATTTTTTAATACCATTTATTGTGTAGGTACTGCTGTGTAATTTCGCTAGTAGAAATTAGATTAGTGATACTAAATTTATATTATAGCAATCTTTACACTTAATTTCTAATGAACTATTGATGTAGTCTAAAATCTGAAACCGTGTAGAAAACAAAATTTATTAATCAAATAGGTATATTCACTTAAGATAACAAGACATAGAAGAACTCTTTTCAATGTGTTCTGTTGTTATTTAGCAACGAAACTCTTTAAACATACGTGACGTAGGTATGCCTGATAGATGTAAAATTCACTGGGACTGAATCACGGTTATATTTATTTTGTAAAGTATAAAAACTATTTACTTATGCTATGAGACGTTTCAGTTAAATTGTAGTTACCAACAAAAGAAATAGTATGGTTACCTTATTTTGTCATCCAAAGTCTGTGCCTATGTATTTATGTACTATTTAATAGTATTTTGTTTGTACAAAAAGATATACATAATTGTTAGTTGAGTGCTTCACTAGTTTTTTGTATGATTAAACATATTTAAGTATTTCATTTATCAGCCATGATGATGTTATTCCTATAAGGCTTCTCCAATGTTTTGAAGGTTTTTCATACTTTTTGTGTTAAATTTTAACAATACGATCGCCTACCTACCATCCGATGCATCAAACAAAATATCGATAGCTTAATGTTAGTTGTTTCTTTAGCAAGATAAGATTATCAAAAACAGATTTTTTATTAAAACATTAATATGCAACTGTAAAATATAAACGTACCTACTTATCTAATATTATTAGGGTTTCCTGGTGTAGCACTGGAATGGCTACGTGGTTACTTAGCTGAGAGACAGCAATAGCAACAAACAGCGTGTAGGTCAACAATGCTTGAAAACAGAGTAGGTGCCTCACAAGTGAGCATATTAAGATCTTTACTTTTTAATGTATATATATGAACCCCTCCCAACCCTCCCAAACTTTATTGATGTCCCCCTGCAGTCTATCTGCTGACTATATGTTGGTATGGTAGTAATCACGCAAGAAAAACAAACAAATCTTTAATCAGGTTATAAATGAGACTGTGGACAAAGTAATCGAGTGGATGGGGTTTAATAATTTAAAGGTTAATGTTGACAAAACTAAAATAGACACAGACCGAATGTTAATAATTTGAATGTGATGTATAATAAGTTAATAACAAATATACAAAAGCAGTTAACTAACTTACTTTTCTGGAACTAGACGTGGATAATCAATGCTCATGGGATTCACATATTGATAGGATTAGTAGTAAAATTAATAAGTTTTGGTATGCACTGTGACTTCTATCAAAACTATGCAGTCTAAACACAGCATTGTAAGCATATTATGGTTATATTGCTTTAAATATAAGATATTGTCTTTTATTGTATGCTATAAATTTGAACAGGGTATTCATTCCACAAAACAATGTATACCGGCCTTATTTAATGCTAAACTTACAACATCGTGTACAGTTAATAGTTACGTTAAGTTGAAACTTCTAACTATACCACCCATATACATACAGGATGTTACACAAAAAATTGATAATCCTAGAGAACCTAATAGTACAGCTATCAGGCGCTCAAAAAAAAATACACAAAAAAAAGTAGAATATCAACCACTAATAGCTGCCCCCTTTGATTAATAACTCTAATAATCAAAGAGCTGCCCCATGCGACAGGAGAAAGTACCGAATACAACTATATGAAAACGACATAGATTAATCTGGCATAAACTGGGGACTAGAGCCGGAATTTTCCCACAAGACTAAAAATTAAAATATCACTGGCGTTAGGCCAACGCAGTTCCATATTTCAATGTGAGTGTGTTGCGATAACTTACGCCGCTACCGTGGTCAAGGAGTACAACATCCGTATACTGTCCGACAGTATGGACATTCTGTAGGCCCATGAGGACAAAACCATGAACTCCGGTCTCATTTATGAATGCTCTGCTCTCTGCCAATTGGGTAATTCTTCAATGGATCAAAGGGCATAGTAAATCACTCGGGAATGACGCCGCTGGCAAGAAAGGGATCTGTAACTTCAGTGGCAAGTCCAACTATACTGCTGCCACTTCCCTTTAATCAACTTCGCTCATGGGTAAGGCAATGGACTCGTGAAGTGTTGACGGAGATCTCACCACGTTTAACTTGCAGACTGCTCAGTCTTAACCGAATTGACATCAGAATAGTCGTTGGAACCATTACGGGCTACTTGACCCTAAACCGGCACCTATTCACCAACAGTTTGACAGACAGTCCTCTATGCAGAGGATGTGACACAACGGACAAGTATCCTCAGGGGTACGAGGTCACTCCTAGAACCTGTGAACGCCCCAGGAGGCTTCTGTGCTTCTTCTCAGCTTATCGGAACGCATAATGGACCGCCTATGAGTCCAAATGTGGAAACAGAGCCCTATACAGCTTACAAAATGGTATAATAGATCATTATATCTTATGTAGTTACGAAGTTGTTGCTATTAAGATGAAGAATGAGTAAGTTTGACTAAAATAAGAAATTAAAAAAAACCTTAACTTGTCTAAACTGTAATAATGACAAAGGCTTTTTAAAAACCGTTCTTCAAAAGATCGTTTAACACTAGGATTTACTACCTGAGCGTGGTCGCTTTATCCATCTTTTGTTTATATAAGACAAGGGTAGGTGGATTTAGTTGAGTGTAACTGTGTGTACTAGAGCAATAGCACGACGTACTGGAATCCCCAAGTCAACCATGCACTTAAAGAAACACACAATCACGTAACACGTGTGCAAGCTCTTCTACCGAGAGATTACAACGCAAGATTGATTTCTTGCCTTTAAATGCTTGTAAAAATAGAAGAAGATCCAAGATTCTTTGAGAATATTCTGTGGAGAGACGAGTCTACTCTAAAAAAAGACGGATACTACAACATGCACAATCTACACTCGAATCCGCATCTAATGCGAGAAGAGAGGTCACAAGACCAGTTCAAAAAAATATTGGACTGGTATATTGAACGGGAAGATAATTGGTTCATTTGAACTGCCCGGCAATTTGTCTAGCCAAAAGCTATTTGGGATTTTTAAGCAACCATCTGCGAAATTTAATGGAAGAGGTGCTCGACGAGGTAATTGAATACACTTGGTTTCAAAATGATGGATGTCCTGCATATTATGCTGCAAACGTCCGTACGTATTTAAATGTCACGTATCCAAATAAATGGATTGGTGGCTTTGGGTCCCATTTTGTGACCACGCTTCCCGGACTTAAATCCTCTAAATTATGTTTATTGGGGTTATCTAAAAGAATAAATGAACTCCAAACCAATATCAAATTTGGAAGAATTACGCAGTCGTGTCCAAGAAACCGCTTCAAAAATATCGTGTATCGTGCGTGTATCAGGGTCGGTGCAGGCAATTTGAACACTTATTATTAGTTATTTCATTGAATAAAGGTTTATTAATGTATAACTTAACGCTTTCAGTAATATTACACTTATTACACAAGATATTTTTTTTTTAATTTCCTTCTTTATTCAAATTTACTCATTCTACATTTTAATGGCAATAACTTCGTAACTAAGTAAGATATAATGATGTATTATACCATTTTGTAAACTGTATTAACTGCTCATATTTTTAATTTACTTGGCACACTTAGGTTATATACTTTTTTTTCACGAAAGACTTTTAAACTTTGTCAATTATTTATTTTTAACATTTTATGCTAAAAATTTAAGTTTATATTATTTACTCCAAAAAAGTACTCATACCATTTACAATACTTCTATTAGTATAGTCTGTGACTAATAAGATAACACCAAAAACACAACAAATTTCATTTATTTGTGGCCCTGGTGTACATTAATGTACTGTAATGTCAAAATTTCATATTTTGGATACCACTACTTAGTTTTTTGTATATTTTTTTTTAACGCCTGATAGGTGTACTATTAGGTGCTCCAGGATTATCTATTCTTTCTGGGACATGTGGGACATATATATAAATACTGCTATTGGCAAATATTAGAACAAAATATTATAATACCAATTGCTATCCAATGACAATTCGAATCTATAATAGAATAGTAATGGATAGTAATGGTTCCGACTCACACTAATGTAAAACATAAATATGGTCTTATAGAAATGTCCCACCGGGTACAGCCCAACCCTAATACGTCAAATTCTCATCAATATTATCAGTTGCGTTCCACAGACGAGAAAATAAAAGTTATGATAGAGTCCAAATAAAAAAAAAAAAATAAAAAAAAAAAAAGTTATATACATTTATGACACTGTAGAAAAATAGATAAATATTTATCAACGCCCAGTTAGAAAGAGTTAGGATATAACGGCGGGCCGTGAATTGCAAGAAGGACGAAAAAACAAACAACAATTATTAAAGAATATTGTTGTAGTTCTGATTTTGCCGTTTAGTCCTTTATTTAAATCAAAACACACACACTTTCTGTTCGTTACAGTATCTACCGTAACTATAAATTTCAGACTACAAAATTACGTATATTACAGTGGCACATATATAAATTTTTAAAAGCTATTATTGTAACTCTGATTAATTTTTAAAGTTTCATCGTTTTAATGATATGCGTTAGATAAATTAAGTGCTATAAAAAGTACAATATGACTTCTGATGAGTCCGACGATGAACCGCTATCAGTTTTTGCGGCTAACAAGAAACTACACCCCGAAACCTATATCGAAAAAACTTCAACATCGACAGGTAAAAAACATATGAAAAAGAAGAAAAAGAAAGCACCCCTAAAGCGATTACCAATTACTATAAACATCCAGAAGCCTGAGCTACCACCAGTTATAGAGCGACCTGCGGACGTTTGGCTTTATTTGAAGGATTTCAACCCTGCAGGACCTTACAGTTGCTTATTATGTCCTGAGTGGTTCATAAATAGGTCGAAAATAATACTCCACTATTGCCTAAATCATAAGAAAGATTTTTGTGGTATTTGTAGGTAAGTTGTGTCTGTGTTTATACTGTTGCTCTTGTCTATAAAGTATGTGGTAAGTATTTAACCATGTCTTTATGTATTTAAGGTACTTTGTGCCAGACAGGGAAAGTTGGTGGAGTCATGTGAAGTTTCATACACCATGGCCATGTTCACAGTGCATTGAAAATTTCGCAACTGAGCCTATTTTACGTTTGCATCTTAAAACAGTTCACAAGCTTGTGCACTGCAGACTATGCCATTTTAGAGTTTCTGATGGGGAATTATATAACTCACATTTATTTCAAAAACATAATGTATCAAATGTAGCAAATAAAGATGAAGAAATTCTATGGGATTTCGATTATGAAGGATGTTCTACCTTTACATGTGTACTTTGTTCAAAGACTGATAATGTTGTAAGAATGTTCTTCAATCACTATATGGGTTATCATCATTTCACTTTAAAGTGCTTCACAGCTCTAGTGGCTGGTAAAGATTTACCATTTGTGGTGAATGGAGCAGATGTCAGAAATGAATTCATTGAAGAACAACTGAAACGTCATCCTCGATATGGTTACGTAGATTTAGAGCTTAAAGTTAGCAATTGCCTAGGATCGGATCCTAGCACAAGTGATTCAAAAGAGTTGCTGAAGGTCCTATTGCCAGAGATCAAACAGGAGAATGTGAGTGGAGATGAAGCAAAGGGCCACAAAGAGAAAGACTCAAAGCTTGTGGAGTTTGTGAAAAGTTATGAGGGTGATGAAGACTATGATGTAACACTAACTGAATTAGTTGTCTTAGAAAAATGTTTTTTTGATTATATCTCGCAAGTATTATTAGATATCAAATCAAATATAGTTCACAACCTTTCTGATATTGATTATGAGAAATCAACAGCTGACGTAAGTATGGATATAGTTTGCCCTCTATGCAATGTGGAGTACAACAATGTACAAACATTTGTTACACACATGACAAAAATGCATTCTGTGAAGTATAAGTCCATTTATTCATGTAGGTTGTGTGCAGCAATATTTGACAGCCAGAATGAGCTTGACAATCATGTTGCGCGAGAGTTGGGTGATTTTAAAGACCTCTGGCTTTGTCAGTTTTGTGACAAAGAGTTTGATGATCGGCAGGAATCCAGAAAACATTTATCAGAGCATTGGGATTTGTTAGAATATGACAATTGTTTTAGTCCACATTTGGGCTTTAAGTGTACATATTGCCCAACTTTGTTTTGGCATGAAAAAGACAGAGAAACTCATCAAGTTCGAGTTCATTTTTCTAGACACACAGATAGTTACTATAAGTGTGAAGTCTGCAGTGAGGTGTTCAGTGATAAGGTAACTTAACATTTAACACTAACCAATACTAACAATTTCTACTCATTTTTTAATCCCTAAATAGTGCAAACTAATAGTATATATTAATTTTGATATGCTGCATCCTCAATTGATACCATGTTGCTATTGGTCATTCTGGCTTAAACCAGTTAAAGGTACTGACTATCTCCTATATCATTTAGTTCTTTCTCATGTTGTCAATGTTATCTAACTTAGTACTTAGTAGATATTGTTGCCCCTTGCATCATACATACATATGCAATATTACCTTATAGAATATGATATGTAAATATGTAAAGTTTCTCACATATCCAC
This sequence comes from Callimorpha dominula, assembly GCA_949752705.1. NCBI lineage: Eukaryota > Metazoa > Arthropoda > Insecta > Lepidoptera > Erebidae > Callimorpha > Callimorpha dominula. The sequence goes on along the minus strand of OX457000.1, from coordinate 4,855,562 downwards.
AGATTTGGTTCATCTACCACCATTTATCAAGTCACACTACTACAGACAAAGTCCCTCTCTATCTCATGAAGTGCTGCTTATGTTGCTTGGTACTGTCAAATGTGGACAATACGAGGGCCCACTTTAAATCCCAACATCCAGAAGCTAAGAAATTGTATTGCTCTCTAGATACTTGCAAATTTAAACCATTGAGTCACAGGAAGAGCTTCAAACTTCATGTGCGGGTAAGTTGAAGTACATTATTAAAGTGCTTAAATTTTTATTTTAAGGTGTGCTTCAGCCTTTGATAATTGCTTATTTGAGCTTGATCTTTTTACTGTACTTTTATCATGTGGCAGGTCAAAACCACTACTTATCAGCCTGACTAGGCCTTTAGTCTGCTTGTTTGCCCCTTTAACGATAGTAATGATGATAATGTTGATATTTGTTTGCAACTTATAATGGGTTAATGCGCGGTTCCTATAATCAAGAAACGTTTCGTTTTGCTTGCGGACGGTAAAAATTCCTTGAATTTCCAACGAAACTTTTACCGTTCGTTTCTTCATCCGATTCCTTTCTTGATTATGGGAACCGGGCATAAGACAATAATAAGTAATGATACGAGTCAGCAGGAGCGAGTTTAAAGGTTTTATAGCTCGATGTAACGAAAATTTACCGAATTAACGACTGATGGAACCTCATCAATGAGTTTGATTACCTTTCAAAACACTTATTTTTTTTTTTAGAAGTCATTCCTCATTCTGAAAAATTATTCTATCACTTTCTCAACATACCATTAATTATACCCAAACGACTCCAAAAAAAGTAAACCTGCAAATCACACAAATTATTGTTGAATGGCCCAACCATGTCGTCATTGAACCCAAAGCATGTCGAAGTTGGCAGTGCATTGGAGATAACACTTATTGTAAACTGTTGTAGTCTATCCACAACCCTCGCCACCGCATCGAGCGTAACTTAGAATGTACCGTGTGTGGGCGTGAGTTTACTAGCACGCGAGCCGCTAGCGCACACATGGCCCAAGCACATGGACCCGGCAAATTTAAGTGTAAGCTGTGCGAGGAAGTGCTACACACTATGGATGAGAGGTAAGTCACACTTACTATTTATTTCGTTGAATTATTCAAGAAGCCTATGTAAAGTTCATCCTTTGCTATTTCTATTTTATTTATTAATTGGAAGCAAAAGAAGTAGATCCTTCAAAAGCCAGCTGTTCAAATTGTTGAGAATTTCATAATTTTGTTTATTTTATTACGGAAATATACGACAATTTTAGATCGCTAGTATGGGCCGTAGTTAGAGCAAAATATGCTTTCGCAAATCATAATAAAAAAAAAAATAGATAGATATTTTGTGTAGAGAACTATTAATTTGGCGTATATTGCGTGGATGTCTCTGTCCTAGTGGCCTCTCCAATCACAAGACGGACATAATTAATGAACCGCGACCCCGGCCTCTTCGAGCTACTGCAGTCTCAGTCCAGTTTCCCCATCTCAGACTTGCGGTATCCCTTACCCTAACCTTCTCGGCCTACCCGTATTCCTTACCCCAATTTACCTTCTTCCTATGTCCCTTCTGAAAACGACTACATTTTCAAGGAAGGTTGGCGTCGGGCCGGCGGCCGGCCATTAAAGAAACAAGCCAAAATACTTTGCAATGTCGAAAATAAAATATTAATTACTAAAAAAAAACTGTATGATCTACACATTGCCCCAACCACAAATATAATTGGGAAATGGACAGCAATATGATCATGAGCATGATCATGTTTGTGTTTTTACGTGTCCTTTTTTAAACAATTGACGAAAATTTTAGTGAATTCCTTTTTATTCATATAATAAAAATCCATTTTTTATGGTATAGGGGGCAAACGAGCAGACGGGTCACCTGATGGTAAATAACTACCGCCGCCCATGGGCACCTGAAACTCATGAGTCACAAGTGCGTTGCCGGCCTTTAAGGTGGGAGTAGGGGAAGCGGGGGAAGACAGGAAGAGGTGGAGAGGGAAGGGTTAGGGCCTCTGTTCACTCACGCGGCGAAACGCCATGCAAGCATTGTTTCACTGCCGGTTTCCTGTGAGGCCGTGGTATTACTCCGGTCGAGCCGGTCCATACGTGCCGAAGCATGGCTCTCCTACGAACTTCACTTTTACAGAAAACTCCATTACCTCATATGTCACCCTGGGCAGCATCCCTTCGAGTGTACAGAGTGCGGCAAATCGTTTCAGTACAAGTCTTCTTTATACATGCACAAGCAAGAACACATGCCCAATAAACAGAACTATACATGTACTTACTGTGGGAAGACTTTTTTGGTAAGTTTCTGACAAATAATTAAGTCTGCAGAATTGTTTAAATGCATTCTCATTCCCACCGGCAAAAAATCGCAAAGCGTATTTTTTGCGTTATTTTATTCTAAGTGAACTCCAAGTAAAGGACAAAGCTATCAGTATGCTGTACTCAGCAGTGGGTGAAGTTGAGAACGACCATGAAAATGAAACTAATGATATCTAGATTTAAATAAAGTAATAAATAAAGTAATAACTCGTGCGAGATTATTCTAGTTTCAAAAATCCATATTTTTTAACACGCATTTTTTACAATTTCTTGGCAGTCAATTTTACCTTTAAGGATTTTAAATGGTATTTTGGACCCAATAGGTTCATAGAAGGATTTAGATTTAAGATGATGTCCGTTTGTACGTAGATCTATGTAGGTGACTGCTTAAACTGTCATATACTGTAGACTACGATTTAAAACCCCTAGTAGTTGGATAGCTATAATGATCAAAATCTGTTTACACAGAAACGCGACTCTTTCCGCGAACATGTCCAAATCCACGAAGGGCCGCGTCACGCTTGCTCGTACTGCCCGATGCGGTTCGTGCAGCGCTCGAACATGTTACGTCACGAGCGACGTCACACGGGCGAGCGGCCCTACGCGTGTCCGCACTGTCCGCGCAGCTTTGCCGATAAGGGAGCGTGTAACTCGCATACCAGGTAATTATTGTACCTAATTGATACAAAAAAGATAAATTACACACATCTACTGCTCCTTTGCCTTCGGAATATGTAATGTTCCTCTACACTGGTTTCCGTGTATAGTAATAAATACATAACTAACTTAATATTATAGGTTATTTCTGTTAATTCTTTAATGCAATGCTTGCGTTGTTCTGTAAAAAAACTGTTATAGTACAACAAGAATCATTCGTCTCCACACACTTCAATGTAATGATAAACTGCTTCGAGAAAAGGACGGTACGGCCGTGCCGCTTTTTTGCTCGACTTGGCGGGGGCACTGCGGTGCCCCCAGATATAAACAAACAAATAAAAAATGTGAAATACCCCTTAGTCAAAAATCCCTTCAACGGTTAGAAGAGCTGGTGATCTGACCTTCGAACGGATTGTTCAGTCAGAGAGTCAGAAGTCACCTTTTAAACAAAAAAGCTATATCAAATTTATTCCATCCGTTTAACTTTGAGAGCTATGGTACCACAGATTACACACAAATTATAACACCCCACCTTTTTGCGCCGGGGATTAAAAAGGAATATTGATTGAAAATGTGAAAACTCGCAGGTCTAAAATATATCTAAGTCAGGATCCACTGTTGAACTTTACAGAACCCATTCAAGGGATACATCATATGCGTGTATGTACTGTGGTAAGACTTTTGTCCAGAAGTCTAAGCTGACATATCATATAAGGAAGCACACAGGCGAGAGTAAGTCACATATTATTATTATTCTTATGTATGTAGTGTCCTATAAAAGGATCCGATACGAAGAGCGAGAGAGAAGGTCGTGCTCGTGAGTCCCCCTGTGTCCTTGTTTAATCAAAGCATGCGCAGTGCTCCTTTTCTATGATTGGTGTGTTACGTTTCGTGTAACGAATTATACATATATTTATATTCACTGTACACTATACAATGTATAACATACAATGTTTTAAAAATAATGTCTTTCTTATGGAGTACAAATACTGTCTAAGTGATGTAAATAGAAGCAATACAAACATGAAAACGTGAATGCGAATAAAATTATGATAAAAATAATTCTCAAACTTTGTAATGGACTTCGTTATCTACATATTAAACACTTTTTCATTTTATCTTTTCACCTCCACAAACATTTAATATCGAAAAGAAACACGTTCAATAAATATTTTTACAAATACGTTTCAATTCAAACAAAAAAGTTCAATACCTTTTGATGACAGCAGACAATACAAGCTACAGCTGTATATTGCACCATATATATATCTAGTTAACGATACAACATATAGGTGTAGGTTTCGATTTTCGATTAGACAAGGACACAGGGGGACTCACTGGCAGCCTTCTCTCTCGCTGCGCGTATCGCAAGTTTTTACCACTGGCATACTCTATTCTAATATCTCTGTTACAGACTTATCGAAGTTATGATTATTACTCTATGCTTCTATAATTTTTCCTAAATTCAGTACTATTTATTACATCAATATTGTGTTAATTGCAGCTGTGTAGTTGGTAACCAAATCATAATGAAAAATTTATTTTGCACACATTGTATTGTGTTGTAATTGTAATTAACATTAACTATAAAGTTGAATAGAGCGCAACGTCTTGCTTTCTCCCTCGTACATAAGTTTGTGACTCTTGAGTTGCAGGTGGGCAGTATCACTTTCCATCAGGTGACCCCCTATGCCGTAAAAAAAGTGTGGTAATTCGTATTAGCAATGTTAAAAAAAAAAAAATTTCAGATTTAGAAACATGCACAGTCTGTTCGAAGTTGTTCACCAGCGCGTGTTCATTACGTGAGCACATGAAGACACACACTGTTAAGAAGAACACTATTAAATGCCCCTTGTGTGGTAAGTGCAGCTGTTACAGTCGATATTTGAAAAAACATTTTTTTTTAAGTGTTTTTGAACGAAGACAAGGCATATTACGGAAGAATATCTTATAAAAAGCAATCATAAAAATATTTATTATCACATTACTGTCGGGGTAGCCACAGCAGACACTGCTGGAATAGGGTATTACACCTTTTTTGAATTTAGTTTAAATTTCATCTTATTATTTGAAAATTTACTAAAATTTTATTCAATCGATAAGTGGTATTAAAATGCATTTCAATTTTACATTTAAAATGTCTACGTATAAATGAACGAAAACGCTAGACGCCATGTTGCTCATTCGTCATGACGTCATCTCGGCAGTAAACAACGTCAAGAAGTCAATATGCTTAGTAAAAATTATTAATTTAAAATGAATTATACTATCCTTATGATTGGTGATGGAAATAGAACAATCTGAACAATACATTCATCGATGTTTTAACATTCTGTAATTTGGCAGAACGAAAATTGAAATTTGTTTAATTTTTTCTATCATGGTAGAGCTTACTCTTGGTAGATTTGTACTTTCTGCCTTTACCAAAGTTACAAAAACTGTCGTCTATGGTAATATTCAAGTAAAATACACGGAAGGAATAAAATATTCGAAAATTTGTACTATATGTATGACACTTCATTTTTTACTGACGTGATAACGTTATGTCATGGTGGCTTGCATTTCACATATTTGTAAAACAGATGAAAAAGTAAAAAATATTAAAATTATTTGTACTGACCAAGAATCAAAATTGTGATCCCGGATGTTAATTGGAATGCTTTACCGCTGTGCCATATCGAATTAATGAATGTAGGCAGCATGTACAAATTTGTAGGTGTAGTTAATAATGTGTGTGTGTGCCTCAGACCGCATGTACGCGGACGAGCGCTACATGCTGCGGCACCTGCGCACGTCGCACACGCGCGCGCGCCACGCCTGCCCGCTCTGCGGCAAGATGCTCACCAGCCCCGCCGGCCTCAGGCACCATGTCGTCACGCACACGGACCTCAAGACCTTCAGGGTGACTTCCACTTACCACCATAATATACTAACTGTTCATATTCGTAGAATATTAAAGCATGGGCGGTATGCAGAGTATATCAAACGTAGACAGTTCGATTCACACTTATAAGTTTACCCGCATTTTTTATTTGCCACTTAAATTGTTAGATAAATAAAACACATTTTTAATATGAAATATAAAAGAGTTTTCCTTTTCTCCTATGATTTTTAAATTGAAATTAGTTTGCCTCAATCTTACTAACCATCATAAGACTACTTTTTTTGCCGCATGGATAAAAAATATGCAGCAGTGGTTTTCAATTTTTGGACCTCAATTTAGCTTTCCATTAGGCGGGTTGAGGTCATTCTGAGGTGCTTTAATTTAAAAAACGCAACCAATCTGTTATTTCATATACCAATGTTATAATACCAACTTGGGCGACCGCAATAAAAATGTTTTTTTTTCAGTGCAAATTATGTCCAAAGGCGTGCTCCGTGAAAAGAACGATGTTGAAGCACTTCCGTAGACGGCACGGTTTTAAAGGCAACGAACCTAATGTGAAAGATTTTTACACTAGACTGGAACCAAGAGAGTGTAACCTCGGCCTAGAGGAAGATGTCATGACCAGCATCTTTGGACCTCCCAAGAAACCTGTTAGTGAACTACTGATTGGAGACTATGTGACTCTCGCCAATTTTGAACAACAGAAGAAAAAATTACAAGAGAATCAAGCAGAATCTAACCTAGACATAGATAATGACGATGAAGATGATGAACAAAATGAGATATCTAAATCAGATTCCGAAGATACAAGAGGGAGTGAGAAAGACAATAGGAATTCAGACAGCGACACAGAGCGCGATGTAAAGACACACATTGTCAAAATTGAAACTAAAGATTATAGCGATCAGGGTGAAAATGAATTGGAACCCACTGACTTTGTTAGTGTTAAAATTGAGCCTATGGATGATGAAGACATGACCGACAATTAAATGTTATATGACTTTGTTGCAAGTAGTACAGGAGTAGTACTAAACCTCTTGTTAAAACTAAAGTAAATTAAATATTAGATTGTCAATTTCCATGTTCCGTCGAGACCGGACTTCGCTTAGTCTTCGCACTTGTTACTCGCTGATCGCAGAACTAGACTTAACTGTAAACGGGATGCGGGCGCCTTTTTATACCGGTGACCTCATCTCATATAAAGTTCGTGAACTTTCCAGAATTATCTCGTTAAAATTATTCCTTTCTATAACAACTGTGAACATTCTAGTTACAACATATTAGTTCCGTTATTAGTTGACAGATGGCGCCAAGCGTCTAAATTTTAGGGGATAACAACCTGCCATACGTTCCACTACTCGTTAAAAAATGTAGATTTAGGCTTCCGTAACAATACTTAGCAAGTTCCGTATTAGTTTGTAGGGTAAGCTGTTATTCAGTCTGTATTAATTTTAAGTGTATTTTGAAATTATTTTATAAGTATTTAAGTTTAAATTAATAATATAACTAGCAATAGGAGAAGATTCTCACTTCAACTGTATCTTATGTGGTAGTGGTAAAGTCCAATATCATTGGTTAGGGATTTAAATTTTCTCTAGAAAAGCTTATTATTCTAATCTATATTATAAAGGTTGTTTTCCTTGAAATTTGTAGTTCTACCATCACACCTATAAATATCCACACACGAAACTGTCCATAAATATACAATGAAAGGATTGTGGCCATTAAACAAAGGTTTATATAGTACTAGCTACCCGGCCACGCTTTTGAACCAAACTGCACATATTGTGCAAAATTTCATTAAAATCAGTTCGTTACTTTAGAAGTTCATCGTTATGAAACAACTTGACACGATTTTTTTATATATAAAGATTACATAATATATGACATGAACTGTCTGTTTCTTTGTGGGCAGGAATAAAAAATTATTCCTTGGCCATAAAATTCAGGTTGTACCAGAGAGTTATGAGAGATAGTAATGGTGATAAATTGAATATATGTTGTGTATTTCTCAGCATTGAATACAAATACATACGTCGTGATTATAATATTATTACTGTTAAAAAACGGTTTTTGAAGTGATAACTTCTTACGGGAGGGTAAACCGCTTCGTTACGTAACGCCTTACGGCGCCAGTCTGTCTGGCGTTTAAGTTATCACTTCTGTCGGGCGTCCCGAGACGCAAACGTTTTTTAATATCTTTTCTTTTCTTCTGTAAAATGAAAGTGTAGTCTAAAATAAATAATTACTTGGTCTAAAAAAAGTGTTTTCTTTTAATGCTAACATCGAATCGCGCTGTCGCCCATCTTAAATTGGATTAACCGACCTCGCTCCTTTCATTAGATTTATTGAAATGTATGGTTACTGCTACCTGTAGTATAGTAACTATAGTTTTAACATTCAGCTCTGAACTATAGCTCTGATGTAATAATAAACAAATATCACTTTCCTATAAATGTAATGTTGTAGTCTGCTAGAGTGAGACCTAATTTAATTATAATTTGACCATGTTCCGCTCTACATTCGATATGCAGTCAATATTTTCTTAACCAGTCTAGTTAACTCTAAGAATTAGAAATGTACAAACGATATTTCTATAATTCTCATATTTAGTACCTACAAATCGAAGAGAACATTGACTGAAAGTATGATCCTTAACAGTTAATCCCCACATGGATCGCAGCCTTGGTGAGTAGGGTCGACATCTAGTGTGACCAGTCGCTAGACAGCCCATATATTAAGGACATTATGTTCAGTATTCAGTTTTCATTTATTTATTTGTGAAACATAGATTAGTTTAATCCATCGAGGCCATCTCATTTGCCTGAACTTGACTTGATTTCTGAGCATTTCCTCTCGCCACGATTACCATTCATAACCATCAGGAGATTTCGACACGGAAATGGTCAGTATGGAATTTTGGGACAGGTAATCAACGTGCCGCGTGGTAGATAATTTGGTCAGAACTCGTCCGTGTGATGAAAACGTGTACTAGTAACGTGGGTCACACATTACTAGTATTTTTATTAACCCCTCCAGCTAAGCTAAATGCTTGTGTTAAGAGTGGGTTCACGCCGGTATTGCCCTGGGTGGGGTTTGAACCCGCAACCACTTGATCGCAAGTCCGACGCCTTAGCCATTACGCTACCATTAAAAAAGGTAATTATAACTTAGGGTAGAGAGGCAGTCAAACCTGAGTAACAATAGAGTTAAAAGGGAATGACACTAATTTGGTTTAACTGTAATCAATACCTATATAGTCACATAAGAGAAATGATTAGGTACTCTTCTTCTTCTTCAAACAATGCTAAAAGACATGACAAACGGCGGAGGGAGAGTATGTAACCGTGTGATATGTTTTTTTATATGAAATGTTGTTTTCAATATACATTTTAGAACGAAACGAACGACTAATCAGATCAGCTGTGAACTGTCAAAAGCTTAATTTTGACGCATGATGATCATTAGACTTTGACCTGTTGATTATTGCCTTTTATATTATTATTAAGCAATATTAAAGTGCAATGGCTTAGGTAATAAGAAAAGTAACTGTAAGTAATTCTTCGGTAAGAATTTCAAGTGAATATAGTCATGTATAACCCCGCAGTAACGGTCCGAAGGATCGACGTTTTGATCCGTATTTTAGGCAATCGTAAAGTGATATTAAGTGCAAATCCAGTGAGAGGCTTCACCAGTGAAGATAAAGTGACCATTGGGGATATCAGCAAGGAGATTAAGAACCCTAAAAGAGTTGAATATGTGCCCAGAAAATACTGTGAGTTCCAACGTAAAATCGTAGGCTTTATAACCTAAAACTGATGCAATAGTACAAAATTGTAATTAAATGAAATTATTTGTACATTGTGTTTCGTTAGATTTGCTGGTATTGAGTAGGTTCTGTCTTATAAATGTTGATATGTAATAAAAAAAAAATCTTTTTATCTTTAGTAGAAAAATCCTAAACTGGTTGAAAAACTGCTCTTATAACTTGCTTTAGATTATGTGAAAACAGGGTTGCTAAAGTTATCAAGCTTATGTATCCGCATTACAGAGCATTCGGACAGCGTCAAGTACATCCTACTAATATTATAAATGTGAAAGTTTGTGAGAATGTGTGGATGTAAGGATGTTTGTTACTCGATTGCAATAAAACTTGGTATGTAGATAGCTGAAGACCTGGATTAACACATAAGCTACTTTTTATCCTGATATTCCCACTGCAGCGGGACTTATGCGCGTGAAACCGCGGGGCGCAGCTAGTTACTTTAAAAGTTAAAAGAATTAAAGGCCTTTTTATTTCACCTTGTTAATCACTCTAATACATATAAACTGTTACAGAAAGCCAATGAAATGAAGCTTTGCTGTATATTTTGATTCCATTTCTGTAATAAGATTAGTACTTACCAGTTTCATCATTACCTATTGCTTATTGTATAATTAAACTTTATCAAAACTTAGCTGAAATATATTTTGTAAATTAACAGACTTGCATGTTGCTGTTTCTTCATAGGCATTACAGTGTATCCTTAAACAAATACTGTATTATGACTAGAGATCGGATAATCGGATGCATATTTACCTAAAGTTATTTTTTGGATAACAAATTATGGAGTGCAGTTGTATTGCCGCGTCGCTACTTGCGCACAAGCAAGTATAATTTGCCATCTCACTAGCACTCTTACAAAATGCTTACATTTCCAGGGGTTTAATAGGCCAGATTTGACACTTGTTACAACGTAATAAGGTTGTTTTTGCTTCGTCAAAAATCATGGACAATAAAAGTAGGGAAAAGCAACTATTATATGTTGTAACAGAGCAAGTGTCATTTGTGTCAAACTGGGGTTTATTACATCTCACGGAGTATAGGTACACTTAAATTTGAATTTCCTGGAATCGCGGGATTCTTTCCATAATAGCCAACATCTCAACTTTAGGTAAATATGCATCCGAATATCCGATCTCTAATTATGACTATTCAAATTCAATACCTTTATTTCATAAAATCGATCATCAATTATTTGAAATTGTAAATTTAATAAATAATTATTGTAGTTAAAAATTATAAATTTACACACACAGAATCACCTCAACAATAGTTTGCTTTGTCAAATGTAGAATTATTAAAGAAAAAAAAAAATGAATAACATAATATCATATCTGCCTGCTTAGCCCTGTTGTCTTGTTTTTGCCTGTGAAATTTACTTTATAAATGGAAGAAAAGCTATTGTAATGCAAAAAGCTTTTTTAATTATAATATGTCATCACTACATATTATAAAACTAAGTCCCCTACCGCGTCTGTCTGTCTGTCTGTTCATGATAAACTGATAAACTACTGAAAGGATTTTCATGCGATTTTTAGTAATAGACAGTGATTCATGAAGAAGGTGTATAATTTGTTAAGATTTTGTGTAAATTGATTGAAATATGATGATGATTGTTGAAAATGTCTCTGCTACCCATGCCAGTTTCAGAATTTTTGAACTTTCAGTAATTAAAGGAAAGTTCATTAAAATTGTGTGGAAATGTGTATGATCCCTTTCTGCATGAAAGGGATCATACACATTTCCACACAATTGTAAGGTTGTGAAACCAGCACATGTTGTCAATAACAATTGCTGAGTTAGAGATATTTGATATTTTTTTTTTAAATTTTAGTGACAATAGAAGATGCAGAAATAAGGTCTTTATCACAGAGCACTTTAAGAAACTTGAGATGGATGATGCAAAAAGATCTTCTCGGCCAAGACATGTTCCTTCTCGGCAGGCCAGGACCAAGCAGGTAAAACTATTAACATACAAGTTGCTAGGAAATAGTTACATAATAAATACATATAACTAAACATTAATTATTATAGGAGGAAAGTGGCTCTTCAGTACTTAGAGCTGACACAAAGAGAACTAGAGTATGTGGCTTTGTCAAGGGACACTACAGAGGCAGACCTAAAGCAGAGGCGTGAGATTCAGAGATCTACTGCTACGTACTTTGATCAGGTAACTAATAATATTATTAGTCTATACTAATATTATAAAACTACAGAGTTTGTTTGTCTAGTTGAATGCACTCGTCTCAGGAACTAAGTGTTTGAGTTCGAAAAAAATATTTTGGTGTAGAATAGTCCATTTTTCGAGGAAGGCTGTAGGCTATATATAACATCACGCTACGACCAATAGGAGCGGAGCACATCAATGAAAAATGTTGCAAAACAAACCCTATATTAAAAGACTGCCATGAAGTGTAATCTCTACAGGAATGAGTATGTAAAATCTCGCGCTAGTTGTATTGAATTCAAAACCATATAAACCCATGATTGTACTGCTTCGAAATCAAACTATAAAGCCTGTATCACGCGAAGTCAGATAGCACCCAGAAAAATATACTATTTATTTATTTATTTATTTATCTCTTTATTGTACACCTTCAATTTAAGATACAATCAAAAAAATAATACAAACATTCAGGCATATCAATTAGCGGTCTTATCGCTCACGGCGATCTCTTACAGACAACCTTTGTACGGATATTAACAAATATATTTCAGGGTAGTCTGTGGTGTACTGGGATAGGTTAATATATATTTTAATATATACTGAGTATACTATACTTATATTACCATAAACATACTACATACATACACAAATATATAAATATGTAGGTACCTATATATACATATATAATATATAAATATTTAGCAGATTAAAATGAGATAACCAATTATAATGATATATATATATAATAATATAAGTAAAAAGTATTTATAATGACAAATAATAATCCTTCACTTGTTTTTTAAATGAGTGCAACGTTTTGGCTTGTCGAATTGTTACAGGCAAGTTATTCCATAACCTGACCGCTTGCACCGAAAAGGACTTGTCAGTAAACTGCGTGGAATGTCTCGGCATTTTCAGCTTTAAATTCTCCGATGATCTCAGGTCCCTGCAATGTGTGTTGTGTAGGAACTCAAAACGTTCTTTAAGATAAGAGGGAGTGTAAGGATGGAACAGAGTACTGTACAGAAGAGAAAGAATATGAACATTCCGGCGAAGGCGTATAGGTAGCCATACAAATAAAGGCAGTAGCTGCCAGCGTGAGTTGAGTTTGCCAGCGTGGTTGGTGGTGGTGACGGTGGAGACTTCCTCCCGATCAACCCATAATCGCAAAAAGACAGTGACGATCGATTCGAAGAAAACTTTTGTAAAAAATCAGAAAGTCTGGTGTCGAAGATACCATACCATCCGGCCATCATCCGATACAGTCGGAGACGGCTTCAACTGACCGTCAGTTTCGTGTACGACTAGTAATTACTGAACCATCCGAGAATGTATACCTACTCTAATTTACCTTTAGCATATCTTTCTTCCTACAGAGTGCTGTCCGTGCAGCAATAGAAGGCCGCGTGCTCGTTCTAGAAGGCATTGAGAAGGCGGAAAGAAATGTGTTGCCAGTGCTGAATAATCTGCTTGAAAACAGGGAGATGCATTTAGAAGACGGCAGGTTCTTAGTGCCAGCGTCCAGATATGATAAATTGTTAGAGGTAAGATAAAAAGTTTCAATTCGACTACCTAGTCAATAGATATTTTAGATTAGACCTTATTTATTTAAGTGTGAATGAATTTATGCGGGAGGTGGGTTGACGTATGGTAATTTGGAAATGGATTTTGTTGGAACTCATATTGCTACGTTAATACAATCATAGATAATAATCACATTTAAAGGTGCTCCCTCACCGGGAGCATTTGCCTGTAATGTAACATCAGTGAGGGAGGAGAACCAAGCGTTACAATGCGCAACCTGTAATGTTCCAGATTCGAGCATTATATCAGTGAAGGCGGAGAACCAAGTGTTACAGTGCGCCACCTGTAATGATACAATCTGTAATATTTTGATACACCTTGTAAAACCGCCTGTGTTTCGTCGGTTTTGAAATAATTAATGACATCAATATCGTTTCTTATGTTTTTTTTACGTAAATAACTATTTTAGTACAATTATCGCTTCGTCTGACATTGTGGAATCAATTCGAATCATAAATGATACATTACAGGCGAATGGTCGTCAGCCAGGGAGGCAGTATTGTAACTATAGATGAGTAATCACCCGGGTCTTTACCCAGTCGTGGGTTTTAACCCGGGTGATTATGTTACGTAATGCTCAAAATCGAATCATAAATGTTACATTACATATGAATGTACCCGGAGAGGGAGCACCCTTAGAATTAATTCCATTGTTTTTTCATAAATCAATGTGTAATACCTAGCAATATGGTTTGAGAGATTTTCACGAACCAAATTTTCAAATTTTACTGAGTTGACTACAAACATATCTAATAATTTGATTTAAAAATGTAATACTATAACATGTAATTATGTAGTCAGCAATTTTAAGTAAATTTACTCTTAAAACTAACATGGTCATGGTAGTCTTCTTTAAAGTCTTCCTCGGTTCTTTACTTCTACCGTCACTATAGTTGTATATTATAGGAACACGGTTCCGAAGAAGTATCACGATGGCGTCTGGTCCGCGTGGATGAGAACTTTCGTGTGATCGCACTTGGTCTCCCAGTGCCGAGATACAGTGGGCAGCCGCTCGACCCACCTTTGCGGTCCCGATTCCAGGCCAGAGATGTTGCCACAATTGGTTTTGGGGTAAGTTAAAGAACCTTCTTAGTGGTACTAATTTTTTTTAATGTGATTTATTTTTTACATTTCCTTCATTTTGGTACTGAACCATGCTATCTAACCGTTGAACGCATTTGGATTTGGAAAATTGTATCCTGGTTTAAAAAGAAATCTGCTAAGAGGATAAAACATTGTCTTAATGATATCGATGTACCATCGGTCAAATACGTCGTCGTCAACACCCTACGGTTGCAGATCATTTGACATCATAAAACAACAAGGTTGATTTTCCCGTGCACTAATATTCTGACAGTTCATTGTTAGAGATAGGTTCAACCTTATCGCTATTGTGATTATTATAATATAATTTTCTTTGTCTACTGTACTATAATAAATATCGATGAAATTTAAATGGACTTTGAATATCAATGATATCTTAAATCATATTTTTATTAGGTCGAAGTTATTTCAGAATAACGCCATGTGCGTTTTATCGGCGTAACGTATATGAAAATAACGAATGATCTTTCTTAGTTTTATATTTAATTCACGCTTATTCACGAAAGCATCACTACTTTCATCTAATATCAATCAATATAAAATTTTGTAAAATCAAGAACCTACACACGGGTAAAACCACACCAAGAATAATGCCACAATTTTTTTTTTAATAACACCACACACTAGATCTGTCTGATCCCAAACTAGGCAGAGCCTGTACTATGGTAACCAGACTGCTGATAAACATATATATATTTCTAAATACATACATATCTATATATATAAAAGAAAGTCGTGTTAGTTACACTATTTATAACTAAAGACCGGCTGAACTGATTTGGCTAAAAATTGGTGGGGAGGTAGCTTAGAACCAGGAGAAGGACATAGGTTAATTTTTATCACGTTCCCGTGGGACGTGACATAAAACGTGGTATAACAAAACGCAACTGATATGGAATAACTAAACGCGACTGAAAGCAATTCATCAGTAAAAAAAAACAATCTAGCAGTTCATTTGTCAAAAATGGTTTAACAAAACAAAACACAACTGAGAGCTAAACGTAATGTAGTCTATGGTTAATTATAGTAGAATTTTGAAGTTGACCGGTTGATGTGTTTGTTTCGAGTTTCTATTAGCTTATTGTGCCGAGATAATCATTAAGAAAGCCATGCCGCGACCAACACGATCTCGAACACCAAATCTTTCCCGATGAAACCGTAATGCAACTAGGATTCGAAAAATTGCGAGTGAAAGGACTGAAGAAGAACAAGAAATTGCGCGTGAAGAGCGCCGCGTTAGTATGGCTCGACTTCGTGCTTCTCAATCACACCAGCAAAAGCGAGGCAGCCCGTGAAACGGCTAGGTTGGCAATGCAAAATCGTCGAGCAAACCTCAGAGATCAACAAGTAGATAATTTACGACGCACAAGAAGAAATATATCAAGTACCGATTTGAATCGAGCAGCGTTTCGATACGATTGCAGCACTGATTACGGCGTGCATACTAGCGTTCGCATTGGGCCGATGGACGTTGTTTGCGAGTATTGTGGCGCATATCAAAAGTCTGCTCATTTATTGCCTCTAAGGCGGAACAAAGTTATAGATAAATTACACCCAGACACAGAACAAATTATCGTGCTCATTACACAATTATTTGTTGTGGGTGGGAATCGAACCCACGACCTCTGGCTTAGCAATCAGGGTCACTAACCACTAGACTAACAGGCCAGTCAAGTGAAGTATTACATTGCAAAAACATTGTTTTTATAACGTAAAATTTACTAGCTTATTTCCCCATTCAACTTGACCATTCATATTTGTGCAATAACTTAGTAAGAATACCGATTTTCGAACCGATTGAGATATTAGTATGAGGTTATAAATATTGGTGTGTCACGATAAAGTTTCATTTGTTGCCTTTTCCAGTCGACGACGGTTCCTAGAGTCAACGTACCAAAGAATCCATGACTTAGAAAGGTTTAGAAGTGGTTATTTTTTTATATCATGAATATTTTTTTATTACTTTATACATAGGTGATTAATTTGTTAAAAGTTTGGTAAGTGATAGTTTGTACAGGCAGTAGTGGCCACTTACAAGCAGTCATCAGAACACTCGACAGCTTGCGTTTGAATCTGAAGTCAGTGAAAGTAATATTTAAAATGTGTCTTTTAGAATCGAATGACAGGCGCTATATCTATATTTTGTAAGCTTATCTTTATTTATAAACTAGCTGACCCGACAGACGTTGTCCTGTGTTAGCTATGAATATTCCATTCGAACGCGAACTGTCAAACGCGCGAAGTTAAAATAGTCCATTAGTTTTCTGAAATTTTCCAATTTTCAGGGCTAATTTCTAATTTTTCGTTCCGTAAGATCCTTCTACAATGTAATAAGCTAAGTCGTTCTCAAGATATGGCGTGACCAAGGGAAATAGGCATTCATTTTTATATAATACTAGCAACCCGCTTCGGCTTCGCACGGGTAGCAGAGGCATCTTCAACAATCATCAACATATTTCAATTAATTTGCACAAAATCTTAACAAATTATACACTTAAACCTTCCTCATGAATGACTCTGTCAATTAGTGAAAACCGCATGAAAATCCATTCAGTAGTTTTTCAGTTTATCGCGAACAGACAGACACAGACAGACGCTGCGGGGAACTTTGCTCTATATTAATTTAAAGAAATAAAAAGCAAATATACTCAAGCGTCCATAATAAAATGATGATTTTAAAATACGCCTAAACTAGTGACCCTTTTACAAGTATCACGCCTGGATTCGCTTCTTTGTCTTAGTTAAAATTTATGATCAAATTCAATTCAAAAAAAAAATTCAAATTTTAATGAATCGCATGTGATGGCCGTTAGTTGGATAATACATTCAAGCTCTCCACTAAAAAGCCAGATAGACCACCATAAGTTAAAAGCTGCTATTAATGTTTGTTGGATTTTAAAATACAGTTAGTTTATTTTTCTACCGTAGAAAAGTCATAAGTCGTATTCTATAGATTAGTAGACGTTTAATTGAAATGGGAAAAAATTAAAACTAGACTTCACACTTTATTTTTCAACGTTTTAAAAGAGGTTTGCGAAAGTAAACTTTCTGGTCTGCTAGTAGTAGTTGATTCGACTTTTTTAGGCAGATCGGGCATGAAAATGTGCACTTGTCTTTTAGGATTTTTACTTACATCTGGTATCATTTTTTTGCTAAGCATTTCCGCATATTGTTTTTCTACAGCACTTTTTTCATTGAAAACTTTTTGCCGCGTCTCAACGACGTTCGTTCTTAAGTCTCTGGTTTTTGTTTTGTTGAGATTGTCTTTTATTTTGGCGTTGGTCTCGTGCCGTGGCGTGGTCTTGGCGTTCCGTGACTGTCGCGCGTAGTTCTCGATCGTGTTTGCGGACGTCGGGACATAAAAATCGTGCTGATCGATAATGCCACTTTGTTGCGCTTTTGAAATATCGCCTCCCTTCGGTGTTGTTCGCCCACCTTCTTTACGTATGTCAATTGCTGTTTTAGATTTAACCAAATTATGACGACGCTGCAGTTCAGGCCAGCTGTGCCGTGGCTGCGTCATCCTTTCTACATTATTTGGTGCCAACAAATCAATTTTCCCCGCTAAGTCTAGCCATTGCAAGACTCTATCAGAAAGTTCTGTGTTCTCTTGAACCTCACCTCTAGCCGTTTTATTAGTTCTCAAGTGCCTCATATTGGTTTCGAGATTGTCGCTGCTACTGCGATTCGTATCTATTAAAGGTTGCTTGTTCGCTTTCACTATCAACCCGTTTTGCGACTCTTGGTCTAAATCATCCAAATCTAAATTTTCTATATCCTCGCAAGAGGTGGTTGGTCTCTGCTTGCTACTGATTCTGGTCCTTCCACTACTGATAACAATGTTGAGTTTCCTGAAGCAGTTGTCTAAATCGTCTGTATGGTGGCTAAGTCGCGAAGTCTTGGACTTATTTGTGGCACAGCTTGCTGAAGAGTGAGGTCGTCGCCTCTTTAGCTTAAGAAGGTAAGGGTCGTCGTGTGTGAGTATTGCGTGTCTAAAGTCGCCTACCCACACGGTGCGGACGTACATAGGCCTCAGGGAAGATTGCCATAGGACGGGCATATTACCACTCGAACTAATGGCCAGAGGCACGCGTCACGCGACCCTTTCTATTGTTATCATTCCCCTGCCTCATAATTGATTTGTATCATCTATTGCGGTACTCGAGCTCTGCAACATAAAAAATAGTTTTATTTTATAGTTTTTGTGAATGAGTAGTATCGTGGTTGTACGTTTGAAACAGCTTATGTTGAAAGATGTATTCTTTGTATTCGAACGATTGACGAACAGTAAGAATAAATAACCAAAGACTATGTTAATTTTTTTCAATGACTTATATTATAATGCTTGAATGGAAGAACGTCTTTAATCCTACGGAATACAAAAAAACTGCAGTAGCCGAAACTAATAGGACAGGTAGTTTGCTATGGTTAAAATCGGCTCTTGCGCTTGTATTAGAAATCTTACAAGTCTTAGACGTATCTATGGTATCTATAAGACTTGTTATGTAAAAGATATGTATGGTATACAAAGAAGTTTTTAACATTGAATAGTGAATACTTAAACGATATGTCCAAGTAAAAGGTTGAACGATAATTAAATTTATTCCTTGACTCACTATATTAGAGCAATAATATTAATAATAATAATAAGAACTCCACACATCTCACACTGCCGTCTGATCCCAAACTAGGCAGAGCCTATACTATGGTAACTAGACTGCTGATAAACATACTTATATATTTCTAAATACAACTATTATAGATAAATTACACCTAAAACGGATCTCCGGAATTTATCAATAAGCAATAAGCAGAGATTTTGAAATTTTGAACAATTTTGAAACCAACTTGTCTTGTATTTACCTGAGAAATCGCTGAATGAAATAAGTTATATGTGGTGTGAATTACACGAATGTAAATTGATTGCTCAATTCATGGTTTCTGCTATGAGTTTATTTATATGATAATTATAGTTATCATCATCAAATAAAAAAATTGAAAGATTCTGTCATCATCATTTCCACGATTGTCATTCTTTATGAACATTATTATATAGTTTCTAGTAAACAAAGCAAAATTAATGAGCGCCTAGGTTTAAAGCAGTTGAAGAAACTAATCAACTAAATAGGTTGTGTCGGCTCGTAATGCGCTCGGCCTGTTGCTTGCAAATTGTTTCCATAGTCGACTACTTGCACACTATCCATTTATCACTGTTTTTGTTAGGACATTCCGAAAAAAAATTGCATGTACAAAGTTTGTGTGATATGTAGAAAAACACAATTTTACCGTAGAAGAGAGCTTTGATGCACATGAACTTTTACAAAATGTCTCTGAAGTTAGTTACGAGGTAGAATAAACAAAAAAGCACATCCCTTTTTGCCTAAGACATCAAACAACAGTGTCAAGTAAGTCAAGTAATAGCACTCAAGAATAATTTGTAATAAAACAAAGAAGAAACCAATTAACTTTAGTTCAAGCACATTTTCATCGACCCCTTGTGACCTAAAGCTTAACAAAACTTAACATTTAAAAACTCATCATTTAGCAGTTGTTAATAGCAGGTTAATTAGAATTTAAGAGAAAAGTGTGCAGGTTTTGACACAAATATTTTGTTTAAGAAATAAATAAGTGAAATGTTAGGCGAAAAAACGATATTGTTATCCGATGCCTTCATCTCTACCATATTTACCTTCGAAGCGGGGTCAATTAATCATATTAATTAGGGTTCACTTGATATTTTATTGTTTTCTCTATTTTTAGCCTTGGTTCCAAAATGCGTCGGTAAAATATATTCATGACATTTTATCCCACAAAATATGCTCAGATTTAACGTGGCAAAGATTAATAGTTATAGCAAAACACTGCAACACGGGGATGCTTTTGTCAAAGTTAACAAGTTATAAGAGTCTTTTTATGAATAGAAAACATTATACAAGTTTTAACAATGTGTGACGTAATATTGCACACCTATGGTGTGTGCTTGAATGGAATATTTTGAAATATGAGTGATTTGATTTTTTTTAAAGTTTGTTGACCAACAAACACATGGTTTGACTGATGGTAAGCGGTTATTGGTGCTTATATCGCGAGTGCAACAGTGAAGTCTCTTGGACCTTTTGGGATCCTACTCACCAACAAAAATACTTTATTAGTGCTAGTTAATTGGGGACTTACAGGATGTAGGACGTAGGTGCTTCTTAATTTACATACCCTGTCTTCTAGAGGTTCAATAATTTGTTGTACTACGTAAATTTAATTACTACTAGAGAATACAACCATGGTTTTTTCATTGACCAGTATAACTTGAGCTCTCATTGTATAGACTTACCATGACACGTCAACTCATATACAGGACGCGTGTAATTTAATTAAGCCGTTTTCACGTAACTTTTAAATTTTCTTAAAAAGTGGTATAAAGAATTCTCGTAAAGACTATTAATTATCCTTCAAAGTTAAATGTATACTAATATTATAAAGCTAAAGTTTGTTTCGTTTAACGCTAATCTCGGAAACTACTGGCTCGAATTGTAAAATTATTTTAGTCTTAGTAGTCCATTTATCGAGGAAGGCTTATCTTTTACTTATGTGACGCAGACAAAATTGCGAGGGTCAGCTAGTATTTGATATTTAGTGGCAATGTTCTTAAGATGTAATCATTTTTTTTAATCAAATATCGTAATTTGTTTACATATTTTGTACACTATCTTATTATGTCACGACAAAAAAAAAGTAGACAGTCATAGGACTGCTGACAGAAGTGAAAACTTAAAACGACGTGTCGCGTCTACGAAATTTTGAATAAAGGTTTTCGCTATTGAGCACTATAACCGTTATAAACCTTAATTAACCTTTATTACAATTAGGTTTTTGTTAATTTTACCATATAAATTGCGCACACAATAAGTACTTTATTGAACTAATTATATTTTTAAAGATTTATTAATAAGGAGCTGACAGAACTCACACACACAGAAAAGTGCACAAACGTGCCTACAGAAGTTGTCACTTAAGGTTCAAGTAACTAATAATATAATTTAATGGAGTTTACAGTCTTAACATAAGCTGTACA
The DNA here is from genome assembly GCA_949752705.1 of Callimorpha dominula. Classification (NCBI taxonomy): domain Eukaryota; kingdom Metazoa; phylum Arthropoda; class Insecta; order Lepidoptera; family Erebidae; genus Callimorpha; species Callimorpha dominula. The sequence goes on along the minus strand of OX457000.1, from coordinate 4,833,935 downwards.
TACATACATATTGAGCGCGTCACTTACAATACTAATACATTATACTAAGTAATATTTAATACAAGGCAGTGCGCGGTCTGAGTTCTTAGTGACAAGGAACTTAAGAGAGGAAATAGCCAGTTGCTACTTGTGCCTTTTAAATATAGAAACGTTTAATTTAGTGCAAAATTGTGTCTTCTCTTATCCGCCCTCAACAACAATGATTCTCAAATGTACAAACTGTAGGAAATAATTCGAAAACAAATGAATTATTCAAATTTAAACCAGTGGAAACCACAGAGAACCACACGGATTATAATTAATTAATTGCCCTATCTGATAATTAATAAGCTTTTAGGAAGAACTGGTTAATACTATCAGCTTTTCCTTTTTTTTTAGAAATAATTTATGATAGTAATATTTGAAATGGAGGGATCAGTGATACTAGAGGTAAATTACTAATATTAAAATTAAAAAAAGTCCGATCATCTTGATGTCCATCATAACTTTGTCAGTGTACAAAGATTGTTTGAACTGAAATAAAAGATTTATCAATATCGAAAGGGGTAAGCAGAGGTGTAAGACATGCGTTTTGCATGTTATATTAGGTCACATGTCATGTAAGGATGGTGAAGTTATTATTATATAGCGGACATTATTAACTCTGAAATTAATCATTACACTAATATATAAAATCCCTAATATAATAATAAAATACTTACATTAAATCAATAACTCCTCATCAAGTCATTTCGTCTACGCAATCTGTAGACTCTCTACGGGTTTCGTAGCAAACGTCTACGATTCTAAAAATGTAGCAATTTACCTCCACAAACTGTATACTAAGATTTCAGAACTAATTTTATTCCTAAAATACTGTTCGTCCCTTTTCACTATTTTCGTGTAATCCGAAAGTATTTGTACAGTGTACGTCGTTACTTATTTCCTGATACACGGTGACTGGTCGGCGTGCCACCGTCGCGCGCGGTTTTGTCGTGAGCTAAAGCCGGGTGCACACGCGATGACACAATAATTCGGGTTTAAGGTTGAATATATTACATGTGTCAAGTTGAATTCATGAATCATTGTGGTGCGCTGGAATTTATTCTCTGTTGTCGCCGTTGGATTAATTGTTCGGAATTTAGAAATGTATAAACGAGGTGTGCTTTTAAGAAATGTTAGATGTTTTTAATAGTTGGAATGTTCTAACTATAAAGAAATTTTGTTAAATGTTTTGTGCGATGTTTTTTTTATTGGTTATTTATCCAACTTAGGATGGGTAATTTTTTTTTTTAAATTTCGTAAATATCTCTATTAAAGTTAAAGAAAGAGTATTAAATTTGTTACTCAATCACGTTCTTATCTTTAAACGGATTTTAAATTGAGATACAGCGGTCGAAACCGCGAGCGAAAGGTAGGAGAAACCGTCTAAACATAATTTAAATATAGTTATTGAATAAAAAGTTTGTGTGTGTGCTATAAAAGACAGAAGTACAAAATAGATATAGTATAATATATTAGCAAATTCTATAAAAGATTTTTTTTTTCACACAACACTACAAACATCTCATATGTTTGTAAATGGTGTGACATTTACGTCTTCCTCTAGCGCAAGTACATGTTACTTGCTGGGTGCGAAAACGTTCTCAATTGGGAACACGAGTCCAAGAGAACTGAACCGATTCTTCGTTTATATCATTATATGGAAGTAATAATGTATTTGTAAAAAACGATCAACTCACAATCTTTCTAGTGGTACCCACATTTTTAATTATTTTCTCAATTATTCAAAACTTTTTCCTAAGTTTTACAATTTGAAACTTAAGGTAAAATTTAAATTGTAAATGAAGAGTAATTTCCCAGGTTAGTTCGCCGGCTAGTACTAAACTCTTGCATGATACGACAACCCAACAGCAATTATTTGAATTAAGTCTGTCGTGCGACAGATAGTAATTTATTCACAAATATTAATGTGCTGAAAATTTAGCATAAATTCGATTATCTTTGCATAAATTTGGAAAGCAGAAGAGGTTTATTCTAAACTGTTTTGCAGCACGGAACGTTTAGTTTTATGGGTGCAAATAAGTAGTTTGGTGAACTCGGTCGAAGTTTGTGTTAAAAGCTTTGGTACTGATAGTATCTGAGATAGCAAGACAGCTGTCGAGGATTTAAATGTGCTATAAACGCTATTATACCTTTGTTATAGTGTTCAAGAGCTCGGTATGATTTTGACGATAAAAATGTGATATCAGTATACATCAACTTGCTAATGAAGCACATATGTATTAGGAACGTATTTAGGTACTTATTAAAAATTAAGTTTTAAAAACTGTAACCCGACAACGAAAATATAAGTGATCCAAAGTATTCTCATCATTAAAATCGGTTTAGTAGTTTAGGTTAGTGAACACACGTAAATACAAATAAACTACAAACGTACTGCCTTTGACTTTGCCGTAGGCGGATAAAAAATATTGGATGGATGGTATTACTATATTTATATTCATACATGTATGTATTTTTCGCTTAATAAGGATGCGGATGGATGCTAAAAAATTATAAGCCTAGGTGTATCGTTTGGTGGATTTTTTAGATTTTAGAAGCTGAGCTTAATATTTTTCATTAAACTATAATGTAGCTTAAATAATTTAATATAAGGATCCGCTAATAAAACCCAATCTAAGTTAGGGTAACCTGTAGACCTCTTCTTTCAAACAAATAACTCTATATAATATAATGATGTATATATGGATATATATGTTTGACATTAATAAATTAAAATTTGATTGGTTGGTCTCTTCACAAAAAAAAACACCCTCTACATTTAAAAACTGAGCAATAACACTCTAAGAGTTACGTCACCTGCCTGTATGTAAATTTCAAAACCGTTCGACGTCAGATACTTATACACGTATTTGGAAACACATAACTGACAGAATTTATAGTCGAAACTAATCTGGATCTCCTATATACATAGGTTAGTACTTTCGCGGGTAATTTATTTCACAAGTAAGTGCCGTACCAACGAAGTAAAGGCACCGAGGCGTGGGTCTGAAGATCGCAATCGTGTGTGTTATTTTTAGTTGTTTTAAAAGACGCTCTGTGTATTTAGACAGCGTTTAATGTAATAGGTATATGTATAATGTAGTATTCCAACCTATTTGGGTTAGATAACGGACTGGCATCCTATATTAGGTGAAATTATAGCTAAATCGATTCGTAAAGATTATTCGATTTATGTAAAGTATAGGAAAAAGAAGTGAAGACTGACAGCTCGGACGTCATCTGGACTGGTCGAACTGCAGGTACGGATAATATATTAATAATAATAATAATTGTGTTAGAAACAATCTCACCACTATTAGTAAAACTACACTAAAAACATTTTCATGTAAAATGCTGCCAAGACGAGTCTGTGACTGTCAAAAAGTTGTGACTGTCAAAAAGTTATCAGATCTCATGCAGAGCCAAGTTTCTAACTCTACACACCCTAACTCTACAAGCCTTGACTTCACAAACTCTACAGGTACCGTCTACCGTTTCGCTACCGTCACATGGGCGTAAGGTGAAAAATGTATTCACTGTTCATTACTTTTCTGTTATACAACAGTTCTTGTAATAACAAAACGGCCAGACTAAATCTCCAATCGTTTTAGGTACTGCTCTAGTCGGTTCGTCCCGAAGAGAAATCGTTTGTAGCATAGCATACCTACTATAAAATTATCTCTCTTTCTCTCTCCCTTTTCTCTGTTTTCTATCTTTAACATGTCTTTGCACCTACCACTTTTATTTCTGCATCACCCCAAGGTTGACTGGCAGAGAATGCCTTAGGCATTAAGTCCGCCTTTGTACATTATGTGCATGAAGTATTATTAACAGTCAATAAAATTCTACTCAAAAAACAATTCTTTCCGACTTAAAAGCGACTTGATTGCAGTGAGTAACAGAATAGCTTATACAAGTACTAACAGCTTATTTTCTGTAACTAATGTGCCGTCAAAATTAATAGCCACAGTATTAATTACGCGAAATTGTTTTCGTGTTGGTCGTGGTAATAGGACTGGAACATGCTACGGTTTGTAATGATGATGTTCTGTTTGCTTGTGGTTAATTGGTACTAAATGTGTGTGAGCTTAAACGTAAGTGCAGAGAAGGCTGTCTTGTAGCTAGTTACGACGATACTTTTTGTGTACCATTTGATTAAAGTACATACTGTATATATATATAATATATATGTATTTTTGTTGGAAGCGTTCATAGAATAGGAATAAGATTTAGGTTACACATGATGACATGACTAATGTTGTTCGTCTTTCGTCGTTCGTCGTTTCACCCATTTCTGGACATCAACATATTGTTTTGTAGGTAATTTACGAATACATTTTGCGATCAAATGACACTAGGTTACAAAAATAAGAAAAGCGAAACAGTTTAAGAAACTAAACCGCCTGAAAAAATGGCGTGGAGTGTTTCCTTTTGCACTTATATGAAGCTGACATTATTGATCATCATTTTCATGATGAATGAGTGTACTTCAGTGTCTCATTAAATTTTGTTTACCACATGCTATTTTTTAATACGCTATTTATAGATAACTATAACTATAACTATATAAGATTGGTAGATTTGTTGTTGCCTGTGAGAGTAAACACTAAAACTCTAAAATCAGCAAATCTAATATATAAAATTCTCGTGTCGCAGTGTTTGTAATTAAACTCCTCCGAAACGGCTTGACCGATTCTCATGAAATTTTGTGTGCATATTGGGTAGGTCTGAGAATCGGCTAACACCTATTTTTCATCCCCCTAAATGTTAAGGGTAGTCCACCCCTAATTTTTTTTTTTTATTACTAGATAATTTATTTTTTTATGATACAGCATTAGAAAATACATACAACCCTGAATTTTCAACCCTCTACGATCAACCCCTGTTTTTTAATATCGATATTAGTATTTTTACTTTCATTGGTACAATTTTTTAAAGTATTTAACCCAGTGAAAATAGAAAGTGCGATTGTTATAATCAATTGTAATAATCGATTGCCGTCAAGTCGATGTCAAACTTTTTTTTTATGGAATAGGGGGTTAACGAGCAGACGGATCACCCATGGGCACCTGCAACTAGAGAGTCACAAGTGCCTTGCCGGCCTTTAAGGTGGGAGTAGGAGAGGAGGGGAGATGGTGAGATAGGGGGGAAGATAGAGAGAGGGAAGGTTTACGGCCACCGGTAACCTCACTCGCTTGGATAAGTACAACGAAGCATTACTTCTCTGCCGGTTTTCTGTGAGGCCATGATATCACTCCTTTCGAGCCGGCCCATACGTGCCGAAACATGGCTCTCCCACTGTTAAACTTTAAATATGTCAGTTAAGTTAATGAAGTACTTTTGTTATTTTTATAGGCCGTCAATAGACCATAGCGCTCCATTCTTCTTTCAGTCATAGACCCCATCCCCTCAATAAGTTAGTTTTTTTTTATTTGACTACCAAAATATTGATTAGAAATATTAATATGGCAAAACAACGTGTGCCGGGTCAGCTAGTTTTTATATAAAAAAACATACGGGTCGAATTGAGAACCTCCTCCTTTTCGTCGGTTAAAAATCTGCGTCATTCAAACAACCAATACTTATATCGCAGGCCAATAATAGAGGTGATCTGAAGGTCTGCGATTCAGTTTTACGATGTCGTATTCGCTCGCGTGCTCTTATATCCAGGTCTCGCCATTTAGTATCTGAAGACGTGAACTTTGTTTTATGAAGAAACTATAAACGATAAGGGCTTACATAAAGGATTAGGCTGTCTACAGAATGAGCTATTTTATTTTAGAGGGCATTTAGTTTAAAAGGTTTATTTTCACCAGCTGTATTTTAACCAGCCAGCCGCCAGCTATTCTTAGGGTACGCGACTATTGCCATTCACCCTACACCTTACCAGACTCCATGCGTCTGCTAAGAATTTCTTCAAATATATTTTTAAGTTAGATTTTATTGACTATATAATATGTAAGTATACAAACATGAGTATAATAACGAACTGAAATTCCAAACAATCAAAGTTTGGCGTCAGAAATATATTCAAACCATGACGGTTTTGTGCCTGTATTTTTTTTATTTTTATTACCAGCTAATTATCATGATTATGAATGGTGGCTATAAATAAATTCTACGAGGCAATCATAGCGAAATCTGTGATTTAAAAATAGTTTTTAAACAAGACTGAAAGCAAACATAACTTTTTACTGCTCTGCTAATAAGTAAAAGTAGATAGATGAGGTTGTCAACGCGCTCTCGTGCGATTCTTAATAGGAACTGGTAATCGCTTACATGCTATATGCTTGTGATAATGTGTAATGAATATGTAATGTTTGTGAAAAATACTTTTCATTAATTAATGCGGGCTTTCGTAAATATATCATGGCGGCGTTTTCGGCCGGTTTTTTTGTCACTTTTTCGTCTAGGGCGTTCATTAGACGCTCATGCAAACGTCAATCACTGCCAAAAGACTGGCTGGCTGGCTTGTTGGCCTAGTGGTTAGTGACCCTGACTGCTATGCTACAGGTCGTGGGTTCGATTCCCACCTGAGTCTGGGTGTTCTTTGTGTCCGTCGTTTGTATCTTTGTAAAGTCCCCCGCGACACAGGAGTAATTCCTAATGCGGGAGTTGTCTTTTCAAAAAAAATTAAAAATAGATTTGTAAGTGATAGTGATAATTTGAAGGTAATTGATAATATAATATCGACATTAAAATCTCATCATGCAACCGCCAATCACTGCATTAGACGATAGGTTATTCGTCAATCACCGTTTTGATTGTGGCAAAACTGATGGCAAAACCTAGCGTGTAATGAGCGCCTTTATGCTTAAGGCATTAAGGAGCTACTCTCCTTAATTCCTAATCCTCGGTTCAATAAAAAGTAACAAATTTTTATCAAAACCTTTAAAAATATATTTAAAAAGAATTGTTTTGTCTGTGCAATGCCAGTGTTGACAACTTATGCTGGTTTAAAGGGATGGAAGGGGGTTTTCTTAGGAAACATATTTTCAACCCATTTAAAATAATTATGTCCCGTACCCTGTGTTTTTTGGCTTTTGAAAGGATTGGAGACAACGAGTTCAAGATTGACAACACTGTTCCTATTAACAATTAACGTTAGATTTAGTTTTATTTTTATTATTATTCGGTGCTCGACGCCATATATGTGCTGTGTGCCCTAAGCTTTATATTGTACTGCGTATAATTTACGTTGAAAATGTTATATGGGTAAAGAATTTGATGTCCTTGTTTGTGTTATAAATGCTCCCAACTTTATTAAATATTGCTAAAGTTGGGTGCTAAAAAGTAGACATTGGGCGATGATATTTTTGATTAATAGAACATTTAATGTTTTATAGTTTCTATAATTTGATAGTTTAATTCCAGTTGTGTGTTTTGTGATGTCTGTTAGTCATTAAAGACAGAAAAAGACAGAAAGAAACTGTTCATTTACGTAGCTAGTTGGCAAGGAGTAGTTCATTTTGTTTTTTTTTTTATCGTATAGGGGGCAAACGAGCAGACGGGTCACCTGATGGTAAATGACTACCGCCGCCCATGGGCACCTGTAACTCAAAGAGTCACACTCTTTAAAGTGGGAGTAGGAGAAGAGGGGAAGAGGGGAGAAGGGAAGGACGGGAACAGGGGAGAGGGAAGGGTTATTGCCTCCGGTAACCTCACTTACGCGGCGAAATGCAATGCAAGCATTGCTTCACTACCGGTTTTCTGTGAGGCCGTGGTATCGAGCGGAGTGGAGCCGGCCCATACGTGCCGAAGCATGGCTCTCCCACGTAAAAATTCATAAAGGGTTTCCTTTTCACGGACACTGAAGTGATCAAATATGAATAATGGCAGAGATCACGGTCTTCCAAAAAGGGACGCGAATAAAACAAATCGCTCGAAAATAGAATCTTTATATAAATGTATAATATCCAGACAGTTCAGTACCTTTCTTCTATGTTTGTCAACCTATTTAATTTTTTTTGTTTAGACGAGTTATCAATAAAACAATTTGGAGACAGTTTTCTTCTACCCCTTCGACCGAGCCTATCGTTATTAATAATTTAATATCGGTCGAATGAGGCCTTTGCGCCATCACTAGTTCATTTAAAAACTGCAGTGCGGTATATATATAGTCCTTTATACTAGCTTGAGAGCAGTAATTGTAATAATAATATTTTGGGACAAAATACACAACGTTATCTAGACCCAAATTCGTATTCGGAATGGATTCTATAACACGGATAAACATACTTAGATGCTTTTTTTTTTGTAAAAGGATACCTAATTAATATACATAACAACACCCAGACCAAAGCAAATTTACACATAAGTGCATTCACATATTTACACTAAGCGAGAAACGAATCTTCGACCTTGACATTGCATTCGAATGTTCTACCGCCGCGATACATCGGTTATGATGACTTGCTTCATAACATAATAATGTATTTTAAATTGTTATTAGGAACACCTGAGTGCATTAAAAGAAGAGGCACCTAAAGTGGATCCTGTGAAACTGGAACTACTTATGTCGGCTGCGTACGCGCTCATAAGCCCTGAGCTGCAGGAGGTCACTTTGCCCGACTTCCCTGTCGACAGCCTGCAAGCTGCAGCACTTATATTGGTAAGTGACCAAAGTGTATAAATATATTCTAAAAAATAATGTCTTAAGTTGAAATCAATGCAAAAATTATCAAATGTTATTAAAAAATTGTAAAATGTTGTAAAAAAAAATGTACACTATGTTATCCAATATCAAAAAGAAAGGTTTGCATAATTTACTATAATTTTATGCTTTATTTATGCTTGACCTGTATCTATCTATCAAGTAACGAAATATTTCAACATAGTTTTCACCAAAATCAATAATAATTTTAATAGCAAACCGAACTAAAAAGTAGAACAAAAATTAAATATAAAGAGTTGTTTGTTGTTTGGTCCTCTGGTTCATTATAGTTAAAAAAATCTAATAAGTTAAAAATAATTTTATTTTATTTTATTTATTTAGTTTATCAACGGTTGTTACAATAATACAATATCATTCATTATTACTAAAAAGGCTTCCAGGACAATTGCACAACCAATTAAAGATAAACACAGCATGCACATAGTATAAACAGAACTTAATAAAGTTAATTACAACTAAGAACAGAACATTGAATATCATAATATGAAAGCACAAGTCATAACATAAATAATAGCATTAATATTAGTATTAGTTTAATCAGAATTATATTATTGAAAACAAATAAATGTTGCAGTGGAATTAAACATTGCATATATGTATACTAACAAAAGGAGAAAACAAACAAAAAAAAAAAACGAGGTATCTGAATGAACATTAACAGTATTCATAAATTCACTGTGATTAGTATTATGATTATGATGATTGAATTAATAAATACATTATTAAATACTTAAAATATAATATTAGATTGTTAATTAAGAATACAATAAAATAATTACAAAATGGAATAACACAACATTGACAATAATACAAAATTAATACACTCAATTTTAAATTGGATATTGATGTCAGTTTAGTATTGATTTGTGGACAAGACTCTTGAAGGAATTTAAACTTGTTAAAAATATGTCTATGGTCCCTCAGATGTCGTTTAGAGCCCTACATAATCTTGGAACTGGGGAGTTATAGCCTAGGACTATCTTTCGAAGTGGAGGTACCATCATTGATATTGGTATGCGTGGCATTCGCTGTGGTATATTGTAATTAAAATTTTTAATTAATTGAGGACTGTCTACATGATTACGAATTATTTTAAAAGCAAAAGTTAGATCTAGGAGTATTCTTCATTTTTCTAAAGATGACATTTTAAAATAATCTAATTTTTGGTTATACGATTTGCACTTTTTTAATATACCAGAATATGAGTACGTGAGTTAAATAAGAATTACGTTTAAAATATAACCAAAATAATTAATTTGATTGGAAAAAAAATTTAAGATGCTTGCAATAAAAGTTATAAATAGTTATAAAAATTTAGTAAAAAGCTTTAATAGCAAAGTGTGTTTTTGGTTTTTTTCTCCTTTTTCGTAGACGATGTAGATTGCCACGCTAAACGTATTTTTTAATTAAATGTTCACAGGCGGCCTTTGTATTTGTTTGTCAACTTTGTTAACCTCAACCAAGTCTCATTTTTGGAAGAATACCACATGTTAATCTTTAATATGTTGTATATGTAGATATTTACGAAAATTTTAGACCTGTATTAACATAATAGCGGTGTAAAATTTTCTTAAATACATGTGCAACAGTCATGCTCATTCGTCATGACGTCATGTCAACAGTAAAACTGTAAATAATTGCAATTTTGCCAAATTTAAAACGAGTTACTATCCTTATGATTGGTGATGGATATAGAACAGGATGTATCATTCTATGTGATGTATCTATGTTTACACATTCCGTAATTTGGCAGAACAAAAATTGGACAAAAAATATTTATGCCAAGAAAGATCCTATCATAAAAGTTGTCTATGGTAATATTAAGGTTAAATACACGGGTAAAACACACAAAGTATAATGGCCAAAAATTGTCTCATTATTTTAAAATGCACATAAATATTATTTATACCAAAGCAATTTATTGTTTATTTTGAGATTTTATAAATATCTAAAAGTTCCAATAAAAGCCGGCGTTAAATCTAGTTTTTAAAAGATTATCAACGATCTAATAGCCGTGAGCCAGTCAACCTCTTGACAGGCAGGAACGTCTTGGTGCTTTAATGGACGAAGTGCGAAAATGAGCTTTATATGACTCATTTTTGCACTTCATCAAACTGTCGACTGTCAAAACTGTCGCGTATTTCTCGGAAATCAAACCGTGCTATCCTACCTTGTCACTTTGACAGATCACAGAATACATGCGCTTTTTTGTCGATGGTGTTGTTTTGTGTGCTTTAAAGACAAAAAATATTCGCGCCTTTTATACTTCAAAAATTGAAGAACGCCACTGTCCTGAAGTGCAACAGGTGAGCTCTTACCTGAGTGTCATAGGTGTCATATTTCACTGTCGCTGAAGTGCAACATTATGGTGCGACTAATTATGACAACATAACCTCAGTATCAAAACATAATATCTTTATTTTCCGGCTGTCTCGACGGAAAATGAGTTATGGAGTACTTATGGAGTCTACAAGTGACGCTGAATCGTTCGACATATTTTTCGTTTATGTGCACTCATCTTTTATGTCAGACAATTTATATTATGGACAGCTGCCATTGTTCTTTTACAATAAAATAAAATATTCCAAAGTTTACCTAAATCAAAATTCACAATTTACTTAGTTTTTTACTGACCTATGGACGTAATGTCATGGCGACGTTTCACATATTTTTAGAACGGATAAAACTTGTAAACAAGATAGAAATAGTTTAAAACAAATTTGGCATACAAAACTGACCTTGATCGCCAGTCTCAGTTGGCTATAGTCGATCACGCGATATCCTCATCAGCCTAACTCCATGACAAGGTCAACATGGGTGGGAGGACCGGGTGTCCAAATTTACTGTTTGTTAGTTTTGTAGAACAGTGTCGTTTTGTTGGTTTTAGAAAATAAATGGCATTTTTCAAGTTGGGTTTTTTCAACATGGAACTTCACTATATATACTTTACACTCCTACCATTCTTGAGGAAATTATCAATCACAAAAAACGCTACACTGATCGTCTGGCTATTCACCCTAACCCCCTAGTAGTTAAATTACTGGACGGCTGTGAAACTGTCAATCGGCTTAAAAGAGGTCAAGTGATCTAAAGAGAGTGGTGCTGGCCTCTGCACCTAAAACGTCAAACTCAATCACACAAGCAAACTGATAATAGTCCAGAATAGGACTGATGGCAGTTATTGAACAAGAAAAAAATATATATATACTTTGTCTTTAGATAGATAGATAATACTTTATGTGTATACAAGGCGGGTTTTACTGAGAATATGAAACACGAAATCCTTATTTTTTTTCCGATGTCCTTAACAAACATCTTCACATTTCAGCCAATTTAGACAAAAAACTTAATGAATTATACAATTATACCTTCCTCATAGATCGCTCCGTGTGTTAGTTTTTTAGTTTATAGACAAACTCGGTGAATGGACTGTTGTTTTATTATATGTAGTGATGATTGTTTTTCTGTTATTGATAAATGAGCGGTCCATCTAAAATGTGCGAGTAAGTCTTGAATATATTAAAATGTTTCAACAATGAAATCAATTTTCAAATTTTGATTTATGTCTGCAAACTTTGTGCATTAACGTATAATTTGCAAATATCGTGTTTGGTGCGAATTAATTCGTATTTGTAGATCAAGGTCGTTCCCTCCCTTCTTATTGTATAAAAAGTTGTCGTGATAATTCAAAGCATGACTTAATTAAAAAGGTTTTTAGTTATATTACTACCGATTGCAGCTTGGCGTAAAGGAAATGCAATAAGCAACTAGGTACGTCTTCATTTAACTTTGCATGCTATTATTTAGAGTTTTGTGTATTTCGTTTTTCGTCCAAATACTAATCAAGCAGTTTTGAACTTAACTTTCGTCACAAAATTAAAGGAACAATACAATTCATATCATTATATCATACAAATTTAATTCATTTTTGGTTTATTTCAAATGCTAGTATGCTAGTAGTAAATGCTAGTCATGTATTACGTACCAAATTTTACATTCCTCCGTTCACGAAGTTTTCTTAAAAATGCGTACAGAGAATTCTCTGCACGTATTAATATAATATAGATTTCGCGAACGAAGGAACGTAATGTTTGGCATACTTCAAGATTATATATTATAGAAGAAGTGCAGAAAGCTAAAATTTTTAAACAATATGTGTTACAACTTTAAAAATTACGTGGAAACGGCTACATCCAGCTACACGAGTCCAGTACATATGTTGACCTGTCATGGTACGTAAGTCTATACAATAATAGGTTAAGTTATACTGGACAATGAAATAAACCAAAATCATTAAAACTTAATGAATTTAGTTTGAAATACTAAATACGAAAGATATATCTTCACTTCTCTTCTCAGAATTGTAAAACGGTTTTCTAGTTATCGCTTACTTTAAAAATTTATATCTGACATCTAGATGTTTGAATTGGGACACGAAAAATGCATTGATTCTTGTATTTATCTAAGGTTCTTTTACCTTTGTGAATATAAATTAAAACATGACATTTATTATGAACATGGTTTGTTAGTGTTTTGCCTAATATAGCATTTAAAATACTCTACTCGGTATATAATGTAGATTTCACTTCGTAATCAGCGTATTCTAATTTTTTATCTGAAAATCTGTGATGATGAAATGAAATGAAAATCATTTCATTTTCATCATTCTACTTTTACAACCATATACACAATCTATTCATAGACTAGAAAAAATCCTTTAAGAAAATAAACTGACACTTAAACCTACACTCATTTAAAAAAAAAAATACAGTAATTACAAAGTTTTAAAGTAAAAACAACTAAAATACATTAATCAGCTTGGCTGTTTCTATATTTATGAGCTGTCTAACTTTACTAACCGCTAAAGTCATTAAACTAAATTTTATTTTGAGACACCATGTTTCGTTGCCCAATTTCACTCACTAGAATTACTTATAACGCAAATATCTGCCCTTAAACAGCAATCGTTAAGGTTTCAATTTCTCTGGCACTTCTTTTATAACCACACTGCGATTGTGTACTCTATAAATAGATAGATGCAGAACTAATGCGACTAGCATTTTCTTTGTCGTTGTATATTTGCTTTGTAAATACTTTGTAATTGTTTTCTTTTGTTTCCAGGAGCGAAATCCCAACATCCCGGTCCATAAACTAATCAACCTTTTGTATCCTTACAATTTATTCCTAACAAGAGATCACACAAAGATCGTAGAAGCAGTACTCCACAATTTAAAGATCGACACTAGTCCTCAATGGGACGTAGCTTTGAAAGGAATAGACTTCAAGGGAAACAAGACAGAAGTTACTATGGAAATTAACGGTGCTAAGTCGCAGTTTTGCATGCCATGTGGGAGTCGAAAAACGGCAGTGAGGGATAAAGGAATTGTGAAAACGGCGTACCAGAGTCAGTTGTTAAACGAACTGATGCTTACTCATAGTGTCGGCGATTTTTGTATTATCGGTGAGAATTTTGATACTTTTTTTGTGCGTGGGAGAGCGTGGAGTGATACCACGGCCTCACAGAAAACATTGCAGTTCGCCGAATGAGTGAGGTCCCCGGAGGCCCTAACCCTTCCCTCTCCCTCTCTCACTTATTCCTCCCAGCCCCTACTCCCACCTTAAATGCCGGCAAAGCACTTGTGACTCATTGCAGGTACTCATAGGCAGCGGTAGTATTTACCATCAGGTGACCCGTCTGCTCGTTTGCCCTATACCATAAAAAAAATGCTAATTTTACTTTTCGTCTAAATAAATTACAATCATGAAAAATGATAAATTAGTCAAAGAAATTATTTAGTAACACTGTACAGATTACTGTGAATTTGAGCATAGGGACCAGAAAGAACGATGCGTTTGCCTTTAGAAAACCTTCAAAAAACTATTGGTATATGTTACATATACCAATAGTTTTTTGTAGGTTTTCTAGCTAGCTTTTAAGTTCTCTTATAGCAAAATTCGTAAAAAAAAAAATATAAAGTTCAGAAACGGATCAAGGCTTTAAAAGTGAGCTCCGTAAGAATTATTTTAAAAATTTTAAATGTGACCAAGTCCTGTCCTGGTTGTTTTATCTTCCAATAGGTAAAATCAAATTATACCTTATATGAAACTGTATTGATAGGTATCATTTTATCACAATTTGATTGTTTTATTAATTATAAGGAACAGTTAATGCTTGCTACTTACGTCTAATATAATAGGCTCTCTAGCCAGGCATGTAAAATTCACATCTGGCATGCATATATTCAATATAGTATCTCTATACTATATTGAATATATGCAAATTGCCATCGCGGTATCTTCATTTAGTAAGTTACGTTAGTAGAATAGAGGAGATGCTCAAATGACCATATTTAAGGTAAATGAGGGGCTCCTGTATTCATAAAACATAATTTTCCACTCCTCAGGTCCAAAAGGATGTGGCAAAAGCCTTCTAGTCTCTCAACTTGCGGCCTTATTGGGCTACACCATAGAGCCTATTGTTCTCTACCAAGACATGACTGCAAGAGACCTGGTACAACAACGAACGACCCTTGATAATGGAGACACGGTGTGGAGAAACTCCGCGTTAGTAGAAGCTGCACTGAAAGGACACATGGCAGTATTAGATGGACTACACAGAATACACGCAAGTACTCTGGCTGTTTTGCACAGGTGAGGTAATATTCATTTACGATGGCGTGTACGCCTGTACGGTGCTCGTATACTTATCCTATTTCATAATTTGTTAAATATTTTGTATACGGTTAGCAGTTATCTGTGCCTTTTTTTTTGTTGACGAGGTGGAAGATCCTACATGGATGTCCTCCGCCTTGGGGAGGCGAAGGGGTCTGTCGGACTCTTACCGACTAAAAACCGCCCCGGTGTTCCACTACTGACCTATGATCAGGGGAGCGAGAATCGCTATTGCATTCTTTCGCAACAGCAGTCATCTGTGCCTGGCCGTACATAGTGATGTAGTACCAAAGATAGTATACCTACGCCGGACGACTGTTCACTTAGTAGTAAATAAGTGGTAGTTTTCCAGTGTGTCGTGGCTCCCTGTAAATGCTGGTACCATGTAAGCGGGTTAATGACATCCAGAGCACAGAGCATCGTAGCTAGAACTACCAATTGATGGAAATATTTGTAAAAAGCGCACTCGAGCGTATTGTTTAGATTTATTTAAGCACACCTGAAATTGCGTTTGCCGTTCGCGTTCAATATTAAACCTTAATGATTGCCAGGGTTGCTATTTATTTGAATGTCTGCTTAAAGTTAAAGTAAGCCATCTGTTCTTGTCACTAATCAATCTGTGCCAGTGCCTATAGGCCTAGTATTATATGCACGATGCTGACTATTCTTGGATGTCTAGCGACCCTACTAAGTGGCCGAAATGCTACACGGTGCCAGTACTGCTGATGATGATTTTTAAGTTTATACTTCTCCTATTCAGGCGGCTTTGCTTCGAGTATACATTTACTACCTTCCTCCTCATAAAATCACTTCTTAATCCACGTTACAGATGCTAAGTAACTGTAACCTATGATTCTCGTAATAATTATTTTGTTTGCAGATTAGTACATGACAGAGAACTTCAGTTACACGATGGAACAAGGTTGTTACGACACGACAGATACGATGAGCTGGTGAAGTCAGGACTTACTGAGCAGCAGTTAGAGGAAAGCGGTGTAAAGAAAATTCATCCGGCGTTCAGGTGATACTCTTTACTAAAATATTAGTGCATATACACAAATGGTCCGCTTAGTGATAAATAATTATCTTAGCCTTTCTGAAACACCACAGGTTTACTTGGTATAAGAGCAAACAGTACAGTTCTAAATAATACAGTGAATAAGACGGAAAATATTGTAAAATCTGGAAAAGTGGTGGAACAGCACCACCACTTTTCCAGATTTTCCAATAGTTTCCGGCTTATTAAGGGGACTAAAACAAGAGTATGAACGAATGATTTAAAGCCGTATGTTACGGGTGTTGGAAAAAAAGTTGATGTAGGTATTAAACATTTGTATATTCACGTCAGGTCATTGTGGAATGACCTCTCTACCTAAAGCCTCCGCCTCCGAAGTGCCTAACGAAACACACTAACTTTCTGGTTATGAAGTGTGAAGGTAAAACTTCTGCTGGTGGCGAGAGAAGCTAGCAACGACTAGCCTCATACCCGGATCTTAATTTGTTCCTCAAATACTAAACCTATATCGTTTCCTTAACCTTTTTGACAGAATTAAGCCACAGCTAAGGTTCACGTAGTTGTCAAAAAAGAAGTGTAATTGTTACAGAATAGTCGCATTAGCGGAACCTCCAGTGATCGGTCGCGGTCAACAGTGGCTTTCTCCAGAGATTTTAAGTCTATTTATATTCCATGAGATGAGAAATTTGAGCAAGAATGAGGAGATCTTCATTATCAACACTTTGGTTTGTATAATTTTGCAGTTACTATGCAACTAAAGAATTAGATGGCTATGTAATTTCATATCTTTAAAGCACTATCACATTCAATATTTATTGTGAAAATTTTAAACATACTTTTTTTTTGTGTCCTGGCAACACTTTCTCTGACAGAGTAACAACCACGGCCGCTGATTCTAATGAGATACGGCAAGAGTCAGTAAAGTAATGATGCATTTTATTTTTAGTATGGCGACATATCCAAACCGCTCCATTCAATAATTGACTTAGCAGACGAATTAAGAAGATCAGAAGACAGCACACTAAAGAACTTGTCATCATCACTCTCCACACGCCAACTTCTCAGGATAGCCAGCAGAATGTCCAAATACCCAACAGACTCAGCTTACGAGACTATCCAAAGAACATTTTTAGCCAAATTCCTTCCAAACTTAGCCAGGAGGGCTTTGGATGGTGCTAGTCAAAAACTGAGTATAGAGCCGACGAAACGTTTCGGCATATTTGGAAATAATCCTTTAGAGGCTAAAGTCAGCTGCTCAGTCCAGAATAACATCCTGACCATTGGTAACACCAGTACAGAAATCTTCAAAACTGATGCTCTCACCAAAGTTCCAGACATCCTATTTTACGATGTACCACAGCACATGATATTACTAGAATGGTTGCTCCAAGATTTTCTCCTTGGCAACCATTTACTTCTAGTTGGCAACCAAGGCGTTGGAAAGAATAAGATTGCTGATCGGCTTTTACAACTTTTGAACCGACCTAGGGAGTACATTCAACTACACAGAGATACTACCGTCCAGTCCCTGACTGTCCAACCTACTGTCAAAGATGGTATTGTTGTATATGAAGATTCGCCGTTAGTAAAAGCTGTGAAACATGGTCATGTATTAGTCGTGGACGAAGCTGATAAAGCACCAACGCATGTGACATGTATCTTGAAAACTTTGGTTGAAAATGGTGAAATGATTTTGAGTGACGGTCGCAGGATCGTGCCCAAAAACATGATAGAGAGTTCAGGGGGTGATGTGAGCAGTTTTATTCCCGTACATGATGATTTTAGAATGATTGTGTTGGCGAATAGACCAGGCTTTCCTTTCTTGGGGAATGATTTCTTTGCGTCATTGGGTGAGTGGTACTTATATAATTACTGTTTTATTCGTTTGCAGCACTTATACAAATAAATTTCTTTCTAAATGCCTACTGGTAACACTAGGCAATCCGTGCTTACTTCTTAATTAGAGCGTCCCCAAAGCCGCACTCATATTGATCATGTTCTGTGTAACAACTGAGAATGTGGATTTTAAATTAATGAATATTTGCACAGATCGGATAAGACCGGGGATAACCGTCAGTACCTCCGTAGAATTGTATAATTGCTAATAAATAGGGTCCTCAGAAGTATTATATATATATGCGGCGGGCGTACCCATAGTAGCCCATAGCTGCCCCCTGGCTTTTGTATGCATATGTACCTAATATCTTTTTAAAATTTAAGGTTAAGTATAAATACTGCTTTTCTCCTCCCTAGTCTGTCAATTTTTTTAGCTGCAATCTCCCCTCAGCTGTAAAATTTTTGATTTGCCAAGCCAAAAGATGGTAACGGCCATGGCATGGCAATGTAACTCTTCACTCACTGATAATCTCAAATTGTGTAGACAAACGCTCTTGTTGCTTTCGTGCGGCTTCACGTTGTTCTTCACGTTCACGACTATGAATAGAAAAACGCACGCACGCAGTACGATCCAGAATTCTTATTTAGATCTAACAACCCAAACATTTATGTCTAGGTGATCTATTTTCCTGCCACGCTGTGGACAATCCCTCAATAGATTCAGAAATGGAACTCCTCCGTTCCTATGGACCTGATGTTCCCCAAGACATCATGAAGAAATTGGTGCAAGCGTTTGCGATCTTGAGAGATAAGGCCGACCAAGGACAGCTGACGTACCCTTATTCTACTAGAGAATTAGTGAATATTGTGAAGCATTTACAGGTAAGGTTATTCATAAATAAGAAAATATTCTATCATCAGTCTTGTTTCATCCTACTTCTTTGTTTTCGGCTTTTTGTTCTCTTTCCGTTGGCCTGTTACTATCGGCTGGGTCCTTTTTCCTCCTCCTTTTCCCATATCTTTAACGTCTTTCTTTTGCTGTACCACTGTCTACTTATTTCTTTTATCATTATTCCTTTGGTTCCTTATCTTCCACGTGGCTCATAATATTAACACCGTTATTACCCCTATCTTTACCCTTTCTCTTAGAAATATCCTACTGAAGATCTTGCAACTGCTATTGGCAACGTGTTTGACTTCGACCGATACAGTAAGGATATGGCGGATACTCTGCTAGAAGTACTACATTCCAGTGGGCTGCCGATAGAGGGCGTACTCGAGGGTCGTTCCAAGGAGACAATTAAGAAGATACAGATGACTATTGAGAGAAACAGTGGGTACGTAAAAATTTATTAAATAAGTTAAATACAAATGTTTACTTAAAACCTTGATTCTTATTTTAAAATAAACAATATAATTAAAATTAATAGTCATAGTTATTGTAACATTATCATCTAAACATATTTAGTTAAAATGCTTCTGCATGGTTGACGCTATGTTTAAAATGGACTCATACTTTATTTCTAAAGGTGTGTTCACCTAGAATATACATATTTCAAAATTTTGCAGTGAAGTTGGGGACCAATTTTACACTTAAAAAATGAAAACTTATTTTAATTCCAGTAAGGACGTATCCTCACCTAAACATGGTAAGGAAGACCCCAAGAATGATCCCCATGTTGGTGGTAACACGTGGGCTGGTGGAACAGGCGGACGAGACACTGCGGGGTTGGGCGGTAAGGGTGGACCATACCGATTGGACAAAGGACATGACGTGCATCAGGTAAGAAACAACTTATTTTACACACCTCATTGATATTATTAAACCATCTTTATATTTTTTAGGATTGTCATTAAATATTGAATTTAAAAAAAATACCTTGTTTAGTAATATATACTTCTAGCTTTCAGAAGCAGAAAAAAATGACGTTCCAGAACACGTGAAGGCGGCTGCTCGTGAAATGAATAGGAAAGCTTTCGCCGAACGTCTGAAAGAGATCAACATGAGCGAGTACGATGCTAGACTTTATGAACAGTTCCATAGAGCAGTACAGCCGCAGGTTAGTCTTTGGGATGATAGATTATTAACCTCCTCCATCTATATCTTAGTAATAAGGCATACTACGCCTCTATACTTGCCTGTTGGTTATTGATCCTGACTGTTAGGCTGGTCGTGGGTTCGATTCCCACACAGGACAAATAATTGTGTGATGATCAATAAATATAATTATTATTATTCTGAATACTTTACGTTAAATGCGTTTTAATGGAAAATTATTTCAAATAGATTAGTGCCTTGCGAGGTGTTTTAGCAGAATTACAAGCTAAGAAAAAGGAGAGACAGTGGAGCCGACATCAGACTAGTGGTGAACTAGACGACGGAAAAATTATTGAAGGTAACGTTACAGTTAAATACAATTGGTTGCAAGAAGTTGTGTTGTTGGTCTTCCAGTGGTCAACCTAACCTTTTTTTTTTTTTTGTGCGTGTGGAGACCCCCTCGGGCCGTCACCCCACCGGGGTTTACGATGGAGCGGTGTGTCGGAATCGAACCGACTAAAACCACACGGTGTGCCGTACTGCGCCTTAAATAGGAGGGATCCGGGAACAGCTTTTATTAAGACATCCGGAACCCTCCTAGCGCCTGCCCGCAAAAGCGCGGGCACCACCTGCGGGTAAAAACCTCTCATTTAGGCGACGTCCAGGCACACGCGGACGCCGCCTCCTCGCGAGGGGCCACTATAGCGGGTGAAGGGGAAACCCCGTCCCGTCCACCCGCGGCCACAGTCAGGGCGGCATGAGGCGCTGGTAAGCGCGCCTCCGCCGCCCGGTTCGCCGGCGGCGAATTAGGTCCGAGTGGAGGTCGTCCTCCCGGACCCTTTCTGCCGCCTCCTTCTGCGAGATGACTTCCTCACAGAAGGTTGCGATCGCGGTAAAATTCCTGTCGCTACCGGCCATGGAGCGAATGACAGCCGGTAGCGACAGATCCACTCCGATGACTGCAGTGAGGGCCCGACGCTGCGTCGCCCAACTGGGGCAAACCGCCAGCGTGTGCTGAGCCGAGTCCTCACTGCAGTCGCAGTGGTGACAGGCGGGACTCAATTCCCTCCTAGCGACCGAGTGCAGGTACTTCCCGAAGCAGCCGTGCCCGGAAAGAACCTGCGTCAGTCGGAAGGAACCCTTTCCTTCCCGTGCTGCCGCCCTGCCCACTCGACGATGACCGGCTGGAGCGCCTCCACGGCGGCAAAGCCAGCACGTGGAGCCTCCAGCCGAGACGAGATAGTGGAGTGCTTCCCTGAAGCAGCTAAATGGCAGACTGTTGAACGCGTTGGCGATGTCCAGCGACACCGCCAACAGCACGCCGCCACAGCTCACTACCTCTTCGGTCACGGCCCTCAGGCGCAACATAGCACCGACCGTCGAACGCCCCGCTCGAAAACCGAATTGGGCGTCCGACAAATCGAGGCCGACCTCGCACAGGTGCCGGACGATGCGGGCAGAGAGGACCCTCTCAAACAATTTACCCGCCTCGTCCAGCAACACGATGGGCCTGTAGGCCGCAACCGAGTCGGTAGGCCGTCCCGGCTTCCTTAAAAGGACCAGCTTCCCGCTCTTCCAGCAGTCAGGGAAGCGCCCGGACGCCAAGCAAGCGTCGAATACTTCCCTGAGGCGGTCGGACATGTGGTCGAGGGCGAGGGCCAACACTCGGGCAGGGATCCCGTCTGGCCCGGGGGCGGTGTTCTTGGAACGGATCCGTAGAACAACCGCCCCTACCTCCGCCTCCGTGACGGGCGGAACACCATCCTCCTCGTTCTCCCCGTCGTCTCCGGCCAAGGGGGCCATCGCCGGGGTACGTGCTCCACCCGTTGCGGGAAAAGGCCCTCAACCACTTCCTGCAGGAAGCTGGGCTGGAGAGTCTCCGTAAGGGGGGCGCCCGACGCGCGGAGCTTTTGTTGCGCCGCGCGATATGGGCGTCCCCAGGGGTCACCATTGAGACCCTCCAGCATCTCCTTTCTTTTGTCCTCTTTGGCGCGGCTAATGGCCAGCTTCAGAGTTTTCCGCGCCTCTCGGTACTCCTCATGAAGCTGGTCCTCCTCCCCCTCTTCGCGGAGACGCCGCCGGCTGCGAGTGTAGGACCTCCGGGCACGAGTACAGGCCGCACGGAGGTCCGCCAACTCCTGGGATCACCAGTAGACCTCCTTCCTTGGAGGCCGACGACCTCGGACGCGGGGCATGGCCGCATCGCAAATCTGCGTAATCGCATCGCGAAAGCGGCCCGCCCCCATGTCTGCCTCCTCAGTCTGAGGCCGCGGAGACAGCCAAGCGTAAATAATGGCTGCCTCCTCCATGGTCAACCTTTTTTTTTTTTTTTTTTAATTTTTTTTTTTTTTTTTTTTTGTGCGTGTGGAAACCCCCTCGGGCCGTCACCCCACCGGGGTTTTCGGTGGGGCGGTGTGTCGGAATCGAACCGACTAAAACCACACGGTGTGCCGTACTGCGCCCTAAGTAGGAGGGATCCGGGAACAGCTTTTATTAAGACATCCGGACCCCCGCTAGCGCCTGCCCGCAAAAGCGCGGGCACCACCTTCGGGTAAAAACCTCTCAATTAGGCGACGTCCAGGCACACGCGGACGCCGCCTCCTCGCGGGGGGCCACTATAGCGGGTGAAGGGGAAAAACCCGTCCCGTCCACCCGCGGCCACACTCAGGGCGGCATGAGGCGCTGGTAAGCGCGCCTCCGCCGCCCGGTTCGCCGGCGGCGAATTAGGTCCGAGTGGAGATCGTCCTCCCGGACCCTTTCCGCCGCCTCCTTCTGCGAGATGACGTCCTCACAGAAGGTCGCGACCGCGGTAAAATTCCTGTCGCTACCGGCCATGGAGCGTATGACGGCCGGTAGCGAGAGATCCCCTCCGATGACTGCAGTGAGGGCCCGACGCTGCGTCGCCCAGGCGGAGCAAACCGCCAGCGTGTGCTGAGCCGAGTCCTCACTACAGTCGCAGTGATGACAGGCGGGACTCAGTTCCCTCCTAGCGACCGAGTGCAGGTACTTCCCGAAGCAGCCGTGCCCGGAAAGAACCTGCGTCAGTCGGAAGGAAAGGGTCCCGTGCTGCCGCCCTGCCCACTCAACGATGACCGGCTGGAGCGCCTCCACGGCGGCAAAGCCAGCACGTGGAGCCTCCAGCCGGGACGACCAACGAGCCATGGTGGCTCGGCGAGCGGCCTCACGCCATTCGCGTACCTCTTCGGGCGGGGGCCGACTGCCGCTTCCCGCCCGGAACTCAGCCGTTCGCCGATATACTTCGGCGAGCACTTCCGCCTCCAAATCCCACGGGGGAGTCCCGGCCAACGCGCACGCCGCCTCCGTCGACACGGTGCGGTATCCGCGTATGGCTCTAACCGCCATAACCCTCTGAGGGCGCCAGAGGCGCGCCCTATTCTGGGCGGTCAGAGCTCCCGCCCACACCGGTGCACCGTACAGTGCCATTGACCGGACAACCCCCGTGTACAACCGTCTTGTAGCGACGCTGGGTCCGCCCAAATTGGGCAAGAGTCGCCCAAGGGCGGACGCAGCGCCGACCAGCTTCGGAGCAAGCTGTCGGAAGTGCTCGTCGAAGAGCCACCTACCGTCGAGGATCAGGCCCAGATACCTTATGTGGGCCCGAACCGGTACGAGAACCGAGTTGACTACGATGGAGGCGCCAGGGGGTGGACCACGACGAGGCCCATGAAATAAAAGGGCCTCCGTCTTATCCAGGGCCACCCGCAGACCCAGCGCCTCGATGCGACCGACCACCAGAGAGACACCTCTGGTGGCCAAACGCGCCGCCTCTTGGAAGTTCGCCCCCCGGGCTGTGACCAGTGTGTCGTCGGCGTAACAGATTACGCCCATCCCGGGGGGGAAGTCGCCTCGAAGGGCCCAGTCGTACCCCATGTTCCACAGGAGTGGTCCAAGGACAGACCCCTGCGGAACACCGCACGACATGGGCCGACTACTCAAAACACCATCTCGGTCCTCGCACATGACGGTACGCTCCTCTAGATAGTCTGCCACTAGCCGCCTCAGGTACCCTGGCACTCCGTGATAGTGGAGTGCTTCCCTGATGCAGCTGAATGGCAGACTATTGAACGCGTTGGCGATGTCCAACGACACCGCCAACAGCACGCCGCCACAGCTCACTACCTCTTCGGTCACGGCCCTCAGGCGCAACACAGCGCCGACCGTCGAACGCCCCGCTCGAAAACCGAATTGGGCGTCCGACAAATCGGGGCCGACCTCGCCAAGGTGCCGGACGATGCGGGCAGAGAGGACCCTCTCAAACAATTTACCCGCCTCGTCCAGCAACACGATGGGCCTGTAGGCTGCGACCGAGTCGGTAGGCCGTCCCGGCTTCGTTAAAAGCACCAGCTTCCCGCTCTTCCAGCAGTCAGGGAAGCATCCGGACGCCAGGCTAGCGTCGAACACTTCCCTGAGGCGGTCCGACATGTGGTCGAGGGCGAGGGCCAAAGCTCGGGCAGGGATCCCGTCTGGCCCGGGGGCGGTGTTCTTGGAACGGATCCGTAGAACAGCCGCCCCTACCTCCGCCTCTGTGACGGGCGGAACGTCCTCACTTTCGACCTCCCCGTCGTGTCCGGCCAACAGGGCCATCGACGGGGGTGTGTGTCCCACCCGTTGCGGGAAAAGGCCCTCAACCACATCCTGCAGGAAGCTGGGCTGGAGAGTCTCCGTAAGGGGGGGGCCCGACGCGCGGAGCCTTTGTTGTGCCGCGCGATATGGGCGACCCCAGGGGTCACAATCGAGACCCTCCAGCATCTCCTTTCTCCTCTCCTCTTTGGCGCGGCTAATGGCCAGCTTCAGAGTTTTCCGCGCCTCTCGGTACTCCTCATGAAGCTGGTCCTCCTCGCCCTCCTCGCGGTGACGACGCCGGCTGCGGGTGTAGGACCTCCGGGCACGAGTACAGGCCACACGGAGGTCCGCCAACTCCTGGGACCACCAGTAGACCTCCTTCCTTGGAGGCCGACGACCTCGGACGCGGGGCATGGCCGCATCGCAAATCTGCGTAATCGCATCGCGAAAGCGGCCTGCCCCCATGTCTACCTCCTCAGTCAGAGGCTGTAGAGACAGCCATGAGTAAATAATAGCTGCCTCCTCTAGTAGGTCCCTATCCATCTTCGTAACAGCCCACCGCGGGAAGCGAGAAGAACGCCGCGCCGTGTGACCCCTTCTGGGGTCCTGGGTCCGGGAGAGCTCAAATCGGATATACACCTGTATATCCGATTATATATAGAGGTTGAGACGCTCTCGGATCACCTGATCCGAGAGCGTCTCAACCTCTACCAAGACACGCCAGTTCCTTACTCGTGCGGCGAGAGCAGGGGTAGCGAACGAAAGGTCCACTATCGACCCCCCCTGCTGTCGCACACACGTATTGGTGGAGCCTCTGTTTAGGAGACAGAGGCCCACCGATGCCGCCCACTCCTCTACGGCATCACCCCGTGCGTCCGTCCTGGGGGAACCCCACGCAACAGACTTGGCGTTGAAGTCCCCCAGCACTAGGACGTGCCCAGACGCTAGTCGCCGGATCGAGGTCTCCAGGTTATTGAGGAAGACCTCGAAGTCGCTCAGACTCCGGTTGGGGGAGAAGTAGACACCATATATGGTGATCCCCCCCCATTCGGCAGCAACATATCCAGTACCCTTGTCTCTTAGCGACAAGGGCGGGGAATGAGCCGCCGTGGAGCTGACGACTGCCACGGAGCCGTCCCAGTCACCCAGCCAATTTGGACGGGGAGGAACGTAATAGGGCTCCGCGGCTACGGCGACACCTATCGACCACTCCGCCATGGTTTGCAGGAAGCGCACCGGCAGAGTGGTTCAGGTTCGTCTGGACAAGGAGGATGGAGACTTGGTCCATTACTGGACTGTCTCTACAACCTCCTCCATGGGCGACGACGACGACGCAGGATTGACAACGGAGGCAGCCTGGGTCGATTGGCTAGCCCCCGAAGTTTGTCGAGAAGTGCGGGGCGGCTTGCAGCCACCCTGCCCCATCTGATGGTTGGCGGGAAGATTTCCCGCCGCGCACACAGGGCAGTGAGGGGCGGCGGAGCATTCCGCCGCCTTGTGCCCCGGTCGACCGCAGCGGAAACATAGTCCGCTGCAGTCAAAGCAGCTGGCGCACTTGACGCGGGTGTGTCCCGTGAAGAGGCATTTAAAGCACCTCATCGGTCTCGCCGCCAGGAGCGTGACTCTGGCGTTCACGAAACCGATGAGGACTCTTCCGGCGTCGCTCAAAATCTTGGCCGACGCCATGGGACAACTGGCCCACACCGCGCCAAGGCCCCCCGGACCGGGGCGGATGGTGCCGACCCTGATGTTGTCCGCGCTGCAACCCGTCTTCTCCCGAATTACAACGCGGACATCCTCGACCGTCACTGAATCGTCCAGGCCCGAAATGCGCAGTTCCGCGCACTTGGTGGGCCTGGCGATCTTTACACCATCCGTGGCTGCGAATATCTCCCGCATCTTCTCGGCAAAGGTGTCCGCCGTCTTTGCGCCTTCAGCCCCAGGGAACTCGAGGACTCGAGCTCCCGTTTGGGCGAGGCGCATCCTCACACCCACGGCCCCAAATTCACCGGCCAGACTATCCCGAGCCTTCTTAAAGACAGCCGCGTAGGATAGCCCGCCGTCCCCCACCGCCGGCGACAGGGTTACGACCACAGCCGCCGTTTTGGGTGGCACCAGTTTCCGGGGCTTTTTTGAGGCAGTCACTGCCACGGATGGTGCCTGCGGCGGAGACGGTGCACTCTTGGCAGCCTTCTTATTGCGGTTGCGGGACCGCTTATTCCCTCCCCCGACCTTCTGCCACCCGTCACTGGAAGCGGCAGACGTGGAGGGGGCAGATGCGGACGGACCAGGCACAAGCTCAGCACCGGCGACAACAGCTGTCGCATTCATCCCCTTCGGTGCTGGAGTGGGAAGCGGAGGGAATTGTGCTGTCACCTTTTCGACGGCCTTCGGCGGTTGGCCGGCCTTTGGTGCAACTGCTTTTGACGCAGCCTTGGCCGGTCGACCAGCCTTCGGTGCGGCTGCAGGCGCCGGTGCCGACGTCGCCGCGGCATACGTCACTGTCACGCGGCCACCCGAGACGAGAAGAGGTGTCGGGACCGTTGTCGCATTAGCCCTGGCCGCGGCGAGTGGCGGCCGCACAATAGGTGCCGGAGGAAGCCTTGCCTCCAGGCCCGCGAGGCGCCCGTCCATCATGCGCCACACTGCGTCAATAACCTGACGCAAGTGGGAATCCGGAACGGGGGATGGGGAGGGGGCAGGTTGCCGGGCAACCGGGTTTGGCTGCTCAGGGCAATTCGCCTGTGCCCGAAATTGGGCGAACTGAGCGCTGAGCTCGGTGACCTGCCCCGTCAATAAATCGTTTGCGGCCTGGAGGCGCGCCACGTCCCCAATGAGGGTCTCGACGACCCCGGAGATGGCGGAAGAGGAGTCCTTAAGGGCCCTAACAAAGGAACCCTTAAGGTTCGTGGACTTGGTGGCCACTTTGTGGATAATGGCCACCGCCGCGTTCGCTCTCTCCTGCATGGTCGATGGTGTTTGGGGGACAGAACCCCCTACCACCGGCTCTTGTATTTTTAGCAGGAGATCCGCAATCTCCTCCTCCGCTACACCTTCGCCCTCCGCTCTAGCTCGGACATAGGCTTCCCTCCCAGAGAAGGCGGAGCCCGACGGAGCCGAGATCGGCGTGCGCGACCTCCCTCTATGGCTACTAGCCACTTTGGGAGGAAGCATCTCTTGGGACGTGTCGCTGTCCTGATGTGAGGAGCGTCCGCGTTTACGACTGTCATTGCCGCGGACCTCAACCTCCATCGCCTCTTGGTTGTCCGTCGTCGTACCGGAATTTGCGTCCGACGACACGACAGATCTGGAACGCAGGCGTTCCGAGTACCTTCTGCTCCCAGAAGTCAAATTGACTTCTGGGAGCTCTTCCGAGATAGGCGTCGCCAGTAAAACCTCTTCTTCATAAGATGAGGTGTCCACCTTCTTTTCGTTCTTCTCCTTCTGCATCTTATTATCTACCTTCTCCTTTCTTTCTTCGGTTGATTTGTTTATAATTTTATTGATTGAATCCATAATTTAACCCACGAGATGGGGAGAACTAAAGGTCCACCCGGGCAGAGATCCCCAATACCCGGGCAAGCGAAGGTTTATACCCAACCGAGGGGTCCGCAGGTGCCCCGGCTGGGAGTGCGCTCACGACTGAACTACCCATCAGCCATGCATCTCCTGGTCACGCACCAGAACACGGGATTCGGGGTGATTTTTTAGAGAGGTTTTCTTCCTCGCAGTCCGGGCGGCTAAGCCAAGACCCTCGTCCCCGATCGGAGTCGCAAAACATGACCACGACTCCTTTCGGGATTACGATATGCCGACGGTGGCAAGGAAACTAAATCTTCCCATGCCTGCTCGGTGGCAGTGTGAGTGCACGCCGAGCCCGCCCTCTTTCTCCACTGACGACAGCGAAGAAACTACGACCCATGGAAGGGTCCCTCCTTCGTGATTTTTTACCGAGGTTTTCATCCTCTTAGCTCCGAAGAGCGAAGAGCCAACAGAGGTATCGACAGACACGCCCGCTCTGTTGGGCCAAGCCTCAACCAAGTGGCCGAAGAAAGGTGGCCTCCTCTTCATCCTAGAATATTAGCCGTTGGCGATGACGCTGTCCTCAAAAACTGAGGAACAAAAGGCAGCGACATCGCCAACGTTTCCAGGGTGCACCACGTGGAGGTTTTCTAGACGGCACCCCTCCATGGTCAACCTAACCTAACCTAACCTAACTTCAAAGGTCTTTATTTAAAAAAAAAACTATCGTTGTATTAACATGAAACTGCTAATATAAAATCTTAAACATACTTCACTACATATTATAAAACAAAGTTACCACGACTGTCTGTCTGTCTGTCTGTTCGCGATATACTGAAAAACTACTGAACGTATTTTCATGCGGTTTTCACTAATAGACAGAGTGATTTATGAGGAAGGTTTAGGTGTATAATTTGTACCCATGCGAAGCCGGGGCAGGTTGCTAGTATATTATGATGTAAAATTTTTCCTTATAAACCTAACATCCCAACAATCCACCTCTTGATACAGTATTTTTTATATCATAAAGTTGAATGATTTTAATTGTTGTAGGAAGTCAAATAAATATGCAGTGTGTTAAAAATGATCAGTATTTCTTGGCCATTTGTCAGGAATTACCGGAGAGCGCTCGATATACCGCCGGCGCACAGAACAGGAGCCCCCGCCGGGCGCCCCGCCGGACAAGCCCAAGCGCCTCAGGCTCGTGCTGGACGTGTCTGGGAGCATGTACAGGTAACAATGATACTACTTATGTAACGCATTAGGAAACGAATAGACTATCCAATAAACCTAAAACGACTCGTTTTGCTTACGGACGGTAAAATTTAAAATGAATCTTCAACGAAATTTACCGTCCGTAAACAAAACGAATTGTTTCTTGTTTATTGGAAGGCGGCATAAGTGGACCTCGATATTTTTAAAATAATGAAAAGTATGCTACTCTTGTCCATGCACTTTTGCCATTATACTTCATGAACTTCATTGATGAATCTGCTATAGATATCACAACAAGGAAATCTTTGAACTTTAAAGAGGTCTACACCGATTTTTTTATTTTTTGCTGTGTCACTAGATTTTTCCGCAGATTTCCCCACTTTTATGGCCACTGCGCTACCCCTAAGGATCATAGGATGATGTTAATTAGCCTTCTTCCTATAATGTAACCTTCCTCGAAATTGGACTATCAAATACATAAAGAATTTTCCAAGTTCGACCGGTAATTCCAAAGACTGTCTAAAGATAAATGTTTACCTAAATAAAAGAACAAACTATTATGTTCATATATCTTTATATAGAAAAAATCGTGTCACATTGTTCGCGATAAACGTTGGTCGAATTTGAGAGATAGGATATTTTTATACATACTATTAAACCCAACGATATTTCAACGCCTTTGCCGTCTGTGACATAGACTGCAACCGGTGTAACATTAATTAGTTCATACAATGGCTTTGGATGACTATTGGTGGTTGACTCATGATATTTCCCTGCTATAGCACGGCCCGGCCCTTACCCTGTTTACAGAGCGACGTACATATATGTATACAGAACTGTCAATCTTAACCTATATATAAATTAAAAATCTCCAGGTTCAATTCGTACGACGGTCGTCTAGAACGTTCTATGGAAGCTGTAGTCCTTCTTACTGAAGCTCTCAAGGGGTACGAAGCACGGATCCGATATGACATGTACGCACACTCAGGCGAGGAGCACGCGCTCGAACTCGTCAGAGTGGATAGACCTCCCGAAAATGAGAAGCAGCGATTGCAGGTATAACGGTTTTTTATTCTTCTATGGGTTCCGTACCTCGAAAGCAAAAAACGGAACCCTTATAGGATCACTTTGTTGTCCGTCCGTCCGAACGTCTGTCTGTCTGTCAAGACCCTTTTTCTCAGAAACGCGTGGAGGTATCAAGCTGAAGTTTATATCAAATACTCTCCTTTACGTCTACTGTCCCTTAGAGCTGTGAAAAAATCAAACTTCTAAGCATACGCAATCCAAAGATGCCGTTTATGCCGCAAATTGCCGCAAATTTTCGACACTCGCAAGGAAATCGAAACCTACAGGGTACTTCCCGTGAACTCAGAATCTTGAAATTTGGTACGAAGCAACGTCTTATAGAACAGGTAAAGGAAAAATTGCGAAAATCGTAAATTTATAGTAACATCATATAATAGCCCTTTTTTTACAACCCCCTCAATATGTATATCAAATGAGATAGTAGGAGAATATTAGTAGATGACTAGTAGAATACAGTACACCATGAAATAAATCCATATGTTAAGTCGTTAAATAAAATACTAAAAACTTAAATATGAAATCGTGGGCGTAGTATACATTACATACTGACTTAGATAACGCTACGAGCTATACGATTTTATTTCCGAATTATTGTTTAGCTTTTAGTAGAATATCTGCATCATTATTGCTTTTTTACAACAAAATCGGTGAACTTAAAAAACATTTTTTACTCATTTTATTTTCCTGCTCTCGTCAGAGGAATTGTCATTGCAAAAATTGTCAGAATAGTCAAAGATATGAAACATTTTAAATATCTTTGAAATACAAAACACATAACAAGAAAAAAATACTTTTTTAGTAGAATATTTTTTTAGTACTGGGTCACTTTAGGTTCATAAATGGTTCAAGTGTATTTTAATGACCCCACAACACCTGGACACTTTTGTTGTGCGATGCGAATTATCGGACAAGGCGATCGATCGATACGACGGACGTAATCTTAACCCCCATTAGTTTCCATTCAGTATCTTGACTAGAGTCCTTGTGGTTAGATAATCCGCACGATGCACGCGCACGCGCAGTTCTGTTGGTCGGGCGACAACACGCTGGCGGCGGCGCGCCACGCGCTGGCGGCGCTGGCCGCCGACGACTGCGACGAGGCCGTGCTGCTGCTGCTGTCCGATGCCAACCTCCGCAGGTAACGTACCTAGCTCTATTGTATCAAATCAAACTTAGTATTAATATACATAATAATATGACGTATAGTACGTAGTGTTAATATTGACGGGCCTGTTGGTCTAGTGGTCAATGATTCTGACTGCTAAAGCCAGAGGTCCTATATTCGATTACCATCCGGACAAGTATTTATGTGATGAAAACGATCATTTGTTCAAATGTGTCTGGTGTAATTTATCTATAATATAGTTACGGAAGCCTAAATTGACCCGCTGGCGCCATCTGTTGCCGAATCAATAGAACGAGTCATAGCGGGTTACGATTACCAAAATTCACGCCATCATTTAACAATAAACATAGGTGACGTTCTACTTACGTCAGTTAGTGTAACCTTTCCATCATTCTGATCATCTTTGTTCTGTTTATCAGGTATGGCATCCAGCCGGAGGAATTGGGATCCATTCTGACGTCAGATTCTAGAGTGCAAGCGCACGTGATATTCATCGGTAGCTTGGGTGACGAAGCAAGCACGTAAGTGTCACCAACTATATGATCCAAATGTAAATTTGTTTTGCTTAATAGTTATCTGATATCGGTACAATATAAAATTACCATCAAGCGGCTCGGAGTTTGTTTACTGTTTTGCTTGTGTAAAATATAAGTATACTAGCTGTGTGCGTAGCTAGTGTGTACTAGCTGACCCGACAGACGTTGTCCTGTCTTAACTATGAATATTGAATTCGAATTGGTATAATTTGCAGTGCGCATTCTGTCAATCGCGCCAACTGTCAAACTGCTGACAGCTATGTCAAAAAAAAAAAGTTTTCGTAAATTTTCTAATTTTTTGCGCATTTTTTCTTAGTTTTTCCTTACATAAAAACCTTCTGAAAATAACAAACAAAAAAAAAAAAGAATTATGGAAATCGGTCCAGCCGTTCAGACGTGATGCCGTGACCAAGGGAAATAGGGATTCATTTTTATATAAATTCTGGTATAGTTTAATGTGGGTCACCCAGTACTAGTATAGTTGTTAACCCCTTTAGTTAAGCTAAATGCTTGTGTTAGGAGTGGGTTCACGTCGGTAGTGCACTGGGTAGAGTTCAAACCCGCATCCGCTCGATCAAAAATCTGACACCTGAATCTCTACGCCACCACCGCTTAAATTTAGCCTGATGATGTGTAAAATGAATGTGTTTTTTTCAGGCTCCTGCGCAGGTTGCCAGCGGGTCATGCGCACGTGTGCATGGACGTCGCTTCTCTACCACAGATAATGCAGCAGATATTCGCTTCGTCTCTGTTGCAGTCGTCCTCGTTATGATCACACAGTTATAAATAATTATAGTACAATTTCATTAGAATTCATATTCTTTTTCACAAAATAAGAAAAAGAAAGTGAATAGACAATAGGGCTCATAATTATAATAATTTGGCTGGGTTGGTAAAGGCTCTTTTTAAAACAGATTAGTTGTTATTTAAGTGAAATAAACATCTCTTAAAAGGAGTACAACCAAGTTCAATGCGTCTAAATGATGTTTGGTATGAATAGAATTGGTTGGAAATATTGAATGATTATTTTTGTATCCATTACAATAAATATTAAAGTCTATTTAAAAATAGCAAATCTATCGCACGACAACAATACAATTTATTCCTCCTTTTTTTCAGGCTGTAAAAAAAATGATATAATTCTAGATTAGTTTCTACCATCGAGATATTATGTACTAGAGAAGCCACTCGGAACAAAATACATGTTCCGTTTTTATTTGAATTCAAACTAAAAAGCGCTGCAGCGCTAAAACAATAATTTGTAGTCAAATCCTACAGAATTAACTAGCACCGCTCGATCGTTTTTGAGTTGTAGTTTTCTCGCGAGCGTAAGGTCCTAAGCGCCGTGGTTTTCATGGCGTTTACGCGTGTTGCCCAACGAACTCCTACAAAGATTTGTTTTCACTGCGGTGCACGGACCGCAGTTTGCGTCACAAACTTTTTCTACTCTAGTAATAATAACTCAGTGGTTTCTACACGTCTTTTAGTTGATATGTTCAAAATATGATACACTTGTTTTAAAAGTAGAAAAAATAATGGTGAAATATATAGCGACCGGTACAAAAATAAGTATTGAAAGGAAAGCATTATCGGCTCGCGTGTCATAGTCTTATAATATCTAAAAGAAGTTAAAAAAATATATCGGCAAATGCATGGATTAGATCCCTTCTATAATAGCCGTGGATGATAAGGGAATTACACGAAGTGGCATTTATTCTGTTTATCACTTGTATACAAACTGACTATAGATCGGTGTTTGTTCTTAACGCGTTAGTTAGGTTTTTTGAGATTATTCAAATAAGATACAACACCTTAATACGTTACCTTATCTTATACCAATATTGGGTAACCAAATAACCAAAAAATGTAATTATAATCACGATTAAGCTCTTTACACATCTAATATGTATAGTCACTAAAGTTTAAAAATAATTATTTAAATCATCATCATCCGCGCCTTTTTCCCAACTAAGTTGGGGTCGCCTTTCAGTCTAACTACGATACGGCCGAACTTTGATATTTTACTTGAAGCGACTGCCATCAGACCTCCACAACCCAAGTACTAGGCGATATCAAAGAAAAAACAATTATTGAAATAAGAGTTTAAATGTCACAATGTCAACTGAAGCAAGGCCTAGGCTGTGGCCTAGGTAAGCTTAATGCTAAGCTTTATTTCGACACTTACGTGTCCATACTTTTTTTTTAAGATTAAGTATTTGAACATGTATAAAAAGGATGTGATATTTATTCAGATAAGTAAACCCTCTTTTTTATTAATATTGATTTTTATTTTAAAATTAATTTTATTAGTAAGCAAATCATAATTTAATTATTTTTTTAGATTTGATCTTATTTGTGCACACAATTTTTTAATAGTTAAGTTTTTTTCAAACGTGAGGAATCTATAAAAAATAAATAAAAAATCCATTTTGTGCTAAATAACCAAGTTTCATATGCGAAATAGTTTTAATATTATTTATAAGTAATCTGGTATCTACGCCTACAATTTTTTTTATTGGAGTGTCTAGGGCTGTGCGTTTGGGGTAGATGTTATTTTTTTTTTATTCTGGGATATAGGGATGTGTAACTGTTATCTATATTGTGTTTGTATCGTATTTGTATGTGTATTACGAGTGCGCCAGTATGTTTATATAGATATTTCTTTAATAAATACGCAGATCAATGTAGAGTAATGCCTAATGCGGGAGTTGTCTTTTTTAAAAAGAAAAAAAAGTAGAAATGCAAATAATATATCCAAAGTATTTTGCAGTGAGAGGGAATCAAACCCTCGACCCTGTAGCATGTAGCAATACATACAGAAGTATTATTATAAAACTAACAAATTGAACTTAAAAATCGACGGTTAATGCTAGTTTTTCGTATGAGAAAGGGCTGAAATCATTGAAACTATGTTTAATACCAAGGATGTTGATGGAGTATCCAGGTTAAAAAAAAAAAAATCTGTATAAATAATAAAAAACAAAATCGTGGCAATTGCCATTAAAATTCATAATATATCTGAATATATAAAAATGAATCCCTATTTCCCTTGGTCACGGCATCACGCGTGAACGGCTGGACCGATTTCGCCAATTCTTGTCTTTCGTGTTTGTTATTGTCAGGAGAAGGTTCTTATGAAAGAAAAAATAAGAAGAAAGAGATAATTTAAGAAAACTTAACGACCATATTAACTTTTCTAATGTAACCTTAGTGCTTTTGACATAACTGTCAGTAGTTTGACAGTTGGCCCGATTGACAGAATGCGCACTGCAAATTATACCAATTCGAATTTAATATTCATAGTTAAGACAGGACAACGTCTGTCGGGTCAACTAGTTAATAAATGTGCACCTACAACAGAAAAAGCATTTGACACCAAAATTTTTTTTTCAAGCTAATTCAACTGTTTGTCGCTTACATATAATGCTCCTAAAATTTGACGACACCTTTCTGTAACACCCTGTATTTATAGAAACTAAACTTAATACCGCTTTAGTATATGAATAAGAAAGACCTCAACAATTTATTATATATATTTTAGAAACATATTGAGTATTTGAATTTGGAACATGGTATATACTTGTAGATTACATTCCTCAATATAAAATCTTGTATGAATAAAATTATTTATATAGTTACCTTTGTATATAATACAATATTATTAAATCAAAACATTGTTATAGTTAATATTATTTTTGTAAAATTAAAAAAAAATATACATGTTTTATTAAAAAAGTGAGTTTTAATTCTAATACAACATTTCTTGTGCGACTTTTGCTGCGACGGCAATACACGGGGGTAGTTCGGTCGATGGCACTGGGTCGTCCATTAATCATGTGATGCCACCCCCCTGCCAAAATCACGTGTATCTTTTTATTTCCATAATAATATATATGTATATTAAAAAATTCAGAATATTATCTTTAAATATAGATAGACATAAAAGTGCGTTTTACGAAAAAATAAATATACGTGATATCTCCCCCCCCTACCCCTTGTGATATTTCGTGATTTTTTCCGAACCCCCTTTAGCCTCACGTGATTAATGGACAATCCCTTTAAGGTGCGCTTTTGTGGGATGTCTTGAAACGTGCCGTTTTTCAAACAATTGGAACAATTTCTCCTTCAAGCTCCACTAGGAAGTGAGCCTTAGAGGCGGAAGTGCTAAATAAAAATTATCGCCGAACGGCTGAGTTTTCTTGGGGTACGAGTGTGATGCCGCCCACCGAGTCACGATGACTCCTTGGCTAGAGGTTCCGAGTTCTGGCTTAGCGATCCAGCGAGTGAGCAGAGTGATAGCATGTGACCCTTGGTGGGTTCGATTCCCACAAATACAGACAAATAAATATATGATGGATATGATCATTTATATTCTGTGTCTGGGTGTATTTTATCTATATGTAGGTATTTAGAAATATATAAGTATGTTTATCGGCAGTCTGGTTACCATAGTACAGGCTCTGGCTAGTTTAAGATCAGACGGCCGTGTGTGAGATGTGTCAAGTTATTATTGATTTACTGAATTTGTTTGATGAAAAAGATGTCTTGTTGTTATGATCTCTCTCCGCCACCGCTGTCTACTTTCATGTGGGTGTGTAGCGCGTAAGTATACCTACCACTTATATTAGTTTTCTTTAAAGGTAATTTTTTCAAATTACCTTCAATCTAGGAAGCCGTTCCTTTATAGTTGGCTATACTGGTTACTGTTTAAAACGGAATGCAGTTCAGTATACTGTCAGTTGTAAGTTTAACAAAATACAGATACAGAGTATATACATACAGATGCAACATAAACTCATTCGAGTTTTACCGTGTATCAGTGCCGTCAAAGGTGTTAAATATAATTACGAATTATGAAGAATAATTACACACATACAATAATAAGATACAAATTACAGGTTAAAACCAAATACATCATAAAATCAGATTAGGCGGTAATACATAAAAGTCTAGCGCGCTTCGGTGGCCACACCTTTCAATATAATATATTTTAGTTTATGGTCACACCAACCGGGCGCCGCTGTGACGCACCCGGCCATCAGTCTCACTAAATGTTGTTTCAATTTGTTTTCGTTAGTCGATTGTCAAATCGCATTATAAAAGTGACAGTGTGATAGCACTGAGAGCACCTTACCTCGAAAACTCCAGTGCTCACAGTACAAAAATGACAACATATATTTCCCTACGATACTGCGGCAGTATACTGTCAGTCCATAACGGAACGAATTTTTTCCCAGTACGAGCACTGAATAGTGCTCGCAGTGTATATCGGAACATACCCTAAGTGTTGCACATTTGCCGTGGCAGCCCGTACGGCTAACTGTCTAAAACACCTAATGTGAAACATTGTTTCACACGTATTTACCCCTAATGTAACTTCATAATCTCTAAAGTTTGAGTTTGCATCTTAGATACTGAATTACATAATACATGTAAGGAATAAACACTCATACAGTACAATATCGTGTACCACTCTAATCTAACATGTCCTTTCCCCTTCCTCCATCCATTCAATCGATGTCCTACATTATAGGTACTAAGTAAGTAAGCATATTGTACTGCTCGTGTCTAAAGAGACCAAAGTAATGCAGTCCGCAAGTGTGTCAGACCGCTTCTTGCGAAATGCAATCAAATAGCTATTACTTCATTACATCTTTTGAGTGCTAATTCAAGTTGCGTAACAATTAACTAACTGCGATTAACACACAACAAACATATTCATATTATGCTGTAATATCAACGTGCATAGGCAAAATAAAATAATATAAAGATATTTTTCCACTGGCACCGCAGCGAAAATGTGTGTCAAAATTTTATTTACTTCCAAGGACATTTTGGTATAAACTGACTGAATTAGGGAGGTCGTGTAGTATGAATAATAGTAATATTATAATAATCAATCATTTATTTCAGGCTGCACAGGCCATAGATAAATACCTTTATCTAAAAAAATAGGTATATTATAACATTCTGAGTTAGTAAATATAACTTAAAACTAAGTTGGTAACACTTCTTACTTAATCCCTAATTCCCTTGGTCACGCCATAACTTGAGAACGACTTAGCCGATTTCATTAATTTTTTTTGTTTTTCTAATACTTTGTAGAAGGTTCTTACGGAACGAATAATCAAGAAAAGAGCAGAAAATCGGTCCCCGTTGCAAACGAAACGTCGCCAACGAAGTCGCGGGCAACAGCTAGTCTTAGATAAAATATGATTTGCCGCTCTGAATATGATCGTGGGAAAAATAGATTCATGTTTCTCAAAAGTCTCAACCGGTCTTATTAGGCGACCTGTAGGGTACGAACCTCGGCTTGGGGCGTTCCTGGCTAACTAGGACAACTTAGACCTATTTTTAACATTCATAAATGCGGACGATTTGTAATAGCCTCGCGAGCTGCGTACACTCTAAGTTGAGCGAGTGTGATTGGATCATTTAGCTATCCGAGAGCATGTTTGGGTCTGTTGATGCATGATATTTGGCTAGGTGTGTAATTTACAGCCGCAACCACTAATGGGTTGGGGTGAGTCGGACCAGTGCTTTACAGTTTAGAATTGCTTACCTTATATACCAAAAGTCATGCGTACAGACCTTGCCATAAGGCGGATAATTAATAAAAGCTATCGATCTAAATATGTAGGTATAGCTATAGACAACCAGGGCCTTATGAAATAATAGGGAAAGAGAAAAAATTACATTCGATAAGTATTTAAAATTAATGTATTTTAAAAACATTATAACTGTTATAACTTTTGGTATAATTAATAGCTGACTGGAGCGTCGTCTACGCCCACGCTACGATGACAGCTCTCTTATCAACGCGTTTTCTTTTTTAAAACTATGTCAGGATTTGACAACTGAAACAAAAATAATGAAAAGGTTAATTATATGTTACTACACAATTCTTAAATAATAATATTCTAATAATAGTAATATTCCAGGTCAGGACACAGCGCTATCTAGACCCAAACTCATCAAAGCTTGTTTACGCGGCATTTATACAAAAAAAACTACTTTAATTTTTTTTTGTCTGTCTGCCTGTTTGTTCCGGTTAATCGCCTGATAGAGTGGACCGATTTCCACTGGACTTTCCCTGGCAGATAGCTGGTATTATAAGGAGTAACTTAGGCTACTTTTAGCAGAGGAGCAGAGGCCTCCGTTTTTCAGGCTGAGCTCTTTGCATTAAATAGATGCGTGGAGATCAACCTTGAGAGAAGAGTAAAAAATTAACACATCTACAACAACTCAGACAGCCAAGCGGCGCTATTGGCACTAAACAGTTTTGAGATTAACTCAAAGCTAATACAAAACTGCAAGGAAAACCTGAACACACTGGGGCAATCAAACGAAATTACATTAAGATGGGCCAGGCCATTCAGGCATCGATGGCAACGAGCCGATGATCTCGCCAAAGCCGGTGCAGCCAACCGACAGTATGGCCCAGAACCATTCTGCGGCATCAGCAAACAGCGAGCATATTCAATCATAAACGTCCAATATACATCATTGGCTATTAAGAGATGGAAGACCGCGACAGGTCTAAGACACTCGAAAGCCTTTATAAAGGGCTATGATAATAAAGTATCCAAAGAACTTTTAGAGTTCAAAAGATACAAAATCTGTGCAGTAACAAGAGTCCTCACCGGACACTGCAAACTGAACAAACATATGATCACCCTAAAGTTGGGCGAGAACACAATATGCAGATTCTGTCAAGAGGCAGAAGAAACTGCAATGCATATTCTATGCTCTTGTGGCCCACTAATGCGGCACCGAAGTATTAACCTAGGGTTACACATCATGCAACCACACTAAATACAAACAATCACTGCTGAAAGGATCTGGAGGTTTTTCGAAGCCATAAGTCTAAACAGTGAACTGCAAAAAGTGCCCTACAAAAGACCATAAATGGTGGAGCTGGCAGTAAGCACTCAAACAATAATAATAGGCTACTTTTAGCTCAACCTATTTATATTATGGCACGTTACACTTCAGACGCTCGGCGGATCGGGGCTAACCATAAAAAAGTGCGCAACAAAAAATGCTGACCGCGAGTTGATTTATATTATTTTTACGCCATCTGTGGATTCTGCGCGATACTTCTGTAATTTGATGTTGTTTGTATACTAATTATCCATATATTAGTTCGAGCCACTTTCACAGATGGCACAATTTTAATTTCTAGTTTTTACAATATTTACTATATGTTGACGAAAGGAACTTCTATCCGGTTGTCCCAAAGGCACATCACGCGTTTTATTATTTTTTTGTAAATGCATACATATTATACATAGAAACATCAAGACCAATGCAAACAGACATTCATGCATACAAAGATTTACACTGAGTGGGAATCAAACCGGTGCAGCGGTGTGGCAGTCTAATGCACTACCGCCGCGCCGCGCCGCAGAGGTTAAATGGGTGTATATTTTAGTTTTCTTCTTCTACGCAAAAACGCAACACCGCATTGTGATTTGCATAGGAATAGTTTGGTTTGAACAGATTGAGGAGTGACATTGGCTACCTTAATCCCGAAAATGTTTACAGTTCAAAATCAGGGTTCACGAATCAAAAGTTTAGTAGAATCAGTGTGGATTTTATGTCTATTGTGTAAGTATGTCGAGGGTAATCTTCGCAAACATTGAACCTGCATAATGTGTGGAAAATTCTCTTAAAAAAAAGTACCGGCCGTAATTATACATATAACCGATTATATGTATAAATACGATTTGTAAAA
Source organism: Callimorpha dominula (assembly GCA_949752705.1). NCBI lineage: Eukaryota > Metazoa > Arthropoda > Insecta > Lepidoptera > Erebidae > Callimorpha > Callimorpha dominula. The sequence goes on along the minus strand of OX457000.1, from coordinate 4,792,870 downwards.
AACACTAATAGAGTAATCCTTAGAAAGCCACAGGTAAGTACTACCTACGAAAGTAATATCATGGACGGTATCGAATAAAAAATGTGAATATTGTATACATTAGTAGTATCGCATAAAAGTATAGAACTCATAAAAGTATCGTTACAAAAGTATAATATAGAATTTTTTCCGACATAATAGGTATTTTCTCACTTAAAGGCCGAATTAATCATGGTTTTGACGTGACAACGTCATATAATTCGATGCAGCCGGCTGCACGCACGAAAAAACGTGACTCATGCGGCGTTACCTCGCTCTGAGGCGTTCCTATGTCGTTGTCACGTTCAACTATCGTCAGTAAACCGACTTAACAGACAACCGATTTTTTATTGAATTTGTCTTCCCATTGATCTAGAGGATTAGTGGATAATGGACGGACTAGTGTTGCCAAATAAAGGCTCATTTCATAATTACCTCTCATTTTACCACTGTGTGTTTCGTGTGTGCTGAAGTATTGTGATGACTGCGAAAATCATAGACTGGTTCAACGGAAGAATCACTACTACTACTACTACTGGTGGCAAGTACATCACTTCTTGATATATCTCTCTATATCTTTATTCTAAGAAAGAGGTAGAAGGAACATAGACTATACAACACATTTTTGTTACGGGGCTACTTACGAAAAATCTGTTAGTTTGTGCTAGTAATTAACATGATTCGAAATAATACGATACGATACTAGCCAAAAAGTACTATTACCACAAAAATATCGAGTACAAAAGTCGATCGATTAAAAAAAATGTACTCATTTCTAAAACCGACAACATCGATCTTTTATGTATGACCCCTGATTCCTTGAAGTTGAGGCCAGATTACGTTTCGAAGTTCGCTCACCTTTAAGTAAATAACACTATTGCAAAACAGTGCTTTATATGATAATAATTATTAACATTCTTTCACCTTTATCAGGCTTTTATTATCATTAGTAGGTCAATGAATACATTAAAGTGTACACAAACTTGTTTTGAGACAGAAGATCCTTTGTCACACCTTTTCAAAGTGATTGTAGACCTCGAATAATAGAATCACTTTAGTTCTGACTTCAAACTTCGTAAGGTTAGGCTTTCTATTGTTTTAGTGTGTACATAATGAGCAAAACGAGTACGAGCAGTGACTCCGAATGGACATTACCTTTATATAATTAAAATATCTACATATGTTATATGTATATCGGTATTACCTAATATATGTATCGTTATAGTTACAGCTATTAAGAACGTTGCTGCATTTCTCTCAGTAATAACAGTACTGTATAATCTATACTAATAAATCTGAAGAGCTTTTTGTTGATTGTTTATTTGTTTAAACGCGCAAATCTCAGGAACTATCAGTTAGATTTGAATTATTCTTTTTGTATTGGATAGAGTATTCATTGATTAAGGTTACAGGCTACTTAACATTACACTACGACCTTTAGGAGCGGAGCAGTGACCATAAACGCTGGTGGAACTACTTGTATCTAATAAAATTCCCGTGATACTCTGTTGCGGATAAACCGCGTATGCGTGCGAATAAGTGTGCGTGAGAAAATAATTGAGTAAAAAGCTATACAAAGTAAGTGAAAAACGGTGATGAGTAGTATCCAATTTTAATAATAGTTTTAAACATTATGAGCAGCTACTTAAGGTTACATAATTGAATAATTAATTACTGAAATATATGCTAATGTTATTTCATTTAAGTTTGTAGGTATATCATAACTAGTAAAAATTTAATTACAAATATTTCTTTAAATTTAGACCTTGACCGTGATTTGTTTGTTATGTTGTAAGATATAGTGCATAACATTTGTGAGTACCTACATATTTTTGTATATTTTTAGGTTCTTTTGTACCGTTACATAAGTTGTAGGTGGCATAATAAGTACTTAACGCATTGCGTAAACTACAAAGTGCGAAATTATTTCGTTTGTTTTGGAAAGTGTATAAAGTGTACATATTCACATTGTGTAAATAAATAGGGTTAAGTATATACTTAAATACTTCTAATATTTTAATCGTGATATTTTGTGAGGATGTATGGATGTTTGTTGCTATGAAACTTGGTATGTAGATAGGTGGAGACCTGAATTAACACATAAGCTACATTTTATCACGATATTCTCACGGCATCGGTACTTAGGCGTGTGACTACTGGGGGTGCAGCTAGTATTTAAATAAATAAGGTCGATTCATCATCATCGTCGTCTTCCCTTTATCCAATTTTATTTGGGGGCAGCGTAATGTTAATGTGTAATTATTGCAAAGGGTTTTGGATGGTTGATAATGATGATGATTTTGTTGTTTCCTCTATGTTTAGACCTGTAATTAATAAAAAAAAACCCTACCTACTAGTAGTACCTCTAGTTACGATTTAATAACATGAAATTCGATTTAAGACAGACCTATGAATAGAATATAGGGTGGCAGACAAGCAATTTAATATTTAAAATCAAAACGTGTGAAATACGAAGTGTTTATCACTTTAAAATTGTAATATAGAATTTCAATATCAGATATCCATATTTTTATTTTATTATTTTATTTTTTAAAAAGACAACTCCCGCATTAGGAATTACTCCTGTGTCGCGGGGGACTTTCCAAACATACAAGCAACGGACACAAAGAACACCCAGACTTAGGTGGGAATCGAACCCACGACCTCTGGCTCAGCAGTTAGGGGGCGGTTAGTGACCCTGACTAGACCAACAGGCCAGCCAACTATTAAAATAGTTGCAGTTCGATACCACGGAGCAGCATCCTGCTCCGTGTTCGATACAGAATGTAGGTACTTACATGTCGAACAAATGTAATGTTAGCGATGCCTTCTAACGATTTATATCTATGAACAAACTATGAACTATTTATATATATGAACTGTTTACCTACACTTGTGTTTACGTAACAGCAAGCTTACATTTCGCGAACATGAATTTTCTTTTTATCGTGTATCAAGTATCAACCCTTACGGGTCATCACCGCACCGGAGCTAACAGTGAAGTGGTATGTAGGCATCGAACCGATTCCAATGTTTTGAGAATATAGTAATTTGCTAATGTAATATTATGAGAACAAAGGAACCACACGATGTTCCGTCACAAGGAAGTCTCCGAGAACCCCTGCAGACCTTGTCAGCAGGCGACTACACCGTGGAGTACGGGGGCCTTATTCCTCTCCAGATCAAAAGTAAACCTAAACCTTAAACTCTCTTAAAATGCATTACCAGAAGATAATGTTTTTAGTAGTCTACATTTTTGTCTTGCCTTTGTCTCATCGTCGGTCCACCCGTGACAACGATCGGTGCAATTCGATCGAAACGTCGGATAATCAAAAAAAATATTTTTTAAATGTTACCGGGACTAACAGCCAATTATTTTTTTTAAACCCCAAAAGTAAGCACTCCTTTTTATAATTTATCATGAGCATCGAATACTTTCTGTAGATAAGTTTAAGTCAATGTTATAGACAAGGTTATACAATAAACGATGCCTTGTTATATGATAACATCTAATGTTGTATAGTGTCCGGCCAGTTTGGTATTGCACAATCACCTTTCAACTCCAAACCTCTTGGTCACAACTACTGCAAATACTTACCTACTAGGTCTATACTGATATTACTGAGGAAAGATTAAAAGTGACTTTGCAGGTTTAGCTTTATTTGGTTTTAAAAAGTCCTTTATAGTTTAAATTTTAATAGAATGAAAAATATTACAAACGATCAGCTAATATCTAATATATTATCTAATATCTTAGATAACATCTAAAAACAATGGTAACTGATTTCTCGGTTTGATACGTTAGTGATATAAAAAATACTGCGATATTTTGTAGGGATTTACAGGATTTGTCAGAAGGTACTTTTGCACTATTCTGACTGTAGATTTTAGCGAGGAGTCGCAACAAGCATTAACTTATAAAGTGATTAACTTCTTTATGCGTCATTAGAATTTTCATATTTATATGACATTAACGTATCATCGTCACTACATATTATAAAACAAAGTCCCCAAGTGTCTGTCTGGCTGTTCGCGGTTAACTAAAAAACTACTTAATGGATTTTCATGCAGTTTTCACCAATAGATAGAGCGATTCATGGGGAAGGTTTAGGTGTAAAATTTAAGGTTTTGTGTAAATTTTGTTAAATTATAATGATGATTGTTGAAGATGTATCTGCTACCCTTGCGAAGCCGAGCGGGTTGCTAGTAAAGAATAATTAAAAGAAAAGCTAGATACTAAAGCAGGTATTTATATAGAAACATAGATGTATACAAACCCTATTCTCATATACGACATACATATGTACATTATATAAATGATGTATTTATATTTACCACGTCTTCCGCAGTGCTTCGATAGTATGTGCTTTTTAAGGGTACCAAGCAAATAACACTACATTCACTACATACTGTTTTGAACTCGTGGCTCAAGGCTTTTCCTAACAGTTGTACATTATAACGTACACATTGTTAAACAAGTGCACGCATAACAATAAAATAACTCATGACATACTCGTAGAACCACATAAAAAGTCGGTACTAGTTGTGATGCCTAAGCTTGTGAAACTTTAGTATGTTCTTTAGTTATAGCAGGATATAAGGGCCTACAAACTATAATAGGGACGTATAATAAAAGTACCTTGGTACTATTATTATACTTTATGTTTACCCAATGTCATGGAAGGATCGATGAGGAGGGGGGGAGGGTTCGGAGGGGGCACTTGCTCTTCTCCGAACCACGCCCCTTGCTTTTGTATGCTTATTTAGTATTATATGAAGTTTATTAAAGTAATTTGCCCTCCCTCACCCGCCTGGACCGACAAAAACAAATTTTGCCCCACCCTGGACTGTCAAAAAATGTTTGCTCCTCTCTGGGCCAAAAGGTGGATAGGCCCATGCGGCAGAATTGCACCGATCGTGGTCACAGGTGGACTAGACCCACCTATATGCAAATAAGTCGCGAAACGAAAAAAAATTAAGTGCCTATTGTATATATACAGTAGACGTATTATTATTGTCTCTAGAAATTATTTCACCTGAGCGACACGGTGATGTCCATTTCGACAGGATCACCCGTTTCTGGGATATTCCATGAGGTACATTTTTTATACTACGGCGGTGGCAAACACGCAAGTAGAATGTGGCCGTTAGCCTCATGTCACTTCCTCGGAGCATAACCCGTTATACAAGCGGTAGAATGTTGCATAATCGACGGGCCTGTTGGTATAATGGTTAGGACTGGCCTGTTGGTCCAGTGGTTAATGATCCTGACTACTGAGCCAGAAGTCGTGGGTTCAATTCCACCCAGGACAAATAACTGTGTGATGAGGACGATCGTTCGACTTCGCGTGTACATAATATATTTATATATTTTGCGCGGAACCGTAATTCTTTTTAAAACATAAAAGTAGCCTAAGTTACTCCTTATAACACCAGCTATCTGCCAGTGAAAGTCCTGTGGAAATCGGTCGACCCGTTCCGGAGATTAACTATTATTTTGACATTACAAACTGAATAAATTGTATGAAAATATAGTAAATATTGTAAAAACACAAAATTAATATTGTGACATCCTAGAAAGTTGCCCATACTACAAACAACAAATTACAGTTGTGCCGCGCAAAATCATCAACTCGCGGTCAGCCTCTTTCGTTGCGCTAACAACGTGCGATAAGGAACTTCGTTCCAAAATAAGGAAAAAAAATATATGGAACGAGTTTTGTGTAGGTTTGACTAGTCTTATGTCACGTTGACTAGATTTGGGTCAATTCGACCAGCCTTCTGTCACCTTGAAAGTATGGTAAGGGGTAATTTGGCTTTCCTCATAATACTTTCACCACATATTTTTCAGTGATTTAAAATAAATGTTGTCTTTCTTGTGGTTTTCAAAAAAGAAGACTTTGATAACAAAGGATCAGATTAAAACAAACTTTGTTTTGAGGTTACAGGAATGCAGTATATTAATATGTAATAGTAAGTACTAAAGGTTATCCTTTTTTCTTCTAAATTAATGCGCACTGATTTTGTTAACTATTTGCCTTCGAATTTCGACAAGTATTAGTTTAGAAAATGCACCAGATTACGAGATAGACCCCGAAGTATATATTATTGTTACTTATAGATAGTTTTTTCTAAATATTATAAAGAGATCCTCATTTGTCCTTTCCGCCTTCCTTATCAACTTTATTTATTTGTCTATGAATTCTATTGACTGAAGTTACTAAAATCAAAGTTATTTTTTATTGAAGCCAAAGAGTACGGCTAATGGTTATTCTTCTATTTTCTACAGAACACATCAGAACAGTCTTTTTAAAATACTCAAATTCACAAAAAAAAAAAAACAACACATTTATGTCAATTATTATAGTATTTTGTAATTTGTGATAACCACAAAATTCTTATAATACCGTATTAAAACTGTCAATAAAATTCATATAAAACAAAGGAACCATAGCACTAGAATAAGAACTTTTATTTTATAATCTAAACATAAACATTTTGTTAGTAAAAATATCAGAAAACTAGGAACGCATCTTCTTCAATAGAAAAATAATAAAATAAATTTACCAATGTGCTTAAACATTATATAAATCTACGCAGCTATTGTATTGAGTGAAGGTTGTTAAAATCAAACAATGTAAACTTACTTTAATGCATTTGCTAACAACTAGGAGGTGGTCGGCAGGACATTCCGGTTTGACGGCTGCAGAGTCGACGAGCGTAAGTGTGGCAAGCACCGCGACCACCGCGAACAATATCGCAAGCAGCTTCATATTGACACGTATTCACCTGCGTACAATTCTCTGAGCAATGACCGCGGACCGGCAAACTGTCTTTTATATTGTCACTATCGTAACATTTACTCAAGGGTACCAACCAACCGTGATTTATGATAACTAAATACCATTAGATAATACTCTTTAAAGTTAACCTTATTGTTTTAAGGTACCTTTGTTTATTCATATATAATTAAAAGTAAATATAAGAATGCATACCTATTATATAATGTATAAAAGTTATTTATTGAATTAAAAATATTTACAGACTTTATCGATCGATTATCGCAGTCCCAATCGTAAGGCAATTAATGAAATGTGTCTTTTTACCGAGAACCTCACCAAAATGCCAAAGAGCACTGTGGAGGTAATTTTACGCATTATGAGCTGATGATAAATGATGATGTAGGTTATTAATGATGGCCTTATACTTGTTACCGCATCCTAAGTAGTGTAAAAAAGTTTAGAGATACTACCCTAGTTAGTGAGTTCCTAATTTAAACAGAAATGTTGTCAAGAGGATCTTTAAAAAAAACAATTTATTTTAAAAAACGTAATTATACAACCTTGACTAGATTGGTGAACGCGACATTTTGCTTCCATATATAAAAAGAAAACACAATTAAAAAAAACTTGCTTTGCTTATTCTCCAATCTGCTTGATTATAGCTATCAAACTGATAAGTTTTGGCCTTTCAATTTTATCAATTTTAGTTGCAATACAAGATTCTCTTCTTCTCTGTGGTATGAAACTAATAAATACGCTGGAAAACCAAACAAAAGACAATTCTTGTCTTGGTATTGACAACCGCTTTGAAGGAAAGGTAGAAAAGGAGTAGGTATTGTAAAGCTTCCACCACGTGTAACGCGTGGAGTACTTCTTCTAAATCAACTACGGCGTACTCCACCACGTATAAAGCTTGGGGCTTTTGGGTATCCGGTTACGATAGGTATTAGCTAGAGGAGGAAAATTAAAATAGCAGGCAAACGCACTATGCGATATAATCAGGATCAGAATATTCATATAACAATTATAACTTCACACGAATTAATTATAAATAATACTTCTTGAATTATTCTGTGCACCTTTGGCACGATAGTCGTCAAGACAGTCTTCTGTTTGCCGGGCGACTCTCTTGTCTTCAACATTTATTCTTCATAAAATATTTCGAACGTGTTCTAAATTCGAGTTTGGTGCCACCAGTCTGTGCCTCTCGCGTAGTAAAGAGTTATTCTTCCAATCAAAGGAGTATGTAAGCTGTGCGAGAGGTCCCGTCACTACAGTATAACTCAGGAATGGAAAGCACTGGAAAATACATTATGCGTATGAGAACAGGTTCCTAATTTAAATGTAATATTATTGTTTTTCTAGTTTAGTATTTATGGCCAGTCTGGAGAGCCAAATGTGTGGCCACGGGCTTGCGTGTAAAAAAGGAGTTCATGTGATATTTGCTTGAATTGGAACGTTCCAAGGGGAAGGTGCAGAAAACTGTAATTAACCAGTATTAATGCGTGCGGTTTTTATGATGGTGATGGCATTACGGGAGGTAGGTACCAATGGTTATTGCGACTTTTTTAAGTATCTCTATAATAATAACTTCACACATCTCACACACGGCTTCTGATCCCAAACTAGGCAGAGCCTGTACTATGGTAACCAGACTGCTGATAAACATACTTATATATTTCTAAATACATACATATAATCAATAAATTACACCCAGACACAGAACAAATGATCATGCTCATCACACAATTATTTGTCCTGGGTGGGAATCGAACCAACGACCTCTGGCTTTGCAGTCAGGGTCACTAACCACTAGACCAACCGGCCAGTCAATGACCGCTTAAATTCACGCCGCTCTTGCACAAAAAGCAAGACTATCATTTCACTGACAGTACAATAGGTATGGCAGGAATCAGAAGAGGAATTCGTAGGGTCTCGGACATGATATTTAAATATGGATTCAGGGCTTTTATTTTAGCAAAACATATGGGTAATTTGCGGGAAAGGTTGCATAACTCGAAATCAATCACGTCACGATTCAGTCACGTTTGGAATGCAGGTAATCTAATATTAAATTTTGTCCAATCAATCAATTAGAATATTCTAATCCACTGCTGGTCATAGGCGTCTCCCAATGTACGCCATAGCACCCGGTCCTCTGCCTTCCGCATCCAGTGCCTCCCAGCTATCTTCCTCATAAATAAATAAATTTTGCCCGTTTTCGTACAACAGTAGAACTTTCAAACCGAGCAGAAAACCATAAACGAAACACTTGTATTTTAGTTCAAACCTTGTAATTTTTTGTTAAGTTACTGTTCTCATAAATGAACGATAATATGGGAGTAATAAAGGATTACATAATAATAAACACGCTGTACAAACAGCAGTCAACACAAATGGTATATTATTACAATATCGTTTCTAGAGCAAGGAAGTATTCTCTTGTAATACTTCATTGTTTATGTTGTATACATATCAAATATTTAGAACGAATCTCTCCCACACCGAGATCTACTTACCAGTCTTACCATAAATATAGGTATGACCAGGAGTAATAACAACACACTACTACAGTCTCTAAACAACTCCTTCCTTGCTTCGTAAGTTAGTATCTTATTTCTTTACTTTAACAGTGTCAGTTATCAGATTAAAACTTTCATGATTCGTATGATTTTTAAGATCCCGTATCCAAATGATGCCAATGGGACGCTATTACTTAGTCACCGCTGTCCGTCTGTCTGTGGACTGTATCTTATGTACCGTAGTAGGTAGCCAGTGGAAATTTTCACAGAGGGTGTATTTCTATAGCCGCTTTATCAACAAATAATAAAAATGAAACTAAAATTAAATTGGCCTCTACCGTAATAGATTGAAACTTTCACGAGAGTCTAATTTTTTTTTAAATACCATTTCGAATTATGCTATTTCTAATCACAACCAAGGTATTTATTGAATTTGAAAAGAGTGAGTGTTTTTATTGCCTATTTCTTTGTTTCTTTTGTCACAGGCTCTACTTTCTCAACTCGTTTGTTTGTCTGTCTGTTCGCAATGTACTCAAAAACTATTCAACGGATTTTCATGCGATTTTAAGTAATAGATAGAGCGATTTAGGAAGATTTAAGTGTATAATTTGTTAAGGTTTTGTGTAAATTGGTTGAAATATGATGATGAATGTTGAAAATGTCTCTGCTACCCGTGCGAAGCCGGGGCGGGTTGCTAGTAAGTTATAGTTAATATAAGTGACAAGTCATCTTTTATTAGATTTCGACTTTGAATATATTTGTGGGCATTTCCAGAGGGAAATTGGAGTAATATTATAATTTTTTTTAGTTGTACCTGGCAGACATTTGAAAGTCTTTTTTGATTAGTAATATTCGGTGGCACATTAATAATTACTTACTTAAAATTTATAAATTGTTATTTGTTATACGGATAGAAACAAATATATGCATATTAGATTCAAGATAATTGTATACATAACTACGTATTGAATTAAACAAGATCTTAAATGTTTGTGGTTTCTGGACAGATACAAATTACTAATAATCAAATAACAGTCTAGTTCATTAGATCAGGAAGTAATACAGAACAGGTCATTTTCATTAATTTCCTTTATTTGGAAATCAATAGGTGGCTTACATTTACATATCGCATTTCCGATAAAATAGTGTAACATCTCAAAATGTTAACTTGTTTAGCATAAACAAAAATGTTCACGTTATTTTAAATATTTGGAAATTCATTAACTTTTGACAGTTAGCCATGTTATAAATAATACTCTTTTTGAGACAGTACAATGAGTAATACCGATAATAGCGATTTTTGAAGTGAAAACTTCTTTAGCGGCGTTGTGTACTTTTTGGGATGGGTAAAAAATGTTAAACCCGCGTCAGGACACGTGACCCTGATCGAAAATTCGTAAGACGGAGCCTCGTTTCTTATATTTAAAAAAACATAACATTCGAAATTCAAACATTTATGAGCGGCCAGGATCGCAGAACTTCCAGTGTTCCGTCTGCTCGTTTGCCCCCTATAATATAAAAGAAAACCCTATGTATACATTTAGATAATTATGTTGTTACCTACTTTTTATTTTTAACCTAATTATATACATACAGATGTGTGTGTGTGTATGTACATGCAAATACATTGGGAAGTTATGTTTTCACTTCTGACGTTCAGTCCTTTTGTCTTTTTTATTAAGAAATCGCTTACCATGAATTTTGCAAGTTATTACTGTATTAGATTGTAAGTGCAATATTGTCTTAATACCTTGGCTTATAATACCAGAAATCGGTATTATTTACGACCAGATTATTAATATTCTTCGAAATATATCAAGGAAGTCAATAATTTTCGTCTTATAAATATAATAATTTTTCCTTCAAAAAGCATTGTTGATCAGTTTGTCACAGTTGATGAATGCGACTGTATGTACTTTACATAATTTGATGTTTTAAAATAAACCCTTACCTTAGGCCTTACATACCTATATATGTAATTTTTAGGAATTTTTACGAGTTTGTTTACCACCTTCATTTTATACTAATAAAATGCGTGAATATTTTTGTTTACTGATTAGTTCCCGTTTTACAACTAGATGACGTGTGTATACCGAATGCATAATGAACTCAGCTGTCATGTTGTGTTTTTAAACCATTGTTTAAATAATAGTCTGTGTTATTGTTCCTGTCTCCTGTTCTCAACTACTTTAAACATTACAATCACCTATGTACCTTTTTTGTTACACTTTGCAGTTGTTGTGTTGAGACAAGTTGCCAGAGCTAAATTCGATTCCGTTCGCAGAATTGGCAAGAAGCTTGCTGGTTAACCCTCTGGAAGTCGCGCCCTCTGGTCTGGTTTTGGTAGATTACGACGACGACGACTTGTCGGTCGTTCTTACAACCACTGCGAAATGTTGTTGGGGATCTAGCTAATAGTGCTAATATGACGGTCAATCGACTAGTGATCTAGTGTATCTTACACACCGGAAGGCTTCAGCCATTGAAAGTCAAAGTAAGGCTTTAGCGGTCAGCTTGGACATAGCGAAGGCATTCGATCGGGTCCGGCATGGTGGCCTTCTATCGAAGCTACCATCCTATGGATTCCCAGAGGGCTTGTGGATTGGATTGCCAGCTTGCTGTCCGGCAGACGCATAAGAGCCGTTGTAGACGGCAGTTGCTCTGAAAGCATAGACATTAACGCTGGCATCCCGCAAGCTTCGATGCTATCCCCAACTCTGTTGTTGCTGCATATCAATGGCATGCTATCTATTGATGACATCCATTGCTATGCAGATGACAGATATTTTTCGAGCCATACATAAAATAGTTTTCCTCAATAGAGCTGTGCTTGTAAGATCCTACTGTAGGTATTGTAACGTCAGATAGACGAAGAAACAGCTGAGAATTTGTTGTAACAAAAAGAGTTGTCTAAAATATGTATAGTGAAGGAGGTAATATTTTATATATTTTTTAATATAGCGTCTGCTCCTTGCTTTTTAAATATTGCTCTTATCCAGCGTTTTTGCTGTTCTAATTCAAGGTCTTTCTCCACAGAGCTACCCCAGAAAGAGAGAGAGATACAAATAATTCTCTTCACGTTTCTAAATGTATAGAATAACTCTTCACTAGCCCTGCTGCCCCTGCCCCGCTGTCTAGCTAGACTTTAAGTTTGGCAAGAATATAATATAATATAATGTAATAGGTATAATTATATTGAGTTCTTCAGAGTTATTTCGGCAACTTGACTTTTGTTGATCACTACGGAATACTTTCTAGTTATAATATAAATAAGTTCTTCATCACAATTTGAAATGAACTTTATTTCCTGAAAGAAAGGGCGAGTGAGTGCACCACTTTCTCTAATTCTTAAATTTTCATGCACAAATGTTTTTTCGTTCCAAATTTTAAACACGACTGAGATTGCCTCCAATACATAAATTCTTTAACAATTTCAAAAATGTATGCTAATTCCTTAGACTCTAAGATTGATTATATTTAATCTCGGGGTCCTAGAATCGTGTCCTCTAATTCACAGTGAACGTTCTATTGATGTTTACCATAATAGAGCGCATAAAAAAGAGGAAAAGTTTTGCCAATATCGTAAGTCCACCTCCATCATCATCAGACCATCGTTACTATCCCCTATCTGTTGAACTTGTCAAAACCAATCATATAAACCCAAGCTCTAGGGGTATACATCTCCTGGCTCCATTATCAGATCAGCTCTAACATGCCAAAGTACAGTTTCAAACTACAACTACAATTCAAACTACATATACATATACAAAGTTACATTTTGATAAGACAACAATTAGGTTAAAATTGTCTTTCAAGTTTTTTTTGCATAATACTGTTACGGAAGTCTAACCCTATAGAGGGTTACGATTACCTAAATTGAGATGCACGCCATCTTTTGACATTGAATGGAACTAATAAGCTATTTTAGAATGTCCCACAATGTATTAGAAAATTCCAGAGTGGTTTCGAGTTTTCGGGAAATGTTATGAACTCACTATGAAATAAAGTTCAGAGTATTTAAGGCGGTGCATTGCGTTATTAGTTGAGTTCTAGTTAAGCCATCAGCGAGTGGACAAGTGAATAGAGAAGTGGAAATATAAGTGCAAAGTACAAGTGATTATTTAAATAGCGAGAATGAATTATAATTTCGATGGGGAAGACACCTTGTTGGACCTGATTATCACTTCATCTCTTGCCCTTGTTTCAACACATGGACAATACCCAGCGCCTGGCTTCTCACATCACGATCTTATTTTTATTTCTTATAAAGTTAAACTGCTAAAGCCTAAACCTAAAGTGATATTCAGGCGCTGTTTTCGACGTATGAATTTGGAGAGACTTCGGGAAGATGCTTCTAGCATCAACTGGGAACCCCTAACAGCAGCAGTCTCCGTTGACGAAAAGATTCAAATATTTAACGAAAACATTCTGAGCTTATATAATAATCATGCGCCATTAAAGAAAATTAAAATAAAACATCCACCCGCACCTTGGCTGACGGATGGGATCCGCAGCGTAATGCGAAGCAGGGACCGTGCTTTCCGGCGTTTTAAGAGGGATCGGTGTGAGGATAAATGGTTCGCCTACAAGACTGCCAGAAATAAGTGCAATCAGGTGATACGTAACGCTAAACGCCGCTATATTCTTGACAATATCTCTACATCTTCCTCTGCCGACATCTGGAAGTTCCTAGGAACTCTTGGCATCGGTAAAGAGCGCCATCCTGATTTTCCAACGAACATTGCTTTAGATGATATCAATCTCCATTTCTCCTCACCCACTATGATGGATCATCAAAGCAAAGTTCGAACTATCGATCATGTAGCCAGTCTGTCTAGGCCCAATGTAGACTTTTTTCAATTTTCTCCAGCTGCAACAGAGGAGGTCAAACAATTTGTACTTTCCATCAAATCTAAGGCTATTGGGTGTGACGACATTAGTCGACACATGGTAACCACTATTCTGGATCAGGTTTTACCCGCCATTACTCACATTATTAATTATTCTCTCGACTCAAATGTTTTTCCATCCTTATGGCGAAAAGCTTACGTACGTCCGTTAGCTAAAGTACCTAACCCTTCTCTCCCTAATCACTTTCGTCCTATTTCAATTCTTCCTTTCCTCTCCAAAGTCCTAGAAGCCTGCGTTCACAAGCAACTTTCTCGTTTTGTTCATCAGAACAATTTGCTTAGTATATACCAGTCAGGATTCCGACCTGGACATAGTACAGGATCTGCGTTACTAAAAGTGACTCTCGATATTAAGGCGGCTGTCGAGGAAGGTAAAATAACTGTACTAGTCCTAATTGACTTTCCAAACGCCTTTAATACCGTGAGTCACGACATTTTATTAACCCCCCTCACTTTCCCACCTCATGATCTCCGATGATGCACTGGAATGGTTCTCGACCTATCTTCGAGGACGCCAGCAGTCTGTCCGAACCGATGAGTCTTCATCGACGTGGCGTGATCTCGACTCTGGCGTTCCACAAGGCGGTATTCTTTCTCCTCTCCTCTTTTCGTTATTTATAAACTTCATAACCCATGAACTTCAGTGTGCGTATCACTTGTATGCAGACGATTTGCAAATCTACTCACATGCAAGAGTAGACAATTTAGATGAAGCTATAGGTAGGATAAATCGCGACTTGGAGACTATAAAAAACTGGTCCATCAGATTCGGTTTAACAGTAAACGCAACTAAATGCCAAGCGATCTTTATAGGGAGCCTTAGGATGATAAGCAGAATCGATAATAATACTATAACTGAAATCATTTTTAATGACTCAGTTTTGCCCATTAGTCCCTCGGTTAAGGATCTCGGTCTGCACATTGACTCAACCCTCAATTGGCAAACTCAGGTATCACACGTTAGCCAGAGAGTAACTTATATATTGCGATGCCTTTATCGACTAAAAAATTTTCTTCCAGTCAAGACAAAGACAATGCTTGTGCAAACTTTGGTTTTCCCAGTTATCGACTATGGTGATGCGTGCTATCTCGACTTGAATGCAGATCTGCTCAACAAACTAGATCGACTTCTCAACAATTGCATTCGATTCATATTCAACTTGCGTAAGTACGACCATGTATCTAATTATCGTACCCAATTGTCATGGCTACCTATAAGACAACGCCGCAGTTTAAGGGCGCTGACTATGTTGTTCTCCCTTCTCCACTCACCTAACTCACCTACTTATCTAACATCTTACTTCCAATATCTCTGCTCTAACCATGCCAAGAATCTCCGCTCTTCTGATAATCTTCTCCTTCTCTGTCCTTCTCACAATTCTAGTATGGTTCATTCTTCCTTTGCTGTCCAGGCTGTAAACCTTTGGAATGCGCTACCACAAGAAATCAGGATGTCCACTAACCGGTTCTCTTTTAAGTTTAAAGTACGTAGCCTCTACAGTGGTTTATTGGAGGAGTCATTGGAATAATACTTCACAAGTCTTTATTTTATTCTGTATGTATGTATATAATTATATTAGTTATAACTTTATGTATATGTAGTATATTATATGTAGTAAATTTTATAGAAGCTTATTTACGTAACCAATTCTTAGGATTCTTATCTCATTACTCTTAAATACCCACCTGCCACACACATCTCTGCATCGCCCAAAGGTTGACTGGGAGAAAATGCCTACGGCATTAAGTCCGCCTTGTGCATATGTATTTGCAGGAAGTTAAATAAATAAAAAAAATAAATAATTGTGTTATTTGTGCATTATTAAAATAAATTGGTAATAAATTGGTGTAACTTTCTAATCCCGAACCTCAGCTCGTAACAATGTGTAGTTCGTTACAAGTGAAGCTAATAAAACCGTGGTAATAAAGGTCATCATTTTGGAAGTGGTATTTCGTTGCGGTCTTGCGTATCTTTAGGCGAAGATGTACTTATAAGATATTCTGGCTCATTCTTTCGGCACTGGAAACTTACTTGCCTCTCGGTCTTCGAAGACACTTTAGAAAATTTCAACGTAAAAGGTATTAAGTCTAGATCATGCTGAAACTATGTGTTCTAGAGTTGGTTTTAGTATCCTACTAATATTATAAACGTGAAAGTATGTGAGGATGTATGGATGTATGGATGTATGGATGATTGTTACTCTTTCACGCAAAAACTACTGAATGGATTTTAATGAAACTTTACAATAATATAGCTTATATATATATCAGAATAACACATGGGCTATAATTTATGAAGATATTGTGTATATTGGCCAAAATATAACGATAAGTGTTAAGTAGTAAGTCGGAAAAAAATCTGTCATCTGCGAGTTATTCTGGCGTGCGGTGGGAAAACTGTGAGAGTTACACGAATATAATGTACGGTGGGATTGTTCCTCCTAAATAGTTCTACAAAAAAGTCCGCGACAGTATATATCTATCTTTTATGTGTAAGCCATTATTACCAAAATAGTAAACCATAAATACAATAAAATTTGAATTTTTATTTCTAATTCGCATTTAGCAGGAACAAATTGATTTTTATGAAAATAAATACTTTTATCGCTTCTGATATTCAAAGTAGATAAACTTTGTGATTTGAAGTACGTAATTTGGTCAAATATTTTAAAAGTTACGACCATAATATAAAACTGCGGGCGAGGGGGCGGGGTGGAACATCGCTTACCGTCAGACGCCTGAGGGCAGACCAAAGACTACAATAGTATAAGACGTTGTTGACGGTTGTGTGATGTGTCCGTAATGGGAATTTTCAAGACACTAGCGATTTGTTAAAAGGCTCTGTATAAATTCATTTCTATAATATACTAGCAACCCGCCCCTGTTTCGCACGGGTACAAATTATACACCTAAACCTTAATCATAAATCACTCTATATATTAGTGAAAACCGCATGAAAATCCGTTCAGTAGTTTTTCAGTTTGTCGCGAACAGACAGACAGACGCGGCGGGGGACTTTGTTTTTTATATAGTGAAGATATGGAATGTAAAAAAAAATTGAAAGTTTGTGAGAATGTATCGATGTTTGTTACTCTTTCGCGCAAAAACTCCTGAATCGATTGCGATGATACTTCGTATGTAGACAGCTGAAGACCTGGATTGATACATTTTATTACATACTTTTTATCCCGATATTCCCCTGGCATCTGGTTTCACCCGCGTAACTACGCGGGTGAAACCGCGCGGCACAGCTAGTAAATATTAAATGTATTAATGTTTTGACAATTAAGCTGTTTAAATAAGTAATATAAATTTGCTAAAACTGCTATTACTATTTATTGCTGACAATCAATATGAAGTATTGCGTACTGAAAGCTTTAATGGGTTATAAAATAATATTTACAGTGTTAAAAATATAAAATATTAAAAATATATACATTTTTATACTTTTATTTACTTTTCAAAGGACTTGAATCATCTCTGGAATAATTGATGTATTTTTTTAACTTAAGACCAGACAGATCTATAATAAATTAGTTAAGTTGTAGGAGTAGTAGTAATTAGTAATATAGTTAGGTGTGAAACTGCGATGAGAGCTTTCTTAACGTTTATGATTTGTACTTATAAAGTAATTCAGTTTTCGTTAGATGGTGCTTAGGCTGTTGTCATACACACTAACATACATATTATATTTACAAAAGTAACTCGGAAAAAATAAAAAACAATATTATTGTACAGTATATTTTAAAGCAAAACACTAGACAAGTAGGTTTATGTATTTAGTGCAGATCAACTTTAAGAACTTTAAAAATAGCTCAGTGGTAGACCTTCCTTGCCGTGGAGGCGCTCCAGCCGGTCATCGTCGAGTGGGCAGGGCGGCAGCACGGGACCCTTTCCTTCCGACTGACGCAGGTTCTTTCAAGGCACGGCTGCTTCGGGAAGTACCTGCACTCGGTAGCTAGGAGAAGAAGAAGAAGAAAAAACATTTATTTAGTACACGCACAGATATAAAGTAAACAAAAAACTATTTCTAAAATTTATAATAAATTACTTACTAAATTAAAACAAAGAGAGAGAAAAAAAAGAAACAGGTCTCATTCTGTGCGAGGCTAAAATGGCCGCCATCTCAGCATATGCTGCATGTATGACATGCAGCGCTGGTTTTCAGATGGGGCCTCGGAAGCAACGAATTGAGTCCCGCCTGCCACCACTGCGACTGCAGTGAGGACTCGGCTCAGCACACGCTGGCAGTTTGCTCCGCCTGGGCAACGCAGCGTCGGGTCCTCACTGCAGTAATCGGAGGTGATCTCTCGCTACCGGCCGTTATACGCTCCATGGCCGGTAGCGATAGAAGTTTTACTGCGGCCGCATCCTTCTGCGAGGATGTCATCTCGCAGAAGGAGGCGGCGAACCGGGCGGCGAAGGCGCGCTTTCCAGCGCCTCATGCCGCCCTGAGTGTGGCCGCGAGTGGATGGGACGGTTTTTTCCCCTCCACCCGCTATAGTGCCCAGCCGCGAGGAGGCGGCGTCCGCGTGTACTCGGACGTCGCCTAATTAAAAGGTGTTACCCGAAGGTGGTGCCATACCGTGTGGTTTAAGTCGGTTCGATTCCGACACACTGCCTCATCGAAACCAGGGTGACGGCCCGAGAGGGTTTCCACACGTACAAAAAAAAAAGTGGTAGACCTTCAAGTGACTCAGATGTATACAAGGATGAGTAAAACAAAACCTCCTGTTGCTAGATTATATTTATTCCTATGTTCGTAGAAAACTTAGTTTTGTGTTTCATTGAAATCTAATTATAAACTTTGTCCAAGGTTTAATGTCGAGGGTTTGTGGTTGACTGGTTGACTCAAATTTCCAATGACTGTAATGTTGTTCTAGACGTTAGTCGTAAGCTGTAAACATTTAGTCGCCCTGTTCGTCTGAAAGGCAAGATGAAATATAACATTTCGGTAGAACCTTATACTATCATCGAAAAAAAATGTTAGCTGCTATTTATTTATTAGTGAGGAAACGAACGGATATCCGGTTACTATTCGATTTCCGAAATATTCAGCCTGAATTTAATATCCAGCTGGGTATCGTAGGGTAAGCAAGTATCCGGCTGGATATCGCTTTATATCGGGATATTAAATTTAAATTTATTTCTTTTAAAATGTATTTGTATCAAATGTGTAATTCTTTTTGTAATGGATAGAGTATTCATTGAGGAAGGTTATAGGCTACTTAATATCACACTAAGACCTTTAGGAGCGGAGCAGTGACCATCAACGTAAGTGGAACTACTTGTATCTAATAAAATTCCCGTGATACTCTGTTGCGGATAAACCGCGTGTGCGTGCGAAAGTGTGCGTGAGAAAATAACTGAGTGAAAAAGCTATACAAAGTGAAAAACGGTGATGAGTAGTATTCAATTTTAATAATAGTTTTAAACATTATGAACAGCTACTTAAGGTTACATAATAGAATAATTAATTACTGAAATATATGCTAATGTTATTTCATTTAAGTTTGTAGGTATATCATAACTAGTAAAAATTTAATTACAAATATTTCTTTAAATTTAGACCTTGACCGTGATTTGTTTGTTTTGTTGTAAGATATAGTGCATAACATTTGTGAGCACCTACATATTTTTGTATTTTTTTAGGTGCTTTTGTAGCGTTACATAAGTTGTAGGTGGCATAATAAGTACTTAACGCATTGCGTAAACTACAAAGTGCGAAATTATTTCGTTTATTTTGGAAAGTGTATAAAGTGTCTAATATTTTAATCGTGATATTTTGTGAGGATGTATGGATGTTTGTTGCGATGAAACTTAGTATGTAGATAGGTGGAGACCTGAATTAACACATAAGCTACATTTCATCTCGATATTCTCACGGCATCGGTACTTAGGCGTGTGACTACTGGGGGTGCAGCTAGTATTTAAATAAATAAGGTCGATTCATCATCATCGTCGTCTTCCTGACCTTTACTCAATTTTATTTGGGGTCGGTGTAATGTTAATGTGTAATTATTGCAAAGGGTTTTGGCTGGTTGATGACGATGATGACTTTGGAGTTTCCTCTATGTTTAGACCTGTAATTAAAAAAAAAACAACGTACTCCCGGTTAATACCCCTAGTTACGATTTAACAACATGAAATTCGATTAAAGATAGACCTAGAATAGAATATAGGCTTTAAAAAATTGGTTGTCTGTAAAGTCGGTTTACGGACGATAATTTTACGTGATAACGTCACAAGAAAACACTGGAAGAGAGACAGATGCGTCACAAGCCTCCAAGCCGAGTTCCGCGCTCTCGCTTGCACGCTGGGCTCAGGCGGAACGTGACAATGTGTCATGCTTTTTCGTGCGTGCAGCCGGCGTTCATCGATTTATAAGACGTTATCACGTCAAAAACGTAAGAAATACGCAGTATTTGTCACTTTTATTCCAATCTTCCACAGATATCAATGAATATAATAATAGATATTGTAATATAAAATTTAAATATCAGATATCCAAATGAAAATAGTTGCAGACGGATTGGTAAATACAGTATCAAGGTAAACCTACACCATATTTTTTTCTTTTTATCGTGTGGCAAACCCTACGGGTCATCACCTCACCGAAGCTAACAGTGAAGTGGTATGTCGGCATCGAACCGATTCTAATGTTTTGAGAATATAGTAATTTACGAATAAAATTATTTGCGAATATAATATTTTGCTAATGTAATATTATGAGAACAAAGGAACCACAGCATATTCCGTCACAAGAAAGCCTCTGAGATCCCCTGCAGACCTTGCAGGGGTTCTCAGAGGCCTCCTTGTCTTGACAGCAGGCGACTACACTGTGGAGTACGGGGGCCTTATTCCCCTCCAGATCAAAAGTGAACCTACACCTTTTTTTTTGTTTTTTTGTGCGTGTGGAAACCCCCTCGGGCCGTCACCCCACCGGGGTTTACGGTAGGGCGGTGTGTCGGAATCGAACCGACTAAAACCACACGGTGTGCCGTACTGCGCCTTAAGTAGGAGGGATCCGGGAACAGCTTTTATTGAGACATCCGGAACCCTCCTAGCGCCTGCCCGCAAAGCGCGGGCACCACCTTCGGGTAAAAACCTCTCAATTAAGCGACGTCCAGGCACACGCGGACGCCGCCTCCTCGCGGGGGGCCATTATAGCGGGTGGAGGGGAAAACCCGTCCCGTCCACCCGCGGCCACACTCAGGGCGGCATGAGGCACTGGTAAGCGCGCCTCCGCCGCCCGGTTCGCCGGCGGCGTATTAAGTCCGAGTGGAGGTCGTCCTCCCGGGCCCTTTCCGCCGCCTCCTTCTGCGAGATGACCTCCTCACAGAAGGTCGCGACCGCGGTAAAATTCCTGTCTATCTGTAAATTTTGTAGGGATTTACAGGATTTGGCAGAAGGTACTTTTGCACTATTCTGACTGCAGATTTTAGCGAGGAGTCGCAACAAGCATTAACTTATAAAGTCATTAACTTCTTTGTGCGTCATTAGAATTTTCATATGTATATGACACTAGCAGCGCCCCGCGGTTTCACCCGCGTAAGTCCCGATCCCGTGGTAATATCGAGATAAAAAGTAGCCTATATGTTAAGTCACGAAATGTAAGAAAATTAAGTGCCTATTGTATACAGTAGACGTATTGCTATTGCCTCTAGAAATGCTTCCATCTGAGCGACACGGTGATGTCCATTTCGACGGGATCACCCGTTTCTGGGATATTCTATGAGGTAGGTACATTTTTTATACTACGTAGGTGGCAAACACGCAAGAAGAATGTGGCCGTTGGCCTCATGTCACTTCCTCGGAGCATAACCCGTTATACAAGCGGTAGAATGTTGCATATCATCGACGGGCCTGTTGGTATAATGGTTAGGACTGGCCTGTTGGTCCAGTGGTTAGTGATCCTGACTACTGAGCCAGAAGTCGTGGGTTCGATTCCACCCAGGACAAATAACTGTGTGATGAGGACGATCGTTGGTCCTGTGTCTGGGTATAATTTATCTACAACATGTATGCATTTAGTAATATATAAGTTTGTTAATCAGCAATCTGGTTACCATAGTACAGGCTCTGCATAGTTTGGAATTAGACGGCCGGGTTATTATTATTATATTATGTAACCAGCAGTTCCCGCGCGGCTTCGCTCGCGTGTACATATTTATATATTTTGCGCGGAACCCTAATTCTTGTTCCAACATAAAAGTCTAAGCCTAAGTTACTCCTTATAACACCAGCTATCTGCCAGTGAAAGTCCTGTGGAAATTGGTCGACCCGTTCCGGAGATTAACTATTATTTTGTCATTACAAACTGAATAAATTGTATGAAAATATAGTAAATATTGTAAAAACACAAAATTAATATTGTGACATCCTAGAAAGTTGCCCAAACTAATATAAACAACAAATTACAGTAGTGTAGTAGTAACTCGCGGTCAGCCTCTTTCGTTGCGCTAACAAAACTTCGTTCCAAAAAAAGAAAATAAAAATATATGGAACGAGTTTTGTGTAGCTTTGACTAGCCTTGTGTCACGTTCACTGGCTTTGTGTCAATTTGACCAGCCTTCTGTCACCTTGAAAGTATAGTAAGGGGTAATTTAGCTTTCCTCATAATACTTTCACTACATATTTTTCAGTGATTTAAAATAGATGTTGTGGTCTTTCTCGTCGTTTTCAAAAAGAAGACTTTGATAACAAAGGATCAGATTAAAACAAACTTTGTTTGGAGGTTACAGGAATGCAGTATCTATACTTATCTATACTTATAATAAAAATGTAACAGGTCCAATTCTGTACATTGAAGATATTTTGAAATTTTTTTTGGGGGCACTCTATGATCGACACTGAAGCCAAAACTATAAATTTTTTCATTTTTGTCTGTCTGTCTGTCTGTCCGTCTGTCTTTCTGTCTGTATCATGGCTGAGCATCACGCTGAAACTACTGATCGGATTCAAATGAAACTTGGCATGATTTGAGTTCATACTACGAGGTAGGACATAGGATACTTTTTATCCCGAAACAAGGACGGTTTCCTTGAGAGGGGGGATAAAAGTCAAAATGTGTTCTTCGTTGTAATTCATTGATGCGTAGTCCGATTGCAATTATTCTTTTTTTGTTGGAAAGTAGACACTTTGTAGATTGTCACGTAATCTTTTTATCTATATATCTATATGTATAATAAATCTATAGACATGGAGTTTGTGTTTGGTTTGTTCACGTAAAAAGTACAAAATAATCCCGGAAACGTATTATGCAGAAGTATTGTGTGTAATTTGGTGTAACATTTAGTATTTGATTGATCACAATTGGTTCTCTTTATTCATAGAGAAAATAGTTAAAAAATCTGAAGAAAAAATAAACACCGCGCAGCGACATCTGTTGTTTGTCCCAAGTAATACTAACTAAACAATACCATGGGGTCCCATCTCAAAGAAAGCAAAAATGGTTCAAACAAATATCAATAGATGGCGTTACGGGTATAAATTTGTTATTGAAATGTATGGAAAATCAATATTAGGTCCTCATAAAAGTATTTTCTAATTTCATAAAATACCCTAAACACGGGAAAATTAAATAAAAGATTCTGAAAGCCAGTTTTCTTATTTTGTCAAAATTCAATAAATTGTCGTCGTTCCTTTGGCGGCAATTACTCGTACTACGTTGAGGTTGATACGGTTTTGTTATTGAGTTTGTAGCTAGTTTGTAGTTCGTAGGTACTGGTGCCGATTCTATTGTACACTCGACTAAACTAAAACCTGACTTAATTTCTTCATATGAAATCAACCTAGTATTCTTCGTAATAAGGTCTATTTGTTACTAGCATCTATTTCTCAGCGCCGCTAAATTTCAATAAAACCTGTCAACGTATACTCAACTTTATTTCCACGTGGCGAGAGTCTTCATTTATTCAAACGCTGTATAATTGCCGTATAAAAACTTGTTCAAAACGAACAAGGATGACGTGTTTTTAATCTACACTTACGAAGACGCTTACTAAAAACACCGAGCAAAAGAGATGGCATTCAACGGATAGCGGCTCTCGCTACGTGGTATTAAAGTTTATTTAAGCGTATCAGACTTTAGTCGACAAATAAATTGCTTATTTCAATAGCGACATATGTTACCAACTTGTTTCAATTTGAAATAAGACCTTGTTTCTAAGTGTGCAAGGTTTACTCCTTATATGAAGAAAATTTAGTGAATTTTAATTTAGCGAGTGAAGTAACAGAATTGGGACCACTGACTATTGACAGTTGGCCAAATGTTATTGAAACTGTTTTGTTGCGTTATTGTAGGTAAATTATTTATACACTAATTTTTATTCGAATTTCAAAGATACTTTAAAAATATTAAGAATTAATTTTTCTCATTGTGTTTTACATATTTTTTTCATATTGTCAGGACACAATAATTAATAGTGAACAACGAAACGCATGGTATGGGTCAACTTTGTTGTGTAGGCAGGTTAGGTATTTCGGTAACAGACATTTATGATTTATCAAATAGATACCTACTAACCTACCTACTAAGTACTTACACGCACTATCTATTTACACATACACATTGCTAATAGGAATCTTTTACCTCGGACCTCACTCGATCGCAGGGCTGCCAGATTGTATTATTGGATACAAAATTCGTATAATTCGGTAATCATAATTAGGTATCCTGTTTGTATAGTAGATGCATTGTATAATCGGATACAATGTCATTACTGATGTTATAGTGTAATAAGTACGAACATACACATAGAGGTACTTAAAACATATCATGTCTGTGGTAAACTGTTAAGTAATTATACGTTAAGAGCTATATCACATAATTGCATTTTACAAAATTAGGTATTTACGCACGACGACTCGATCAAACTCGCGAGTTCCCGACACCACGGTAATGTTATCTATAAATTGTGACTCGACCCTGACCTTGAAATAAATACCTAAAGCCGGACGGTATGTAAACACGCGATACGGCTGCCCATAATTTCATCTACCTACTTGAGTTTCTTTCTACTTTTGTGATTTTAAATATTACAATTTATTTTTTATTTAAAAAAAATAATTCGTTGTGAATGAAATGAGAAGTAGGTATTCAATAAAAATACATGATCCTGATTTTTGACTAGTAGATTTAATAAAATAACACGCTCTAAATCTTACTAGACACCTACCATTTTTTACTCTCAAAATTATTTCATAATGATATTTCGTCTAATTCAATACTATTTGTAAATAGCTAAATACATAAGGAAATAGATAGCCTAGGAAATTACCTACTAGTTTTTTTTAACGCGAGCGTTGGTAGGTCACTCGTGTGTCACTTTTGTCACCCTATCGACTTATTTATTTATTAATCCAGGTATTTTACTCGGTGGAAAAAGCGAAATGCCTACCTATAATAAAGAAACAAATTACGTTCTAGTAGGTATATAAAAATTATTTTATACTTTACTTATACTTTCGGAGTTTCAATGACATACACAAATCGCACGCTTACTGCTTAAAAAACCATCACACCGCCACCGTTTGTTCGTCACTGCGGTGCATTCGCGACTGTTTGTGTACCGAGTGTATACCGAATTCGAGGCGTGTAGGTATGTCTCGCGATCCGACCGTTTGTATGAAGATACAATACTGTATAGATAGTATTGCCGTGACGACACTGTGTTACCGTAGTGACTAAGCAATCATGATCCTTTTTCCACTATTAAGTTGTTTATTTTACTTCCTTTCTTGAAATATTGCTAATTATGCGTAATGTTCCTGCCACTAGCTATGTGCCTGCGACTTTGCCCCCAATGAAAGCAAACAGAATGATCATACCCCGAGTCTCAGGCAGCCCTGCTATTCTTCGCTACGGTAGCGGTCACTGTATCTGAGGGCTAGGGGTGCTAAGAATCCCCGGTAAACGTCCGGATAACAACCCCAACACACAACATTCGCACAGTGAGGATTGGCGAAAAGATTGACGATGATGAACCAGAAAATTGTAAAAAAGCATGTTGAAAGAGAGTGTCTTTAGAGTTTCTTTCCTGTTCTTTTCCGTAGGATCTATTGCCTGTTCCATACATGCAACTAGCTTCACGACTGGCATATTCCGACTGACTTATAATCTAGACAATTCAAAAATATAATAATAGGGTAATTTGAAATATTTATATAGTTTTTATTAATTTAAATCACATTTTTTTTATGGATTTTTTTTATTTAAAATACCTTCCTACTTAATGTTTTTAAAAACATTAAGTTTTATAGAAACTACATACTATCATAATTTACACCAGCAAAGCCGCAGGCGCATAGCAGTGGCAAGAACATTACGCATTATTAACAATATTTTATGAAAGGAAGTAAAACAAATAATTTAATAGTAGAAAAAGAATCATGATTGCTTAATCACTGCGGTAACACAGTGTCGGGCACTCGCGAGTTCGAACGAGTCGTCACCGTGCGTAAATACCTAATTATGTGATATAGCTCATAAGGCAAAATTAAGAACAGTAAGGCCGCTATGATCTATGCTAATAACTGTTCTTCATTTTTCAATAAGTTTAAGTTTTTGAAGTTTTTAGTTGCTCAGAATAAGAACGTCAAAGTTGAGACCCTTTAATGAAAAAATCAGGATGAAATGTAATAGGCCTCTTAAAGTTAAAACGCTTTTTATTGAAATCCCCCAAGAGCACAGAATACATAATAGTACTAGTACAGAGGGACCTCTTCGCAATACCAGTTAAATAAATAGCGAATCTTGCTCCGACACAATAAGGTGCAATTCAGATCGCACACCGCTAATTCCAAATGGGCTATATTAACCTAGAACTTGCCTCTCTTTCTATCGCATAACTCTTATCTGTTCTGATGCCGTTAAGGTTGTCTTCTGTAAGAAAACATAATCTAAATATTTAATAACCAGTTATGTGACTATTACTTTACTTCTGTAAACAATTGAAGTTTTAACCCATTAACGCCCAAATGAAAATCACAGTAAATTTCACATAACCAATGTTTATTTTCGTTATAAAAATACTTCCATAATAACACTTAAAAGTAAAAAAACCAAAAAAAAAACAGAAGTTAGATTTTTAGGGGTGTACTTAGTTAAGTACAATGGGCGCTTAGGAGTGATTTTGAGAAAATCATCTTCTATCCAGGCACAGCGTTTTGAGGCACTTGCGACAAGCTGTTTTTAACTCTATTGGAACACACAGTACATCTAAGCTGGTTTGGTAGTTTTTCCGGATTATGACCATTATTTCTTCTTTCTTCTCCATCAATTCTAGAAGAAGACTGCCTACTTTTATAGATATTTTTATGGCTCAAATACGTGCGTGCTATATGTCTGTGGAATACTAGCTGATCCATGCGACCATCTGGGTTTGCTATGCAGTGCAATCTGTCAATGCATTTGAAATAGTCATGTCCACCATATAAGTGAACAAGACCCACTACCACTTTTTCCCTTTCACCCCAATTCGGTAAAGTCCTATAGACTGATCCATCTTATCTATCCCGCCAATCCCCTTATTATAACTTTGGAACACTAGCTGTATGTCTACGTCTACTCGTTTCGTCTTTTGTTTTCGTGTGGAACACCATCTTTTGACTTTTCCCAATGGTTCTAAAGTATCAAAATTTGGTCAATCATACACAAATTGTCTTACCATCTTACCAATAAAATTTCTTTTGTCACATTGAATCTGTGGTCATGTTCAGTTCTAGGCTTTTTGAGCATATCCGTAGATGTAATCAAAGGACACAGTTTGGTTCTGTTTTCACGTAAGGTTCCAGTAGCTCTGTAACCAAGCCTTTTCAGGTCGACAAGCAGGTCGTAATTGGTAAAAAACGATATCAAAGTAAACTACGTGTTCTTGAGGTTTTGTTGGCGCTTTGTTCGGCAAAGTCTTCACAATGCGAGAGCCAAAAGGGGCGGTTGTAGCCTCGGAAGATTTTCCACAATATAGATCAAATGAATCAATATACTTGTTCTGTAGTAAACCGAGAAACGGAGTATATAGGCAAACACTTCCTCCAAGTTTTAAATTCATCAGTTCTTCTTCTTTGTGGCACATTTTGAGAAGAAGATAACCACGCAAATGTAGTGAGGGGTTCATTGTTGTCGCTGCTTCATTCATTTTCAACGACCGTGGTACATCTGCGAGTAACAACTTCTACATTACCAGGAAAATCTTGAGATAATTCATTTTGATATAAGTTATCCTCGCCACCGTCCTCTTTATCGGTGACAACGTCTGGATTAGGTGGCAGCATAATCACGTCGTAAGTAGCATCATTGTCACTATCCTGGCTAATAATGTCGTGTATGGCGAATAACCTTGTTAACCAAAATAGTTTTTTTCTTATTCGTCGTATGTTAGCCATTTTATAATTTTATAGTGGTTTCCACTTGTCGCCTGAATACCCATAAAGGGTCATATTATTGAAAAAAGAAAACAAATTTTACCTGTAAAAACTATGAACAAATATCTTAACATTCTAATAAAAATGTCTTCACTGTATTGTCTTACATTTAACATTACACATGTCAAGCGTCCATTGAACTAAAGATAGTACAGCAGCACTTTGGGTACTATAGCATGAAAAACTTTCTATGAAATTAACTTTTTTATGTATTTTATATTAGACTATGATGTTACAGATTTTTTTACATTTTGTGTAACTTAATACTTGTATAAAAAATAAATAAGTACTCACCGGGAGATACGAAACAATTACTAACACGAAATCGCTGATTACCCTCATATAATTTTATATCTACGTTCCTTTTCATCTAAACACCTAATGCATGGACCTTTGTTGACCGATTGCAGTTGTTGACAAAGTAAAAATACTCATTAAGTAACTTTTATCGTGACTTAAAGTTGTGTTAAATAAACCTAGGCTAGGTATTTACTTAGTAGTACCTACGTAAATGTAACTTATATTAAGGAAAACTATTTTATTTCACAACCTCTGCATAGATACTTTAATCTCTAAGAAGATAGGCATTTGCCATGCCATTGCGTTTGTGTGTACTTTGGAATGAAACTTTCTCCTTTAGGTGTTTAGCTAGGTAGGTATATGCAAATTAAATCGCGTAACCCTACTCCTTATAACACCAGCTATTCGCCAGTGAAAGTCCCATGGAAATCAGTCCACCCGTTGTGGAGATTAGCCAAACAAACAGACAGACAGACAAAATTGTTGTAGTCCTAAACTTATCAAAGCTAAACTTGACTAAGTTACTCCTTATAACACCAGCTATCTGTCAGTGAAAATCCCATGGAAATCGGTCCACCCGTTCCGTTGATTAGCCAGAACAAACAGACAGACAGACAATACGTGAAAAATATTTTTTTGGTATAAGTACCGTGTAAACATTCAGATGCATTTAGTAAAAAACTGTCATTATGACATTACAAACGGACACTTCAAATTTATTTATTTACTAGCAGTTCCCGCGCGGCTTCGCTCGCGTGTACATATTTATATATTTTGCGTGGAACACTCATTCTTTTTCCAAAATCAAAGTAGCATAAATTACTCCTTTTAACATCAGCCATCTGCCAGTGAAAGTCCCGTGGAAATCGGTCCACCTTTTCCGGGGATTAGCCAAAACAAACAGACAGACAGATAGACAAAAATTGTAAAACATGTTGTTTTGGTATATGTACCGTTTATACATCCAAATGCACTTAGTAAAAAGCGGTTATTTTAATATTACAAACAGACACTGCAATTTTATTTATTTCTATAGAGTATAGATGTATAGATAGAAGATGTGTATCAGTTGTTGTGGTCCTAATAAATAAATATACTTATCATAGCTAAACTTGACCTTGTAAATATCTAACTATACTGATTATAATTAATAATATAATCTAACTAGGTACGTAAATACGGGAAACGTAATTCGTAAGCGACGAACGGACGAAGCGACGGCGACGTAGCGCGTGAGTGAGTATCGAAGTAACGTGCTACCTGGCCGGCGCGTGGCAGCCCACTGACTTTCGCCCGACTCGTCGCCGCTGCTAGGTACCTGCAGCTTCATACCTACTGACCGGAGTGAGCCTAGCCTGCCAAGAGTGACATACCGAGCACGTGACGTGAGTGAGTGACGTACCATCTTACATTGTACAACACTGATTTTGTATAACTTTTGAGACTCGGCGGTATAAAATAAGCTAATACTGGCAGCCCTGCTCGATCTTGCTCGCGATCTTCGCTTCGCAGCACGGTACAGTTATCTATACAGTATTATATCTTCATACAAACGGTCGGATTGTGAGACACACCTACACGCCTCGAGTTCGGTATACACTCGGTACACAAACAGTCGTGAATGCGCCGCGGTGACGAACGAACGGTGGGATGGTTTTTTAAGCAGTGAACGTGCGATTTGTGTATTTCATTGAAATAAATACTAATATTTACTTAATATGGCAATGAGCAATTATAGACTATAATGTGTTGTTTTTGGTTGCGTGAATTCTTCAAAAACGCACCCAGTGATAACAGCTATACCTACTTTTCCCTCAAACAAGCGTGCGTGCGTATAAAAAATAATTCTTTGGCAAACAATAGCAAATAATTAGCAAAAAAATATGCCACAAAGCCTGTTTTGATAAGTGTAAGAGGTCTGGAGATATACGGTTGGCTACGCTGGCTTAAGTCTAAAGTCAGCAGGACCATTGTTTTTCAGAAATGGTTATGGCAAAAAAAAAAATTCTTTGGTTTAAGACGAACAAATATATTAGTTTGACCAAACTACTATCTTATCTGTGGTTTGACTATTATTTTTACTAATATTTTTGTACGTTGATGGGAATATAGTTGTTATGAGGTTGTACTAGAGCATAATTTGGCATGGGATACAATACAAATTTTACACAACAATGATCGTAGTGAAATTGACCTTGAATGGCCGGTCAGCGAGATGTTGCACGTACCTACGTAGTTCTGGTCGTATGTAATAATAATAAATGTATTCGCTTAGTATAAATAATGCTTACCGGCTGTAATAAATATATAGGCCGTTTGATTATTTATAAGTAATAAGTTATTTTATCGGTTATCTAATATAACGAACACTTCTACCTGCTGATTACATACTATATTACCATACTTTGTTTAATATTTAGGACTAGCAGGTTGTGCCCTGCGATTTCACACGCGTAAGTCCTGATGCCGTGGTTAATCCAGGTCTCCAGCTATCTACATACCAAGTTTCATTGCAATAGGTTCAGTACTTTTTGCGTGAAAGAGTAACAAACAGCCATACATCCATACATCCGTACATCCATACAAACTTTCACGTTTCTAATATTAGTAGGATATTATATAATATTAGTAGAATGATAATTTTGACAGCTCACGCCTTTTTTTTTTTTTTTTAACGTGTGAAACCCCACGGGTCGTCACCCCACCTGGGCTAAGCGGTGGGGTGGTATGTCGGACTCGAACCGCTTAAAACCACACGATGTTCCGTCTCACAGTCCATATTACCAGGGCCTCAGGTGTACCTTTACAAGGAAATCCCTGTGAACCCTGGCAGACTTGGCCGCCTGTTAAACAACAGGCGACCCCACTGTGTTGTGGGGGATTTCATCCCCTGTCGGTGAGGGAGGCACGCGCGGAACACGGCGCCACCGTCTCGGGCCTACTTCTGCTAGGGCGCCGGATAACCCTGTCCGTCGCCCCCAGGCAAGCTCAGCCTATGAAGTTTCTTACTTAGAATAATAACGCATTATTATTCTAAGGTTTCATAATTATTTTTGGTAAAATTTACAACAGTAAATGTCATACTTCATTGATGGGTACCGCCCACTTAGTGAAGTGCCACGCCTAACGAACAACCCAATAATCGAAAATCATAGTATTTTTAGTAAGTATTCAATTTCGTAAAACAATATAAGTACAACATACGTAGGTCAATGTACAAAGCCATCAAACGGATTTGTGCTCTTTTTTGTAATTATACTAAGTACCTAAGTTTATTAAATAGGTTCTTAAGTTTTATTATTATTTTTTAGGCCATGCAGCCAAACATAACATATCTCCACTATTTACGAGTAAGAAAGTACTGACTTTATTTTGCAAAATGCCTGTGGAAACGTTACTGCGGATGACTGGAGAAACTTCTTATTTCTCGTTTCATTTTATTTCTTTGATCATTTATAGTAATATTATTGTTTTTTATTAAATTGAATAGGAAAGACTTCATTTTGTATTATAAATGTATAATCGACCATACAGAATAACCATGCAACTATCGATTCCAAGATATATGATAATAACAATCGATAATCGAATAGGTTTAATAACAATTATACACTACCGCATCCCTACCGTGAGCTGTCAAAATTATCATCCTAAATTTGATAAAGTATAATTATCGCCATCTATTGGTTGCGCGTTTATTAGTAGGTAAATAAATCTCTAGCTATCCATAGCTATCGCGCTGCTAGCGGCATCTAGCGCCTTAATTGGCGCGGAGCCCGCAAAATCGCCCGAGTTAGGAAGGTCGCGTTTTGTTGTATGGGATGAGGTATCTGTACTAGTATAGTATTATATTATCTGTGACAATATTTATAACGTTAAAATAAATGGTATTTTTTTTTTGATATTTAATTATTAGCATAGAACACACGCATCTATACTTATGATAAAACTATTATAAGTCCAATGTACAGAACATTGAAGATATTTTGATGATGAGATGGAGTGGCGAGGTGACCACTTAAGCCATTGCGCCATCTATGTATAATATAAACATATACAGTATACCTTTACCTTACCTTTAAGTAAATAGTGTAATTGTAGAGCAATATCTATACTAATATTATAAAGAGGAAAGATTTGGTTTTCTATTTATTTAGAAAGTCACCTATAGAATGCTACATTATCAGCGAGTAACACAGGCTATATTTTCCACATAAATACACATCAACTTTATAAAATTTTATATAAATGAGTAGGTATTTAAAAATTGGACATTTATAACAGCGCTTCTGTTTTCAATTTAAGCTAACAAATTGTCTCCACTAATTAACTTACTGTAAATAATTATTCGAATAAAACCACACGGTATGCCGTACTGCGCCTTATGTAGGAGGGATCCGGGAACAGCTTTTACCAAGACATCCGGACCCCCCTAGCGCCTGCCCGCAAAAGTGCGGGCACCACCTCCGGGTAAAAATCTTGAAACCTCTCAATGAGGTGACGTCCAGGCACACGCGGACGCCACCTCGTCGCAAGTGGCCACTAGAGCGGGTGAACGGAAAAACCCGTCCCGTCCACCCGCGGCCACACTCAGTTTCGCCGGCGGCGAATTAGGTCCGAGTGAAAATCGTC
The DNA here is from genome assembly GCA_949752705.1 of Callimorpha dominula. Taxonomy (NCBI): domain Eukaryota; kingdom Metazoa; phylum Arthropoda; class Insecta; order Lepidoptera; family Erebidae; genus Callimorpha; species Callimorpha dominula. Next base: position 4,759,279 of record OX457000.1, on the reverse strand, counting down.
CTCCCGAACCCGTTGAGCGTATGACGGCCGGTAGCGAGAGATCCCCTCCGATGACTGCAGTAAGGGGTCCGACGCTTCGTCGCCCAGGCGGAGCAGACCGCCAGTGTGTGCTGAGCCAAGTCCTCAATGTCGCAGTGGTGACAGGTGGGACTCAATTCCCTGCTAGCGAACGAGTGCAGGTACTTCGAGAAGCAGCCGTGCCCGGAAAGAACCTGGGTCGAGCCTGCCCATACATGCCGAAGCATGACTCTCCCACAAAATTATTAAAAATTAATTAAAATAAGATTTTCGTTTCTATCTAATTAACATCTAATATCTAGCTGACCAACAAAAATACTGACTTGCACACAAAATTATCAAGTTACAATGGAATTTCTAAAATTGATTTCTAATTATGTATGCACGACCAAATTTCATTTCACAGAGAGTACATATAAGCTAGGTTTAGGGTAGGTTAGAACTGCGACCACTACGCACGAGCCGAGCGAGCGAAGCGAGCGTGCCGCGGCAGCGGCCGGCGAGTGCCAGAACCGAGTTCTATTGTAAAATCTAAAATTTTTGTAACAAACATTCCATAATTTGAACACTGGATGTTTTAGATAATAAGTTTCCATTAAATAGTTATAATATTTTATTGTGACTCGAAGAATTTTTAGATTTACTTTTATATAACAGATGGTAGATCAGTTTCCACTGATTTACTTATCAGTTTTGCTTCATCTAATAGACAGTATACTGTTTTTTATTTAATTTGTGTTCATATTTAGTATGCAATTCATTATTTTTGGTGCTACTTTCGAATATTTTGTTAGAAAAAAAGATATTTATAGTTATATATATATATATTATTTATATTTATTTATATTTATATATAGTATTTACGATTAAATACTACCCCTTAAAAATTGGGTACCTAATTAAAATGAAAAATGTTTATAATAATAGTGAGTTGCCAATAGAAGAGTTTTCATTTAATAGAGAACAAAATAACTTTTGTATATAAATCTACTATATTATAATAAAATATACATATATGCTTCAACTTAACTCAATTTCAATATTTGAAGTCTTATTACTAAATTCTGTCGTATCGATGTATTTTAATTAAAAATCCGATTATGCTCCTTATGATTAGACCGGCAGAGTTCAATATTTCATGCAAGAATTTATCCAACACTTGAAATTTCAGTGTGTTCAATTCCCTAAGTTATTTTTTCTGAGAAAAACAGTACTTATATGATTTATAACATTCTAATTGAATTTGTTACACGATAACTATATAGCTAACCAAATAAGATACAGTTTTTAAAATAAATATTCGAAAATTATAGCACCTTTTGTATTAAAAGAAAAGTGCGTTATTACTACACTGAACCTGTACTCTACGTCTAGAGAACACGAGCGAGTGAGACGTGTGTTATAAACACATACCAGTATATGTGCATCTGAGCGTGAGGGTCACGCGAGTCCAATACTTTTTCTCCATCCCACAATTGCACAACTACGTGTTATATACACATATTTGTAAACATGTATCTGAGGATATACATGTCTGTCACATGTATGTGACGATCACGCGAGTTCAGTGCTTTTTCCCCAACCCAAAAGTGCACAAGGTGCCTAAAAAGATTTCACTTCAAAAACTTATTTTATCATCAAGATAATCTCATTTAAATAAACTTTGTCATTTATAACAACATAGTTGGACGTATAGTTGAGGAGATAAAGAAAAATATATAAAGTCGTTGATACGTATAAAATCAGAGTAGCGCTTGATCGCGCGTTCTGCGTTTCGATACGGGAGGGGAGTTGACGTCTGACGATGTGTATAAGGTAGTCGAGCGGCTCACTCGCGCGGTCTGCTCCTTACTCAACGCACCAGTGCAACATAGTGATTTTTCGTAAGAAAAATTGAACATTCGATTGAAGTTTCTCAGTTTTTTTCTTTCAGTTACGATACGATACGCCCTAAGTGCCATCAAAAAAATAGATGGATGAAGCGAGAAGTGTGTGCTGTGCCTCCGAAAAAATTGATTCTTCCCAATATATAGGAAGTACCACAACCGATACAAAATCTTTTGACGGACATTCGTCTATTGTTCGGACATTTTTTGAAAAGGTGCAATAGTCTCTTTCATATGCCTTCGTTTGGGAATAAAATAAGTTATGAAATTAAGGAAGGAAACTTCATGCTCACTTTTAAGGTTGAAAGGGCAGGTTTACCGCCTCATAGGCAGCCTTTTCCCGCAATCAAACTTATAGTCACAAACTGATTTCCACGCGGGCGAAGCCGCGGGCACAGCTAGTATTAATATATAATAGTAACTACTAAAGGTTATTCTTTTTTCTTCTAAATTAATGCGCACTGATTTTATTAACTATTTCCCTCCGAATTTCGACACGTATTATAGATCCCGAAGTAAATATTATAGTTACTTATAGATAGTTTTTTCTAAATATTATAAAGAGATCCTCATTGTCCTTTCCGCCTTGTTTGTCAATTGAATTCTATTGACTGAAGTTACTAAAATCAAAGTTATTTATTATTGAAGCCAAAGAGTACGGCTAATGGTTATTCTTCTATTTTCTACAGAACACATCAGAACAGTCTTTTTGAAATACTCAAATTCACAAAAAAAAAACAACACATTTATGTCAATTATTATAGTATTTTGTAATTTGTGATAACCACAAAATTATTATAATACCGTATTAAAACTGTCAATAAAATTCATATAAAACAAAGGAACCATAGCAGTAGAATAAGAACTTTATTTTATAACCTAAACATAAACATTTTGTTAGTAAAAATATCAGAAAACTAGGAACGCATCCTCTTCAATGGAAAAATAATAAAAGAAATTTACCAATGTGTTTAAAATTGATATAAATCTACGCAGCTATTGTATTGAGTGAAGGTTGTTAAAATAAAACAACGTAAACTTACTTCAATGCATTCGCGAAAAACTCGGACGTGGTTGGCAGGACATGTATACCCATAGACGGCTGCAGAGTCGACGAGCGTGAGAGTGGCAAGCACCGCGACCACCGCGAACAATATCGCAAGCAGCTTCATATTGACCCGTGTTCACTTGCGTACAATTCTCTGAGCAATGACCGCGGACCGAGAAACCGTCTTTTATATTGTCACTATCGTAACATTTACTCAAGGGTATCAGTAATAATATTGCAATCGTGCTTCATGATAACTAAATACCATTAGATAATACTCTTTAAAGTTAACCTTTTTGTTTTAAGGTCCCTTTGTTTATTCACATATAATTAAAAGTAAATATAAGAATGCATACCTATTATATAATGTCTATAAGTTATTTATAGAATTAAAAACATTTACAGACATTAGAAGGTGATTTTCGCAGTCTCAATCGTAAGGCAAATAATTCAAATGTGTGTTTTTACCGAGAACCTCACCAAAATGCCAAAGAGCACTGTGGAGGTAATTTTACGCATGAGCTGATGATAATTATATTTTCTTCAGATATAGTATAACCATGTAGTTTCTCTAACGTACTAGGTAGTGTCGCACTTTTAGATTTAAATCGATTGTTCTTACTCGATTTTCAATTTTAAACCGTCGTCTATCGTCTACGCATCATTACCGCTTCAGCAGTTTGCTCATTCCTTTTTTGTGCGCGGTAGTGAACGCACGTCACTTCAAATATGCCGAAACGAAAGGCTGAAGATAAAATAAAGCGTTACAACGTAAAAATCAAACGTTTAGAAGAAAAACAAAAAGTGCATAAACGTCGTCGAATTATTATAAGTTCCGACTCAGATTCTGATATCGAAAATCAGGGTAAGTAAATATCTTGTTCACAAGTGTTAACAGAGTAATAATACGAAATATATGTGTGGAATATAGCGTCTATAAGTCTGCCTGGAGGGTAACTGCGAGTTATACACGATGGTTAGACATGACGAAAAAATCTAAGCCTGGAGGTTGACCGAGAGTCATACACGAAGGCAAAATACATGTACCTAGAAATATTGTAAGCATTAAACGAATTTAAAAAATTAATGTAATATAAAACTTTCGCAATCACAATAAAAAATCATATGGGTAATATTCTTTTTGGTTTTTAAACTACCTTCGAAAAAGAAAAAAAAAAAATTTACTTTATACGAGTACTTTCAGATGTCCAAATACTCGAAAATAATAATTTTGAGGACGTTGAAATTATGCATCATGATCATCCTAATATAAAGGATGAATCATTACTGACTATACCGGTTAACACACCAAGTACATCAGTTTTATGCGACCCATTGCTGTCGCAAACTTGCATGAACAAAGATCCTAATAATTATTGTGAGTCTTTTGAAGCTCCAAATCCTCCACTAGAGCAAAGTAATACGGTTCCAGAAACCTCAAATGAAGTGCCTATAGAACTTGATCCAGAAATACGTCTTGCATTGGGGGACCCCATTGAAGACAGTCCTAAATATGGAGCCAATATTCACAACGACTTGGCTCAGCGCTGGTTGCCAATACTAAAGAAAGGTTTGACAAAAGATGTTAAAGAAAACTTGTTGAAGGAACACCATATTCCAGATAACTGCAGATTATTAAAATCACCCAGTTTTAATCCCGAGATAGCTATTGAAGTAAAGACAAAAAGATGGAAGTTAAACAAAATCAATTAGGATTGGGAAAAACTGCTATTTCAAGAGCTATGGAAATAATAATTAATGACGGAAGTAAAATTAAAACTATAAAATATCTTACTGAAGGTTGTAGAATATTGACAGATCTTCATTATACAGAAACACAAATTCGCACTAAATGTATTACTCCGTGTCTAGGTAAATCTATACTGAACATAATTCAAGAAGATGAAAGAGATGAATTCTTATTTGGCAGTCGATTATCAGAAAAAACAAAGGCTGCCAAAGCCATAGAAAAGCAAGGTTCACAAATCAAAAGAAATATACCGCAAAAATATAATCAAAATCAGTCGCAATCAAAAGGCAGATACACGGAAAACTGGACTCCCCCTCCTCGATATCCCTCGTTGTCGAGCAGGGAGGGGGGGGGGGGGGCGCAGAGCATACATGACGAGCAGAATACATCCAAACAGACAATTTCGCAATCAAGCACCGCAGCCGCCGCCGCCGACAGCGCAGACGCAGGCGAGGGCGGCCACATTTTCCAGACAACGTGCCCAAACACGTCAATAATTCAGGTACTTGCAGGTCGATTAACTTTTTATTATGATTGTTGGCAACACATAACAAAAAATAAAACTGTGTTAGATTATATTTTAAATGACTATCGTATACCATTAATAAATAATGTTACACGGCCGCTTATACCACATAGATCTTTATCATATAAAGAGAAACAAAAAATGCAACTTGCTATTAATAACCTTCTTGACTTAGGAGTTATTTCTGTATGCGAAAACAGCACTGAACAATTTCTCTCATAAATTTTTTTGATTTCAAAACCTAATGGGACAGATCGTTTTTTTTTTAATTTAAAATATTTTAATAAATATGTAGATAACGAACATTTTAAAATGGAGGATTACAGAAGTGTATGTACTTTATTACCAAAAAACAGTTACATGGCTAGTATTGATCTGAAAGAGTCGTACTTATTAGTTCCTATACATCCAGAACATAAAAAGTATTTAATTGGTTTCAAATTGAAGAAGATTCACAAAAGTTAATTACGTATGAATTTAATGCAATCCCCTACAGCTTATCATCAGCACCAAGAACATTTACAAAAGTAATGAAAGAAGTGATAGGTTACATAAGAAAACGTGGTTTTAGTTCAGTAACATATTTAGACGATACCTTGTGTATCGAAAATTCTTATGAAAAATGTCTTTTGAACGTAAATGAAACTGTCAGAATCCTCGAATGTTTAGGTTTTATCATAAATTTCGAAAAAAGCTTGTTAGAACCAAAACAAACATGCAAATTTTTAGGTTATATGTTGGACACAGAAAATATGACTATGTCCCTACCAGACAACAAACAAACTCATATATTACATTTGGTGAAAAAATTCAAAACATTACAAAAATGTACCATTCAAGAATTCTCTCAATTTATAGGTGTTTTAACAGCCGCATGTCCGGCAATAAAATATAGTTGGTTATACACAAAGAAATTTGAAGGGGAAAAGTATCTCGCCCTGAAAAAATTTAACAATAATTACGATGCAATTATTAAATTGTCGAATGACATTTTACCGGATTTAAATTGGTGGGAAGGAAATATCTTAATTTCTAAAAATTTAATTACACCTCCAATATACAAATTGGAAATTTTCATGGATGCGTCAAGGTCAGGCTGGGGTGCTGTCTGCAACAATATGCGCGCTAATGGCCACTGGAAAGAAATTGAGCTAAAAAATCACATTAATTATTTAGAACTTCAAGCAGCATTTTTGGGCCTTAAATGTTTTGCACGAGATGTTACCAATTGCGCTATATTGATGCGAACAGACAACAGTACGGCCATCAGTTATATCAATAGAATGGGCGGTATACAATTCCCACACTTAAATGAATTAACGAGATCCATTTGGCAGTGGTGCGAAGAACGCAACTAGTGGTTATTTGCATCTTATATCAACTCTAAAGAAAATAAAGAAGCTGATACGGAATCGCGCAGAGTTAATCCCGATACCGAAATAGAACTATGTTCAAATGCTTTTCAAAACATTATCAATAAATTAGGTAAAATTGATATAGATTAGTTTGCATCTCGGCCCAATGCCAAATGTTGGGTATACATTTCCTGGAAGCCAGCCCCGTATGCGCTTACGGTAGATGCTTTTACGATATCATGGTCAAAATATTATTTTTACTGTTTTCCTCCTTTTGCAATAATTCAAAAATCCTTACAAAAACTTTGAATTGGACCACCCAAGTGTGCTTCCCTTTGTTGAGCAATATTATAATATCAGATATTATTTTCCTAAAAAATGCCATTTGGTCGGATTACAGGATACATCTACCCGCGCAGACTATCCTGGCAGCAGCCATTGTCTCCGGGAAGCCTTCACAAAACAGGGCATTCCATCAGAAGCAATACACCTAATGATTTCTCCGTTGGCAGCAAACACTGTTAAATAATATAACACAACGTTTTAACTATGGTGGAATTATTGTTTAACCAACCATATAAATTACTTAGAAGCACCAAAATCAGCCATAATTTTATTTCTTACTAAACAATTTGAAAATGAATCTTCTTATGGCACACTAAATAGCCATCGTTCAGCTATATCACTGCTTCTAGGCAATAATATAGGTTCTGATGAACAAGTGTCACGGTTACTAAAAGGAGTCTTCAAATGTAGACCTAGTATATCTAAATATAATACCATATGGGATCCACAAGTAACTTTGGACTTCTTGGATAAATGGTGACCTCATACAAATTTATCATTATATCAATTATCAAAAAAGTTGGCTACACTTTTAGCTCTTTGTACAGCGCATCGCGTACAAACATTGTCTTTAATAAAAACAAATAATATTGTAGTCTATCAAGATCAAATCATTATAACTATTTCAAATTTAATTAAAACCTCTGCAATCAATCGTGAGCAACCAACCTTAGTTATACCCTATTTCACTGACAAACCTAGTATCTGTCCTGCAAAATGTTTGGAAGATTACTTCGAAATTACAAAAAATATTAGAAATGACTCTTCTAACTTATTTTTAGCTTACAAACGTCCACATAAGCCGGTGACGTCACAAACCATCAGTCGATGGATTAAAAATATGTTAGCAGAGAGTGGCGTTGACGTGACGAAATTTAGCGCTCATAGCACGCGTCACGCCTCAACATCGGCCTCAGGTGTATCACTAGAACACCGCCGGAACGACGGCTACATCAGACGTTTGCAAAATTTTACAATCGCCCCATTATTTCACAAGAGTTAGCTAGGTCTGTCTTTGAAACAGACAATTAAGTTTAATTGATTATTAACAATTTATAGGCAAAATTATATAAAAATTTCTAAGAGTATCGGTTAAGTTAAAGATTGTTATTTTAATATTAATTTAATTAAGTTATTGAAATAAAAATCATTTTAGTTTCAATAATCATTGTTTTATTACACTTCCTACCAAAACTTTTAAAATAATATGCATTACTTCAGTTCTCTGAACATCTACATGGTTATACTATATCTGAAGAATGGAGCTATGAAAATATAATATATGATCAAACGAACTTCTAGAAGGAAGTTCGATCATTATTATATGAATGGCTCCATTCGAAGATATAAGAACCCACCCACCTCAACCCTTTGTAAAAGTTTTGGTATCTCTAAAAGAATGAGCAAACTGCTGAAGCGGTAATGATGCGTAGACGATAGACGACGGTTTAAAATTGAAAATCGAGTAAGAACAATCGATTTAAATCTAAAAGTGCGACACTACCTAGTACGTTAGGGAAACTACATGGTTATACTATATCTTCGAATGGAGCTATTAATATAATAATGATCGAACTTCCTTCTAGAAGTTCGTTTGATCATATAATGATGATGTAGGTTATTAATGATGGCCTTATACTTGTTACCGCATCCTAAGTAGTGTAAAAAAGTTTAGAGATACTACCCTAGTTAGAGAGTTCCTAATTTAAACAGAAATGTTGTCAAGAGGATCTTTAAAATACGTAATTATACAACCTTGACTAGATTGGTGAACGCGACATTTTGCTTCCATATATAAAAAGTAAACACTATTTAAAAAAACTTGCTTTGCTTGTTCTAGAACCTGCTTGATTATAGCTATCAAACTGATAATAATTTTTGGCCTTTCAATTTTGTCAATATTAGTTGCAATACAAGATTATAATAATAATAAGTTTTTATTGATCATTTTCAAATATTGCAGTACATGGGTATAACGTTTATATTAGGTAAAATTACTGATTTGCTACAATTATAGTGGGTGCAGTTCTGATCTCCTAACTAGGTTACTGTATAACCTGTATGAAGGAGTGACAGTTCCGATCCCCCAATGAATTTACAAGCATATGTAATATTACTATTTATGTCTGTACATTTGTATTTCACTGCTACTAAAATATGTTATAACAAAAAGTAAAAAAAATAAATAAAGAATTATAAAACTAAGTGACAACGATTTTGAAAATAAGGGATGTGATGAGTAACTGTTTTATGTATGTGTGTGTAATGTATGTGTGGGTGTGTGTGTGTGTATGTGAGTGTGTGAGTGCGTGTGTGTGTGGTGTGTGTGTGTGTGTGTGTGTGTGTGTGTGTGTGTGTGTGTGTGTGTGTGTGCGTATATATGTGTGTGTGGTTGTTGTGTTACAATATAATATGTTGAGAATGCTACGCACCTAACGATAATTAAATAAGCATTTGTTCTGTTTCTTCGTATGATTGGTGTAGAAGAAATGAGTAAATCATTTTCTTACAGTTGTAGTATGTTAAGCCGTATACTGGACAATGTTTATTTATTTTATTGTATAGAGAAGGGCCGAGACAATAAAAGAATCTTTTAATGAATGACGAACGTGCATGTGGGAGAGTACAGATTCTGTCTTTTCTACGTTTATGAATTGTCGTATATGGCGTCTTCTGGTGTTGTAGAAGGACTACTTGTATGATGAAATGTTGTCTTACATTTAGAACATTCCACTTACAATACAATTCATTAGTAGGGAATATGATAGGGCGAAAGGTAGCAACTTTTAATACTGCTCTATGTGCTATCTCTAACGGTTTTATAATCGTTTTAGCAGCACCACCCCAACATGAAATGCAATATGTGATAATAGATTGGCATAAGGCAAAATAGACATTCCGTATAGCGGTATAATTAGCAACTTTTCGAAGTGTTTTAAATATGAATATCAGTTTCCGGACTCTGCCCGTGAGAACGTTTATATGGGACTTAAAGTTTAGAGTCTTGTCCAACGTGACACCCAGATATTTTATGTGGTCTACAGGGGTTAAGGATGTACAGTTACAAGAAGTTTGGGGTTCAGTGTGACACGAGTGAGCTATTAAAGTTATTGGGACGCTTGGTTGAGAGGCTGCACTGATTGAATATGTAAGGAAGTTGGTTTTGGAAGTATTGAGTGTAAGGGTGTGGTCACTGATCCAATTCAGTGCTGTGTTGAATGCTAGTTGGGCCCTTTTTTCTAACTGGGACCAAGTTTCAGCTACAACGGTTATCGCAGTGTCATCCGCGAACGATATTATGTTTGCGTTCTGGATATTGAGTTCACATAGCTCATTTATGAAAATTAGAAAAAGGTTTGGCCCTAGAATACTTCCCTGGGGCACACCGTAATAAATAGGAAGTTCATTACTATTATTATTATTTATCCTAACAAATTGCGATCGATTTGTTAGGTAGCTCTTGAATAGGTCCAATTGATCACCTCTGACACCCACTCCTTCAAGCTTTAATAAGAGAGTAGAGACAGGTACCGTGTCGAACGCTTTTGCGAGGTCTAAAAATATGGTAAGGACTTTTTTATCATTATTAATATTTTGTACCACATGATTAGTTAATTCGTGGACTGCATCACATGTTGATAAGTTTCTGCGAAAACCGAATTGATGAGATGATATGAGCTTATAATGTTCCAAGTAAATAACCAATCTCTTACTAATTAACCGTTCGAGCACCTTAGATAAAGCATTTAGGACTGCTATGGGTCGGTAATTATCAGGTAAGGTCCCGTCCCCTCCCTTGAAAATTGGATAAATGATTGCCTTTTTAAATGAAGTAGGGAAAACAGCAGTGTCGAAACAAAGATTAAAAATATGGCATAGGATGGGTACCAGTAGGGTGGAGTATTTCTTTAGGATATAGGGCGAGATACCATCCCATCCAGTAGCAGCGTTGGTCCGTAGGGCGTATATGGTTGAAATGATTTCATCATTGTCGGTATGCTCTAGGACGAAAGATGAGGTGGGTGTGATCTTATGTATCGTATAAGTAGGTGTCGTTCGTTGTAGTGGAGTGCTTGCTAAATTATCAGCAAGGTTTTTGCCAACATTGACGAAAAAGGAGTTTACTTTGTCACAGCATTCTATCGGTGAGGATGAGGTGGTTAACAGTTGTGTAGAGGTATTATTAGGTTTTTTGGTATAGGTAACTCGCTTTATTGTTTCCCAGACTAATTTATGGTTTTGACCAGCTTTATCCAGTTCTCGTGTATCATAAAGACGTTTCGCTTTCCTTAGAATCCTTGTACAGAAGTTTCTGTAGCGCTTGTAAGTTAATGTCAATATTTCATTTTCTGGATCTTGTTTTGCCTTTCATGTAATGCATCCCTATTTCTGATGCAGCGTAACAGACCAGTCGTGATCCATGGCTTCAGTATCTTCTTTCTAGCAGATACTCTCCTGGTCGAGGTGTGTTTTGAAATTGCTGTGGTCACTAATTCCACAAATTTATTTGTAGCAATATCAGCGTTATGTATAGAGAGAATTGGGTCAAAGTCTAGTTGGGACATTGTTTCATCGAGTTTCTCATAGTCAATATTGGGGACGATAGGAATTGAGGTTTTGCGTATACGTCTATTATTCAAGCAGAGTAGTGAAAGATAGTGGTCTGTGACCACGGTGTCATAGACGAAGGAATATGAAGGCAAGTTTGTTCTTAAAATAAGATGGTCCAAACAGTTATCTCCTCTAGTTGGAATGGTATGCGCTGCGAGATAGCCATGAAAAGCCAGGCAATTGAGATATTCGTGGGAGCGCATATCTAAGCTATTAGGTTTTATGTCTAGGTTAATGTCACCTGTTAAAATTACAGTTTCAAAATGTTGGAGAGATGGAAGTAGAGTATTAAGAGCTGATAAAAAGTTTTGAATATTATCAATAGATGGGGAGCGATAGATACAAACTATGGCCACCTCTGATTTTATTTTGATAATGAGTCCAGAAGCTGATTGATGTAAATCGGCTTCCTCACATGTAGCCGGCAGATCCGCGTTCACATATACCACCACACCGTCGCTTTGGTTAAGGTGTTTTGTGGTTTTGAAAGTGGTGTAATTTTTTAATTGCGGAATGATGGCATTACTAGAACAGGATAGCCAGCATTCCGTTAGGATTACTAGATCACATACAAATGAAAGACGTTGCAAGAGAACTTGTAGGTTTAAGAAGTTACAGTTAATTGAACGGATATTTTGTGACAGTATTTTTAGGTGGTTGTTAGGATGGTTAATTACAGATCGTGTCTGTTCTGGGGTGCACGTGTGAGGGACTGACAGGGACAACTGGTCAATATTGTCTATAAGATAGTTAACGTTATTAGTCATTTTTCCATAAAAGCAACCTGAAAGGGGAGGAGCGTCGTGGTCGGTAAAAAAGGAGTTTATAATTTCGAAACAGGCTTACGTTTGGTGTTTGGATAATTGGTAGCTGTTTATCATTAGTAAGATAAGAATATGGTGTTAGATGGTAGGAACGTATTATGGGTTTATGTTCTTGGATATGAATATGTGGGTATTTTACCAGGCATATGTCTGGTGACAGTGATAATATGTGTGTACATAAGTTGTATAGTGTTTGTGTTGTGCAATTTATATTATAGGTATTACATTGTTGTGTTATGTGGTGATAGTAGTAATTTGTTTTTGGTGTATTTGTGTTTATTATTGGTATTACAATAGAGTAGTAACTAACGTGCATATCATTATATAGGTTAAAGTTAAGAATAAAATAACATGATATCAAAAAGTTATACGTGCGTAGTCATGCAGAGATAGTTTGCGCCAGCTGTTTCAGCTGTTGTTCGTTCTTCACCAGAATCGATTGGCCATCTGCATCGTTTTTCAGAAAAACTCGTCCATTTGATGTCCAACAGTAGTTATACTGATTGGAATTGGCAAAATTTCTTGCAAGATAAAACAATCTCTTGGTGAGGGTTGTCAATTGCTCGGCAACGTATATAGGCATTTGGGGTGTAACTGTTATGCCTAGATGAGTTGAGCTTACTTTGTTGTTTGGGTTTTTCTTATTGTGTTCTTTAGCAGCCGCCAAGAAATTTGTTTTTATTAGTGTGTTCGAGAATTCAACCGTAACACTTGATGTCTTGTTTTCTTTTTTCGATGACTGTCGTATTATATCGCGGACGCAGGCGAGCTCTGTTGAGGTATTTAATTGCTTTGACAAGCACTGTATCATGTCATACAACATTGTTTTTGTCTCCTTCTCTTGTTTTGGAACATTCCTAATTTCGATTGAAGTTTTGATGCTATTTCGATCGTACATTTCATTTTCTTCAAGTGCTGACAACTTGAACACCATGCCATTTCGCTCCTTTTCCAGAGATGTTATTTTACTCTCAAGTGACGACAGTTGATCGGAGACAAAGGTCAAAGACTTTTCTAATTCACTAGAGGTAGCCTTTATATCACTATAATGTTTTTTTATTTCCACTATATGTTCTTCTAACTTGTCAAGACGAGAGTTATGGGCGGACATCATTTCTCTCATGATTTCCCTTATTTCATTTTTAAAGGTCTCCAGTTCGTCACTGGTGACCTCACTTGATGGGTGTTTTCGTTTGTTTCGCTGAGTTATATTAAATTGCACGGCTTCGTCTGGATAAAGTCTACTAAGATCGGACTCGGATCGTGATGGTATACCTTGGTTTGGCGGTGTCCTCATCAAGTTCCTTGATACTGCTGCAGTCGGAGGAGATTTATATGTTTTAGACATTGTGTATGTCTTAATTCATGCAGTAAATACCAAAGTATTCTATAAAAGGTCTTGATTAAATTGTACTTAGACGATACACAAAAGTTATCCGCTAATCGCTATCGCTCGTGTATTGTGGCAAGCGGCGAGAGTGTCGTCCTGTTGTTGCTTGCACTCGGTAGCTGCGTTAGCTGTTAACGTCTCCGCTGTTGCTGTCTTGTTTCCACAGGTACTCCGCGTTCACCACAGGTTTATGCGAGCCTAGTACTTCGCGTAATTTTATTTGATATTTTGACCACGATACTTTATTTATTAAATGTTTTAAATTAAAAATTATACGGGTTACACGTCTGTTCGCTATCGCGGTCCGGGGGGAAGGGGGAAGATTCTCTTCTTCTCTGTGGTATGAAACTAATAAATACGCTGGAAAACCAAACAAAAGACAATTCTTGTCTTGGTATTGGGAGAATTGACAACCGCTTAGAATAAAAAGTTAGAAAAGGAGTAGGTATAACTCAGGAATGGAAAGCACATAATGCGTATGAGAACAGGTTCCTAATTTAAATGTAATAGTATTGCTTTTTTAGTTCAGTATTTATGGCCAGTCTGGAGAGCCAAATGTGTGGCCACGTGCTTGCGTACAAAAAAGGAGTTCATGTGATATTTGCTTGAATTGGGACGTTCCAAGGGGAAGCTGCTCCTACCCTGCAGAAAACTGTGATTAACCAGTATTAATGCGTCAAATGCGTGCGGTTTTTATGGTGGTGATGGCATTACGGGATTTAGGTACCAATGGTTGTTGCGAATTTCTTTTTTAAGTATCTCTATAATAATAACTTCACACATCTCACACACGGCCGTCTGATCCCAAACTAGGCAGAGCCTGTACTATGGTAACCAGACTGCTGATAAACATACTTATATATTCACATACATTATCGATAAATTACACCCAGACACAGAACAAATGATCATGCTCATCACACAATTATTTGTCCTGGGTGGGAATCGAACCCACGACCTCTGGCTTAGCAGTCGGGGTCACTAACCACTAGACCAACAGACCAGTCAATGACCGCTTAAATTCACGCCGCTCTTGCACAAAAGCAAGACTATCATTTCACTGACAGCACAATAGGTAAGGCAGGAATCAGTAGAGAAATTCGTAGGGTCTCGGACATGATATTTAAATATGGATTCAGGGATTTTATTTTAGCAAAACATATGGGTAATTTGCGGCAAAGGTTGCAAAACTCAAAATCAATCATTGTGTAGTGTGACTTTTTAATATTATTTATGTCATGTTTGGAATACAGGTAATCTAATATTAAATTTTGTCCAATCAATCAATCCATCAATTAGAATATTCTAATCCACTGCTGGTCATAGGCGTCTCCCAATGTACGCCATAGCACCCGGTCCTCTGCCTTCCGCATCCAGTGCCTCCCAGCTATCTTCCTCATAAATAAATAAATTTTGCCCGTTTTCGTACAACAGTAGAACTTTCAAACCGAGCAGAAAACCATAAACGAGACACTTGTATTTTAGTTCAAACCTTGTAATTTTTTGTTAAGTTACTGTTCTCATAAATGAACGATAATATGGGAGTAATAAAGGATTACATAATAATAAACACGCTGTACAAACAGCAGTCAACACGAATGGTATATTATTACAAAATGGTTTCTAGAGCAAGGAAGTATTCTCTCGTAATACTTCATTGTTTATGTTGTATACATATCAAATATTTAGAACGAATCTCTCCCACACCGAGATCTACTTACCAGTCTTACCATAAATATAGGTATGACCAGGAGTAATAACAACACACTACTACAGTCTCTAAACAACTCCTTCCTTGCTTCGTAAGTTAGTATCTTATTTCTTTACTTTAACAGTGTCAGTTATCAGATTAAAACTTTCATGATTCGTATCATTTTTAAGATTCCGTATCCAAATGATGCCAATGGAACGCTATTACTTAGTCACCGCTGTCCGTCTGTGTGTCTGCGGACTGTATCTTATGTACCGTAGTAGGTAGCCAGTGGAAATTTTCACAGAGGGTGTATTTCTATAGCCGCTTTATCAACAAATAATAAAAATGAAACTAAAATTAAATTGGCCTCTACCGTAATAGATTGAAACTTTCACGAGAGTCTAATTTTTTTTTAAATACGTTTTCGAATTATGCTATTTCTAGTCACAACCAAGGTATTTATTGAATTTGAAAAGAGTGAGTGTTTTTATTGCCTATTTTATTGTTTCTTTTGTCACAGGTTCTACTCTCTCAACTCGTTTTTTGTCTGTCTGTTGGCAATAAACTCAAAAACTACTCAACGGATTTTCATACGGTTTCATCAAGTAATAGATAGAGCGATTTAGGAAGATTTAAGTGTATATATGTTATATTTGTTAAGGTTTTGTGTAAATTGGTTGAAATATGATGATGAATGTTGAAAATGTCTCTGCTACCCGTGCGAAGCCGGGGCGGGTTACTAGTAAGTTATAGTTAATATAAGTGACAAGTAATATTTTATTAGATTTCGACTTTGAATATATTTGTGGGCATCTCCAGAGTGAAATTGGCTATAGAGTAATATTATATTTTTTTTTAGTTGTACCTGGCAGACATTTAAAAGTCTTTTCTGATTAGTAATATTCGGTGGCACATTAATAATTACTTACTTAAAATTTATAAATTGTTATTTGTTATACGGATAGAAACAAATATATGCATATTAGATTCAAGAGAATTGTATACATAATTACGTATTGAAGGAAACAAGATCTTAAATGTTTGTGGTTTCTGGACAGATACAAATTAATAATAATCAAATAACAGTCTAGTTCATTAGATCAGGAAGTAATACAGAACAGGTCATTTTCATTAATTCCTTTATTTGGAAATCAATAGGTGGCTTACATTTACATATCGCATTTCCGATAAAATAGTGTAACATCTCAAAATGTTAACTTATTTACCATAAACAAAAATGTTCACGTTATTTTAAATATTTGGAAATTCATCCACTTTTGACAGTTAGCCATGTTATAAATAATACTCTTTTTGAGACTACAATGAGTAATACCGATAATAGCGATTTTTGAAGTGAAAACTTCTTTAGCGGCGTTGTGTACTTTTTGGGATGGGTAAAAAATGTTAAACCCGCGTCAGGACACGTGACCCTGATCGAGAATTCTTAAGACGGAGCCTCGTTTCTTATATTTAAAAAAATCAAACAGTTATGAGCGGCCAGGATCGCAGAACTTCCAGTGTTCCGTCTGCTCGTTTGCCCCCTATAATATAAAAGAAAACCCTATGTACACATTTCGATAATTATGTTATTACCTACTTTTTATTTTTAACCTAATTATATTTATACAGATGTGTGTGTCTGCATGTATATGCAAATACATTGTGAAGTTATGTTTTCACTTCTGACGTGCAGTCGTACGACTGTCTTTTTTATTAAGAAATCGCTTACCATGAATTTTGCAAGTTATTACTGTATTAGATTGTAAGTGCAATATTGTCTTAATACTGTAGTGATGAGACCTCTCGCACAGCTTGCATACTCCTTCGATTGGAAGAATAACTCTTTACTACGCGAGAGGCATGGACTGGTGGCCCCAAACTCGAATTTACAACACGTTCGAAATATTTTATGAAGAATAAGAATTGAAGACAAGACAGTCGCCCAGCGGACAGAAGACTGTCTGGACGACTGACGTTCAATTTGCACAGAATAATTCAAGAAGTATTTTTATAATTAATTTGTTTGAAGTTATAATTGTTACACGAATAATCTGATCCTGATTATATCGCATAGTGCGTTTGCCTGCTCTTTTAATTTTCCTCCTCTAGATTGAACCTATCGAACCCGGTTACCATAAAGCCCCAAGCTTTACAAGTATTGGAGTACGCCGCAGTTATTTTAGAAGAAGTACTCCACGCGTTACACGTGGTGGAGGCGCCCAAGGTGTCTAAGAGGAAAAGTATTACCAAGCAATTGATGATCGCTACGGACGTAGTGTGAAGATACATCACCCTACGTGTTGAAGATTCGAGAAGGAAAGGAAGGGTTTTCAAGTCGTCGAGTGGAGCGACTCTCCTACATATCACAGATAACCATTTGAATTATTTTATCGGTGTTCTCTCTGTATAATTTTATTTATGCATTATGGCGGATTATAAGTCGTTTGCGGGGGCCAGAGGAGAATCCTTCCAAGATTTCCTAATGCAGTTTAAAGTAATTTGTGCAATAAATAAATGGGATGAGAAAGACAGACCACTAATTTGGGGGCGTATTTATCGGGTGCAGCTCTGATGTTCTATAAAACAATATTCTATGATGATATCATGTTTGAGGAAATTGTACTTAAATTGGAGAAAGAGTTCCCGTCGTTTGTTGACGATATTGCGGAATTTTATAATGCAAAACAATTTAGACATGAAAGCAACACAGAATTTTTTTATAGATTGTCGTCATTAGCAAATAAAGCAAATATTATTGACGACAAGAAGTTTGTTAATGTATATTTAAAATCTATGGGATTTTATCAGAAACAATTACTATCCTCACGCCTGTATCAGACGAGAGAAGAATTGAGAGACACAGTCATTCAATTAGCAGAAGTAACTGAGACCAGTAGATTTGAAAATAAAAATATTAATCTCCCAATAAACCCACTGCAAGGGTTAGAGCATTCTGTTCAATTCAAAAGAAAAGAGGATGTCATCATGAACAGACCGAACCAAAGAATCAATAGGTCTTATGATGGTCGTTCGCCAGGGTCTCCAAGTGATAATGAGGGTTATAGAAGTGATCGCGACGCGTTTCATACACCACGATACAATTTAAGACCGCGGACAGAGGGTGCTAATCAGAATTTAAATTATAGAAACGAAACACCACGCACTACTCGCCAAAATTTTCGGCAAGGACTCGGCAGGAGAATGAGGAGAATGGAGTTGGATGCCGAATCTGGAGATGAAATACAACTCCATACGATGTTGAAAACAATTGAATATGGTCAGTTCGTTCCATTTATTACTCTTAATATATGTGGGGTTAATTGCAATGCTATGTTAGACACAGGGGCTTCGGTCAGTGTTATTAATGGGACACTAACGCGCAAGTTACATCTTAACATATGTGAAAATGAAAACACGACACAAATTCGGAGCATAACCGGTTCTGCTGTGAAGATCACGGGACGGTGTAAAGTTAATAGAGAACATTTTAGTGAAGTTAGATCTGTTTGTAGTAGAGGATATTAATATAAAATTGGTGTAAGGAATAGACTTTCTTAATAATAATTCATGTATGATTGATTTTGCGGATAGAGTATTGTTATTGAAAAAACATTTTATAATACCTTTTGTGAACGAAGATGAGATTCAACCTTTAAGTTCGTTGGTTATTGAGAAAGATATCATGAGCTGTAAGGTAAAGACAGAAACTCGCATACTTCCTCAAATAGAATATTAATGTTCCAATAAGACAATTGATCAGAAGGATGACATTGTTACTAACACTTTAAATAGTAATAAAAAACTAAAGGATAATGTCAACACGTTAATAAGTTCGAAAGTTAGTACAGGTAGTCTTGATGTAAGTTGTTGTTCGGATAAGCAGAATGTTGTAGCAGATTTTCTTAGTAGTAATCCATTAGTTGATGAGCTGGATGAACGTGAACCTGCTCCTGTTCAAGACGGACTACAATTGTATACGTTTGACTCTGTTAGATTGCGGGATGTTCAGCGTAGAGATTTTTTCTGTAGGCGAATTTTTCTGTTTAAGCTAGCAGAAATGTGGAGGTATACAAAGGATTTCTAGTTGTGAATGGCATCCTATGTAAGAAAGTCAGAAGAATAAATGGTATTAAGAACGTAGTGGTTGTTCCAAAATCTTTATTAACAGAGTTCCTGCGAGAGCTGCATGATGATTAATGGTCAGGTGGTCATCTAGGTCTAATGAAAATGTTATCCAAGTTTAGGAAAAAGTTTTTCATTTCAGAAGCTGAAAAAGAAATAGAGTGTTATGTTAGAAGTTGTTTGTTATGCCAACAGAAGAGGCAGTTGATACAGAGGGCGCGGTGTCGCGCGTAAATAAATTAAATTGTATCACGCGATGTAATAGATTCCTGTCAGGAAGGCAATATTATGTTGTAGTAGTGGCAATATTTATTTTGTTTTTTTTTTGTTAAAAAAAGAATACTAGCAACGTGGGTCACACATTACTAGTATTCTTGTTAACCCCTCCAGCTAAGCTAAATTGCTTGTGTTAGGAGTGAGTTCACGCCGGTAGTGCACTGGGTGGGGTTCGAACCCGCAACCACTTGATCGCAAGTCCGACGCATTAGCCATTACGCTACCGCCGCTTGAAATCAGTTGCTAGGGTTATTCTTGATATAAATAAAGTCGTTGCTATGCTTATAAAATATGCACTTCGTGAAATATAATAAAACACTTACTTAGAACAAACATAAACAAAGTTCACAATGAATGGTAATGTAACTTGAAGATAGGAAATTAAATTGTTTCAATAATTTTCGGGGGGGAGAAGTAAGACTAATATTACAGATTCATTGAAACAATTTCAGATCAAATAATATTTTCCAAAGGATAGTTAATTTTTTTTTTTTTTTTTTTTTTTATTTGGACTCTATCAGGATAGTTAATAACTTTGAGAATTTGTTGACAGATGAGAGTTGTCAAAGACTTTGACATAAGGAGTTTATTTTTCTTTGTTCATATTGTCTCTAACCATTGAGGATATATGCAAATAGATTTGTTGACATTGAGACTTATTTTTTTTTTGTTGAAATAGCCAACGAGGTTGAACCACTTGTTAGATAAAGGAGATATTTATGTGAAATAGTGTATTTATGATATTTGTGTGCTGATCCTGTTGTAATTTTTTTTCATGGCCTGAGAAAAAAACGAAATAAGAAAACTTAGTCTAGGTAGGAGTCTGGTGGAGCGCCAATATATTTATAAAATGCATACATAATCGCACCATAATATATTTCGTTATATTATAAATTTCATAGTCTTTATAGTAAACCACATTCTGTTTGTCGAATGCAATTAGTGCTGGTACTGCTGTAATATTGCCAATGTACTCGACGATCTCAAGAGATGGCGTTAGCAGTCTTCAAATGGTGTAAACGCGCTGCGCCTGATTGGTGCAAGAAAAAACGGACATACCCTGCTCTCATCGCTTTTCGCTAAGACGCTAAGAAGACGCTTTAATATATAAAAATTTTGTTCCGCCACGGACTTCAGTTATATTTCTCGTGAAAAGAAGCTGATTTTCCGTTAGTCCTATAGCCGTGTAGTGTCTGGACTCGCTTGTAACCTTTACAAGGTGTATGTGGAGTGCTCTAGTCTTCGATCGTGACCGGCCGGTCAATACCTTGCAAGAGACCGTAGAAACCTCGCCGCTGCTCGCTGCCTTCTGGAGGATCGGGACTTGGTCGGTGTTGCAGGTTAGTGCTGGCATGATTGGTTTGATCGATAGAAGTGGTTTACTTCCCAATACCTCGTACGCTAACTGTTGAGCAATCACACCCTGGTCGGGCTATTTACACGCCTGACCATATAATTTGGTCCTTCGAGCCGGATAGGCCAGTGATTCACGTAAATATTGGTGAATTTACTTTTCTATTCATATCATAAAAAAGATTCACGTAATTCTAGTGAATTCTTGCCGCCATTTTTCCTCGCTCACAGATTTACGTAATATTGGTAAATTCTGTGTTTAAAACGCACGAGAACTACGTAATTATTGGTAGACTCGTATTTAAATATAATTAATTGTTAGATTTGGTGAATTACGTATTAATTGGTAATAATATCCATTATACTCAATTTAGTTGAACTTATTTATACCTACCCACTTATTAACCGCTCCACCACTGTACTTTACGCTAAGTCATTTTAAGATTTAAATTTAATTTGTGTTTTTACACTAACTAGGTAGATATACCTATCACTTTGTAGTTGTATTGTGATATTATTTTATAAACATGACGGAAAGCGAATCAAGCCGCGAAGTCATGTTGGTTATGTTGAATCAAAAGAAAGAATTATTATTTCAACGTATTAATCGTATGTACACATCGTCGAAAGGTATAATTTCTTTCGATTCATCAACGCGAGCTAACGAGAATTTTCTGGCTGAAACGGAGATGATAGATGAGTTACGCGATAAATTTGAGTCCATTGTTGATAAAATAAATAATATAAATTTGTTATCAAAGATTACGGTCAATCCCGAGTATTCTTGCCTCGATTCATTTGATGATTTATACTCGAGAGTTAAACGCGTTAGAAATAAAATATTAACCACTTCTAAGGTGCGTTCACTCGAGACCAGTAGCTCGATCAAGTCCGTAGTGAAATTAGAACCTTTAGTAATTCCGAGTTTTGACGGACGCCCTGAAAACTGGAATACCTTTTATCAGTCTTTTAAAGCTAATATTCATTTGAATCAACAGCTTTCTGACTCGCAACGTGTACAGTATCTAATTTCTAAACTCACCCACGACGCACTAAAATTCACTTCCGGTATTATTCCGTCAGGTGAAACATATAAAATACTGTGGGATAGTTTGGTTAAGAAATACCACGACAAACGCTCATTAGGTACATATTATCTCAATAATATACTGGACTTAAAAACTTGCTCGCACACTGCGAACGCTCTTGATACCTTTGTTAGTAAATACTCCGCTTCGATTTCAGCTCTAAAAGGATTAGGCATAACAGATCTAACTGATTTTATTTTTCTTCAATGCGCTTTGAGAAGGATGGATCCTCAAACCATCCAAGCCTTTGAACTTTCGATTCGGGATGTGGAAGTGCCTACGACACAACAGCTTATCGCTTTTATACAAGATCAGGCTAAGATTTTGGAGCGCTCAAACCCGCGAAATTCGTCATATACGAAACCCGCTGCTGTTGTTACGTCGCCCTCACGCGACCGGCGCGTTCATCACACCTCCAAATCTTTTGTCGCCAGTGAGTCCGCTAATAATGCAAATACTCTCACATATTCGGCGCCCGCAGCAGTTTCCGCGAATTGTTGTTTGTGTAGTGGTAACCATCGACATTTATATGATTGCGCTCAGTTTAAAAATATGCGAGACGCAAGGGCTAGATATGAGTTTATTAAATCGAAGTACGGTTGCGTTAATTGTTTAAGCACTTTACATAAACTTCCGGATTGTAAGAGTACGTCAGTCTGTTTCTGTAATAAAAGACACCATAGGTTATTGCATTTTGATAGTAATAATTCGCAATCGCATGCGGCTATGGTAAATACCGCCGTCGCGTACTCGCCGCCGCCCGCTCATCGAGCGACCGTTACTTCGCCCGCGCCTTCTCATCGCGCTCACACGACTTCGTCATGCATTCGAGCGCCCCCGCTTGCTACAGAACCAGTTACACATACACAGTCTTACACTTCTTGTCATAAGGGTGATATACTTTTGTCAACCGCTCAGGTATACGCGCGCTCTAAGGGTAGCGCTGGTATCAAATCTGTAGTTAGGTGTTTGATAGATAATGGCTCGCAGAATAATCTAATAACATCTGCTTGTTCTAGTTTATTAAATTTACCGATAATACCGTTGAATAATTCCTATGTTAAAGGTGTTGGTTCCGCTTCAAGTCCGATAATCGGTTATGTTCATTTAGACATTGAATCCCGTATTTATCCGGATCAGAAATACACTATACATGCGCTTGTTGTAGAATGCACTACGGATCAATTGCCTTCGAAATTTATCGATTGTGATCGCGACCTAGATTTTCGTAACCTTCCGCTCGCTGACTTAAGCTGGAATATTCCGGGCAAGATTGATTTATTGTTAGGTGCCCAGCTATTCCCATTTATATACTTAGGAAATATGGTCGAGTGTGGGCCGCGCGCACCGTGTGCTTTATCTACAACATTTGGTTACGTACTTATGGGAGATTACCCGCGTAAACATATTTTACCTACTGCCGCGTCTTTTTCTGCGTTAGCGCTTAATGATATAGTGCAAAAGTTCTGGGAACTTGAAGAAGTACCCATGAAACGCTTGTTGTCACCAGAGGAGACAGATTGCGAAAATATTTTCACGGCTACCGTGACCCGTGACGACGTAGGTCGTTATACAGTTGCATTACCGTTCTGTAGGGACCCTTCGGAATTAGGTAATTCGCACGCTACCGCTTATCGCCGTTTCGTTTCACTCGAGCGTAAGCTCCGTCAGGCACCGATAGTGCGCGAAAATTATAACAAGGTTATTCAGGATTATATTGATAACAATTACCTCAGTCCTGTTAAAGAATCTGAGCTGTCCTCTGATGGTTATTATATACCGCATCACGCAGTAGTCCGACCTGATAAACCGATGCCGCGCATCGTATTGGACGCGAGTGCTAAAACGCATACAGGACTTTCGCTTAACGATATATTACATATTGGACCCAATTTACAGGCCGATCTGTTTTTATTATTGTTAGGTTTTAGATTATTTCCTATTGCAATGAACGCTGATATAAAACAACATTATTTACGGATTGGTGTACCAGTAGACCAACATAAATACCTACGCATTTTATTTAGATTCAACGAATCGGAAAAAATTCGCACTTATGCCTTTAATAGGCAACCTTTCGGTCTCAAGTCAAGCCCTTACATAGCTATGCGCACTGTGCGACAGCTGGCTACTGACATGAGTCCGCTCTATCCTGATGCCGCGAAAGTGGCAGAGACCTGTCTGTATATGGACGATTTGGTTCTTTCTATTGCAAATGAGGATACTGCCACGCAATTAGCTCACAACTTGATTAAGTTTTTCAAATCGGGTGACTTTGACTTAGTGAAGTGGTCTAGCAATTCACCAGTGCTACTTGACTCGCTTCCCGACACGCACCGCAAGTCGCTTGATTTTGATGTTGACAATAATGTCTCTAAGGTCTTAGGTCTCTCATGGGAACCATGTGAAGATAATTTTCATTTCACATGCGCCGCAATTAATGAAAGGTGCACCAAGAGAAACATACTCTCGATGGTTGCACGACTATTTGACGTGCTCGGATTGGTCGCGCCTGTGATTCTCTATGCCAAGTTGTTAATTAAGGAACTGTGGCTCAGCAAGTGTGATTGGGACGATCCTGCACCGGAGCACATACGCACCCGTTTTTTCGCTCTTGCGCAAGAACTTCAAATGCTTGACACTTTAAGGATTCCACGTCATGTAGGCGTCGAAGTTGGTTGTGAATTACGTCTTGTTGCTTTTTGTGATGCTAGCATGAATGGTCTGGGATGTGTCATTTATGCCCATTGTACCTACCCGTCTGGCATTCAAACTCGCATTCTTTGCGCTAAATCAAAGGTTTCGCCAACAAAAATCACTACGCTCGCTCGCTTAGAATTATGCGCTATTTTACTTATGTCAAAATTAATAAAAACTGTGCGAGACACATATGCAACACGTATGACCATTGCCGGGATATACGCATTTTCTGATTCCACTATTGCTTTATCATGGGTTCATTCTTCACCACATCGTTGGTCAGTTTTCGTCGGTAATCGCGTCGCTCAGTGCCAAGAAAACTTGGACTCTAAACATTTTTATCATATTGCCGGAGCTAGTAATCCAAGTGATTGTCTTTCGCGTGGTATGCTTCCATCGCAACTTTTGACCCACGATTTGTGGTGGAAAGGTCCTCCGTGGATTCGCAGCTCATCTGAGAAGTGGCCGATTAAGCCATTCTCGCTTAATAATTGCTCTGTCTTGCCTGAACTCAAGGCAAATGTGTTGGCTGCCATTACTCACACAGAGCCGCCGTTGCTGTGTACGTTAGCACAACGTGTTTCTTCTTGGGAAAAGTTGCTACGTATCACCGCATATGTATTAAAATTCGCAAGACCTAAAGTTAAGGTCGAACCTCGTTCTATAGCAGGGTTGACAAGTGCTGAGAATGCGTTAATTCTCGCCGTTCAATCTGTGCACTTCTGTGAAGATATCAAATTGATCAAGGCTGATAAATTACCTTCAAAAAAGCTGCAAAGCCTCTTCGTCTTCTTAGACAAACAAGGGATTTTACGCATTGGAGGAAGACTTTCTGGATCAATGCTTCCTTTCGAAGCTAAACATCCGGTTCTTCTCCCTAAACGCGATCATGTCGTTGACTTAATAATACAGCATTTTCATGTTGTCAATTGTCACACCGGACCTGGACTTCTTATGTCTATTATACGACAACGCTACTGGATCTTGGATGCCAGGACTATTATCAGGTCTGAGTTGCGAAAGTGCAACACTTGCTTTAAATGCAACCCAACGCATCCAACGCCTATAATGACTGATCTTCCTGATTACCGTGTTTCAGAGGCCAAGGCATTTTGTCACACTGGTGTAGATTACGCTGGTCCGATAAGGACAATCCTTTCTCGCCGCAGAGGTCAACATGCGCAAAAGGCGTACATCGTTCTTTTTGTTTGCATGGTCACACGTAGTCTACATATTGAAGTGACCAGTGATTTAACTACTGAAAACTTTCTAGCCGCTTTTAAACGCTTTATTTCCCGTCGAGGACCAGTTTCATGTCTCTATTCCGATAATGGATCTACTTTCATCGGTGCGAAGGCACATTTAGATGAGCTGTATAGTTTTTTATTGAACTCTAGCTTCAAAAACGCGCTGTCGAATGAGTTGCTCTCTCGACGCATAGAGTGGAAGATGATTCCCCCAAGATCACCAAATTTTGGTGGGATGTGGGAAGGGAATATAAAGAGCATGAAAACGCATTTATATAGAGTAATAGGAAGTCAGTTACTTACATACGAAGAACTGCAAACTGTTCTTACTCAGATAGAGTGTATTCTTAACTCTCGTCCATTGAGCGTATTATCGTCAGACCCTTATCCTGAGGTGTTAACTCCCGCGCATTTTTTGATGTCTACTCCGTTGCAATATTTACCCGCTGCTGATTTGTCAGATCAACGATTGAGTCTGTTAGAACGTAAAAAGTTGTTAGATAGTATGGTCCAATCCTTTTGGAAGAAATGGCACTTAGAGTATTTGCACACGTTGCAAGTTAGGCAAAAATGGGCTACTCCCGACAAACCGGTAGAAATCGGAACTGTTGTTCTTCTTGAGCAGGAGAATTCTCCACCGTTGCATTGGCCGTTAGGAGTAATTACGGACGTGTTCAGAGGCTCTGATAACGTTGTACTCGTGGCGATAGTTAAAACGCAAACTGGAATTTACAAACGCGCTGTAACTAAATTATATCCTATTCCTACACAATAAATTCAACTTAGTTTCAACCTTATTTTTTAGTTTAGGCCGCTATATTTATCATATTTATTATTTAATCGCATAATGCATGTGTTACTCTCAGTCAGTTAGAAAATTCGCGTGTTTTGAAACATCTTGTGATGTTCCAAGGCGGGGTGCATGGTGGAGCGCCAATATATTTATAAAATGCATACATAATCGCACCATAATATATTTCGTTATATTATAAATTTCATAGTCTTTATAGTAAACCACATTCTGTTTGTCGAATGCAATTAGTGCTGGTACTGCTGTAATATTGCCAATGTACTCGACGATCTCAAGAGATGGCGTTAGCAGTCTTCAAATGGTGTAAACGCGCTGCGCCTGATTGGTGCAAGAAAAAACGGACATACCCTGCTCTCATCGCTTTTCGCTAAGACGCTAAGAAGACGTTTTAATATATAAAAATTTTGTTCCGCCACGGACTTCAGTTATATTTCTCGTGAAAAGAAGCTGATTTTCCGTTAGTCCTATAGCCGTGTAGTGTTTGGACTCGCTTGTAACCTTTACAAGGTGTATGTGGAGTGCTCTAGTCTTCGATCGTGACCGGCCGGTCAATACCTTGCAAGAGACCGTAGAAACCTCGCCGCTGCTCGCTGCCTTCTGGAGGATCGGGACTTGGTCGGTGTTGCAGGTTAGTGCTGGCATGATTGGTTTGATCGATAGAAGTGGTTTACTTCCCAATACCTCGTACGCTAACTGTTGAGCAATCACACCCTGGTCGGGCTATTTACACGCCTGACCAGAGTCAATATGGTCAGGGTTAACAATACACTTGTGTTGGTCGTGGTTGTAGAACCAAATAACTAAATGATGTATGTAATTTTTTTTAGAAGGCTGGAGGTTTCCTTTTTGTTTGTTTTATAAACTCCAAGTGATTCGCCTGCCAGCAGAGGAGTTTTGGAAGATTTAATAAATGAACTTCTATGTTTAATAATTGTTGTATGTCTGTCCTCAGCTAAAGGCCAGTCATTACTTCCATTGGCGGAAGCAGCCTCGGAAAAATGACGTTCCCACTAGTTAGAAAATGTGTGAGGCAGGCAGGACGAGTATGGCGCCACCGAGGGGGCGTAGCTCCTGTAGTGATGAGACTTCTCGCACAGCTTGCATACTCCTTCGATTGGAAGAATAACTCTTTACTACGTGAGAGGCATGGACTGGTGGCCCCAAACTCGAATTTAGAACACGTTCGAAATTTTATGAAGAATAAGAATTAAAGACAAGACAGTCGCCCAGCAGACAGAAGACTGTCTGGACGACTGACGTGCAATGTGCACAGAATAATTCAAGAAGTATTTTTATAATTAATTTGTTTGAAGTTATAATTGTTACACGAATAATCTGATCCTGATTATATCGCATAGTGCGTTTGCCTGCTCTTTTAATTTTCCTCCTCTAGATTGAACCTATCGAACCCGGTTACCATAAAGCCCCAAGCTTTACACGTGTTGGAGTACGCCGCAGTTATTTTAGAAGAATACCAAATACCAAAAATCGGTTCAGTGCCTTTGTTTACTGAGTAAGTAGAATTATTTCTTGCATTTGTCTAATGTGCTGGCAGCAAACATGCAATGACAATCTAGAGAGCACAGGGGTATCTTTTACAGGGAAGAGGCACTCTACTCCCTTTTTTAGGCTATTTCTCTATTCTTTCGAAGCGAAAGCAAAGTGGAAATATTGTTTCTAACTCCGTTATGACATTATTTACGACCAGATTATTAATATTCTTCGTGATAAATATAATCATTTTTCCTTCTAAAAGCCTTGTTGATCAGTTTGTCACAGTTGATGAATGCAACTGTATGTACTTTACATAATTTGATGTTTTAAAATAAACCCTTACCTTAGGCCTTACATACCTTTATATTTAATTTTTATACGAGCCTTATATTATACGAATTTGTTTACCACCTTCATTTTATACTATTATAATGCGTGAATATTTTTGTTTACTGATTAGTTCCCGTTTTACAACTAGATGACGTATGTATACCGAATGCATAATGAACTCAGCTGTCATGTTGTGTTTTTAAACCATTGTTTAAATAATGGTCTGTGTTATTGTTCCTGTCTTCTGTTCTCAACTACTTTAAACATTACAATCACCTATGTACCTTTTTTGTGACACTTTGCAGTTGTTGTGTTGAAACAAGTAGCCAGAGCTAAATTCGATTCCGTTCGCAGAATTGACAAGAAGCTTGCTGGTTAACCCTCTGGAAGTCGCGCCCTCTGGTCTGGTTTTGTCGGTCGTTCTTACAACCACTGCGAAATGTTGTTGGGGATCTAGCTAATAGTGCTAATATGACGGTCAATCGACTAGTGATCTAGTGTATCTTACACACCGGAAGGCTTCAGCCATTGAAAGTCAAAGTAAGGCTTTAGCGGTCAGCTTGGACATAGCGAAGGCATTCGATCGGGTCCGGCATGGTGGCCTTCTATCGAAGCTACCATCCTATGGATTCCCGGAGGGCTTGTGGATTGGATTGCCAGCTTGCTGTCCGGCAGACGCATAAGAGCCGTTGTAGACGGCAGTTGCTCTGAAAGCATAGACATTAACGCTGGCATCCCGCAAGCTTCGATGCTATCCCCAACTCTGTTGTTGCTGCATATCAATGGCATGCTATCTATTGATGACATCCATTGCTATGCAGATGACAGATATTTTTCGAGCCATACATAAAAAAGTTTTCCTCAATAGAGCTGTGCTTGTAAGATCCTACTGTAGGTATTGTAACGTCAGATAGACGAAGAAACAGCTGAGAATTTGTTGTAACAAAAAGAGTTGTTTAAAATATGTATAGTGAAGGAGGTAATATTTTATATATTTTTTAATATAGCGTCTGCTCCTTGCTTTTTAAATATTGCTCTTATCCAGCGTGTTTGCTGTTCTAATTCAAGGCCTTTCTCCACAGAGCTACCCCAGAAAGAGAAAGAGATACAAATAATTTTCTTCAAGTTTCTAAATGTATAGAATAACTCTTCACTAGTATGTAGAAATAGGTCCGCCGCGCCGTTGAACCTGCCCCGCTGTCTAAAAAAAGAATATAATATAATATAATATAATAGGTATAATTATATTGAGTTTTTCAGAGTTATTTCGGCAACTTGACTTTTGTTGATTACTACGGAATACTTTCTAGTTATAATATAAATAAGTTTAGATACATGAGTGTCTAGTTTGTTAATAAGCTCTTCATTACAATTTGGAATGAACTCTATTTCCTGAAAGAAAGGGCGAGTGAGTGCACCACTTTCTCTAATTCTTAAATTTTCATGCACAAATGTTTTTTCGTTCCAAATTTTAAACACGACTGAGATTGCCTCCAATACATAAATTCTTTAACAATTTCAAAAATGTATGCTAATTCCTTAGACTCTAAGATTGATTATATTTAATCTCGGGGTCCTGGAATCGTGTCCTCTAATTCACAGTGAACATTCTATTGATGTTTACCATAATAGAGCGCATAAAATCATCATCAGACCATCGTTACTAACCCCAATCTGTTAAACTCGTCAAAACTAGTCAATCTTATAAACCCAAGCTCTAGGGGTATACATCTCCTGGCTCCATTATCAGACCAGCTCTAACATGCCAAAGTACAGTTTCAAACTACAACTACAATTCAAACTACATATACATATACAAAGTTGCATTTTGATAAGACAACAATTAGGTTAAAATTGTCTTTCAAGATTTTTTTACGTAAAACTGTTACGGAAGTCTAACCCTATAGACATTGAATGAAACTAATAATCTATTTTAGAATGTCCACAATGTATTAGAAAATTCCAGAGTGGTTTCGTGTTTTCGGGAAATGTTATGAACTCACTATGAAATAAAGTGCAGAGTATATAAGGCGGTGCATTGCGTTATTAGTTGAGTCATCAGCGAGTGGACAAGTGAATAGAGATGTGGAAACATAAGTGCAAAGTACAAGTGATTATTTAATAGCGAGAATTAATTATAATTGTGTTATTTGTGCATTATTAAAATAAATTGGTAATAAATTGGTGTAACTTTCTAATCCCGAACCTCAGCTCGTAACAATGTGTAGTTCGTTACAAGCGAAGCTAATAAAACCGTGGTAATAAAGGTCATCATTTTGGAAGTGGTATTTCGTTGCGGTCTTGCGTATCTTTAGGCGAAGATGTACTTATAAGATATTCTGGCTCATCCTTTCGGCACTGGAAACTTACTTGCCTCTCGGTCTTCGAAGACACTTTAGAAAATTTCAACGTAAAAGGTATTAAGTGTAGATCATGCTGAAACTATGTGTTCTAGGGTTGGTTTTAGTATAATTATCAATTGTATTGATGTTTTGACAATTAAGCTGTTTAAATAAGTAATATAAATTTGCTAAAACTGCTATTACTATTTATTGCTGACAATCAATATGAAGTATTGCGTACTGAAAGCTTTAATGGGTTATAAAATAATATTTACAGTGTTAAAAATATAAAATATTAAAAATTAATACATTTTTATACTTTTATTTACTTTTCAAAGGACTTGAATCATCTCTGGAATAATTGATGTATTTTTTTAACTTAAGACCAGACAGATCTATAATAAATTAGTTAAGTTGTAGGAGTAGTAGTAATTAGTAATATAGTTAGGTGTGAAACTGCGATGAGAGCTTTCTTAACGTTTATGATTTGTACTTATAAAGTAATTCAGTTTTCGTTAGATGGTGCTTAGGCTGTTGTCATACACACTAACATACATATTATATTTACAAAAGTAACTGGGATAAAATAAAAAACAATATTATTGTATAGTATATTTAAAAGCAAAACACTAGTAGTAGTAAGTAGGCTTATGTATTTAGTGGAGATCAACTTTAAGAACTTAAGGAATAGCTCAGTGGTAGACCTCCAACTGACTCAGATGTATACAAGGATGAGTAAAACAAAAACCTCCTGTTGCTAGATTATATTTATTATTATTTTTATTCTTATGTTCGTAGAAAACTTAGTTTTGTATTTCATTGAAATCTAATTACTTTTTCCAAGGTTTAATGTCGAGGGTTTGTGGTTGACTGGTTGACTCATATTTCCAATGACTGTAATGTTGTTCTAGACGTTAGTCGTAAGCTGTAGACGATTAGTCGCCCTGTTTGTCTGAAAGGCAAGATGAAATATAACATTTCGGTAGAACCTTATACTATCATCGAAAAAAATTGTTAGCTGATAGTTTGATGTATGAAACAAAGTATATAGTTCGGGTAAGATTGACGTGAGTAATGGGTATTTATTTATTAGTGAGGAAACGAACGGATATCCGGTTACTATTCCATTTCCGAAATATTCAGCCTGAATTTAATATCCAGCTGGGTATCGTAGGGTAAGCAAGTATCCGGCCGGATATCGCTTTATATTGGGATATTAAATTAATTTTTTTTTTTTTTTTAAATATATTTGTATGAAATGTGTAGTGAGAGAAGAGGAAGCTTGTGAGGTATTCTCGTATTTAGATACAAGCAAGTATCAGGCTGTTGTACCCGAACTGGGAAAGGCGCGAGTTTATGTATCTAAGAAGCGAATATCAATTTCACATGAAATTGCGTTTTTTAGGGTTCCGCGCGTCCGTATGAAAAAACGGAACCCTTATTGGATCGATCACATATCACAGTCAATTTGTTTCGAATCTACTGATTAAGTTGAAATTTGTTACACATATCCTGTAACTAACAATTCCTGTAACTCAAATACAGATCAACGGTCCCTACATACATAAACTTATTATAACGATATTTTTAAATTTTATAATTAACTTCTGTTTAAATTCAGAAAACGAAATATATATTTCGTTTTCTGAATGTAAACAGAAGTTAATTATAAAATTTTAAAACATCGTTACAATAATTTTATTTCAGAAAACGAAATACATATTTTGTTTTCTGAAATAAGTACGACTTGACTAAATTGCAAAATATTTCTGAGTAATTTTTAAATTTTTTTAACGTCGGACCAGTTCAAAACTTTAAAACGCAGTAAGCGTGTAAATGCTGTAAAGTACGACTTTCGATATGTCGCTTTGTAAATGTAATATAAATAAATAATTTTGAATATGGGTGAGTTGTTGCCACATCAAAGCTCTTATTTATTTTATAAAAAATAGGGATAAACTATAATAGATAATAACTATTGATAACACAGTTCTCTATTTAATAAAAATAAGTTAATAGACATTATTTTGACTGGTTATACCGGTAACCGGTTATTGGTCGATTGATAAATATTAACGAATAGTGGGAGTATAAAAGGGTAGGAATTAGTGGAGAACGAGTCACTTAATTGCGAATAGAGGTACAAACAACTTGGCAGTTACTGTTAGTTAGTGATTTTCATAGTTTATATCAGTGGTTGTGAGACTGTTTCTTACAGGTGTCACTTTTGACAGATGATTTATAAAAAAAATGTAACCTTTACCGTGTGACATATTAAATGAAAGGGCTTGTTGCTAGGGGCTAAAATATTATTTTAAGATTATTAGTTTTAAAGTTATATAAGAAGATAGATAAAAAATTACCAATAGACCCTCCTCTCCATCATATTAAACTACTAACAATAATATTTTGAGAAAAATATAGAAAAGACTTTTTTACTTATAGATTATACAAAAATCTATAAGGAGTCTGTGGCCTTACTGGTTTATTGGTACATTCCTAAATATTAGAACACGGTCGTCAACTAACTAAATGTTAAATTTCTTTATCGTATGGAACCCTACCCTACGAGTTGACCCTACCCATTTTTTTATTTTGCAACCCCTCCAAATATCAAACAGTGTTAAAATTTTTAAATGCCTCAAGAGTTTTTCTTTTTGCGAAAAGGTGAAATCAATTTCCGTAAACAATCGTTGAGATTAATGTATGTAGTCTCATATGTTGCTGTGCTGTATGTAATCTCAGCTCGGAACGTATCTGATTACATTTTAGAAATCATTGTGTTTTAAGATGTTATCACTACATATTATAGAAAAACAAAATACCCCGCCGCGTTTGTCTGTCTATTCGCGATAAACAGAAAAACTACTGAATTTACGTATTTTTATGCGGTTTTCACTAATATAGGTTTATAATTTGTTAAGATTTTGTGTAAATTGATTGAAATATGTTGATGATTGTTAAAGATGTCTCTGCTACCCGTGCGAAGCGAAGCGGGCTGCTAGTGTAATTATAACAATACATACGATGATTAGTTAGTCAAAGTAACGAGTAAATATATACAATGACAGAGGGAGATTGTGTTTATAAGAATGAGATCTAGTATGATTTTTAAAGGTTATTATTACATGTATTGAAACATTGATCTCTAGAATGCGCTTGGCCCGGAGAACATTTCGAATTATACGCAACGGTTGGAGTTATTTTAGGTCCGGAGAGCACCCCGATCATACCGAACAATATCGCAAACAATATCGCAAACAACTTCATGACGACACTCATTCACTTGTGACTGGCGACTATTAAGCGACCTACACTCTAGCAACTAGCACTAGCAACTAAGCAGCGACCCATAATACACTCTAGCGACTACTTGGCGTCGCACAGCTTTATATATGTACAGTTGTTTCCAAATCCAGTTTGCAATGTTACCTATTCACTTTTAAAAGTCGCACCCAAGTCCTAATCCTTTTAGAATCACTTCGTGGTCTGTATACTCTGATATGAGGCCCAAACATCTTTACATCTTCCCGTTATATTAGATTTAAGGAATTTGTGAGTTTTTAAAGTGAAAAAGCACTGAACTCGTGACTGTCACGCTAAGAATACATATTTAGATCCACTAGAGGGCGCTAATCTAAACATTGAGTTCTGTCACCTGCTAATGTGACGTTTTAAGTTCGTCGTTTCGTTTTACTTCTGTCGGCAGTCCCATGATTGCCTATTTTTTTTTCACTTATGTAAAGCAAATGCGCCATTATCACGCTGTTATTAACTTCACCTGTAACTAACTGTGTAAACAAATCTTGGAAGTAAAATTAAACTAACTTTTTAAATGTCGTTCCTACTGATTTCATAATTTACAAATATAGTTATCGTTAATACCGATGACAATACAAACATTAGAATGCCATCAAGCATGATGATATGATGAAATGGATAGTGGAACTCTTTAATGGTTACGAGTAAACCCTTCGAATTTGGGCTCTTTTGGTGCGTTATACTTGGTGACGAGGGTCTGTAAAGGTACTCCACAATGCCTACCAGTTACCCATCCAGCTAAAGAATGCATATAGTTTGTTATGACGTTTGTCCCATTTATACTAAAGTACGTAAAGTTGGTGAAGAGGCGTCTGATGATGGAATCAAGAAGCACAAAGTGCTAGAGTTCATTTTACACGCTTTATATTAGCTTGACCGGTATCTATCTATATTTATGTACTTACAAATGGAATATGTCAAGTCCAGGACGTCCGATTAAATTGAAAAGCGTGGGTTAATATCAAATATTACAAATAGTTCGTTCAAAAGTAGAGTTATTGTTCAAATATAGAAAAAAGCAACACACGCTTTTTTAAGTTAAAACTTATTTTCTATTTTTTTTTAGCCAGATGTCGTGGGTTCGATTCCCACCCAGGACAAATAATTATGTGATGAACATGATCATTTGTTCTGTGGCTGGGTATAATTTATATACCACTAGCTGCACCCGGCATGCGTTGCATTGCCATTTTTTTTTGGGCTAGGAACTCTCGCGCTTATTCTCAGAACACCCTACCAAAGTTTCATCGCAATCTGATCAACGGTTTCGGAATGCATAGATTAGATAGCATATTAGCATAGTTTTGTACTTAACGGACTAACGGAGAAATATAACTTAACTTGGTATTTTTATAAACTCATATATGTACGATTATTGTTATTTGGACGCATATCATTTTATCCAAAAAAGTCAAAGGATGCAATTAAATCAAGGTAATAAAACCATCAAACTAGTAACATTTCAGCCTTATCGCAGTCTGCGATCTCTTACAGGCAACCTTTGAATGGACTATATTGTATCGGAACAGGTTATTTGTGGTGCACATTTATGTTACTAGAACCAATGTGTTCTGTGCTAGAACTTGAATATACGACCAAGGAAAAATAAAGAAAAATAATGACGATATACATTTGAATATCAAATCACATAAATTTATTTAAGTAAAAAAATCAAAGAGTGACGAGTTTTTGAAAAGTAGTTACTGACTATGCTCATTTTATAGATTCTGGTTATTCATTCCACAGGCGTACAGTTTGTACTTGAGTTGAAACTTATGACGTTTGATTTAAGATGTTCTCAACTACCGCGTAAGTGTGTCGTCAAAAAATGCGAACCGTTTCTTGAGGTAGACAGGAGTAATAGGATTAATACCTTGTGTATTGCAGCACTCTCTTTTGTGCAAAGAAAATCCTCTTGATAAAGCCTGGCTAGTGTAAAATCACCAGGCTTTATCAAGAAGATTTACTCACAGGGTTGTGGTGTGTCTTACGGGAGATTATAAAATAAAACTCTTGTATCTGGACATAATTATTATATTATATATAACTATTTCTGAGGTGCTCGTGGCTAAGTGGTAACCGAGTAGGTTAGCACATTGCAAGGTTAAGTAATACTAACCAGGTCAGTCTTAGGATGCGTGACCATTCTTAACACGTTGAGAGCCCTCCGTGCCTCGTAGAGCACGTTAAGCCGTCGATCCTGGTTGCATTACATAGATCTGTGGCATTCGTTGCGGGTAGTTGGACCCCTAAAAAAAGTCGAATAACCTGGTCTAACTACGGAACTTTGATATCGCCTAGTACTTGGGTTGTGGAGGTCTGATTGCAGTTGCTCTACGTAAAATATCGAAGTTTAGCCGTTTCTTAGATAGATAGAAAGCCAAACCCAACTTAGTTGGGAAAAGGCCCGGAGGAAAAAAAAAAGCTTTTCTATCCTATCATATATTTTATATATAAATCAAAAAGACAAAACAAATTCAGTAAATCTTCTCACATACTAGTATGAAATTCAATATCGCACATTCGAGACATTATGTATATATAAGGTTTTTTCAGATAAAATGTATAATATTTACCTCAAAACGATTTTGTACAAGTTTCAGAAAGGTAATATTACCGAGACCAACATTCTTTGAAGAAAATTTTTCATTTAATATACCTTAAATAATTTTGACGGGGTTTAAGTGTACAATGATATTAAAGCAAATGGCTATTTTTTTCTTTGTAAAAATTATATGATGTTATTAAAGAAATATGGTCCAATCCCTGAGACTTTAAAATAATACTTAAAAATATTGCTAATCACTTTTCTCTCATGACTATGAATAGCTTTTTTGGTATTTTAACGCTCACAAACAAAAATAGACCACGCTCACACTTTGACAGCAATGACAATAAACGATGACATGTTAATGACGTTTTGAAGTTACTCTAGCCATTAAAATTAGAAATAAAGAATTTGAATTAAAATAAACTATTGCTATAAAAATGTTCGTGAGTGTTATTCTTTTTTATTAATTTTTAGGTTTTACTCACGTGTGTATTTCGGGGATGCTCGATTATTTTGCGCAAAAAGACGAGGTTTTTTATTTTCCAGGCCAGGTTATACTAAATGTACAGTATTCTTTGAGATCGGTGGACATGGTCCATTTTGGACAATATTTAGGACAAATAATTGTTCTGTGTCTGGATGTAAATGATTCATAATATGTATTTACGGATTCATTAATATATATGTAAGCAGTCTAGTTACCATAGTACAGGTTCTGTCTAGTTTGGCATCAGACGGCTGTGTGTGAGTTGTGTCAAGTTATTATTATTCTCCTTATTCATCTTAATGACAAGTAAATTACATTTTTAAATACATAAAAACCAAATATATATAAGAATACTTCTTGCGGACTACTCCAACGTGGCTGTGCCCGGAAGCTGTCTCCTTTTTTGACGGCGCTTTAAAGGATACAGCTGCGTCAATCCTCAACGTCTCCTTTGGTGAGCAGCAGTGGCTACAGGCAGCTCTGCCTATAATACATGGGGGGATTGGATTGCGGCGTATACAGGACATCGGCCTTCCGGCTTTCTTGGCATCGGCTCATGGGGTTTCGAACCTTGTTGCTGTCATCCTGTCTAGTAATGGTGATAGGGCAAGCATACCCTATGTGGCTGAGGCACTGCCGGCATGGTCTGCTTTCAACGCAGATATGGCGGTTCCGGCGATTCCACATGTCTATATCTAAATGTTAGAACCTTATACACAGTTGGTAAGTACGATTGTCATAAGAAGGGGCAATGAACCCGAATCCTAAACTGCTTGCGTGATGCTAAACAGGCACGTGAGCAATAAGATGTGCAGTCCATCTGGTCCCACTGCCTTTCAATTGGGTAATACCTGGACTGCACTAGTGACAGACATCTTCTTTCACAATGGCTATCGGTTCCACTTTTTTTAGACGCTTATATGAGCGCTCAGATCTTGCATCCAGTCACCTATTATTATTATTATAGTCGTGCTCACACGGGACGAGTTAATGAAAAAATAAGCATCTTTGAATGTAAATGTGTGTTATTATTCATATTTAATGAACTTATGGTGAAATATACCAAAAAACTAATTTACTTTAATTTTTAGAACATACAATGAAATTTCTAGTGCATTTAAAAGACTGTCTAGACTGCATGTATGCTACATTGATGCTTCGCAAGCGCTATTGCTCCAAATGAAGTGAATTTGGTCTTAACGTGGAAATATTTGTGTGGTTTTAAAATAATTATATATGGTAGCTTCCTCAGGCATTACTGACTAATAAAACACCTCTTTTTTGAGTTCTTTTGATTAACCCCATACTGTATTCCCTAGGTATAACCAAGGCATGGGTTAGTGTACAATTTTGTGCCTGCGGGAGCTTGTCTCCGTGTTGTAAAAAAATATTTTTTGTAATTACAAACTTATGTATTCGCGGTTGGAAAGTTGACTTTGTCGTACATCGCAACCGCAAAGTTAAGTTTGTCTTTCGAATAAGAAAAAGTCTTCGAGAATTGATTCCCGAGATAAATCTATATACAAGTTTGGTTGCTTACGGAACCCTGGGTGTGTTATTCGCCACTTTTTAAGCCAGTGAGATATGTCATTTAGTCCTTTTTGGAGTTTTTGTGATGCTATTTTTAGGTCACTATGTACAGCTAGTAAGGCGGTATCGTCAGCAAAAGTTCCAGTAGTTAAGGATTCAGATGTCGGCAGATCTGCAGTGAACAGTAAATAGAGTATGGGTGCCAGTACGCTACCCTGTGGAACCCCTGCTTTTATGGGACAAAGGTCAGACAGTGCTTCTCCATTCTGTACTATGAAATGGCGCTGCTGTAGAAATGATTTTAGTATACCGTACAGTTGATCTGGTAGAGCGTTTTTCAATTTAAAAAGCAATCCTTCGTGCCACACGCGGTCAAACGCTTGAGATATGTCCAAGAATGCACTGGCACAGTAAGATTTTGCCTCCAGTGATTCCATGATCTTTTTTGTTAGTCTGTGCACTTGGTCGATAGCGGCATGTTTACTGCGGAACCCAAACTGATGGTCAGGAATTAGTTCTTTTTCTTTAAGTAAGTATAGGTAGTATTCGTTGCAGTAATAGGAGCGTCGCGGAGCGGACTTTCAAATAAAATATATGACAGAACTGCAGCTTGACGTGCCGAGCGGAAGGCACGACGCGGAGGGTAGCGGGACGGTGCGGCGCGGCGTGGCGGGTAGGGCAGACTTGTCAGAATAGGACTGGTGCGCTGCATTTTAGTTTAGTTAGCGATATTACGTCATAAACTTCACACGTCATCGACATTATAATATTTTATTCTCATACAAATACTTTACTTACTTTACTACTTCTACTATACTTAGCTTAAAGTGTCAAAAACTTTCCATGTTTATGGGATACAAGACTGACAAAACGACGAAATCATAGTGAAATAAACCGGATTACAAGATTCGGATACCGGAAGACAAATAATATGCGGCAAGCAGTTCTACTTCAACTGCTTCCTAATCTTTATCTTCTGCTAGAGAAAGATGTAAAAGCGCTGCTCTTTTCTTTACCGACAATATGACGTATGATCTCTCCAAGAGATTGAATTTGACTGATCAGAGCCGCTTGAAGTTTACGAAAAATTACATAAATGAGCGATGAATGAAACTTCATATTATACTAGGAGATAAACATTTATTTCATTACTATTTTCGCTTCAAATACTCTAAATATCCCTAATTTATATAAAAATGTCAATATGCTGACAAAACGTAATACAAATTTGGAATAAATATGACGTCAATATGAAGAAAATGAATGAAAATTACGGAAATTTGTATAAGTTGCGTTGTGTTTAGGACTCTGTGCGCTCTCTATGGACTAACGGTGGCGGCAGTCGCATTACGCTCACACTGGTGTTCATCGTGTTTCATCCATGGACTACGATATGGCGCTGAATCGAGTCAAAATAAGCGCTTGCGCGGTGGCTCCGATAAATTTTTCTTCCTATTTCTCATACCATTGCTCTTTTGTACTCAACTTTGTAATACAGAATAAACGCTTTTTATTGAGGAGAATAAAATGCTTCATTCTGTCATTGGCTACCTGAACCAAGAAAACTCTGAGAGTACTATTAATAACACGTTGTTATCATTTTATTTTTAAATTTAAGTTCTATCTTTATAATTATGTGATTTATAATGACGTACTTAATTACTGTGACTTGTAAGATTAGTTAATTTTCAGATAGTTTAGGATTTTATCGACATAATGTCGAAAATACCTAGCTATGTAGTTACACGAAACGTAATTATGTATGTTCTTTCCCTTTTTAGCATCGCAGGGTTAAAGCAACTTGTGCGTGGTGCTTTCAACAACAACCGATATATTGAACAATTGGCAAACAGCCTTCTATCCCTAAAGTATTTGATGCACAAGTGATTTGTCATATAGAATTGTGGACTACGACTTCTTTACCACTTGAAAAACATTAGGCAGACCACTGCAATGGTTCATTTCTTAACTACACGAGAACAAACTACCCCTTCAGCATTTGATTACTAAATTAGGGAGAAACACCAACTGGCGTCAACTCCAAGATAACTTATTAAAATTACAGAATACATTTTAATTTCAGAAGTTTATGCTCCTGTGGTTGTATAAAAAAAAGATAGGATAACTGCTGCTATAGGATAACTGGTTATATATATATATATATATATATATATATATATATATATAAAGGAATTGAGATGAAGGCAAATAGTTGCAAAAAGAATAAACCCAAAACCTGAGCTAACAAAATTTAAAGTTCCTACGCTAAACTTTGTGGCCAATGAGTATATAATAATAATAATAACTCCACACATCTCACACACGGCCGTCTGATCCCAAACTAGGCAGAGCCTGTACTATGGTAACCAGACTGCTGATAAACATATTTATACATTTCTAAATACATACATACATATTACAGAAAAATTACACCCAGACAGAACAAATTATCGTGCTCATCACACATTTATTTGTGCTGGGTGGGAATCGAACCCACGACCTCTGGCTTAGCAGTCAGGGTCACTAACCACTAGACCAACAGGCCAGTCAGTATATTTATATGATTGTAGGAATTGGGTCACAAGTTACGTGTCTTCCCATTCTAAAAGATATCAGTCCCAATGAATTGGAAGACTTGGTTGCAACAAACTCTCACATTATGATAGAGCTGCAGAAGCAGTAGGGCGACGTCTAAAGATGGACAGTGAAGCATCTATTACTATGGCTGGTAAAAGCTCGATATGAACTGATTCATTTTGAAGTTTAATCTCAGGCAATTATGGCATAATTTGTAAGGAAAATCAATTTTAAAGTACACAAAAAAACTGAACAATTTCCGGAATTTCTAACAATTTTGCCATATTTTGATTTGAAATAAAATCTGAACATTTTTATGTTTTGCCTAAATAAAGATTTTAGTCTATAAATTACGTATTCAAATATTACGTGTAAAATATAAAAGGAATATAATGTTTATTACATTCTGTAAAAATTTAAAGATATACCAAATATTATAAAATTTTTGATTCTTTGAGCTAAGGTAAAACATATATTATGTCCTAAAAATAATCAAAACTTAATTTTTTATTTTTTATGGTACAGGGGGCAAACGAGCAGACGGGTCACCTAATGGTAAATGACTACCGCCGCCCATGGGCATCTGTAACTTATGCGTTACAAGTGCGTTGCCGCCCTTTAAGGTTTGAGTAGGGGAAGAGAGGGAGAGGGGGGAAGAGTGGGAAGAGGGGAGAGGGGGATTAGAGGGGAGGAGAGGGGGGAGAGGGGAAGGACGGGAATAGGGGAGAGAGAAGGGTTAGGGCCTCCAGTAACCTCACTCACGCGGCGAAAAGCAATACAAGCATTGCTTCACTGTCGGATTTCTGTGAGGCCGTGGTATCGAGCGGAGTCGAGCCGGCCCATACGTACCGAAGCATGGCTCTCCCATATTATTTAGCCAAACGCAACTTTTTGCAGGTACTCGAAATCGATTAGATGATATTTTTTTCTCTCCATGCATTGACGCTCCAGTGTCCACGGGCGGCGGTAGTCACTTACCATCAGGTGACCAGTCTGCTCCTTTGCCCCCCTATATCACAAAAAAAACTGTTATTTCAGATTTGAATATAGTTTTTGAATATGGACGTACAATCGACTTCGCACATACAGGAAAACAGAACAAATATACCCAATTTCCTCATAAATATCAGTATCTCTCTCTCAGTCAACATGAAAGTACATATGATAATTATTACAAATTTTATTTTACAAAATGTTGTTTGGGCTCTAAATGTTGACCTCATAACCCCAGACGGATCAAGCAACAATATTTCGTCAAATATTACTGCAGTATCAAATGTTAACATAAATACCGTGTGCCAATCTCGGAATAAGAAGTGTTTATGGAGATGTTGTCCTCCAGGGGAGCATATCATAGCACAAAAGAGATGTAAACCTTCAAACATAAGTTTGTCAAACATAACAGTATATGATGCATCTTTCCAAAGTACTCCTAAACCGTTAGAATCTGTCTTCGAGTTGGTGTCTGGAATTATGTCGGATAGATTATTTAAAAAAAATGCCGTGCCGTTTTCAATCCTGTCCAAACCGTATTTGCTAGAGGTGAGTGATATTTTCTATTTAAGACTAAGTTGAAGTAAGTAAGATATTTTAATTTCAGACTACGAAATTCTTAAAAACGTTATTTTAAAACATTTCTTTTTTGTATTGGTTTGCATTTCCCTCTGTTACAGCTATTATTTTCTATGTATTCTATAATATATTATTTATATATACGTACATAGCGAAAAATAAAGAGTTAGTTTACGCAATCACAGATGTTTGACCATACTATTATAAATAGCCCAGTCAACCTAGCTGTTTTATGATCAAAAATGGACATTTCGATTACATCGCATTTTTATTTGGATAAATAGTAAAAAATGCTCTGATTAAGCATTTTGATACCCGCAGTCGGGACAAAAGGGGCGTCATTTTATTTTAATTTAAGAAAAAAAAAACTTTTTTTACATTTTGTGTGATATCTCGTTTCCAGTACGTTATTCGTCATATGTGCACAAAGCTTTTTTGTTCTCCATTAAATTACCTACAAAATGAGTTCTGTCTAAAGTCACAAAGTGCTTTTATTTAATAGCAAATATAAATGCATATATGCACTGCAGGATGTTTAATTCACGATCTCTGGCGCGGCGGTAGTGCACTCGACTGCAGTGCAGAGGTCGCGGATTCGATTTCCCCTCAGTGCAAATATTTTTTTTGTACGAATATGTCTATTTCCAACACTTACACAAAAAATGTATTAAGTACGTTATCCGTGTTTCTAGAACCCATATTTTGCTGTGCCAGGCCAGGTCCACTCCAGAGTATAGGTATAAAGCTACAAGTACAAGTAC
The DNA here is from genome assembly GCA_949752705.1 of Callimorpha dominula. Classification (NCBI taxonomy): domain Eukaryota; kingdom Metazoa; phylum Arthropoda; class Insecta; order Lepidoptera; family Erebidae; genus Callimorpha; species Callimorpha dominula. The sequence continues at coordinate 4,715,271 of OX457000.1, read as the reverse complement.
ACGACGGGGTCGATTAAACCAGGTCAACATATATATTGGACGCGTGTAGCTAGACGTGGTCGTTTCCACGTAATTTTTAAATTTGTGATAAATATTGTCAAAAAATGTTGGTGTCTGCACTTCTTGTGTATATAAACTTGTGTATTCCAAATTTTACATCCCTCCCTCTGCTAAATTTTCTTAAAAAGGGATACAAAGAATTCGCTTTACGTATTAATGTATAGACAATAATGTTTACGGGAATTAACGTCATCTAATAGGTATTACATCATAACTTTGATGCATTTGGTCATGCTCAGATTGGTTTGAATGTAATAAATAATTGGCTTTGTAATAATCCACTTAGTTTGAACGTAGACAAATCAAAATGCATTTATTTCACTCTTAAAAAATTCAAAAGATCCACCATCTAACCAGATAGCTCATAAATGCTCTTCTACTGTCAACTGTTTCTGTCCAAAACTTCAACTGGTAGACCACATCAAGTATCTTGGTGTCATAATACATAGGAGACCCAATTTTGACACCCACATTGATTTATTAACTGCAAGGACACGAAAGTTAATATTCATATTTAAAAATCTTCGTCATATTGCTGACACAAAATTAATTAAAATGGTTTACTTCGATTTGTGTAGATCAATAACAACTTATTGCATATTGACATTTGGTGGTGCGTGTAAGTCAAATCTTATTAAACTTGAGCGTGCGCAGAGAGCGGTACTTAAAGTAGCCTTTCTATCACCCAACTACTGAATTGTACCAATTATGTGGGTGGGTGGGTGCTCACCGTTCGCCAGTTATTTACTAGCACGAAGCAACATTCGCTCTTGTATTTTAATCCTTCTTTGCGAGAAAATAAAGGACGTAAACATAATGTATGTCAGCGATTTCCACGTATTACATGTTCTCAAACAGATTCTTTTATTTTCTAGGGTCGTACCTTTATAACAAGCTTAACGCTTCCTTATCACTGTAAAATTAATGACGACATTTGTTAATTTTTTTCCTCTCTCACACAGAAAAGTCATTAGAAAAACAGATCTTAACCTAGGTGTTATATTAAGCAGCAGGGACTGCAAAATATGCGTTCTCCTGGCTCAGTAGTTGTTGTTTGATGTTTATATCGATGTAATGTGTACTAAGGGTTTAACTTTCAACATATTTATATTTCAGGATGGAAATGTATATTTTGAAATGCCAAACTCGTTTTACAGATGGATAAAAATCGAGACTAATCACTTTTGTGTAGATATGAAAGTGTCAACGAAAATTCCAATTTACATGGCTGAAATGCAAAATGAAATAAGAGAAAGTTATGTCATATTCAACTATGGTTATGGTAAGACAATACTTTTTGGTAACAACCCTCGGTCATTCCGACAGCAGCCAGTTCAAGTCACAGGCATGCGAGCTTGATCTGCTGGAGCTAAAGCTTAAGCACTGCCCAATCCATCCGTATATATCAGGTGACCCGTATGCTCGTATGCCCCCATAATACACATATATATATATATATATTATAAATGTAAAAGTTTGGATGGATGAATGGATGGATGGATGTTTGCTACGCTTTCACGCAAATACCACTGAACCGATTGCGATGAAGCTTGGTATGCAGATAGCCGGAGACCTGGATTAACGCATAGGCTACTTTTTATCCCGATATTCCCACGGGATCGGGACTCACGCGGGTGAAAGCGCATGGCACTGCTAGTATATATATGTAAAAATTGTTATATTTTTTTTGCATAACATGATTTTAAGCAGTATGTTTGTGTATACCTTTATTTTAAAACTAATATTTTTTATATTAATATTTATTGACTGGCCTGTTGGTCTAGTCTATTGGTTAGTGACTCTGACTACTGAGCCAGGAGAAATAATTATGTGATGAGCATGATCATTTGTTCTGTCTGTGTATTTAGAAATATATAAGTATGTTTATCAGCAGTCTGGTTACCATAGTACAGGCTCTGCCTAGTTTGGGGTCAAACGGCCGTGTGTGAGGTGTGTCATGTGTTTATTATATTATTATTACACATATATTGTATTACGATAGTGAAAGCTTGAGAAGGGAATAAAGAGTTTAAGATAGCTATGCCATTGGCTGGACATATATACTAAGGTGTTTCATTAAAATTTTCAATTGTGGTTTAATTATATTACAGCTTTGGGCGTCACAGTTTGTTTTCTTCTATTCACTTTGTTACCCTACGCCTTGTTCCCACAATTAAGAGACACCAATGGTACAATATTAATATTTTTTCTCATATTTTTTAAAATTCATATGGTAATTGTAATTGTAACATTATGCTTTGGAACCTCCGGCTTAATTGGATTTTTGATAAAAGGTATGTATAAAAATCTATTAAACTCTAAGTAAGTATGTAATAACTTAAGAAATCACAACGGTAAAAATACCGGTTTATCCAGCCGTACTTTATTTTAACCACCGTAGATATGAACTTTAAGCAACGTAAGGATTTTATAAAAACGAACTGAGTAAGGACCCAGACATTATAATATCCTAAATAAATTTCTAAATCTCGTCCAAAGTTTGTATCGTCAGGCAAAGCTCCCACCCTTCCATAACCAAACCCTAGAATAGGATTTGGTTAAGAAAGGGTTACGCGGTCGAACTCTAGCCCGTAAGTGTATTGTATGTTTACGACTATTCACTTAATGGATCAGCATGTAACGTTGTTGGCTTAGCTGAAGCAAAATACTACTTATGTACGACTGACGGTTTAAGTACTCATTAGATGTGTAACTAGGGACTTAATCGCGATAATATACATAAGGTAGGTCCTTTAATGTTGCCCGAGACGTTGCGGTCGAATTGCACCGGTCGTGATCACGGGTGGACCGGTGAGACCTCAGCGACAACTCCGTGAAGTATGTATCAATGTCGCGAAAGTTTAAAAACAATTATATTAGTACTCCTTTATAAAAAATCTTGAAACCAAATTCAAATTGCTGTATGTAGTTGACAAAACTATTCGTTTACCAATTATTTTGTCTTGTTCCAGGTATATCATATTATTTTTGTTTTATATCAAGCATATGTTGGACAAACGTTATGTTCTACCGAATTTTATCCAGGTAACATTAATTTTCGCTTTCTGTTTTGTGTGTGTGTGTATGTGTGTGTGCGCGCTTCCGTGCGTGTGTGTGTATGTGTGTGTGCGCGCTTCCGTGCGTGTGTGTGTGTGTGTGTGTGTGTGGAGTGTGGTGTGTGCGTGTGAGTGCTTGTATGTGTGTGTGTTTATATGTTAGTGTATCATTCATATTGTTACGAATAACCCGCCATCTATTGGCGACTGCGGGAAGTCGTATAGAGCTACAAAATAAAGATACACGCCAGCTGTTGAGACAACACAATACTAAGTACTAACCCATTCATGGAAAATAGGAGTTTGTTTTAGAGGCTTCTATTGTTGTGTGGGATTTGCCAGAGGTGTCGCGATTTTTCTGGAAGTACCGTTTCACTATATAAAGCGTGGCATTGCGGAGTTGTTAGTTTAGTTATCAAGTGAGTTAGTGATCAAGTGAGTGTCAAGTGAGTTAGTTTCAAGTGAGTGTCAAGTGAATTAAGAAGTTTAGTGTTATAGTGATAATAAATTATTGTAATTGTGTTGTTGCTAGTTTCCCTGCGTATTTCGTGATCTATTAAAATAAATTGTGTCTATTTCGGTAACAATCTGGTATAATTCTCTAATCCCGAACCTCAGCTCGTAACAATATGTTAATTAAGATTAATAATAAGTCAAAAAAATTGCTGTTGATTGATAACCAAGTAGCCAGGTAACCAGGTGGATAAATCGTTGATTTGAAAATGATTTTCTGCAACGGGTATATTGATAATTGAGAATTCACTTTATTATAAAGATATGATCCGAGAAAATAGTAAAATCTGTGAGAGAAGTTTGAATGAAGAGTTCTTGTTGAACATACTTTACCCTTTCTGTCTTTAGTTTGCTTTTTGATAAAAATTGAGAGTATACAAGAATGTCTTACAGTTATTACATCCCAGATTTAGTATAACTTCATGGTTGGGTAAAAAAAAGACAAACCAACTTTCAGAATAGCCCTTTGAGCCTTTCAACTTCCAGGAGGTAGGTACAATTACAAGCAAATCGATGTGGGGTTTGAACGTTAGGGTTTGATCAATCAAGAAAATCTACTCTCTCAGTCCTTTGAAGTGGGGTGAAGGAACAATGGTTAGTTCAGTGCAAGTGTACTCTATAATGGAGAGAAACGGTGGATGTAGAAGGTTTTTTTGATGCAAAGGTATTTGGGTTTGCTCTACATTTAAAGTAAAGACATTTCTCTTTAACCATTGGCAAGCCTTGTCAAAACCACATTGCGTGTTGTGAATCGATTGGTAGTTGACATAGGTCATTAATGTAAGTAAAAAACACCAACAAGGGCCAAGCACATTTCCCTGAATCACTCGCTACCTCCTGGAGCTCATGTAATTCTCAAGTAGTTTTAGGATAATTTGAGCTGGATATTAATTGACATTACGTTATAAAGTTGTTAATTTTTTTTACAAGCTTTTATTTAACTTGCCATGTTTGTGTATATGATTGTTTGGGTCAAATTTTGCAACAGAATTTGAAAGCAGTGGTCCTCAAACGATTATGATTAAATTTTGCATACATATACAATGCATATAGTGTACAAGAAGTTTGTCTTTACTAATGTTTTTTACTATTGATTTATTACTTATTGCATTTGTGTCTAATGGCGTTTCTAAAATTTCAGGAACAATAATAGAGACTGGACGAAAAAAGAGGTTCTAATATATTCTGTATACGCCTTGGGATTGCCGCTCTTATTATCTACACTTGTAGCAATTATTGAAACAACCGATATGACACACATGCCGTGGTTTGTTACCCCGAAGATTGTTGAATTTGGTCATTGCTTTTTTGATAGTAAGACATAATCTTATTTCATCATCATTTCTTTCTGCCAAATTTACCTCCTGCTTTGCTGCCAACAAGTGACAACAAGGAGCTTTTCGCACGATTTATATTAGCTTGACCTTTATCTATCTATACGTGTAATAGAATCTTTTAACGTAGTTCACCAACTTCAGTACGGTGAAATCAAATGTTAGAAATAATTCATTGGTAGCTATTTATACAAGTAGAGTTAAAAATTTGAATATTTTCTAATTTTTAGTTTTATTAAACTATAATTTATTCAAGGTCCAGTCTTCGCCCGAAGAGTTGACTACTTGCATATAGGGCACACTGAAAGTTCTGCGCTCCTGGCCGCTCGTAAATGTTTATATTTCGAATGGTTTATTTTTTTAACACAAAAACTCAATCATTGATTTAAAAAAAATTGGCAGAAAATCGCGTCTCAAATGTTTTTTATCACAAGTTGAAGTTCGTTTAAAAGTTCAGTGTCTCCGTAATTTGATCGTGGCCGTGTTTCTCTCCATGATGAAATTTGTGAAGGTCGGCCCTCAATTGCGATCACTGAGGAAAATGTGGCTACTGTCGGGCAACTAATTGAAGAAAACCTGTGCATCACTTATAATTAGGTTCGAGGACATTTGGGGATTGGTATGAGCCAAATTCAAAAAAATCTTACTTCAACATTTAAAAGTTAAAAAACTTTGTTGCCACTGGATTCCTCATGAACTCACCCCAAAACAAAACGGACTCGTGTTGATTGGTGTAAAAAATTGTTGTTAAAGTACGATCACAGACGTTCAAATGCTGTGTATGATATTGTGACCGGAGATGAAACATGGCTATTTTGTTATATGCCGGAAAGAAAGTAACAGCCTTCTCTTTGGGTTTTCGAAGGTGGACAGTAAACCAACAAAATTGAGGCAGGCGAGAAACGTAGGCAAAAAATGATTGCGTTTTTTTTCTCCCGCACGGGTCCTGTCTGCACGATCCCACTTGGAGAACAAAAGACTGTTAATGCTGAGTGGTACACTACCATTTATTTGCCCATTGCTTTTGAAAAAGTTAGGGAAAAAAGACAACAACAAAAAGTGAACAAGACAAAGTCATTTTTGGCTTCTAAAAAGTAGAGTTAGTGACCCATCCATTAGTCCAGACCTGCGTCCACAATACGAGATCTTTATTTTCCCAATAATTTAAGATTTTAGTTATGACATTTATCAGAGCGGAAGAGGCCGTGATAGCTTTCAACCAGCACGTAAAAACATGCTCTTAGACCAGTGGTGACCAATGAAAAAGTGTTTAAAATGTAATGCAGAATACTTCGAAAAGCAGTAAATATATTACTTTACATGTAAATTGTTTTATTAATGAGTTACGCAAAACTTTCAGTGTTCCCCACGTATATTGCATGATATGGGCCTAAAGCAAGACAAATTAGTGGTTTCTAGGGGCACTCTAAATTACGACCTCGCACAGGTGCCGGACGATGCTGGCAGAGAGGATCCTCTCAAACAATTTACCCACCTCCTCCAGCACACGATGCATCTGTAGGCTGCGACCAAGTCATTAGGCCCTAGGTAGGCTTGATGAAAGCAACAGCTTCTCGCTCTTCCAGCAATCAAGCGAAGGGTCAGGACGCCAAACCAACGTCGAACACCTCCCTAAGGCGGTCAGACATGTGGTCGTGGGTCAGGGCCAACACTCGGGTAGGGATGCCGTCTGACTGAGCAAATTCATTCAGACGGGATCCCTGCCCGAGTGTATCATTCTTGCGATAGTAATGTCTGTGTTGCAGGAATTAGCATCTTCCCCATAATTATTAAAATATTACTGTATATTTAAATAACGTTATACGTTGATTAATATTTTGCTCTGTTTTCAGCCTTGGAATCATTGTATTATCTTTATATGCCACTGGGACTGCTACTTCTATTTAACTGGATAGTTTGCGTCGTAAATATCGTTAGATTTTTCAACACGTCCAAATCATTTCCAATAGTAGAAATTAAAAATAATAGATCATTAAAGAGCCCTTTGGCTAGGTATGTTTTTACTTATATGTCTACAAGCTTCTGTTCTCGTTTGCTTATTTATAAGTTAATACAAGACAATATGTGGCACTGTTGGTCTAGTGGTTAGTGATCCTAACTGCTGAGCCAGAGATCGTGGGTTCGATTCCCACCCAGGACAAATAATTGTGTCATGAGCATGATCATTTCTTCTGTGTCTGGATGAATTTTTATCTATGATATGTATGTACTTAGAAATATATAAGTATGTTTATCAGCAGTCTGGTTATCATAGTACAGGCTCTGCCTAGTTTGGGATCAGACGGCCGTGTGTGAGATGTGTGGAGTTATTATTAGACTAGTAATTCCCTGCAGTTTCACCCGTGTCGTAGCGTGATGTTCATTTCTATCATATTTACTTTTCTACCCTTTGCTAAAAAAAGGGTACAAATAATTCTCTTCTCGTAATAGATATGGTTATTTTATTTCGCTAAAATATACAGTTGGATATATTGGTTTTCTTTCGTTACAGGACCTCACAGTACGTGAAACTTTTAGTTCTGCTGACCATCTACTGCATAGTGAATATTTTAACAATTATTTACCCACATTATGACAAAGGTAGCGATTTATGCTTGTTTTTTACTCTTTTTATTGGACCTGTTGTATTCATTACATTTGTGGTTGATAAGAATGTCCAAATAATGGCAAAAACATTTTTTGCTAAACTAAGAACCAGTTCTTCATCGTCCAGATCAGTTCAGTTCAGAAATGGTAAAGCAGTACTAGTAACTCAGTGACCGTCAGTGTCAGTAAAAGTGTTAAGGTATGCCTATAATTGCACAATTTTACATACATATTATGTATTTTAAGTCTAATATGGAGATTGTAATCTGAGTAACTCTTGTATTCATCGAGGGAAGTTCAACTCTTGTCAAACCTTTTGTAGTGTTAAAGGTAAAACATATAAATTCTAACACAGCGGATGTCAAATTTTGGCAATTACTTTTTAAGAGGGCAAAAAAAAAATATATTCTTACAAATCCTTGTTTGATTTGTCAAACATTTCAAAATTTGTTTTCCGATTATCTATCATCTGAAAAAGGGAACATATTTCGCCCAATAAAATAACTTCTGCGGTGTTAGAATTTAAACAACGAAAAGTAGATGTATCTAAATCTTAAAACTATTTTTTATCACGTGGTATAAGTTATTTGGTTTTAAAGATTAGAGTCTGGTGTGTTACTAATATTGCCATCGTAAAAAAAAAATAGTTTTAGATGCGAAAACATTTTTTGCGAGAAGAGAGAAGAAGAAAAAATACGCATCTGCTAATATTTTTACATTTGGCTACCAATTTATAGGCGAAATTTTTTTTTTTCTTATGGCGTCATAATAGTTTTTGAAGGTATTCAAACTACATTTGTATACTTATCGTAAAAACATTTATGACTCTTTATTCATTAAACACTTTTTGTTTCAATTTTTTTTTTGTAATTACCGTACCTGTATTTTTCATCTGAGGTTCCTATTCAAGAAATACTTAATCCTTATGGCTAGCTGATTGAAATCATCGCACAGGTGTTGTGGAGCTAAACACAAATGGTACCCAGCTTAAAACTTTTTTTATAAAATAAAAAGCTAGTTGACCGGTATCAGGAATAATAAAATGTTTTTGTGGTTGCAAGTCTTGTATATTTGTTGTTTGAACACGGCTTACATATAAAACTGTTACAGAAATGTTAATAAAAACTTGCCAACTTGTTGGCAAAAATTTCTCAGATGTTATAAAATTATTTTACCAAATAATATCTATTTCTCTTTAAAATTCCCTTTTTAATCCTCTCCAATCAGGTTTTCGTCCTGGAAATAACAATAAAACACTGTTGACTTCGATGTCTTGCTCGATATATTGTGCTCTCTTAACATATCTCCAACGGCAGTTAGCTAGTTTTGCGTTGAAAACAGATTCTCAAATTGGTGCACTACGCCTGCAGGCGTAGCTCAAGGTGGCGTTCAATCTCACTTGCTCTTCGAATTTTCACCTTCAAAATTGAACACTTAGCAGGTAAATCAAAACCTATAGGGTACTTCCCATTGACCTAGAAACATGAAATTTAGTAAGAAGCAAGGTCTGACATCACAAGTTAAGGAATGTCGTTAATTTGTTGTTATACCACATAAAAAATAGTTTTTGTGATTAAAAACTTATGTGATGCGGTTGGATTGTTGACTTTGTCGTACATAAATCGCAACCGCAAAGTTAAGTTTCTCTTTCGAAAAAGGGCAACAAAAGTCTTCAAGAATTGATTCCCAAGATGGATGTACTATATACATACAAGTTTGTTAATAAACCACATAATACAGCAACCGATGTCGGCCATTTATTTTCTGTATGTCCTTGTTTATTTTTACAATATAAGGAAGTTATAGGTAAGCGTTTTAATCAGTATTGTATACATCGTATTTAAATAACTATAATAATATATCGGTATTTAGGAGTAGTCATAACATGTAAATAAATATGAACTTATCTCAAGTCGACCTTTTCTATGATCCATGTCGTATGAGGTTGAGATAACGGCACGTTCGCTTCGTGCCGAGCTTGATTGATGTTGACAGAAACTGGACTTTAAAGGTCCTTTGTGAAAGATGCATTTTTGTAGTAACAACTATTTGTGTGTAACAACACACAAATAGTATATATTTGCACGCTGATCACGCTATCACCAGCAATACACAAGAACTAGTACTGACATTTGCGTCTATACATATCAGAATTTATATTTAAAGGCTTAGGAAGAGGTATTTTATAGCCATATTGTTAAGTAACGATGGTCCCACTTAATATCCCGTCCTGTTGCTGTCTACTGTGAAAGTTTGTAGATTCCGTGTTGATACTGAGAATTTCCTAACAAGGAATCCAAATAAGAATTCAACCCTGAGAATCAACGACAGAACCAGAACCTCGGGAAATTACAAACAAACATAAGCGTAATGTTATGGTACTAAATCAACGCGGCAGAACAATATCTGATGTCCCTATATCTGATTCAAGTACAAGTGAAGCCAAACGCGTTCTTTGTTCGATTTTCAAAGTAGTTTGACATGTAATTATCATCCCAGTTATGTGTCCACGAATGTAACCGAATCTTGCAAATTTATCATTTTATTTTTAATGTTTATTAAAAAGAAAATGATGATATTCAATGACTATAAATGAGCAGTATTTTAATAAGTACATAAAAATAGTTTTTGATAATTATATATTAACAATTTAAAATTAATAAAATTTCAAAAACAATCACGAGACTGCTAACGATTAGTCACCATGTTTTTGAGGTCATGATGTTAAAGGAATTTCACGATAGTAAAGTGTCGACGTGTTGTTAAAACACTGTATCAGCTGTATACTACGACGAGTAGAAATTAACATTATCATGTTACACGCGCTCGGATTTGTTCAAAAATTGTCGGCATGTTTTCTGTACTGAGTTCAAACATTTATTTTCAACTAGCTGTAACCAGCGTGCGTTGCAATTTGTAATGCCATTTTTTTTTTTTTTATAGATTTATTTTGCCATGAACCCTCGCGGGCGTCGTTCCCAGAACACTCTCAGTGGTTTACGAATGCATTAAGGACAAACATTGATTTTTGAAATGAAAACTTCTTTAGGCAGGTTGGCCAGTTTTGGTATGGGGAAAAGCCACTCAACTAGTGTGACCGTCGCTCTCAGATACATAAATACCGATGTGTGTGAAAACTTCTATAGGCAAGTTGGGCACTTTCGGAAAGAGGAAAAGCACTGACCTCGCGTGACCGTCATCCTCAGATATCTCGCTCACATATATACAGATGTGTGTGTGTGTGTACACTATATATACACAGTGTAAAGTTATGTTTTCACTTCTGACGTGCGGTCCTAAGACTGACTGACAGGTTTTTATTTCTATAGATAGTTTTAATATAACTTCTTAATAAAAATATAAAATAGTTTTTCTATAAAACTCATATATTATATCAGCTGTCCATTAATTAAAAAAAAAACTGTGGAGAGACTCCCGCTGCGCTATAATCTGTAGTATTGTGTGGCGATTCACAGCGCCAACAGTCTCTGTGCAAGCTAGTTCCAACATGAAATTCTTGTTTATATTGTTTACGGTGTTCTTCTCGCTAGTTACATTCACTGACTGTAGCAAACTCATGGTTGCGAGTTGTCCACATGGGTACATAAGAATGTATGGGATGTGCATATCCGTAAGTTATTGTTGTAGCTTGTTTAAACACATTTCTTATTTTAACGCAGTTGACGCGACGTATTCAATCTATATATCTTTTTTTATTATATTCCAAATAACCGCTTTTTAATATATAATATATTTAATAAGATATTAAAAAGCGGTTATATGAAAAAAATAGAAAAAGATGTGTAATAGTTACTTAATTGGGCTAGTCATTCACCGATAGACTCAATGGGTTAAGTTACTTATTTGATATTAAACTCTTCATTAATATTGTTAAGATATTTGTTGTTCATTTAAGTGTGATTCGCTGTTCAAATCAAGATATCATCTTATTGACAAATACAGTAAAAGAAATAAGTAGTTAATATGTTAACAGCCAATGGTATTATGTAGTCAGAAAATATAATAATAAATATATTATTAGGTTGTAGTTGTGTTGTTTGCTAATTATAGTTGTTGTTCTTGTTTTAACAAAAGTTTAGGTTTAAAGTAATTATACAAATACATTCTATAGAAATGGACGAGGTTATATTGTGTCTACAATCTACCCTGAAACTACCCTGTTGTTTCCCATGGTTAAAATCAATTATTTAAAAAATTTCGTTGTCACAAAATGAATAAACTAATGGTAATTTTTTTTACTAATAAAAAATTCTTAGTCAGTTTGGATTATTAAATCATAGTTTTTGTTTCAGGATGGCCGATATCGTGAAATCATTTCGATGGACGAAGACTTTGGTTCTTACGACTATGACAATGAATTCAATCTACAAAATGATTGAAACTAATTTGTAAATACATGTAATACGGTCAGTTATTGCATCATTACAACATTAAACATTACAGTAGAATATCGATAAATTATCTTAACATAATAATTATTATAACAATAGGTATAAGTATTGAGATTGATAATTATAGTAGTTAGGTATATTACATCTCTGACGTTGTACTCTAACGAACCATGACCTCCACTAGGTCGACAATTGAAGAAAATATTGTTGGGAAAGTATATGTAGGAGAGCCACATATGGGCCGGCTCGCCCGGAATGATACCACGGCCTCACAGAAAACCGGCCTCATAGCAACCTTGTTGTTTCGTCTACTGAGTGAGGTTACCCAAGGCCCTAACCCTTCTCTCTCCCTGCTCGCCCCTCTTCTCCCCATCTCCTCTCCCTCTTCCCTCTGTGAAATTGAGTTTGTTTCTTATGATTAGAAGTTTGTTACGCCTTAAGGACAATCACTAGATAGTGTTGTTTGAAATACATCACTTTTATTTTAAACTTAAAAGGCCTAAAAAGTTAAAACATTTAAAATGTATCACTACAAACTTTAACGATGTAAAAAGCGCTATTTCGAAATTGGTTCGCTGGTTTAACGTTACCAACTTACTTCTATACTCGTACGTTACGGTTTACTACGCCAATCGTGAAGCAGGTGAACACATAATATGGTTAAATAAGACGAGTTAGAACTAGAGGATACCACGAAACTCTAAGGCATTAACTCTTGATTTTAAGCTTCAGTGGGGCCCACATATTGATCAGTAACTTATTAATTAGATTTAGCTCTGCAGCACATACATGAGAAAAAATTCGTGATCTGATTGATATTGAGATAGCCAGATTAGTTTATTTTAGTTATTCTTATAATATAATGTCGTATGTCGTTTTCTACTGTGGGGGAATGCTGCCGATATTCAATCTATCTTCGTGTTGCAGATGTGGGCTATCCGAGCAATTTATAACTTATGCAATCGTGATTCACAGAGGCAAATGAACATAATGATAGTGGCACGTCAGTATATTTATTAAAACTTGATCTATATTCATAAAAATAATACATAAAACAAATAATTAAAAAAATCAAAAACCCGACTGCAAAAAAGACCATTCAAAAGTAATGCACTAAAAAGACCGAAACAAGATTGAGAATATAAAACAAAATTAAAATAAACTATAAACAAAGTAAACTCTATTTCGGTTTAACAGACTATATTATGAGCTGAAAGCCTAAGTTAAATACCCGCATTAAGTTTAGTAGCAGGTGGGACCCAATTGCAAATTATAAACCGAAAGAAAATTAATGGGTCCCGTCTGCTACAAAACTTAATTCCTTGGCAGTCGGGTAATAAAGATCACTTAAAAAAAGTGAAAGTATATTTTAACACACGTCATAAACACCAACGTGTTGTGCCTTCTTCTAGGCTCAAAAAAAATAACAAGTCGTTTCGGGGTTAATGTGTGCGATTTTATAATAAAATAACAAATATAGGTATAGAAAATTTTAGTATGACCAAATTAAGGTCTACAGTAAAACAAAAGCTATGCGTGAAGGTCAGATGTGTACGGTTATTACTATTATTATTATTATTATTATTAAGGGCTATTACTCAATAGTGAACATGTCAATCTTAACGACATAATCCGTCGTGCTCTTGTAACTCTTGTTACCGCCTGCGTGCCAGCCGTACGTCAACCCAATGGTCTTGTACGAGACGATGGGAAGAGACCAGATGGTATGTCGTTACTACCATGGAAGATGGGTAGGCCTTTGGTGTGGGACGCAACCTGCGTTGACAGCCTCGCGCCATCACATCTTCCAAGTACAGCTGGTTGTGCTGGCGCTGGTGTTGCATCAGCTGATAGCCTCAAACGGCATAAATACAATAATTTAATCTGTAATGGGTCATGGGGTCCGAGTGCTCGTTCCGTTTATAAGGAAGTAGCTAAGCGGCTGATCGAAACTCCTCGTGACCAGAAAGCGGACCTTTTTCTTGCACAGAGAATTAGCATTGCCATTCAACGTGCAATGCTGCCAGCCTTCTGGGAACACTGTAGTGAAAATAAAAATGAAATTCTTGGACTTGTTTGTTTTAGTTCGGAATTATAATTTGATAAATGTCCTTATAATCCATCCAAGGCATATGTAAACCCGTATGTTGCAAGTTATTTTAACCATGTTCTAACACGAATAAACATGTATTTGAGTTCGTATCCACTTGTTATTTATGTGATATAAATCTTTCTTATAATTTATATTAAGTAATGGCATGTAGAGTTCATTTATTATGTTTCCAGTTAGCCCAATTATATTCCAATTATATCATTTTGGGTTCAAGCCAATTACTATCCCTGTGTAATTTCGTATGAGTAGTTATTTTTATAAAAAAATATTATCTACTTTTTTTTTTCTAAATGTTCATTTATAGTTTTCTTGTTTCAGGCTAACCTATACTATGAGATGATGTCATATATTGGAGATACATATTTTGTTAACAAATAGCAGATTTTTTAAAAATAAAAGGAAATAGCAGTAATCGATTGTGTATATTTCTTAAATATCCTCGAAGTGAAGCAATGTTTCATTTTACGTAGTCTGCGAAATGGACTGTTATTTTATTTTGGTTTACATTATAGCGTCATAGAAACCTGCTTGAACCTCATAGAGACAAGATCCACCCTGATTGTCAAATATTGCAATCCTAGCGTCACATTTTATTTATTTATGAGGTTAGATTATATTTACAAACCAAAGAATATAATCATTTAGCAGAGGATTCAAGAGAGCAGCTAGTATTTGGTATTCACTTTAATTTATTGCACTTTTGATTCTGTGTTTTTTGGTATTACTTTATATTTATACCAAAAACATGCCACGTATATTGTGAAAAAATCTAGATAGTTTAGTATGACGGTAAAATAACTACGTTACAAGAATCTTAATACAATACTGTAACATAATTTAAGTCTTTAATATTGATGTTTGGGAGAGAATTGAGACGAAGACTTTTTACATTCAATAGACGACATAAGATAAAGTTATTTAGGTAAATTCAGTCATCCAGCTGCACCCTAACCAATCGGTAATTATAAATGTTGTACCCACTATTTGTGCATCGAAATTATCCTTATTATTGTAACCTTCAATTTGCAATTAATTTAATATTTTAAATTGATTGGAATTAAGCATATCATATATTTAATTATTACATTAAATTTTGAGTAGGTCTTATATTTTCCTGCATGTTATCATAAAGAGTAGGTGGAATGGTGACCTCATTTGCTGTAATTATTTATAGCTGGGGAGCTGGCAAGCAAGTTTACAACAAATCCTTCCCTATCCTTTGATAAAATTGGAACGACTTTACCGAGCAACTGGAGCCGTATTTCGGCAATAACGCGACGAATGTTGACTCCCAAGTGGTCTATAGTTTATCGGCATAGCCTTCATTCATCTTCATCCCCAAGCCTTCACCTTCATCGTTCGAGTAAAGAGAGAATATTTGTTCTGCTACAAATACGGAAACTAATGAAGGATAAGAACTGTGAACAAAAAGTGTGATCATAAAAAATCCGCCTCGAAATATTTTCTTAGTACCCCACAATTTTGTAGGAAACCATAGGCCAAATTGCAAAGATCTAATTAATAACTCATTGTGTCATCATAAAGTCTTGGAGTGTAATATGCTGATGATAATAACCTTGAACTCTTATTTGAATTTCTTTCCCAAACATCTGTGTGCTGAAATGACGAACAAGGTGAGAGATTATAATAATAATAATTGTTTATTGACAGTACTTGTGTTATAATAATGTCAGGATTCTCTGACTCCTGCACTAGTAAATACTGTGTTGCAGGAGCCAGTGTCCTCCTCTTTTCATGTGAACATTAATTGTTCTTTTTGATTTTGTGTGTGTGTCTTACTTTGAGTGTGTGTGTGTGTGTGTATGTGCGTTCGTGTGTGTGTGTGTGTGTGTGTGTTTTTTTTTTCTACAGAGGTTTGGAGAAATACATTTACGTATCACCAGGCCTTGTCTGGGTATGTTGGATCATTCGATATGTATCACTACCGACTAAACCTCTTCTGGACTCAACTTCTACTTCCCCCGCGGGACGGCTGGTAGGCATTACTTCGCGGGGGGAGGCTCTAGCTACGGCTCTTCCCTCTTGGTTTTCTACCTCCTTTCTAGCTGTCTTATTTCAGCCCGCTCCGCTCTATACTCCGTAGCTCCAGGAGTACTTCCGTCGCAAAACAACTTATCGCTAGCCAGGCTGCCTCCGAGGAAAGCATAACTTCCATCAAGGTCTCTGGCTGTATTTTCTGCGCTTCCAATCTCTTGCGTGTCATATCGAAACGAGGGCACGTGAAAAACACATGCTCTGCGTTTTCGTTAACTACCGGACAGGACGGGCACTATGGGGAGACATCGTGCTTATATCGATATAGGTAAGCCCGGAAGCACCCGTGTCCTGAGATAGGTAATAGTTCACCTCGCCGTGACTGCGATTCAGCCAGACATCCACTTGTGGAATAAGTCGGTACGTCCACCTGCCATTCGTTGACGTATCCCAATTTAATTGCCAACGTCGTATACTATTGCGTCGTTCTTTCCTCTTGAATTCTTCAGGGCTCAGCGTAGTCCAACGACTACGCTGAGCCCTGAAGAACTTTTCAACGGTACTTTCCTACGGTAAAGGGCTTTTCGTTCTTCGGTTAGTAGTCTCATTGGCAGCATCCCAGCAATAACGCACACTGCATCCTCTGACACTGTGCGGAAAGCGCTCGCGACTCTCAAAGCACTCAGCCGATAGACTGGTGCAATCTTCCGTCTCACTTCCTGTATATTAACCGCATCAGCCCAGACAGGAATCCCATAGGTTAGAACGGATGTTACTACAGACGCAAGTAATTCACCTATGTTGGGCATCAATCGCGATAAGGTCGCTCTTACCACCGACGCTTTGGTACCGACTTGTTGTACCTGATGTTTGAAGTTAAGTCGGGCAACGATAATTACTCCCAGATACCGAAGTGACGACTGAGATTCGATTTCATGTACTCCAACTCGCAATGTAATGGTTTCCACCTGCTTCCTGCTAGTAATCAGTATTGCCTCGGTCTTGTGTTCTGCTAGCTGCAGTCCGACTGTGTCCATCCAGTTACTGATCCTTTCAACGGTAGTGTCAAAAGCAAAATTTATCTCTTCTAGGTATTTGGCGACGATCACTACTGCTACGTCAGCATATGCTACGAGTTTGACTTCTGCTGGTAGGTTTAGTAGCCCATCGTACATGATGTTCCATAGGAGAGGGCCAAGAATGGAGCCCTGGGGTACCCCTCCAGTGACCCTATATTCTTTTGGACCAGTCTTTGTGTCATATTTCATGACCCTATCAGTGAAGTAGCTCGCTACCATCCTTCGTAGGTATCCTGGTACCTTCATATCAGAAAGAGCTTTAATGGTGCAACCCCATTTAGCAGAATTGAAAGCATTCTTAACGTTTAGCGTTGCAATTAGGCAGTACTTCTTCGTTCCTCCCTTCTATCTGGTTCCTGCAATGGCTTCCTTGGCAGTACTGACGACGAGATCAATTGCGTCCAGGGTTGACCGACCTTTCCGGAAGCCATATTGGCTGCTGGCAAGAAGTGGTTCAACCGCTTTTTCGATCCTCCTATGTAGGATACGTTCCAGTACGTTCCCAGCTGTATCGATAGGAAGATGGTTCTTCTGGGGGTTTCTTTCCTTTGGGGAGGAGAACTACTAACCTTTGTTGCTTCCACTTCGAAGGTAATAAGCCCTCTTTAAGGCATTTGTTGTAGACATCCAGAAATAGCGAAGGTACGGCTCTGATCTCGGCTTTTAATGCGATATTATGAATTCCATCTAGGCCCGGAGCTTTTGCATTCCCCACTCTTTCACATGCTTCAAGCAGTTGTTCCTCTGTAACGAGTAGAGTTTTTTCTTCTTCGTACTGTTCCGTCGGATGGTACATTTTGAGTTGGCTAGGAAACAGAGCAGTAACAATTTTATCGAGAAGCATAGGGCATGTAGGCGATGGCATTGGCTGACTTTTCAGGTGGGTCATAAGTACCTTATATGGCCTGCCCCACGGATCGTTTTGCACCTCATTGAGCAACTCGTTCCAACATTGTCTTTTGCTGTTTTTGATGGCCTTGTTCAGTTTTTGGCGAGCGTTTTTGTACTCTGCTACTAGTTTTTCATAGTTCGGTCCTTTCCTGCCGCGTTGTTATGCCCTTCTAGTCCTATGACACTTTTTACGAAGGTTGCAGATGTCCTCATTCCACCAGTACATCGCCGGCGGCTGGTTCACAGCACATTTCCGGGGCATGGTGGCGTCACAGGGTTCTGTAAGTCATTTCATCAAAAGTTGTGCCTGTTTGTCGGCATTTTCACTACCGATTTCCCGGTTGTCGAGGACCATCGTGAAGATGTGTGGGTCAAAAGCGCCTAACTTCCAACCAACTGCGTTGGTTTTATTCACCGTTCTAGCATTTTGTCCGGTGAATACCTCCCAGAGTAGCGCGCAGTGGTCACTGGCTGTGTAGGTATTCATCACCTCCCAAGAGTATTTTCCCTTAACGAGACTACTGCTTACGAAAGTTAGGTCCACGATGGAGCTCGCTTCTTTTCGGATAAACGTAGGCTTATTTCCGCTGTTGAGCAGTACCACATCTAGACTGAGCATGGCTTGTAGTAGTGCCTTTCCTCGAGCATTAGTCTCTTTACTGCCCCAGTCAACTGCCCAAGGGTTAAAGTCTCCAGCGATTGCCACAGTGCTGCTTCGCGTCCTCGGTCAGTCGATCCACTAGGTCTTCAAACGCATCCAATGAAAGACTTGGTGGAGCATAACAGCTGTAGAAGTGAATCCCTTCTTCTTTTGCAACCACAAAACCGGCTTCCGTGGTATTAGCGACGCTCTGCATTGGGCATTTGCTGCTAGTCCCTATTACTGCTTTAGAGGTGCTATCTGTTACCCATGGTTGTGTAGCCAGGTGTCTGTATGGCTCCGATATCAATACAAGGTCTGGCTTTATCTCACGCACGGTCTGCAATAGTAAATCGTGCGCAGCTTCACAGTGCTTTAAATTTAGCTGCAATATCTTCATGTTAGTTTCTTTTTAACCTTCAGGAGTGCTTCTTTGAAGACTGGACATCTGTTGCTACCCGCAATGTGGGCACATTTGCTCGCATTGCCATTTTCGACACATAAGGCCGTCTTTTTTACATGTGGCGGCTTTGTGTCCGCCTTCTACACAATTAGTGCAAGATTTGACCTATCTACAACGCTCTTGCGGCTCTTGTGGCAAGATGTCCATAGTGCCAGCACCTGAAACATTTGGTTGGTCTTTCCACTATTCTTATACGACAATTGACCCAGCCAATTCTAATCTCTCCATTTCCTCCCAGCAGCTGCTTCACCACTGATGCTGCCAGCGTTATGGAAGCAGTTTTGGTTCCGCTAAAGGCCCTACGTAACGACCTAATAGTGTCCAATGTTATTTCGGCTTCTTCTCCAACCGTTTTCTTTAAGGCTTCCAGAATATCTAGCTTGGTTATCGTGTCGTCAAGATCTAAGATTTCAATTTCTTCTTGTGGCCCCTTGCTGATCTCTTCAGCGTCATCTCGAAGGAGCTTAGAGATGGTTTTTTGGAGACCCAGTCCTTTATCTGTATTCTCCTTGGTAAGAATGATTAACAGGTCTCCAGTAGCTGTTCTGCGGATCTTGTCTACCGTCGAACGGACCTGGTCGTCGGGGACGTCTTTTTTAGCACGACTGAGTATGTCTGCATACTTTTCTTTTTCTTTAGGTCGGACGATCAGTGCATTGAGTCTCAGCACTGATTTTCTCGGTTTTTTCTGTTGAGACGTCCATCGTATTCATCGTATTCAGGTATGTACAATTCTTTTAAATTTAAAATGATTAAGTTTTTTTATTTTTTGTACCTTGTTACATTTATTATATATGTAAGGGCCATAAAAATTAAAATGCCTTTGTCCAAAGGCACTTTTTGTTCTAGGCACCGGACAGCGTTCCACTCGTTTGCTTGACACAGGTAATGTTGACACGGTCCGGATGTCTTAATAAATCCCCGGATCCCTCCTATTTAAGGCGCAGAACGGCACACCGTGTGGTTTTTGTTGGTTGGATTCCGACACACCGCCCCACCGAAAACCTCGGTGGGGTGACGGCCCGAAGGGGTTTCCACACGTACAAAAAAGAAAAAAGGTAATTTTGACACATATTTTGTGTGGTAGCGTCTTAGGATCTCATAAACATACATTTTTCTTACAGAGAGGACGCCAGCCTTTTCGTTTACTGCTGTGGTGAGATTTCATCAGGACATTTCCTTAATGTAACGTTATCAAGGGAAACGGAGTCCATTAATGTACCACAAAAAACTTGAAGCCAAATAGCCAATTACACGTAAATCATAACTATGTAGGTATTGTACAGTAAATAATATTTCTACAAGTGTAGATGATTTTTGTACTTTCATAAAAATATATGTTCAGGTATCACAAAAACCTGACTATACCTACAATTGTAAGGTGGCCATAGTACATTTAAAAAGTTTTTTTAATTTTGTAGACCAATGGTAAGTTATAATCTCATAGTTAGTACATACTCTATCTCATATTTGTACACTAAACAAATAAGCACGCAAAATGTATCTAACGTTAACGCTGTGCTAAGTATCTTCATTGTGGTAATATTCAAAGTCCATGTGCGTAATTACAATTGTGTTTGATTGATTTTCCAACAAGTCCGGACATTCCATTAATATCCTTAGAGAAGCGATTCCTAAAATGGGTTTCGTAGAAGAGTCACCAGAGTTTCTCGGAACTATTTGTGTTAACAGGTAAATAATTCCAAAGTTAGGTATAATCTTTATTTTGAAACTAGCAGCACCCCGCGGTTTCACCCGCGTAAGTCCCGTTCCTGTGGGAATATCGGCATAAAAAGTAGCCTATGCGTTAATCCAAGTCTCCAGCTATCTATATACCAAGTTTAATTGCAATCGGTCAGTGGTTTTTGCGTGAAAGAGTAACAAACATCCATCCATCCAAACTTTCACATTTATATTATTAGTGGAATTGCACAAAATATATGTTGAGAAGAACCATTACTTATTACCACTACATATTATAAAACGAAGTACGTCAGTTTGTCTGTTTGCGATAAACTGAAAACTACTGAACGGATTTTCATGCGGTTTTCAACAATAGATAGAGCGATTCATGAGGAAGGTTTAGGTATATAATTTGTTTACGGTTTGTGTAAATTGGTTGAAATATGATGATGATTGATTAAGATGTCTCTGCTACCCGTGCGAAGCCGAGACGGGTTGCTAGTGTTTTATAAAACTGTCAGACATAATACCGAAGTTTATAGCAATTATCAGTGGCATTCTTCACATTAAAGGTTAAAGTGAAGTATGATAGTTGTTGATAGGTCAGCCGTAAATGATATGCAGTGGAATGTATAACAACTGGTATATTGTGGCTAACAAAATTAATACAATTAATTCGAAACGACAATATAAAATATGTAAGCGTGTGCCGTGTGTCGTGTTCGGTAGCGGAGTACCCGCCGCGCGGGCGATGGCCGAACTCCTACGCACCCGGCGACCAGCTGCCGATGCGTGACGAAGACGCCTGAACAATAGTCTTCGTCTTTTACTTTTTAAAACTATAATACTTGAGGAAACAAATTATCACAATTCGGCAGCAGACCCTTTGGATTTTGCATGTTTCCGTAAAAGTTTAAGACAAATTTTGATTTGCCTGACTCCCTACCCCACTTCAACCAAAAGCTGCCCATTAATGTGGAGTTTCATAAAATTATAGGGATTTGATGAGTGTTTCCTTACCTTGAACGTTTAGGAAGCCTGACCTAGAGTTTCATTCAAGCCAGCCACTTTTCCTATTACGAAATATTATGTATTGATAATTGCTGTATCGATAATTTTTTTAGTTCGATTGCTCTTCTCCCCTAAGTTCTATTGTTTTTATAATTATTCCCTGTTTTATTTTGCTAATCGCTAAAGTTACTGAGAAACAGTAACTAGTGGTTAACTGTCTAGGCACTAGAGTAACTGTACTATATTATTTATTAGTAGGTTTCTGTAACTGAAACCTACTAATATCATTGACTCATATATCAAAGTCACTGTATTATTATTTAAAGTTATGACTGTAAATATGAATAACACGTATGTATTTACCTACTGAGTCACCACTGACATCGTAGGTTATTAGTAGTACGTAGGGTACAGTTCCCCAAAAGGAAAAAAGAACCCTTATAGGATCACTTTGATGTCAATCTGCCTGTAGGTCAAGATCCTTTTTCTCAGGAACACGGCATCAATTACTTATTTTCAATTTATTTCGGAACTTTATACATTCTATATTTTGTTAGTAACAAAAGCGTAGATGTAATCGAC
This sequence comes from Callimorpha dominula, assembly GCA_949752705.1. Classification (NCBI taxonomy): domain Eukaryota; kingdom Metazoa; phylum Arthropoda; class Insecta; order Lepidoptera; family Erebidae; genus Callimorpha; species Callimorpha dominula. The sequence goes on along the minus strand of OX457000.1, from coordinate 4,692,832 downwards.
ATAAATATTTCACTATAGAACAATCTAGTTTCTTAGCAATTATGTTCAGGAGGCTGTGGGTGCTGACTAGTCTTTGAGGTGCAGCCTGCTTACGTCTAATCGCCGCGAAGCCGTCAGTGCGTGCATCTGCGAACATGCCGGACGCACTACAGAAGCGGGTACAGGTAGCCCCAGCAGCATCCTGAACGCATTGTTGTACTGAACGCGAAGAGTATTGACGGCCTTCTGAGTACAGTTCGTCCAAAGGCTATACGTGTAAAACGTTTGACAGACTGACAAGCTTTAAAAACAGTTATTTTAACTGCTTTGCCTCATAGAGTGTATACCATAACTTATCATACGAGGCCATGTCAAAGACCTTTGACTTGGCTAGGAAATAGGCAGGTCTTTTTTAAACATAAAATTGCAGTTTCAGTTGATAGGCCCTCTCTAAAACCATGTTGTATCTCTCTCTAAAACAATCCTGTAATATGATGTTATTTTTCAGGTAGACAACAAACTATCAATTACTTTAACTACAGTCGTGGCTAAAGAGATTTTTTTGATTTGTTTTTTACAATTAGAACCACGATTGTTTTCATCATATCCGTTGGCAAATACGTATGTGACATACAGGATATCACATGCGTATTTACTGCCATATATAGTTAAATAGCGTAGTTGAATAATAGTGCTAGAAGTCGAGGTAGATGTGCCAGCGTGCCTAAGGTTTTCTACACTCAGCACATCGTGCCCTGGGGAATTTCTTCTTTTTTATTTTTAATTCTTATGTCTGTGGTCACGTAAAAATGTAAAAAAATCTAGTTTCTAAGTCAACGCAATCAAAAGACACATCCATTTAAGCCTTAGATTTTCACAAATTTAAACATTTCGCAGGTAAATCAAAATCTAAAGGGGACTTCCCATTCCCGTTGAGTCATAAAATTTGGTCAGAAGCAAGGTCTCACAGCACAAGTAAAGGGATAAATCCGAAAGTCTTTAATTGGTTTTTACATCCCAAAAAAAAATAATTGTGATTACAAATTTATATTTTGTTTTTAGAAAGTTGACTTTGTCGCAAATCGATGTATGGGAGACTATTTTTGTAACTACAAAGTTAAGTTTCGAAAAAAAACGGGCTAAAATATTCGAGAATCGATTCTCGATATGAACTCGATATAAACGTACTTCCTACATTCAAGTTTGTTAGCTTACGGAACCCTCGGTGCGCGATTCTACTTGCACTGGTACGATTTTTCATATTAGGTACGATGTATTACTAAAAATAATTAATTAAACAATCGGGATAAAAATTTACCTTTACAGTTTGATTTACCGTTAAAGTTCCATTGAAAATTAATCATCTGCAATCAATCAAATCATCAGCATATAATGTATATGTAGATAAATATATAATATATATTTATATATAAAAATTTCGTATCACGTTGTTTGTTCGCGTTGAACTCCTAACCCAATGAATCGATTTTAATGAAATTTCGTACACTGTGTGCAGTTTGGTCCAACTTGTGAGACAGGATAATTTTATCTCAATTTACAGTTACAATATTTTTTATTGCTATTGCTGTTCAGGAATATGTTTTTGAAGTCTGTGATCGTAGGATTGAACTTTTAATAATTACAAAATTATTATTGCCTTCAATACTTCCGCTTTAACTTAACTATTATATTTACTTTATAATCATTATTATCAATATTAAAAGTGAATGATCTTCCGTACATTTCATACAAAAATATACCGAACCTATCATTTTGAAGTTTAGTTTAACTCGACACGCCCACGCTTTACACGCATAGCAAAAAATGCCAAAAAAAAAACTGTTGATCAGGATTACCCGCACATCGAGTTTTATACATATAGATAGATTAAAAGTTTAGAGGTGTAAGTCGCAATAGAACTGATTTGTTAGAGGTCTTAAATTTGGTTGACTTTCGTTTGGGACCAAAAGGACCAAAATATATGTACGATATAAGGACGAAATATCACTCTATTTCAAATAACGGAAACTTTTTCATCAGTAACTTCGAATCATTGTCTTGCTGGTGTATAGTCAGTCTTTATATCAAAGTTTGTAGTTCTCAGAATTAAAAAAAAGCACAAGTTAATTATTTTTATCCACAATAATGGAACGAAAATAAATTAATTATTTAATTTGTACACTAATAGAGAGATGGCAAATTTCATGACACAGGAGTATTATATGATGTAGTTTAGCTATTAAATAAAAGATGGCGTTATTATCAACTTTTGTTATTGTTTTTGTGGTGGTTAGCGTTTTGATATCTTCTGTTAATGATATATAATATTTAAAATACATTTTATTTTTATTGCAGTAGTAGTATTCTTGTTATGACAATCTGATAAATGATCGGGGCTCATGTAATCGTGTATTCATTTCATACTACTGTGCTTTTACACCACAGATATCCAACATTTCTTAAAGAGTGCGTCGGTATGGCAACGTTGGGCTATGTTTTACTGGGCATGTTACAAGTACTACATACCTTTACGCTGTATGTGTCCTTATTGTCAACAAACAATCAATCAATCATAACATTTTTATATATAGGTACTTTTCAATCGTCATAAGTAGGAGGAGGCAGTTAGAATAAGTCAGTCGAGGAGCTACTCGCCTGTTGCAATACCTAGATTCAATGAAGAAGAACAGGCAAGGATCTCCAAGGACAATTTTTCAACGTTTTTGTAAAAGTTTCTTGTTACATTGCTTATAAGCGCAAATGAAATGTGATAAATGCGAAAAAAAAACAAAATTTTATTAATAGCAATCCGCAGATGGCCAGCCCCGACCAATGGCACTCGTTCACGAGCATGACCCACGCTTTAGCCATCGTCCGGCTCAATCATTTTGAAGGGAGCATAGCGATCCGACACATACGCCACCATGGACAAGGCTACTAAGGGAGAACGGCATACTCAGAACTGCCAGGGAAAATAGAAAATTGAAGTGTAACAGTTCTCAATTAAAACAAAAACAAAATACCAGTGTACGGTAGCAGGAGTTTGGCATGGCCGAAAATGATGAAAGTACAATAAATAGAGGACGGCTTGAAAGAGGACGAAGTGATGGAAATTGAATGTGGAAGGAATTAGTGTGGAACAAATGACAAAACAATTGTAGTGCAAACGTTAGTAAGAATTGATCTGTTAAATTAACATTTTTCGTGCCTTTACGTTGTATAGTTTTCTTTTTGTGCTTTTTTGAACATTAGAAATATTAGAGCGCATTGCCCATTCATTGATAAATAATAATCCTTAATCCTTCCTCCTAAATTTTTGGTGGTGATCCTGTACATTTTCAAAGTGTGTATTAAAAGTTTATAGACAACAGGAATCAAATTTGGGCTCTTGTAAATCAGTAAGATAGTGTAAGAATGTATTTCTTTAGTAAGCTGTATTTATGAAATTTGGGGTTCTAGTTAATCTAAGGGGTTTTAATAAATAAATAGAAATTGAAGTATTTATATTAAATAGATTATGAGTTATTAAGCGGTCAAAAGTGGTTCCAAATGGTTCGTGTAATATAACACTCGGCTTCTGCGTCGCTAGTTCATTTTTCTTGAACTTGGCTTGACACGCTGCCGCATGTCTAGATTAAATTTAAATTGCCTGACGATTTGACCAGGTTGCACTGGCCGTGGTTACAGGCAGTCAGCCTCAGCTCAGCTGGCTCAGATGTGTACGCCTTTAGTCGTCGATTCCATGAGATAGAAGTTTTTCATCCACCCGCCCTTTTTCGATACTTTTGATTTATTCTGCGATGATCCGTCACATACTACACTAATAGTGTCCCTATGCTGTAAGCACACCAAAGTGTTTCGGTTTTTATCTGACTTCCATAAAAGCGAGATGGTATGTTTATTTTTTTTTTTGTTTATGGCATAGGGGGCAAACGAGCAGACGGGTCACCTGATGGTAAATTAATACCGCCACCCATGGGCACCTGTAACTCAAGAGTCACAAGTGCGTTGCCGCCCTTTACGGTGGGAGTAGGGGAAGAGGGGGAGAGGGGGGAAGAGTGGGAAGAGGGGAGAGGGGGATTAGAGGAGTGAGAGAAGAGGGACGTTTGAAAGTTAGTAAAATTCATTTCTAATAACTCAATAATTATTTTTAAATATAATTATGACTTTGAATTAAAACTACTGCCTTCAAATGCTATATTTAGAGACACTTTTAATTTCTGTCTCCACCATTGGCTAAAAAGTTTTACAGTTAGACAAACAATAGAGAGAGGGAGAGATAGAAGGACTTTTATTTTTACAAACAAATAATGGTATTAAATTGTTAGTAATTTGATATTTAGTTAACTCAAGTACTTTAGAGCCTTTGTAAAGTAAAATTTAAGAATCATTTTGAAGCAAAACTTTGTTCTGAAAGTATTTTAGAAACCAATGGTTGATTGTTATGAAATCGGAGAGCATGTTAAGCCGTCGGTCCCGGATGACATACGAACATCTGTGGCATTCGTTACGGGTAGTTAGAGCCCTAAAAAGTCTGACAACCTGGTCTATCTACAGAACTTCGATATCGCCTAATAGGATTGTAGAAGTCTGATGGCAGTTGCTTCACGTAAAATATCGAAGTTCGGCCGTATCGTGGTTAGACTAAAAGCCGACTCCATACTAAGGAAAAGGCGCGGATGATGGTTTATTGTTATGAAAAGATATTTAATTTCATGATTGACTGTCTGTATCACAGGAGCAGATGAATAAAATGTGAGTACAATAACCTTTCTTACCACCAATCAACATATTTAACTGGCCTGTTGGTCTACTGGTTAGTGATCCTGACTGCTGAGCCAGAGGTCGTGGGTTCGATTTCCACCCAGGACAAATAATTGTGTGATGAGCATGATCATTAGTTCTGTGTCTAGGTTTAATTTATCTATAACTAGTGTGGAGGAACGAGTGTCATGTTCCTCCAACACAAAGGGAGGATCCTCCGACCAGGCGAGGTGATCATGCCTGGCGGGCCGCGGCCCAACGGTTGATGTTGGGAAGTTGTATATATACTAAGCGGCGCGAGAACTCTCATAGCGCGATGCAGGATTAGTAGCTTGTGGATGTTTCTTGTTGCTGTATGTGGAAGTCGCCACAACTAGCAACCCAACCCGGCTTCCCCGGGTAAAAGTTATACACCTAAACGTTCCTCGTGAATCACTCTGTCTATTAGTAAAAACCGCATGAAAATCCGTTCAGTAGTTTTTCAGTTTATCGCGAACAGACAGACACAGACAGACAGACGCGGCGGAGGACTTTGTTTTATAATATGTAGTGAAATGTATGTATTTAGAAATATATAAGTATGTTTATCAGCAGTCTGGTTACCATAGTACAGGCTCTGCCTAGTTTGGGATCAGACGGCCGTGTGTGAGATGTGTGGAGTTATTATTATTATAGTTGCCCCGAGTCTGGGTGTTCTTTGTTTAAGTTGTTTAAATGTTTGTGAATGCAGGAGTTGTCTTTTACAAAAAGAAAAGGAAAGAAAAACATTTCGCCTTCTCCTAAGTACAAACTGCTAGACTTTATCTACTGTTTCTAAAGTGTTTATGAATAAGAGCCATGCGTTTACGCGCCTATGGGATCAGAACCCCACCTACAAACCTTATCTTGTCCATACATATTAAAACCTTACATGTTTATTGGGTAGAAACGACCTTAAGCAGAATATTATTCAGTTTTCCTTGGCCTACTGCACGAGTAAACTCCCTAGAGACTGGAGTCCTTAAAATTAAAAGCTTAATTGCGTAATAGGACTTGCCTGCGTATTGACTCATAGCATATTATCATGGAACTGTTATTTGTTATTCAGTGGTGGTTTTCCATTTCGCAAATTATGCTATAAAACACTGTTATTAGATGGTATTTGTCATGTCTTCCTACTTTTTCAGGGATACAGTTGTGAGCGCATGTATATATGTATGTACATGTAAAATTACCACAGTTTTTAAATATTGCAAAATCAGTAATGTCTCATACGACAATACTCTGTCAACTGAACTAACCTTTCAATACTAAGAGAACAGTCTGGTTATGGTGGTCTTTATACGGTAATAGATTTCACAGTCGAATGGAAGGGAACTAATTAAAGCTAAAATCTCGTGTGCTCTGCCTCCCTAAAAAAATGGCCAAAAGTTAGAGGTAACTGTGGAGTATAGGTGCCCTTGAAGGGCACAGAAATGGACATAGGGTTTACCTTTCACCCACAAAAAGTACTTCTCTTTAGAGATCTGAATTGATTGACAAACTATACGTTAACGCGAGAGAAGCCGTGGGGAAAACTAGTTAAAGCAAGGAGCTATTTAAAACGCTATTATTATTTATAACCAGATTTATATACTCTGTGCTATAAAAATTCCATTTATTATCAATCTGAAAGCTTATTAATAGCCGAATGACGTGGACAGTGGAGCAGTTCAATCAATCATGATAAAGTAACGTATTAGTTTGAAAATAACATAATATAAATATTTTGTAACTAGACGATAGGAAAATAAGACGAATTATTAAAAAATAACTACTTTTCCGTGACTATCACTACATATTATAAAACAAAGTCCCCCGCCGCGTCTGTCTGTCTGTTCGCGATAAACTCAATAACTACCGAACGGATTTTCATACGGTTTTTACCAATAGACGGAATGATTCATGAGGAAGGATGTATAAATTCAGGAGGATGTATAATTCAGTAAGTTTTTGTGTAAAATGGCTGAAATATGATGATGATTGTTGAAGATATCAGAAAAAAACAATACATATACATATACAATATATATATATATATATATATATATATATATATGCTTTGCTACCCGTGCGAGGCCGGGGCGGGTTGCTAGTTATTGCATAAGTTTTTAAATAGTTCCTAGTAGTTTCTCTAAAAGTAGTCTCTCTCTCTCTTTTTTTACTTTATAGCGCCACTTTTGCAGAATCAATCCCTTTGAAGTTTTTTTTATTTTGTTATTTTTTTTATCATGAACTTTAGCCGCGCTCCACAGTTGATATAGTTATTTAAGATTTATAATTATACATTATCTTACTACTTTATAGTCTCGTTTCAAGTCGGGTGAAGCGAAGACTGGTCTGTAACTTTAGTGCTATTAAAAATTTAAATTATGAAAATTTCATAAGAAACAGAAAGAGTTTGTCTCTGAATTATAACGATAAACACGGGTAAACGGTGTGAGTCATTTATTTATACTTTGTACATAACATCTCGTTTCTGTTGCTGGCACCGCGAAGGCAGGAGTGACGGATTAATTATTCGTTGTTGTGAAAATATACGGGCTAACGTTACTACGATTTTGCTAAAAATTATATTTGTTTTTCATGAAAATACTTCAAATAACGTAACGTAACATAACGTTATTAATAGTCATGTTTCTGTCGTTAGGACATTGCGATTTACGCTCTTATGCTCGGTTATTGAATGATTTGCAGGCAGTCCCTCGATAGAGACCATGGTCCAAAGGCCTCGAGGGCGTGGAATGCCTTAGATACAATACCTGGTACAGGTTGTATGCAGTTTCATGAAGATTGGTCGAGTAGTTAATTCTTAAAAACGTAATATAGAACCCACAATACGTAATAAACAAAAAATCTCAGGCCTTACATTTGCAGGATACATTATTGTTATTGCTTTACGTGCTAAATTGAATAAATGTTAATATTAAACATGTATTCAAGTCAGCGCAGTTTTTTTAGAATTTCATATTACTCAATGTCGTTGAACACCATATCTCAAACAAATGTCCCGTTTTTGCACTGACGAATATTTTTATTTGCACCATATATACACACACAAAGTTTCCAACTCGGATGAAGACGTACATACGGGGGGACGTACGTACTTACACTGAAAGTATAATTTAATTTTTTTATTGCTTTTTGAAGTTGTCTCCGTTCCTTTCTAAGCACCGTCGCATGCGATGAAACCATTGACTGAAACAGTGAGCCCACTCTATTTTAAGGCTCTCTTCTACGCCTTTTTCAAACGCAGCCACGGCATCTTCAAGGTTTATAAAACGAATTATTAAGTTTATATTAAATTTTTGGAAATAAATAAAAGTCACAAGGTACCAGGTCGGGACTGTAAAGAGGATGACTCACTAGCTCCACACTTTCAATAGACAAATTATTGATAGTCAGTCTGGTGGAATGAGTTGGAGCGTTGTAGTGGTGGAGGAGGATCCTGCTTCTTGGGCGCTGCTTTCTAACATTTTCCAAGACAACTAGTAGACAATGACTGACATACCGATCTGCAGTAACTGTCCTTTTATCTTCTAGAATGATTGTTGCAAAATGACCTGTCCGTCCAAGGAATGAGGCAATCATCTTTCTCCCCTGACTTCTGCCCTTCTTTACTTTTGTCGGCAAATCTTCGAATGGAAACATCCATTGCGCAGATTGTCTTTTGGTTTCAAGTTCGTAACCTTTGATGATGTCATATATAGCATTCGAGTCATCTCCGTCATACTTTTCAAGCATTGAGCGGCACCAATCTAAACGACGGCGTTTTTGATCTTTTGTCAAATTATGAAGTATCCATCTAGTACAAAACTTTCTGACGCCTAAATGTTCATGTAAGACTTTTTGTACTTGACTCATACTAATGCCTAAAACTGCCCCAATCCTTATATGTCACCTTTCTATCAGCTTCTATCATTAGCCGCACAGCATTCACGTCATTTTCAGTAGTCGCCGTAGAAGGACGTCCTTCTCAAGAATCATCAGTGAGTTTGCTTCGACCACGTTTAAACTCATTAAACCAGTGGTAAACAGTGGCACGAGATGGGGCTTCGTATTAAAATGCCAATAGAAGTCTATCGCAACATTGTTGTTGAGTAAGACCGCAACGAAAGTTTTCTCTAGTCAAATCCATTTCAATGCACGAGAGACACTTTTTTAATTGCCGCCAATTGGTAAAAACAAATGACATAATTAAATCATACATAACAAACAGTTCATCGGCTGCTTTTCTTACCGGCCTATTCTAAAAACTTTCAGTGTGACCCACGTACATACCTACCTACACACGCCGTATCCCCGAAGGGCTAGGCGGAGGCGTATTAAACACCGTTTATATAAAGTAGTGTTTAAATAGCATGTGTTACTTATTTCCCTGAGTTCTTAGGAATTTGTGTAATCTACTAATCCTTCCTATATTCAATATTATATTTTGCTTGTCATGGTTGAAGCTGTTTAATGAAGTAACTCTAAAGTGACGCCGTGTCTAGACATGTCTTTAATCAAAAGCGTATACCTGCTTAAAATTATATACTCCTAATATTTAGGTGCGAGGTTTAACCGATTATTAACTATATAAGATATATATTTATTCCTTAATTCACAACAGTGCAATAATGCAGAAATCCAAAATCTTTTAACGGCTCTTGTATAATATTTATTGGACTAATTATACATATGACAAAACAAGAACGTGGACACACACACATGCACACACACACACACACACACACACACATACACAAACGCACACCTGCGCGCACACACACACACATACACAAACGCACACCTGCACATACTCATATGCATACACCCAAACACACACACAAATACACAAACGCAATTAATGTTAACTTTTGTAGTGGTGATTTCGGCCAGAGTCCGGCAGGCTTGGAAATACAGGTTGAGTGACAACACTAGTGTTTCGAGGGTTTATGGACAATGCGTATTTCTTATCATCAAATGGATTTCTTTTCTTCATCTGTTAAAGCCGTTCAGATGCTGATTAGATATAGCGATCTAATCAGCATCTGAACGGCTACGAATTTTCTCCCTTATATTTTCTTTAGCTTACTAAACCTTCGTCGAAACTGACAACCTCATTGTCGTATCTGCGTAGCCATCCGCTACGGTGTAACTCCGTAGCATTTTTTGATACGCTAGTATCGTATTGGCTATGAAATGTTTTCACATCTTATCGGTCAAAATTATTCGTGGTTGATACGACTTTTTACTGTCCTACAAATAATATTATGATATAATGTTGACATCCCAGTAATATTATAAATGTGAAAGTTTGGATGGATGGATGTTTGTTACTCTTTCATGCAAAAGCACTGAACCGATTGCTATGAAACTTGGTTTGTAGATAGCTGGAGACCTGGGTAAACGCATAGGCATCCTTTTTATCCCGATATTCCCACGGGACCGAGACTTACGCGGGTGAAACCGCGGGCGCTGCTAGTTTATAATATTATTTGTAGAATAGGAGGAATTTGTGTATTTGTTACTTAATAACGTAAAAACGGCTGAACGGATTGGATGAAATTTTCGCAAACAGATAATTTATTACCTGGATAAACACACAAGACACTTTTTATTATGGAAAAGTATTAGGTTCCGGTAGGATTATCAAAAAACTAACTACTGAACTTATCCACTTGAAATTGGTATAGATTTGTCTTACGGGACATTTTACAATTTATTATAACTTTAACACGAGCCTTGTTTTAGGCGATAGCAATATTCATATTTAAATCTTTAAGATAAGAAATGAATTCTTATAACACGACTGCCCAAAAAAAAAGTGTAATGTTCTCATGGTTTCTGTATGTGAGTTTCTTTATTCCAACACTAGCAACCCGCCCCGGCTTTGCACGAGTACAAACTATACACCTAAAGCTTCCTCATGAATCACTCTATCTATTAGTACAAAACCGCATGAAAATCCGTTCAGTAATTTTTCAGTTAATCGCGAACAGACAGACAGACGCGGTGGGGGACTTTGTTTTATAATGTGTAGTGATATGTAGTGATACCTTTTAAATGCCTGAATAGAGCTGTATGTCTGAATAGAGATGTATGTGGTTAGAATCCTTACATCATCCCAAGTGACACTGGCTGTAAATAAAAAAAAAAATACAATATGGCGGCTGCATGACCCGTAATTCGTTTTTTGGCAAGCCAGTGATTTTTTTTAATTTTGAAGCTTACTCCTTAAGAATCGATTTTCATATTAGGCCCAGTATGGACATTTTATGAGGAATGGGAATAATAAAGGGTTACGTTTTCGGCCTCTTTGAAACATGTACAATGTACATATGTGATATATGTCACCCTAAGATTGTCGGAGCTGACACACACAAAAACTTTTTTTAAATTAGTAACTTGTTTTAAATACATTCGCTAACATTACATATAAGAACACCTATCATAGTTCGTCATGGATATACGTTTTTTTAAGATGACGTAGTTTTCAGGCTACTCCTTGAAATTAATCAAATTCAAATCCTAGTAAGCATTTTATTAGTTACTTAAGTTATACTATTACTACCCAGAGGAATTTGCGGGTAGTAGTACAAATAAACCAACACGTCCTTTTAAATAAGGTGTTTTAATGAATCGGTGAACAAAACTACAACTTTGCCATTTTTACATATCAATCGATATCTTAAAAGTTCCAAATAGTTGAAGAAAATGTGTCGTAATGAGGGTGAGGTTTGGAGGTCAAACTGGTAGAAAAAGGGTAAGACGTCGTTTGTATATTTCATTGAATAAAGATATGTTTAAGGTCGATGTTTGATTATATTTCGTCATATTTCGTACTTCATCGGGCTCGTTCGTCTTTAAAACATACACAAAATGCACATATATTATTTGAAGAACGATACGGCATTAATAGGGTTATGTCCATATAGACTTTGCTGAAAGAAGACAATTTAAAAAATTGGACTGAGGATACATAGATAAGGTGAAAAAGTCCAAAAAAATAGATTGAGTACAGATAGACTTAAGATAATATCGCAATAGAATTGGAGTGAGTACACATTCATAGATTGTGTGAGAAATATAAGTAGAAAAATTGAGATTAGTTCACACAGGTTTTGTGAAAGTTAAATTAAGTAAGACAGATATAGGGAAAGATGACAGCAAAAATTGGAAAGAATGCAGATATGACGTTTGATGGGAAGGTATGGAAGGAAAACCATGTAACGATGGTACCAAGTCGTTTTGGCCGGGCCCGGATTGTCTTTGTCAGGGCCCTAGGCAATACACGTCTCGGGGCCCCTTTACCCAAAAACCAAACAAAGTTTACCAAAAATATGTTTTTTCTACCGTAACGTAGTTTTATTTATAACTTTTATTGATAATCCGGCACTGGCATCATGTAGTACTTTGTACAGTTAAACAATTTATCGATTTTAATTAAATGGAAGTCTAGAGTACATTAGATGTGACTGCAATTACTTGCAGTAGTTTGTGGAGTAACGATTCTAGCGTGGTCGGACCTTTCCACCCAGAGATCTATTATTTGTTATCTGTCCACATATTTACACGTCGTTAATGAGTTTTTAATTCAACTTTTGTTTCTTAACATGCCCGTATATGACTGTCATATATTGTGAAGTATTAAAGTGCTGCTGTTATGATAGAACTGGGGGACCAAAAAAGAAGAAAGAAAATTTTTAAAAGAAAAGAAAAAAGAAAATTATATATGAAGTAGAAGTATATATGTTATTTAATATACCACAGCATATACCCATATTCTGCATATACCCTAGTAGTAATGAACTCGTACAATTACTACAAACCTTAGACAAGAGGGGTATAGCAGATTTCTATCCGAATTGGAGCCACCGGACTGGAGAAGAATTTCTATCCTACAGCAGACCACACCAATGGCATAAGCTACTAATGAGTTATAAGTTCTTTCATTTATATATTTATTTGTATAATTTTAGTCCTAAATTAAAAAGAAGAGGTAAGTCTCAATGTTTATAGAACTATACCAGAAATACTACTTATCTAATAAAAAAACCGGACAAGTGTAAGTCTGACTGGTGCACCGAGGGTTCCGTAAGCAAACAAGCTTGTATGTAGATAATTCATCCATCTCGGAAGTCTACCCTCCAGAAGGCAAACTAAACTTTGCAATTCCATAAATACTTTCCCATACAACGATGTACGTCACAGTCAATTTTCCAACCGCAATACAAAAGTTTATAATAGCAAAAAATATTTTGTGATATAACAACAAACTAATTGCTATCGGGTTTTTTCCTTGTGTTGTGCTGAGAAACCTCACTTGTAGCCAAATTTCATGATTCTAGGCGAATAGGTTTTGATTTACTTGCTAATTGTTAAAATCTGTTATAATCTTAGGCTTCAATGGCCGTATCTTTTGATTGCGTTGACCTAAAAACGTAATTATTTTATAGCTTCAAGGAACCGCAAATATAAGTATTTGCTATTGATTTCAACTTGAAACGTCTACGCGTTCCTGAGAAAAAGGTCTTGACAGACCGACAGCAGGTGGATAACATAGTAAAATAGGATCAGTAGTATCCGTCTGCTGTCTGTTTCTCTGTGGGTTCCTTTTGACGAATGGAGCCCTAAAAATAATCATTAAAATCTGTTCCCAATTTTTCAAAGATATGGCGTTACATACACTCTAGAGAGAATGAGTCAGTGAGCTGAACGACTTCAGTGGTTTTTGTATAATTTTTGTTTCCATATTGAACATTAGGATGTATTAAGTAATCACACGTAGTAGTCTACTAGATGTCGCTGGCAACACTAATACGACCACTGCTGATGTTACACACCTGTTAAAACTTTTTGTGCTGTCTTATTAAATATTTCGGTAAGTATATATTTTGTTTCTATCTCTTTATCTAAATTTGAAATTAGAACTAAAATGATATTCTTCTTGAAATCGGGAAGAAAGGTTTACATTGTGACTAATTGTGCAAAAGTTTGAGCTCTAACTGAGTTTGGAAAGCATTTGTTTTTTTTTTCATTTACAAGAAACAATATGAGAAATAAATAACTGTGTTCTAAAAAATAACAATATTTCGTTTCTGTAATAAAATCAAAAACAAGAATATCATTTTTATTAAGTTTTGCTTTCATCTAAAGTGTTTTTGAACCAAAGTTGATAATAAAAATATATTGTTTCATATTACGGTTAAGGAAATTTTTTTAATAGAGTTTTCGTTGTTTTGTTTGTGAATCTCAAATTTTCCAACCAATGTTAGTGAAACAACTAAAATATATAATCTAAGAACGAGTATTAGTTTTCAGGTTAATTAGTAGTCTGTCTTTACCCTAAGTTACTTTTTATTAACCGACGACAAAAAGGAGGTTCTCAATTCGATCGTATTTAAATATATTTTCTTTTATGTATGTTCAGCCCTCTCCCTGTCATTTATGAACCGATTTTGATTATTCTTTTTTGTTAGATACCTCAAGGGTGGTTCCATGTCAAAGAAGTCAGGATCTGATGATAGGATCCTGATAAAATTGAGAGAAGCCCTCGAAAATTGTAGGAACGAATAGTGTTACTGTTTACTTTTTATTACTCTATCAGGTATTTGCTCAATGCTTAAGACTTAAAAGGTTTTTTTTTTTTAGCTTTTTAGTTCTTTTCGTCGGTTTAATGTTTTGTTAAAAATATTTTTATTTGATTTTCTGCTACTGAAGATACGACATTGTCAAAGGCACGATTAATTGCAGTAACGGATGTGATTGACCCGTGCGGCGGTTAGGTCTAATTGGGTTCGTTAAGATAATCTCCCACTCTGTGGCGTGGCTTGAGTTCAGTTCAGTTGAGGCAAGCGGTGAATGGAAATAAATTTATTTTGCGCGGAACCCTAATTCTTTTTTCAAAATAAAAGTAGCCTAAGTTACTCCTTATAACACCAGATTTCCGCCAAATCGGTCCACCCATCCTGGAGATTAGCCAGAACAAACAGACTGGTCGACAGACACACATTTAAAAAACTGATTTTTTAGGCATAGGTATCTTGCAAATAACGTGTTAATCGTATAGACCACAAATACACATTGTACATTTTGTATTGACTAAGAAGTAATGTAAACTGTTAACGTATCACCTTACCCAAAAACTATTCTTACATAGTGATTGATTAGTAAAAAAAAATCTTTTCCTCAGAAAAGAAAACCAAAGATATACATACCTACTGTCCTTGAAGTCTATGCTTAGCGAAACAACCAATACTGTAGGAGTTATTCGCGAAAAGTTTTCCTAATATCATTACTCGTAATTACCTTATCCTGGACTTCTGTAATTTTATTATATAACTTGTTCCTTGATGAGAATAAATAAAGTGTTAGTTTATTATTTTGTAATGTATGTCCGTGGGAGAGCCATGCTTCGGCACGCATGGGCTGACTCGAGCGAAGTGATACCACGGCATCACAGAAAACCAACAGTGAAGCAATGATTGCGTTGCGTGAGGTTCAGTGAGATTACCAGTGGTCCTAACCCTTCCCTCTCCCCCTTTCCCCTCTTCCCCTACTCCTACCTTAAAGGCCGGCAACGCACTTGTGACTCTTGAGTCGCAGGTGTCCATGGGCGGCGGTTAGGGTTGTTCTTGCTCGGTCACTGAAAAGAGCGCTCCGGTCTAGTACAGTCACTCACATGTACTAGTTCGGACTTCTAGTTCTATTAGTTCAGTAGTACATTGCAAGAGTATATTATAAAAATCAATATATAAAATGACAATACTAATTTAGTTACATTTATATAACAAAAATTATAATTAATAAGTCAATGCATAAGCAAACAAACCCCGAATAAAAATAACAACACGTAAAATGGTGTTGTTGTCTTTATTTGGTGTTTGTTTGCTAATCTAATATGTATTAAATCCAAAAGGGAAACTAATGAGCATGAATGATCTAAAATTTAATTTGATTCGATTTAATTTAATAGTATTCCATGTTATATAATAACTATCTATACTATTTATGAAACAATTGTTTATCTTGAAAATTGTTACCACTACTTAACAGAATATAATTATACTGCACGTGGTGCTTTCGTATATCTGTATCACTGTATACTATAAAGCCCATAAAGTTAATAAAAAAAAACCTTGTCGTGGATACTTTTATAAATACTAAAATATGTGCAGACAGCATGCATCTCATTCTCATTCGTTCGCCGCTGTGTCGCGCGGGGACGACACGTAACGTAAGACTTTTTTCCATGTTTCTTGACAGTACTAATGTACTAAGCCTACTAATGCCTAGTCATTTAGTGGTTTAGCGGTAGTCACTTACAGAACGGTCTGTTCGTTTGCCCCTCAAAAAAAAAAAGTATGAGCCCTCTAACATCATTGTGAAAATGTCTTTGATATTCTAAACAAGAAAGTAGATAAATCGATGTTACGCCTGTGGTAGATGTAACACCGATTTGTCTAGATGTTAGGTTTGTAATTTAGATTATGTTACTGAGACTATTCTTAAATTTACATAATTTCAGAATTTTTAGCCATATAGGTGAAGAGTTAAAAGGGAGCGGGAGATATGACACTTTTACTTTACTTTTTTGTTTACTTGAAAAAACCGGACAAGTGCGAGTCTGACTCGCGCACCGAGGGTTCCGTAAGCAAACATACTTGTATGTAGATAGTAGGTACATCTCGGGGATCAATACTCGAAGATTTTTCCCCGACTTTTCTGAAAGACAAACTTAACTTTGCAGTTCTAAACATATCCTCCCATACATCGATGTACTACAAAGTCAAGTTTTCAACCGCATAATATAAGTTTTTAATTACAAAAACTATTGCTTTTATATAATACTAGCAACCCACCCCGGCTTCGCACGGGTAGCATAGACATCTTCAACATATTTCTATCAATTTACACAAAATATTAACAAATTATACACCTAAACCTTCCTCATGAATCACTCTGTCTATTAGTGGAAACCACATGCAAATTCGTTCAGTAGTTTTTCATTTTATCGCGAAGAGACAGACAGACAGACACGCGGGGGACTTTGTTTTATAATATGTAGTGATAACAACAAATTAACGACTTTTGAATTTTTTCCTTTATTCGTGCTGTCGGACCAAACTTCATGATTCTAGGTCAATAGAAAGTACCCTGTAGGTTTTGATTTACCTCCGAAATGTTAAAATTTTTTCATATCTCAGGTCTAAATAGCTGGCATGTCTTTTGATAGCGCTGACCTAGAAGCTTGATTTTTTTTACAGCTTCAAGGGACCGCAGACATAAATAAGTATTTGGTATTAATTTTAATTTGATGCGTCAATGGGTTCCTAAAAAAGTGTCTTTAAAGACAAACAGACAGACAGACGGACAACAAAGTGATCTTAAAAGGGTTCCTTCTTTTTCCGTTTGAGGAACGGAACCGTAAAAATGACCTTAACACTTCATTATTAAATAGTTCACACGATATTCCACACACCATGTCTTGTCATATGACTAAATTGACATACATATTACTTTTTGTTGTTACACGACACAAAATACCAACTCCAAAACATACATTGTTAAATCATGTTAAATAGATTTTGTCGTCAAAGGTTCTAACTATAGATCAGTACTGTGTATGCTAAATATAGATTTCGTTAATATTCCGCTGAGGGAGTTTATTTGTGGCTAGTAGCAAACTCGACTCAATCGTGAGTTTGGCAGCTAATCATGTTAGTCAAGATACATTCGTTTTCTAGAAATTACCATATTAGAGGATCTAGTTTAAAGAGATCAAGGCAAAACTGTCCGTCGTAGGACTGCATGTCAGAAGTTAAAACATAACTGACATCTGTCATCTGAGCGTGACGGTCACGCGAGTTCTGTGCTTTTTTCCCATACTAAAAGTGCCCAACGTGCCTAAAGAAGTTTTTACTTCAAAAATTGTTAATAAGTTATTGTGAGACCAGAAGTGTTAATTTTTGAATAAAGTGATGCCATCTACTAGTGACATCCATCAAGCTGACGTACGTTCGGACGAAATTTTGAATAAAGGTTTTCGCTGTTGAGCACTATAGACGTTATAAATTTTCACCTTAATTACAATTTTTTTTTGTTTATTTTACCATATGAATTACGCACACAATATGTACTTTATTGAACTAATTATATTTTTAAAGATTAATTAATAAGGAGCTGACAGGACTCAATGTTTATGATTGGCCCTCTAGTGAGTCTATACATGTATAATTAGCGTGACGGTCACGAGTTCAGTGCTTTTTCCTCATAGCAAAGATGCACAAACGTGCCTAAAGAAGTTTTCCCTTCAAAAAGCTTTAAGAATGTTTGGTGAAGTTGTATCAGTGATGAAATGGTATCACGTACGTGACCTATTGGTAGGGTAACCTATCGCCCTACAAACGGGTCTTGCGAGTTGCGAGGGGTATATACTTATCTTAGTCGGTTTGACTCCGACATGATAACTTTGTCGTGCCCTTATCGTAAAAAGTGGTTTACACGTTTAAAAAATTGGTAATTACATATAACTTCGGAAAGGAGCATTGCTTATGGTTGGGAGTATAGATGACAACAGATTATAGTCAAATAATTACTTATAAAAAAAAGTTAAACCGACTTCAAGAAGCACTAAGAAAGGGCGCTGAGAAGTGAAAAATAACCAGTCTTATTTTAAAAAAAAATTATGATTATACGACGCCCACATTAAGAATTTCAATATCAATGAGTCTGTTGCAGTCTATTGCTGGACATAGATCTCTCCAAATGTGCACAATAGCACCCGGTCCTCCACCTTCCGCATCTAGCCCTTCTCTACTACCTTCAGATCGTCAGTTAAAGACAAAGTACCCGGATTGTAGAGATCAGAGCAACAACAATAGGCGCAGATAAATTTATCAAACTAACCCAGTTTACTTGTATTGCCAAGAACTCGTACAAATTATGCTAAAAAAAATATCATTTATGAAGGAGTACATATTTATAACAATTTACCATCTAATTTAAAAAATGTAAGCTCGTTCAACGTCTTTAAATCTTAACTGTCTAAGTACATGGTCGAAATTTTTTCTTATTCAAAATTACACTAATGATGAGTTTTTTTTAGTTTTATTAAACCACGGTTTCACCAGCGTAACTCCCGATCCCGTGGGAATATCGGGATAAAAAGTAGCCTATGCGTTAATCCCGGTCTCCAGCTATCTACATACCATGTTTCATCGCAATCGGTTAAGTGGTTTTTGCGTGAAAGAGTAACAAACATCCATCCATGCATCCAAACTTTCAAATTTATGATATTAGTGGGATTACTATTCTATTCTGTGAATAGAATTTCTCATCTGTAGAAGAGTGTAGTTAGACAGCTGTTCTATAACAATTGATAGAAGTTATCATAGAGTTAGGCAGATACGTTTGGTAACGCAGAAGTGACATCACAGGGTGTTGCACATATTTGTTAACAGGTGCCGATAACTGCTTACAATCAGGCGTGATAAATGTTTCACGCTTGATGGGAACCCTCTATGGGGGTTTCTCTGTTCTACGGAGAGGAATTGATAATAGACAGTCTTTTTTTATCTGTTACAAATATCCGTTGATCTGAACCAACAGTAATTCGAGATATGCCGAAATATACAGATTTCAATCTTAGTTTAATAAATGGATCAATTTCAAAAACATGTGCTACCAAGTCATTGCTGGCTATCTTTCGAAAAACTTTAGTGATCGTTTCTTTACGCTCGCCGTGTAAAGTAGGTATTGGAAAATCACCTTACTAAACGTCGAACTAAAGGAGTACATGGTGGAGGTGTAAATTCAATTCATCCTGTATCTATGCTCCGTCCAACCAGACGAATGAGCGAGCAAGATAGAGACAAGGATCCTTTAAAATCTTATCTTATTTACAAACAAAAATGTACTTTATGTAAGATACAGTACAGACTTTTTTCCCTTATAAGATTTCGCGCATACGTCATACAGCTTTCAAGTTATCGGTGTGTCCTTTTCACCCTGTTTCCACCACGAGCCGTGTAATCAGTCGCGTATATGCCGTCCGCCGCGTCGCCCGCTCCATTCTACTAGAGCAAGCAAAAATAATTTTACACACACTAATAAACACATCACATATATTTTTTAATATATACAGCTAAATTGAAAACTATCATAGTTCATATATTTATAGTTATTAATATAGATATTTAAAAAAATATTAGCCTTGTATATCGCGAGTGTTTGCTGAAGATATTTGCCGTCTAGTGACTTAGCGAAGATAAATACTGAAAAATTACTATTACATATATATTTTTGGTGGCTTGTATTTTAAAAAAATAAACATGAAAACTTCGTCGTTCTCTCTACGGGTGATGCGAAGGGTATGTATTGTTTACAATATAGATGCATGTTTTATGGTAAAGGTATCCTATGGTATATGGTATAACTATATTTGTGTTTTAATGTTTCATCAGCGGAGTGTAACAGGTTGAGTCCGCGGGAAGCTCTACAGGTTGTACGATGTCTCGGTATCGATGCCACTTCCCGGCCACACCCTGGTTTTCCTGTTTATTTCCTCAATAGCCAGTTCTTATAGCAATCAAATAATTTATGGGTAAGACAAAAAATATACAAATACGTAAAACACGACTGATTTGCTGATAAAACTACATTCTGATTAATGCAAAATGAATCGATACATATTATTATACGTTAATAATTATCACCTCCAGATTTTTTGTAAACAAGTTATAGCAACACAGACGTCTCAATAAAGCCTAATAAATGAACTGGTGATAGTCTGCGCAGCTGTAATGATATTACTATAATTGGTTGATTTTGGAAACAGTTAGGTGATTGAATATCAATGTTACAAGTAGGGCAATGTTTCTACCCGTAGAATTATATTGCAGTTTAATACAATTCTACAGATATAACCTTTTCATATGATAGGGATTTTTGGTGTGTAGTACTGGAAATTAATGTCTGTAAAACGTTAACTTTTTTTTTTGTAAATACTTTTATATTGAAAATTGTTCTTTCTTTTTCGTACAAATAGCATTGTAGCTACCGAGACGGTTAGCTGCTACAGAGTGCTCTCAGATCCAAATGTGATCCTTACCGGCAAGGCAGACATGAGGAAGACTAGATGTTCAAATCAAGGGTAGTTTTATTTATGGATTAAATTGAGGACAAGCAGCAATGGTATCCTGCGGAAAAGGATTGCATTGCAGTTCTTCACCCACTTTTGCTCGCGTTGATATTGGTGGCCATGTCTTTACTTAAAAAAAACACTGTATGTTGAAGTACATCCGTCCTGATTCAACGTGGTTGCCAATACTATTCAAGCTATACTATTAAATGAATAACCGAGAGGAATAAAAAAAATTACATAATTTTTATCTCTACAAATATATGGTCCTGTTACTACAAAATAATTAGGTTCTCAGCACAGGTAAATTACTGAGACTGAGGCTCAGGTTGTTGCTAGCACTTTAAATTAAAAGTTATGAACTACACACAGACTCAAATAATATTTGTGTATAACATAATCAAGAGTTCCAGTTGGCATGTTGTCTATTTAAACTACTGAATAGTCCGTTAACAATTGTGGTTCAATTTCCCGGCCGACAGTGCATATTGTCGGCATATTGTAGATGTAAATCTTCTCACCATCAGTTTGACAATAAAAACGATACTTTGAATATTACAGAATGACATATCTACGTGATATCAAGTATTCTGTTATAGTATTATCGATAAAACGTATTTCATAACTTTGAACGACGATGCGAAAAGCGTCGATTTTATAATATTTGACATTTATATCTGAGTGTATTCAGCTACCAAATAGTTGGACGGATTTTGTTGTGTTTTTTTTTATATTGACCAAATTATCGTGTCAGTCGAACATTTCACTGCAACGTCCAGGTTCGGGATTTCGATTCTTGTTTAGTGTAACTACTTGTATATTAGCAGACGTCGGTATTGCTATTATTCTTGTTGGTTAAAATATGTTTAGCCGTTTTGAATGTCCTTAAATTTTGGGCTATTTCAACTTGCTTTTGCCTGTGCCCATTCTGCTAAGAATGCAAAATTTCATGTTACGTTGTTTGTCGGCTATGAACTCCAAAACTAATGATCTAACTTGAGAAAACGAATAGTTTTTATTTCAAATTATGGTCACAATATTTTTAATTGGAAATGACTTGGCCACATCAACGCGTAGCGGGGTAGCTGGTAACATTATATTTTAACTTGCCAATTATCACGCTAAATATAGGGGATTACGTCGAAAAGGTTTCCCCGCGACATGTAAGTAGATTAGATGAGTTTTAAGTTCCAATATGATACGCATGAGTTACAACTCGGTAATTTTAGCTGTTATTGGCTATTTGATAGTGAATTCTCGCGTCAAAATTGTGATTTCTCTGGAGTATATGGCATGAATAGCGCAAATTTTGACGTGGTCAACTCGCTTTCAGCCTCTGTGTCGTTTATCATTAATTTGTTTCCGATAGTTTATAGAAGTTTATAGGAGGAGCTCGTGACTAAGCGGTAATCGAGTAAGTTAACACATGGCTAAGTTAAGTGACACCAGCCAGGTCAGTCTTAAAATGGGTGACCTTTCTTAACACATTGAGCCCCTCTCTGCCTCGGAGAGCACGTTAATCCTTCGGTGCCGATTGCCATACGAACATTTGTGGCATTCGTTACGGGTAGTTGGAGCCCTAAAAAAAGTACGACAACCTAAAGAACTTGGAAATCCCCTGTGGACGTCTGATGGCAGTCTGTTCACGTAATATATCGAAGTTCGCCCGTTTCGTAGTTAGACTGAAAGCCGACCCCAAGTTAGTTTACGAAAAAAAGTTTATAGAAGTTATGGCACAGCCGACTTCGCTGAAGTTGAAGCTGCATGACTATGGAAGGACCTTAACTATACAGAATGGCATACAATGTAACCATTATTGTGACTCTTTTTACTCTTGTTAATCTTGTGGTTAGTGGTCCTGACAGCTAAGCGAGCGTGGGTTCAATTCCCACTCGGGACAAATAATAGTGTGATTAGCACGATCATTAGTAATTTATCTATAATATGTACGCATTTAGTAATATATTCAGTAGTCTGGTTACCATAGTACCGGCTCTGCCTAGTTTGGGATATTCAATTTTATTTATTTGTATTGATGATTGTATAAATTACAAACATTTTCTTCTATCCTAACTAATTTAGGATTTGTTTGTAATTATACAGATAAAAAAATATATGTGAAAGGATGCTTGAGGCTTATTTTATCTTTAAAATAATACAACGTACACCCAATACAGTTCTTTACGTCCAAAAGCATTGAGCCTTCAACCCATTTTGATATGATTAACAAATAGCTGACTCGACAAACGTTTTTCTGTCAAATTTCAATTGTGACGTAATCATTGCTTCATTGCCGGTCTTCTGTGAGGCTCATACGTGCCGAAGCGTAAGCTCTCCCACGATGAAAACTTGAAAAAACCAGTCAATTATGATCGAGAGCAGTTTGCTCGGATGTTCAGACATTTATTTTATAAAAATCGGTTAGCAAAGGAACACACTATCGCACCTGTTTGTAAGTAGTGCGCACACCAGTGCGCAGTGCTGTTACTTATACGTAGCCAAAATATATCCTGCCCATCCCATTCAGCTCTTATTGTGTGATGAGCACGATCATAAATTTGTTCTGTGTCTGGTCTGTTATTTATGTATAACATGATTCGCTCTGCTATTACAAGAGTGTATCAACTCAAAATGAAGCTTTTTTCAGAAACGACAGGAAACTGATTAGTGTTAAAGATTATAAAAAGTGAACACCTGCATATAGATTATTGATAAAATTAAGGGATTTCTGTATTAATGAGTTATTTAAATGATTGCAGGTTATCAAGTTATTTCCAACTTTTGAGTTAATACTCTAATATCTGAACAATAAAAAAAAAAATGAATTATTTTTAGTTGTTTTGTTGAAAAATTTGGCTTATTACAATTCATTATTATTATTTTATATTTATTGACGCGTAGGGAATTGATATTTACTTATCAAAAAAGAATTATCTCAAATTTAACCGATTTTGAGTTGTACAGTCTCGTAATAGCAGTGCGATATGTTGTCGAAACATTAAAAACTCAAAAACTCGTATTTATTTTATTAAAAACTGTAGTAGATCGATGATAACACAGTTCACTATTATTAAGAATACGTTAATAGACATTATTATGACTAGTTATACCGATAGCGTACGCCATTGGTCCGTCTGACAAAGAGCTAGTACGTGGGGTGATAAAAAGGCTAGGCTAGTGCTAGTCAGCTCTCTCTCTATCTCTCTCATCATTTGTAGACGCTGTACAGTAGGTATATATTCTATATATATAAAACATAAAGGTATATACACATATCTACTTACATGCGTCGAGGATAAGGACTAAACTCATCATCATATTTTTTTCATACCGGGCGCTTTATATGAAAATCGATTCTTAAGGAGTAAACTTCAAAAACTGTTTTTAGTTTTTCCTGAGTTTTTTTTTTATTTTGTAATCTTGCCGATTTGTCTTTTATAAAAGTTATTTTGAAATGTTTTCAATTGTTTTTTATTTTTATTAATATGGTTTCTAAAAATTATTACAAGTTAAGAAAGTGGACACAGTAGGCGTAAGGTATAAAAATAACACTGTAGATAAGCCCTTTTTATAATCACAGTAGCATTAAAAGTCGCCATGCTATATGTATTTCTACAATTTTATTTTTGTGACACAAAACACAGCAAATTTGTGTCTATTCGTCCTAGTTCGTTGAACAGAAAATGTTAAACATAAAGTTGTCGGTATAATCGTCCGTCGGTACATATTCGTACATGGCACCATCGTTAAATACATTCTGTTAATACTTGTCTGATGTTCGTTACTGATGATCGTGTTGCGTGGATGATAAATTATAGGTATATTATATTGGTTGAAAATTTTGGCTGTTCGAATTTGAACCTTCAAAAGCAATTAATAAAGTTAAAAAAATAATTAACTACAAAATGACGCAGTACTTTTGGGCGGCTAAGTTGCGTGATGTGGGTTCGTCCCCACATGGGACTCTGAGTCTAATTGCTATTTGTAATAAATTGGCAGATCCAAATTCCATGACCAAAAAAAACATTAAAATGTTTAAAAAGTAATTTGCTCTGCTAAACATGCTCGATGACAAAAAAACAAATATTACCTACACTTCTTGTCGGATAAGTGATGTGAGACATATCACATATAAAAGGGCATTTAGGGGCTTAATATACTTAACGTAATCTCACAATATACATTTTTGTCCCTCAACAACAAATACAATCAAGCGGAGAGTTCGAGCTCTCAAGACATAATATTCTGTTTCATTATTTTTATCATTATACAGATAAATGGTACACATCAGCAATGACATAATAAATTGAAAAGGAATTGCTATACCGGCAATACAATAAGACTAATAATTACCAAACAGATCGTCTTTAGGGTAGCTTTGGAGACTTTGCTGGTTCTCGAAAGTTAACTTAAGAAAGTCTGTCTTCAGTAATTTGAGCAGGGATACATTCCATTCATTAAAAAAAACATTTGAAAAAAGAAACACGTCTTATGAATACCTTTTGTTCCTTCTACAAACCCACACACTAATAATTAAAAAATACCCTTCCGAAGAATCTGGACTTGTTGAAGAAGGAAAATGTCTATCATTCAGTAATAAAGATGCGAGGGCGATGTGTGGGTTCAATTAGCTCTTATTAACCTTTCTATTTAGTCGATTTTACTTGGATACGACTCGCTTTAAGCTTTCTACAAAACAATTTTTTTAATGATTTGTTCGATTCAAGACTGTATTCTTTATTATTGCTGTAGCTTTTTACTTGCATTAAAGTGAAGTAGGCTCAGAGGAATAATTACGAAGTAGGTTTTGTCTCAGTATGTTTCTTTTGCTTAAAAGTCTAAAAACTGTTTTTGAATGTTATCCTCCGAAAATATATACGGCGTGTATTGTAATTTATGACTTAATTGTATTCATATCATTTAATGACTGTACGGAATACATTTCTGATATAATGTTATAAAATAATACTGGAATCATCACTTGGTTATTTTTAACCGACAAAAAGACAAGGACGAGGTTCTCAGTTCGACCGTATGTATATATTTTTTTATGTATATTCATCAAACCCGACTAGTTTAGTAGGTAAGTTATGTAATATACTGACAATAATTTTATGTAAAACTTTATAGCTTACGTAAATAAGCTCAATACTCAAGACTAAAAAGGTTTATTTATTTGCTTTTTAGTTCTTTTCGTCGGTTTAATTTTTTGTTAAAAAGTTTTTATATTCTGTAAGAATTCGTTGATTAATATTACTTAAAATTTTACTTCTTTTATGAGCATAATACGTTTATGTATCCGATCATTTATGTATCCATAATACATTTATATATAGGTACAATAAAACATATTAATTTCTCAAGCAGTGTAAGAAGTATCCCATTTAAAATACCAATCCTACTAATATTATAAATGTGAAAGTTTGGATGGATGGATAGATGGATGTTTGTTACTATTTCACGCAAAAACCTCTGAAACTATTGCTATGAAACTTGGTATGTAGATAGCTGGAGACCTGGATTAAGGCATAGGCTACTTTTTATCCCGATATTCCCACGGGATCGCGACTTACGTGGGTGAAACTGCGTGGTACTGCTAGTATTGAATATTTTGTGTGTATTTCTATTTAGACTTACCTAAGGTAGATACTTATAAATTCTGGTGGTTTAATTTAATTTTGTTTTTGTTATGAAATCAAATATTCATTCAACATTCTTGCCTGTGTGTAATTTGAAGTGTCAAATTAAAGCTTCTAACTTGAATGTATTCACATTCGTAGCAAGCAGAGGACGTCGCAATCAGCATAGAATCTAAAGCTATTTATTGCTCGGTAGGCTGTACGGATGTCTTGAAATTATAATCTGACACTGACGAATTTCTTAATTTGCTTTTGTCTAGTTCTGGCGAAGTCTATATTCCTACAAAGTACTTCTTGATGAGGGACTGCATAAATCACACTTTATTCTGAGAGAATTTAATTCTACTATACCCATGCTGTTGTAAATCACGAATAGAAACAATATTCATTGGTAGTTCTTCTCCTACAGCGCAGCCCCAATTTCAGCAGTTTGTTACTTCGTTCTGCTGGCGTATTTTAAGCTCCCTACTATATAGTTGTTTTAATATTGCCACTGTTTTTAAATTGTGTAGATGCAACCTCTTCTGCTGTTTGACCTCCATAAAACATTGAGAATAACCCTGGAGAACTCTGAACAGAAATTTTCCAATGTTTTTTTTCAACGTCTTGTGTTCACCGTTAAAATATAAATAATTTATAACTGGCGATGTTTTTATCAATACGAATTTGTCACAAATTAAGCATTCATCGCGTGCCTCTGTCGACGATTTTCAACCATAGTCTACTCCATTGATTTGTAGTTTGGGAGTGGCTCGTCATTTTTCCCGATTATTTAAGAAAAACTGTTATTATGAATTCGGGAAATTACGAGAGGGTAAAATTTGCCATTTATAGCATTATTTAGGAGATAATCAAGGTAAATAATAAATTTTACTACTTATTTAGTCAAGGGCGTTGTATATATATTTTTTTGTAGGATGGAAACCCGCTCCATCTCGCCTTAGCAACTGGAGATGGTATATTGGAATGGAGCCTACTGAAACCATGCTGTATTTGCCACTGCTGGCACTATTACAGCTGGATAAAACAAAAGAAGGAAGTCAATAATCAGTCAACTTCCGGAGAAGAACACAATTCCTGTATAATTTATCATACATAATACAGAGCTAATATATTATACAGAGGAAATATGAGTCCAGGGTACAGCGCTTTCTAGATCCAGACTAAGTATAGTTTAATACTTTTATAAAACATTGTTGTCTTGTTTGCAGGTCTACGATATTATTCTCATTCACTTCTAGATATATTATATACTAGCTGCACCCCGCGGTTACACCCGCTTAAGTCCAGATGCCGTTGAAATATCGGGATAAAAAGTAGTTTATGTGTTAATCCAGGTGTCCAGCTATCTACATACCAATTTTCATAGCAATCGGTTCAGTAGTTTTTGCGTGAAAGAGTAACAAACATCCATCCATCGACCCATCCATCCATTTAAACTTTCACATTTATACACATACATGCATACATGACAGCAGGTGCCTACACCGTGGAGTACAGAGGGCCTTTCTCCCCTCTAGACTAGGTCGTATCGCTGTTACGTAAACTGTAGCTGTGCTGTAGCCTCCACAGCGATGGCACTCAGACGTTGGCTTCCGGCCTATACGACACAGGTAATTACCGAAGCAGCCGTGTCTGGTGAGCACCTGGGTCAGCCGGAAGGAGAGGCTCCCATATCACCTCTCCAGCCAATGATGGGTCATACCGCCACAATTGTGGTGTGCCCCTTCTAACAAGTAGCCAAAATTAAAAACTCCTCTTTTGAAGGGGGGCTTAAAACATCAGTTACAATTACCGTCCGGTATAAAAACCTATAAGAAATATTTTCTATCTTAGTATCAATTGATAAATAATATTTTGTCCTAACTTTTACAAATTGTACATTGTACGGGTAAGTTGAATTTATTTTTTAAATCTGGGATATTCTAAAAAAATAAATACATTTTTCAGTGATCATTAGTAAAAATATTTTGTTCTTTGATTAAACGTTATTCATAATGTATTGTAACTAAATATAAATGTGAAATATAAGCGGGACCGTTATCTTAATATCAATACGTGAAGAGAATTCTAGGTACCCATGTTTATTAAATAAATTTGGGCACGGACGAATGTGAAATTAGGAAAACTCAAAGTTAAAATATAGAAGTTTAGAAAGCTATAATTTTAAATAATAAGTGTTTTAACAAAAATTATGCAAAAACGGCTTCAAAAAGCTACAGGGGTCCAGACAGACACCGCTTTTAGCGACAAGACCGCCCATTGTATTTGCTGCTTATTATAAACTGTTTCTAACTATGTTAATTTCTGTCTAACTGTGGTGGGTCAAAGTGGGGGTTTTATGCAATCAACTGGTCTTGACGGCATCGAACGTTTAAGGTCATTCACCGTACCGCACAAAAATAATACCTACGGTTGTGAAGCTTACATTGTGTAGCGCCAAATGAAATTAATGACTATAAATCCTTAATCTCGCATTTTTATGATAAACTGACTTTTGTACTATGATTAGTACAAAAGACACAAAAAGACATTTTTGTAAGTTTACACATTGATATAATCAAAGCTGTATATGTTGTCCTGTCATGGTCCTGTCAGGGCACGAAAAGTCTATACAATGGCCGTTCAAGTTATATTAGTCATTGATATAAAACATAACATTTAAAGTTAATAAATTATTTTCGGAAAACGACTACCAGACGATCTCTAGTATGGGGTTAGCTGCCTTTATCTGTTTACAAGCACATATTTGTACTACATACTCATAAATAGACACCCACACGCAAACTGCTTTGACTCCTGTACATACATTACTTATGACAGTGACCTAATAAAAACATTGAGCATGGCGATTTACAGGGATATTTAAAGTGTAAGTGAAGTGAGCTATAGAGTTTGGCAATTTATTTATTTACTAGCAGCGCCCCGCGGTTTCACCCGCGTAAGTCCCGATCCCGTGGGAATATCGGGATAAAAAGTAGCCTATATGTTAATCCAGGTCTATAGTTATCTACATACTAAGTTTCATCGCAATCGGTTCAGTAGTTTTG
This sequence comes from Callimorpha dominula, assembly GCA_949752705.1. NCBI lineage: Eukaryota > Metazoa > Arthropoda > Insecta > Lepidoptera > Erebidae > Callimorpha > Callimorpha dominula. The sequence continues at coordinate 4,663,256 of OX457000.1, read as the reverse complement.
GCGTGAAAGAGTAACAAACATCCATCCATCCGTTAAAACTTTCACATTTATAATATTAGTGGTATTTATTTTAGCCAACATTTGTTTACACAATACATTTACTATTTATCAACTAAATAACATTTGCTGATGTAACAATTAATTATAGGCTAACACCGCATGCACAATTATTAATAAAATGATATAAATTAAACAATTTAAGAAATAATTAATAGTGTCAGTAAAACATACAATTAAATCGAAATAATTTTTTTAACAAAGCATCTTTAATAATATTTTATTTATTTCTTTAGCAAAAGATATCAGAGAAAACATAGTCAACATGGGTCATCATAACTAATCTTAATAATATTATAAAGACCAAAGGTTGTGAGGATAGATGGATGTATGTAATATCTTTGTAACTCTTTCTAGATAAAACGGCTGAACGGGTCTGACTGAAATTTGTCAGAAAAATGAAAATGTACGGTTCCATTGGAATAGACTTCACCAAAATCTCCACGAGACCAAAGTCGCGGGTAATAGCTAATACATATAAATTCGCTTCGCACGGGTTGTAGGTACATCTTCAACAATCATTATCATAATTCAACCAATTTACGCAAAACCTTAACAAATTATATACCTAAATCTTCCTCATGAATTGCTCTATCTATTGGTGAAAATCACATGAAAATCCGTTAAGTAGTTTTTGAGTTTATCGCGAACATACAGACATAAGGAGGACTTTGTTTTATATGTAGTGATATGTATTACTATCCCATGCAACTGTGAGTTTGTTTGTTTCGCTTTAACCACTCAACTGATCTTCAGTAAATTTGGCACACGTTGTTATCAGTACAGAAACGGACATAGGGTACCGTTTAAGGTTCTAAGGTTTAATTGATTGACAATAACTAAATTAATGCAAGTGATGCTGCGGGCATAGGCTTTTTTTTTGTGGCATTTAAGGTGGGTGAGTAGGGGAAGAGGGGGAATTTGGAGAAGGGGGAAGAGGGAAGGGTTAGGACCTCCGGACGTAACCTCACTCACTCGGCAAAATACAACAAGAATTGCTTCAATGCCGGATTTAAGGTTGTATTTTTCTTTATTTCTCTGGCTGAGTAAAAGGTACTGTTTACGTAGGTGCAAAGTTCCTACTGTATATTTATGTGAATGAAATTTACACTTCAGTTAACGTATTAGCGTGGGTGTAAAGGTTTACATGTGACGGTATGACGTAACAGAGTTCTATCATCTCCACCATCGTAACGGAACGTGATCCACGCTTGCAGGGTGGGATTAGCAAGAAAAATACTCTTAGTATTGCATACATAACCTCTCGTCTGTGAGGCGACCGGGTCTCGGTTACTGACAGAAGATGCGCGTCCGTGACGCGACCGGGATCTGGATCCAATAAGTGGTCTTTCGTCTTGCTTATATTAAGGGTTATCGCTTATATCTTTCTCTTTTTAAGTCATTACGCAAGCATAATGCATAAACATGATAGCTATTGGACCGCGTTTTTGCCGGATTACGTCATGTAAACGTGAAATATTATAAAAAGAAGTTCGCCGGTTACGCACGTCTAACCACCGTGTTTAATTGTATTAAAAAAAAGCAGTGGTTAAATAATTGGTTAAAGAGGAAAATACGATGGAAAGGTAAGTTATGTTTAATTTCTATGAATAATATTAAAGCTGTACCTTGGTTTTTTGTAATATTCAGCCTATTTTTTCAAACCTACTCTGTGTCCAACTATGAGCATAATTTTGATTTGGTTTTATTTTTATTAAAACACGTCTAATACATTAATTTTATATCATGCATTAGACGCCCAATTAATGAATATAGCTCAGATTTAGTGTGAAACATGTATTAATACTTTAAAAGTGATTATTTCGTCTAAAATAGATGTACTGTGTTTCCAAACCGGGAGTCGGTCTCACCACAGACAGAGTTTGACAGATCTTAATTAGGACTAAGCATAGTAGGGATATCCTCTGCGTGTTAGAATTTTTCAACTGACTTCACACAGAAGTATGAGATTCTCCATTTGACTAATTTTTTTTACATTTTTGTTACCCGATTTTACTTTTGGTGGTATATAAATTAAAAAAAAAACATTCTTCGCCCAATTGGATGAAATTAAAGTCGGTTATTATTTTTTTGTTGAAGTGTGTTATATACTACAGGTTTTTAATTTTACATAATATTTTTGAAAAGTTACGTACGATCGTTATTTATTTCCATGTTTTTTTTAAATTTCTGTTTGTTTTTTTATGCTTTGTCCGTTTAGTGTTTTTATTTGTTTTTTTTTAGGTACGACTAATACTACCTAACTACGAGTTTGTTGCCGGCAAACATCATGAGCGGTTGCAAAGTTTGTGCGCCGTGTGCAAAAAACGAACAACCGCTTATTGCAAAGCGTACAATGTCCCTCTATGAGTATTTACCTGCTTTGGGCCACACCACACACCACACTAATACTATACAGAACAACTATCCTTAAACACAGAGAAGTTATTTAAAAATATTTCATACAACAAAAAATAAAGAGTCGTATCCACATTTTTCTAACCTCATTGTGACTAAAGTAGTTGTTTTTTCATAATTTTTATAGACGTTGTACGTGAAATGGTTCTAAGAAGCAAACTTATTTTCTATTTGAATTTGATACCTTGTTCTATGTAAAATTTGGTAAATATAACACTCTTTTTATAGGTACCTAAAACGAAAGAAAAGAGTTTTAAATGAGCACTGTGTTTTGTACCCTTTTTAAGTACCAGATTTGTTTAACTATTACTCAAGTTATATTAATCTTAGGACTTTGTTGCTATTTTTAATTTATAGCTGATATTCTCAGCTTACTGTAAACATAAAATGTTTGACCCTAATACAAATAGTGTTTTTAAACTATTGAGAAGTTTGATAGCCACTTGACATACCAAACGGAGTGGTTGATGTTAGTTCCTTTTATAAAAATAAATGGTGTGTAAAAAAATTGTATGATGACATGTGATGTTTGTATTATTTTTTTTTGTTTTAAACATATTATTCTGTAAATAAAATAACATATAAAAGCTATTAAATGTTTTATTTTTACAATAAATAATAAAAACAATCAAATTTAGAGGAACCTACATTATGGGCTATATTTAACCGTGCAATTTAATACTAATGATAAAGAAATTTAATAAAATTTGTAGAATCGTTATCTTAGAGTCATACTTTTCTAATAAATATAAATAATTCTAGTTAGAATTACAGATATTCCAGTTGGAATGAAATAATTGCCCTCCAAAAGCCCTGACTGTGTTGCGACCGGGAGCCAGTTGTACACACCTGACGAATACGGCGTTTGACAGTACACAGTTGAAAGTTTAAGTTTATTTTTTTTTTTCTCCTTACGTATTTTTACAAAAAATTACAATTTCTTACGTACAGTTACATCCAATAAGAGCCTGAAGATTTATAATCTATAGCGTGTATTTGGAAAAGGAACATGTGCAGTTACAATAAAAATTAAAAAAAAACTTTCCGTTTACAAGTTATGATTTTATGATCGTTTGTATTTCCAGGTATTTTTTTTTTATCCATAAAAACGAATTCCGAAAAAAAATATTTTGGTTTTTACGGATTTTCTCAATAACCGAGTGAATCTTTCCAAAATAAAAAAATATGTACGAATTAAAATATTTAACTTTACACGTTCCACCTGCTTTTATGAGAAACGGAGATAAATACCTGAAAATTCAAACGGTCATAACTTGTACACGGATGTTTTTTTTTTAGTTCTTATTGTAACCACATGCGAGAGTCATGCCCTTTCAGTGTTTTTAAGTAAGTATTCTATTTTCAAATACACCCTGTATATCAGAACTAACAGGTGTCCGTGATTTCGTCTGCGTAGTATTTGTACTTCTAGTAGTTTAGCTATTTTTTATTCAAGCTTTTATCAGTCTACGAGTACATACTCTATACATACATTTACGTTTATTAGTCAGAAACGCATAATCATTCTTTACTTTTAACCAAAACTGTATGGAGAACTTTTATATCCCTAAACTTGAGGAATAATTGGTTTGCCATACAAACTTTCATCCCCTATCTCAGCCCCTTAATTTTTTTTTTGCCACAAAAAGTAACCGAAGTTATTCTCTAGGTCCCATATATCTCTATCCCGAAAGTAGTCAAAATTGGTTTAGCAGCTTAAGCGTTAAAACGTTACAGACAGACAGATATATCTACTTTCACATTTATAATACTAGCTGTTGCCCGCTTGGAAATCTTGGTGAAATTTACCCCACGAGAGTAGGTGCTATGAGCTATGTTAGACTATAATCCAATTTCAATTTCATCCAGATCCGTTCAGCCGTTTTTGCGTGAAAGAGTATCAAACATCCATACATCCATCCTCACAAACTTTCATCTTTATGATATTAGTAAGGACATTGAGAATAGTTATCTACCATATACAACTGGAGTTTGATGCTTACAGAGAAAATTGCCTTTGGAAGTTGATTATCAGATAAACCAAATATACAGTAAAGTCTAGTATAGTATTATGTTATCTGTGGTGTTGTATCCAAATGCCGCGCGCTTTATGCAGTAGACGGCTTATTTTAATAAGGACTATAGACTGTTATATACAATCCCGCGTCAGGGTTGAATACCAACATGTTAAAGAAAGCTCTAATAGGTATTTATAGCTGAATAGATAAGTGAGCCTTAAGAAACTTTAATTAAAAAAAGAAATAAAAAATTCGATCACGTGTACATGCACATTTCTAAGCAAGTATTGACAATGTCATGCCAATTTAATAGGGGTCAGAGGTCAGGGAGTCAAACATGGAGTCATTGTTTAAGCGCACGATTAAAAGTAGAAATAATTTTGTGGTAAACAATCCTTTGTAGTACTATTATTACCACTAGTACCTAAAATCTAACAACTTCTACTACTGCACTTATTGTCAAACTTTTGCAACAAGAAAAGAGTTGAATAGACAAACAAAACTATTAATCAACAGCACATTTAGGTATTATCGAAAAATTTTATATGGACAAGGTAAAAACATTTCGCTGTATAAATGTATATGTGCTGTAAGATTACGTTGAATGTTTGTAAATATATCAACGAGAAAATAATATTCATAAAACATGTGTACAATATGTAAGCTTTGGTAATATTTAATATGCCCATATTTTAAAAGAGCTTACCCAATTTAAATTACTTACATAAATATTTTTCGGACAACTCTGGGGATTCCATCAAAGTGCTGCGTAATTATTACGGATACTTTCACCGATACCAGTTCTGTAAGAATTAAAATTAATATGTTTATTACTTCAGGCTGACATGCCCAGACAGATATGGATGAAATTTATTACCTCGATAGATTAATGATATCATGGATTAACAAACAGGTACTCGGAAAATAAGGCTATGTTGAGTAAGAATTTTTGTTTTTATTAGATTATGCGCAATACCATAAAATAAGCCTTTAAACTAACACAAAGCCTTACTAATATTATAAATGCAAAAGTGAATTTATTTGTTTGTTACGTTTTCACTCCTTATCGTCATGAAATTTTGTACACATGTTGTCAGGAGTACAGGGACAAGGATAAAAAGTGCCTAGGGTGGTGGACGAAGTATTATACGTACTCACTCGGCGAAATGCAATGCAAGCATTGCTTCACTGCCGGTTTTATCGGCCGTGGTATCGAGCGGAGTCGAGCTGGCCCATACGTGCCGAAGCATGGCTCTCCCACGCGCGCTGTCTCAGAATATTTACTTTATGTTTACTATAATTTTATAATTGTTTTATGTTACAAAAATAAAGATTTAATCATAGCGTTGACGTCCATAATGTTGATATGTTCACCTCTTAAAGTAATATCCGTAACGAATATACAAACAATTCCCTAGTTAATACGAATCGTTTTCGTGTGCCTTTGTACTTAAAATAGCGGAAGGAAATATTTCGTTGCGGCAATGTTTTCCAAGGTAACAACCGTGCACGCGAGACTGACTTTAATGGTTAATAACTGCGTACGCTGTTGTAAAAGCATAATACTGGAATAGGCACAATTACTCATTTCACGAAATGATCAGGTGAAATAGATGTCTCCGCTGGTTTACTGTGATTAACTGCCGAATTCATCTTGTATAAGACGTAGTGTAGACTAAACTTTTTATTTTCAAGTCTAAATAGCTTAACCAATTTTAATTAATTTTGGTATAAAGATAGAGGGGATCTTGGAGAAGGACATAGACTGATTTTTATCGACGGCGACGACTTGAAGGTTAATTAATACAGTATGAAAGTTTGTATCGGAGTTATTCGATATAGACGCGGGACTAGCTAATAAGTAAATGTGAATGTTTTTTGCTCTTTCACGCAAAAACTACTGAAACGATTGCGATGAAACTTGGTATGTAGAAAGCTGAACACCTGGATTACCACATAGGCTATACTTTTTATCTCGATATTCCTACGGCATCGGGACTTAAGCGGGTGAAACCGCTGGGCGCAGCTAGTAACAAATAAGAGAAGGAATTAGACGTAATTCTTCATAATTTTATCATTGCGGGACTTAGAGCCTCTAGAACGGTGCGAGATCGCATCGTGCATCTTTTATAGATACATGAAATCCTCGGTTGAAGTATATATAGTACCAGACAAAACAAAATGAAATCAGAGGTGATAATAACCATAAGTACTAGTTCTTATTGCTTTGGAGTAGTTTGGCCTCCGACTACTTCAAAGTTGTTGGTCGTGATGTCGCTTTATCGGTATATCAAGGGTACATTTGAGTAGTACCTAAGACGTGGACCTCGAGAATGTGGGGTGCAACCACCTTTTAATTCGAACACAACGAGGAATGGTTATATCTCTATCTTAAACTCTGTGTAGTTTAAGATATAGATATAATTTGATTGTGATTTTAGAAGGCAGTTTTCCAGAAAAGAAATCAAAACCTTGCAGTTAAGTTGATCAAAAATCCTGCGAGACAATGTGTGGAACACTTACAATAATTTTGGTTCCTGCAATGCATTTTGTGACTATCTGAATGCGTCTTGCTTTTAAGCCTTACGTGTTTCGGAGTGTTTGTGCAAGATTTGGAAGGGATTCCGTTGAAAACGTAAGTCTTTTTTTTGGTGTCAGGAGATACAAAAAGTCTCGACCTTACTGAGATCTCTTTTCTAATGAGGTCACTTTCTCCTGTACCTGTTAGTATTATACACTGTGTTTACGAGCCTTTTTTATGGGATAGGGGGCAAACAATCAGACGGGTCATCTGATGTAAGTGACTACCGCCGCCCATGGGCACCTGCAACTCAAGAGTCACAATTACGTTGCCGGCCTTTAAGGTGGAAGTAAGGGTAGGGTGAGAAGACAGGGGAAGAGGTCTCCGGTAACCTCATTCACTCACATTGTTTCATTGCCGGTTTTATGTGAGTGGTATCACTCCGGTGGAGCCGGCCCATATGTGCCGAAGCATGGCTCTCCCACGAATAAGCATACTATAATTTTGGTAATAAAAACCAGTTATGTATTGATAAATAGGTTAGTGATGCTTATATTTGAATGATATATCCTACCTATCTTCTATATAGATAATAATTCATTTCAATATTTAATAATTTTGAGTTATTAACTTCACGTTCCAGGACGATAAGTACGGGAATTAAAGCTATCATCGCAGTCAGTTTGTGACCGCAGCCAGTGTAACCTGGTTGAAAGGTCAGGCAATATAATGCTATGTACACACTTACAAAATGATCGATTTTATTTCCATATTTGATAATTACAACATTAAAATTTCTGCATTTATTGGTGAAGAATTCCGGTCTGTACTTAAAAAGTGCACTGTACATTGTATAAATTGTATTCTGTTTAGTTCAAGCGTAGGTACACTCCCCCGCGACTTTTCTCAATTCCTATTAATCTAGGGTACAATTTAATAAAATGTAATATCATTGTTTTTATTTTGTATGAATGCCAATAAAAATTTAATTTAAAATACTGTTGTTGCCACTCGACAGACAAAGACGTTAGAACCCTGAGCACGTAAATATCAAATTGTGCCGATTACGCGCTGACCTACTCCAGTATTATTGAATTTTTTGGGCGTATAGTAGTAGTGATAATAATATATAGAATCTCCCTTATTCAAGGGGGGAAGCAACCTATCGCTGACTCAAAAGACACAGAGAAGTACATGACATACAACCTTTTTTTATATTACGTGGTATGTTGGAATGAAACCGACTAAAACCATTCATAAATAGGAAACTACAATAACAGCAAGATGACGAAATAAGTCACCTTGTTCATACGTGTATATTGTATATTTACTATTTAACCAGGGCAGCATAAATTTCTATAGGTACTTATAAATATATCAGACAACACACGAACGACTAAACCAATAAGCATAGTAATTTGACATTTGAAAGAAGTATTCTTTGAGTACAAATGAGAAAGAAAACAAATAAAGAGAAATGCTTTGAGTAAAGTTAACGCAGACTTTTTTTATCCTGACTGCAGAACGAAAGTTCGTGGGTTCGATTCCCACCCAGGATAAATAATTGTCATGACATTCGTTTGTTCTGTGTCTGGGTGAAAATTATCTATAATATGTATGTATTTAGTAAAATTTAAGTAAGTTAATCAGGAGTTTTGTTACTACAGTGCAGCTTCTGCCTAGTTTAAGATCAGACGGCCCTGAGTGAGGTGTCTTAAGTTATTATTATTATTTTAAATTAATTGGCTAGGTAACCCATTTCCTACCTTATTGTAAATGACTATCAGTGCCTAAAACTACTCTGTGCATTGCCAACCTAGTAATTCCTTTTATGTCCGGTTCCTATAAATCAAGAAACGATTCGTTTTGCTTACAGACGGTAAAATTTTGTTCAATTATTCATCGAAATTTTACCATCCGTTAGCAAAACGAATCGTTTCTTGGTTATAGGAATCGGATATTCCAGCAAAAGCCATTATATATAATCCATCCGTGTAAGCAATTTCCTTTTCTATCCATTATCTTCCCCATTTTTAATTCCCAAAGCGCCGAGTGAACGGCAATAGGCTAATAGGCAATAGGCCCCTATTACGTGACTGGTACTAAAATTATAGTTCGCAAAATGTAGGAGTTTATACGCTACTGCTTACTTCTCTTCCCTTATACATGCGTGTGTGTATGTATCTGTGCTCTTAGACATCATTGGACAAGTATTTAACTACTTTGCACGAATGCACTTTGCAGGTGATGGCGTCAAGTCACGAGCGCACGTAGCATGACTTTTATTTTAAGTGGCATTCTATTTAAACTATTGAAGTACTCTTGTGGTTTAAACCATTGTAGTTACCTCGAAATTTACTGTAGTTTCCAAATCTGTAATTTACGTCAAGTTTGGAGGTTGTACATTCCCAACTAACTAACTTAAAACTAAAACGTGTGTTAAAGTGGTTGTTTCTACATTTTTACTAACCCTGAAGTATGAAGAAACGGAAAACTTGTTACAAGTGAAAAATTATAATACACATATACTTCACTCTAAAACACACACACACACACGCACACACACACACACACACACACGCTCTCACGCACAATTTATATTAAGTTTTGCTTCTTTTTTATATTTTGTTATTTTCTCTTTAATTCTCTATGCGTTAGGTTTCAAGATTGGAGTCTTGCACATTAAAATATGGCTGGTTATCCATAACACAGGTATTCCACTAATGTGTCATGACAACATTGTACATGTGTTTTACTTGTTGTAAGGGAAAAAAAAAACAATAAATTTTGCATAGTTGTTGTAGTAGGACGGGCCTGTTGGTCTAGTGGTTAGTGATCCTGACTGCTGAGCCAGAGGTCATGGGTTCTATTCCCACCCAGGACGAATAATTGTCTAAAGAGCACGAACATTTGTTTGTTGTGAAAAAAATCAGCGCTGTTTAGCGTACAGCAACTTCCTTGCCGGCGCTATCAGCATCAATGCTGAGCGGCTGACCAATTTCAATAAGTGACGTGCAAGTGCGTGCAAGGAAATTGTCGCTCTATTTTGTTTATTTTTTCTTTATTTTTATTTCTATTTCTTTTTTTTAATGTTTTAGCACTTTAAGTACTGTAAGCACTTTTTTTAACATCACTTAAGAAATAAATACTTTTTCTTTCGTTCTTCTTTCTTGTATCTGGGAGTGGTTAATCTATAATATGTATATGTTTAGTAATATATAAGCGTGTGTATCAGCAGTCTGGTATCATAGTGTAGACTTTGAATTTTTTGGGATCAAACGTATGTGAGGTGTTTCAAGTTATTATTATTATTTACGTAAAGGTACTGTGTGAATAAAAAGCTTGTAGAATTATTAATCTAATTGATCACATCTTTATTTCTGTTTAATTACATCAACAACGTCAATAATTACATGAAAAAGGGTAATGTTTATTACGCTACAATAGAACGAACGCTAAAAACTCAAAATTCGAATTATCGAAATGTTAATATGTATCTAGTAAAAACATTATCTCAATAAAGCGGACGCCATTGAGCAAGAATGAGGTAGGTACTTACATAATATTATCATTAGTTCCTTCAGGTCACCGTTCGTATAACTAAAATTCAGAAATATAATAAAAGTACATACTTGCATGTTATGCACAAACAAATGTTGTTATGCAACGTGCGACCTCATTCGATAAACGAGTTTGATATACGATTGTACACTGCACTTTTATTATTTTCATCTATCGAATTGCATGTTTATAGAATTGCCATGTGAAATATTCTTTCTTGGTAATTGAATTGGAAAATCTAACAACCACCTTCAGCTCCATTAAAGGAATTGCTTAATTTTCAGGTATGATTTGTTAAACATCTAATTTTTTGCTCGACCGATCGTTGTGTAGGGGCGAACCACGGGTCGAAGTATCACTATGTGCTAGTGGAAGGATGGGTATTATGGCTTAGGAGGTATTCACTAAGGTTTAAGTGATTATAACTGAGCGAGGTTAGGTATTTGGTTGAATAACTTTAGGTAGGAGAGAATCAGACTATGATGTCACAGCTTGTCTTATGCCATAATCGTCCCTGTAAAAGGTTGTGACATTCGTGGTCTATTCTATTTTTAAACAAAATAACACGATCCTTAGCAAGTCGACTTTATCCATCAAATTTATGCCAAACAGCATCTCAAAGTGGAGCTTTGTCATTTAATGTGATTTTCTTTATCCTGTCAATTCTTGTCAAAGCTTGAAAGCTTACCAGGAAAATACCTATTTTAACGTGGCATTAAGCTTACTCGTATATTTTCTCGCTACGATTGGCTGTAAGACTTGTTCTCTTTAAAGGACGCTCACACTTGACTATTTCTTTGTGTTTTTTACGCAACTAAGGCAAAGCCAAAAGGAAGGGTAATGATTTTAGTAGTCTATGTATGTAAGTATGTTTTTATTTACGTGTTCCACCGCAGCGCCTAAACTACTGAACCGATTTTGATGAATGGGGTATCGATAGATTTGTGAAAATTGGCCAGGTGACATAGAATATATAAATTTTAACTAAATAAAAATATGGTGGGCTTTACACGTAAATATCTAAGCTAGGTGGCAAAGCGGCAACAGAGTAGGTTAGCACATTACAAGGCTTACCTAGCCTTTGGGCCTGAGTTACGCAAACGCAGAATTTTTTTTATCAGTATCATTTTATATTATAGCAACCCGCCCCCGCTTCGCACGGGTAGCAGAGACATCTTCAACAATCATCAACATATTTCAATCAATTTACTCAAAATATTAACAAATTATACACCTAAACCTACCTCATGAATCACTCTGTCTATTAGTGGAAACCGCATGAAAATCCGTTAAGTAGTTATTCAGTTTATGGCGAACAGACAGACAGACGCGGCGGGGGACTTTGTTTTTATAATATGTAGTGATGATGTATTGTAAATATTATATACACATATGTGTTTATATTTATCGTATTTTATGTCTTACATATTGTATATGTATATTGTACTATGGGTAATTGCATAATATATGTAATGTATATATATGCGCCTACTTCTTTGTACTTTTACATCTAAATATTCTATTTAAAACAAAATTGCATCTTCCTACCTTCACGTTCTAGAACTCTAGAAGTAATACAAGGTATGTGTAGTTTGAATTACTTTGTCTTTTGGCATAAAGTGTGCTTGTGCTTGTGCTCTATATGAACTAATCTATATTAATATTTAAAGCTGAAAAGTTGCTTTGTTTGTTTGGTTGAACGCGCTTATCTCAGGAACTACGGGTTCGAATTGAAAAAATATTTTTGTGTTGGACGGCCTATTTATAAGGCTATAGGCCAAATAACATCACGCTACGATAAAAAGAGAGGAGCATCAATGAAAAATATTGCCAAAACGGGGAAAATTTACAAACGACGGCGAAGTTGTGCGGGTCAGCTAGTTGGCATATAATCATTTAGGCATTAAGACCGCCTTTGTATAATATGTGCATGAAGTATTAACAAATAAATAAATAATATAAAAAAAACCTCTTTTTTACCGCAAATGTTACGCAAGGTAATATTAAATTGGACAAAGGTGTTTTCGACATTTTAGTGAAATTTCCACCGTGCCCTACATCTGTTGTCCTAAAAAAACATGTTTGTTGCGTACAATTTTACCACAAATTTTAATTTAAAACTTAGTCTTATTCAAAGTTAGGTACACAAGGAGAAGAGAGCAAATAACACAAAGTAATTTGACTTGATTCGTATATTTACTTAAATTTCAAGACTAAATTCTTTGTGATAATAGGATTATTCATTAGGACAATATTGATGTTTGATTTTTATAGAATTGTCCATCCGAAGGTTGCCTGGAAGAGATAACATTTAGGTCGCGCTTTGTACTTATAGAAACAAAAAGGTCGATTTTTTTTTTTAAATGACTGGATAGTTATTAGTAATTTAAAACAAGAAAAAAATAAATAAAATTACTGAGTACAATTAAATGTCCAGTATTTTAAAGTGAAAACTTCTTTAGGCACGTTTGTGCACTTTTGCTATGGGGAAAAGCACTGAAATCGTTACCGTCACGCTAATAATACATGTATAGATCAGCTAGAGGGCGTTAATCTAAACATAGAGTTTTGTCAGCTCCTTATTTTATATATATATGATATATATTGTGTGTGTGTTTTCATTTCTGACGTGCGCTCCAACGGCTGACAGTTTTTATATAGGGCAATAACTACTAAAAATAGAGCAAAAATGGTATTAATCTATTTTGTTTTCGCCTATTTACATACAGAGATATTATGTTTACAACTAAGTAATTCTATATAAGTAATTCTATAATATTATGTTTACAATTAAGTAATTCTAAATTCAAACTTCTGACAATTTAAAGTTGTGTGCCCTGCAGTCTGACACGGTTGCCATTGGTCGACACTGGTCATCTCCGGACTGCTATTACTTAAATATGTAGGTAGTAGTTTGAGCAACTATTTATATTTTAGATCAATATGTTACATCGTTTTCACATTTAATATGCGCCTTTATGCACAGTGACAAGAAACTAAAAAAAAAACTAAGAAAACTAGAAAAAGAGTGTCCTTGGTGTTTCCTGCCTGTTCTTCTCCATAGGATCTACGTATTGGAACATTCAACTAGTTTCACGGCTGACTTATTATGACTGGCTCCTACTTCTGACAATTCAAAATTTCTATAATTGGTTTAATTAAATGAAAGATTTTGATTTTGATCAATCTTACTGTTAACGTAGTGTAGAAGGACAATCACCGCTCTGCCTATTCTTGCTTATACATTACTCATTCTGTTATTATCTAAATACTCCATCACAAAATTACGCTGTTCAAATTATCAGTGAATAATAGTGATTTTTATTGCTCATGTGGTAATTACAAACTCGTTTATCATTGATCATTGATTGTATAAGGAGTCCTTGACCAAGGTGTTACAATTGCAGCCAAATATACACCTTGCCTGAATCGATTAGATACAATGCAATCTAGTGTATCAAATCGATTTGGGTATGCTTTTTTGAGAGAAGTCTCATACTTACCTGTCTGATTGCTATTAAAGTGTGAACGTTCAATTTTTTTTTTTTTTTTTTATCGTGTGGTAACCCCCACGGGTCATCACCTCACCGGAGCTGGCGGTGAAGTGGTATGTCGGGAATCGAACTGACTAAAACCACACGGTGTTCCGACATAAGTGGGTCTATTGCAAGGGACTCGGGTATACCCTAGGAAGGAAGTCCCCGAGAACCCCGACAGACCTTGGCCGCCTGTTTAATAGGCAGCCACACCAAAATACACGGAAGGCCTCGCCCCCCTTCCATCAGAGGCGCGCGCGGAACACATCGCGCCACCATCTCAGGCCTGCTTCTGCTAGGGTAACGGGCAGCCTCACCCGTTACCCCCAGGCCAGCGCTCATGGAGGTCGGAGATCAATGAACGTTCAATTTGTTGAGGAGTACATTCATATTTATTCTATCATTTATAAGTCCTACCAGCTTTTGACACCAAAAAAATTAACATCTTTTTTTTTGTTTTCTTCCTCTAGCGTTGCGGCAGTAAAAAGTTTCTTACACCTATCTCAATTAGAAGGGGTCGACGATATATCCTAGCAGAAGCAGGCCTGAGACGGTGGCGTGAAGTTTTCTGCGCTCACCTCTCTAAACCGGAATGGGCAAGGCCTTCCGCAAGCAATGGTGTGGCTGCCTTCTGTTTAAGAGTCGGCCAAGGTCTGCCGAAGTTCTGGGGGACTTCCTTTCTAGAGTATACCTGAGATCCTGATAATAGACTCACTTGTGGCGGAACACCGTGTGGTTTTAGTCGTTTCAATTCCGACATACCACTTCACCAGTAGCCCTGGTGATGGTGGTGATGACCCGTGGCGGTTTCCGCACGATAAAATGGGGGGTGGAGTCGACGCAATATGTTTATATCATCATCCACCTTCCTATTTTTTTTATCGTTTAGGGGGCAAACGAGCAGACGGCTCACCTGATGGTAAATGACTACCGCCGCCCATGGGCACCTTCAACTCAAGAGTCACAAGTGTGTTGCCGGCCTTTATCCCTAAAAAGCTTTATTGAATTCATTCCAAGATGAATTGACACATCTTGGAATGAATTCAATAAAGCTTTGGATAATGTCCTTTAGTACAAGAAAAGTGTTTTTAATTCGCTTAAGATATCTTGCTGTAAATTTTTTATCTTTTGTTTTGAATTTGTTTTCTTCTTAGAAAGAGACTTGGATTTAGTTTGTTGTCAAACCGTTATGGCTAGCCAAATTCCTCATTATAAAAGCTTCACACTTATACAAAATCCTTCCTTAATAAATGAATGCTTTGGTTAAGTCGATCCGTTCACAACCTTCACAACACGAGCAAATCGAAAAGATTCAAAGAATAGCTTTTATAAGTTTCAACATACACTGTCTTGGAAACAATATGATATAAATTGCTCTGTTCAGTTGTTATCAAATACAATCTCTACAATACTTCGTAGTCGTAGAATCGAGGGCACGGGTGGACAACCCGGTGTAATTCGGTGGAAACGTCGGGAAATCAAAAAGTTATCGTACTTTATTAATATTACATATCTAATAAGTATACAAGTCGCGAAAGTTAAAAAACAATTATATTGTCTGGTTGACATACATTTTCTGTCAGAAATTGTCTACGCTATGCTGGTACCAAGTTTAGTACATAATAAAATTTTGCGATCGTCATTACAATTTTATATCGCAAAAGCGAGAGATGGTTTTAGTTAATCTATATTTTTACGATTTCCTTTGTAGCTTGTGAATCAATGGAAACAGGTCAAAGTTAACGGTTTGGAGACGAATATTTACATGTTATAAGATGCAACATCTGTCCTGTAGTCCCTTTTTAAATTCTGTTGGAGGAGTTTTTGTAAGACAGGATCCTACGTCCCTTGGAGATTTAAATACAAGGAAAAACCAATTCCTAGATAAAATTTGTTCTGTTTTTCTTTTTATAAAACCAAGCAGTAAGTAAGTGCTGATGTTAAGTGATTATGTTAATAACTGATGTTAAGTGCCGGCGCCATCAGCATCAATGCTGAGCGGTGACCAATTTCAATAAGTGACGTGCAAGTGCGTGCAAGGCAATTGTCGCTCTATTTTGTTTTTTTTTTTTTTTTTATTTGTATTTCTTTTTTTAATGTTTTATTAATTTAAGTACTGTAAGTGTATCACTAACGTCACTTAAAAAATAAATACTTTTTCTTTCTTTCTTGTTCTTTCATTATCAGTGCGTCTAAATATTGACAAAAACACGTGACACTTACGCGTTATTGACCTTGTCATCCTTCTTAATTAACGATCACCACAACCCTGCCTAAGTTTCTATAATTGTTAGAATCAGTGCTGTGCAGTTGCGAGCAGAAGTCACAACGTTGCAACTTAATTATTTAATTATTTTTGAAGTGTAAACTTCTTTAGGCACGTTTGTGCACTTTTGCTATGGGAAAAAGCACTGAACTCGTGACCGTCACGCTAATAATATATATATATATATATATATAGATCCACTAGAGGGCGCTAATCTAAACATTAAGTTCTGTCATCTCCTTATTAATTAATGTCACTAACCTGCTAAAGTGACGTTTTAAGTTCGTCGTTTCGTTTACGTTTTCACTTCTGTCGGCAGTCCTACGACTTTAATGTTTTTTTTTTTTTAATATGATACTACTATCAGTGTGGATGCCTTTATTTTACATTTGACTAAATTGTTCCGATCACGGCACGATTTAGTTAATATTATCTCTTTGTATGCAACCGTTGCAGTTAACGAATCAAATCTATTTCTACCAAAATAACCTGCTTAAACGATAAGTAAAGCTAATAAGAACTTTGCAATATATTTTACATAAAACGCAAGATAATATTGCGTTTTCAATGAATTTAGGTCAAACTTCTTAAAAGTAGTTATACAAAGCTAACGAAATGCGAAAATGCTCCAAGGTCTGTATGTGAAATAGAAATAGTGCTTACAATATAACACGTTTATTGTAAATGGATGTAGTGAAAATAGTAGCTACAAAGTATTTTTCTCTGTTGATTAAAGGAATGTATTAAAACACGATCTTAGCCGAAGGTAGACGGAATATGCCTGTACGATCTCCGTACACGATTTGATAAATAATAATGCTAATGATACTACTCTATAATGATAGATGATTTATTGATACAACTACTATTCAAGTAATTACAAATAATGATCTAAAATATATGATTCTAACTGCTGCGCTATATTACTATGAGTACCGTCCTATTGCTAAACGTGCACTGACACCAAATTAGTTCACACTTTATATTGTTACTTATTTTGCTGACGGAGCGTAATGTCATTAATTTATCTATAATATGTATGTATTTAGAAATATATAAGTATGTTTATCAGCAGTCTGGTTACCATAGTACAGGCTCTGCCTAGTTTGGGATCAGACGGCCGTGTGTGACATGTGTGAAGTCATTATTATTCTTAGCCCGTACAATGCCATAGTTGTCTGATGTTTTTTCAGTGGCAGACCTCAAAATTCTATAATTGTTTAGCTCCCTCTTTTATCTATGGGCTTTTCAGAGGAAACATTTACGGTATTAATGATCTATTTGTCTTTCTATGAAATAAGTTTGTAGAAATGCTAATAATGAGGCCGTCTAGCTCTAAAAGTACAAATTTTGAGTAATTTTGCCTTTATATATATATACATTTAACTTATTTGTATCATAGCTATTGACGAGCTTTAGTGATATCAAAAAAATATTTTGAAAACACTTACTTTTTTATAATTAGATAAGTACAGACAAAAAGGGTTCAGTACTCTTTTCTCCTTTGTTTGTCAACGATTTTATTTATTTTTCTTCTATTTAGTAAAAAAATTATAAAAAAACTCTAACCTACGACGGAGCTTTATTGCTGTAAAAGTGTAGATTAAGTGCACGAGTGGACGACAAATATTAGAAACATGCAAATTCAAATTTGGTGGTCTCCGACGTTCAATATGATAACGGTCGAATTTCGAAAAATAACCTTTTAAAAATCACCTGTGCTGTGTTATTTTTCTAGGTAGGTAATGCTGTAAACAGAGTCTCAAGAATTCTAAAACTTAATGTTATCGATATATATTTATTTCATATGCTGTTAGTTCAGAAAGACTTTCGATACATATTTAGCTTCTAATAGGTTCTAATACATCAACCATATTTCTAGCTACATACTGTTATCAACCACCTCTTGCGGTGACTATTATCGCCTGATGGTCTAGTGGTTAGTGATCCTGAGTACTGAGCAGGTCGTGGGTTCGATTCCTTCCCAGGACAAATCATTGTATGATGAGCATGATCATTTGTTCTGTGTCTGGGAGTAATATATCTATAAATATGTATGTATTTAGAAATATATAAGTATACCAGAAGCGTAACAAATCCATACTCTTAGTTTTAAGTCTTGTTCTTGTTAAACTTAATATTAACATACCTTTGTTTGCTTGTTCTAGTTGTGTTGTGTAGAATCTAATTGCGAATACCTGTCAATGGCTTCCGATATTATTTCCTCTAGCATTTACTGTACGTACTTCATGCTGTTGGTATTCCGAATAAAATAAAATAAAATGTTTATCAGCAGTCTGGTTACCATAGTACAGGCTCTGCCTAGTTTGGGATTAGACGGCCGTATGTGAGGATCTCTAATTATTACTATTATTTTATTGATTTTAACTGTACTCAATAAATAAGTAATTAGTTATTCTAAAACTATTATAGTTTCGTAAAACTAAAAAAACCCGCTTTACTGACGAATACTATTAAAAATAAAAAAGATTTCCATTATCCACCTCCTAGCTTCATCATCAGACTATCGTTATGAAATACAATCTGTTGGACTCGTCAAAACGAATCATATGAGCCCTTGAGGGGTTTACTAGTAGCCACTGAAGACTTCCACTATCCACCTCCTGGCTCCATTTTGAGACCAACTCTAAGATCCCAAGTTATAGTATTGTCATCCAAACTACAAAAACATTTCGATACGACAATTTGAAGTAGGTGAAAATTGACTTCGAAAATTTGTTTATACAGTTATTATAATTATAATAAAAAAATTGTTTAAAATAGGCCTCACTTAAAACAAGATCAATTGTAAATACAAAACGCCAATTAGAAGTTGATGCAAATAGTATTTTTTTCTATCTATGTGAATAAATAGTTTGATTTTTTAAATTTATTATTTAAATTAGGCATTTTTTACAATTATTAGGTTAAAGTTGTATCTAAAACGACTCGTGCAGCTGTGTATTATCAGTATGCATATAGCTAGATTATAAAGAAACTTCCTTAGAGACGGTTTCCTTGCCAACTCATTAAAGTTGTAAAACCCGCTTTACATTCCCGCTTTCATGCTTAGAAGATAAACAGAAGATGGTGGCTTTCAAAGCTCTTTCGCATAAGAAGTGGTTTCATGAACTGTGTTGTGCTGAAACGTTTTTCTAGCTTATGCCCTCGGCTTTTTTGGATATCGGTTATTATGACAAAACGTTCAAGGCATAAGTTATACCAGTTTGAAAATTTATTGCGACTTCTTAACTTTATAGAAGAAACCCTTCTATCCTGCTTTTATTTACATCTTCAGATCCAAGAATGTTTTTTTCGTAAACTTTGTTTTGATCGGTTTTTAAGATCAGTGGTGAATTAATAATAAAAGGTAATTAGACTGTCTGTTCATTTGTCTTAACCGAATAGACTGAGAAAATAACCCGAATTTTAATCTTTTCGAATTGAAGTTGGCTGACAGATAGTAAACCTCAGCTCTACAGAAAACAGCGGTTAGAGATTGAGACAGCGATATTAGTGCCGACTCTATTGTACACTCAACTAAACCAAAACCTGACTTAATTTCTTCATATGAAATTAAC
The DNA here is from genome assembly GCA_949752705.1 of Callimorpha dominula. NCBI lineage: Eukaryota > Metazoa > Arthropoda > Insecta > Lepidoptera > Erebidae > Callimorpha > Callimorpha dominula. Next base: position 4,643,298 of record OX457000.1, on the reverse strand, counting down.
CTTGTGTTCTTCAGAATAAGGTCTATTTGTTACTGGCATCTATTTCTCTGCGCCACTAAATTTCACTTAAAACCTGTCAACGTATACTCAACTTTATTTCCACGCAACGAGAGTCTACATTTATTCAAATGCCGTATGAAAACTTGTTCAAAACGAACTAAGATGACGTTATTTAAATCGACACCTACGAAGACGCTTAACAAAAACACAGAGCAAAAGAGATGGCATCCAACGGATAGCGGCTCTCGCTACGTGGTATTAAAGTTAACTATAAAGACTAAAGACTTTAGTCGACAAATAAATTGCTTATTTCGATAACGATATATGTTACTTACTTGTTTCAATTTGAAATAAGACCTTGTTCTGAAGTGTACAAGGTTTACATCTTATATGAAGAAAATTTAGTGAATTTTAATTTAGCGAGTGAAGTAACAGAATTGGGACCATTAGCTCTCTTTTTTCAGCTAATGTTTTTCTTGGAAAGGAGGGGTAGAGTTGACAAAGCACATACGACACCATTGATGTTACGAGTGTTTATACGATTAAAGTTTACATCGGGTGGGCTTGGTTGCCAAATTAGTTGTAAAAAATACTTTCAGCTAGTGGGTTCGCACTTCCCAGCCACAGCCAGCTCGAATATACGGGTATACGACCCTGACCTGGTCGAGGTATTGGCTTACAGTCCAAAATCCATCCGTACAAGCAATATGGATTTCCTTTAACTACCTTCCCTTCTTACCTATCTCTGTCCGTCTTCTGTCGTCGTCGTCGAATTTATCTATAATATGTACGTATTTAGAAATATATAAGTATGTTTATCAGCAGTCTGGTTACCATAGTACAGGCTCTGACTAGTTTGGGATCAGACGGATGTGTGTGAGATGTGTGAAGTTATTATTATTATTGGTTCCGTGACATAAGATAACGGTGGGTCTTTAAATGCCTGGATTCAATATTCGTTCCAAGTAAACTGTTATTGGTTGAAAATTGTGTCAGTTGCATGTACATGCATTACCATTTAAAAACAAAACATCCTGAATATATATATGAAAAATAAGCAAATGCACCAATTTAAATTATATAGGATAGCACTCGTGTTTCTAATACCCCTTTTGCCTCAGGGACTCGATCCAGTTTCACAAGATATAGGGGCTCTACTCCTTTGCTTCGAATGATATACGCACCTGATTAAGACCGTACTATGGCGGGGTACACCATCAAATAGACATACATTTTTAAACAACACAGTGAGTTACGTTTTGAGTTCTGAAGTATTTGTATATTTAAGCGAAAACTTTGTTACACAGTTACACATTTTGATTATGAAGGAGTATGAGATTTTGTATAGTATATACAAAGTTTATATGGAGAAGGAGTGCAGTAGAGAACATAAAATTGGATGTGTAAATCGGGACTTAATCGCGACAACAATTACAAGGCACAATACCTTTTTTGGTTACGCTTGTTATTGTTATTATTATTATTTTTTAATTAATTTACAAAACTGATGTACAATCTCAAAAGCAGTACCTATATAAACAAAAAATACACCATGTTTGATTGACATCTACTAGATGTGAATCTATCTTGCATAAGTATAACAGTAAGACATACCTACTTACTAAAATTAACTAAGGAATACAACAAAATATAGAAAAAAGAAAAATTACGCTATTCCTAATTTATTTAATACAATTCAATTAAAAAGATTAATCAAGACTCTGATCTTACTGAGGATACGGAACCCACAAAGATATCAATCTCGGCTCCAATGGATTTGGCCAGAGTAAGTATGCGAGACATTGGTGAACACTGAACACATTTTAGTGCGGCTATTAGGTATAGCAAATGTTTTCCTGTATAATAGGCGACTGCTAGTGCGTGGGATACAAAAACCTACCTTTTCTAACAGCTGAGGGGAACCAATAAAGTCATTTATTAGTTTGAACAGAAACATTATATCTAAAGATTTTCTATGTGCGCTTAAGGAATTAATTTTATTGCGACTAAGTCTCCCGATTTACACATCTAATATGTATAGTCGCGTAAGTTCAAAAACAATTAATCTAGAATTGTTTTACAATATGTTACAAATACTTTAAATAAAATAAAATGGGCTCTCAAAACTGCCAACGCCATGCACATTATGATATTTAGGTTTATATTGTCAATGACAAACTAAAAAATCATCTTTTAAAATAAAAAAAAGGCATTACCGCCTGCAAAGTTATTGAAATCGGTTAACAATGTCCGAAGACATCTCACTAGGACAATTCACTAGGAGAGCTCACCCCCTTATGTCAGAATACTTCATAAATAACCTAAAGATCCAAGAAGTAAAAACTATTAAAGACCTGGGCGTTCTTTTTGACAGTAAGGTTACTTTTGTACCTCAGATTGAAAATATAATTGGAAGAGCGTCTAAAATGTTAAGCTTTGTTATGAGGAATACTAGAGAGTTCAAAAGCAACACAAAAATCCTGTTATACAATAGTCTCGTGAGGAGTATCTTAGAATACTGTTGTGTTGTATGGAGACCCCATTATGCCGTACACATGTTACGCATAGAGCGCGTTCAGAAACGCTTTCTATCGTACCTTACAATATCGGCAGGTAAAGGTAAACATCTGACCACTTATAACATCCGACTGCAGTATTTTAAGATTCACCAATTATCTATACGCAGAGACGTGATTCACGCATTGTTTTTATTTAAAATCGTGAGAAACCTTATTGATTGTCCAGACTTACTGAGTCTCATAAGATTTAGGGCTCCGTCGAGATATCCTCGAAATAGTATAACACCAATGTGCCCACCTTTGAGGAGAACGGTCTCAGGTACAAATTCAATTATACCCAGATTATGCAAAATTTTGAATGGCTGCAGTGATTTAATTGACTTACACCATGATAGCATTGGTAAATTCTATACGAGTAAGTGCATTATCGACCTGTTCACACAAAAAAAATTAACGACTACGTTTTATTATTGATTCAGCTGTAATATTATATCTGTTAAATATATAATATATAGATGAAATTTAATTTAATTACATTACCGTTCTGGACTAATCTGATTTGTATTTAACCAATTTATAGTTTAATATTGAATTAAGTTGAACCTATATAAATGTGATTCATCTCCTATTTTACCTACTTGTAACATAATCTATTATTTTGTTTTATATTATTTTTATACATTATATATGCTCATTTCAAGACTCAAGTATTGTATTAAATTGAATTGTAAATTGTAAATAATTTACCGAACTTATTTTTGATTAATATTTGGATGTTTTCTTCATTGCATACCACTTTTATTTTTAAATTGAATTAAGCACATATATTTTAATCGTTCAGTTCGAAAACACCTATTTTATCGTTACTATTATTTTGATTATGTCAAATTAATCATTTATCAATCTCCTATTTTATTATTATTTTTAACTGTTATAACCGTTATTCATTGTGCATGTGGTGTTAGCCCATAAGTGATTATTGCACTCATACATGTTTAGTCGTTAAGTTATAAATCTGTAATGCTTAGTGTAATAATCGTTGGCTGACCTAATGAAATAAATAAATAAATAAAAATAAAGACATCGCGTAACATACACACAAAAAACAGTCGAATTAAAAACCTCCACGTTTTTGAAGTCGAGTATTAGTGTCACTATTTTTTTTTCGCTTTTGATTGAATCGGTTTATAATTTACAAATTAATGCATTTCCCGATGCAGGGACAAATTGTTGAGGAGTTCTCCTACTACTTCACCATCAACTCCACTTCACCATGCGCATTGTCACGAGCATAAATTCCTTAGCAACTACATTAAAGTAATCGAAACCCGTAAAATTCTTACTCTTGGATAGTTCCAGTAGCCGTCTGTGGCCTTCATCACCTTCATCGCTTGCTTTCCTAGAACAAATGCACAAAAATATCCAAACCGCTATAAATGTGCCTATACTATTTATTTTTTTAAATCGGTTCACCCATCTTCGAGTAATCGGGTAACATACATACATTAAAAAAATAAAAATATCTGACGAATTGAGAACTTCCTCCTTTTTTAAGTCGGTTAAAAATAATTTTATAAAAGAGTCCGACTCAAATATAAGCATATAGTAGATATTGTTGCCGAACAAATAATTACAGACAGATTGACTGAATGAATTTCAAGCAGTGAATTTTGTGTGATGTCACATATTCATTTTTTTATGAATACAATACTTAGGTAAAACCATAATACCATAAGTCCTCGATCCTACAAGACCGTATTAGGTTTAGATGGAGGCAAAAAAGTTGCAAAATTCACCCACTAATTTAATATTTGTAATTTAATAAAGTTACCTCAAAAACATATTCTTCTAAAGAAACTGTAAATTATAAATGAAATGTTCTGATCATAATAATTTTTAATAATAATAATAACTTTATTTAATTAACACAGATATACATTACAACAGTTATTGTTGGAGAGTCCTTTTAAGCATGCCTCCGCTCTTCCGTACCTACCTTACAATACCTATGAATGTTATGAAAATAAACTCAATCCTGATTAAAAAAAAATAAAATAAAATAAACATGCATTTACAAAAACTATTGAGCCAAAAAGTATCTAGGTAAGAAACATAACCTTAATTTTTTTTTGCTTCTTACATAATATATTACACGTACCCTGAAAAGTAAGTCAATAGAATGGACGGTAAATTTTTGTAGCCTCGGCCTTACATAAATAAAGTAAAAGTGGTTTTTCATCCCCTGATCCTAGATGCCAGATGTCTTGGTGCGCAAATTATATGTTTCCCTAGGAATTTGCTACAAAAATCTGGATTCCTTTTTTCATTTTATGAGTGAGGACTTAGGGTTTTTATGCTGATGTTGGGATTTGCAAGTAACAATAGAAAGATTTTACTTTAATAACGAAAGTAATATTTGAGGTACCTAAAAGGGAAATAATTTTAATAATTCTATTTGGGTCCATGAATGTGCGGTTCTAACAGCGTTTATTATTTAGATTTCCGAAATTTGTATTAATATAAAAAGTAACTTATGGCAAAAATTAAAGGAATTTATTTTGCAGTATTATTTTTTAATGCCTGAAGTAGCAGTATCCCTATCAGTAATATCTGTTGCTGTAACTATTTTCCTTCAGTACAGCTTAGATTGCAATAAGGTGGAATATTCCAGTTACATTTGAGTTACTCGGGCTAGTTCTTCTTAATGCAATTTCTAGTTACTGCCGCTTCAGACGGTAAACTCCAGTCCTTCTATAAATTCAAGTTGTATAAATTGAGATTTTTGTTCTACATTGTGTTCTTGTTCCACATACGATTTTCTTTTTTGGTTTAGTAGCTAATGACCATCTTTAGTAAGATAAATTAAAAAAAAGGAATTTTTTTTTAACGTTTTACTCAGCATTATTGTTATGAACTTTTAACTCCTTCTTTATATAGATATAGCGATGTTCATTTCTTCTCGGACATATTATTTTTATATTTAGGTCAACTATCTATTTCGTTCTAGTTCGAGCTTCCTTTGTGACCAGCAAATGTTTTTAAAGTACTTCAGCAAAAATAAGGCACTAAATTGAATTTCCTTAAATTTTTACATATTATGTAATGTATTGGGTAGATATGGGTCTTGAGTGCAGACCTGATTATGGTACAGCAAGTGATAATTCACTTCAAAATGTTTTATTTTTGTTTCCAAAGGAGGTGCATAGAGTGAATAGCGTTGATTTTGACGTATTCACTACCGCTAAATTGTGTTTCATTGACAATGACAATAAGGTTTGTGCTCTAAGGCACTGGTAGAAATGATTAACAAGATTACGGGCAATATTTGGATTAATTTGTTACAAAACAAACGGTTATACAGACTGCTAAAATCACGTAGCGTAGCGTAGCCACAATTATCTACTAAGGCCTTTCTTCAGAGTTTCGATAACGCGTGTAAGATTGGGATCGTTAACAAACCTCAAACTCATCTTCGTTATAAGTTAGACAAGTTGAACCAAACTGCAAACATTGTGCAAAATTTCATTAAAATCGGTTTATTAGTTTAAGAGTTCATCGCTAACAAATAATATGACACGGAATTTTATATTATGGTTATAGTTACAACAAAATGCATTGCTAAACTAGCCTATAAAATATGACGATTCTGTTTCTTAAAGTACTCCCTATCTAAGAATATACCTCTTTGTAGAGAAGAGCCATACAAATAAATTTAAAATTATTTAATAAAAATATACTTAAACCAAATATCTAAGTTCACGATGTAACGTGGATATAATTTATTACATATGTTTATCTATAGCGATGTACATAAGACTCCTCTTAATATTATGTTGATCAAGAATCATAACAATCATTGACCTGTATAATTATCCTGAAAGTTTGGCAGCTTATTAGACTAAACTTTTGTCATTATCATACATGGAACATACTGTCTGACATAAATGAACTTTTTTATGTTCTATGTTATTTTATAATCTATATCTTTGTAGGTCGAAACAGAATGCTGTTTGCTATAATCCTTACTAATACAATACAATACTCTTTATTGTACACCATGAGGAACATTTAAAAATATTTACAAAGACAAAATAAAATGGTACAAACGGCAGTCTTATCGCTAGTTGCGATTTCTTACAGACAACCTTTAGATGGACAGATGCAATGGAGTTATGTATAGGGCAGTTAGCAGGTGTACGACTAGCTAAGTAGCAACTTAAATGAATTTTAGAGACAAGGAATAAATAATTATATATACCTCACCTATATATATATATACATACACATTTTACATATACATACATACATTTACACATATAGATACATACATAACGATATTAAAATAAATATATACATATTGACTGGCCTGTTGGTCTAGTGTTTAGTGACCCTGACTGCTAAGCCAGAGGTCGTGGGTTCGATTCCCACCCAGGACAAATAATTGTGTGATGAGCACGATAATTTGTTCTGTGTCTGGGTGTAATTTATCTATAATATGTATGTATTTAGAAATATATAAGTATGTTTATCAGCAGTCTGGTTACCATAATACAGGCTCTGCCTAGTTTGGGACCAGACAGCCGTGTGTGAGATGTGTGGAGTTATAATTATTATTATTATATCCAGTATTAAAAGCAATTGAAATATTACTGTGACAGATAGTAATCAGTGACCATTTTTTTTTAAATATGCAGCCATTGAGCACGTCTTATAGCTTCAGGCAGTGCATTCCACAGGCGAGCTGCATCTACTGTAAAAGATATGTGAAATGCAAAGGTATTTTCAGTACTTGATTTTCCGATGATCTTAGGAACCTCGCATGTGTGTCATTTAGGAACTCGAAACGTTCCTTAAGGTAGGTGGGAGTAGCGGGGTTTAACAAAATATTGTAAAGTAGGGCAAGAATATGAGCATTTCGGCCGTATAGGAAGCCACTTGAGCTTAATACGAAATTCAGAAATATGGTCATATTTGCGTAAACCAAATATAAACCTGATACAGACGTTTTGGAGGCGCTCAAGTTTATTAAGTTGGTCCTCAGTGAGATCAAGATACCTTGCATCGGCGTAATCGAGGATTGGCAGGAGGAGAGATTGGACCAGTGCAGTTTTAGTGCCAATAGGGAGATAGTTGCGCAATCTTCTCAAAGACCGTAGACCCGTTGCAGCTGTGGACCCCAAGACAAAGATTTGTCGATGTAAAGTTCCAGGTTTTTTACTCTGTCGCTGTAAGGTAAAATTATGCCATTAAAAGTAACCTGAGGGAGCCTCTACCATTCAATTCTAGAAATAAGTCTAGGACTACCTACGATAATAATCTGACTCTTTACAGGATTTACGGTGAGGCCATGTTGTGCACTCCAGTGAGCTATGTGCGTTAAATCCTTATTAATAATATCAATAGCTCCCGCTAGCTGTTCGAGAGGAGCGCGTGTATAGATTTGCAGATCATCAGCGTAAAGGTGGTAGGATGAAAGAAGTTTAGCGGAGATAGAGTTAATAAAAATTGTGAAGAGTAACGGGGACAAAACGCCACCCTGCGGCACACCAGCAGAAGTATTGCACCACGAAGACAGGGCTTCTTCGATTCGAACACGTTGACGGCGGCCAGACAGGTAACTATGAAACCAATCAAGCACCGTTTGAGATATGTTAAGAGAGCGGAGTATAGCTAGTAGTATGTCAAAATCGACAGTGTTAAATGCATTGCTGAAGTCCAGCAAGGAAAGTACCGTAAGATAGCCATTTTTCAAACCTGATCTAATGTCATCCGTAATATTGAGAAGGGTTGTAGTAGTACTGTGTCCAGGACGGAAGCCGGACTGGAAAGGATTTAAAAGGTTATTTTGATTAAGAAATGTGTTAAGTTGATTATGGACAAGACGTTCCATAGCTTTTGAAAGAAATGGTAGTATGGAGATTGGGCGGTAATCTGTGAAGGAAGCAGGGTTTGACTTTTTTGGTAAAGGAATTATTTGAGCATCTTTCCATGTTGAAGGATAGACGCTACTGGTTAACTTAAAGTTTAAAATATGGGGAAATGTCAGTCCAATCAGTTCCAAAAGCGTTGGAAGTTATTTATAATATGCTCTTTTTAACATCACAACTGGATACTTGATTAGAATTAAATGGGACATAATCAGGAGTTGGAAGATATGAAAGATGCTCCAAAGTCTTTGCTTTGGCTGTCCTATCAAAAGTAGACGAAGCTGTGAAATGTTGATTAAGTAAATCAATGCTTAAATTATTATGAATTGTTTCTTGTCGTGATTTTCCAACTCCAAGTGATTTTAGGAAATTCCATATTTTAGCTGGATCGCTTATATTATAAATGCGAAAGTAACATTGTCTGTCTATCCGTCTGTCGGTCTGTCGGTCTGTCGCCTTTTCGCGCCAAAACTACTGAACCGATTTAAATGAAATTTGGTACACAAATAGTCTAGAGCCTGAGAAAGGACAAGGGGATGAAAAGTTGTATGGAAGTATTGTCAATTAGCGTAAATAATTAAAAATACTACTCAAAGACACTATTCCACGCGGACGAAGTCGCGGGAACAGCTACTAGTATATAATTTAATATTTTGTTGCCTGTAAGAGATCGCTCTTAAAAATATTGGCCGTCTGTTGTACATATCCACTTTGTGTATTTTTTTTAAGAAATATGTCCTTTATGTACAATAAAGATCCTTCTATTATATTCTATTCTATTTTCTACGATAGATGGCGATGTAGCGAAAAGTTACATCACGATATGATTTCATTACAGAAGCAAGTATATAAACCAAGGCTGCCCGATCTGTTTTGTCGGCATCAGCTAACGCAGTATAATTCCATAAATTAATATAAAACGTTACCTCTATCTAGACTTTAGGCTGTGCTTCCAATAATTCAGTGTGACCATGATTGAGTTTAGATATTCATTATATAAAACATTTGTAAATTATAATTGATTACTTTAAAAGTTTAGTTACGCATTTAACTGATCTGTGTAAGTCTATTAGTACATTAGTAATCATATTCATTCTAAGATCATATTCATATTCATTCTTCTAATTTCTTTCTTTCTTTCTTCTTCTTTATAAAAGACAACGCGCGCACTACGAATGATTCCTCTGTTGTGGGGGACTTTACAAATATTGAAACAACAAACACAAAGATTACTCAGACTTGTTCCGACTATTTGTGGATCACGCACATTTTTACCTATAAGGTGACGGCTCGTCTGATTGTAATCCTTTTTGCGAGTTTTCCTTACTACCCGATTAGATTAACGTTTACTCCAAATTCGTAAGGTATTGGGTCAGGGCTAACTGACATCAACTTTGTGTAACATAATAGGGTAGACGACTGTCAAATCAAATCAGTATCTTCTGAATAAACGTCGAAACGGAAGGTTCTGTACGTTTTTGTATGAAATACTAAGAAATGACGTCATGCCTTAGTGTTGTCAACTCATGCACTTTTAAAGTTGACTTGACAGTTATATAATAAATTAAAAACGTTAATTAAAAAAAAATTACAGTATTTTATGATATTGCACTGCCTGACTTAGATGAAATAATTTATTTGGAACTAGCAACCTTCCCCCGGCTTTGCACGGGTAGCGAAGCATAATTAATAAAGCAAACAATCATATTATAGTTATTTTACAAAAAACCCTAATGAATTATACACCTAAACGTTCTTCATGGATCACTCCGTCTATTGGTAAAATAGGTGGGGACTTTGCTTTATATATAAGTAGTGCATAATAGGCATGCTTATTTTAAGTACACATTTTTAGACAGTTTTGTTAAGAGTAAGGTGTCACAACGAATACTTTTCGAGTAAGTGAAGTTGTGAGTAAGATTTTGGTACTGAGAAATATTAAATCAAAGCTTTAATTAAAAAAAAAACAAACATTATTAAAATTATTTCGAAAAATTAAACAGATGTTATGAATAGACTTCAAATACTTATGGTTCTAATTTGTCTTACTTTTTAACCGACTTCTAAAAAGGAGGAGGTTCTCAATTCTTCGGAATATTTTTTTTTATGTATGTTCACCGATTACTCGAAGACGCCTGAACAAATTTAGAAATTTTTTTTTTTGTTTCAAAGGGTATACTTTCCAGGTGGTCCCATTTAAATTTTATCGAAATCAGTTGAGCGGTTTCTGAAAAATCAACAAATATCTAAAAACTGCATACATGGATGATGTTTTCGTTTACTCCGAAACCTTGCTGTCTCATTGAAGCAGTGCATAAATGCACTACCTGTATTTTGTTTAAATATAATATGGGTGACCTACCCATATTATATTTAAACAAAATACAATTTATCATGATTTAGACACTTTGAAGTCGGTGATACTTTTTTTTAAAAGATAATTATGTCAGTGTTGTTTATTGTTCGTACTGTTCGTTCGTTGTTCGGGTTGCATTATATAATACATGTTTCGTACTGAAATTATACATATATAAGCTAAAAAATAGTTAACTATTTAGGTTACCTCTCAAATCAAAAACCTTTCGTTTTCGTCTAAGCTGTGGCAGAAGTAGATCTCACTCTAAACGTAGTACCGGGTGGAGGGATTCTCTATGTGGATACCTGCTATCCGAGCAGGAATCTGCTGTGTCTTATTTTACAAAAAATATATGTATTTAGTTTTTATTTTATGTATTTGTCATAAAAGTATGACTATTAAAATACACCTGTTTTTTTATAAATACCCTACAGAATAGTCTTTGTCCTTTGCTATTTTTAATAATTTTATTGAAGAAATCTCTAAAGAGATAGCATTGGGTTCCGAACATTGCGAAAGAAACAGATTTATTTTTCTTTTTAAAAAAGACAACTCCTGCATTAGGAATTATTTTACAAACATACAAACAGCGGACACAAAGAACACCCAGACTCAGGTAGGAATCGAACCTACGACCTGTAGCATAGCAGTCAGGGTCACTAACCACTAGGCCAACAAGCCAGCCTTTTCTTTACAAATTATAATATTATTCTGAGTAGTTTCTGTTTAACGGCTGTAACAGGAGTTAACACGATAGAATATATAATAGATTTATTCAATCTTTACGTAGTGACCTTTTATTTTTTGAAGACGAAGACGGTACACGCCTACCCAAGAGAAACCTGTCTTGAAGAATAATTGTCTGAAAAAAGTTCATTCCAGACCTTGGCCACTCGAACCAGAAGGGAGCTGTCAAAAAGCTTATGGGGTCTTCGGTCGACAGAGTGCTTCGAGTTGACATTTTGCTGAGCCATCAATAAGGTGACTGCAGTACACCATGAAAGATCGAACCTGAGCTGTATAAGGATTAAGTAGCTGTACAGAGCTGAATTACCGTCGAACCATCGAAATGACTCCCAATTTCTTGGAAGCTGTCTGTGCCATGGACACGATTTGTTGACCGAAGTTGGGTTTGGACTTGACTGTAATTCCCAGAAGCCAAAGATGACTTAGATGTCTTTCATTAAAATACCCGATCAAGTCTGAATGGTTCGTATCCAGTGCCTGTATTATTGCTAACTGTTGCACAAACTCCGGTAGTTCGAGGCATACACCCGTGGGACTAGCTAAACAGTTAGGATGTTGGCTTGTGTATTCAATTACAACTTGTCCATTGGTAACTAAGACTACAGTTGCAAATACAAACGGACTTGTAACTACCCTTGATTCATCACCACTTAAAAATTTACCTGAATGGTAATTGCAAAATGTGTATAGTTGAATCATTTAAGGCGTCAGACTGCGCGCCACTCATGTGGTCGCGAACCCCACCTGGACTACCGACGTGAATTAACTCCTTACACAAGCTTTTGGATTAGTTGGAGGGGTTAACAACAATACTAGTAATAAGTAAGACACGTTAAACAATTTACGAATAATTACCAGTAGTTTTTGTCTAGACCTTGAACTCCATAACATTTCAAATAACAGTAGTGTCACTTGGGCCTTAAGTGAAAGTGAAGATGAGAGATGAGATCTCTACTCACCAGCGGAAATACAACATTACGCTAGTAGCAGTAGAAGATATTCGAGCAGAATTAAAGAATAATATGTTCTATCTCCTACTGAATCAAACTCCCCTTTTATACTTATTTTAAATTTATCTTGGGGCCATACTCTAAGAACAGAATAGATGTTCCGTCATTTCATGTTATTTGAGTTTATGATCATTGGTTACAAAATTTACTTTATTAGTTGTAAAAGTATCACAAACTTACCTTGTTAACCAAAATAGGACAATTTCCTTGTCAATTTTCTTATTAATCCAACAAATCCGACTTTAAATATAAATGTTGACTTTCTCAACAGACACATATCCATATGATTATTAACTGATTTGAATTTTTCAATCTTCCGTAGGGTTTCGTACATTCTATATTCATAATAACATGCCATGGCTCTGAATAATTACGAATCCGCAAAGAAAAATATAAAGAAGAAAATGCTATGAACGCAGATTGGAATCGAAGACTACGTGACTTGACTATGTAGATGAGCTAAGTAGATCAGAGCGTAAAAAGAAAGCACTAGTTATAGGAAATACTTATAGAAGACCATTATAAAATTTGAAAAGAAATTCGTAATATCAGGCTAAGTTAATGCATTACAATGTTTGAAATTTCACATCAACTTTTTAATTTCGTGGTCTTTACCCGAGTAGAAATGAACAAAGTAAGCGAATATGAAGGAGTTGTACCGACTTTAAAACATACACGGAGTTGGTCGATCTACCTTTTTCACTCCCACTACGCCATGTTTTGTCATATCTTATCATGTTAGTAAGTAGAATAAATTACTTTAAATAAAAGAGACTCCTGGTAGATACCACATTGTCACCGAATTACACTAGGCATGAATATCAATTAAAAATCAAATAATTATATACTTCCATATTAACTCGATTACGAAAAGGTATTACATACCTCTGAATTGCCTGACGTTTCGACCAGGTGGCCACAGGCTGACTGGCCGTCCCGTGGAAATACATAAATACATAATTATACCATGGAGCGCGATAGTTTAAAAGATTTAAAATCGTTTTAAGATAAGAATGTGTCAATGTTTTTGTGTGGGTGTATAAATTGCGTATAATAATAAATGTATACATTGCTCAGTCCTTCAGACTAAATACAAACAACCTGAAATAACATTTATAAACAAGGATTTCAAAGAGAATTTCAGAAGGAATACAAAACAAAGTTTATTTTGAACATCGAGCTACCAAAATCCACGCATTACGAATATGAGCCTCGCCAATTTTCTCATAATACATTAGTATCCTTGTTTTAATAATTTTTGTATGTGTGTGTTCTCAATGTTGAGAGCCCATTAGTCTATATCTTTTTGTTTTACACTCATGGTAATCGGTTATAGTAGATGCTAACAAGATAATGACAACATGCGCGTATAAAACAATGCCGAAATTTGAAAAAACTACATTAAACGAAATAATTGTACTTTAACAGCTAAAGTTGAGTGTATAGTAAAACACAAAAACAAGTTCATTTTTGAAATTGAGTCTAAATACAATTTTAATTGTGAAATGAATTTGTTAAAATATAACATTCAACTTTTGCTGTTAAAGTACTGACTGACATTAAATAAGTTTTATGGAATATAGAAGTTACTGGAAGTGGTAGGATTTGATAAAAGTTTGCCTTTGTTTGATCATTCTAGACTTTAAAAAAGGCTATGTTAACACAAAGTTAGATTGAAATTTTCGTCAAGGCGGGTAATATACATTTAGTATATTATCTATAATATAAATTACATATGTACCTACATTATAATGTTATATATGAATAAAATATAAATGCGTATTTAATTCGTTAATATAATATGTGTCTACTACGGTTTCGCTATAAAATATATTATTAGTTAAATATGTTTATCCGTTTTAGTGCCCATTTGTTCTTTTTTTTTATCGTGTGGAAACCCCCTCGGATCATCACCCCTCCGGGGCTGCCAGTGAAGAGGTATGTCTGAATCGATCCGACTAAAACCACACGGTGTTCCATCATAAATGAGTCTATTGGAGGGGCCTCGGGTATACCCTAGGAAGGAAGTCCTCGAGAACATTTTAGTATTAGTGCTCATAGTTTGAGCTATGTTATCTAAACAACGCTATATAGTAGATCCCAGAAAATTGTTATATGTAACATTGTTATTTGTATTAAAACTACTTCGGTTAAGTACGATCTTCGCTACTGCTGCCCCCTTCTCACAGAAGGTTTTCTAAGCAAGCACTTTAATTTACCGTAGGGTAACAGTATGACTCTAGATCTTTTACAGGCCAGCATTAGTAGCATGCAAACACAAGGGTTTCTTTATTTTTTTGAACAAAAGATAAACTCATGCAAATTGTATTAGTTTTTTATTACAGTATAAAATGTTTTAATATTTTGTATTTTTTACTAACACAAAAAGCCACGTAATTTTTGTTGCAGAAATCCTAAACACATTTAAACTTCCCAGTTCTATTCAAACTGAACCGGTACTCATTATTTAACTACCATTTCATGTCGAACTCAAATCTCGAATCGACATTCAAGTTAGTGAAACTTTGTGAAATACCGTAACTTAATCAATGATGACGTGTTAATTTATACGCCTTCCAGTTTCACTTTGTAACAATGAGTTTAACACAAGTGGAATTTAATAACCAACCAACGTTGCTTTTGTGCATGTGTGCAACGATTTAACATTATATAATTATTATTATTATTACGAGCTAGGTTCGGGATTAGAAAGTTACACCAATTTATTATCAAAATAGACACAATTTTTTTCAATAATTCGCAATTAACACAATTACAATTTATTCTTACTATTAAAAACATCACTTGTACTTCGCACTTATATTTGCACTTGTTTACTCGTATTATTTGTTGTAACTCGCAATATCGCTCAACTAGAACTATACTAATACCGCAATGCAACTGCCCTTTTAAAAACGAACGTTATTTCATAGAGAGTTCGTAATACCGAAACGAATCCGAAAAGTCGAAATAATTGTGGAATTTTATAATATAATGTGGGACATTCTATAAATAGGCTACTAGTTCCGGTAAATGTCAAAAGATGGCGTGCATCTCAATTTAGGTAATCGTAACGCTCTATGACTTACTCTACTCGACAATAGATGGCGTGGGCGTGGGTTAGATTTCCGTAACACTGCCCCCTGCCCCCACTGTAACCTTAAACATGCTCATCCCGAGCATGATTATCCCATTTATAACGCGCCAACCGATCCACATGGACGATCTTGGGTGTATCCCGTGATCCTTTCTGAATGTGGTAAGTTACGTCATTGAGTCTGGTGACTACTTTGTACGGTCTGTCCCTTTTCACGTGCAGCTTCGGAGATTACCCTTTTCTGTGAACCGGGTTATGCAGCCAGACCTGTGATCCTTCCTCAAAGCTCCTGTCATTCATCTTCCAGTAATTTATTCTTTCCGACAACTGCTGGCCCGATTGTCTGATGTGGTCGTCAACGTTATTAATTTTACTGCACAATCCGTGATACCACGCGTAGTGTCAGGAGGAGTGCTCGTGATGAAATCCGCAGGCAACCGCAGTTCTCGACCGAAGCTTGCAAAGGCTGGTGTCACCAACGTGCTCTCATGGACCGCACTTCGGTACGATAGAAGGAATGGCTGGATATGCTTATCCCAGTCCCTTTTTGCCAGGTTTTCACAACTTATTCCAAGCACCTCTCTAATGTCTGATTAAACCATTCCAGAAATAAAAAGTTTGTATACAGATTAGAAGCTTGCATTGTAGGGTTTGTTAGTACTGTCTGGTATGTGTACTAGTTTTTACTGTCGTTATAGCATGAGTGTACTTGCTTAGCTGGCGCTTGCATAGGTTACAAAGTACATGGGTGTGCAAATGGAAAATTAACATGGCTGGTACACCGTTGAGCTACAAAATGTATAACTGATATTTTATTTTATTACTATTTTTTTAAATTATCAGGTAATAAATAAGTAGGTACCCGTTTAATAAAAGAGATGTGGTAACCCTACTGGTTTAAAAAAAACCATATCCAATTATAGCGTTACTTAACTGCGGTTTTCTTTAGGATATTTCGCTAGTCCACTGCGTGGTTTGCCCTTCTTTCTCTCTTCTTATTCTTACTTATGGAAATATTTTTATCTTTACTCCAATCTTTTACAACAACAAGTTTGGGGAAAGTGATTTATTGGTCTGCACGATATCATCTTGCAATTAAAATACCTAACTCAAAGATAAGCATCTGTGTCTCCGTTCATACATGAATGAGTCGAGTCACGCACTAGTATGGTATTTTAGGAGCGAGGAATACTTATCTATAATATATTATTTATTCCCAATATCATTTTTCGGTCACTGTAACCAATAGCTAGACACAACAGTCCTAGGGATTATAATCCGAAGCTCCCAGTAAATTAAATATACATCTTAACCCGATCCCCAATCACACTGGGAGCGTACAGTCAACTGTTCCAATCCAACATGAATCTGATTTGCATTCTGCATGCATATTTGATCGGCAAGCGACGTGGAAGAAAATGAACCGTCGAATGCAAGGCAAGGTTGCAAATGTTATACCGTAAGATGATTGATTTACCAAACGCGGAGTAAAGTTTGTTTATAGTCTCTGGGTGAAAAAACGAAAGAAGTTATAGCTAAGGAGTTTTTTTAACTTTGAAAAAATCCAAAGAAAATATTTAACAAATATTTTTATTAGTACTCGAACTGGCAAGCAATTTTGGGCCGGTATTTCAGGCACTGTGGAAATTTGTGTACAACTTTTTTGTAATGTCTGAATACAAAATTGAAGACTTGGTTGAGGACTCCGTTGTAAGGTCTTTCAAAAGATGAATATTCAATTTTTTTTGGTAAATGCCTTCAACTCCTCATTGACCATCTGCCCAAATTATGAAACTTTGAATAGAAGCTCTATAAAAGAGCTAATTCTATAAGCCATAAAAACTTTCTCGTAAATGTTTGTACTCTAACTATTACTACCGGTTTTGACCCTGTAAACTAAAGGTTTTATATTAACTGTCGTAGGTGACAATTTTTCAATTTTAGAGAGTAATTACGGTGTGAATGCGTAACAGACAAATAAACAAATTAGTTTTCGCATATAGTTAGTTAGATTTTACTAAACCATGTCTAGAATATAAATAATCATTTCTTCAGTGAATTGTCTAAATAGAGATCAAGACTCAATTTAAGACTTCAGGTTAGGTGTAATATGTAGGTATTCAGTGCCATGTACATGTCCTATGTCAACAAGATGGACATTTTAACGCTTCCATCAATTTTATTATTTTAAATGAAACTGTCATCGTGGTAATTGATAGCGGTGTTGAAACCGTTCGCTTACTTAATCAGACTGCTATTGCAGTATTATGTAAACTTCATTGTGTTCCGATGAACAGAGCAGCTGAAGTAGCGTCGCCAATGTGTTCTCATTTGTTAAATATTACCTCCTTCTAAATAAAATATTACCTCCTACTCAATAAAAGCTATCAATTTTATTCAGCACATCCAGAGTAATCTTAACATAGGAGAGAACAAAACATAAAACGTCAAAGTACTAAAAACGAAATGATCGCAACAAAGTCTTATTATATAATAGAAAATATTTGAATCAACCGACTGTTCAGGTTCTGCCTTCCCCTACGTGAGTATTATGTATGTATAAAAACACCGTTTTACTGCGTTGACCTTGGGCGTTATTGTATTTAGACCTTACCAATAAGCTTCGTATATATAATACCTGTGTAGTTTTACTATGTGATAAAAGTCGTTCAGTTAAAAATTAAATTTTATTCTTAACTATCCACCATCCAAAATTGTATAATTCTACCTGTTTGGAAATTCAAAGCAAAGATTTTTCTTTTTTCTTTTTGAGAATGCAATGCATATTTTATGCTCTTGTGGCCCACTAATGCAGCACCGAAGTATTTACCTAGGGTTGCACATCATGCAACCGCAGGAAATACAAACAATCACTGCTGATAGGAAGGATCTGGAGGTTTCTCGAAGCCATAAGTCTGAGCAGTGAACTGTAAACCAGAAGTGCGCTACAAAAGACCAGAAATGGTCGAGGTAGCATTAGGCACTCAAAACAATAATAATAAATAATAAGGACCTATACGGTCTAGATTTGCGACCTCGTATGTCGGTCTCGACCAGAACTAGTCTCTATCGACTCTATCGTCTCTGTCGAGCAGCAAAACTTTATCTCTTTTAACTTTCATTGGGGTCAAAGTTTTTGAGTCTGCTCTTTGCTTCGTTGGTCTTTCAGTACATCTGTGACGTAGGTGCTCGGCTGTAGGTGCAGGTGTGTGTGTGTGTGTGTGTGTGTGTGTGTGTGTGTGTGTGTGTGTGTGTGTGTGTGTGTGTGTGTCTGTGTGTGTGTGTCCGTGTGTGTGTGTGTGTGTATTTGTGTGTGTGTATGTGTGTGTGTATGTGTGTGTCTCTGTGTGTGTGTATGTGTGTGTTTGACTGTGTGTGTTTGAATGAATGAAGAATCTATACAATGTCTTGAAGTTTAACAACGATAAGTTTCTAAGTAAGCGTTCGGTTTGAATGTGCAAAACTTACCAGAGAATGTTTTAACAGAAGTATGTATGTGTAATTTGCACAGAGATTTGCCTAAGAGATCAAGTTTCAGGTTTTATTTAATTTATTAAATATTTTATTAGGCTCTCTGCGTTATAGAGATAAGATACCTGAAGTGTCTGGATTCTGATAAATAAGACTAGATATTAGACTCATAATACAATAATTGTTTTTAAAAGTACATATCCTCAAAATTAATAATTTTTTGAATTCGCTGGAACTCTTATAAAAAGCAGTTGGACCAGTCTTCCTTCCTCTTGCCGAAGCATGGCTCTTTGGGGGCTATGCTTTGGTACGTATGGGCCGGCTCGACTGGAGTTATACCACGGCCTTACAGAAAACCGCGTGAAGCAATGCTTTGTTGTGTTTCGCCGAGTAAGTGAGGTTACCGGAAGCCCTAACACCCCTCTACCTTTCCCTACTCCCACCGTAAAGGCTGGCAACGCACTTGTGACGTTTGAGTTGCAGGTGTCCATGAGCGACGATAGTCACTTACTACCACGTGACCCGTCCGCTCGTATGCCCTTATACGCAATACTTGCTTTTGGACAGTCATATAGACTCAAACGAAGACACAGACTTCAAATAGATTAAATTGCTAAAATATTTTTTCTCTTAAAAGAGTATAGGGATATATGATAAAAAATAAGGTAAATATATGGAATTCTTTCTCTGTGATTAGTAGCACGCAGGTTGCATACTGCATCTGACGGCGGTTGACGCCGCTCCGCGTCTTGCTAAGTCTTCGTGGGAAAAACTATTATATATTTTTCACGGATAAACTGATACATATTTTTCAAGTGAATATTTACGTATTTTGTTTACTTCTACTTGTCCGACATCAGATATGGTGACTGTGGGTTACTTACTAATTGGACGACAGAGCTTCCGGACCAAGAAATATTATAGGATCTTATTGTCAATATTTTTCATATGCGATTAAAATATGATCCTTAATTCAATAAACAAAAAACATCAACATAGTCAGTTATGTTTTCATGTCTTGCACATGAGACTTCCATTTTAATAGACATTAATTGCAGGAATGTAACAGTGTGTATATTGTATTCCATTGTCTTTTCTACTTGACACAATATCTCGTTTACTTCCTAACCCACTGCATTCGCCCCTCTTCACAATTGAAACTGGAAATTACTGGATATTTACAATATAACTCCATTGACAAATTTTTCGATTTCCTGGTTCATTAAATACAAATTCGATATTTTTTTCAATCTGCTCGAATCTGTATTTCGTTTTGAAGTGATTTCCCAGTTCATCGCTATATAATTAGCTCTTAACAATATTGATGATATAAAAAATGTAATATTTGCCGAGAGAAGAAGATAAAACATTAATGTACTTTGTTTGGATAATGGAAATGGCATACTCATATATAACATACATGTGTAGAAAATTTTATTAAATGCAAATGGAACAATTGATTAAGGATATAGACGCAGGCACCAGAAGAGTCCGACCAAGGCGGTAGGGCGGTCGGGCGGTCGGGTCCGAAACCCCCTATGATTATAATCAATATGAATACAACTCATGAAATGTTATGTTTTACTTGATAATTATAATAAGTTTTTATCCCTGGGAAACAGACACAAATTTAACATAATTCTTTGTAACAAAATTCTTCAAGAAAACACACATAAAAATTCTAAAAAAATCTTAATTCTTGTAAATCATCTCCACTCGAGTTGGACTCACGTTCACCGATTTCTATCAAATATAAGTAAAGGTAAACAGTAAAGCACTGGCTGATATCAACAAAATGTTTTGTATGCTTCAATTTCAACAATAAAAAAAAAACTACATTATATATACACACATATACAAGTTCCCATTCATTGTTCGAACCTCTGACCTCTAAGATTTAGGTCAACAAAATTACTACCTATTCGAAAACTCCTGTTCGAAAACTGTAAATTTAAAATATCATTCGACATTGAACTCTATTTAAACGCGAAATATTTTGATTATTTATCGTTCGTGATAGCAATACGCTGCATTTCATTCCAAAAATCAAGTCCTCATATTTTTTTCATGCTATTTACAGTTTCAATGGCTTATCAGCTAATTAATATATCGCTTCTGAAGTGGCAATGAAGTACCATGACGAAAACAAAGTTCCTGGCTACTTCTTTGCCAGATAAATCACTTTTATTTGTCATGGAAATGCAAAATATAATCCATTTTGATTGAACTACCTCTGCACATCGCTTGCTGAGTTGGTTGGCTATAATCCGAACACATTACACAACGTTTCCAGGGCCGCCAGACTTTATTTATTTTCTGACTAACAAAATTTGTTGTATTGAGTAGTATCAGTAGAGGCTCTGAAGGTAAGCATACCTGCTAGGTAGACCCGTCGGCCAATTTTCAGATACACCTGGTATCAAGTATATAAATATGGTATAAAGTTACATGAAATCATTGGCCACCTTTTTGAATTCTGATTTTCAGACAGTGTCCGTGGGCGGTTATTTACACCTGACGTTTTAAAGTTCGAAAAAATAATGTACATTTAAAATGTCACCGTGAATATAGCTGGCGCCTATAAATGCGTCTGGGGGTTTTTGGCCCCTATAATTTGTCTATAGAGATTTTGTCTGGCTGCATACAAAAACCATTAAAATGGTTTTCTAAATCATCAGACATAAAAATCAAGACTCAGACTATAAGTAAACTTACTTTTTTTTAACGTTTAGCAAATAGCAAATCAGCATACGAGCCGCTTGATGGTAAGCGGTTACCATAGCTTATTGACATTTGCAACTATACTAACTACTACATACAAACTAACTAACTATATCACTCGATTGTATCGGACTCTGAAAGATTGTCTAAAGGCCCAATATAAGTCTTTATTCTCACTAAGAATATTATTACAAAATTCACTTACGTGAGAAAAACACTTTACAAGTAAATATAAAAAGTAAATAGAACGTAGGTACAGAAAACAACACACTTTTCTATAACTATTACTCTAATATTATTACAACTAATACACTACAATACATAATAAAGCACAATGTATGCAAATAAGGGTAAAAATATGAAATATTTACAGACAACTACGGGCCGGCCGTTAGACTCAAGCGCAGTCGACAGATATGTTATTACTAGATACTATATGCAGCAATATTCAGTAAGTTGAAGTTTTAATTAAAAGTTGATATCTTCTGTTCTCTATCTACCTCAATCTGTAATCTCCTAACGATATATAAGAAACTATAGATAAACAAGCCCATAAAGGTACCTATATGAATGTAAACTTGAGGCGCGTCGTCGCGACGATAGATCTCCAACATAACCGTTTGGCTGTCTGGATCGATTTTACCTTTAAAAGTCGTTAGCATCAAACGAGGGTGGAAAAGGAGATACTGTTTTACTACATATTCTGCACTAAGCTTATGACATTTTTGACTTTTTAAAAACATCCAGTTTAAAAAAATAAATAAAAAAAATAGAAAACATACGTTGATGACACACGTAACAATTATCTGTACATGCTTTTTATTGGTAACTGATCCCACTTGTTCAGTCATTGTAATGGCTGAATACATGAGTGTAATTGTTAAAAATTCATTGCAACCATCTATTATACAGAAGGGCTTTAGGCTGAATTTGAATTTGAATTAATGAAATGAAATTATGACATTTATTTGCGAGGCCTTTCCAAATCAGTTGCAGTTCACGTTTAAGCGCGCACAAATTAAAATTCACTCTGTGTATTTCGCTTAAGCCTACAGGTCCGGCGCAGTAACCATGATCATCATTTAACTCTAAGGAGGATGAAAATGTGGGGTGGGTTCACGTACATATATTTACTAAATAATTAGTCAAAAGGTGATCTTTTATTAAAAGACATCAACAAAATAAATAAAAATAAACAAAAACATTTTACACAAACACTTGTATGAGAAGTATTACATTTACAAAATGTAAATAAACAAGGTTGTTAAACATCGACAGATCATCTGTTTGCTCAGTTGTGGTTGGCATTTGTTTCTATTTACAGAAAATTTTAAAGCTTTATAAAATACCGAGAGATAGATAGATAGATAGATAACACTTTATTTGTACACCAGTCTAACAGTAGAATTATCATACATACATTTGTCATACAGATAATATACAAAGGGCGGCCTTATTGCAAAATGCAATCTCTTCCAGGCAACCTTAGGATGGATCAATGTGTTTCAGAGAGACAGTTGTAGTTGGAGGTGCATTTCAAATTTTTTATGACAAACTATAATTACTATAACTAATACAATATGAAAATATACAGATATCCTGTATATTTAGTCTACTTATGCATACTAATATAAAACATACATAAACATATAATATATACTGAAGTCTATCATATTATTTATTAGAATATTTTTTCTTTAGAGTCCTTTCAACTGTGTTATGACATGTAAAACTACTTAGTGTTAGTGAAAAGATTTGGCCGTGAGGTACTGGATTTAATTTAAAGGTATAATTGGGTGTTTCAGTTTGACAAGTTCTTTTTAGAAAAAGTGCGGAGTCTGGGAACGTGCCCGGTAGAAATGTAGCTAGCTAAATGGAAATGGCGTCTTTATGTATATAAAAAAACTAAGTACAAATTAAAAAAAATAGCGTGACTGTATAAAAATATAGCAACAAAGTAGGAAGAAAAAGAAAAACAATAGTCGATGGCATTCATTTCATGTTATATTCCTGCTACTTCGACTACTCATGATATTTCCAAAGATATTTTTTATATTCCTATGTTATCTTGTTTCAGTTCAATGGAGTAAAATAATTTATGAAACACTATCTTGATTTTGAGAAACCTGTGATGAAATGCCATTCAATATAGCCATTCATTACTTGTATTTAGATCCATTTTGGTTTTATAAAAAAAAAAATCGACGCTTCTACGATTGCGCTATAAAGATAAACTAATAAACACTTTGATTAAAGTTTAAATGGGATTCAGTCGGAAATACCATTCAGATTTTTCAAAGATACAAATATATCACAAATATTCTCAGAAACTCGTGAAAAAACATAACATGAACAAAACTTACTTGTTACGACTTCATTTTGCAGAAGGAAGCTGAACAATTAATTAAATAGAAGTGTGTCTAGCTGATTAAATTTGTTTGGTACTAAGGCGTGGGACATACATGTAAATCATGTTACTATATGTAGTTATGCTGTTGAATGGATTGTCTATCATCTACAATAGCCCTTTGAGCGTAACACAGCTTAAGGTAAAGCATCAACGCAGGTTTATCCTACGTAGATCAGCCGTCATCAGAGTAATTGCCCTGTATTTGTAGGCATAGAATGTCAGACCAAGCAATTCCCCAAACTAAATAATATATGAGCAGAAAAAGGAACATTAGCAACTAATCTCTTAAGGGTTCTCGATTAAACAAGGAATAATTTATTGTTATGTTGGTAACCCTGAACCTGTTTAAACAGGATTGTGGTTTTAATACGCAGCGTGGAATGTTGTAGCCAGTATTACTTCGGTCACGTTTTCTCTTACTCGTAGGGTTGCGTTGTAAAAGACAAAGTTATGGATAAACGAAAACTGTATTAATAAACTTAGAAATTGCGGTAACTTTAACCGTGGGTACAAGCAATTGAGCTCAACTGGAAACACTAATTTAAACTTACTCTAAGCAAACAGTGATTCAGGTGTAAGTCAAGTGTATGACACTTACTTATATATTGTGTTTAAAGAGACATGTAGGTTGTCATATTCTGTTTGAGAGCCTTTCAGACCCGAGCAATCGGGACACACAATACAATTGTGATTCTAGACTAGAATAGCTACAACTCAAATACGAATGATTAATTTTATATGTAATATCACCTATACAAATACTACACAACGACGACTTTTTTTTGGACTAGCTTATCTCAAATTCTATCAGTCCGGTTTGTAAAATTATTTTTCTCATAGATAGCCGGTTTTTAGATAAATGTAATATAAACTAATGCGGTCCATAAAAGCGGCACAGTGATCACAAATGCGCATGAAACCATAGTGTCTAGCGTTTGTATAATTCAGATATACGCCTTATATACACTTAAGTATTAATCCCATTTCGTTATACATTAAACGAGCAAGCGCTTACATTAGACATTGTGCATAATTAATTCCACCGTTTAGGGGAGAGTCCGGATTTAACCGTGTATGTAGCGCAATCCTTATCTAAGCAGTGAGATGTTAATGACAATGGCGTGAGACTGTGTTTGCAAGACTTAAATTTTCAGAAAGACGGAAGTTCTAAGACATTGGTTTTTTTTTATGTAAACGGAATGCGGTTCCACCGTTGCAAATATTTTTGATGTAAAACCTCTATTATCGCTCCTTGGAAACGACTTATCTACATGCCGTGACGGTAAACAGTCTACTTATGGAAGTGTGTGGTCATGCTACTTATAATTGTTGTATGAGTACGAGCATGTACCCCGAAATAGAAACGTGAGTAAAACGGTATAATCTTCAAGAAACTTTACTTTACTTTAAGTTTTATTTCACTCAGTAAATCCCAAAATAGATATTTCACATTCATCGTGTCTCGTGACGGCTATATCTTTTTTTATTGGAATGCGTTATATCTTCCGAGTGGTGAGAGATGCCGAGGAAATATAATTATATGTAAGTGCATAAATAACAGAAACTCGGAAACAGACAGTTGCCTAAAATATGTTGTTGAAGGCTTTTTGAAAATATATTTTTAATCGCACAGTATAGACACAAAATAAAAAAATACATTCTGCAAAACCGAATATAAACGAAACGTCAGTCCACGAAGTGATACAATCTCATTACTCCGTAATAAGTCGTAATAACCATGTGTTTCAGATACTCTTACATTGAATAAAATGGCAAAAAAATGTTTGTCCAAATTTGAAGTTTGTCATATAACAAATGGGTACGTTCACACCTGCAACTGTTCTCTTGGGATACCGGCGCTAGAGAATGTTTGAAACATGTAGAAAAACTTTTGGAAGTTTTACGTGCAAATGTGTATACATATAATAGTGCATTATATAATATTCGTGTGTATCTACGTAATAGAGGCCAGTAATTTTAAAAATAAAGATGTCATAGAACTATGTTTGATCTTAGACTTTTACTTAACCTTATGGACAAATGACGTTAGGTTTATTTCCAAGATTTTAAATTAAATAATTATTTCTGTTTTTTTTTCTTTAACGAGGAACCTAAAATTGTGGTCACGACAGGAAAAAAACTATAAAATGTCATTATTGAGGAATATAAAGTTCTTTTCTTGAACATATCATAGCAGTTAGTAAAACTTCTAAAAATATTTTCTTAATGATATTGACTGCAACTTGGGTGTTTGTTTAACTTGTGGTCGCCGAGATATATTAAATTATTAATGAAAGTAAAGCTCTGTCAAAGGTTCTATTTTATTTTCTATTGATAACACAAAAGTCTTTAATACTTTAGTACCAAGTATTAATGTTGTGTATTTGTTTTTTAAGTTTATGTAAAGATATAAAAGCGCAATTATTATTGTTTCTTTACAATAAAACCAACTAATTATTTTATTTTTAAGTTTTTAGTTTATTTATTAAGTTACTTAATATTTGATTTGATTTTCTCATGGCACAGTACAATACACTACATTCTACTAGTCATTTATCATTTCATTTGATACACATATTGAGTGGGTTGTAAAAAAATATGTATTCCGAAATTTTGTGGTGGCATTGCCACCTTGGATTAACAACGTTGTAGAATACACACATTGCATTGTCATCAGAAATTCCATATCAATCGGTCAACAGGAAATTTCAATGACTAAATTTGACCATTTAAAAAGAAAAATCAACTGATAAACCGGAGAGAGAAATGTTTATTTTTGCCTATTTACATAATAGACGTAACACTATTCGTTTTAGTCTGAATTGACTAATAAGAGTTATCATAGGTGCCGAAAGAGTTACTGCAGTCGACTAAAATTGCGATGACATTTTTATGCAGGACGTTTAGCAGTACGGAGCGACGAAGCTTTGTCAGTAGTTGCGGTACTATCAGTTTATCGCAAAGTTCATATAAGCTCGGCTTTAAGGCACATCGAGGGTACAAGACTTATGATGGATGTAAACTTTTTGGCTGAAATAGATAGCGGTTATAGCAGTCATTTGTTACATTAATGTATACTGAAGAACGATGAATCTAATAACCCTTTAGATGAATAGTAGCATGTTTTATAAGCCTTTTGGATGTTCTTGGCTCCCGTTTTGCTAAGGAGGGAAGTAGATCTATTATATTTAATATTAAAAAAGAAAAAATATACTTCTGATTTACTACATCACATATTTCTAAGGCAGTTAAGCTTATCTGGGGTAATTCTTAGTGTTATCATTTGTCCCTTCTTACGATCCTGGCAAACTAGAGTCACAATAAAACTAGCTTAGGTTTATTTCTACAAAAGAAATGGCAATACTTTGACAGTACTGCCTTTAGAAAACGATTAAAAATAATAATTTTTAAAATAGATTCAACTTAAATTCAGATTTTTTTTAAAAGCATTATATGAATATAAACATTTTTTTCCAAGTCCTGATTTTATAATATTAAAGTTTGGTTACACATTTATGTAATATGTTATATATATACACACATTTAACGATTTAGATTTTGCCCGAGATTGCCATTTAACCCTGGATACATCTTTTCATTGTGTAAATTTTAAGATGTTTGAATAAAAATGTCTGTCACAGATATACAAACACGATAGTGCTCCTTTGAGGGTTTGTTAAAATAAACGTAATCCGAAAAAAAATTAAACCGTTCATTGTGTTGTATCCCCACTCAGGGTTATTCGTCAAGATTTAGATGACACACAGTCGCTTTTGTGTTAACCCTAGAGGCGATACGATATGATGTAGTGTCTGCTTATCATATTATCCACGCGGTATTTTTGTTATTTCATCTTGTATTATTTGAAGGAATAAAAAGGAATTTTTTGTCTTCATGTAAGTATAAATTAGAAGCTTAGAATTGTACATAGAGTCTATTTGCATGCGAATTACGCACATTAAGGATGTTCTCGTTATTTGGTGGTCTGTGTTTTTTTCGTTCTATAATACAGCCCTGTGTTTTAGTCCTAGGGGAGTACAGTATTCAGAATTTATGACACTGATAAATTTTAAATGAAGCCCAGTCGGGAGAGCTACCTCTATTCTGAGACGCAGACGACGCAGGCTAACATAGCGTAAGGCAGTGTCGATATTTGATTGTATAAATAATACAGAGTCAGCTTTTATACTTATTCATATCGTATGAAATCCATCAAACTCATCTGTATCATCATCATATGTAATGTATTACAGTTACTAAACCGTTTTACAAACAGTCCATTTATACATTAGGTACAGTACTGACTCTGACCTGTCCAGACGTGAACTGCATGGCATACGTTTCAGCATAGTCGAGCTGAGTTTATATTCAACAGTTGTGAAAAACTACACCATGGTCATTTTCCTGTCCTTATCTCACTACTCAGGATGGGTGTAAAAATGGGTGTATTCGTGTATTAACTTTTATTCATACCTCTGAAAAGTGTAGCCTATCGTTTCTTACGACCCGATTCTTGCCTGTCGTCCAACCACCTTGAAAAACACTTGTACGTACGTCAGTGAAATGTGGACGTTGCGGCCTGATATCTAGTCCCTTAGTTATCTATTAAATCCATGGCCACATTTGTGGCTAGAATGGTACTGATTATGGTTTTAGAGTAATATTTCTTCAATAGGATAATATTTTTATTTTTAAATGTTTTAGGATTATATTTTTGGATTTCAAAATAAATTTATTGGATTTTTACACACACACTTTTTTGTTTGCCTTTTCTTTTTGAAGTTATTTTAATTATTTTTATAATACTACATGAATTTAAATGTCATTCATGCAAGTTTGTGTTTTGAATTGGTTATTAATACAGTTATGTTTTTGTTTTGAATTGGTTAATAATACAGTTATGTTTTTGTTTTGAATTGGTTATTAATACAGTCATGTTTTTGTTTTGTCTTAGTTATGATAATGATAAAATACCGATAATATTTATTAACATTATTTATTATTGAAGTATAAAAGACTTAATCTTCTTGGCTTTCCATTTTATAACTTAGTTTTATTGGTATAAAAACAGCGATTCTGAAAAATAATTTGAAAGTTTCAATTACCAGATATAAACACTTTAACTCGAGAACTTCTGCAACAATAAAGATAAAACACATTTGTCTACTTTTATCGCAAAACAGAACGCCAGACCGACGTAACACAGACCCATCTAAAACTAATACTCTCGCCATCTTAAAGCCCTTTAAAAGGACGAGGAGCCGTCACGTACACTACAAGGCTGTTTGCAAGGCTCGGCATTGGAATATTTTTTTCTTTTGAAGCTGCATATAAAAAAATATCGTTGCTTTGTCTCAGAAAAACAAGAGGAATTACTGCAGAAAACCTAAGAAATGCTTTGAACTTTTTATAAATTAAAAGGTAAGCGATTACTCGTCCGTTTAAATACTTTCACCTCATGTGATTCATTTATTTTAGCTCTGTTGACCCTACTGGCCTTGAAAACTATCCTGTTTACCCGAAATCTTCTGTAATGTGTTTTGTTTTTCAAATTCAAACTGTTTATTAGCATAATACAGGTTCTCAGGTTATACAAGGATCTTAGAAACTAATTTTGGGCACTGTATACTAGCCTTTTAGGTGTGAAATTGTTGATCAGAGCCAATTTGTATGGTGGTTTTTAAAACACTAAGGCAAATAACGAAAAAGAACGTCTGTTTGTAGCTACTTGCAGTAGCTTGTAGAAGTTTCAAATATCAGATGCGTCATTTGCGCGTTGACCATTGTTGTCTCTTGGGAAAACCACGCCAGGGTTTTTAGTCCGGTATTTTGGCGTACGCATGAACTAATTTTGTTTCAAACCCCACGGGGAAAAATTTGTTCATGCGTTGCATACCACGGTATGCGATGGTAACCATTTACTATACAGGCGGACCGTGACAGTGTTTTACAATCTTAGTAGCATATGATTTTTTCAATAATTATCATTATGCTGTGCATTCCAACCCAGCTGGCCTTAGACCTCTCTCTATTCGCGGGTATAGTACAATTATGTATTTGATATTGCTGTACTACCCTATATTCTGCATTATGACTTATATGTATATATAAGTATAAATATAACATGATGAACGGATGAACAGATTTTCTAGAATTATAACTATGAACACACTCGCGATCAAGTCATCTTTTAAATAAAAACTAAATCAAAATTCATCCATCCGATTAAGAGCTATAATGCCACAGACAGACACAGAGACAGACAGACACTCCTCTCTGCGTCGAGGATTATAAATGTGGAAGAAAGGGATTTGTACTTTGAAAATGTTGACACAGAACTCCTTAAGTAACGATGCAGTCAACGCACTTGTGACTCTTGAGTTGCAGGTGTCCATGGGTGACGGGAGTCACTAACCATAAGGTAAACCGTCTGCTCGTTTGCCACCTATAATATAAATTAAAAATAATTGAAACGCAGTCATAGCAAGTCAGTTTAACAAAATAACCTAAGAATCATAGTAGGAAAATTGACAAGACACTACCCATGAGAAGAAGATATATACACAAGCTAGGTATTAACGACATTCCTTTAAAACGTGGTTGGCTTTGAAATAAAATAAATATAGTTTAGTAAAACAAAAAAAAACTGGCTTTCATATCGAACCGAAATATAAAAAAGATTTCCACTAACCACTTCATCGTCAGATCATCATAACTTATCCCAATCTGCTGGACTCGTCAAAAACCACTAACCACTGAAGAGTTCCACTACTAAACTAACACGAGACTGACCTGTTGGTCTAGTGGTTAGTGACCTTGACTACTGAGCCAGAGGTCGTGGGTTCGATTCCCACCCAGGACAAATAATTGTGTAATGAGCATGATCATTTGTTGTGTCTGGGTGTAATTTATCAATAATATGTATGTATTTAGCAATATATAAGTATGTTTATCAGCAACCTGGTTATCATAGTACAGGCTCTGCCTAGTTTGTGTAAGATGTGTAAAGTTATTATTATTATTATTCACCTCCTGGCTTCATCATCAGATCAGCTGTCAAGATGCCATCCAAACTACATGATTCATTTCGGTACGACAGTTAGAAGTACCTTAAAATTGGCTTCCAAGATGTATGAGTATAAGATGGATGTATGTATATACAAAATTACAAGTGAAGCTAATAAACGCATGTTAAAAAAATGAGAAACCGATTCACATGTCAGACTTTTTTAAGTCAAGAGCATCTTCGAACGCAAATTCTCGGTAACTCGAGAAGTCTCCATGAGGGCTGTGAATGTTTCTGACTTTTACATTTCTGGTCAGAGATTTAGAACAGTGCTTAACTATCAATCTACCCGCATAATCGTGGGAGTGCACCTGCTCGACTGGAGTAATACCACGGCCTCACAGAAAACCGGCGTGAAGCAATGCGTGTGTTTCGCCGAGTGAGTGAGGTTACCAGAGGCCCAAACCCTCCTCCCCGCTTCCCTTATTCTCACCTTAAAGGCCGGCAACGCACTTATGACATTTGACCAGGACTCAGTTGTCCGTCGTCAATATTTTGTTCATGTAACTTCATTAATAATATAATTATTGTCAATATTGCCGAATACAAAAATAAAGTTTCTGCATCAATTGTGATTATTATATTTTATGGCTTCGGCGTCTGTGGTATCCCATTACCCTAATGTAATTGTTTTTTTTTTATGTTTTAGTAGTAATAACGTAACCATTGTTACTAAACTTGAAGATGAATGTATTTTATTAGTTGTGTTTTCACAAATAATAAAAAACTTAGTTTTTGTCTATTAAATAAATACACATTTATATAGAAACCTTATAGAGAGGGTATAATAGAATATAAAGTTTGTAGAGAAGAGCAACATTTAACTCAATTCAGGGAAAAAAGATTCGAAAATCTTTTCATATTCTGGTAAATCCGTTAAATATAGTACAATGTTATTATTGAATCATGGATAATGTGTTATGTTTTTTACGTCTGAACTAATAATTTATCGAGACAAGATTTGATGTTTGTATGATTGTTTGTAATGGATAAACTCAAATAAAACCTAATTGATTATAAAAATCTTTTAGATAAATATAGAAAGCTGAAATACCAGCGAGTAACATAGGCTACTTTGATATTACAAAAAGTAAAGATCACGAAAATTTAAAATGTAACACAAGGTATCAAAAAATTGCCTAATAAAGTCATTATTTAGTTTTCACTGCGAAAACTATCGATGATACATAAAATAATGTACCTACATATTACACACTAAATGTTTTTAGTACTCATCATTACTCACAACAAAGGTTAGTTACAACAACCACTTTGTGTTAAAATATGCAAAAAAAATTACAAAACAAAAAACATTTGTGTCGAAATCCGTAATGGCTGTATGTATATAAGAAGTATTTACATAGTTAGAGGCAAAATTTAACTTTCGTTGTACCCACTCGGTGGCGGCATGTAGCTAAACTTCCTTGAAACTTTGCAAGAACCAGACTCATGTATAAAGAGATGTACGAATATATACAAAGTTTTTATTCAAATGAAGTTCATACTCTCTCTAATTTAATTTTTACAGCTGCTAAAATATATACAGTACCTATTGATGATAAAAAAATACAGGTCAGAAACATTGCAAAGCGGTAAGCCATGGAAAAAAAAAACACAATTTTGGTCTCTGTTTACCTTTCTTTATCGTTGGGAAGGACCTACGAGTCATCACCTCGCTGTGGCTAACGGTGAAGTAGTATGTCAGAATTTAACCTACTAAAACCACTCTTTGTTCCTTTACAAGTGGGTCTTTTGCAAGGGACTCGATTATAACCAAAGAAGGAAGTGTCCGAGAACTCCGGAAGACCTTGGCGCCATCCGTTACCTACGCTACTGCGCTCTCTGGTACGAGGAGCATCGAGTGAGATTTCCCTCACCGACAGACGTTTTACGTGTGTGTGTTTGTGTATGTTGTACTGATTACCTTAATGCGACGAAGTAGAGCGGCATATTATTGTTTAATCAAAGTTTTAGTGTTTGTTACACGAAGCCAAAATATTTCATGGTTAATTGCCAAAACCGCGTGCAAATGTATTTATATAAATGTGTTCTTGCGAAACTCGGTAATGTTGTAATTAATTAATACTTGACCGACATTTTTTGTGTCCTCATGCCAAGTTGGAATTGTTTAATATTTTTATCTGCCGAATTTAATGCCTGACGCATTAAATTCGGCTAAAGTTTATCTAGCTTTTTTATGTTATTTTATGTAACATACTTAGTTCGTTACTAATCCTGTTCAAATTTAAAAGAACTCACGGGTATCTGATCTGATAGTTAAGAAGGTAAGTAAAAAGCGAGAAACTGTGTTAATAAAATCATATAGGTATGTTATTTCCAATCTCTGTTTAAATTACTTTACGTTTATTATCAAAGCGCATTTGCCAAACCACGTTAAAAATATAACCGAATTCCATATAATTAATAAAACCCTAAATCTATTTTTTCATTATATACATTAGGAATTTTCTGTCAGCCGTCTCTTTTCAACTATACCATTTTGTTAAAGAGTGATAAAGAAATAGCGATAACAAGTCCAGTGACTCTGATATCCGTGAAAATGTCTAATTATAGAGATAATTAGTTTGTTAGATTACGTAATTTAAAATGAAAGTGTTGGAAGTTAGATATTTAGCGCTTTCAGCCCACGCGCCCAGTTCGGGCGCGTGGGCTGAAAGCACTAAATATATATATGGTTGAAGAAACCGAATTTATTAGAGACTAGCTGCGCCCGCGACTTCGTTCGCGTTTTTTTCGGAAAACAGCAATTTGTGGCTTATTGCATAGTACGTCTTTCTCCAGGCAGGATTTTTTTTACTGTTGGCGGTGAAACAACCTGGAGCGTACAAAAAAGGTTGTTTTGGTTGCTTCCATGTGAAATAACGACATAATTTGGCCGTGGTAACATTACTCATTTGTTTTTCGTGTGGAAGCCCACTTCACCGGTTACATGTCAATATTTCAGCTTAGATGTAATTTTTTTGGCGATAGTGTCTGCCATGCATTTAATATAGTACAATACTGTAATACTAACAAAGTTAAACAAACAACTTCTTTTTTTTTTTAAGTCATAGATGCTTTAAATAAAAATTCTATTCTATTCTAATATAATCATGTTGACGGGAATCAACGCGATCACGTATTTAAAATATTTGCTTTGCCGTGGTCGTGGCCGTGATCACAGGCCTGTAGGGACTGTAATACTTTTTAAATACGTGATCGCGTGAATTCCCGCCGTCAACATAATTATATTATCATGGAACGCAAAAGTTTAAAAGTTTGGATCTTCTTTTTGCATAACTCTATTTATAAATATGTATACTAGCTGTCCCGGCACACGTTGTTTTGCCATATTAATTATTTCTAATGAATATTTTGGTAGTCAAATAAAAAATAACTAACTTATTGTGGGGATGGGGTCTATGACTGAACAAAGAATGGAGCGCTGTGGTGTATTGACGGCCTATAAAAATAACAAAACACCAACCATTCATTTTCTTAATTCAAAGTACTTCATTAACTTAACTGACATATTTAAAGTTTAATATTTTCAAGTTTAATCATGGCCTCACAGAAAACCGGCAGTGAAGCAATGCTTCGTTGTACTTCGCCAAGCGAGTGAGGTTATCGGTGGCCCTAACCCTTACCTCTCTCTATCTTCCCCCCTATCTCTCCATCTCCCCTCCTCTCCTACTCCCACCTTAAAGGCCGGCAAGGCACTTGTGACTCTCGAGTGGCATGGTTAAATACTTTAAAGAAACCGTACCAATGAAAGTAAAAATACTAATATCGCTAAAAAAAAAACAGGTGTTGATCGTAGAGGGTTGAAAATTCAGGGTTGTATATACGAGTATTTTCTAATGCTGTATCATAAAAAAATAAAGAATTTTTTTTTATCTAAAAATTAAAAAAATAAATTAGGGGTGGACTACCCTTAACGTTTAGGGATATGAAAAATAGATGTTGTCCTATTCTCATACCTACCCAATATGCACACAAAATTTCATGAGAATCGGTCAAGTCGTTTCGGAGGAGTTTAATTACAAACACCGCGACATGAGAATTTTATATATTAGATTTACTGGACTGGCCTGGTGGCCTAGTGGTTAGTGACCCTGACTGCTGAGCCAGAGGTCTCGGGTTCGATTTCCACTCAGGACAAATTATTCTCTGTCTGGGTGTAATTTATTTATAATATGTATGTATTAAGAAATATATAAGTATGATTATTAGCAGTCTGGTTACCATAGTACAGGCTCTGCCTAGTTTAGGATCAGACGGCCGTGTATGAGGTGTGTGAAGTTATTATTATTATTAATGCCCTGAAACATATTTATTAATTTAATGGCTGCGAGTGGCAAAATAGCTCGTTGGCATAGTCAAGAACCAGCTATCGATTACTCTGGGATCACCAAACAAAGAAAAAAAAACTCCTGCTGCTTCAGCAATCACCACAGAAAAGCACGATGATATCCTACAATTGAAAATATACATTCACTCGAAATCCTTCAAACAGACATAACTATTTGCAGGTAAAATCTAATGTAACTAATAATATTTCTTTAAATCACCTGTAAAAATCTGTTCTAAGTACTCTTAATATTTATTAGTTAATTAAATTGAGTGGTTTTATAAAAAATATATAAAAAAAACTTAAACCGACGAAAAGAACTAAAACGCAAAAATTAAAGAAACCGTATAGAGCTTATTTAAAAGGTTTATTTGTTTTTTGCTTTTTAGTTTTTTCCTTCGGTTTAAATTTTTGTTAAAAAGATTATATTATTTACGAACTTTTTTTCATCATCAGCTCGGCTACATGATGTGATAATTTCTAAACGCAAATAGCTCATAAAGTAATGAAAAGTAAACAGTAACACTATTCGTTTCTACAATTTTCGAGGTTTTCTCTCAATTTAATCAGAATTCCATCTTCAGATCCTGACTTCCTTGACATGGGACCACTCTTGAGGTATATCCCTATCTAACAAAAAAAATAATCAAAATCGGTTCATAAATAACGGAGAAGGCTGAACGTACATAAAAACAAAAGAAATATGTATATAAACGGTCGAATTGAGAACCTCCTTTTTTTCGTCGGTTATAAACAATACCTAATTTAAAAAAGTAAATTAGTTTATATATTATAAAAAAGTGCAAAACAAGAAAAGAGTGCCAAAAAAGGAATTCGATCCGGCACCCGACATACTAGAAATCGTACTCTACACCAGATAAGCTAAATGCTCGCTGTAATGCAGTTCGAAATAAGTATATACATTCTACTGACGTTACAATGTTATTCCAGCTTTTATTGATTTTCCTGTGGGAACCAAAGTTTAACCCGGGATATAAAGTATCCTATAACCTGCGCAGGCACTCAAACTATTATCATACTAAGTTTCAAGCATATCCCTTCAGTAACTTCTGTGTTTATCGTGAACATACAAACAGACAGACAGAAAGACAGACAGACAGACAAAAATTTTTTGAATCGCATATTCGGCATCAGTATTGATATCTTAATACCCCTCAGTCGATTTTTTTAAATATATTCAATGTACAGAATCCATCCCGCTACAAATATATTTAAGTATAGATATAGAAATAAGTATAGATACTACGAAGACACTAAGATAGAAGATACAGTTTTAGTGTGTGTATTTTAGGGATGTCCGACTTGGGGCAAAGGGAAACTCCCTTTGCCCCACTCGAGCCACTTTTCAGAAAAAAAAAATCGAGGAGTGCAACGTCCTGCCGTGTCAGGCGTTACACTATTATATTTTATTTTATATTTGTTTATTCTATTTATAATACTATATATATTTTATATTATAAATTAAATAAGCCTGTTTTGTATTAAGCTTTTATACAATAATCTTAATATACACGTAATATCTGTTTTCTTTTAGTTTACTTAACCCGTATGTTTTTAAGTGCATTTAATCACTTGCATTTAAAATCACTGACAGTAACGGAAGTGTGACTTGAACATTGCTAACCTATCATAACGTAACGTAACTGACCCGATTTAACCGGGTAACTGATCTGGTTATGGGTGACTATACATACTTAAACCATCAGTAATGTCACTTATCTATTATCCATTTAAAGGTTGTCTGGAAGACATTGCAACCAGCGACAAGACCGCCATTTGTACGATGATTTGTTTTTATTTCTTAATATTGTAAACTGTTTTTAGGATGTGCAATACAAAATGTTGTATTGTATTATGCGTTATTAGTTCCCTTCTACTTTCCCACGTCAGTCACTCAGGCTTTACTTAACAGAAAAAGAAATGTTGATAGTATGGGGAAAAAGCATTGTTCTTTACGGTACTTTTACAGCCAAGCGACTCCAATTGAAAATTGCTCTGGCCTTCTTCCTCACAAATTATTGGTGCACCGTCCTCTAGGAATTTCATTTTAGCATTTATTTGCAGATTAGTGATCGACCGAATATCTAGTTCAATATTGCTTTTAAAATCGCTAGAAATCTTTGAAATATTCAGACTTTATTAAAAGTAAAGCTTAGGTTTTATGTTAATAAAGTTTGATGGGTCACTGGCAAATTTACATGGGGAAATGATATTTTGGTCATATTTAGCATTTAAAAAAAGAGGTGAACTTCGACGGTATATACATATACATACTAACTATCTAAAAACATCTAAAAATAGAGCAGATATACATCTAACAGGTGTTGATTATATATATAACAGGTGATGATTGTTTATAGAAGTAAAAAAACCTAAATTTTAAGCAAGAATACGTTGTTAAAAATTGGACTTTAATTAGATTAGGTGAATGTAACGTGGCGCGATAGGAATTTAGCTAGACAGACAGCAGGAAAGCCCTTGGCCAACAATATGTATTGGCTTTTAAATCGAAAGTCCAAATTATTATTAGTAAATAAGCTTAAAACTACAAGGTTGTACATAAGCCGATTATATATATTATATATATACGGAGTGCAACAATAGGGTTTTTACGGTTCAACTTTCAAAAGACTGTGGAGACGAGCGCTACAAGATCTAATGGAGACGTAGAATATGTATTATAATTGGGACAATCACTGGATTTGGCTCCAAACACGTCGTAATACAAATACTTAAAATCCAGCTGAATGTCGTATAGGCAGCTTGTAGGAATAGACAGAGTTAAAAACAATAAATATAAAGATAAAAAAAACTGGAATGTGGGAAACTGGAAACTGGAATGCCTTGGTTCTCATCTTGGCTATGAAAACGACATATTTTTCGAGCCCAGGTTGTAGGAGAGCCCTGGACAGCCTGTCGTATCTACCCGTCCGTCCGACTAAGTTGGTTTGACCCAAAGTATAACCTTGACCCTACCAGCAAGTTCAAGATAATTATACACAAAAATATCTAATAAAGTAAGAATATAACAGAAATAAACTTTATTGTACACTAATTACAAATAAATAAGGGTCTTAACAATGATAGAAATAAACAATAGCAGAAGTTGGAATATTTCTTTACAAATTACTTGTTTAAACTCTTGAGTACTGTGTAGATGTAGCTATTTCAGTTGTTCTCTATTTCATTTAAAGAGAAAACTGGAGATATTAGTTCCGTACTGGGAGTCAGTGTCTTCACTTGTTATTATTAATAAAGATCAGTTTAAATTTAGAACATACTTGGTAAAGTATTAAAACTAAACATTACGTAGGCAGTCCATTAACAAAATGGGGCTCTGAGTCCACTTTTCGCTGCTCAACGGATGTAATAGGCACTGTACATACAATTTTAGACTGAAATAATATTGTGCTATGTTCTTGAACTACCCAAGGATAGCATGTCAATTAATTATATTTAAAAAAAAAACAATTATTTAATTCTGCCAGATCGGAAAAGTGGACACAAATTTTAACTAATGTATTACGTTGAAGTAACACAAAAGCAGTATGTAAATAGTGAAAAAATTACTCTAGGGAGAGCATTAAAAATAATATTTTAGCTGGAGGGGTTGTTAATGTTACTAAAAGTCTTATAAACATATTAAAAATTAATAGTTTTAAGTAATTATATCTTTATTGATACTAAAGATTGCCTGGTTAATTATTAATTAAGGTTTTTTTTTCTTTATTTCATTGGCCAGTATAACTTTAACTCTCATTGTATAGACTTTTCTAACCATGACAGGTACAACATAAATGTATACTGGACGCATGTAGCTTCATATAGCCGTTTTTGTTCTGTATAAAAAAAGTCATGTATTCCAAATATAAGTATTAAAATATAGAAATCTTTAATCATAACTCGACTCGCCTCTTGGTCTAGTGGTTAGTGACCCTGACTGCTAAGCCAGAGGTCGTGGGTTCGATTCCCACCCAGGACAATGTGTGATGAGCATGATCATTTGTTCTGTGTCTGGGTGTAATTTACTATAATATTATGTATGTATTTAAAAATATATAAGTATGTTTATCAGCAGTCTGGTTACCATAGTACAGGCTCTGCCTACTTTGGGATCAGACGGCCGTGTGTGAGATGTGTGGAGTTATTATTGTGAAGTTATTATAAGAACTAATGTTTAATTTCTAACAATCACAATAGTCTAATTTAGAGTTAAGGTCTATTTGGTAATGCTTAAAGTAGAAATACGAATATTTTCAAATGAATATTTAAAAGGAATGGCGGTTTCCGGCGTAAGAAAATTGGCCAGCTGTATTTAAATTAAATGTTAAATTAAATGTCTTTGTTAAAAGATTCCAAGTGATTTTGAATGAATTTTGAAACCGTATTAATTCTATAAGGGATTTTCACAAGTAGCTGTTAAGAAATTTAAAATTAAAACAAACTCTAAACTCTGTTTCAACTACAAGAAATTTGAAATTCAAACACTTCTTTCAAAGCTTAATTCACCCATGCACTCAAACTAATTGAGTCAAAATGAGAGCGCGACACGACTATGTACCTACGCGGCAACTTCTCATACCTTCTCACATAATACTTTAAAAAGTGTTTTTATTGTTTCAGGTAAGCTAGTCTAATCTTCAAGGTGGTTGTAGTATTTCGTACGACATACGACTAGTTGCAAGTAAGCTCAATTTTAAGCGTCAAAAGATAAGTTAACGATAAACGCGACATGGATAAAACTCAGGTAAGCTAGGGAAGTTAGGGAACACACGGTGTTCCGTCACAAGTGGGTCTATTGCAGGGGACCAGGAAGAACCTAAAAAGGAAGCCTCCTGGAACCCCTGAATACCTTGGCCGACTGACCGTCAGTACGAGTGAGTACGAGTACGATTTGCAAAAAAATAGTCTACTCCTTACGCAGTCTAGCCGTTTAAAATTAGTAACCAACATGACAATTAGAAGCGCTTTAAAAATTATACCAGGAAACACACCGTGCACTGGTATCGGTAATTATTTCAGTAGGTACTTAAATTGTAACTTATAACTAATATGACGATATTAAGTCGTAACACGAAGAGAATAAACCGTCTTCTAAAAAAACTTTTTAAACTCCTAATCTTTCTCCTCTTACCCAAATTACTAGAGGGTCAACTTGCAATGTAAGTCAACAACGTCAGCAAAATGTCCATATAGATGAAAAAAGTATGGCCCCGAATATTATTAAATGTTATCGTTTTTTATGATGTACCTAAATGAAGTGTCCAACGTCACCCCACCTTGGAAAATCTGCAGTATTTTATTAAAGCGCTACTGTCCGCCTACTTATATATTCTTAAGTCATTCTTCAGGACATCCACTCACACCACTGTGCTGATTCTTATTTTACTGTAATACTTATTCAAGTATACGATAGTATTATTAGTTTTGGATTTTATGTTTAACGTGATATTTTCCAATTGAAAACAATCAAAAGAAATTTCTTAGCTTTCTTAACAAAAACAGCAGGTTTAATAAATATTTTTTTATTACGAGTATTAGAGGCGCAGAGTATTATTTTGTTTTTCATTTTGCACTTGTTCTATTATCTTTTAGAGAATTTCTATTGCATGTCACTTAGCTGCATAGAATTCAGTGTAAATAATACAACAACTTGGATATTCATTGCAATAAGGCTGGCCAAACATACCTATGCTATGTTTATTTGTATGTTTGTACCCTTTACGCCCTAACTACCCACCCGATCAAACCAGGATAGATGCTGCGTTGGGATAGAACCTAGCACCCTAAAGTCGTAACATCGAATTAATAGTTTAAATAAGTAGCGTAAACGCCACATACCTCGGTCTCCAGCAAACCGTTGCGTACGAAACAGAAATTTGTAGTTTCTTTGTGTGATTATCTCCGCAGCAAACGCGACAAAATTTTAGTATAGTATTTACTGTTGAATAACTTTATAGGTATTTATAAATTTCGTTTGGCTTTTTATTACATCAATACACTGGTTTATTAAGTACACACCTAGGTGTTAATAATCGCTTTTTCTTATTTATTTTAATTAAAAAAGAAAAGGGCCTCTATCCATAAAAAAAGGATAGTCGCCCCGATTTTTTCGCGGTATAGATACCTTTGGGGCATCTATCCCCACACACCGATAGGTACATATGACAGTGTTATTTTAGAATTATTTTTCTTTTAAGCATTTCATATTGACAGATTTTAATGTTCTACACGACATCTTTATCCTGACAGTAGTAGCGTGTGTAAAAAAGTACTCTATTATTTACCAAAAAAAAAAAACTAGCTGTGGATAGCTTTAGAGTGTTTGAAACGGATTTACATCTCTAGTGTGAAGCGTAAGCTTCGAACCCTTTAACCATTCGATGGCATATTATTCTACGACTTACCCACCCGTATGCCATTGAAAAAGTTCGAAAATATTTTACAAAAATGGTTTACTTAATTTCCTTGTCAAATGATGTAATGTTTTAACAGTCTTTTTTTATAGCTGGAACGTGCCTTCCTAACGCATTAGGAAATTCCCGTCCACTCTAATGAGTCTATAACGAAGCGTTAATTGTTAGTCGGTATATTTTAATTAAGCATTTATGGCTGTGTTTAATAACGTTGTCTTAAGCATTTTGTTAGGAACAAATTTAATATAAATTAAGTACGCTGTTGATAGATACAGATTACGGTTTTCCTTATGATTAATTAACCTTATCTTTACGACGTGCTTAGGCTAAACACGAGGGCTAAGTTAATTAAGCAAGGAAAGATACTTATTTTTTTTGATGTTTTAATGCGCTTAATTTTAGTAATTTCAGTACTTAAATTGCACTTTTTTCTATGCTACGCTAACGTCGCATAGTTTTACTAGACTTGTTATTCAAGTCAAATCAAGCGGCTACACTTTGATAAATGATATCACTAAAATTTCAGCGTAATTTGAGTAAATACATAATGTATGCTACTCTCCACGATTTTATTTGGTTTAGTTACTTACTTTGTTAGTTACTTAATATGTAGGGCTTTGCATGGCCTTCTGTATTCTACTAGTCAAGCCTTTTCATTTGAAATCCATATTGAAGAGTTTTAAAAAATATATAATCTGAAATTTTGTGGCGGGATCCATCTTGGATTTACAATGATACTGCATACACATAATTGTGATGTCATCAGAACTAAAGGTGTGTACTAAATTTCAGATCAATCGGTCAACAGAAACGAGCTAAATTTGATCCAAAAACAAACAGAAGAAGCTGAATAAAACCGTTTAATCCAATTGTTTGACATGCATTAAATTATTTGTAAGGGTCATGTTTTGACCGGTCATAGCTACAATATATTTCTCGTAATCTACGATCTCTCACCGTCAAATCAGCTGTTTTACAACATCGATTCTAATATCTTATCTATACGATAGCTGATAATACAACGGCGAATGTCATCCGAGCCTCGAGTAAATCTAGCTCGAGAATATTAATCGATTCTCGTTGGCTACCAGCCCTCTACGCCGTAGGCTTAACCTGTAGAGGGTCTACGGATATACAAATAACAGTAGAGACATTATTTAACAAAGTATATACGCGACTTGAATAAAAAGTTTTAACTAAATGGTTATTTGGTGCTGACTCAAAATTTGTTTATATAAAATTTTACAATTTATGTAAATAAGATCAATACTCATGACTTAGAAGGTTTATTTATTTTTGCGTCTTTTCGTTGGTTGATTTTATTGTCAAAAAGTTTTTTATTGACGTGATAACTTCTTATAAATTGATAAACGCCGGCTCCTTCCTCCTCCTCTCAAACTTAAGGTTTATAATATTAGTAAGATTTACATTAGTGTAGGAGTTTAGTTAGGAAGTTTATTTTACAGTTTTTAGTTCCTTTCTCCTTTCGTCGGTTTAATATGTTGTTGAATTTTTTTATTAATTCTTTCACTGTTGTGTGTGTTGATTTATTTTGAATTTGATAATATGATAAGTGTAAATAAACAAACAGATTTTTGCCCATTTTTTTTTATGGTACAGGGGACAAACGAGGAGACGGGTCACCTGATGGTAAGTGACTACCGCCGCCCATGAGAAGGGGAGGGAGAAGGAAGGGTTAGGGCCTCCGGTAACCTTACTCACACGGCAAAAAGCAATGTTTAACATTGCTTCACTGCCGGTTTTCTGTGAGGACGTGGTATCACTCCGGTCGTGCCGGCCCAAACGTGCCGAAGCGTGACTCTCCTACTAATAAATATAATATAATATTAGGTGAAGAGTATCCTTGGAGTGTCTTGAAGAAAACACAATGTGCCGATTGTAATAAATTTGGGAAAATAACAAGAAGATGACGATGATGTTGATGATGATAATAAGTATTATTCAACAGATATTAGATTGTTATATTAAGTTTTAAACGAAAAGGGTAGACAATAGCTTGCGAAATAATACAATCATGTACTTAAGAGATTAATATTGTTCGCCTCAAGGGTTTGTTCCAAAGACACTTATCAAAATGTATATTAAATTCTAGCTTCAAATGTAACAGGCAGCAAATTCATTTGATTTATCTTTTTCTTATCACTAAATATGTATAAAACATGTATCACACTTAAATTATTAGCGTTCACGTTATATCTTAAGTGGAAATAAATTGATTTCATTTTTTTTTTCACATTTATAAGTAGGTATAATTTTATCAATGGCGACAGTTAATAATAATTATTTAATTGACTTGATTTGTTTTATTGATTGTAGTAAAAAAAAAACGTAATTGTTTGTGCAAAAAATTCACACACTGCTGCGCAGTTGTATAAAAATGTCTCGCAGCGTTCGATTGGTCTATTCCAAAAATGACGTAGGACTTGAGTGGCGATTACTAGTTATAGTAAGTCTCA
The DNA here is from genome assembly GCA_949752705.1 of Callimorpha dominula. Lineage (NCBI taxonomy): Eukaryota > Metazoa > Arthropoda > Insecta > Lepidoptera > Erebidae > Callimorpha > Callimorpha dominula. The sequence goes on along the minus strand of OX457000.1, from coordinate 4,598,709 downwards.
AGTGGAGGTTGAAAAAATAATTCCCGACTGATAGCAAAATTGTCTTTGCTCTCAAAATCATAAAATTCTTACCAAGGTCATTGACCTTTGACGGAGAATCTTTTCACTATGGCTTCACAGTTTACGTCTGGCATTATAAAAGATCTTTTTCTTCGGCATGCCCTTGGGCCAGTGTCAATTAAAACCATAGCGGTGTGCTCCAACGGCAATGTGATTTGAAGCAAAAGAAGAGAAAAAAGAATTTGACAAGATGAGTTAAAGAACTTAATTTAATTTTGCAATCTTGAAATGAATCAAAATAGTACTTTAAAATTGTACATTGTTATTCTTAATTCAATGTATTTCATTGTCCTAAGTTACAACTTATAAACTTTCCCAGAATTTTTAATTCATGTTTTATTTTATACGCAGTTGGATGCTCAATTTCAGCACTCTAGCTAATTTGACTACCGCATTCTAATGTTGTGTTATCAATAGATATTGTTCTTTTTTAATCATAAAAGTATTTTTTTTTAAATATATTATTATATACGGTCTATTTACATGCATGCGTCATAAAATTTAAAGTGATAGCGCGAGGGTATCATCGCAAGTTGCGTCACACACTAAAGGCCTACCTATATTTTATGGCTATAGTGACATACCATCTGGTCTCTTATATACCATCGTCTCGCACCATAACATTGGGTTCACGTACGTATTTAAAAAAAAAGTCATAATTTGTATTACGTAAGGACTAAATTCATAAACAGCACATTTTTGTGTACTGTTCATTAGATGAACAACACACTGTTAGATTCTAAGCAAATAAAAAAAATACCGATACATGTTTAGTGAGCTCAAGTCGACACCAAAAATATCAGTTCTGTTAGTAGAGTTAGAATAAGACTATCGCAAAAAATAACACTACAAAATCCTACTAATATCCCATTAATATTATAAATGTGAAATTTTGGTTGGAAGGATGGATGGATGTTTGGATGTTTGTTACTCTTTCACGCCAAAACTACTAAACCGATTGTAATGAAACTTAGTATGTAGATAGCTGTAGACTTGGATTGACATATAGGCTACTTTTTACCTCGATATTCCCATGGGATCGGTACTTAAGCGGGTGAAACCGCGGGGCGCTGCAAGTGATATTATAAATGAGAAAGTTTGGACGGAATGGATGTTTGTTACTCTTTCACGCCAAAACTACTGAACCAATTGCGATAAAACTGGATATGTAGATAGCTGGAGATCTGTATTAATATAAAAGCTACTTTTTATCCCGATATTCCCACGGGATTGGGACTTACACAGGTAAAACCGCGGGGCGCTGCTAGTGACAAATATAATACCGACGACAACGTTCTAAGTAAGTTGAAGATTACCTAAACCTGACAGGGTTATTATCGATATTGTCGAAAACGATCGCCTACGATGTCACTGAGAGTAAGTTTCATCACTCACTCCCGTTTTAGTTATTTATTTACACACGCCTTTTTATCCCCGAAGGAATATTCAGATGTGTATTACATCTACGTTTCGCCGTAAATATTTTATAAGTCTAATGCAGTCCACCGGGTAAGTTTCGAGACTCCGTGCTGGTACTCTAAACTTCCTAACAGAAAAATCTAATAGCAATTTCCCCGACCAAACATACATTATATGTAAATACGTACATATAATGTAGAGGAACGAGTGTTATGTCCCCCCAAAGATTCAAGGAGGACGATTCTCAGACCAGGCCAGGTGAACATGCTTGTCGGACCGTGGGGTCCAACGGAAGTTGTGGGTATATATGTTGCCAGAAATGTATGAATCCTAGGAATTGCATACAATTCCTACGTAATGTATGTATATGTATGGAAATATTACACTAATATTATAAAGGCGTAAGTTTGTGTGTGGATGGAAGGATAGATGGATGTTTGTTACTCTTTCACGCCAAAACTACTGAACTGATTGCGATGAAATTTAGTATGTAGATAGCTTTAGACCGGGACTAACATATAAGCTACTTTTTATCCCGACATTCCCTCAGGATCGGGACTTACGTGGGTGAAACCGCAGGGTGCTGCTAGTGTAAAACAATTTGTCAACAAGGACTAAGTTTAGGCCCCTACATATATTGTTATTTTTAAAAATATCTGTAATATAACTTCAGAAAATCTCTACTGACTTAGAAGAACACAGCATGGTCTTTAAACGTAGAATATATCTTCATTTAAATTACATGTTAGACAAAGAATACTAAACATTTTCCAAAGTAGAAAAATAATTTACGTCTGTTTTTTCAGCTTAACAGTGGAATGTTAGTTTCAATTTCTTTAAAACCAAAAGTAGTTTCGGCAATCCAGCTGCTATAGTTGGTACATCTGTCTCAGTAATATCTCCGATGTTGCGCCGAAGTGTCAATTATACTGGACAAATGACTGCACTGAACTGATTTCTTGGATCCGTTATAGTCACATTGAGATTTAATGTTGTTTACAGATATGTATACGTAGGTAGTAAGTTGTGTTGCCAGAATTCATCCTGGTCATATGTGCATAATAACCCTTAACCAAATACTGTCCAAGACAGATTTATTGAAGAATATTTTGAATCTAGACACAAAGCTTTTTGCATGGACATCTTTAACAGCCTTTAGACGTCTATTGTCTAATTGGTCTTTATATATAGTGGCTTTAAAGTACCAAAATATTGAACGGAATTCCAATTAAAATTTTAAGATAAATTGTAACTAATTTGTTTAAGGTTAATTAAAAGAACCATGGGAAAATTATATAACAAATACTTGCGGATAGTACCGATTCATACTTTGGCTTTTGTCGAGTCATGGCAAACTATACGGGTCAAATTTCCTAGAGATCAAGAAGGTAAGCATCTGAACAGAATAAAGACCTTTGCAAGTTCCAAGCTGACTTGTGTATTCCTATTTTTAATGTTGAAATAACTATATTTTAATGATTATTCATGAAATGAATTTGGACTTTGGATGAAAAACTCCACCCAATGTACTACTGCCGTCAATTTACTCTTAATACTTTTTGCATTATTTGCATACTAATAATGTGTAACTCACAACATGATGTAATGAAAAATTAAAATAGTAAAAACGAAATGGATATCGGGAACAATGCAGTCTATAATTTTAATATTTATTCTGGGCACAAATAAAAGTCTTGTCAGGTTGTGTACCTGCAACGAAAAAAATATTGTTCAAGACTGTCAGAACTCATTATACAATTGAATCATCTGTTACGTGAACCATCTGCTGAATCATCTGTTCCTTTATTGATATTTGATTGACTTGACGCTAAAAAGATGAAAGATTCAAAAATATTTTCCACAGTTTCAACCTATCAAAAATATACCGAAACAAAATGTTCCACAGATAATATTACAGTGTAAAGCCAAGTGCTTTAAGTCCGTTCGATAAGCAATCACTTATCTATCGAGACGGTTTAAAGCTTTGAATAAGGGTGATCGTATCATGAGCACGTTTTATAGGTAAAATAGATGACTATAATGATAATGTTCTTTTGTTATTTTTAGTTAAAGGGTTATTTGTGTTAAAATATTGAGGGATATTACAGGTATATCAGCGGTTCGCGGTGCAAATAATAGCGAACGCTGATTTTCAAGTGGAACCTCGGTCTTGGTCACTTAGTAAGAGATGATGATGATAACAGATGTTAAAGATAAGCTAACTTTAAAGATTCTCAACGACCTCAATGCGCCTAAATCAAAATAAATTGTAATAATCCCTTAATTTTCTATCCTAAGAGGTGGAATATTTTTTGAAAATAAACGTGGGAGAGCCATGCTTCGGCACGTTTGGGCTGGCTCGACTCCGCTCGATACCACGGCCTCACAGAAAACCGACAGTGAAACAATGGTAGCATTGCTTTTTGCCGCGTGAGTGAGGTTACCGGAAGTCCTAACCCTTCCCTCTCCCCTATTCCCGTCCTTCCCCTTTCCCCCCTCTCCTCCCCTCTAATCCCCTCTCCCGTCTTCCCGCTCTTCCCCCCTCTCCCCCTCTTAGCCTATTCCCACCTTAAAGGGCGGCAAGGCACTTGTAACTCTCAGGTTACAGGTCTCCATGGGCAGCGGCAGTCATTTACCATCAGGTGACCCGTCTGCTCGTTTGCCCCCTATACCATAAAAAAAAAAATAGACCATCCTTGACTATAACTAATTCAACTAAAAGGGAATGACTGTAATCGGTTCACAAATGGCGAAAATATCGCGTAACACACGTACGTAAAATACAGTCAAACCTTCTCCTTTTTGAAGTCGGTTAACAAAAAAAAAGTAGGTGTAATCTCAAATGTTAGGTATCTAATCAAACGTAATATAATCTAAACATGTTAAATAAATCGAAGATGAATTATAGGCTGAAGCTTAACATTGTCGTCATAATATTAATATTTGAGACGATAATTGATATAGATCAAACCTTAATCAAAATTCAAACCGATTGAAGTATTCATATCATTGCAAATTTCTATCAAAATTGTCACAAGTCAAAAAGAGAGTCAATTAAAGAATTATAACAACCCATCCATCCCCCGAAGTTTCAGCCACGTATATGCTACTGCTATCTTCCTCAATAAATACTTTATTAAACACGCAAATGAATTTTCGATTCCGACTTTGTGACTCGATTCAAGAGATTAACGAGTTTAAAAAAGAACAATGAAACAAATAACTCTTCAGCTTTATTATATTATAGTATAGATCAATAGTCAATAGTTCATATTATGCCTTATTTGAATATTTATATAGCTTATAAAACAGATCATAACATCTAACACACATGTACATCTTTCAAGTTATCAATAAAAGAAATTCATCGTCGCTTGAGTGTAATAGCCCAAATTATCCTTTACACAGATACTTTACCCTCACCTGAAAATCTTTAATTTGTATGTGTCAATTATACCACTGTAGCAGTCTTTATTATAACAGCAAAATCTGCAAAACTAGTTTTTAAAGTTCAACACAGAACTTTAGTCTTACTTGTGCTATCAGTCAATATCGTTATCTAAATGTTTACTAATTTCATCCTTCATTCGTTCGTATTATGTACTTTATTTTATTATCAACTGGTTAAAGTTAGATGTTATCAAAATATAGTAGTCAAGCCATCGCAAAACATGTAAAAGTAATGCTCTAAAACCACACACAAAAATGTAAACTCACTGCAAAGCCATCTTCATTTTAAAGTTATATGTTGTTATGAAAATTCTGAAAGCTTTTTGCTGTACGTTGAAAGAACAAAATACGTTAGAATGTATCTCAAAGAGAAGCTCGACGGTGCTGTATTTCAACTTTTTGAAACGGTTAAACTGTCGTCCGTGACGAGTGGGAGCCACCGGCTTGCGTTCACTGAATTTAGCTTTATGTATGTACCCTTTGGCTATGATACGGGTAACGATATGCGAGGACGATATTGTTTTATTCCATCGTGGTAGTACTAAAGATAAATGTGGCTTATGGAAACCGAGATATAGCAAAACGTTCCATCGTTGAAATTACACCACGCCTTTCCAGAAGATTTACTGTCAATATTTTGTCCTGAGGTTCAGCTATTCACCACCTAACACCTTCATACCATATTTTCACTAGCAATACATTCTTTTTTAAAGTTTATATTTGTGTTTATCTATTTGATTTTCTGGTTCATAACAAAAATATATTTCTAGTAGTTTCAAAGGCTTCTTGAGGGAAGTGGTATCGAGGGCACGACAGAATGAAAATGGCGAAGTCAAACTAATTAAGGGCATATGACCTTTTTGACATCGAACTTGCTGCAGGAAAGGCAGCACATACCTAACTAATAGTCCTAGCAAGTCCTAGCTACAATTTCTGCAACTACATTCAAATTGATAGGATTTTGAGTAATTTCCGTTGCAGCAAAGCAAAATCTGGTATTGGTTTGAACACAAAAGAAGCCCTCTTTGATAGTCGGGTGACGGGCTGCTCTTGCCGTTATTACCATTGCCTTGGTTGCCGGTCCGGGTTATGTACCGTTTGGTCCGAACGAAAATCTGTGCCAGACCATGACCAATGTTTCAAAAGAATCCAAACCCCTTTATTGTTTTTACTCTACAGACTAAATAACATCTACTTGACAAAAAAACAGAGTTCCTCCGTACACGCACACGCCTCGTAATAATTTATAAATAATCATATTAATTATTAAATGCTTAAAATAAGGACATGTGACTTGTTCTTGACGGCTGCTTTGCCAATTTCAGGCATTTGTATCTCAACATCGCCATCGTTTCATTTAATAGACTTATAATTATATATATATTAAATAAACGTAGTAATAGATATCTATTGTACAGAAGTACAGAAGTTAACTTAATATTTATTTATTTTATTTGATGACTGTTTTCTAGAAAATAATACAAATTCAACCCTAACCATAAACAACATCACTTCATATTATAAAACAAAGTCCTCGCCGCGTCTGTCTGTCTGAAAAATTACTGAACGGATTTTCATGCGGTTTTTACTAATAGACAAAGTGATTCATGAGGAAGGTTTAGGTGTATAATTTGTTGAGATTTTGTGTAAATTGATTAAAATGTGTGGATAGTTGTTGAAAATGTTTTAAGAGCCGGGGCGGCTTGCTAGTATTTTAATAAACCTGACAAACGTGCCGCATGGCTGTGCTATTATGTTAAGGTTCCCAAAAAGCTCTTAAAGTGCACGACGAAAATATCCATTCAAAGTGTCCAAACATCAATCATTGATAGTAGCATAATACAAAAATACTCGTGACTATTATGTATCCAATGTTCATTTTGAGTTGGCCTACTGCTACAAAATGTGATCTTGTAAGCAAACTAACTAACTCTTATAACAAATTTATGGTAATAATATAATTTACAAAGGTGTCGGTAGGCTGTCGGTTGGCCGCATTTCACACCTTGATCTGTTGGAAACTATTTACATAACGCGCTCTACAGCGTTAACACCGCATAAGTTGTGAGGTAAACTGACCGCAATTTGAGCTTTTAAAGTATTGTTTTAGTAACATCAATGCAGAGTAGAAACAGTCATAAGACAGAAGGTGAATTATCAGTAGCGCTTTATAATTTCGCTGTTTAATATTTTAATTTTGAAGTTAGTAGTAATTTTATGAAGAAACTGCACTCAATGGAAATTGGTTCACAAGTTAGCAGTCGATAGTTTGTATAAATAATGTTTACTCCTTTAGAAATAATTGAATGGATCGGCGGTAATAAGACGAGTCAGAATCGATGAGCAGAATGTTACGGTTTTGAATGAGTAAGCTATTGTTATGAAACTATTACCAATCCAAGCAATTAGGAAAGTTGGAAGGGTACAAACGACTATTAGTAATGTGTAGAAGTATTTTAAAAAGGAATATTCCTGTTTGAGAAATCCATCATGTCGTTGGTAACATGACACAAAAAAGGGTTTATGTTTATGTGAGATCGTAAGGTGTTGCAATTATCATTTCTTAATTTCTATCATTTTTTTTAATATTTCTTAACAGCGACTCTATTCATCGTCTCAGGTTCTTTTAAGGTAAAGTAAAGCTCAGCTCAAATTTAGTTTTTAATGGAAGATTTTCCTTTTGTTCTCAAATATTCTATCATTTTATTTATTCATATGTTTCTCAGTTTGCGATCATGCATTGCATGAAAATATATATGAAAAACCAAATATCATATACTTTTTGAAGCAGATTAAGCACACCAGATTTCTACTTAAATTGGAGCCAAACTAAAGAGGAAGTAAATGCTCTACAGAAGACCTTAATTTGATAACTCTTCTGGTGTAGTGCTGTTTTGTTTTACTGGAGGTTAGTTGGATTACCAGGGTTCAATGAAGTGGTTGAAAACGTATATTAAAGTCCACTGGTATTGATTTTTAAAAGGCATCAAAACTGAAATACTATTCTGCCAACTAAGTTGCAGAAAACAAACATTATTGGCCGGACGCAGCACATCTTTTAAACATAATAAACAAGCCTAATCAACCTTGTATGTATGTTGAACATAACTGAACAATAAAATGTTAATCACGTTGATTCACGGCTCCCCACTAATTATAAGTTATGGCCCGAAGCTACGTCGATTTGTTCGTTAGCACAATTTACGCTAATAAATAAATATGGACAATTTAAATGGTGTATTATAAAGGTCAAATGTTTGGGCACGTCTCGAGTGTTAAATCAATCTCAATAATAACATTTATATTCCTAGAAGGAGGTCTTGCATTGATATTACACACCAAATGTTTACCAAGCTTCGGTTATTTGAATACAAATGAATTTTAAGCGAGTTGACGGAGTACCATGGAATATTTACACACAATATGACATGTCTAGTGTCAAGTCAAATGAGTTACTCTTTATTAAATGTCAAAATTCTACGGTCTATAGAAATTTGTATGAATTAACCATTTTGACATCGTAGCTTCCGTCAAATCATTTAATGTTTATATAAAAAATAACGAATTGGTTTAGGTAACCAGAAACATGTAAACATGTTGAAAAAGAGTGTCCTTGCAGTTTCTTGCCTATTCTTTTCCATAGGAGCTACGTATTGGAACAGGCAACTTCCCGACTGATATAGTCTGACTGACAACTACTCCTGATAATTCAAAAATATCTATATAGGTGCCAATTGAAATAAATGATTTTCATTTGATTTGAATAACAAACGTGAAAATAAAACGAAAATTTTTTTTTATTCTCATTTAAGACTTAATTTCATGAAGACTACCAAATTATTTATTTTAAACAAAGGCAACTATCCAATTAGGGCTTCGTGCGACTACTCTGTGATACAAAATGCATTAATTATACACGGTTTTAACCAAGTTACATGCAATTTACCTGTGTGTTGTAATGCAGCACCTAACTTAAGAATATAATATTTTACATCTTTTTAGGGCTCCTTACCCAAAGGGTAACCAACGGGACCCTGTTATTAAGCCTCCGCTATCCGTCCGTCCGTGCATCTGTCCGTCAGCGTCTCATGATCCGTAAAAGGTAGACAGTTAAAATTTTCACAGAACGTGTATTTCTATTGCCGCTATAACAACAAATAATAAACATTAAAGTAATACACGTTTTTTTTTTACTTTTCTGCTTGATCTCAATAATTGCCAAAAAAGTACCTTCATAGTATTAAATCTTATAAGATGGTACGGAACCCTTTATGCGCGAGTCCGAATCACCTTCGGCCGGTTTTATTTGTAATTAATGACAATTTATATGACAAAAAAGGGGCAGTAAGTTTTGTTTTTTTTTAAATATATGACAATAATTATATAATATTCTGGGACATATTGAACATCGTTAGCTAGACCCGAAATAAGCGGAGTTTGTACTATGGTCTCTAGAATTCATATAAATTTACTTAGATACTTTTTTTAAACATACTATATAAATAATTAGACCGAGTGGCACTCGAACTCGCGGCCTCCGATGTCGCAGTCGAATACACTACTTTCTTTCTCTGGCTTTAGATGTAACTTCTGGTGTTCATACTTCGTGTTATTTTCCTACTTAGATGAGTAAACATGCATTTCATTTCAAAGGAGAGGGGAATTAATTCTAGTGAATTTGTTTTTTTTTTATGACTACCCAAGTCATATAGTAGTATAATAAAGGTGTCCATCTCTAGAAACACATGTTTACTTTTCTACTGCCGTGTTCATGATAAACCTTTCCTGATTTGATATAATTTAAAAGGTTTTCTATTTTGAAAAATAGTAGAATACCAATGGATGTGAAGTTCACGTCAACGTTTGTACTTCAAATCAGGAGAGTCTTATGTTGCCATTAGTTCAAAATAATGTTTGGCTCTGCATTTTTTTTTATGGTATAGGGGGCAAACGAGCAGACGGGTCACCTGATGTTAAATGACTAACGCCGCCCATGGGGACCTGTAACTTGAGAGTTACAAGTGCCTTGCCGCCCTTTAAGGTGGGAATAGGGTAAGAGGGGGAGAGGGGGGAAGAGCAGGAAGACGGGAGAGGGGATTAGAGGGGAGGAGAGGGGGGAGAGGGGGGAGAGGGGAAGGACGGGAATAGGGGAGAGGGAAGGGTTAGGGCCTCCGGTAACCTCACTCACGCGGTGAAAAACAATGCAAGCCGGTATTCTGTGAGGCCGTGGTATCAAGCGACGTCAAACATAAACAAGTTTTACATCCAGCTTTTAAAGAACAGTGTTGTGTCATCTTGTATTTTACGATCTAGTAACCCTATATGTGTCTAGACCGTACTGGCTGTCTCTTAACATAATTCTTTAAAGTAAAATTTATTTCTTGCAGTACCAGCACATTAAATTTATTGGCTATTATTATATTTATTTAAATAAAATAAATTTATTAGCTTATCACAGGACCAGAACTTGGCCCTAAACCGACACCTATTCACTATCAATGCGACAAGCAGTCCTCTATGTCAGTCCTCCAGAAATGAATATGCTTCTATTTATAAGCATTTACGTCTCCATTGATATCACATTCACACTAAGCGTGGGAGAGCCCTGCTTCAGTACCCGGAGTGCCGAGTGATACCATGGCCTCACAGAAAACCGACAGCGAAGCAATGTTTCCATTGCTTTTCGCCGAGTGAATGAGGTTACCGGAGGCCCTAACCTTCCCCCCCTCTCTTCCCTCTTCCACTCTTCCCCTTTTTTTTGTGCGTGTGGAAACCCACCGGGGTTTTCAGTGGGGCGGTGTGTCGGAATTGAACCGACTAAAACCACACGGGTGGAAGGGAAAACCCGTCCCGACCACCCGCGGCCACACTCAGGGCGGCATGAGGCGCTGGAAAGCGCGCCTCCGCCGCCCGTTTCGCCGGCGGCGAATCAAGTCCGAGTGGAGATCGTCCTCCCGGACCCGCTCCGCCGCCTCCTTCTGCGAGATGACGTCCTCACAGAAGGTCTCGACCGCGGTAAAATTCCTGTCGCTACCGGCCATGGAGCGTATGACGGCCGGTAGCGAGAGATCCACTCCGATGACTGCAGTGAGGGCCCGACGCTGCGCCACCCAACTGGGGCAAACCGCCAGCGTGTGCTGAGCCGAGTCCTCACTGCAGTCGCAGTGGTGACAGGCGGGACTTAATTCCCTCCTAGCGACCGAGTGCAGGTACTTCCCGAAGCAGCCATGCCCGGAAAGAACCTGCGTCAGTCGGAAGGAAAGGGCTCGTGCTGCCGCCCTGCCCACTCGACGATGACCGGCTGGAGCGCCTCCACGGCGGCAAAGCCAGCACGTGGAGCCTCCAGCCGGGACGACCAACGAGCCATGGTGGCTCGGCGAGCGGCCTCACGCCATTCGCGTACCTCTTCGGGCGGGGGCCGACTGCCGCTTCCCGCCCGGAACTCAGCCGTTCGCCGATATACTTCGGCGAGCACTTCCGCCTCCAAATCCCACGGGGGAGTCCCGGCCAACGCGCACGCCACCTCCGTCGACACGGTGCGGTATCCGCGTGTGGCTCTAACCACCATAACCCTCTGAGGCCGCCAGAGGCGCGCCCTATTCTGGGCGGTCAGAGCCTACGCCCACACCGGTGCACCATACAGTGCCATTGACCGGACAACCCCCGTGTACAGCCACAAGAGTCGCCCAAGGGCGGACGCAGCGCCGACCAGCCTTGGAGCAAGCTGCAGGAAGTTCCACCCTTCCCCTATTATAACCTTAAAGGCCAGCAACGCACTTGTGACTCTTGAGTTACAAGTGGCCATGGGTGGCGGTAGTCATTTACCATCAGGTGACCCGTTAATGATATGATATGGTGAAGTGGTATGTCGGAATCGAACCGACTAAAACCACACGGTGTTCCGACATAAGTGGGTCTATTGCAAGGGACTCGGGTATACCCTAGGAAGGAAGTCCCCGAGAACCCCGGCAGACTTTGGCCGCCTGTTTAATAGGCAGCCACACCAAAATATACGGGGGGCCTCGCCCTCCTTCCATCAGAGGCGCGCGCGGAACACATCGCACCACCATCTCAGGCCTGCTTCTGCTAGGGTAACGGGCAGCCTCACCCGTTACCCCCAGGCCAGCGCTCATGGAGGTCGGAGATCATTTTGGGGTCTCCGTCGCCTGGTGCCTCTTCTGCGGGACGGGAGAGTACTAACTCTCTCCCGTTCCCTTTCCGCCGCCTCTTTAGCGGACATCACTTCCTCACAAAACAAGGCGGCAGAATCCCAAGCACTCTCACTTTGGACCAAGGACAGAACCATGGCCTCTAGCGAGAGGCTTCCTACACCAATAGCAGTCACGAGGTCGCACCGCTGCTGCACCCACGCTGAGCACTCTACTAGAGTGTGGAGTGTAGTGTCCTCGTGACCGCCTCCGCAGTGATGGCACACAGACGTTGTCTTTCGGCCTATACGACACAGGTACTTTCCGAAGCAGCCGTGTCCGGTCAGCACCTGCTTCAGCCGGTAGGAGAGGCTGCCGTGTCGCCTCTCAAGCCAATCCTCCACGATGGGTCTTATCGCCGCAATGGTGGCGTGCCCTGCGCTCGGTCGCTCTAGTCGTTCTATCCACTCGGCCATTAGAACCTGGCGAAGCTGGGACCGTTGCGCGGGTCTCAGGTTCTGCTCTAGAGCCTCCTTGCACCATTGGTGTAACGACGCAAGGCTTTTGGCTTCCAGGTCCCATGGCGCAGTACCGGCTAGGAGACTTGCCGCTTCAAAGGAAACCATACGGTATCCCCTTATGACTCTGACGGCCATCACTCGCTGTGGACGTCGCAGTAGGGCGGCATTGTGGACCGTCAGGGTCCCTGCCCAAATAGGGGCCCCGAATAGGGCCATGGACCGTACGATTCCAACGTAAAGTCTCCTACAGGAGGCGTCGGGCCCTCCTAAGTTCGGCTCTCTCAGACAAATAAGCCCCGACAATACGGCGGTGGCAGAGAGGAACTCTGTGAAAAACTAGCTCCTCTCTAATGCAAATCCAGGGCAAGGTATTAAAAGCGTTAGCGATGTCAAGAGACACCGCCAACATCACCTCACCTCGGGATGTTGCTTCCTCCGCCAGGGCAGTTTTGCCTGCGATATATCAGACACAAAGGCAAAATAAATGTACGTACCAAACGTTGTGATGTGGAATCCAGTATGAAACTTCATATATTTAAAATAAATCGTGCGGTTATTTTGTCAAACCTAAATTAAAAAAATATAAATTTTAGTCATATTATTGTTATTTCCTACCATCATTAATCAACATAAGTGGTTAAGCATTTATGTATGTATATAGAAATGGCAAAAAATTCTAAACTCTAATGAATAAATCAATTATTTCAGTCACGACATATTGTCATTAGAAATAGATCAATTAGTTCAGACGCGACATAACTATAAGCATATAAATGCTGTATCTATTTGAATTTCCCATTCGAATAGCCTAATGGTATTTTAATTAGCATAAAATAACATCAACATGCAGTCCACACTACTTAATAACCATTTGATAAATCTAATTAACTTTTGCAAATTAGATCCTTGATACACTTTACTAACTAATGTTATAAATGAGAATGTGAGTTTGTTCGTTTGTACCGCCTTCACGCCGTAACTACTCAACTGATCATCATGAAAAGGACATAAGGAGATAGAAAACTAACTTTAACACAAGCGATACCGCGGGCGTAAGCTTGTTTTTGTATATTTTCATTTAGACACCCTAAGTATTGTTATACATGTGTACAATGTGTACATAGGTATGTAGTTGAAATATTTTTAACCGTCTTCAATAAAGACGGAGGTTCTATGTTCCACTGTATATATTTTTTATGTATGATCACCAACTTCTCCTCCAACTGTGGACCGATTTAAAAAAAAAATCTTGTGTACGGAAGGGTATACTTTCAATTTGGTTCCATTGTCACCAAGTCAGGATCTGATGATGGGATCCCGGGGAAATCGAGGGCAACCCTCAAATTTTATAGGCACTTATTACGTTTTTTATGAAGTCGGTTACACATTTTTTTTAAAACGATTGATTTTTATTTTATAACATTTATTTGTCAGAATAAAAATAGCCGTGTAATTACCCCACACGTACACGGTACGGTGGTGGAGCGCCAATATATTTATAAAATGCATACATAATCGCACCATAATATATTTCGTTATATTATTAATTTCATAGTCTTTATGTAAACCACATTCTGTTTGTCGAATGCAATTAGTGCTGGTACTGCTGTAATATTGCCAATGTACTCGACGATCTCAAGAGATGGCGTTAGCAGTCTTCAAATAATGTAAACGCGCTGCTCCTGATTGGTGCAAGAAAAAACGGACATACCCTGCTCTCATCGCTTTTCGCTAAGAAGACGCTTTAATATATAAAAATTTTGTTCCGCCACGGACTTCAGTTATATTTCTCGTGAAAAGAAGCTGATTTTCCGTTAGTCCTATAGCCGTGTAGTGTTTGGACTCGCTTGTAACCTTTACAAGGTGTATGTGGAGTGCTCCAGTCTACGATCGTGACCGGCCGGTCAATACCTTGCAAGAGACCGTAGAAACCTCGCCGCTGCTCGCTGCCTTCTGGAGGATCGGGACTTGGTCGGTGTTGCAGGTTAGTGCTGGCATGATTGGTTTGATCGATAGAAGTGGTTTACTTCCCTACACCTCGTACGCTAACTGTTGAGCAATCACACCCTGGTCGGGCTATTTACACGCCTGACCATATAATTTGGTCCTTACGAGTACGGATAGGCCAGTGATTCACGTAAATATTGGTGAATTTACTTTCTATTCATATCATAAAAAAGATTCACGTAATTCTAGTGAATTCTTGCCGCCATTTTTCCTCGCTCACAGATTTACGTAAAATTGGTAAATTCTGTGTTTAAAACGCACGAGAACTACGTAATTATTGGTAGACTCGTATTTAAATATAATTAATTGTTAGATTTGGTGAATTACGTATTAATTGGTAATAATATCCATTATACTCAATTTAGTTGAACTTATTTATACCTACCCACTTATTAACCGCTCCACCACTGTACTTTACGCTAAGTCATTTTAAGATTTAAATTTAATTTGTGTTTTTACACTAACTAGGTAGATATACCTATCACTTTGTAGTTGTATTGTGATATTATTTTATAAACATGACGGAAAGCGAATCAAGCCGCGAAGTCATGTTGGTTATGTTGAATCAAAAGAAAGAATTATTATTTCAACGTATTAATCGTATGTACACATCGTCGAAAGGTATAATTTCTTTCGATTCATCAACGCGAGCTAACGAGAATTTTCTGGCTGAAACGGAGATAATAGATAAGTTACGCGATAAATTTGAGTCCATTGTTGATAAAATAAATAATATAAATTTGTTATCAAAGATTACGGTCAATCCCGAGTATTCTTGCCTCGATTCATTTGATGATTTATACTCGAGAGTTAAACGCGTTAGAAATAAAATATTAACCACTTCTAAGGTGCGTTCACTCGAGACCAGTAGCTCGATCAAGTCCGTAGTGAAATTAGAACCTTTAGTAATTCCGAGTTTTGACGGACGCCCTGAAAACTGGAATACCTTTTATCAGTCTTTTAAAGCTAATATTCATTTGAATCAACAGCTTTCTGACTCGCAACGTGTACAGTATCTAATTTCTAAACTCACCCACGACGCACTAAAATTCACTTCCGGTATTATTCCGTCAGGTGAAACATATAAAATACTGTGGGATAGTTTGGTTAAGAAATACCACGACAAACGCTCATTAGGTACATATTATCTCAATAATATACTGGACTTAAAAACTTGCTCGCACACTGCGAACGCTCTTGATACCTTTGTTAGTAAATACTCCGCTTCGATTTCAGCTCTAAAAGAATTAGGCATAACAGATCTAACTGATTTTATTTTTCTTCAATGCGCTTTGAGAAGGATGGATCCTCAAACCATCCAAGCCTTTGAACTTTCGATTCGGGATGTGGAAGTGCCTACGACACAACAGCTTATCGCTTTTATACAAGATCAGGCTAAGATTTTGGAGCGCTCAAACCCGCGAAATTCGTCATATACGAAACCCGCTGCTGTTGTTACGTCGCCCTCACGCGACCGGCGCGTTCATCACACCTCCAAATCTTTTGTCGCCAGTGAGTCCGCTAATAATGCAAATACTCTCACATATTCGGCGCCCGCAGCAGTTACCGCGAATTGTTGTTTGTGTAGTGGTAACCATCGACATTTATATGATTGCGCTCAGTTTAAAAATATGCGAGACGCAAGGGCTAGATATGAGTTTATTAAATCGAAGTACGGTTGCGTTAATTGTTTAAGCACTTTACATAAACTTCCGGATTGTAAGAGTACGTCAGTCTGTTTCTGTAATAAAAGACACCATAGGTTATTGCATTTTGATAGTAATAATTCGCAATCGCATGCGGCTATGGTAAATACCGCCGTCGCGTACTCGCCGCCGCCCGCTCATCGAGCGACCGTTACTTCGCCCGCGCCTTCTCATCGCGCTCACACGACTTCGTCATGCATTCGAGCGCCCCCGCTTGCTACAGAACCAGTTACACATACACAGTCTTACACTTCTTGTCATAAGGGTGATATACTTTTGTCAACCGCTCAGGTATACGCGCGCTCTAAGGGTAGCGCTGGTATCAAATCTGTAGTTAGGTGTTTGATAGATAATGGCTCGCAGAATAATCTAATAACATCTGCTTGTTCTAGTTTATTAAATTTACCGATAATACCGTTGAATAATTCCTATGTTAAAGGTGTTGGTTCCGCTTCAAGTCCGATAATCGGTTATGTTCATTTAGACATTGAATCCCGTATTTATCCGGATCAGAAATACACTATACATGCGCTTGTTGTAGAATGCATTACGGATCAATTGCCTTCGAAATTTATCGATTGTGATCGCGACCTAGATTTTCGTAACCTTCCGCTCGCTGACTTAAGCTGGAATATTCCGGGCAAGATTGATTTATTGTTAGGTGCCCAGCTATTCCCATTTATATACTTAGGAAATATGGTCGAGTGTGGGCCGCGCGCACCGTGTGCTTTATCTACAACATTTGGTTACGTACTTATGGGAGATTACCCGCGTAAACATATTTTACCTACTGCCGCGTCTTTTTCTGCGTTAGCGCTTAATGATATAGTGCAAAAGTTCTGGGAACTTGAAGAAGTACCCATGAAACGCTTGTTGTCACCAGAGGAGACAGATTGCGAAAATATTTTCACGGCTACCGTGACCCGTGACGACGTAGGTCGTTATACAGTTGCATTACCGTTCTGTAGGGACCCTTCGGAATTAGGTAATTCGCACGCTACCGCTTATCGCCGTTTCGTTTCACTCGAGCGTAAGCTCCGTCAGGCACCGATAGTGCGCGAAAATTATAACAAGGTTATTCAGGATTATATTGATAACAATTACCTCAGTCCTGTTAAAGAATCTGAGCTGTCCTCTGATGGTTATTATATACCGCATCACGCAGTAGTCCGACCTGATAAACCGATGCCGCGCATCGTATTGGACGCGAGTGCTAAAACGCATACAGGACTTTCGCTTAACGATATATTACATATTGGACCCAATTTACAGGCCGATCTGTTTTTATTATTGTTAGGTTTTAGATTATTTCCTATTGCAATGAACGCTGATATAAAACAATATTATTTACGGATTGGTGTACCAGTAGACCAACATAAATACCTACGCATTTTATTTAGATTCAACGAATCGGAAAAAATTCGAACTTATGCCTTTAATAGGCAACCTTTCGGTCTCAAGTCAAGCCCTTACATAGCTATGCGCACTGTGCGACAGCTGGCTACTGACATGAGTCCGCTCTATCCTGATGCCGCGAAAGTGGCAGAGACCTGTCTGTATATGGACGATTTGGTTCTTTCTATTGCAAATGAGGATACTGCCACGCAATTGGCTCACAACTTGATTAAGTTTTTCAAATCGGGTGACTTTGACTTAGTGAAGTGGTCTAGCAATTCACCAGTGCTACTTGACTCGCTTCCCGACACGCACCGCAAGTCGCTTGATTTTGATGTTGACAATAATGTCTCTAAGGTCTTAGGTCTCTCATGGGAACCATGTGAAGATAATTTTCATTTCACATGCGCCGCAATTAATGAAAGGTGCACCAAGAGAAACATACTCTCGATGGTTGCACGACTATTTGACGTGCTCGGATTGGTCGCGCCTGTGATTCTCTATGCCAAGTTGTTAATTAAGGAACTGTGGCTCAGCAAGTGTGATTGGGACGATCCTGCACCGGAGCACATACGCACCCGTTTTTTCGCTCTTGCGCAAGAACTTCAAATGCTTGACACTTTAAGGATTCCACGTCATGTAGGCGTCGAAGTTGGTTGTGAATTACGTCTTGTTGCTTTTTGTGATGCTAGCATGAATGGTCTGGGATGTGTCATTTATGCCCATTGTACCTACCCGTCTGGCATTCAAACTCGCATTCTTTGCGCTAAATCAAAGGTTTCGCCAACAAAAATCACTACGCTCGCTCGCTTAGAATTATGCGCTATTTTACTTATGTCAAAATTAATAAAAACTGTGCGAGACACATATGCAACACGTATGACCATTGCCGGGATATACGCATTTTCTGATTCCACTATTGCTTTATCATGGGTTCATTCTTCACCACATCGTTGGTCAGTTTTCGTCGGTAATCGCGTCGCTCAGTGCCAAGAAAACTTGGACTCTAAACATTTTTATCATATTGCCGGAGCTAGTAATCCAAGTGATTGTCTTTCGCGTGGTATGCTTCCATCGCAACTTTTGACCCACGATTTGTGGTGGAAAGGTCCTCCGTGGATTCGCAGCTCATCTGAGAAGTGGCCGATTAAGCCATTCTCGCTTAATAATTGCTCTGTCTTGCCTGAACTCAAGGCAAATGTGTTGGCTGCCATTACTCACACAGAGCCGCCGTTGCTGTGTACGTTAGCACAACGTGTTTCTTCTTGGGAAAAGTTGCTACGTATCACCGCATATGTATTAAAATTCGCAAGACCTAAAGTTAAGGTCGAACCTCGTTCTATAGCAGGGTTGACAAGTGCTGAGAATGCGTTAATTCTCGCCGTTCAATCTGTGCACTTCTGTGAAGATATCAAATTGATCAAGGCTGATAAATTACCTTCAAAAAAGCTGCAAAGCCTCTTCGTCTTCTTAGACAAACAAGGGATTTTACGCATTGGAGGAAGACTTTCTGGATCAATGCTTCCTTTCGAAGCTAAACATCCGGTTCTTCTCCCTAAACGCGATCATGTCGTTGACTTAATAATACAGCATTTTCATGTTGTTAATTGTCACACCGGACCTGGACTTCTTATGTCTATTATACGACAACGCTACTGGATCTTGGATGCCAGGACTGTTATCAGGTCCAAGTTGCGAAAGTGCAACACTTGCTTTAAATGCAACCCAACGCATCCAACGCCTATAATGGCTGATCTTCCTGATTACCGTGTTTCAGAGGCCAAGGCATTTTGTCACACTGGTGTAGATTACGCTGGTCCGATAAGGACAATCCTTTCTCGCCGCAGAGGTCAACATGCGCAAAAGGCGTACATCGTTCTTTTTGTTTGCATGGTCACACGTAGTCTACATATTGAAGTGACCAGTGATTTAACTACTGAAAACTTTCTAGCCGCCTTTAAACGCTTTATTTCCCGTCGGGGACCAGTTTCATGTCTCTATTCCGATAATGGATCTACTTTCATCGGTGCGAAGGCACATTTAGATGAGCTGTATAGTTTTTTATTGAACTCTAGCTTCAAAAACGCGCTGTCGAATGAGTTGCTCTCTCGACGCATAGAGTGGAAGATGATTCCCCCAAGATCACCAAATTTTGGTGGGATGTGGGAAGGGAATATAAAGAGCATGAAAACGCATTTATATAGAGTAATAGGAAGTCAGTTACTTACATACGAAGAACTGCAAACTGTTCTTACTCAGATAGAGTGTATTCTTAACTCTCGTCCATTGAGCGTATTATCGTCAGACCCTTATCCTGAGGTGTTAACTCCCGCGCATTTTTTGATGTCTACTCCGTTGCAATATTTACCCGCTGCTGATTTGTCAGATCAACGATTGAGTCTGTTAGAACGTAAAAAGTTGTTAGATAGTATGGTCCAATCCTTATGGAAGAAATGGCACTTAGAGTATTTGCACACGTTGCAAGTTAGGCAAAAATGGGCTACTCCCGACAAACCGGTAGAAATCGGAACTGTTGTTCTTCTTGAGCAGGAGAATTCTCCACCGTTGCATTGGCCGTTAGGAGTAATTACGGACGTGTTCAGAGGCTCTGATAACGTTGTACGCGTGGCGATAGTTAAAACGCAAACTGGAATTTACAAACGCGCTGTAACTAAATTATATCCTATTCCTACACAATAAATTCAACTTAGTTTAAACCTTATTTTTTAGTTTAGGCCGCTATATTTATCATATTTATTATTTAATCGCATAATGCATGTGTTACTCTCGGTCAGTTAGAAAATTCGCGTGTTTTGAAACATCTTGTGATGTTCCAAGGCGGGGTGCATGGTGGAGCGCCAATATATTTATAAAATGCATACATAATCGCACCATAATATATTTCGTTATATTATTAATTTCATAGTCTTTATGTAAACCACATTCTGTTTGTCGAATGCAATTAGTGCTGGTACTGCTGTAATATTGCCAATGTACTCGACGATCTCAAGAGATGGCGTTAGCAGTCTTCAAATAATGTAAACGCGCTGCTCCTGATTGGTGCAAGAAAAAACGGACATACCCTGCTCTCATCGCTTTTCGCTAAGAAGACGCTTTAATATATAAAAATTTTGTTCCGCCACGGACTTCAGTTATATTTCTCGTGAAAAGAAGCTGATTTTCCGTTAGTCCTATAGCCGTGTAGTGTTTGGACTCGCTTGTAACCTTTACAAGGTGTATGTGGAGTGCTCCAGTCTACGATCGTGACCGGCCGGTCAATACCTTGCAAGAGACCGTAGAAACCTCGCCGCTGCTCGCTGCCTTCTGGAGGATCGGGACTTGGTCGGTGTTGCAGGTTAGTGCTGGCATGATTGGTTTGATCGATAGAAGTGGTTTACTTCCCTACACCTCGTACGCTAACTGTTGAGCAATCACACCCTGGTCGGGCTATTTACACGCCTGACCATACGGTACACGACTTTCAGGCTCCAATGACCATCACATCGTGACAGACGTCTTAATCCCTGATATTGGGGCCCTAGATTTAAATTCCATAAGGATAACTTACATAAAGAAAAAAAAGGGTTACCGAAAGATGGAAAAATTACTTTTACGCGAACGAAGCCGTGGACAAAAGCTAGTATCACTACATATTATAAAACAAAGTCCCACGCCGCGTTGGTCTGTCTTTCTGTTCGTGATAAACTGAAAAACTACTGAACGGATTTTCATGCGGTTTTCACTAACAGACAGAGTAATTCATGAGGAAGGTTTAGGAGTATAATTTGTATTCGTGCGAAGCCACGGCGGGTTGCTAGTATAATATAAAAAGAGAATAAACTAACTTCGAAAAAAAAATGACTACCGTCACCCATGGGCACCTGCAACTCAAGTCCGTTGCCGCCCTTTAAGGTGGGAGTAGAGGAAGTTTGGGAGAGGAGGGGGAGAGAGGTAAAGGGTGGGAATAGGGGAGAGGGGGGAAGAGTGAAGGGTTATGGCCTCCAGTAACCTCACTCACACGGCGAAAAGCAATGTAAGCATTACTTCACTGCCGGTTTTCTGTGAGGCCGTGGTATCACTCTGGTCGAGCTAGCCCATACGTGCCGTAGCATGGCTCTCCCACAAACATAATATAACACATGAAATATCTTTAGGAAATGTTTGACTATTCTTTATAATAATAGAATATGTTTTGTAGTCATTACTACTACTACTGCTTACGTGTGTCATTACACACGTAAGCAAAAACAATGAAAGAAGGAAATCTAACAGCGGTTCTATTTCACCCTCCATTAACCTCCCCTTCCCTCTGTGAGTGGTGCAGGAATTCGCTTGTCATGTATCACAGTATATGTAGGTAATATTAGTCGTGGAATACATACTAGCTTGTACATGTACTATTATCTTAGTACTAGTAGTTCGATGTTAGAAGAGGCATTAACTCATGTTCCTTATATTATTATGTATTTCTATACTATTCATGTGATATATTTGAATCTTTTTACAGTTGTTCTTCGCATTTGAGTCAATGCCGCGTACGGTAAATAAATCTAATACGGGCGATAATTAAAGGCGATATCACTTATGGAGCATAATTTGAGCTACATAAGATTTTTATTGACTTACATTACCAAAAGACAATGTCTTTTTATAAAGTATGCCACGTGCCATACTATACTCGTAATGTAAGTTTTTTTTTGTGAGTAGGCAAAGGCATAAAATATCATCAACTAGCAACCCGCCGCGGCTTCGCACGGGTAAGCAGAGATATTTTCAACAATCATTATCATATTTCAACCAATTTACTCAAAACCCTAAGAAATTATATATCTAAACCTTCCTCATGAATCGCTGTATCTATTGGTGAAAACTGCATGAAAATCAGTTCAGTGATTTTTGAGTTTATCGCGAACAGACAGTCAGACAGACGCGGCGGGGAACTTGGTTTTATAATATGTAGTAGTATCTGTTTTATATATATGTATAAATTTATATGTATTTGATGTACAATAAAGAGTACTCATTTACTTAATAAAACAGACTTAGGTTATGTTTATTTACATAGAACAAATACTTAGACTTACTTTTAAACCAAAACTATGACTCGACTGAAAACTTATTAACCATTCCAAAATAAAGACTGAGAACACACTCACATACACAAATACACACTTACACACACACGCATGTGCTACTTTATCAGCTTGTCCGTCCATTGGGGCGAACCTCCTACCCTGCACCGATTTGTCTATAATTACCACTCGAGAACCATTATTTAACAGTAATTACATGGGAAGCAACCACATCACCTGACATACGTGACATAACCACAAGGAAACTCTATATAAATAAAAATGAAAGTAAAAGTCTAAATAAGGTTTTTAGGAAAAAAAAATTTTTGAAAAGTTTACGACAAAAAAAAACCGAACAATTTTGAAAGGATAACGTCTGTCGGGTCCATAAACTGTAATATACTACGTTTATGTTAGGGTCAACTAGTATACGCATATATTCGTGTAAGCACAACGGTCCTTTGTCTGTAATAATCTTCATTATTACTTTAATTGTGCGTTTCTAGGAATTTACAAGGGTAACTACCCTTGACCCACTAACATTGCACACCACCCAAAGTCTTAATCGAATTCCCTCTCCAGCCGTCATTCTCTTTATTATCTTGCTTAGAATTTTCTCACTACAGTGACGTGGCTACCGCTATTTAATATTCATTGCCAGTTATAAACCTTACAGACTCAAGTTTTAATAAACAAAAGCAGGAATAGATGCGATGCGAAATTTTTTACCCATGTTCTTACAATGAGGAGAACATTAAGGCTAGAACTTTGTTAATACAATTAAGTACCTCATTTATTTTTTTTCCAAACAAATGGTACTTATTTTGTCTTTTTGAATGTTGTTGTTATTAGGTTTTAGACTCTTCTAATAAATAAGATGTTTCGTATTACGAGGGTAAGAACCTTGAAATTATGTCACGATGTTTGTCTTTTTGTTTTTTAAAGCCAACAAACATTGTGACATAATTTCAAGGTTCTTACCCTCGTAATACGAAACCCGTACGATTTTCATACCTCATTTTAAGTTAACTGCAGAGGCTTTTAACTTAAAACGAGGTATTGATTAAGATTAACTTGTTCTATATTAAAACTAGCTGACTCGCGTAACTTTGTCCGCGTTTGGAAATTTTCCCCGTGTTTGGAAAGTTTATTGATTGTAGAGTGATGTTAAATAGCCTTCTTCGATAAATGGGCTAACACTAAAATAACTTTTAAATTCGAACCAGTAGTTCCTGAGACTAGCGCGTTCAATTAAACAAACAAACTCTTCAGCTTTATAATATTAGTGTAGATAATATAACTTCAAATGAACTTACATATTCACTTCTTATTAATATTTTAAACCATCAGTTGTTCTGATAATAAACATTTAGAAACCTCTCTTGTCGTTTTATTTTTTATAGGTAAAGTATAATAAACATCACGAAAGACGATTACCCGCGTATTTAGAATTTATTTTATACTATCAAAAAAAAAACAGAGAACACGTTTCATCTGGCTCAAATTTTTGCACTTTTGACTGAATACTGTGAGGGCGCTCGTACCCATAACACAAGATTAATCTTAGCTTGGGTACCAGAGTTCAATACATGCTTCTTTTAACAAAGGTAATAACTAAATGTAAACTGTAAACCTGGTTTTAAGATCTTTTATAAGTGGCTATTGTACATCTCTCTCAAAAAAAAAAAAAAATTATAGTAACTTTTTTTTTTTTAAGGTATACTAGTAACGTGAGTCAAACATTACTAGTATTCTTGTAAATCCCTCCAGCTAAGCTAAATAATTGTGTTAGGAGTGGGTTCACGCCGGTAGTGCATTGGGTGGGGTTCGAACCCGCGACTATTTGATCGTAAGGCCGAGGCCTTAGCCATTACGCTACCGCCGCTTTTTTGGCATTAATACTGTTAATAATTTGTGAATACACAGTGTACTTTTTAAAGATACTGGCTGTAAAATGTAAAATTATAAAACTAATAATATAGCAGATTACCTAGTATTCATACATTTACATATACTAACGCCTGTATCTCCAAAGGGGTATACAGAGGCGTAATAACCACCCACATTTTGTCAACTAAAATATGATCTCACTCACTTGTACCATGGGGAGTGCTCCGAGAAATTGTTCGACCGCAGCGTCCCGCTTAACGCGACAAAATTTTCATCCCCATCACTGTAGTTTAGATAGTCGCCTGCGGTATTTCCGGACCGATACGACCTTCAAACATTCAAGAAAAGAGCGTACTTACCTCAAAGGCCGACAACGCACCTGAGACTCTTGAGTTGCAGGTGTCCATGGGCTACGGTAGCCATTTACCATCAGGTGACCCGTCTGCTCGTTTGCCCTCTATACCATAAAACAAAACACAGTGGGCAATCTTATTACCGTCAGTCGGGCACATTGAGAATTAAAAATTGGGAATGAATTGTAAGGTAAGTACGTAGGAAGGCAATGAAAGGCAATAAGCAATAGCATTAGCTGTTACTCGAGCTGGCTGTCGAAGCTCTTTAACTAAAGATAATAATATAACAAGTGTTAATGTTAATTAATTTTGTATATCATTCTC
The DNA here is from genome assembly GCA_949752705.1 of Callimorpha dominula. Classification (NCBI taxonomy): domain Eukaryota; kingdom Metazoa; phylum Arthropoda; class Insecta; order Lepidoptera; family Erebidae; genus Callimorpha; species Callimorpha dominula. The sequence goes on along the minus strand of OX457000.1, from coordinate 4,573,364 downwards.
AACTAGATACTTGATACGAGTGTGTTCTTACACGAACTGTTTACTTAGTCACGCTTAAACATTGTCCGTGTGGATTATAAATCTCTCATTCTTCGTTCTTTTTACTTCCAGGTCATTGTTAGCAATACAAAAATCTTTTAAAATATACCGAATCTTTTAAAATAAACTGGAAATATTTAAATACATAACATTACGTCATTGGCGATTGACGTTGAAATATATTTTTGCAGGAGAAAAATGACGCTAAAAATTAAGGATTAAAAATAACGGATATTCGCCCTTATGCTCACTTCAACAACCTGACGATTGTTATGGAAATGAAATTGCATTAAGCTTGAGAGGAAAAATAAGCAAAATATGGAGCAAATTGTAAAGTAAATAGGTATAACTTCAATAGCTGCAATACGCTACTTTCAAAGAAATAGGCGATAGGCAAGATAAGTAGTGATAGCAGTCTTCTTTTTTGAACTGGATTATAAAAAGACCCTATTTTTCTTTGTTAAAGTTCTGAAAATTTATTTCTACAACTTACTCTTGTCAGGACTCGTCGAGTGCAGGAAATTCAAGGGGAATACGAAAACTAGCGGGCATGGGCACGGGCTGGAAGGTCTAATGGCTCTAGAAAGCTTGTGAGGCATGTAAGACCAAGGCAAACGAAAGGTTATCGTACCCGCCTAGCTCAGCAAGAGATAGGTCCGAGTTTATTTTTGTAGATATAATATTTTAAGTGTATACCTAAATTATGCGCTTTCAATACTTACGGAAAATACCGCTTAAATTCTTTCCATAATACCAAATACTTATGTTATACGTATGTTTTTTACAGCTTCAAGGTACCGCAGATTTTAATGTCAATTGCAACTTGATTCCTCCACGGGTTCCAGAGACAAAGAATTTTGGCTGACAGACGGACAGCAAAGTAACCCTAAAAGGGTTTTCTTTTAAGGAACGGAACCCTAAAAAAAATATCGTGGTTTTAGTAAAGTTATTGAATACTATTACAAAGCCGTACTAACGTTGTTATTGGCGTCTCATGATCCCCAATAGTAATATTCGGCTATCTCATTTTCCAACTGTAGAAGTTATTTCAGTTTATTGCCTTTTTACTGACTCTTGAATGAAATTGGTATAAAGAAAAGAACGCTCATAGCGAAACTGCGTAATATTTACATTTCCGCATTTCCACACGATTTAAAGTTTATTGAGTCTATAATTTTTCTGCACGGATAGCTTTCATGAACCAGAGAATGATTGAGTTCATGAATTGTATTCTCTGTAAAGCTTACGCTCCTACTGATGAAAAGGGAAAACGCAGACCAGCGACGTTTGCAACACCAACTGAGACACTTGTGACGCCTTGTGACTCTGCCCACCCAAATCAGAATTACTGGCATATGTTCATGGGTGTACGTATGTGATATTGAAATTCCTGAACTTGTAAACCCTCAATAAGGGTGGGGAGAACTCTTGAAGGGCATTTTGATGATGCCTTCACCGATTCCTTTGCATAAGTTTTAGCAGGCAGGTCGGATAAACTGTTTGTGTGTCATTAGGTTTTACCATTATACAATTAGGCTTCGAGTATGAATTCAGCGTAATTAACTTATAATATGGTAGTGAAACACGTTTGTTTACCTCTTTGGAGCTATACAAGAGTAAATATGTAAAAAAATCTTATTCTTGATAACGAGGGTGTCATTCCCACCTCAAGGCAAAATTAAGAACCAGTCTCGCAATCTTTAACCATTATTAATAAATTTACTATGCCGATAACCAAAAAACGCTATATTGCTTTTAACAAAATCATTCTAATTCTACCTTACACTTTCATCCAATCTAAAATGGACTTTATGTCTTCGATTTTAGAGCATATTGTTTCATATAAAATTTCTAACCCCTCAAAGAACGCAAATTGATTGTTGAGCAGTTTAAGAGGGGAATGTTGAAGTAAATGAGTAGAACAGAAGAACACTTAGACTTTACGGAGATAAAGGAAAATCCACTGTCTTTACCACTTACAAAAGATTTATCGATAGTAGTGCAAAATTCTTATTATCGTACAATAAATTGTGCGTTAAAACAGCTTTCAATAGTGAAGAGTTCATACAACAATATTTAGTATTTAATTGCTAAATAATTGCGCTTATGGTCGCAACGTTAGAAGAAGAAGAAGAAGAAAGAAAAATGATTTATTCTGTATTCATTCATGTCTTCATGTATTCTTTATTGCATTCCAAATGTTACAAAGGTGGTAGGTATATAAAAAAGTAATTATGAACAATATGGACCCTGTCGGGCACAGCAAATTAGGAGAGAGGAAGAGGGCTACGTGGCAATTCAAGTTATAGCTTATCTTAACTAGATCACTTACAAGTATTTACTTACCTGTAGAGAGTATAGTTATAGTTATGTTATTTTGTAATCAATTTATCATCTAAAACTCCTTAACTGTGTAGTATGATTTTGATAACAGAAATTGTTTCAATTTATTAATAAATACATTTGTTTTGCTTACATCTCTAATCTCGTTCGGCAAATGATTATAAATATTTATAGACATAAGTAAAGGGCTGGTTGAGTGCATTTTGAGTCGGGATTGAGGTTTGTGTAATTTGTTTTTGTTGTGTCGTGTAGTGTATCTTGTTTGTGTTTCTTCACAAGTAGTATAAAACTCTGGATGTTTTCTGACAAATTTACATAGCTCTTAGATATATAAACAGGGAAGTGTGAGTATTTTATGTTTTTGGAAGTGTGGTTTGCAGCTGTCTGTATGTTCGATATTGGTTATTATTCTAATGAATTTCTTTTGTAGCGTAAATATGGTATGTGAATCTGTGCTGTTACCCCATAGCATAACCCCATAGCTGAGCCATGCATGCGCGTATGATATATGTAAAACACAGCATACAACAAATAAAAAAATGTAACAGAAATATAAAAGAATATAAAAAACAATTAAAATTATTAATAACAGGTAACATTTTCTTGACGTGTCATTTGTTACATGGCACTGACATGTCACATGACGCGTCAATGTCACGTATCCGACCACGTTTCTTTGTTAATTACAAAAAAAGAACTTATGTTACTGAGGGTTGTACGCTTTGCCCTAGAAAATAGGTGGACCCTCAGTATACACTGCGATGGACAAATGCCACCTCAGTACTGATTTTCAGTGCCCACCTTAGAGTTATCGACTTGACGCCAACAGCCGCAATTGCACTCTGATGATGAAATATAAATATGAAAGTATTAACCTTTCCTACTTTTGGATCAATTAGAGCATGGTACGCAAAAATTAAAACTAATTTACATTTGCGAACAGTCATAATTCAAGTCCTTAGTGCTTATGCAGAATTAATTTAGTTGTCTTAGTAGTAGAATGTAGTGTGTTTTAGGAGTGTCTCTAACACTGACTAGTCATTCTACACAGTGGTACCGATTCTGTTACATCACTCTCTAAACTATTATATGACTAAATTTCCTTCATATAAGATGTAAACCTTGTACACTTCGAAACAAGGTCTTATTTCAAATTTCAGTGCCAGTGCTAGCCACGTTTATTGTCACTGCTCTTTTCCTAAGAATTTTGGCGGGATGTTAAATGGCCAATACCTTTTAATAATACTTTTTATAATGGCTACTGAAAAAAGGTGATTTATATTTTTGTATCAGAAACACTTACTCTAATTTAGTACGCTAAATGTTTAACTTGAGAAAATATGCTAGCCTAGTTATAAAGGTATAAAAAGATATGTAACATAATGAAATATTTTACCACCATAAATTCAGGACGCATTAAGTGATTTGGGTCATGCATAAGCGACGCTCATAAAAGGTAATAACCCGATATTATATCGGTACATTGTAAATGACGTCATAACTCATTTATGTCGGGAACACTATATTTAAAATATTCAGTTTCATAATATACCAAATATGGAGTGAAAACTTTAGGTGCAGACATGTACGCTTTCTTTGACATGTGGGCTTCCCTATTTTACTTCCAACCCCAATCAGTATTGAATCGCCTAGACATCGCTTCGGACTCAACTGCGACGGGGGCTCTTTATCAACGAGTGAAGCGTTCTGCCGTGACAGTGTCAAGAGTGTGACGCCGGATATATATACTAATATTATAAATCTGAAGAGTTTGTTTGGTTGAACGAGCTAATCTCGGGAACCACTGGTTCGAATTGAAAAATTATTTTAGTGTTGGATAGCCCATTTACCGAGGAAGACTATAGGTTATAAGTGTTATAATATAACATAACATAACGCTACAACCAATAGGACTGGAGCATCGATTAAAAATGTTGCAAAAACAGGGAAAATGTACAAACGCGCATGAAGTTGCGCGGGTCAGCTAGTCTTTAATAAATACAATATATATATAGATAAATATAAATATATATATCGATAAATATATTGTTTTATATATTGTTTATATAACTGTATGTTTATATAACTATAATATATAAAACAATATATTTTAAATAATTTTTCTAATTATTCAAAATATATTTGGGTCCTTTACATAAAATGTTGAGCTACGATGTGACCTATATTTTTACATCGCAATCACCCATTTTCCTCGCAGGGTATCATAAGGCAAAGGTATAACTATTCGGTCTCGTTGTCAAAGAGTTGTGCCCCTTAATTGGATCGTAACGATGAGTGGAAAAATCGATATTTTTTAAAAGTATTTCTTATTAACTGTGCTACGATAGAATAAAATACGCATAGCTATGTGATTTTCTAAATATGTTGTAATGTTTTTGAATGTTAAGGACACATCATTATTTATTTTTCGTACAACCTGCTGACAACGCATACTGTTGCGGATGGCACTATGGTTATAGTGGTCGCCTCGCCATTATACGACTCCGATGTTAAGGGTTCGATTCCCACCCCGGACAATAATTTGGGTGATCCAAAAATAGTTTTCTGGAGTGTCGGTGTTTATTGTGTCTGTTGTTTCAATGTTTGTAAACTAATTATTCCTAAAGCCGACGTTGTCTAAAAAAACAGTTGTTCTGGATTACACTAGACAAAAACGAGATTTATATTTCGAACCACAAAATTTAGAACACGATGGGGTAAACCCAACTCCTGGTAAAGTTCCAGAGGAATTTCCTCCCGCGAACGTTCCGGCTGTGGAATAAGCTCCCTGCCGAGGTTTTCCCGAGGGACTACAGTATGGGGTTCTTCAAGAAAGGAGTGTGAGCATCCTCTGGAGTTGCAAACGTCCATAGGCTACGGTATCTGCTTACCATCAGGCGGGCCGTATGATTGTTACCGTGTTGTTGTGCACCGACGTAGTATACAAAAAAAAAACTTAACAATACAACATTTTTTTTTATGGGATAGGAGCAAACGACCAGACGGGTCATCTGATGGTGACTACCGCCGCCCATGGGTACCTGCAATTTGAGAGTCACAAGTGCGTTGCCGGCCTGTAAGATGGGAGAAGGGGAAAGGAGGGAAGAGGGGGAGAGAGGGAGGAACAGGTGGAGAGGGAAGGATTCGGGCTTCCGGTAACCTCTCTCACTCGGCGAAACACTTTATTTTAAATAAAAAAATGTGTTCGAAAAACAGGGAGTCCGATTAACTTTTAGCGGAAACATCTGATTGTCATAGTTTGGTGTTTTTTGCATAATTTAGGCAAAGGCATCATAGCTGTTAGCTTATAAAGTGTCAGCATGTAAACATTTTCGGTTTACTTATTTATTGTACACCTTTCAAGTGAGATACAAATCAAAAACAATGTAAACATTCAGGTATATCAATTGGCGGTCTTATCGCTCACGGCGATCTCTTCCCGACAACCTTTGTACGGATATTAACAAATATATTTCAGGGTAGTCTGTGGTGTACTGAGATAGGTTAATATGGATTATAATATATACTTAGTATACTATACTTGTTTATTAGATCGAATTCTTTCTTTGTGTTGTAGTTTTTAGAATAGTAACCGATACTCAAGGTTATATTACTTGCACGGTCATTACATTGATTACTAGAAGTTTCCGCGCAGCTTTGCTCGCGTGTTGTTATATATATATTAGAATTCTTCTTTGTTAATAAAAGTAGTCTAAGTTACTCCTTATAACACCAGCTATCTGCCAGTGAAAGTTTCGTGGAAATCGGTCCACCCGAGATTAGCTAGAACAAACAGACAGGCAGACAGACAGAAAGAAAGATAGACAAAAAATGAAAATCTGATTATTAGGTACAGGGATGAGCTGAAAAAAACAAAGAAAGAAAAGAAAGATAGACAAAAAATAAAAATCTGATTATTAGGTACAGGGATGAGCTGAAAAAAACAATATTATTTTGACATTACAAACAGACACTTCAATTTTATTTATTTGTATTGATTATAGTGATTTGTGTCTAGTACATACATACACACACTAGTACATAATATATATTCTCACGCCTATATCCCCACAGAAGTTTTTTTCATGTATATTATAGGGGGCAAACGAGGAGACGGGTCACCTGATGGTAAGTGAATACCGTCGCTCACCTGCAACCCAAGAGTCACAAGTGCATTGCCGGCCTTTGAGATGACGTAGAAGTTCTCCACGTGTAAAGAAATGTCAAGAAAAAAAATGTAAAGAAGAAAGAAATCACTATTTTGACAGGTGTGAAATTTAGCAACTTTAAAACAACCTTTTAAAGTCGGATTATTATTATTTATTGAAAATTTTCCCAATTAAGTTGGGGTCGGCTTTCAATCTAACTACGATACGGCCTAACTTTAATATTTTACGTGAAGCGACTGCCATCAGACCTTTACAACCTAAGTACTAGCCGATATCGAAGTTCTGTAGTTAGACCAGTTTGTCAGACTTTTTTTTAGGGCTCCTACTACCCGTAACGAATGACACAGATATTTGTATGGTACACGGGACCGACGATTTAACGTGCTCTCGAGGTACGGAGGGGTCTCAATGTGTTAAGAATGGTCACCGATCCTTTTTTTTTTTTGGTCACCGATCCTAAACTAACCTGGCTAGTATTACTTAACTTTGTAATTTGTTAACCTACTTGGTAACCACTTAGCCAGGAGCCCCTCCTTCTGAAAATGAATCGTATGTCAATGTAAACAGAAATAATTTTTTGTTTTGCGCGTTCATTTACAGAATTACTCCTTCAGTGCTATATTTAGGAAAACCTGTCATAGGCCTTCGTTTATTATTTTATTCTTTTTGTTTTAAAAAGAATAAATAAGAAACTACTATATTCCGTCCGAAAATAAAAACCCGCAGCCAATTTATAGACTTACAGATAATTCTAATATGATTTACTTGGCAAGAGTTCTATATGATTGGTTTGGCACTAACAATGTTTTACGCGCCCGTCACTCCCAATAATGCTGACGTATTTACGGTACACACTGTGTGGAATATAATGTATATAGGAAGTAATACCTGATTTGCACAGAATATATTAACTTAACAACAGTCGGTACTCAATTCCATCCTAGTACGGGTCCTGTGCTGCCAGCCTGCCTACTAGGCGATGACCGGCTGAAGCGCCTCCTCATACTGCTTCTACTTTTTTTTACTTCCCTGGCGGCCAAGCACGCGCTTCTTGAAATTTCACCCCCCGGGCTGTCACCAAAGTACTAAAGTGTCGTCGGCGTAATAGATAATGCCCAGCCTGGGGGGAGGAAGTATCCTCGAAGGGCCCAGTCGTACCCCACGTTCCACACTTGCGATCCAAGAACAGAGACATCTATGCAACACCGTACGACACGGACCGAAGACTCAAATTCCCATCACGGTCCTCGTAAATGATGATACGCTTCTCTAAATAGTGTGCCACCGGTGTCCACAGGTATTGTGGTACCCCGTGATAAAAATATTACTACTTTCAACCAGTTCTATTTTGCAATGTTACTTTTGACTTTGATATCAGTCAAAATTACTTTTGTCGAAAGTCTGCGGTCAAAATTACTCTTGACTGGTTAAGAGTTTTGACTAGAACAATTATAAAACACCTATAAACTAAATTACTTTTCTCATCAGGCGTTAAATTACTTCACAACAAAGTTACAGTTCATGTTAACACTTCACAGTTATAGTTCAACCAGTCTCAACACTCGTCGAAACTCAAGGTTCGTATATGCAAAGTGTAAAGTTGATAAATTACAAGTGTATAAGCACCACTTAAGTTTAATTGTTAACATACTTAGCTCAACCTTACCAATAACGTTTAAACTTGACTACCTTGTGTAAATTTATCTTGGAACCTTTTTCGTAAGTTCACACAATTGTGTTTATATGTCTCTTTGTTATTGTGCCGTCATACGTATTGTAAATGCAAATGTAAATATATATTAGTACAAATATATATTTACTTACAATTAAATAAATCTATTTACTTATACAGCCTATAAATACGTCCATCTGATTAATAATATAATATTTTTTTTTCCTAATTATCAGTGCTTTCAAACGTAGTTAATTGGGTAGCAAAGTAGAACGTAACATTCGATAAACGTAAAGTTATAAAAGTCAATTGTAAATTTTGAATACATACCAACAAATCAAGTTTATAAAAGACTCATCCTTTACCTACTTATTTTAAAGTTGCTCTTAGTATGCAATGCACAGAGCTCTCGGAAACTAACAGTGAACATTTCGCAATAGGGAAATATGTTCTACTGCTGGACGTAGAACGAATTTCACATTGCGTACTTTTAATAGTGTAAACCTCGTGTTTAGAATATGGCCAATAAAAAGTTACAGTCCAGTTCTGAACAAGAGCAAAAAATAATTTGGTACTTTAAGACGACGGTCTCAAGATTGCCTACAATAATTTCTTGGCAAAATGTAATTAGGGCCCTTGATTAAACCTCATCTACAACTTGTGGCGAGAGGAGAAAATTAAACAATACAAATACTTACTACATAAATAACTCAAGTTTTATGGTAAGGTTTATTTCGTGTTTTTATTATTTAAATATGAACGCAACCAATTCTGTTAACAATTTCCTTAAAAACCGAGAAAAATATGTTTTTATGCCAGTGAAATTTGTGCTTTCTTAAACTTGATACTTGTAAGGTATACAGCAGAAAATATGTCTTTTATGAGTTTTTTCTATTATGGCCTACTAAGAATGTTGGTGTATAACTTTTATATATCAAATTCATATCAATCAATATGAAGAAAATCTCAGTTTATACCCCCGGGCTTAAACTTACAAAGAAAGCAAAAATGTAACCGCATTTACCGTGTAAATTTGGAATTGCCTGACTGCAGACATTCGGAAGGAACGGAAGCATACACTGGACTGGACACTAGACGCATAAAGATTCATATTTTATCGTTGTGAAGTATGTTAAAGTTATCCACAAATATGGTTGCAGGAGACATTTAAATAAAGTAAAGCAATTTTCTGCTCAGACCCTACGGTATAAAGGATAAAAATGCTTTGAAAAGCATAAAGAGCAAAACCGGATGATCTTCGTCAGTACAACTAACATCAATTATGAACAAATTTCAGTACAAAAATATATCGCAGAGTCATTTATATGCATATTAAGTGCATGCATGTAGGACGTAGGCTTTAGGAATCAATAAATATAACATTACAAATGGCGCCCAACATGGGGCCTCCATCCGTTAAACCAGTACACAAAAATACAGATTTTTTATTTGAATTTTGAAAATAAAGTAAATTGATTGTATACTATATTTAACTAATGCGAATATCTAAAGGTATCAGTGACTGCGAGCCCACAAGCGGGCACGGGGCTTGTTAATTGTCTAAACTTTTGTTCGAAAAGGGGGTTTAAAAGATTAGACAGTCACAGATAGACATCTTACAAGGATTCCAGTTTTCATTTTGAGGTATGGAAGCTTAAAAGAAATATATATGAAAACAAAATAACTTTCAGTACAAACACAAAGAAACGCTACTTAATTGAATATAAGAGAAGTCACAGTAATTTCTAGGTACATTGTATCGACATAACACGATTAAACATCAACTTGAAAATGAGTGGCGTTTAAGAATCGTCCCACGACAATACTACATTCGTTTCTGCTCACTTAAATGTGGCGGTTTGCATGGGCCCTTGGTTTTAAACAGATACTCGGAACTAACGCTCGTAAAGGGAAACCGACTTAGAAATGTGTATTATGAAGGTACTTGGTGTGTTCTGTGAGTTAAATAGGTTGTGAATAATAATAGTTTTTCAGACGATCTTGCGAAAAAGGCACAGTCTGTCTAATGTTAGGTTACCTGTGCCTATAAACACTGAAAATGTTGCCTGTATACTGGCATTATTTTTAAAAAGAAAGTATTTTCTATGTATACGCGGCAGCGTGTCAAGCCAAGTTCAACAAAACTTAGGAATACAATATTGTAGAGTAAAATAAAAAAATTAGCTTTCAGTTTATGGTTTCGGAGGCACGAATTTTTTCCAACCAATTTTAGTTTCACGAATAATTCCCCATTCACGAACTTAACCTTCGTTTTTGCCCTGTTGATTTGTCGTCCAAATTTGACAGCAATCGGTGCATAATTGCGACCTCTATCGTGCCGGTAGAATTGAGGTACATATATGCACATATTAAAAAGTATATATATATATATATATACTTTTTAACTGGCGGTTGCTGGCGGTTGTTTTGGGGTCTATGGATCATAACTAGACCTCCTGTGAAGAATTTTTTGGAAAATTCGACAACTGGTACAAAACCAATAGGTAGACTTTTCTTCGAAATGTACCTACAAAGCAAATTCTTATTTTTTTTTTGCTATAACAATTTGCTACGTAAAATATAACTTAAATTTGAACAGACGATTTTTTTACACAAATCAGATAAATTGAAGCTCAAGATTATTCCACTTAGACAATAATTTGCATAAGACGGGTACTTCGTTGCCCTTGAAGATATATATTTGTAACTAAGTGTTTTTCATTAAACTCTTGGATTTTGCTAACCGAAACATTCTAGACATTTGAAAACAAAAAAATATTAATTTAATAAAAAAAATTAAACAACATAAACATTTGGTGGTTTGATGTAATTGAAGAATAATTTTTAAACCCCGACGCGAAAAGGAGTGTTATAAGTTTGATGTGTATATGTGTATGTCTGTCTGTGACATCATACCTCCAAAACTTATTAAGTTTTCTTTGTTTGTCTAATCGTTAAAAAAAAATTGTTTCGGGGGTATTTGTGAAGACTTTTAAAAAAATATATTCTTTTTTAAGAAACAATGCTATGAACGTGAGTGGTATGACCCACGTTCATAGCATTTTTTATTACTAGTATTCTTAGTACTAGCATTACTGGTATTCTTATATTAAAAGTTAGGTGTGGTTCACGTTGATAGTGCACCCAGTGCACTTCGAAGCCGCAACCACTTGATCACAAGTCCGGCGCCTTAGCCCATACGCTACCGCCTTAAACAAACGTCAGGAACGTATTCGTTAACTGGTGACATTTGCAAGTTGTCATTGAACTGGTACTAAATACTGTTTCATATACAAGGTCAAATAATTTTTAATAAATTTGTTAAGCTGGCTCTCCACTCGTTTGATTAAATAACTTACTCAAAGTCATGATTATTACAAGTTAAACTTTTATTATATTCTATTCTGCAAATTATTACACAGAACATAATTGATCTCATTAAGAATTTGATGATGATGAAAAAGTTTGTCTTCTTTCGTTATCTTTTATCTGTTTTAATTATTTTTAGTGTATATATATCAATCATAACAATTTAAAATACCCCCGACTCGAAAATCCCTTTAACGATTACAAAAGAGCTAATGATCTTTGAACGGATGAACAGATTTTCTTGAATTATATCTAAGAATATTTTCGATCAAGTCACCTTTTAAACAAAAAAAAACGCACTCAAATCGGTTCATCCGCTTGGGAGCTACGATGTCACAGACAGACACACAAACACACACAGATACATATCAAACATAACATCCCTCTTTTTGCGTCGGGGGTTAAAAAGACATACATACTAAGCCATTTAAGATCTTGTTTAACTTTTAACTGATATATCTATCATATATTTTTTTTACTTTTAGAACGCTTTGTCAATTTGTTTACTCAATCTGAGATTCAGAGCCAATTGGTGTTAACAATAGAATCAATAAATTCATTTTTAATAGATATTCTTCCTTCGGTTCATACGTTCGTTCCTCTTGTAGCGCGTTTACATGACATGAATATGGGGTTACCTTAATATAATATCGTAAATAATTCATACTAGCCCAACGAGCACACAAACAGCTGTTTGAGTTATTAGATTATAATTGGCCTTGTTTGTAGGATTTTGTAGATATTACAAAACGTCAGCTGTAGACATTTATATCGTAATAATATTGTATTCACTGAATATGTACCAGAAAGGCACTATAACGATAATTTACAACAGTAAATTTATTTTAAGGAGTACTACAAGAACATCAGAATTTATTGATCTTTTACTTTGTTGTGTAATAAAGGAGATCTAATGCAAGAAATAAATTAATAAATCATACTTAACGATAAATTATCATGCATATTTTTTTTACGAATATCATCATCTTATATATAATAATTCGCTACCCGGCCACGCGTTGCTGTGGCTAGGTAAATTGCAATAAAAAAAGCAGATTAGCTTTTAAGTTGGACCAAACTGCACACATTGCGCAAAATTTCATTAAAATCGGTTCATTAGTTCAAACAACATAACACGAAGTTTTTATATGTACATAATATAGATAAATAATTTATTACTATTCGGTGAATCGAATTAATTACCGTGAGAAGTAAATATGTGTAAGTTATCTTATGACCATTACAATGATATGCATAATTTTTTTTGTATCGTGTGGAAACCCCCACGGGTCATCACCTCACCGGGGCTGGCGGGGAAGTGGTATAGATAGATAGATAGATAGATTAACTCTTTATTGTACAAAACATAAGAAATTATATTACAAACTATAAACCTTGTACAATTGGCGGCCTTATCGCGTTTTGCGATCTCTTCCAGGCAACCATTGGATGGAAAGAGAGTTTATGGATGGTAAGAGGAGTTGCAGTGTATAGTTGCTTTTTTTTTTTTTTTTTTTTTTATCGTGTGGAAACCCCCTCGAGTCATCACTCCACTGGGGCTGCCAGTGAGGTGGTATGTCGGAATCGAAACGACTAAAACCACACGGTGTTCCGTCATAAATAAGTCTATTGCCAGGGACTCGGGTATACCCTAGGAAGGAAGTCCCCGAGAACCCTGGCAGACCTTGGCCGCCTCTTGAACAAAAGGCAGCCACGCCCTGGCGAGCGGGGGACCTTGCCCCCCTTCCAGTGTAGAGAGGCACGCGCGGAACACGGCGCGCCACCGTCTCAGGCCTGCTTCTGCTAGAGTAACGGGCAGCCTCACCCGTTACCCCCAGGCCAGCGCTCATGGAGGCCGGAGATCGACGGACGGACGGACGGGAGAGTACTAGCCCTCTCCCGTTCCCTTTCCGCCGCCTCTTTAGCTGACATCACTTCCTCACAAAAAGAGGCAGCGGATTCCCACGCACTCTCACTTTGGACCATGGACAGAAACATGGTCTCCAGTGAGAGGCTTCTCACTCCAATAGCCGCCGCGAGGTCAAGGCGTTGTTGCGTCCACGCTGAGCACTCCACTAAAGTGTGGAGTGCAGTATCCTCGCGGCAGCCTCCGCAGTGATGGCACGCAGACGTTGGCTCCCGGGCTATGCGACACAGGTACTTGCCGAAACAGCCGTGGCCGGTCAGAACCTGCGTCAGCCGGTAGGAGAGGCTGCCGTGCTGCCTCTCGAGCCAATCCTCCATGATGGGTCTTACCGCCACAATTGTGGCGTGCCCAGCAGTGTATAGTTGCTTAAAAATAATATCATATTATATATTACACATATGTTTTCACATACATAAGTTTAACTCTATATATATACAGATAATAATATACATATATACACAAATAAATAAATATAGGTGCACAGATATGAATGCACGGATATCATGAACCTAACCACTCAACAACTAAGGTAGTGCTCCTTTATTAGTTTTTTGAAATTGAGAAGTGTTTTTGCGAGCCTGATGGACAGTGGCAATGCATTCCACAGACGAATGGCCTGAATTGAGAAAGATTCGTCCATGAAATTCGTGGAATGCGTTGGTATTTTCAATGTCAAGTTCTCTGAATGTGTGTTATGTAAGAATTTAAATCGTTCTTTAAGATAAGGAGGAGTGTTAGGATTGAAAAGTGTACTATATAATAGTGAAAGGATATGAATATTCCGGCGAAAGCGAATAGGTAACCAGTTGAGCTTATTTCGATATTCAGAAACGTGTTCAAATTTGCGTAAACCAAAGATGAACCGTATACAAAAGTATGGTATGTTGGAACCGAACCGACTAAAACCATACGGGCAGCGTTTCGACACAAATGGCTCTATTGCAAGGGACTCGGGTATACCCTACAATGATATGCACCATAATTTGCGTTAAAATAATAATGTAGACTACTCTGGTGTTGTGTGTGGTGTGCAAATTATAATCTAATAATAATCCAGAAATATGTTTTTTTTTTCACTCAGGATTTAGTGTATCTCCTCTTTTTTGTTGTTGATTTAAAGGGTTATTGCCAGTCTCTAACCGAGACACCGTGACCCATGTATTCTCAACTTTTGAAGTAACTTTAGCACTTGTATTAGGATATAATGCTAGCTCAAATAAAGATAAACTTTAACACTTTAAATAACGTCCCTTATATACCTATTTGACTGTAAGTAACATAAATCTACCTAACAGTACTTAATTACTAGTTACTACAATTAAATACTATATTTAACTCGAAGACGAATTTAAACGTTCAAAAGTGTCCGATTTTGATAAATTCAGATCACGATATTAATGGTTTAAATATATTGCAGTCCGTGAGTGCGGTAAGCCGCATAATTTGTTATATCCGACCAAGTATTGGGATGTCGTGATATCCGTCTCTCTAAGCTACCTCGACAGACGACGTTTATTTAAGTGAGACACACAGTTGTGTAATTTAGCTATCAAGCAGGTTTTGACGAGTAAAATTAAGGGTTTAAAATTTTAAGAAAACCCGATGCCGTGTGACAATGATATGTCACATCGCAATGTTTCAGTAGGCTTGACTTTAACAATACAAGTCATTTGATTTAAACTACTTCTCAGAAATATTGCATTCATGAAAAGGAAGTCCATGACTCACAAAGATTACCAAGTGGCTAAAATTACTGTGGTTACATTAAAAAAATATGGAGTATGTATTTAATGTATACTTGTTCTGTTATAATATAATATATAGTGTGTGTTTTAATACTGTTTTCGATAAATCGATTTATTGTACTATGTGAAACTATTGTATTCCACAATAGTTTCATCATCCATTAGGTAATTTTTAACGTTAACTTACTCGATATAGTTCGTAGGTATGTTAGGTCTTTCCTTTAGCCAAAACCCTTTTGTTTAAAGTTGTTTAGGACACACATAATATACACTCATAATAGATACGATGTGTGCTGTGTACTAATATTTTAAATGTAAAACTTAATCTTTTGAGTGTGGAATACAAATTTTGCATTTGTATAAATACAAGTGCGCCAACTGCGCAAGCAAAACTGATATGTCCCTGAAAGCTTGAATCATTACCAATTAACATAGAAAGAATTTAAAAGCTGGTGATACAACTCGAACTTAATTTTTCAATCGACATGAATAAAAATACACCATTACGTATAATTATATTAACATGTCACCACTTAGGTCGTTTTACATTTGTTTTAAACAAGCTAAAAACAGTTATAATGAATAAATTTGTCATTCAACAAGTTGTCTGGCACATTCTTCATTCGTATGTCAGTTTGTAGACCTTCACTTGAATTCTGGCGCAGTGCCAAACGTCCAACAGAATTGTTCTTCGACAGGCACAATAAAATCTATGGGGTGTAATGTTTGCCGAGCCCCTATCATCATTGCTCCCAAGGCTATAGGTATTAATGTGTGTTATTGTCTGTTGTATTTTTGTTTTCACGCCTTTCTGATTTTGTTTCGAGGGTATTGACTTTGTAACTTATTATCTAAACGATAACAACTATTGACTTCTTGTAGATTATAATCTATTTCTTGTTGATTATTTTCTTCTCTCTATTACTTATTCTGATCCGACTACACAGCTCTATTTATATCTATGTGAGTATATACATATGTATGTATATACAATTTTGTATTCTATTTAATTTTGTATATTATTTAGCGGCTGAGCAGTCATCAGAGTACGGTGCTCTGGTTCATGGCGTAAATTTAAAACCAGAAAACACTTCTCACAATCACTTTTATATTTCATTTTATCTAACGAGTTAACCAGCAGTCCCGTTTGGGAGGACCGAACTACTCAATGGCTTTCAAAAGAGTGCGCTTTAATGTCCCTCTGGACTCAAAACGTAACCATCACCCCTCCAAACGAGTCAAGGCGTACCCCCGCGCTGTCGTACAATAAAATCAATTGACCATCTTCTTATCGCTAAATTGTCGTACGTGCAGACATATATATATATAGCAGCGCCCCGCGGTTTCACCTGTGTAAGTCCCGATCCCGTGGGAATATCGGGATAAAAAGAAGCTTATATGTTAATCTAGGTATCCAGCTATCTACATACCAAGTTTCATAGCAATCAGTTCAGTAGTTTTGGCGTGAAAGAGTAACAAACATCCATCCATCCCTCCATCCATCCATCCAAACTTTCGCATTTATAATATTAGTGGGATTAGTGGGATGGTGGGATTAGTGGTAAGCAAAATGCAATTCGATCGATACATCGGAATAACAATCACACCTATTTTATCTTTCTGGGTTAAATTTTAATTTACGTTGAAAAATAAATGACCCAAAAAACTTAAATTCATTTCTGAAACTCTGATTTCTGAATCTTTTTGAGCATGTTTCACCTATTTTAAAAATTCTCTTTGATTGCCTAAACAAGAACTCTAAGCAAATTTATTTTTAATGTATTCAAACATATTTATCTCGACACAGTCAATACGTCAAGCTTTGGGTAAGCAACGAAATGAAATTGATGGATACAAATGTTATTTTTACGTTAAAAACGAGGTGAATGTTAGGGTTTTATAATTATGTTTATTTTCAATAGTACTCGTAGATCCTTTACCGACAATTCTAAAGACATTTCATTTACCAATATTTTACTTTAGAACTGATACAATCGGTATTAATTTACATAATTATCTTTTTCTTCTAATGGTCCTTTACAATTTATAAATATGAATAGGAAAAGAAGGTCTTAAGAAGAACCTTCACCGCACTGCAACTGCATTTCCATTTTCCCCCCACTCCCCTTTTTCTCCCCCTTCCCCTACTCCCACCTGAAAGGCCAGCAATGCACTTGTGATTCTCGAGTTGCAGGTGCCCATGGGCGGGTAAGTGACTACACTTACCATCAGGTGACCCGTCTGTCTCCTATCGCATAAAAAAAGATAACTGGCACTATTATTATTATTTTGAGTGCCTAGTGCTACCTCGACCATTTCTGGTCTTTTGTAGCGCACTTTTGCTTTACAGTTCACTGCTCAGACTTATGGCTTCGAGAAACCTCCAGGTCCTATCAGCAGTGATTACTGGTACTAGGACATAATATGAATTATGTGAAAATTGTAACTAACTCACACTTTCAAAAGCATTGTGGCACGTAGAAGTATAGACTGGTGGTTTTATTATAAGATTTCCTAATATTCTTTAAATAATACTCTTTGAATGTAAACATTGATAAAATCATCATCTTCCTTTTTGGTTTGTACCCTCATTGGCTGTCACCGCCAACACATTGGTGTTTGAAAGTGCGCCTAAAATAGGAGAGACCCAAGAATGAATGTTAGAGGCGTCTCCTAGCACAAATCAACTACCTATTCTTACGGTAAGAAAATAACCACAGCAAAGCACCATTCACTGCCGGCTTTTGCAATTTATTAAAAGGTTAGTGACATACAAGTGCTTAAATTAAAAGCACAGCGTATTTAAATTAGTAGCTTTACCGCAATAAACAGGTACTCAAGCACCGCTTGAGTACTTTTTATCACGGTACTTACGGTATCGGTAATGGGGATTGAAATGTACATATATGTGAGCATGTCGGAATGCATCTAAAGAACTTCTTGCGATTTCGTACGCTTTTCTAGGTTCCCACAGAATTAGCAATGGTGATGCAAAGATATATATATATAGGTTACGGTAATCGTACATTATTTCTATCGTGTGGGTATTTTCTGCCTTATTATTATAAAAAATAAAGTTGCTACTGTAACGGGCCATAATATATGATATCTTATTATCTATCCAAAAGAAACCGTATTGATTTGTACGCGATAATATCTATATTGATATTAATAAATACTAGAGATCGCTTGGCGGTCGAATTTCGACTGTTTTGTATTTCATTGCCCTGTAGAACTTAAACCGTTATTAAATAGATTTTTTCACTATGACATATCAACATATATACTGGACAACTACAGCTTTATCTAGCCGTTTTTACAAATGTTTTTTCTTTACAGTACATATTGTTTAAAAATTTTCGCTTTCTGCACTTCTACATACATACATAAACCTTAAGTATTCCAAATTTCACATTCCTGTCTGTCTGTGTGTTTGCTTAAAAAATGCGTACAAGAAATGTATATATTTTGAACAAGTATACCACTCATAACTTTATGTTTCCGAGATATAATATGTTAAGATAGAAATGTAATCACATGGAAAATAACTTCCAAACGACGGGTCCGATTACCGACTGAAGTAGACTCTCGGACATGAATTAGCCTATCATTTATAGGAGAGTGAACTAAAGATTGAGGGGCTACTCGTGTCCATACGCTTGGGGATGGAACAACTTTGATACATATCCGTACATATTTAAAAAGTAAAGAAAGTTAAGTATGAAAGTAATGTAAATGTTAGCACATCTAAAACAAGAAGTTATAGATGTGCTGTAACTTCTTGTTTTAGAAGTTATAGCACATCTCAAAGCGGTGCTAGGCTATGGCGTTGGACTTGCGATCGAGTGGTTGCGAGTTCGAACCCCGCCCTGTGCACTACGGACGTGAACCCACTCCTAGCACAAGCATTTTAGCTTAGCTTGAGGGGTTAACAAGAAAACTAGTCATGTGCGACCAACGAACCCACTTAAACCCAGTTTGTCAGAGAAGTGTCTTTAAAACTTAGGTAGATATTGGCATTTATCGCATAGACTCCACAGAATTGTGTAGTCAATTTCTAAAAATACAGTCTGCGAAGCTCTAAAAACACTTATTTCCAGCGATGTTGTTGCCGAGAACGCTAACACTGAAGTACGTTATTGCAATACACCAACAATGTCTATATAAATGAAAAAAATCTCTGATACCGTTTGAATGATTACCTTGATGCAAGTGTTATTCTCGGAAAAGGTTTTTAAATTACTATTTTTTATGTAATTCACCACTGGGTGGCTCTGTAGCACATCAACATCTGCACCGGGTATATTAATATATATGTATATATTGAACAAACCGGATTTTGCTAGAAATACCTACCCCTGTACGAACTCTGACACTTTTCTATATCTCGCTCAATCTATCTAGTTTGATATAGAACTGTTGCCTTGTAATATAAGGGTTACGATCGCCTAGGGCAGAGAGTATTGAATCTTTTTGACATATAAGTTATGAAGGAGGATGACAAATATTTATGCTAAACGTATGTCACGCTTACAAATAAGTGGAAATTAATATGAAATATTTTTTTAAGTCATTGTCATTCTAGAGAACAAGATTTTCATTAATATATTTTTTTAAATATACTAGACTTTGAAATCTTTTTTTGAAAACAACTTTCTTCTCAAAACAAAGTTCTCTCTTCTCTCATCTCTCATTATCTTCCTTCCTTTTCCCAACTTTCATTATGGTTGGCGCAATGTGTAACATTGCAAAGGGTTTGGCTGGTTTCCTTTATGGCCGGTCGTCTGCATGACGCCAACTCTCCTTGGGAATGTAGTCGTTTTAAGACGGGAAAGAAGGCAGAAGGTAAATAATTGTTAAATAATAATAATTGTTTCTAAATAAAGCTACCCATTTTTTCTTCCCGGTCGTTTGACTTTGGCGCTTCGTTTCTCAACCGTATTGATAAATCCAAGATCCTTCACCCGTCACAATATCGTAAACGCGTCCAGACAAGACTGCATCAAACTTAACTATTATATCATGGCAACATTCCATGCTAACCTACTTCGGAGCGTTAGTGAGGTTATGCGGTACACAGTGCGATAAACTGGTAAACTACTGAACGGATTTTCATGCGGTTTTCACTAATAGACAGAGTCATTCATGAGGAAGGTTTAGGTGTATAATTTGTACCTGTGTGGAGCCGGGGCGGGTTGCTTGTAAAAAATAAAAAATTTCTGAATGACCTGGTTTATTATTCAACATAAACATTTTGTATTTTTGAAACTTTGAACCTGTTTTACGAAGTAATTCCAAAGCAGTAACTATTTGATTAATTTTTACGAACGTAGACAGATTATCCTGTAACGTCTACTCGACTTGTGTCTAAGAATTTCATTACCGTATGGTAAAGGGATTTCCGGAATATTATTGTATTTTATTCTCACGATAGCCCTTGTCGATATTTATTGTAAGTATGTAGACTTATCCAATGCTATCTCTGTACAAACAAAATATTTTAAAATTGAATACCGGCGTAGTTTTTTTATTATCGAGGACAACACAAACTAGTATTTTAATTAAACTAGCATTTTATTAACATGCAACTTTACTATCCATATTTTTTTGAACTACGTGTAGAAGAACTTTGAGTGTTCCTACCAGCCATATTTTAATTAGAAGCTAGAAAAGGAATTTATTGGATCGCGAACCGCGTTTGAAAGGTGACCTGGAGCATTAACACAGCTTGTGAAGCGTAAGTAGTACAAATTAGTAGTTTTAGTGCATGAATTGATCCTCCTAGAACGATTCCGAGAAAATTATCTTCGACAAATGACATTCTATAACATCTCTTATTGCATGACATAAGCTTATCAAGTAAGGCATATAGTTTCAAGCGTTCATTACCGTCCATAAGCTCTCATATTTTGTTTCGCAGTAACGTAAGATGCTCATTAATTTGTTTATTACTTTTTTGTTTCAGAGCAATGTTAGTAATTCTATACCCAATACAATTAGGAGACACTAAATTACATCATAGTTGATATAAATAAATATGTACCAAGTATGTGCTAAAACGTGATTTTTAGTGATAGCTTAAACTATATTTGAAACATACAAGAATTGTAAATTGTAAATATCTTGTTATTATTACATACATCTGCTTCTAGATAGCGATATGTAATATTTACCAGAATTCGATAACACATGCACACATTAAGTACGTGATAAATAGATTTGTAATTCAAATTTAAGGTACGTTTTTCTAATTTTAATGTAACGTCGGGTTTCATCAATAAACTTTAAAAACTACAATGATTCCATGCTTGAATAGAAAAAAATCGGGCCCGCAGCAGGCCCGCAGAGGTAGATTTCGTGTTTTTTGATTTTTTTGAAAATCTACCCCCCAGTCCCCCCTTTGGGGGAATATTGCCAATTTAACCTTCATTTTTTCCCTGTTGATTTGTCGTCCAAGTTTGAAAGCAGTCGGTGCATAATTGCGACCTCTATCGTGCTGATAAAATTGAGGTACATACATATAGTTAAACTTTTTAACTGGCGGTTGTTTCGGGGTCTAGGGATCATAACTAGACCTCTTGTGAAGAAATTTTTGGAAAACTCCACAACTGGTACAAAACCAATAGGTTTTCTTCGAAATCTACCTAAACATATAACGATCGAAAAATGTCAGCCATATCAGTAGTGTTGTCGTATAATCCGGGCACCAGAGCCAAAAATAACGCAAAAAGTGGTGGTCTTTTATAACAATACGATACTAGGCTTAATATTTGAAGAAAAATACGTAGAATAACATCCTAAAATGTCTACTTCAACGGAGGTACTGTCATTGTTTATTATTGCAAAATAACTTGAAAATCGGCTTTTTTTTTTCGGTTTTCATTAAAAATCTAGAAAAGTATTGCTTTTAGAACAAAATGTTAAATGCAAAAACTGTTAAGCCGACGATTCTACATAAGGATTAGGCATTAAAAACAATTAGAAAAGTGTTTCCATTGTTTAAATAAGCGAGAAAGATGAAAAATGCAAAGGATTTAAAATGCGTGAAAATGCACGTTGCAATATTCAAAATTGAATGAAAATCGAGTATGTTACAGACACAAGTATATTTTTCATGGTACGCCAAGTCAGATTGCGAAATTTTAAAACTAATCCTTATGTAAAATCGTCGGCTTAACAGTTTTTTGGATTTAACATTTTGCTCTAAAAGCAATACTTTATTAGATGTTTAATGAAATCCGAAAAAAGCCGATTTTCAAGTTATTTTGCAATAATAAACAATGACGCGTATCTCCGTCGAAGTAGATACTTTAGAATGTTATTCTACGTATTTTTCTTTAAATTTTAAGCCAAGTATCGTATTGTTATAAAAGACCGCCACCCTCAAACGCTCTGGTTCCCGGACTAGTAGCAACGGGAGTAAGTACAGTGCAAATACTTATTGAGATAGAAACGACAATTTAATCCTCTGCTAACAGCATCCTCTGAAAATAGGTAATATAAAAATGCGGCACTACATATTGATTTTACACGTATGCGAATTTACAGTTGCTGATCTCTTTTGAATATGTTACAAGAATGCTATAATATAGTTATTATAGCTTTCTAAGTCTTAAATAGCTTTATTCACTATGTAATATTATTATGTTACGTTTACAATACTTTAAATAGAAAATTTGGTCATGCTGTCTATTGTTCTAATAAGGAGTACCAGAGATAAGTAAAAATCAATATGGGTTCGTTTGATGCTCTGCAATTATGTCTTATATTCGAGTTATCGTTCTATTCCTTCGCTAATTAGACATCTGTTTCTTTGTTATACTGGTTTTTAATATCATAAACATAAAAAGTGACAAAAGTTTAAATCTTTGTGTGAGTTGGATAAATTACCATTTATTTTTCATTAACACCTCATAATAAAATTAAAAAAAGTAAAAAAATTAAAGTTCTAAACTTCTAAAAGTAAAAGTTCTAAAAGGGGACGGGAGGAGGCCTTCCCGAAAAAGAGGCACCAGGCGCCGAGAACTTAGAATGATCTCCGGGATTCATGAGCGCTGGCCTGGGGGTAACGGGTGAGGATGCCCGTTACCCTAGCAGAAGCAGGCCTGAGACGGTGGCGCGGTAAATCGGTAGGAGGGCAAAGCCCTCCGCTACCAATGCTGTGGCTGGCTTCTGTTTGAGGGCGGCCAAAGTCTGCCAGGGTTCTCGGGGACTTCCTTCCTAGGGTATACCCGAGTCCCTTGCGATATACTCACTTCTGACGGAACACCGTGTGGTTTTATTCGGTTTGATTAATATTATTGTATTCGTTCCTCTTATAGAATGTATTTTAATAGGATACCATGAATACACAAATATGCTAGCTCTTTTACTTCCGTAGCAAACAAGTCTGGTTTAATCCCAATGTTAGTTAGAATCTTGCTATTCCTATTTTTTCAACAAACTACATTACTACCAATAACACACACACTTTGCAATGTGTGTGTATCGATAAGGGTTGTCAAATATAAATTCAAATTCAATATCTTTATTTCATAAAATTGGTCAATTTCTTTCATTCGAAATCGTGAATTTAAAAAATAATTATTATAATTAAAAATTATAGGTAAACACACACAGAGTCGTTGCAACAATAAGTTGCTTTGTCAAATGTAAAATTATAAAAAACATAATTGATAAAATAATATCATACCTGCCTGTGTTGATCTGTAACCGCCTATTTCCAATGTCAATAAAATGTTAAAAATCTAACATTTAACTATGTTAGCTTAACTCTAAGATCCAGTTGTACACGGAGGCTCTGTAGCGGGGCCTGAGCATTTTACCTCGAGAATCCCCACAAACAGGGATAGTCCTGTTCTCTAATTAATTGGCAACTAACACTGGCGGTTCAAGTTTGATCTCAGGTGACGAACCTTAATGTTTCCGATGTTGAAGAAATTACTAGTTACTTGATTAACGAGTCTACTTATTTGTAGTTGATCGATAGTTTAATTGCTTGTAACGTTAAAAATCATGATAAATGATAAATAAGACGTTCAGTTCGTTATCTATTTTGATTTAGTCATCTCCCACACCCTTTTGCATTTTTCTCTTTATTTAGCCATAAAATAGTCGCAGAAACTTCTGAACATAGGTCACTTGCAGTGACTTTCACAATAAGCGCTTTTCCTCTATCTGACGATCTAGTGACTGCCGCAGTAGAGAATAATAGAAGCATACTATTACAGAATACATCCAGGCATTCAAAAATATCCCAAATTTAAAAGAAGTAAAATTCAACAGTAGCAATGCGTTTTGGCAACCCTATTTACTTTCTATGTATACATACATGTTAGAGGCGTTGAATGGGTCAGAGATCGAGGTCCATTTGCATGATCGGATTAGACAGACAAACCGCAGCTGATTCACTGTATATACATATAGGAACTATTATTCCGTATGATGTACGTGTGATATGATTTTTAACATAATATGTTGTTATTTTAGTCAGTGTCTCCCTTACACGACAATGTGAAGCAAGAAGATTATTTTTCAATTGATAGTGTTCTTATGAATCACTACATCCCTACATATTATAAAATAAAGTCCGCGTCTGTCTGTTTGTCTGTTCGCGATAAACTGAAAAACTACTTAACGGATTTTCATGCGGTTTTCACTAATATACAGGGTGATTCATGAGGAAGATTTAAGTGTATAGTTTGTACCCGTGCGAAGCAGGGGCGGGTTGCAAATTATTTATAAAAAGAATTCATTCGACCCAAGATTGATTTTACGGCAAGCGTATAGTTCCAAATGACCACCTCAAAAACTGTTTTTGGTCAATTGTGTGTGATACATAGATAATTTTTATGATTGTGTGTTTACCTTGAGTTCATTAGTTCTATCTAACATACGAATAGATTACTAGGAATATTCTCAGGGAGTTCTAATTAAAAAATAGGGCGTGAAAAGCAATTTTTTTTTTTATATTATAGGGGGCGACGAGCAGACGGGTCACCTGATGGTAAGTGACTACCGTCGCCCATGGACACCTGCAACTCAAGAGTCACAAGTGCGTTGCCGGCCTTTGAGAAAGGAGTACGCTCTTTTCTTGAAGTGTTGGTCGGTGAAGGTTGTATCGGTCCGGAAATACCGCAGGCGACAATTTGACAAAAATCAGAGAAATATCCTCACAAGACCTCAGAGACCTCACATTAAACTCTCTGGTCCCAAAATAATGAAACTATGCAATCTTTCGATTATATTGCTCTAGATTATTTCCGCTATCTGTTCAACATAATAATTTAACAAGCAATATAATAATTTAAAGAAAAGTTTGAAGTAATTAAAGTTGTGTTTGCAAATATCCATATAGCGTGCTTTATAAGCGGATACTGTTGAAGCGTGGTACAAATTAATCACATGTCAAACCTATACAAATAAAATAATTTAATAGTAAACTAATCTGTCCTTCAAAAATATGTAGTTTAGTTAGATTTTAACTGCTATCTTTTGTAGACTGAAGATAAGCACCCACATCGCTATCACCCTACTTAGGAAAACCAGTTAGGTTCATTTAGATATCATCTCATGTCATGTCATCTCCTCATACCGTTAAGGTGATAGTCAAAATATCGGAAATATCAGAAAACCAAGTCCAGATTCCCGCTTTGCCTAGTACCTACCGCTGCCAATGCTTGATTGATATCACTTATTGGTACAGGTGTTTATAGTTAGCTAACTTAGCAGTTAAAAGTATATTGGACTTAGTATGTGCATAGGTTTATGTGGAATATTGCCAATCAGAGCGAAATAACCAATGTGTCAGCTATATCATTCCGCGTAAGTTGCGGGAGGTGACGGAGGGAAATAGGTCATGTGTGATTTGTACTGCTAGGGTTAGTACCTACTATATGTTTACTATGTTTAGGACAAATAGTATTTTACAGGAATGAGAAGAGAACGGGTAGAAGTCTTAAATGACTGTTCTAAAAGCGATTTAAAGAGCGCAAGAAAGAAGCATTATTTATAGGTAAAAGAATAACATTCCAGTGTAATTATGTTGGATATCACAAGCGTTCATGGGTTATAAATATACTCGTAGGAAACATATACTTTTTACAGTAATAAGATTGTTTTGTTTTCAAATGTACGCCATTAAACATTTTGTATTTTTAATATAATTCTTTTATCATTTTAGCTAAACCTCAGCTTCTTTTGTGTTAGTTACTGTCGACAGTTTTGCATGAACATTGATTGGTACAAGGCGCGTCACTATACTAGGGGTGAGGCTACAGACACTAAAACTACACAACAAGATATTTCCATTAGATCGCTACACTACGCTGTATAGAGAAAAAAGAAACTTTTTTATTATGATTCTGAATTAATTATTATCTTTATATTCCTTACTAATACAGTATTTGAGTGTCAATTGGGTAGTTTCCTATCTTTAATATAAATAATTGCATAGTCTTCATGAAATTAAATCTTATATTAGACTGGTCTGTTGGTCTAGTGGTTAGTGACCCTGGCTGCTGAGCCCCAGAGGTCGTGGGTTCGATTCCCACCCGAGTCTGGGTGTTATTTGTGTCCGTTGTTTGTATACTGGCCTGTTGGTCTAGTGGTTAGTGACCCTGACTGCTGAACCCAGAGGTCGTGGGTTCGATTCCCACCCCGAGTCTGGGTGTTCTTTGTGTCCGTTGTTTGTATGTTTGTAAAGTCCCCCGCGACACAGGAGTAATTCCTAATGCGGAAGTTGTCTTTTAAAAGAAAGAAAAATATTAAAATTAAAAAAAAAATTAATTGTTATTATTTTCACGTTCGTTATTATTTTTAAACGTTAATTAACGACGATAGGTACGTAAGGCGGTTTGATTTGACCGTCAACTACTTTGTTCTAATAAGTTTCTCTTGTTTAGAAAGCCGAACCAAAACATTTAGAAAACCAAACCGGTATGTTTTACAGAATCTTGAATGAAATAACAACGTGACGTCTCAATTTGCTATCGTAACATCATTTAATATTAATGTTTAGTGTAACAATTAAAAAATATTGACAAACTTGAAAATTGTAGCGAACTTAATTTTTAATGTAGGTAACACTTCATTTTATGAGGACTGTGAAACTTTTTATTTTTACCATAAACCAACCATTTTAATCACGTTATTTTGCTTTGCGGTTTATTTTAAATCCGGAACACACCACAATGTGTATGGAGTTGAAAACAAAGCGCCTTTGGTGAATTATTACCGTTTCTTTTTTATTTTGAATGCTGGTATTGTGTAGTAATTGAAGGACAGTATCGGAGAAGCTATTTAGCTCAGCTTTCAATCATGATGAGGGGTTACACAGCACTAGCGTTCTGCCCCGGCTTCGCACGGGTGGCCAGAAAAGTAAAAAAAAAACTGTTTATCCAATCGCTACCAAACTTCACAAGATCAGGCGATGGGTTAATCTAAAGATTATCTGGCAATTTCATCAAAATCGGTCTAGCCGTCATGAGTCCACAGGGAACAAACATAGTCACTATATCTTTACTAACTTGTACCTACCTATAATTATAATCAAAAAATCAATCAGAGCATCGTAGTCTACGGGGTATTACAGAAAGGTGTGGTTTAATTTTGTTTCAATCAACAGCCTTGGTATGAAATAAACATAGTCTCAGTCCTCTCTTTTACCAACGAGCTTTATCGGTTAATTATCAATTCCAACTTATCAGTTTTAAAAATAGATTTCTTTAGAATTTACTTAATTGAAATGAAATAAAATTAACTAATTAAGTTATATAGTCTACTATTTGACCCTAAAATATGATCATAAATGTATCTACAATACATATCATATACACCAAGAGTTACATTTACTTTCTGTCAGCGTCTGCGCGAGGTTCACGGAGGCTTTATGGAATGTTGCTGCGTGCTGTGGAAGAGCCCAAACCTACATTCTATCACATAAGTTATTTAAATATTAAATAATAAAAGTGATTATTTAATTATACCTATACCATCGGTTTGCGAGTATCAAGCTTGCTCTTAGCCTTAGCGTACACTTTTTATTTACCGAAATCCTATAAAACCGCGTAAAATAAACACATCTAGAAGTTATGCCTTTTTGCAAAAAATCAAAAGGAATTTACAAAAACTCGATCCAGATTTTTCAGCTTTGATCCCAGTAAATCACAAGATTTGACGGTATTCTCTAGCTTTGTAGTAAAGTACTAATCAAATCGGGAATATATCCGATTTATCTGCAAGAGTTATTGAAAGGCTTGATTACAGTGGAATTCAATTTACGAGTACTGATGTTGTCACTGGGATGAATTGCCGCTAATTCAAGCAAAGCTTTACTTATTCTGTGGATATGAAGTATTAAGGCCTTCTTGTTTTATTTAAATTTAATTCATTATAATCCTACTAATATTATAAACGTGAAAGTTTGTGAAGATGTATGGATGTATGGATGTATCGATGTTTGTTACTCTTTCACGCCAAAACCACTGCACGGATTGCGATGAAACTTGGTATGTAGATAGCTGGAGACCTGGATTAACATATAGGCTTTTTTTATCTCGATATTCCCACGGGATCGGGACTTACGCGGGTGAAACCGCGGGGCGCTGCTAGTTATGTATAATTTATCTTTTCATTTACCAAGATTCTTGTTTACTGCTTTCAGCAGAACTTAAAGGAGTGAGTGATAATTTCAAAATGTTTAACTTTTCACAAAAGCTGAAAATCTTGTAACTTAAAAAAAAACGAATATTAATTGTTAATAATACTTTATTCCTTCTTATTTTTTTAAATATAATGTAGTTATTCTTTTTTAAAAATAGAAGTATCATATTTTGATTCAAGCAAGCAAAAAATAACGTCATGATTTGTACCAAACAGGTTTTACCATGTTTCAAGCAACTATAGTCAAATCAAGTATTCTTTACGTGTTTTACTACGTATTTAGCTCAGAGCAATAATATTTAGTTTAATGTTGCGACGACTGTTAATATCACAATGTTGACACATGTCATTTGATCGCCTGCTGTTAAGAATCGTTGGCTGAGCGGTTCGGCATTCGGATATTCATCCATGGAACGCGGGTTAGTGATAATCTTTAGTGCAGTGTTGTATTTTTGTACTATTGTATTACTGTTGTAGTACTGTTGACGTTCAACGTCAGCGAGGGGCGCACCGAAGCTCTTTCTGCGTAGATTACGTAGTAGCCACGTCAGAGAGGACCACGTCAGTGCTACGCCAACTCAAGACGGACACTTCACTCAGTTCGGGTTTCCGTGTGTGAAAGAAGAGCAATAAATATAAATTGTCACAGAATGATCGTCGATTCCTTCCAATCCCGTACCCACTTCCGTAACAATATAACAGTGTGTTCTTTTTACATAGAAATAACCTATTTTGTGCCAACCTTAAACAATAAATGTATAAAAGTTGCCATGTTTTGTTCCAATTTTAATTACCTTTTTTTTTTTAAAACAGTTAAATACATATTTAATCGATATCAAACTGCCAACTTTTGAAGCAAGGTCCTACTAGAATAACCATTTTCGGTCTTAAGAGTGATCTAATTTATGGTATTCTGCCTGTCTGTACTGCCACTGCTAACAGCTTTTTTTAATTGAAACTAAATTATTTTGTTCCATCACTCCTATTTAATAAATCTATCTCAACAAATTGTTACTCAGAAACTGTATTAGTAATTAATCAAATAGCGACGAGCTTAAGTCAAAATCAATATTGAGAAGTAATTAAGTTAATTGCCAATCCTTAACACCGATATAAACATAACAAACCACCGCACAGTGGTTTACTGGATGATCTCTTTGACTGCTGTTACTTTAGCTGCTTTTAATTCCGATATTAATATAATAATAATAAGTCCACACATCTTACACACGGCCGTCTGATCCCAAACTAGGCAGAGCCTGTACTATGCTTTTTTTTTATATTATAGGGGGCAAACGAGCAGACGGGTCACCTGATGGTAAGTGACTACCGTCGCCCATGGACACATGGAACTCAAGAGTCACAAGGCGTCGCCGGCCTTTGAGATAGGAGTACACTCTTTTCTTGAAAGTTTGAAGGTCGTATCGGTCCGGAAATACCGCAGGTGACAATTTGTTCCAAATACTGGTTGTGCGAGGCAAAAACATTCCGGAAAACCGCACAGAGGTGGATTGCCAATTATCCAGGTGATGGGGATGAAAGTTTTGTCGCGTTGAACGATGGCGAAGCGTTGCGGCCGGTATAGGTCCGAACAATTCCTCGGAGCACTCTCCATGATACATGCGATAGATAATGCAGAGTGAGGCTACATCTCTACGCAACGCCAAGGGGTCAAGCCGATCTGAAATATCCTGGCAATCGATGATTCGAGTCGCTCTCCGTTGAATGCGGTCAAGAGAGAGAAGCTGGTACTGGAGGGAGATACGAGAACAGTATTCCATATGCGGCCGAACCTGCGCCTTATAAAGTTGTAGGCGGTGAGCCGGGGTGAAATGCTGTCTCGATCTGTTGAGCACACCAAGCAAGCTTCTTCGAGGCTAATTTGGTCTCACCCTCCAAGTGACCGCGGAACTGGACTTCACTCGATATATCGACGCCAAGGATTCCGATGCTGGCTGTAGCAGTCAGGGAAGTGCTCTCAAAGCGAGGTGACACGACAAACGGTATCTTTTTAGCGGTGAACGCGCAAACCTGTGCCTTCGTTGGGTTAAATTGGACTAGATTAAGTCGACCCCAATTGAAAACTCCTTGTATACAAGGTATCACTCGTGCTATCATCGGCATAGCAATGAATGCTGCTGATTTGCAGCATATCATTGATATGCAGAAGAAACAGCGTGGGTGATAGCACACAGCCTTGTGGGACACCAGCATTCACAGTCTTGAAGTCGGAGCATGCACCGTCGACAACGACCTTGATGCTTCTATCTGCGAGAAAACTGGTGATTCAGTTGCATAATTTCTCAGGAAGCCCATAGGAAGGAAGCTTCGAGAGAAGCGCTTTGTGCCATACCCGATCGAAGGCCTTCGCTATGTCCAAACTGACTGACAACGCCTCCTCCTTGCTCTCGATCGCCTGTGCCCAACGGTAAGTCAGGTATACGAGAAGATCACCAGCTGAACGAACGAACGAACTGCTGATAAACATACTTAAATATTTCTAAATACATACATATTATAGATAAATTACACTCAGAGAAATTTCATGCTCATCACACAATTATTTGTCCTGGGTGGGAATCGAACCCACGACCTCTGGCTTAGCAGTCAGGGTCACTAACCACTAGACCAACAGGCCAGTCACACGTTTTCAATACTTACACCTGACATAATTGTTGTGTATCACAGGATTCTGAATTTATAAATGAGTGTAAATAATTTACAAAATATGTAAGGCTCCAATAATATTTAATTAACTTCGTAAAGACTGGAGGAGCTTACTTTTAAGACTTTAAAAGACTTTCTTTAACTAAAAGCATACTATATTATTACAGGTTTTCTAGCTGATAAAATTAACAAATGATTCATATCAGTATTGATTTTGACGTAAATAATCGTTATAGTAGCATAATTAGCGCATATTAGTAATTTAGACATATCGCTTTTTGGGTTCCGTACCTCAAAAGGTAAAAAATCTTGTCCGTCTGTCCGTCTGTCAGTCTGTGTGTCACCACCGATTTTCTCAGGAACGGGTGGACCTGGCAAGTTGAAATTTATACCGGATACTGAGGTCAATAGTCTCTATTAGGTACCTACGTACAAATCAAGGTTCCGAGGCAACACGATAAACAGATATGGACAAATTTAGATTATCGCGAAAAATTGTAAGCACCAAAATTTACCTTAATTTTCAACGTTATTTATTTTACGGAATTTCCCCTTTACTTGTGCTGTAAGACCTTGCTTTTAACCAAAATTGACAATTCTAGTTCAACCGGAAATATTATACCCTATAGGTTTTGAGTCGAAAACCTATAGGGTACTTCCTATTTACCTAGAATCATGAAATTTCGTAAGAAGCAAGTGAAGGAAAAAATCCGAAAGTTGTTAATTTGTTATATCAATTGATTCCCGAGATGAACGTATACAAGTTTGTTTGCTTACGAAACCCTCGGTGCGTGAGTCAGACCAAGTTTTTTATCTTATTGTTTATTTCACATTTGACATCTTACTCGGTGAAACACAACGAAGCATTGCTTACCTGCTGGTTTTCTGTGAGGCCGTGGTATCGCTCCGGTCGCGCCGGCCCATACGTGCCGAAGCATGGCTCTCCCATGAATGAAAAAGCTATGCTCATTTTGGGTATCTATATCTACAGCATTGTATGTTCCAAAAATATTATTACTACCTTTATGGCTACTTTTCGTGTTATAATTTTGTATATATACGGGAATTAACCATTTAATTACTTTATAGGTATTACATACGCGTGGTTCTACCAGGTTTCACTGCACTGGTCGAATAGTCGAATTTCAGGCCTTTTTTTAAAGTTCATTTTAATGTTGTTAATGTAATACCACCAAAATAGTGACTTAGATAATATTCTTAATTATACACTGCAACTCAACTCAGAGTTTATGTATGGCAAGAGGCCATACATAAACTCTCGTTCCATCCAATGGTTGCCTGGAAGAGATCGCAGAGCGCGATAAGGCCGCCAATTGTACAAGGTCACTACTTTTAGTTTGTAAGAATGTCTTTAAACAGTTTTGTATGTTTTGTACAATAAAGAGTTTATCTATCTATCTACCCATTACGTGTCGCGTTAATTCCCGTGTATGTACATAATTATATGAT
This sequence comes from Callimorpha dominula, assembly GCA_949752705.1. Lineage (NCBI taxonomy): Eukaryota > Metazoa > Arthropoda > Insecta > Lepidoptera > Erebidae > Callimorpha > Callimorpha dominula. Next base: position 4,540,301 of record OX457000.1, on the reverse strand, counting down.
TAAACGCGAAAGTTTAAATAGTTTGCACTTTTTGTATACCTACGTTATATCGCTGCTAACATTTTGCGTATCTAAAATGTTACAAAATCGATGCGACCCAAGATCACATCGGTATAGGATGCTACTGAGCCTGTCTTATTGCTGAGGGACTACCAATCCACCTAATTAAAATCTTTGATTTATATATTGTACAGTAATTCCAGACACAGTTCGATTTTTATACATAAACATAAAACTGGAAATCAAACTATCAGCTAAGAACATTTTCTTAGCTGATAGTGGGATACGTGAGTGTTATGTTTCTAAGATTGAGACGTAAGATTATATTATCTAGTCTGACCTTGACATTAAATTACTGTGGGTGCCGTTGGAGCGGATTCCACAAGATAACGCGATTTGAAAAGATTCGAGACGAGAAGACTTTATAGGATTCTCTTTGGAGTTATCTTTGACAGTATCAACGAGATTCGGCGAAGATGTGTGTTGTTATTAATTTTATTGGTATTCATTAGTTATTAGATTTTGCTCGTGGTTTGGCTCGCGTAATTATAAGTATTTGGATGACCGAGCTCTGCTCGTTTTTTTTTTACGTTTTCTAGGTCGATTTATCGCCCCCGAAACCCCCTGCATACTAAATTTCATGAAAATCGTTGGAGCCATTTCCGAGACTCAGATTATATATATATTGACTGGCCTGTTGGTCTAGTGGTTAGTGACCCTGACTGCTGAGCCAGAGGTCGTGAGTCGAGTCTAGGTGTTCTTTGTGTCCGTTGTTTGTATATTTGTAAAGTCCCCCGCAACACAGGAGTAATTCCTAACGCGGGAGTTGTCTTATTAAAAAGAGAATACACATATATATAGAGGAATTGCTCATTTAAAAGGTATTAGATAGATATACCTATAGTATTTTTCTTTCAACCCTCGGGCACAGTACATTTTTTAGGGTGAAATGACCCTATGTCCTTCGTGTATGCAAAATTTCATGATGATCGAGTGAACGGCATGGCAGCTCATAAATACGAAAAAATAAACAGGCTCGTTTAGGAGTACAACGTTGCGTAATAATTTCAAAACGATCAGTGAAGAACTTCAGGAGATTTGAGATTTTGAACAAAGGGACATACATTTTTTTGATTAGATTGTAATCCTAGATTTTTTTGGTAGAGTTAAGTGTGCCATCTTAAGAATCTTTATTCCTCCGGATGTCTTAATAAAAGCTGTTCCCGGATGCTTCCTAATTTAGGCGCAGTACAGCACACCGTGTGGTTTTAGTCGGTTCGATTCCGACACACCGCCCCACCGAAAACCCCGGTGGGGTCATATGTTTTTTGTACTTAGATTCAAACTCAATTTATTTTTTACACGCTAGGTTTCCACATTCCACAATCTTTCATAAAGGGTTATACTCCAAAAATAAAAAGTAAACAAATTAGGTTAATTCATTTCGTTACAGCCCTAGAGATTGTACTGTAACAAAATTAATCTGCAGAAACGAGATTACACAATTTTAGCGGGACTCAGCAATTACGTCACGTTACATTAAGGGTCAAATAATGCAAAATATTAGGACATGACCTGTTGGATTTTAAGGGGAATAATTAAGGGTTTCATAAAGAGTTTGTTAATTCACATAATGTGTAAGGTATTCCAAAAATTCAACTCTGAAATGAGGGTTGAATCATTAAAGTTACACAAAAGTGAACAAAAGTATGAAGAAAATACTAATGACGCTCGTATAGATAAAGATGTGAACCATCAAGATAATGCGGTATAGATGAAATGGAGATCCTTGTCTAGCGTCTTAAGTGACATTAAAATTCCAATCAAACCAAAGGTAAAGTTTATTAAACAGCCGTCAGACCTACGTAGCTTTATTGTGTTGAATTCTGAGTAACCTTGAAGATGCACGAACAACAACTTCACACAGAGTCACATTATGTCACATTCACACTCACATTCATTCACAGTCACATTATTTTGAAACTGAGAAACTAAACATGAAAATTGGCTTATAAATGCTTTATCAGATTTAGAATGATAATTTTGACAGCTTACGCCCATAAAATTTCGATTTGTTATCCGTACAATTACAATGTAGTACAGATAATGTCGTACTATATTGACAGGCACCTACCGGCCACGTAGTGAAATGCCACGCATAACGAACAACCAGACTATCGAAAATAGTATTTATAGCAGGTATTAAATTTAGTAAAATAATATAACCATAACACGTGGTTATGAAAGATAATGTAGAAATAAACAAATATTGTCAGCTGTTATGCTTGTTATGCAAGATTATGGCAACACAGACCGTTTCACTGCGGATGACTGGAGGTAAAAGTGATATACACTAAAAAAAATATATAAAAAGACTGTGAGCGAAATGTCCATTTTGCCAGTTATAGTAGTAATTATTTAAATTATACGGTTTTACTCACGTGTATATTTCGGGGATGCCCGACTAGTTTCGGACCCGACGGGGGCCCTTTATCAAGGGGTGAGGCGTCCTGCCACGCCGGTTGCAGGTCAGTCTGGCAGTCTGGCACCTGCAACCAGCGTGAGTAAAACCGTATAATTTAAATAATATGAATACCACTCACGAAAGTTTTTATTCGAGTATAGTAGTAATGGTGATGATGATGATAATGATGAACATGTTATGGTCGTGCTCCATTGTATTAGTAATAAATAACTCTAATTTCTAATTCCTTGTTTTATTTAATTTCTAAATAGGCTGACTGACAGAATAAAAATACACAGGAGGCGAAATCCTCGTAGTGGAAGGGCTGTCATATTAATTATTAAATAATTTCATAGAAAATTGTTTGTTTTAAATTGTAATCTGAGTTAACAGCATAACCATGCCACTATCGATTCCAAGATCTGTAATAATAATAATCGATTGTTCAATAGATTCAAAAACGATAGCGTACTACCTCATTCCTACTGTGAGCTGTCAAAATTATGATCCTAAATTCGACAAAGTAAAATATTTATTAGAAAATCTATAAACCAAAGATGTTGATGAAAAGTCCGGCTAGGTTCGAAAATCTACGCATGAAACAATGCAATTTGATTTTTTTGAAAATTGGGACGAAATTTGATATAATACATTGTTCAGAAATGTGCACCTCCGTAAGGAAAAGCATCTCTGCACACAATTCTTTCCCGTATGTCTCTGTATTTAAGCTTACTAAGCGTTATTTTTGTATGAATTTTATTGACATCAGACTTAATGTATTGCTCAGAATACGAATCTTGCATACTTTTTCTTATACTAATATGCACAAAACATGCTAACTTTTAAACTTTCGCGTTCCATGATATAATTATGTTTAGTTAGTTAGTTTAGTTTTTAGTTTTTTCAAGGATAGACATAGTCTATACATGCATTAGTGGAAGACAGACAATTATAAGCTTAACAATATTAAAAATAAAGTCTTGGTTGTGTTTTATACGTAAAAAACTTATTTGGGGGCTATTCCGGCTTACTGAAGCCGGCAGGGGTAAATTTTCAAATTCAAATTCAGTATCTTTATTTCATAAAATTGATCATTAATTATTCTAAATCGTCGATTTAATAAATAATTATTAAAATAAAAAATTATAGATCAACAGAGTCACCGAAACAATAAACTTAGATGAGTATTAATGCACTTTTATTAGTTTGGACTCTATTTATTAATGAAAATGTCATTAAATGTTATAATTTCATTCTTAACGTAATTCGCAAATCGTAATTTAATTCTGATAATAATGGATATTTTACTTATAAATAAACGATATCACTAATAGTAATTTTGTATCACACATTGCAAATTCTAAAACCGCTGGCAGAATTCAGGTACTGTGTACCTCAATTCTGCCAGTGGTCCTTAAATTTTTGTTTGTCCTATTATACTACTTTATGAAATGCATAAAGAGAGTTATTGTTTGATAAATCACTTAACAGAATTACATATTTATATTTCGTCGACTGTTTCTTTTCCTTTTTTATTTTCTTTATTATTTTGTTTTCTTTTAACATAAGGACAACGTCATAAGCGATGACTTCAACACCTGGTGCCAATTTTCGCCTCTTTGTCTTGGAAAAATTGTCTTTGGGTTTTACGTTTAGCAGTAGAAACTCTTCAAATGAGATTGGGTGAATTATTTTCCATCGCTACACTAGATCTATCATCATTACGCTCACAATCGACATGAATAAAAAAGGTTAACGATATCTGAAATGGGATAAAATCGGAATATGACGTTCTTGCCCCATACAAAATAGACGGAAATAAGCACTTCATGATTTTGACTTTACAAAGTTAGCATTGCAAAAAATCTAAGTATTTGCAGCGTGTCTTAGCAAAAAAAACAGAGAACGTTAAAACGGACATTGACCTATCTATATACTTTATCTACATGTCTCTCGACTCTGCAAGTTACATTATTTTTATATTTAGCTTCGATAAAAACTGTACAAATCACTTACGCTTCACTTCTTAAATAAATCTGAACTTCAAACACTATTTTACCCTTTTCTATACCAAATTACGCCATCTAGGACATTTTATTTGTATTAGTAATGTTTATTTACCCACCCAGCTACACAAAGAGCAGCTCGCTTGTCATGTGTTTAATTTGCAGCAGACGGTTTCGCCCCGTAGCTAGACGAATTTGGCCACCTTGACCTTAACCCTCAATATGTTTTACATAACAATTGATTATTAATATTACAAGGCACTCGAATAACGAATCTATTGGGTATCATCTTTCATTTCTTCATTATCTTGAAATATATATATATATAAATCTTGAATGCCAATTATTTCGAAGCTTTGTATTGGAAATATATTTTAATACAACTATAGACGAAATACTTTTTATACTGGTTTAGAAAAAGTTAATATCCATTTTGAATATGCCATAGAAACATTGGTTCACATCGATACGTCAATAGAACTTAACTCTTTTCATTGCGTATAACAAAAATAATATATTTAAAAATATATACTACGTTTACAGTATCATAATGTCGAAGAATGGTTATTAATGGTACCTAGGTATAATCAATGAATATAGATAATCTATATATCTTCTTAACTATGTGTTTTAAACTTTAATTATACAAACTCTTGCACAGTTACGACAACTATCAAAAGGGAAATAAACGATTGAAGACTGGCTCTTAACAGACGAAGACGAAGTTTATTTCAGTTCAAATGCGCACAGCGCCATCTTATTTCACAGTGTGAAAACTCTAGTTGTGACTTCGTGATGAGAATTCCGGGAAAAAGAAAGCTTATTGAGCTTTCCACAGCATTCTTTAGATGTCGCTAGTTTTCAATGCATTCTGCAGAGGTTATATTTTGAAACTGGAGTCTTCTTTTATAGGCAGATACTTTTAGCTTGAGTTATAGAGGGCGCTAATATAAAGTAGACAAAATGAAAAAGTAAATAATAAATAAATATAACAATGCGATGTAGCAAGTACGTAAATAATACAGTCATGCAATACTATTTAGCTAGTGGCAGGTATGTACTAAAACCTAAATTTTTACTAACAAAATCATTCAGCGATAGAGACTTTCAGATCAAGCTGGATACTCAATTTAAAGTGAATGATTTTCAGCTCAAAATTAAGTTACTTGTTTTAAAACTTATGTAAAAATGATTGATAAAAACTTATACTATCTAAAAGTATACCTTTAAATGCCACTTACGTTTGTTGGCACATATTCACTACATATTATAGAACAAAGTCCCCCGACGCGCCTGTCTGTCTGTTTGCGATAAACTCAAGAACTACTGAACGGATTGTTATGCGGTTTTCACCAATAGATAGCGCGATTCATGAGGAAGGTTTAGGTATAGAATTTTTTTAAGGTTTTGTGTAAATTGGTTAAAATATTATGATGATGGTTATTGAAGATGTCTCTGCTACCCGTACGAAGCCGAAGCGGGTTGCGGTTTACAATTAAACTAAAGTTATATTCAAAATTTAAAGATCGGTTTCCAAAATAAAATATTCAAACTGTTGGTGAGTGCTCAGAGTATGTGAGAGCTTATTTGTGTTGATTATGTAGTCAAACCGCGAGTGCTGTGACATTCCTAGACACGAAGGAGCATTTTTTTAGTTCATAATAACAATAACAACAACAACAGCATATTATGACATTGTTATGAAGTAGAAAGTATATTGAATATGAAGTAATTATTTCCTTAAGGTACGTTAACAATAATTCTACACTTTTCATAAAAAAATAAATTAAGTTAATAAAAATAGCCTTTATTTTACTCTGACTATTTTTTAACATATCATTATCTATGACTTTAAATTCTAATTAATTTTAATTGTCTAAATCGTCAGGTTCTCTTCCGTCATGTTATGCCTCCTTAGGCTCCCTCTATTTGTTTCTCTCATGAGCAAAGCTCCTCCCTTTAGGCACTTCATTATCATCACACATACCTCACGGTTATGGAGGGTCTTGGCATTTAAAAAACCACTACCCCCACATTTTCGCGGAATACAATCTCATGACCGATGAACGTGGATTGTGCATTCGGTACGCGGTAAGCAGTGTACATTGGTATTGGTATTGGTTGGTACTGGTATAGGGCTCTGTTTCCGTATTTAGACTCATAAGCGGTCCATTAAGTGTACAGGTGGGCTGACTAGTTGAGCCAGCCTAGCTCCTTCCAGAAGCGCAAAGCCTCCTGCGGCATTCACAGGCTTCTAGGAGCGACCTCGCTCCCGCGAGGATACTTGCACGTTGTGTGGCCACTCCTTCGCGCTCCAGGATAACGTGGGCGGCCGTTTCCTCCGCGTTGAGACAGCCTCTGCATAGAGGACTGTTTGTCGCATTGATGGTGAATAGGTGTCGATTTAGGGCCAAATGGCCCGTAATAGTTCCTACCACTATTCTGATGTTCAGTCGGTTGAGACTGAGCAATCTGCGATAAGTGATTGATTTTTGGTGATAAGCCCCAGCTTTTGCCGAGGAGTCGCTTGCATTGGCAGAAAATAATGCTCGCTTTGTTCAGTTTCGTGTCCAGGTGCCTGTTCCATAGGAGTTTACTGTCAAGTATCACTCCTAGATACTTGACCTATTTGGTAAGGACTAGGCGGGTCTCGAATAGTTTAGGTAGTCTTAGTTCTCCTAAACTACGTTTATTTGTGAACATAATCAGTTCCGTCTTTGCCGGGTTCACTGTTAAGTCGTTTTCGTACACCACTGTTCAACGACCTTCAGTGCTGTTCTCATTAGGTCGCATACCACCCCCTCAAAGGGGCCGCTGATGAGGATGGTCAGGTCGTCTGCATAGCCTACTGTGAGGAACTTGTGGTCATTGAGCTGAGTAATGAGCTCATTGATCACGATGTTCCACAGGAGAGGTGAGAGAACTCCGCCTTGCGGACACCCTCTGGCCACCACCCCTCAGTGTAGCATCAAGCAGTGTACATTATTATTATGAACGATGGCAGTAACTTGGAAGTAATTGTTGCTGTTTATCACATAGGAAAACGCAATCGAATAGGAATGTTCTTGTTACTTGTTCTAGGGTAATCGCCACCCTGTACCCTTTTAAGACCTTCTTCCTCAGGACCTTGGCAACATTTTCCTGTCAAGTGCGATCAAGTAGTCATTTAAAATCAGGTTACCCGTCTGCTCGTTTGCCTCCTATACAATAAAAAACAAAAGATATATTATTGCGTTCACAAAGAACTTTCTTATTCGATTGCGTTTCCCTAAATTGCAATTAATTTTTGGTAATTTTCGAAGAGTTTAACGACCACCCTTAAAATAAATTTCCCCTCGAAGTATGTTCAGTTAAATGAGAAAGTAGGTATTTCTTTTATAAAAATTCATGAATTTTCCTTCTTATAATACCTACAAAGTCGTCAACTTCTATGTGCCTTTAATCCTCTTCCGTATCCATTTTGGTGTAGAAAATTTTGTGACACTTTCTTGAGCCAATTTGTCTTCATATAAAAATTTATATAGGAATCGCTCAGAAACACCTGAAATAAATGTGAGAATGAAATTTACAGATCTAGCAAGTAGGTACGATTATAATTACCTATATACTTACTATACTACTTACTATACTACTACTTACTATACTATACTACTACTATACTTACCTATATTACGTCCTTAACAATACAATATTTTTCATTTTCTCAAGCTGAAATATTTGAGAATGGCTACTGTTTACGACAATTTGTCAAATAAATTAGTTTTTTTGTAATATTTTTTTCTATTTACCACGATATACAACGCCTCATACAAAAGTTTTAAATTCCCTTTGGTATTAATAGGCAACTGTATAAGTTATGTCAATTAAACAGTACTTAGTACTTCAAAATTTAAAGCAGGTTTTAATCGTTAAAAACATATTAAATGTAAGGAACTGGATTGTCCTGTATCTAGTAACAATTATAGTTTTTTGAATGGTATTATTGACGTTTGGGCACGTTTTTCTTCCTTCATAAACGATAATGCTTTGGATATGATCAATCACTTTTGACAGCCTGAATACTCTTATATATATTATTATATATATATATATTATTTTATTATGGACTCTTATCCCGCGCAAAGAAACAACGCAGGAATTCCGCCAATATCAAGTGTTTTATAATTATACAAGTTAAACAACAAAAACGTTAAAAAAATGGACGTCTATTCGTCCATCTTGAAAAAAACCTTCTCCTAAATACTCTTATTACCACAAAACTAAAATTAAATGACAAATAACACTCGCGCTAAGCAACGTCAACGTCATTTGCTGTTACTGCAAATGACAATTGCGTCAGACAAAATGACGTTGTTAGTTCAATATTTGTTATCATGAACAGATAAGTAGGTAGCAATGTACCGAGTTCCAGTATAGTTCGTATAGTTGCGAAAGTAAAAATGATACGATAAAATGAAAAAAAATAATAATATTAATGTAATAATTGTCGTTTAACGCAATAAATAAATGTATAAAGGTGTGTAGCGCACTTCGAAAAACTTTTAATAAAACCGTCTTTAAGTAGGTATACGAAAATTTATTTTAACATTTATTGGTTTGTCGAATTAACCCAGCAGTAAAACATTTAACTAATTAAATTATTTTATCATTACAGGTATGTATTACGAGTAAACCGATCGTAATCACCAGCGGAATCATTCATCCATCAACTTATTATAAGTTATGATAATAATTAATTGGTAAGTGTTAAAAACTAACCATTACTATCAAGAAATTATTTTTTGCACATGTCCAATCCATCAATCTACTAAGGCAATTTTTTAATTAAAAAGAATAAGAGAGGGTAGCACCATTTATTATACTCTATTCCCATAGAATTATTAAATGAGTGTAAGTCGCAATCATTTTTACAAAGGAAACAAAAAACAGGAAATAATTAATGTTGAAGAGAGAATAGAAGATGAAGAAATAAGACGGAGCCTACAGCTGTCTCTAATTTAAATATGATACCTTCTAGATCACATTATGCTCTTTATAGATTAATTTACAAAGAGATCTTCAATAAGCGGCGATAGCGTAATGGCTAAGGCCTCGGACTTGCAATCAAGTGGTTGCGGGTCCGAACCCCACCCAGTGCACTACCGACGTGAACCCACTCCTAACACAAGCATTTAGCTTAGCTGGAGGGGTTTAGAAGAATACTAGTAATGTGGGACCCACGTTACTAGTATTCTATATTAAAAAAAAAAAAATATCGCTTTATAAATTGTCTAAAAACTGAGAATTTATACCGCCCCTTAATTCTTACACCTGTTTACCTAATAACATAACATATATTATTAAATCTTAATATTTGCATCCTAGTTTTCATCTTATACTATAATTTTTCATAGATTTTCAATCCGTGTTTCTGTAAGTGTCGCGGATCGATCGAGAGATCGCTACTTTTATATTTCTATTGTTAATGTTCGTCCAGGGTTACCGAGGGCAACAGTTAAACCACTGTGGTATTTGTGTAAATAACATAATTAGTAGCCTTATTCTACCTGACTGGCCAATGAAGAATTATAAATATTAAATGCCACTTCACACGCCTAACTCAACCACCTCGTAATGTGGGTACTTAAGTACACGAATTATATGAACACACAAATGGTGAGATTTGGAGAATACATTTACAGGTTTCACAAATGTTATGTAATGTTAAATATAATTTTATTATTTAGGAGGACAGGAAATATGATTATTGTATTAGCAAAAATGTTATGTAAAGTGTTTAATTTGAAACTGTAAAAAATACATGAACAGAAGAATTTATATCAAAAATATTGAAGTCTTTAAGTCTTTTGCTTTCTACTTTTCAGACATAATTTTAATGCGAAGGCTTTTTAATGAATTATCGTGTTGCAATTTGGTTTGGTGTTCACTCCTTGATAAGTTGTTTATCTTTTTTTTAACCGAATAAAAATCTGTGAGTACCATAACACATAGTGTATGTCGAAGTAGTTATGTCAAATTCGAGCCTACTGGCACAACGTTAATCCCGATATCAGATCTTTTGCCGGGAGAGGCAATCTACACGCAAAGCTGTGATTAAGCCTCCAATCTTATGCAAATCCTGGCCACCTTTCTGTCGTGTGTCTAAGTACGTTTGCTTGGAGGAGAGCGAACCCTTGGGGAGAGGGAATGTAAGACATTTTCTGACAAGGTGATCAGGCTTTTGGCTTGTCATTAGTACTTTGTTATGCAATCAAATCGTTTCCAATGATAGCGTAATCATTAACTTCAACGACAACGACCAATTAAAACGTCATGCCCTAATAGTCAGACGTTAAAAGGGACCAAAAATACGTATGTAAATTAAAAGTACATATACGATATTCGACGGTACACTTATTTATCGTTTGCCAAGTTGAGCTAAGCTTTTATAAATATTCTGGAAATAAAATAGAAAACTCCGTAATGTTCACGACAGGTCGGACTTACTGCTTTAAGTACATGCCGCCAACGTAGCCCAGTAATTACGTAAGTTTTAGACATAATTTTGTCATCTGATATAATATATGAGGAGAATTCTCTGTATGCATTTTTTTTAGCAAACTCGCACGGACAGGAATGTAGAAGTGCACAAAGCTAAATTTTTAAAGAATATGTACTTAACGTTAACAATTACGTAAAAAAGGCTACATTAAGCTAAAGGCGGACCACTGTAACTTTATGTAGCCCTTTTTATATATTTTGACCCGTCATAATCATCTTTCTACTCTTTTCCCAATTTTCATTAGGGTCGGCGCAATGTGTAACATTGCAAAGGGTTTCCTCTGCTTACTTTTATGTGTCCTTGGGAATGTAGTCGTTTTAAGACGGGAAAGCAGGAAAAAGGTAAATTTGTTTAATGAAAAATGACTAGGGAGAGGAACCTAGGTTATGGGATACAGCAAGTCTCGGATGGGGAACGGGACTGAGACTACAGTAGCTCACAGAGGCCGGGGTTGCGTACCCGAATGTCCTGTATTTCCTGTGTCTGGAGAGGCCACTAGGACCGCTAGATTTGACCAAAGGTTTATACAATGACAGTTCTATTTCTACTAATCAATGGAATAAAACAAGACATTCAAAGCTTAATAAAATGAACTAAATATGAATAAAATAAACTTAATGAGTTATCGAAATCAATCACCCGGCGATCTCTAGTAGGTAATTATAATTATGGGAACAAACTTTGCAGTTATAGGACCTTCATTACTGAGTCTAGACACAAACAGGTTTCATAGCTTTATTAAATACATTGTATGTCTAAAAATATTCTAAAATGTTCACATATTAAGGTCATTAACTTTGTAATTGTTTTATTTTTAACTATTGCTTTAGATATCATGTTTAGTTCAAGAACAGTGAAAGTGATGAAACTTCAGTGTCTGCTCCTTGAACGGGTTGCTGTGCTGTAGGTATCTATGTTATATCAATCAAATAAAAATCATTTATTTCAATCCAATGCCAATCAAAAATACCTATAATAGGTTTTTTGAATAATCTGGAGTAGTAGTCAGTAAGACTAAGTCAGCCGTGAAGTTAGTTGCCTGTTTTAATTAGTAGATCCTGTGGAGAAGAACAGGCAAGAAACTCCAAGGACACTCTTTTTCAACATGTTTTTTACAAGTCTTTGGTTACATTGCTTATATGCGCCAATTAAATGTGAGGACAATGTATCGTATTGTTCTAAACTATAAACAGTTGCGCAAACTACTACTATATGTAAGTAATAGCAGTTCGGAGGTGACCATTTTTTTTTTTGGGCGTGTGGAATCCCCCTCGGGCCGTCCCCCCGCCGGGACGGAGATGACCAGCCCCAACCAACGGCACTCGTTCATGACGTACGCATGACGCACGCGCCAGCCAAAGTATAGTATTGCTTGAAAGGAATATAATATGCTTAGTTTAATGAATCTTTATGGCACGAGTGCATAATTTTTCTTATTTTATATAACACTACATAATGTTTAATTTACACAAATATATTTCCCTCAAAATAAGGAAATATGAATATTAACACATTTTCATTAGATTAAAATTTGTCGGACAGTAAATACAGTACGCGAATAAAAGTTTGTCACAAGCTCTAATAATAATATATGGTTGTTGTAGTCACGTTCCGTGTTACTTATTAATGTGTCAAATAAAGGTCCATAAAGATACATCTTTGCGTGCCTTCCTTACTAAAAGATACCGTAGGCATAGGGGCACAATAATTCAGCATTTGTTACAAAAGTTAGATCGTTTTATGAGTTGTTGTGGGAGAGCCATACCTTGTCGCATGGGCCGGCACGACTGGAGTGATACCACGGCCTCACAGGAAACCGGCAGTGAAGCAACGTTCATTGCTTTTCGCCGAGTGAGTGAGGTCACTGGCACCCTTACCCTTCGCTCTCCCCCTCCTAACCTCTCCCCTCCTCTCCCCCTCTTTCCCCTTTCCGATACTCTTACCTTAAAGGCCCGTAACGCACTTGTGACTCTTGAGTAGCAGGTGCTCGTTTGCCCCCTATAACATAAAAAAAAAATTTCCTTTACAGAATAGTTTATCGAAATTGAGGATCAGTGACGTCAATTGCTGCTTGCTGCTGCGTCAAGTGTTGTTGGCACTTGTGGGTTCGGCAACATATAAGACAATTAGTTGTGTTCAGAATATATTTATCAGTTCAGAATTAAGAAATAATCACTGCGTCAAGAGGTTAAAATCAAACAATTTTTTTTATACAAAAAAAGAATACTAGCAACGGTGGTCACACTTTACTAGTATTCTTGTTAACCCCTCGAGTAAGCTAAATGCTTGTAATAACAATAGGGGTCACGTTGTTAGTGCAATGGGTGTTATTCGAACCCGCAACCACTGATCGCAATTCCGACGTCTTAGCGATTACGCTACCGGTCGCTTGTATGTTAATTTGTTTGTTTAATTCACAGATAATTGTTTTTAGTCTCAACTTTGAGTCTTTTAATGGCGTGTTTGTGAAGTCCTTCAACCGCATTAACGACGGATGTCAGACAAGTCAAACGTATGAAAATGTGGTAATTAGTTTTTAATATATTATCTAGGATTTAAGTACATATAAATAAGTTTTTAAAATTATATAACAGATGTTGATACAAAACACACTTAGGTTGTACAGTTAGATTAAGACAAATAATTGTATGTTCCTTTTTTTTTTTTTGGGGGCAAACGAGCAGACTGGTCACCTGATGGTAAATGACTACCGCCGCTTATGTATAATATCTGAAACAACTGTTAGTAAACCTTCATTAAATAAATAAATATATTAATAATTGCCCAATGCGGTAATGCTTTTAAAAACAAAAAGATAAGCATCACACCTGTTTTTGCTGGAGAGGTAAGCAGAGGCTTACATTTAAACCAGCAAATGTTAGGTCTCCATGTAGAGACGGGACTATTAAGATATACCAGGTTCAATTTAAAAATTTGAAATTGTGACTGAGTAACACTGAGGAAAATAAACAAATAAAAAAACCTATCTCGTTTGACATGGGAATGAACCCAGGACCCTAACGATCACACATACGTCAACTTATGTCATGACTCATGAGTCTACATAATCAGCTTAGAGAAACTGTAACAATTTGAGGCTACATAATTGAAAACACACATATTTAAGCTTCATTGCTGGACATATACATGTATAATAATAAAGAAGGCATAATGTCCACCAGATGACGCGGACGTCCTGAATAATGCTGATGACGATGATAGTTTCGGGGGGGGGGGGGAAGAGGGGAGAGAGGAAAGACAGGAATAAGGGGGGGGGGGAGGGTTAGGGGGCCTCCGGTAATGCAGGCATTGCTTCACTGCCGGTTTACTGTGAGGCCGTAGTATCGTGCCGAGTCGAGCCGGCCTATGCCGAATCATGGCTCTCCCACGTTAAATTTTTGATTAAATTAGTGATTTGAAATATTGTGTAAAACACCAGAGTAGCGAGGGTAATAGGCATGCATGCGAGGAAAATTTAAGCACTATGTGTAGTAACGCAGATTTGAACGGGACACGGGTGATCTCCTAATACTTGCATCGCTTCAAGTGTCGGGAGAGCCGGTCATGTATTTGCGAACCAGAGTAGGAGGAAGCTGATATGAATAACCCTAGAATAGCCGCGGGGGTAGTAGCGCTTCTTTAACGATGTAACTAATCTATCCACAAAGTAAGCTGATATGATTAACCCTAGAACAGAGAAAGAGTTCAAAGTCTAATTCAAAACTTGTATTCAAACTTTATGATATTGGTTCACAATCTTGCCATAATAACGAATGAAAACCGTGGTATACCTAAAAACTGTAGCAAAATTCTCAATGACATAACTGAAGTTTCTGCTCAAACTATACACAGTATTATAGCCAGAGAATCCAAGCGTTTAACCTCTTCTAGATTGGTGAAATATAATTGTGTGCCAACAACTCTATATAATATAACACGAGACATGCAACTAAGTCTAACTAAATAGTTATTACATATATTATGAGCTCTGGTAGTGAAAAAGGAAGCGAAAATAAAAGGAAAGCAAGCAGATTGGGGTAAAATCTTAATAATATAGGTGAAAGTTTGTGAGGACGGTTGAATTGCTGTTTGTTACTCTTTTACGCAAAAACCGCTGAACGAATCTGGATGAAATTTTGCAATGCGATAGATTACAGTCTGGAGTAGCACATACTTTTTATCTTAAAAAATGTACTAGTAGTCCCGTGAAACGCGCAAGTAGCGAGCAATATCGAGTGTTCAAAAATTTGGTTAAGTTATTGTTTATTTAAGTAATATAGGTATATTATTTAGGGTATGACTGATTATGCCTTTTCAGTCTAAGTCGTCAGTTTTTGTTGACACTAAAGAATTTAACACCGAACGCAAAATCATACACCGATATATACTCCAAGACAATTGAACTTTGCAAAACCAAATCCATTCACCAATCTGAATATGGAATTCACCACTGAATCCCAATGGACTATTAATTAAAGCGTAGCAAACGCTTAAATTACACCTATGTTATAAAATCGACGCATTTCACTACGGTATGCGCGCGCAATCTCGAGCATGGAGGCTTTACTCCGCCGGCAGTCGGCAGCCGGGCCGCGCGCTCCTTTGTCTCAAGTAAACACCATCGCAAAATAAACAAAATACGAAAGCCCTGGCTGTATGCACCTCTGATTAATTAAATACCACATAAAAATTAAAAATTAATTTGAATCAATACTACGCTTTTGCGCCATAACAAACTGTCAAAATTGCATTTAAAAAAGGAATTGAATACTCGAAGCAATAATAAGGTGTTATTAGTTATTTAAATAACGATGTTCGTTATTGAACTCGTTTTTAAAGGTGGTTCCCAGTTATAGTTGTCGGTTTGAAGTTGTGTGAGTATTTAAAAATAATAGTTAGATAAGTACATCTTACGTAAGGCCAGCGTAATGCCTGAAGTCTAGGTTCGTCCTTAGAGAGAGTTGTTGAAAATATTTTATTATTTTATATATTGTTCTAAACAGCAATTAATTACTATACGAAACTGCAAATTACCTCCAGTAGCAAATTATAAAGAGGTCCATTTTAGTTTTTGTATTTAAAAATTAAATGATTATTGTAACACTGTCAACAAAAACAAATATATATTACGTTACTATAATATACTTTAACATCAGTCTCTTGACTTAGAAGTTATTAAATAGTACGTTGAATAATTTCTAGTGTGTGTATGCAAAGCCTTAGAATATTATGAACAAATAAACAGTCTTAAGCCGTGTTGAATGTGAATATTTTCATAAATTTACATTCAATGTATTATGTGGCTTAATAATAAAATAAGGCTCATTATCATTAAAAATGATTATGGAGATTATTAGTGAAGGTTACTATAACCTTCACTAATAATCTCCAAAATATTTTTTTATATAATCCATGAATTTAGGTTTTTTATGTACACCGTTACATGAAAACCTACTGCATCAACAAATGGGGTATTGACCGTTACATGAAAACCAACTGCATCAACAAATGGGGTATTGACCGTTACATGAAAACCAACTGCATCAGCTAATGGGGTATTGAAAAAACTGTTTATTACTTTATTATTTACACGTTACTGATATTTTTTTTTCTCAGCCTCATTAAAGTGCTAAGTGATTTGTTCCTGAACATAAGAGTAAGGTTCTCAATGTTTAGTATGTAGAGCGAAGAAATAAATACGGTCAACCGGTGTAACGACTAGATTCTTCTTCAGATTGAATAAATAAATGATGCTAATTTCTACTCTGTAACAGGTTCATCATCATTAAACAGGTATATTATGAAGGTCGTGAAGAAATAAAATAGTAAACTTTATCAATAAAATATATTACGGATAAGCAAACGACAATCACAAATGAAAATCTTCAAAACAGACCTCTTGATGTCTTGAGATCAGTACTCGTTCTTTCTATATATTATGTATGTGTATCTTGCAATCAGAAACTGAAGTGTTCCTTACGTCTTAATAACTAATAAGGGATTTCGGGAGGACCAATTTAATTTATTATTATTATATTAGAGAAGTCTTTCATAAATTACTTACCTACATAATTTTTCTACCAATCTTATACCAATAGGGAAGTTAATACTGTTTGGGATCAGACGGCCGTGTGTGATGAGTAGAGATCGGATGTTCGGATGCATATTCACCTAAAGTTGAGATGTTGGCTATTATGGAAAGCACTTTTTTATCGAAAGAATCCCGCGATTCCAGGAAATTCAAATTTGAGTGTACCTATACTCCGTGAGATGTAATAAACCCCAGTTTGACACAAATGAAACTTGCTCTGTTACAACGTATAATGGTTGCTTTTCCCTACTTTTATTGTCAGTGATTTTTGACGAAGCAAAAACAACCTTATTACGTTGCAACAAGAGTCAAATTGGGCCTATTAAATACCAGGAAATGTAAGTATTTTGTAACGAGTTGAGACGGCAAATTATACTTGCTTGGGCGCAAGTAGCGACGCGACAATACAACTACATTCGTAAATAAAAATATACTTAGAAGCCGCTTCCATAATTTGTTATCCAAAAAATAACTTTAGGTAAATATGCATCCGATTATCCGATCTCTAGTGATGAGCCAAGTTGTTGTTGTTGTTGTTATAATATTTTATGAATACGACATAAACGAAATTAAATTTTAATTTTTTGAAATGTGTAATGTGTAAATTATACAAATAGAGAATTTTATCGTGGTAGAGCCATGCTTCGGCACGTATAGGCTGGCTCGACTGGAGTGATACGACGGCCTCACGGAAATCCGGCTAACTGCCTGCCTAACTGAATGTTTACATTGCTTTCCGCCGAGTGAGTGAGGATACCGAAGGCCCTAACCCTTCCCTCCCCCCCTTCTTCCTCCCCCCTTCGCCTACACACACCTTAAAGACCCTCAACGCATTTGTAACTCTTGAGTTGCAGGTGCTCAATTGCGGCGGTGGTCATTTACCATCAGGTGACCCGTCTGCACGTTTGCCCCCTATAACATAAAAAAAAGTAAGAGATTATGTAGGGTCACAAAACCTTAAATATTTAAGGTTTTGTGACACTACATAATCTCCTCCTTAAACAGTACAGAGAAAATTTATGAAAAAAAAAGGCAGTCATGGGACTGCCGACAGAAGAGAAAATAAATACTTATAATATAAATAAATATTCTAAAAAGTCCAAATTAAAATTGCGCCATCTGTGCAATTTGCCTTAACTAATATATGGATAATTAGTATATATCCAACTACAGTAGTATCGCGCAGAATCCACAGATGGCGTAATTTTTTTTTTAAACATGGAACTCGGACACATTTTCGATCAGGGTCACGTGTCCTGACGCGAGTTTAACATTTTTTACCCATCCCAAAAAGTGCACAACGCCGCTAAAGAAGTTTTCACTTCAAAAAGAGAAGCATGACAAATGTAATTATTCTCCATATTACATTATAAGAACAAATATGCATACACTCATTATCATAAGAACGATATTAACATAACAATATAATGCAATAAATAATTTATAGACCACTCGAAATAACTATTTTATACTCTGTATTCATTATTCAATTGTTCAGGTACTTAGCGGTCTTGATGAAAATGTATTGATTTATTATTAAAAACCATTTTAAGGCCATGAAATTAGAAAACTAGGACTACCACCTAATGGCGAGCTGTCGCCCTGGTATATGGACAAATATAACACCGGCAGTACGAAACCATAACGAATTTTCATAGAGGTAGGCCTTACTTTTTTTTTATGGTATAGGGGGCAAACGAGCAGACGGGGCAACTGGTGGTAAGTGACTACCACTGCCCATGGGCACCTGCAACTCAAGAGTCACAAGCGTTGCCGGCCTTTAAGGTGGAAGTAGGGGAAGAGGGAGAGAGGGGGGAATAGCGGAAAGAGGGGAGAGGTTGGAGAGGGAAGGGTTAAGGTCTCCGGTAACCTCACTTACGCGGCGAAAAACAAGGCAAACATTGCTTCGCTGCCGGTTTTCTATGAGGCCGTGGTATCACTCCGGTCGAGCCGGCCCATACATGCCGAAGCATGACTTTCCCACGATGAAGACTTACTTCATCGTGGGAATACTACTTACTTTTAATTTAAGCAGCTTTAAGGCTTTCAAAGTTAATACTCACTCCCAGACACTCTAAATGCATTGTTTTCTAACACTCATTATACTCATCACAGATTCACTTATCATACATTTCTACAAAATAAATCCGAGGATATTATGTTCCCAATAGCACCAAAACTTTTCCTATGTTCTCTAAGAGTAATGAATCTTCTTCAGAGGTCTAGCATTTGGAGCAAACTGTAATAAACTTTCTGAATTAATAAATAATATTTTTTTCTAATTTAAAGATGGGAAGAGCGGATGGGAATAAGCTCAAATCTGGGGATAATCTTGTGTAAAAAATAACAATAACAACGAGACAATAAATTCTAATACAAACAATAATTTATTTCTCTCCAAAAATTGGCAGGATACGCGGCATAGTGTAACATCCTTTGTAATGTGCCAGAAAGTAAATGATATGATTGATTTATTCAAGTAACTAGGTCTTTGGCATTGATTTAGAGTTTGCCAACTGGAAATAAATATTCTTGACCGGATAGTGATTACTACGCAGCTCCATAATCGTAACTAAAAATATTGTATAATCATTTATAAGGCTATTTGATGGCCCAATGATAACCTGATAACCTAGAAGTAAAGGTAAATCATTTCCTATTTCTATTTTTCTTTTAAAATTTCTTAAAATTCTAATATCCATATCTATCAGATAATATGAAATAATTGCATATTCATAACCGTATCTGAAACCGGTATCATAATATTCATATATTGGTATTTCTATCTAGATCCCAAATTCCAAACCCATAACATCTGGTCTGGATGTCAGACGGGTACCGGTGCTTGGTGCTTATGAACGCACGGCCTTCGCTTGTTGAGACTTCCGATGAAATTGCAAACAATTGCTTTGCCTTGTCTCCTGTATAAATCTTATCTCCTGTATAGAATATAGGTCATCATTGCATCGCATTTATGGTCTCGAGAAACGACACTATCTTCTAAGGTTACCTCTAAGGAAAACTATATCATCAGTGACGGAGAGACGTACAGAACCATTATTAGACGTGTAAATCAGGACTTAAGGATGGTTTACATTAGACCGTGTCGGGTGCGAGCCGCTGAACCCGAGGCTCGGCTTTGTTCGTTGGCAACTAGTGCGTCGCTTGTCCGTGCCATGGGTGGCGCACGTTGTAACATGAGTTACTTCATTTAAATGCTTGTAGCATTTCCAATCCGTGCCCCGTACGTGCTACGGCTCGTTCTAATTTGAAACATCGTTTAATCGACGAACGGAATAATATTTATTAGGTACGATGGAACGATGGTAAGTGCACTTGTGACTAGGATCGGTGTAATTCAGTCGAATCTTCAAGTAACCAGAAAGATGCCGTTATAAATATTGTCACGATTAAGCTCCAATTTATACATCTAATATTGATACTCTAGCTAAAAGTAGAACTAGAAGAAAAATATGTTTTTTCAAAGACAATGAGAACTCTTTCTTCTCTGTAGTTATTGTTTTGAGTTCTTCCCACTCTGCTCTCTCAAACCATGATCGGAACGTTTGTTTTGAGTTATTCTAACCAAACCAACCAAAGTAAATTTTTCACGTTCACGATTGAATATTGTCGCTATCTTTATTTCTATGAGAAGTAAAGATAGATAAATAGTGTTTTTAGGAGGACTGTTTTTAAAGTAAATAAAATGCATAAGAATAATATTGATGGCCTAGATGTTGACTTCATTTAAGATAATATTCTATGTCATTAGTCCTTAAATAAGATTTCGGGCATAAAGACGCAACGGATGGCTTGAATGCAATAGAAAAGTCTAATGTTCGTTAAGGATGATGCCGGCCAGAATGTTACCGAATGATTGGCGACTTTTTTGTGCCTCAATTGAATGGTCTTGATGTGGCAGAGCTTTGGTTTCAATAAGATAGCCCTATGTACCAATTTATAATGGAGCAATGTCGAAATTATTCGCTCAACTGCTATGACAACTGATACACGTGATCCCTATAGAATACCTTCTTTGGAGATGTTTGAAGGCGCTAGTCTATGCAGATAAACCTTAGACGTTGGACCACTCGGAAGTAAACATTCGATGCATTATTGCGATACGATATACGGTCCCAGCTGTGTCGAAAGTGGTTGAAAATTGGTCTTTGCAATTGTGATTCAAGCCAGCCGTGAAGCCTATGTGCACAAAATCCTATTTAAACCTTTGAATAAAGCCGACATCAAGGCCATTAATATTATTTTCATTTACTTTGTTTAATTTTAAACACCAAATCTTTAAAGACACCCTGTATTTGTATAACAGAAACAATTTAAAAAGTAATACAAAAGGGTTAAGGCTGTGTCGTGCATGAAGCTTCACCAAAATCTTTTTTATGGCTGGGCCCAAGATCGTAAAAAACGGACCTACTACTGAAATATGTATAAGTGTCATAAAATTGTATCAATACAAACCATGAATTCTTTATATCTTTAATAACATCAGTTTAGGATAACCATATTCATATCGTAAGCATCCATCCATCAGATATATTTGAACACGAATCCTTTCAGATCCTTTATTGCGGCTTATTGAAAAGTTTCATTATCGTAATTTTTATTTTGTATATATTTTTATACTACCGATAAATTTATGGAAGCAAAAGAATTTTTTGATAATTTTTTTTTGCAAAAGAAAAAAATCAGTGAAAGATGCTGAGAAAAATAATGGATCTTATAATGTCATGATAGACATTGTTTCAATGGTTGGTAAATTCGTAGTTGAGCTATCCATTCAGATTTTTTAAAATTTATTATCGTTGTGAGTTACAAAAACGCATGCCATTTTAATGTTAAACATCTAACTTTCAAATTTAATGAGCAATTAATGTAAAATTCAAAGAGTTAGATTTAAAACTACACAGCAAATTTTACATAATTAGAAAGCCATTTATCGAGGAATGCTATAGGCTATACATCATCACGCTACGACCAATAGGGGCGGAGCATCTATAAAAAATGTTGCGAAAATTAAGAAAATTTACAAACGCAGACGTAGTTGCGCGGGTCAGCTAGTCCATTATAAAGAAACTTGCTCCCTGCTAGAATTAAGTAGGTTCTACCTGAACATAGAAAAACGAAATAAAGAAAGAAAATGATTTATTCCATAAAACACACCACACAAATATAAAAGATAAATAATAACATATACAAAAGAAAATAAAAAACAATTATAATTTACCAATAGGTAACATTTCTCAATGTGTCAATGCTACATATCACTGACAATAGTAACAATTGACATGACACGTCAATGTGCCACGTATTCGACCAGGTTTCTGTAAAATGTTAATTATTTACAACAAAAAACTTTTTATGTTGCTGAGGGTTGTACGCCGTGTCTTAGAAAATAGGTGACCCTCAGTATATACTGCGATGGATAAATGCCAGCTCAATTTTTAGGGCCCACATATATAATACGATTCTAAAAGAAATGTATTTTACTTCAATGTTTGGTAAAATTTACGGCGCAGTCAGTAAACACAAAGCGGTTCTCATTTCAAGGGGCAATGTTTTTTCTATCTATGTTACTTACTACAGTCAAATCCTTTTTGAGTCAATGCCAAACAACTAGACTAAAAACTTTTTGAAATAATTTTCTGTAATTCATTTAATTTTGTTTGGCGAAAACTCAATTAGGTAGTTATCTTCTATCTATCATGTGTCTATCTATCTATCTATTACCTTTAAACGATCTATTCTTGTATATAATATATTTATTTATTAATACTTCGTGTAAATACATTGTAAAAGGCGGACTTAATATATATGATATGAATCTCGGAAACGGCTCCAACGATTTTAATGAAATTTTGCATTTAAGTTCAACTGCATGGTTGTATTTCCTATAAAAACGAAATTTTACACAAAAAAAAAATACTTTACAAAAAGCTTTTGTAAGAAAATGATAAGTAGGAACGTGATATTCCTAATACCTGTGCAACCTGGTCGACACGCCAGGCCATTCAAAGATATGTAATACTTATTGATCGTGATAGTTCCCGTTTAAATTATTAGGTATGAAATAGCTTCATTTCTGAAGCTGTTGTGTTGTCATATTTTAGAAAAATAGTACATCTTGTAAAGAAGGCAAAGACGGCAAATTATTATATTATTATGTATAATACAAGATAGATTTTAAAGTGTTGTCAACGCACATGCTAGTCCCCTGGAGTTGCAAGCATTCATAGACTACAGTAACCGCTTACGTATGCGTTTTTGCCACAGACGTAATATGAAAAAATGAGAGACAGCTTTTGATGTTGAAGGGAGTTATGAGTGAGTCGTTAATGGAATATCCGTATATATATATATATATATATATCATCAGAACCTTAATAATAGACATTTTAATAAAATAGTTGTGTTTGGGTCAATCACTATAACAATCATATTTAACAATGAGCTATTATTCCCTGGAAACAATAATAAAACAGATTACATAAAATTCAAATTATAACAAGCTATAAATATATAAGCGGTTGGCAAGTAATTAAATTTGTTTACGTGAAATTGTCAAACCCAATGTTATGCAGTTAAGTTATTGTAAGCTTTTAGGTAAACATTCATGGCAAATTCATATGCGAAGTATTGCCCTAGTTTGGTGTCATTTATCAGCATTGTTAATGAAACCGAAAGTCTTTTTTTTTCCTTTGGAAAAGCAAAGCAGATGTTTATAAATAATAAAGCAGTTACAGTAATTTTGCTTATTGCTGCCAAACTTTTTTTATTAATATATATATATATATATATTAATAAAAAAAGTTTGGGTTAAATAAAAAAACATTGGGTTTGACAATTTCACGTAAACAAATTTAATTACTTGCCAACCGCTTATATATTTATAGCTTGTTATAATTTGAATTTTATGTAATCTGTTTTATTATTGTTTCCAGGGAATAATAGCTCATTGTTAAATATGATTGTTATAGTGATTGACCCAAACACAACTATTTTATTAAAATGTCTATTATTAAGGTTCTGATGATAAATATTACATTTTTAATACAGTACCGAATATATAGAGAAACCTATAAACCTTCTGAATATAGAGCTCAGTTAATGAAGACACGACTAGCCTCAAAATATTAAATTGTTCAGTCTATATGACATAAACCAAACAACACATCTATAAAATTAATACTTATTCAGTCACTACACATGTTTGGCGGTAAACTTACAATAGCCGATATTTTTTTAGGATATCCGATACTGAAAATAAAAAGAATGAAAGAAATAGATGAAAAGAGATGAAATAAGAAAATACAAAGATGGCGCTAACGCAACTCAAACTACACCTGACGTATGATTAAAATTAGAAATTTTCTACAAACTAATGAAAGAAGTACGTATATTTAACACGCATTTTTACACAATGACTTTTTTTATTAAACCGAACGTTGGCCGTAGCCAGGTGTATTAATATTAACACACACGTATATAGCGACAAAATGTCTATCTTAATAATATCAGTAACGATTCCTACAAGAATGGTGTACAAATTCGAGATAGCACAAACCTGAATTTCTCAAGTTAGTGGCGACAGACCTGTGACAAACGACCATTGCCATTCCCATCCCGCTGTCGCAGTAAATAACTTCAAACAGATATATTACAGCTGGTGTGATTTAGAAATCGAAAAATTATAAAAAAAAATACATTTTCCGTTATACTGGGTGGACATAATAAAAAAAGGTAAAAAGGCAAGAAGATGGTGAATAAACTAATCTTGATAAAGACCTGGATTAGCGCCGCCTGACTTTCGATATACTACCAAACAAGAGACTGTCAGAGTTGCTAAGCACAACTAAAATAGTATAGATAACCAACATTTGCTGAATAGTAGGGTCGCTAGAGCTTTCTGGGAAGGGGTTAAGCTCCTTGGTAACCTGTTTTTAACCGTTTTGTATGTACGATTTTAGATGTTGGCAAAGAAGTACGGTGAACTGTTAAGCATTGGTTTTAAAAACTGGTATTAAAACTGGTGCCAAGGTAGGCTTTACCTGCTTTGTTCATGCCAAATCTGGCGACTATTATAATAAGACATTTTGGATCTTCATTTTGGACCAATGGATTGCATATCAATGTCTCACGTGGACAACTAGTACTGATCCGTACTTGACGCCTCAAAAAAGCCACTCTTTTCCTTATGTTTGCTTTAAAGCAGTCCGTACTGATCTCAACAAATATTTCAGCCCCAGCAGTATCCTTAAATCATTATTATAGAAGACTCGAAGGGCACCGAGAGATCTCCGCGTATAGTAGATATTTTTCAAGTGGGAGAGCCATGCTTCGGCACGTATGGGATCGAGGCAGTTTCCCAATCTCCTTGGAATGCTGTCGCATTCATTTGTCACAGAAAAAGATTAAAAAAAAACACACTACGAATTCGCTCACCACCAAAACGACCAGTATGTTAAAGCATCCAACAATTTGACTGGAGTTTGACGACCTATTTCACAACCTAGTATTCGGCTCCAACGTCTAAAACAAGGGTCAAGTCCTATGTCTACTTCAATTGTATCTATATTAGTATGTTTATCCGTGTTCTAGAACACGTTAGTACAAGCAAAGAAAGCTCAGATCATACAATCTCGAGGCAATATTGCTGACTGGATGCTATTGAAATTTTGTATGAAGATATTTTAAACCGTAGGATGCACAAAGGTTTTAACATGCATATGTACCTATATGTTTAAGGGGTTCACTTTATCTTATGTACATTTGCCACCATGTCGTACCATACGAAAGAACATGGCTGACAAATAAGTATAATAGCATAATTTACACCTATGTTCACAAATAAATGCATATCATTCGGTTTAACTTGATTTGAATACAATGTTCTAAGAGACACAAGAAAAGCAATGTCTTTGAACAAGATACACTCTCCAGCTGAAACTTGTTTGCCAAAAAGCTTTGAATTTGTCTTGCTTCCGCTATCAGACGTCGGATGTACTGGTACGGTCTCCAAGAAAAAGTTATCTTAAGAGTCTCAGGCATAAAAAATACTCCTATAAATACATATTTATACTTTGTAGAAAATCGGAGTTACCCATTTTAAAATAACTTCTACTATACAGAAGTTCGTTAGTGAATTTTGAGCTTAGTACTGTTTTTCTGTAGGTCAGTTAAGAAGACAAAGCTCTGTCATACCATTGGTTTCATCAGTATTTATAAATAACGATAGCCACTTGCCATTTACTCGGTAATCTACTTGTTTGCTAGTGTCGTTGTGCTTTTATAAAAGGGTTACTGAGGTTATTCACTACGTAGATTCTCTAACATTACAAGTTTTGAAGTGAATCTTCTTTAGAATCGTTGATTTGAATGAATTGAAAATTCGATGAAACAAAAAAGTCTCACTAAAAAAAGCCAAACATATTCATAAATATGATTAGATTCATAAATGAGATAGAACACAAGTATAGAGTGTTTCCTATAATCTTCGTATGCCAGCACGTGTCTTTGCGCCTGCATGCTACGGCGAAAAAGAGACAAACATGTTCATAATTAGGATTAAGCCTGTGAGAGAATGAGATAGTATACAAGTATACAGTGTTTCCTATAATCTTCGTATGCAAGCACCTGTATTTGTGCCTGCGTACTAAGAAGCCTTCAGAAAATGCGTCATAGTCAACGTGGTGTATCATTCACGTGTATCATATTTGTGCATTTGCGTATTAAAATTCATTGGATAATTAATTTATGTTAATTATTTAACACATCTGTGTTAATTTGACCAATAACTTTTATTTACATTATCCAAAATTAAATGTATTAACATTTTTTTTCCTGATATTCTCTGACATGCGCATATCTAAAGTTATCGGCAATCTGCATAATTCAGGTGTTCTATACGATAGCTAGACAATACATTTCTATACATAAAATACTTGGGGCGTCGGGCAATAAATGACATGTTAAAAATATTATTATCCATTACAGACTTTACCTAGGTAATGTATACAATCCCCAGGGATTGTATAGAGTTCCTGCTGGTTCACCGGTAATGTTTACAGTAAATATATTTGCTACAAACCAATTTTTTTACCAAAATTTATTGATTCTATGTAAGTACAAATAAAATTACGGGCAAATAAAACATGTTATATTTGCTAAAACTCATTTCATCTTTATATAAATAATTGAAGAAAATTATTTTACAGAGACATTATGTAATCGTTTTAGGTATTTTATATGGTATTGTATACAATACCGGATATTACGGATTGCCGGTAACATATACACTTAATAAAAAACAGTATTAGATTTTACAAAATATTTTATTATTGAAAATAAATTTTCTCGTATCCACATTCTAAAATAGATGTTCTTGAAAACACCATATTAAGTCCATAGATACATCTCGCAATCGCCTTAGAAAAGTTCATAAATAATTCATGTATTTGCAGACCGTACCACACAACTTATTACGTAAATTGTATTGAATATCGCGAAATATTTTACATAAGTACACATAATGCATGTTCATATAATTAAAGCCCATAGTTTTGTGCACTACTTTTACGAGAGTAAGATTTTGTTCAACACATTTTAATAATCTTTACTAAAGTAAATATACTCGTAGTTGAATTACGCTGCAGCTTATTAAAGTACAAGTTTTTAGGTTAAGGTTTTAGGTTTAGGTTAAGTTTAAATTTAGTTACTAGTCGTATATACACAGGTGTAGTAGTGGAGTAGTAGTATTCATTTATGAGTGTTTGTTATACTGAGCAAATATATGTTTTTTTTTTATGGTATAGGGGGCAAACGAGCAGACGGTTCACCTGATGGTAAATGACTACCGCTGCCCATGGGCACCTGTAACTCAGAAGTCACAAATGCGTTGCCGCCCTTTAAGGTGTGAATAGGGGAAGAAGGGGACAGGGGGGAAAAGCAGGAAGACGGGATAGGGGGATTAGAGAGGAGGAGAGGGGATAGAGGGGAAGGACGGGAATATGGGGGAGAAGGAAGGGTTATAGCCTTTTTTTTTTTTTTTTTGTGCGTGTCGTGTCGGGCCGTCACCCCACCGGGGTTTTCGGTGGGGCGGTGTGTCGGAATCGAACCGACTAAAACCACACGGTGTGCCGTACTGCGCCTTAAGTAGGAGGGATCCGGGAACAGCTTTTATTAAGACATCCGGACCCCCCCTAGCGCCTGCCCGCAAAAGCGCGGGCACCACCTTCGGGTAAAAACCTCTCAATTAGGCGACGTCCACGCACACGCGGACGCCGCCTCCTCGCGTCTAACCTCGCGTAAAAACCCGTCCCGTCCACCCGCGGCCACACTCAGGGCGGCATGAGGCGCTGGTAAGCGCGCCTCCGCCGCCCGGTTCGCCGGCGGCGAATTAAGTCCGAGTGGAGGTCGTCCTCCCGGACCCTTTCCGCCGCCTCCTTCTGCGAGATGACTTCCTCACAGAAGGTAGCGACCGCGGTAAAATTCCTGTCGCTACCGGCCATGGAGCGTATGACAGCCGGTAGCGACAGATCCACTCCGATGACTGCAGTGAGGGCCCGACGCTGCGCCGCCCAACTGGGGCAAACCGCCAGCGTGTGCTGAGCCGAGTCCTCACTGCAGTCGCAGTGGTGACAGGCGGGACTCAATTCCCTCCTAGCGACCGAGTGCAGGTACTTCCCGAAGCAGCCGTGCCCGGAAAGAACCTGCGTCAGTCGGAAGGAAAGGGTCCCGTGCTGCCGCCCTGCCCACTCGACGATGACCGGCTGGAGCGCCTCCACGGCGGCAAAGCCAGCACGTGGAGCCCCCAGCCGGGACGACCAACGAGCCATCGTGGCTCGGCGAGCGGCCTCACGCCACTCGCGTACCTCTTCGGGCGGGGGCCGACTGCCGCTTCCCGCCCGGAACTCAGTCGTCCGCCGATAAACTTCGGCGAGCACTTCCGCCTCCAAATCCCACGGGGGAGTTCCGGCCAACGCGCACGCCGCCTCCGTCGACACGGTGCGGTAGCCGCGTATGGCTCTAACCGCCATAACCCTCTGAGGGCGCCAGAGGCGTGCCCTATTCTGGGCGGTCAGAGCCCCCGCCCACACCGGTGCACCGTAAAGTGCCATTGACCGGACAACCCCCGTGTACAGCCGTCTCGTAGCGACGCTGGGTCCACCCAAATTGGGCAAGAGTCGCCCAAGGGCGGACGCAGCGCCGACCAGCTTCGGAGCAAGCTGTCGGAAGTGCTCGTCGAAGAGCCACCTGCCGTCGAGGATCAGGCCCAGATACCTTATGTGGGCCCGAACCGGTACGAGGACCGAATTGACCTCGATAGAGGCGCCAGGGGGTGGACCACGACGGGGCCCATGAAATAAAAGGGCCTCCGTCTTATCCAGGGCCACCCGCAAACCCAGCGCCTCGATGCGCCCGACCACCAGAGAGACTCCCCTGGTAGCCAAGCGCGCCGCCTCCTGAAAGTTCACCCCCCGGGCTGTGACTAACGTGTCATCGGCGTAACAGATTACACCCAGCCCGGCGGGGAGGTCACCTCGAAGGGCCCAGTCGTACCCCATGTTCCACAGGAGTGGTCCAAGGACAGACCCCTGCGGAACACCGCACGACATGGGCCGACTACTTGAAACTTCATCTCGGTCCTCGTACATGACGGTACGCTCCTCTAAATAGTCTGCCACTAGCCGCCTCAGGTACTGTGGCACCCCATGATAGAGGAGTGCTTCCCTGATGCAGCTGAATGGCAGACTATTGAATGCGTTGGCGATGTCCAACGACACCGCCAACAGCACGCCGCCACAGCTCACTACGTCTTCGGTCACAGCCCTCAGGCGCAACACAGCACCGACCGTCGAACGCCCCGCTCGAAAACCGAATTGGGCGTCCGACAAATCGGGGCCGACCTCGCCAAGGTGCCGAACGATGCGGGCAGAGAGGACCCTCTCAAACAATTTGCCCGCCTCGTCCAGCAACACGATGGGCCTGTAGGCTGCGACCGAGTCGGTAGGCCGTCCCGGCTTCGTTAAAAGCACCAGCTTCCCGCTCTTCCAGCAATCAGGGAAGCATCCGGACGCCAGGCTAGCGTCGAACACCTCCCTGAGGCGGTCCGACATGTGGTCGAGGGCAAGGGCCAAAGCTCGGGCAGGAATCCCGTCTGGCCCGGGGGCGGTGTTCTTGGAACGAATCCGTAGAACAGCCGCCCCTACCTCCGCCTCTGTGACGGGCGGAACGTCCTCACTTTCGACCTCCCCGTCGTGTCCGGCCAACAGGGCCATCGACGGGGGTGTGTGTCCCGCCCGTTGCGAAGGGTTATAGCCTCCGGTAACCTCATTCACGCAGCGAAAAGCAATGCAAGTATTGTTTCACTGCCGGTTTTCTGTGAGGCGGATTCCATCTTTTATGTTTTTCTTAGTAAAGAGAAAAGTAATAATCCTACTAACATTATAAACGTGAATGTTTGTGAGGATGTATGTATGTATGGATGTATGGATGTTTGTTACTCTTTCACGCCAAAACTACTGAACCGATTGCGATAAAACTCTGTAGGTAGATAGCTGGAGACCTGGATTAACATATAGGCTACTTTTTATCTCGGTATTCCCACGGGATCGGGACTTACGCGGGTGAAACCGCGGGGCGCTGCTAGTAGTAAATAAAGAGTAAAGTTAATTTAAAAAAAATAGTAAAGAAATTAAAAAAGTAAGTACCTATACTTTTTTTATTTTTCGTTCATAATTTTTAGTTTCCCTATTACATGTACATGAATATGCTATGCGCTATTATGTTATTATGATTGAAATAATAGATACTAAAATTAGGCTATAAACTAGAATAAGAAATAAATAGCGCAAAGCATGTACATGTAAAAGCATTAAACATTGGGTATTCAACTGATTATTTAGTTAAAGAAATTTAAAATTATGCACAATAAGCTGTTATATAGCTTTCTCGGCTTTCATTTTGCTTTTCAGCTTTTTCCCCCTACTTTTTAAATATAACAGTAGTTGTAATAACTTTCCTAACCTAACTCCACACTAATGTAAGTATGTTATTCTTAGACTTTGCCAAATAAACAATAAGACAAATGATTTATGTAAACCGTGTGCTTTCTTTCTATTAAAAAGTTTCAAGTGGTGTTGACGTCAACTCATAATGAGTTTTTATACTTTTTATAAGCTTAGTTATTAAGTTTTATTACTATTATTTACTTTTCAGTTCCTTCCTTGTTTTTTTTTACGTCGGTTTAATTATTTTGACTTGTTCGAAGTTTTAACAGTACAATATTTATCAGTGCATGTGGATCAAAACGTTGTGTAATTAAAGGTGTATATAAAACTCAAGTTTTAAAATATGTGAATAAGACTATCACCTTTTCTTGTTCTAAAATAATATATTTTAAAACGACTAGAACCATTGTTTTGGCTTTAAATGTTCAAATGTTGTCTTTTTTTATTTTAATACAAAGTTTAAATAATACTTTATTTCTCACTATAATATATTAATAAGTATGTATATAATTGTGTTGCTGCGGTCTGGTCTTTGCGGTATAAGGTGAGAGCAGTATCGTCTGTATAAGTGAAAATTTTAAAGGGAAGGTGAGCATAGTTCATTAATATAAATTAGAAGCAGTGTAGGCCCTAAACTGCTGCCTTGTAGCATGCCAAATTCAATTTCTGCCTAATCGCTGACAACATCAATCTTTACAAGCAGATTTCTGCTGTCACTTTTTTATTTTTTTGATTTGCAGACAATATCCTGTCTGTTTGTAAATATTTAATCAGACGAATGTTAAAACGGCTAAAGGTTTGTAGTTGTTTGAAATAGTTTTATAGCCCTGCTTATAAATTGGGTGGACTAAAGCTGTTTTGAATGCATATGCAATTATTTTAATTACACTAATGAGAATTCCATCAATGCCCATCGCTCAATCTGTTTTGAGGCTTAAAATTATGCTTTCGATCTCCTCATCGTCTGTTTGCAACATAGACATTGAATTACACGTTGGTTCTATAGTAGAGTGTTTAGTGATATCCTTCGTCTCGACAAAAACATTTCTTAGTTATACATAATATGTCAAAACCGCAATAACCCAAACGAAACTTTTATTACTATCCACTTAGAATTCAAAATATAATTTTGGTCTTTGCTACATTTTTACTTTCCCACAATTATGAAAAACAATATGCTCTAGCCTCTTCGTCCGTTGGCGACTGTCCAAACGGTTTTATTAAGCTGTGTGTTCCTGACGAATTCATTCTAAATGTTCTTTGCTATCATTGCAAGGTCTGTGTGTATAAACGTGCCTCAGAGTCAACATTCAGCCTGGTTTTTGCATTCGGAATGACAGACGCAACGATTCTAAAATGACAATAAGGAATGATTTTGGCCTTTAATTAATTGTTTCAACAACGGGTACTTGGGGTAAATAAATACCTTTGATTTCCAAACAAAGGTAGTTTTTGGTTTATAAATTGATGCTTATTTGTCGGACAGAAATGATACTGTTTCTTAAGGCAATGAAATTCCACTTAAGGGCGAGTGTTACACTGACAACACAATACAGTAATTACACGGACGAGTGGATAATAATGTATTAGAAAAATTAACTATTAGTACTCTTACATTCAACTTTCTGTTTAAAGCTATACACTGACAGGCTGAAATGGCTGTAAACAATATTGCAGGCAATAATAGTAAAATACAGTTGAATTAAATAAAAAATATAGGTATGAGATATGTTTAGGGATATTCCGTCAGATTCTCTTTGGTTTAGAAATGAGCACCTACACAAATAAAAGCATTTTCCGAATTCCATTTCCTTTAGACTCAACCATTCATAGGCGTATATAGAAAAATATGCATAACAATTCTTAAATATATCCACACATTTAAGTAAAACCTTGTTTACTTTGAAAACAAAGTCCTATTAGCGCCGTAATTACCAACTTCACTTTCTTACAATCATCAATTATGAAAATTGGCTGCGAGCGATCAAACCATGGTTTTGTGATCATTCACAATTATTTACAGATTGGTAATTAAATAGAATGCATTAATAGATCTTCTTAATGTTTGTTACTTAAAATGATTAATTGATAAAATTAAACCGCCGTTGTATATTTCGCTATCCGCGATTTATTACACAACCACACTTAAATATGAATAGTTGGCGTAATGCCTAAGCCGTTGGACTTGCGATCATGTGCTCCCGGGTTCAAACCCATTTATTACGGTACCGATGTGGACGGACTCCTAATATAAGCATTTAGTTTAGCTGGTGGAAACAAGAATGCTAGTATTATAATATGTTCACCTTATCAACACATTAGTGGAAAGCAGTTAAATGAGATAAACAAGATAAAATAAATATCAATATTTTTAATGATGTTGGACTAAGAGATTCGAAAGTATAACTAAATACAAAATGTACCAAATAACACTAGTAACTAATGCAAATGTGTACATGATATTAGCTGTTAATATCATGTACATATTTGCATTAAAACAGAAATTAGTTGACCGAGTTACATACTATGAGTAACAACATCATTTTTTACGAACAACGTCTACGAAGTTCGTAGCCGCCAGTGCGTAGCTAAGTGCTACGAACTGGAGGATCAATTAAAATTATTTTTGCTGTAATACTTTCGTTAGTGGCTTAGCTAAATAACCAGATTATATTTTAAAAGCTTTTTAGATATTCAATCATATAATTTAACGAAGAAAATTAAACTGAATTTCTAGTTCATTTTATTGCGGAGTTTACATAAACATAGAGTTTATTTGAGTTTACATTGTAATCACTACGAAAAAAGAAGTAAAACTCACATCTATTTTACGGAACACAATAATATTGATTATAAATGAGGATTTATGACCGGTATTATTGTTCCACCCAGTTTCCTAGAAACTCCTACTTCATTCTGCCAAATTATTTATTCCCAGAAATCTTTCTGTGATTACTTCATTTCAATATCGCAGGGAAACTTCTGTTACTATTGGCTATGACGCATACGATTGCGGATTGTAAGATATCTAATGAATGTAGAGGATCGGATACCCAATTGAGGCAAGCGGCAACAGGATATGAAGTTGAACATGTTCTCGCTGTGGTCGCAATGGTTTGCGACCACAGCAAGAACATGTTGCGACCACAGCGTGCCTTCATTCCCTACTAGCAAATGGAGTAAACTAAAATTCTAAAATCCAGCGAGCTATATTGAAGGCGTTTACAAGAAATTAATATGTGTGGCCTTATTTATTTGATTTTTTATTTAATAAAATGTAAAACTATTACGCGAACAATTGTTTTGCCAGCCGTGTATTGCTTATTATGGATTAACTTGAACTGATAAAGGTCACTTGGTTCAAGCGATGTTTTACTATAATACAACTAAAACGGGTAAAGGCACCAGTAACCTTAATGGCAGTTCGGTCACTAGGCAGAGAATTGTATAATGGTTACCCTTTTCATATTTATAAATAAAAAAAAAAAATACCTGCGGCTCGAAAATTCATTTAACAATTAGAAAATAGCTGATGATCATGAAATGGCTGAACATTTTTTTTTTAATTATAGCTGAGTGGACTCTCGGCCAAGTCACCTTTCAGACAAAAAAAACTAAATCAAACTTGGTTCATCCAGATGTTATTATTGGAAAACTTCTCCTAACAACCCCACAAAACAGCGTCAGGGGTTAAAATATAACATTATCTTTGGTCCTTTCGTATAAATTTACATTTCGAGGCTAAGTGGTAACCAAGTAGTTACCGTGGTTATTATTATTATTATTGATTTGGGTGCCTGGTGCTACCTCGACCATTTCTGGTCTTTTGTAGCGCACCTCTGGTTTACAGTTCACTGCTCAGATTTATGGCTTCGAGAAACCTCCAGATCCTATCAGCAGTGATTGTTTGTATTTCCTGCGGTTGCATGATGTGCAACCCTAGGTGAATACTTCGGTGCCGCATTAGTGGGCCACAAGAGCATAAAATATGCATTGCAGTCTCTTCTGTTTCTTGACAGAATCTGCAAATTGTGTTCTCACCCAATTTTAGGTTGAACATATGTTTGTTCAGTTTGCAGTGTCCGGTGAGTACTCTTGTTACTGCACATGATGCTACATTATAAGGATGTATAAATTTATATCTATGGTTATCTATATAATGATGACGAGGTCCTGATTGTTATTGTTTTTTTTTTCTGTTTGATAATTCTAAGTAGCAGTACGAAGGCTAAGCACATAGGTACCCGGTAGAATGCAATAGATTCATCCCTAATACGTGATACGAAAATTATTTATCAGCGTGAATATAATATTATGTTTCTTGAGTGTTTTTAACTTCCCATGATAAATATTTTAGCGTCGTTCGACACTCTGAAACTTCAACACTGAAACAAAGTTCAATCAATAAGACGGCTGTGATTGACATGTTGTGTGAAGGTCCAGGGTTCATGTTATGATTGTGTCAAACTTAATTGTGTACAAACAGAAGTTGCGTGAGTTAACACAATTAGGGAGATATTAACTGGTGTGGTAGGTGTTTTTTAAGGTTGAAAGAGAGATAGTGGTCTTGATACGATGTGTTGGTTATACGAGACCATTTTATATCTTGTTAAAGACTATATTGTAATTATACTTGCAATAATAAAATTAAAGCTGTTTTTCAATACTATACTTACTTTCGTTACGAAGGATCTTATTTATTTATTTATAACCATACACTATTTTTACAGGGTTTTTAAACCTACTATAATAGTGGGTAACTTATTTCTATGCGTAGGTAACTTAAGTCTATTTATTATTTAATATCACATGTTGAATATGATAGTGAAATTACTTAGTATTAATAGACCACATTGGAAATAATAATTCACACGACCATGGAGTCTAAAGATCATAGGTCATGTTTTAATCAAAAACAAATCAGCGAATCCTACGTATAAAAGTGACATTTCAAAATAGTGATTCACAGGAGAGTGTTTGAAAGTTAAAGTTTTGAACTGATCTGATATACTTTAAATTTTATTGCTAATATATAATACTCTATGCAATTAGTTTGTAATAATGTTACCATTTTGTATACGTATAATTTTCGCTTAAAATTACCTTATGAAGTTTTCTACACGACTCTAAAAGATAAAATTTTTCATACATATCTTACTTATTTCAGAAAACTAAATAATCTATATGGTTATATGCTGATAGGTAAACACAAAAAAAAAAAACGCAATTTTGTCGTCGAACTATATACAGCGTGTATTTGAAAATAGAACACTCACTTGGGTCATTAAAAGGGCATGACTCTAGCATGCAGTTACAAAAAGAATTTTTGAAAAACAACAAAACTATCCGTTTACAAGTTATAATCGTTTGAATTTTCAGGTATTTCTAAGATTTGGATCTAGTTACATAAAGGTACTCAGTCATGTACATAAAATCCATAAATTTTCCAAGCCTATGAAAAAATAGATATTAGAGACAGTCAGCTTTTAGTGGCTAATTTGCGGAATAAGATGTAGTCAAATGTTAGGAGTGTTATGTAGTTGACAGTTGATTTGCTTGAAAAAATATGTAAAATTTTTTTTTGTTAGGAAATTGCTTTTCCTAGTGTACACATTTCTAAACAACATATCATGAACTTCCATGTCGATTTGAATGATTTTGTTTTTTATTTTTAAGCAGAAATGTTTAGAATAATCTCGACTTTACATTAACATCCTCGGTATTAAATCCCCATAGTTTACATTATTGTGAGCCCACTCTTTTACCAAATATTAGCTTTATCGATCAATTTGTAAGTTATAAAATTAGATTGCTGTATTAAAAATCCAAAAAAAAAATCCTAAAATTGTTAGTGGTTTATGTAATTTATGATGTCTACTATACGACCCTAAACTGTGACTTATTTTAACACCCTGTATTAATCTTAAGTCCTTTCAATGTCACCTGTAATTATAATGTTTATAAAATATGAACGACAAGCATTATTTATAACTTCAATGAAGTTGAACATAATGAACTGTCTGTTAAAGCAATAAAAGACAAGAACCCATTGTTTGGAGTGTAAAGCTCTAATTTAAAGAAAGTGACTTCATTCATGCCGCGTTCCTATAATAAAGAAGCGATTCGTTTTGCTTACGGACGGTAAAATTTTCGTTGAAAATTCTACGAAATTTTACCGTCCGTAAGCAAAACGAATCGTTTCTTGATTACAGGAACGCGGCATCAATAGATAATGAAATGGTACTTGTTAAATTGAATACTTTTGGCAAAATAATAAGCCTACCTTTTGGTTACCTAAATGACGCATAACTTTTTATACTAATAGAACATTGTTACTTGATTTGAACTGTAGAGGTACATCGGTTGATACGTTCTTCTGTCGTATTGGTTACGATTATTCACGGATTTTAAATAAAATGTGGGTGAACTTAAATTCACTACTAACTACCATTTTTAACAAAAAATAAAACGGCTTCAATGAAATTGGTTGTTATTATATATTAAAACCTTCCTCAGAACATATAGAATACGTTCGTGAAATAATTATGAAAATTGGTCCACTTTTTAAGAAAATCACGGACATTATTATGTACATACCGGATCGAATACATTTAATTTTTTTTTTTATTTCGTTCAAATTATAACCCTACTGAAAACTTTTTTGACTTGAAACGCTCAATTCCCTGATTTTAATTATTTCTGTAATCAGTAGAAAAACGACATCATTTGATGGAGTGGAATTTTTAATCTTATTACATTTATTATTACAATTCGTCTACAAACTTAAAGTACTTCGAATTTCATATCCTTAAGTGGGCGAAATTTGCTAAAAATAGTCACAAAAAAAAATTCCTTGCTCATTAATACATAGATATGAAGGCACACATATTTATAAAGTATAGGTAGTAGCCCCAGTTGACTGATGTTAGAAACATTAAAAGCGGTCAATCGACCTTATACGCTGTTCAAAGAGTCTGCCATCGAAGTGAGGGCCCTTTGGTAATTACACCGCAATTGGAGCATTCAGAATAGGTTGGTAAACAATTGAACAGAAGCAAGCTTCTTTTCCGTTGACTTCCATTTTTGAGTGGAATGTTTTTTTTTTTTTTTTATTTAAACATTATTAGCCAGCCGGCTGGCTATTAAGCCAGCCATTTCGTTATTGCTATTGATGACAAAATTCAAGTACTTCTAAGAACAAAATAGTTTTTAACAAAAATGTTCTTCCTTTGGTCCACGTTCCTTTTAAACTTTTAAACTTTCGCTATACTAAGTTACTTTGTTTACTACTAGTTATTTTGTTTAGTTAGTATATAGTTACAAACAAACTAACTCACATTCACATTTATAATACTAGCTATTGCCGACGACTTTTGTTCGAGTGGAAATGTTGGTGAAATCTATCCTACACGTACGTACATTTTTTCGGGATAAAAAGTAGCCTATGCGCTATTCTAGATAATAACAACAACAACAATTCCAGACAATAATCAATCTCTTTGCCAAATTTAATCCAGATCCGTTCAGCCGTTTTTGTATGAAAGAGTAACAAATATCCATCCATCATCCATCCTCACATACTTTCGTATAAGGAAGGACTAGGAAGGATTCATAAAAAGTTTATATACAAAAAAACATAGGTATGGTTCTTTTGTATATACAATAAAGATTTATCTATCTATCTATCTCTATTCGCTCTGAAATTTTTTCGTCTTTAGACAATCCTTTTATTCTGAGGATCTGTCTATTTTAAATGGTGGTATGACTCCGGTCGAGCCGGCCCATACATTATAAAGGGTGTCTCAGTAAGAGTGCACTTTTTAAAATTGGATTTTTTTTTTCATGCACGTGGCAACTCTGAAATTTGACAGCTGTCACCTCTTTTTATTCCGATTATTAAAAATGGAGCGTTTTTCAAAAGAAAAACGCGAAATAATTGTGAAAACTCATTACAAAAATGGGGAAAGTTACGCTGAAACCGCTCGCAAAATTCGCCAAATTTTCAGGCGAGAGATTGCACCTAATGTGTCAACCATTCGAAGAATGGTCAAAAAATTTGAAGAAACTGGGTCGATTATGGATAATAAGAATCCTTTGCGTAAACGAGAGTGTCGCCAAAAACCCGAAAGCATCAATTCGGCATCGTTCTCAACAACTTCAAATTTCACGAAGCACTACGCAGCGAATTTTGACTAAAGACCTCTTTCTCCTTCATGCGTACAAGATTCAGCTAACTCAGGAGCTCAAACCAGCAGACCACGGAAAGCGCCGGCAATTCGTTCAATGGGTAATGGAGCAAAGTGAAGTCGATGCCAATTTTTCGAAAAAAGTAATTTTCTCCGATGAAGCGCATTTCCATATGAATGGCTTCGTGAATACACAAAATTGTTGAATTTGTGACTCAGAAAATCCTCATGCAATCCATGAGAAACAAATGCACCCACAACGAGTACTGTCTGATGCGGATTTTGGTCAGGC
Source organism: Callimorpha dominula (assembly GCA_949752705.1). NCBI lineage: Eukaryota > Metazoa > Arthropoda > Insecta > Lepidoptera > Erebidae > Callimorpha > Callimorpha dominula. The sequence continues at coordinate 4,500,697 of OX457000.1, read as the reverse complement.
GGCGTGATTAGACCTTACTTTTTTTAAATGAGGCCGAAATTGCAGTGACTGTGAACGGCATTCGTTACAGGAATATGATAACGGACTTCTTGTGGCCTCAACTGGACGGCATGAATCTGGACAACATGTGGTTTCAGCAGGATGGCGCAACCAGCCACACCGCGCATGAAACAATCGACTTATTGCAGCAACGATTTCCAGAACACATTATCTCACGAAATTCTGATGTCAACTGGCCACCAAGATCGTGCGATTTAACGCCGTGCGATTTTTTCTTTGGGGTTTTGTGAAATCTCGGGTTTATGCGAATAAACCCGAAACAATTCCTGAGCTCAAATCGGAAATCCAACGCGTCATCGGTGAGATACAGCCACATCTCTGTGCAAAAGTCATGGAAAATTGCATTAAAAGCGTAATGGCCTGTCATCGGAGCCGTGGGGGTCATTTGCCGGATATTTTATTCCATACTTAATCGGAACATGTCTTCTTTACAATACAATAAAAATATCACAACTCTGTCATAAAATACTTGTTTTTATTTTAAAATGAAAAAGTGCACTCTTACTGAGACACCCGTTATTTGTACGCCATAGTGATATTAACAAATACCCTGTGATACCATCGAATATGACTTTGTTTTATGTTCTAGTAGATCCCCCTAGAATGTCTTAGAAAGTCTATTACAAGATTAAATTTAATACATGAACGACATCCGATTTGAACTTCACCGATAATTTTATTACCTACTAAAAGTTAAAACGCGTAAAGCTCCGGCCGGAATATGTCTATTTCATGACCCTTAAGCTTTTATAGAGGGACTGAATACTATCAAATGCTTTTATGTCTCACATATGTATAACGCGTCATAATATTTCTACTTGAATTAACGCGACCGAAGAGAATGAAATACTTGTCAGTTATTTTTTACTAGCAGCGCACCGCGGTTTCATCCGCGTAAGTCCCGATCCCGTGGGAATATCGGGATAAAAAGTAGCTTATATGTTAATTCAGGTCTCCAGCTATCTACATACCAAGTTTCATAGCAATCAGTTTAATAGTTTTGTCATGACAGAGTAACAAACATCCATACATCCATACTCACAAACTTTCACGTTTATAATATTAGTAGGACGTATTAAATGAAAAGTATGAAAGAAACACAAATGATATTGAGAAATGTGCTACAAACAATCAAATTCGGCCAAATACATTCACCAGCCGTATTTTTGATACCAAATTTTTTTAACAGAATGTCAGAAAGTTATTTAGGAAAACTAAAAACCTGACTCCGTTAAAATACTAACCAATAAACATATAACTTGTACATGTAACATTTTTGTAGTCACCTTAAAAATTCACCTAAAATTTTGATAGTTTCGATAGGTTCGCGAGATAAAAAAAAACTTATTTTTTAGAATTTTAATTTACCCAGTGACATTCGCACAATAAAGACGTTCAGTAGTTACAAGGAAAAATAGGGATGGACATACATACAGGTCAAACACATATAACAATTCAAAGTTACGAAGCAGTCGGATAAAAAAAAATTACCCCGACCGAAAATCAAACCTCATCGTATATCGCATCTCATAAAAATTTACTTATGTCATGGGACGTGGGACCAACGTAGCAGTCGCAAAACACACGGCAATGCGGTTGGTTTGAATAAATATCCGACATAAAACAAATTTTTTTTTTAATTACTTAGTTTAATATAATTTATGCCTATTTATTAGTTGACAATAGCGGTTTATGATAAAAAAAAAGTCTAATTTTGTAAACTGCCCTATGTCATAAACAAAAAATTATAATTTTTGATATCGATGTAACCTTAACAAGGTGTACACATACACACATGTATCGAGTAATTTACACAGAACGGTACCTTTTTAAATACAATCAATTAGCGGCTCTCGCTCTCGCTGTCACGTTATAATGGACAAACTACCGTCCACAGTCATGTTTAAAAATATTCGAGTGTTGCTCAGCAGTGTAATATCTGCCTTTGCACCACGCTTAAAGGTTTCTTTTACCCTGACAGCAGATTCAATGTAAAGTTTAAGATTTATTTTTTAATATCGCAATTCACGTAAAGGTGGTAAGTGATACAAAGCAATCAGTCTAACTTTAAAAGAAATTCTTTAAAACAAGTTCAAAATATATTAGTTCAGATTTATTAAAATTCTTTAAAATTAAAGACCTCTTAACTAAATTAATAATCTTTATAAGTTCATGGTTTACCGTATTGCTGAGTCACGATCCACGATTCCACTAAACTGTAACACACAAAAATAATTATATTGAATCTATAGTGACGATTGCGTGCGAAAGAGAAATTTGTTCTGATTTATTATGATTCTAATCAAAATGGGCGGAAGGTCGCTTTTTAATAGTGCTTTTACTATATAAGTCCGCTTTGACTGCTATTATACATGAAACTCAACTATTAGATGAAACTTTTGTAAACCAACATATGTATTTTTTTATTCGATACTTCAAAGTTAGTCCCGTTTAAATTTGAAAATAAAAATTCAACCCTAAGGGAAGAAAAAAGAGACTGTTCACCGACTGAGTTTCCATCTGTGAACCTATTTTGTTGAAACTTGGCGCACATGTATAGTTCTAATTACACTACAAGATGACGGAGACCTGTGGTTAACGCGGCGGTTGCGTTGCGACGAGTCATTTTGCCGAAATGTTTTTGAATTTCATTTGTTTGCATGTTTGGCTCCGACTTAAAATTATTCAGGTATTATATTAGTGTAAGAGTTTAGTTAGCCTAACAAGTTTATTTTTAAATATTATCTTTTGTTTTTCAGTTCTTTTTTTCTTTCGTCAGTAATTTTTTTGTTATTTTATTGTAATGTAAGGCGGAAATTGTTAAGCTTCAGCTTAACAATTTCCGCCTTACATTACAATAATAATTATGATTTATCAATAATAATTTGATTCATCAAATTTCATTAATATTCATTTGAAACAGAATTCTGTAGCATAACAGTGTCAAGTCGTAACACGGTCCATCGCGAGAGGGCTTGTCTTAGACAACGTAATATCCCGGAAAGAAAGGATGAAGAGTTCCAGGAACAAGACCCAGTTAAGGTAAAGGAACAGTGAGCTCTCAATGCAGAAGTTAAATACATAATTAACTGTTTCTAAAAGTAAAGTGGAATATTTTCTTTAAATTTAAATAAAACCAACCTTGAGTCGACCTAAGAGAGACCTAAAGTCGGTTTACGGACAATAATTTTACGTGATAACGTCATAAGAAAACGGTGGAAGAGAGATAGATGCATCACAAGCCGAACGCTTAGGCCGATCGTGCCTCTCTATCGCTCGTTTCGCGCTCTCGCTTGCACGCTCGGCTCAGGCGGAACGTGACAATGAGTCATGCTTTTTCGTGCGTGCAGCCGGCGTTCATTGATTTTTAAGACGTTATCACGTCAAAAAATAATCATTGAAATCGGTTCACAAATGGCAAAGTTATCGCGTAACATGTCTATATCTATACACATAGGTATATGAAAATCAATGTATGTTTGTTTGTCCTCTATGCGTTCAGAAACCATAGATCAGATTGTGATGAAACTTTTGTAGGATGTTCTGGGGACGCCCGCGAGAGTTCCTGCCACAAAAAAAAGAAAAAAAATTATCCCATTGCAACGCATGTCGGGTGCAGTTGGAACCTTGTCCCTTTTCATGTGGGTTATCATCAGTATACTGGACATAACATAGGACAAGTACCTAGTTTTTAACATGACGTAATTCCTCTTAACTAACTGTTTCCTTTACTTCCCTTTACTGTTCCCTTTACTTCTTTAAACCAAAACTACACGTTATTCTTATATCTATTTCTCGATTTTGTCCATCCAAAGGTTGCCTGTAAGAGATCGCTCTTAGCCGCCTATTTATTTTAAGCAATGTGGTCGTAGATGTACAATAAAGATTATTCTCTTCTATAACATGATTGTAGATGCTGTTGCATCCTTTTGTAATCACAGAAAGACTCAGTGTAGTTGAGCCCGCAGTTAACTAGGTTTTAGAGAATGATCCTTAATATATTTTGCCAATTGGATTACTGTGTAAGTGGATGGGTTAAAGATTTTCACTTTGCGACGAAATTCGATTGACTCAAAGACCTTTTTTTATAAAAGCCTATTAGCAAAGCAAAGAAAAGAGCGTACTCCCACCTCAAAGGCCGGCAACGCACTTTTGACTCTTGAGTTGCAGGTGTCCATGGGCGGTGATAATCACTTACCATCAGAAATTGACCCATGGCATACATACTTCTAGCATTATTATTAAATGACTGACGCTAAAGTCGTGTATTAGTCTGTTCGTTGATGGTTATTGAATCTGCAATCACTCTGCAAGTCACACATAGTAAAAAAAAAAATTGTAACATGTTTGTCAATTACTCTAGAGTAAATGATCACTACATAATATAAAACAATTTCCCCCACCACGTCTGTCTGTCTGTTCGCGATAAATTGAAAACTACTAAACGGATTTTCATGCAGTTTTCACCAATAGACAGAGTGATTGAAGGTGTAGTTGTATTATTTGTGCCCGTGCGAAGCCGGGCGGGTTGCTAGTTGTTTATAAATATTTGACGATCTATGTGGCGCAATGGTTAGAGATCCAACTGCAACGTCCGTGCAGGGTTTGATTCTTGCGTGATGTAAACATTACATGAATTATTTATTTACGAAATAATCTAATTATATTTATTTATCCGTGAACTAGGACCCATAATAGACGCTAGGTGTACCTATCTTGTTTTTGTCTAGATAGCGCTGAGTAATTCGAACTGTAACTACAAAATTTCTAGGTAAGAAATATTAATATTTCCCCTTGTGTCGGTATCTGCAAGTCAATTAAAATACCTACGAACTCATCCAATTTATTCCAAGAAACCCAAACTGACCCTGTTCAGCCCCGACGACAATACTCAGAATTTTGTTTCAAACGACTACATTAGACCACCAGCCAGTTTAACAAAACCCCTCAAAGTTTTAACAACTCAGTTACTTAAGATACGGTTTCGAGGAACCCGAGCTCTTTGACCCTGGTGGCCATAATTGGATGAAAGCCAAGTGCATCAGAATTCAGATTCCACTGTCCTTCTATTTCATATTTCTCCTTATTTTAGGAATGCTTTTAGTCAAAATAATCGCAGATCTTGGTTCATGTGGTCATATTTCAAGGCCTGTTTAAAGAAAATCCTTGGATCCTATATCATAATATTTTTGTAGACTTAACTTACAGCTATATATTTTTATTAAAAGCGTTTATACTATCTTTCAGAGTTGTTCTGTGTGTTGTACTTGTGTGTGTTTGTAGATAGTTCGTGCGTCTCGAGAATAGATACTCGAAGATTTTGGTCCGTTTTTTTTCCGAGTGACAAATTTAAACCGCTCAAAAATAGTCTCTCGTACATCGATATACGCTACATATGATATATATAACTATAAATGAACAACTTTCGAGTTCTTTTCTATACTTGTACTATGAGATCTTGGTTCTCGCCATATTTTATGATTCTAGTTCAACGGAAAGTATCCTATAGGTTTTGATTTACCTGCGAAATGTTAAAATATATGGTCCAATAGCCATATCCTTTGATTGCGTTGACTTAAAAGCTTGAAATTTTTATAGCTTTAAGGGACCGCAAACATAAATATTGAAGTTATTTTCGTCATGTAACCTTTACGAGATCCTCAGAAAGGTCTTACTAACGAAACCATTTTTACAAGGAATTATAGTTTAAACACCTATCACAACTCATTTTTCTCGTATCTTATCTGACCTGTTTAAAAGCAATCACACAATGTCACCCAAATGTAGACCTTTATGCACACATGCGAGGTAGTTTCAGCGTAAAATTAGCTTGCGCAGCGTTGCCAACATCCTGGCAAACAAATTTTGGTGTTGTTTATACAGAAACTTTCTTGTGTACAGCTTATTACACCAAGTGGTACCTACACAGCTTTGTACACTTAGTATTAAAAACTAAACATTTTACTTGCTTATACCATTAAGTTTGGAAATACCATACAGCTTATCTTTTTTTTATCGTGTGTAAACCTCCCCAGGTCATCACCTCACCGGAGCCAAAGGTGAATCACGGACTCGAACAGACTAAAACCACGCGGTATCCCAGGTAGATCTTAACAAAGAAGATCCCCTGCAGATCTTGGTAACCTAATCAGCAGGCTTGCATCAGGAACACGTCGCGCCACCGTTTCAGGCCTGCCTCTGCAAGGATAACGGGCAGCCTTGCAGGAACGGGCTAATGGATGTCGGAGATCATTCTTCGCCCTTCGGCGCCTGGTGCAACTTCTGCAGAACGGGAGAGTGATTATTCTCTCCCGTTCCTGTTCCGCCATCTCTTTGATCAACATTACCTCCTCGCAGAACGAAGCGGTGGAATCCCACGCACTCTCACTTTGAACCATGACCAGTAGCATGGTCACCAATAGCCTTCACGAGGTCGTATCGCTATCGCGTCCATGTTGAGCACTCCACTAGAGCGTGCACGGCAAAGAATACAGCTCACCTAATGCTTATCTTCTTATGTTTTGAGAGGAATTAAATTTTTTTTTAGCAAAAGAAAAGTGAAAGAAAAATCTAAAGAAAGGGTATTATTATTAGTTTATTATATAAGTATTTCCATGGTCACAAACAAGTATTAGAAAAAATAAACATTTACATTTTAGTTTAATATTTCTATAGATGCTACTTGTCGATTTTAAATCATGGCATACCTTCTACCGAAGCATAAAAGTAATATAAGCAAATGTTACTAAAATGCATTATGTATTTTTTTAAATCATATACAACTTCCAACTGTAACTTAATCTGTTGCAATAAATATGTTTTTAAAACTATCAACCAATAATAAATTGAACGAGTCAAATATTTTTGGTTACAATGAAAACAAATAACTCCAGTTTGTTTTACGACATATTAAAATAAAATAATGAGTAAGTAGGCGTTGATAATAATGTGGTTTTATTACAATCGCGTGTATGCTCACAATATGAAACCTAATGTATTAGTATGTGTAAAGGTTGATTCACACTTAGTTGCTTTAATTAAGTATTTGACTGCATAATTGTTGCAGAAGTTAGTATGATCATATCGTTAGTTACCACTGTGATTTGTGTGCTCATTAAAAAAAAATTACAAATATGTATTTTGTCTAGTTAAAGTAGATGTTTAAGTTAGATTGAACTATTTATCTCCTAAACATTGGGGTAGAATATATTCATCGAATGCTGATAGGTTAAAACGGTGTTTATTATTTATTTTTATGTATTCAAAGTTCAGGCATATTTTAAGCAATCTCTGCAATGCTTCTCCAATGTTTGTTCTTATTTCTTGCTCCTTTAAAAAGTGCTTTTCATTATTATCAGATCATCATATTAAATATGTTTGTAACTATAACAGAAGAACTTTAATAACAATCTGTGCATCGAAGTATTCTTTGTACTTTTCGTCCTGGATCAAAAGTTTTTTCTCTTTTTTATTCGTCATTCAAAATCTCACCTTATTTTTTTGTATTTCTGTATACATAAAGGTAACGTAATTTCTTACTATTTGAGAATTGTAAAACGTTATTTAACTCCAGTTGCAGGAGAGTAGTTTATTAAATTCTTTAGTAGATAATTAAACATACGTATATCATTCTTCATCACCTCCCACTCCACTTTATCTCAGTTCATATATAATATGGAATCGTCACCTACATAGTGACAGTCATTATTTGGTACAATATCTTTGTAGTCAGGACTAGTAATAGAAAATATATTAAATTTATTTTAACTTGTGTATCAAGCGGAAAGTACCAGAAAATACTGCCTACATGTAATTCGTTAGCCATTCTAGTTTAACAATTGACTGGCCATTCCCCGAAGTTTCACTTGCGTTTATGGTCACTGTTCCACTCCTAAGAGTCGTAGCGTGATGTTACATAGCATATATAGTGTTCCTTAAGGATCAAGCTATCAAATACAAAAATAATTTTGTAAGTTATTTTTTTTTTTAATTCCACGACTAACAACGATTTGTCAGCAGTCGTAGTTTGAAGTGACCTTAACTTGACCTGTTCTTATCGTAATATTTGTGTGGGTACTTAATAGTTTTTTTTTTAATTATTTCAATAAAGTATTACAATTTATGTTAGCATTCGTTGACGTGTTCAGAATGGGTTTGCATGTTGGTTTAAGTTGCGTTCGCACGCGATTAACTGCAGGCTATGTTGTTTTGACGCTTTTGTTTTAATTAATTAGTTCAGAGTTTAAAACGTTGACTTTAGTAATGTTGTGAATTAATGAATCAGGTATCAAAATAAGAACCAAAATTTAAAGATGTAACAACATGTTGTTATATAGTCTGGTTGTGTTTCCTCGAATTTAATTACTTAAAAATCTTACTACCATTATCAACGCGAAAGTTTGAATAGCTTTTCCCTGAGTGAGTGAGGTTACCGGAGGCCCTAACCCTTCCCTCCCCCTCTTCCCTCTTCCACCCTTCCCCTACTCCCACCTTAAATGCCGACAACGCACTTGTGACTCTTGAGTTGCAGGTGCTTATCAGGTGACCCGTTTAAAGGAAAAAGGGATCTGTATTGGCACAGAGATAGATTAATCTATAACAGCACAAAAATTACTTTTATTACGGAAAAAATGCACGCTTTCTGACTAAAACTTCCATAACTAAAATATCGAGGTAAAAAGTAACCTATGGGTTAATCCAGGTCTTTAGCTATCTACATACCAAGTTTCAACGCAATCAGTTTAGTAGTTTTTGCGTAAACCAGTAAAAAATATCCATCCATCCAAACTTTCACATTTATAATATTAGTGGGACTAGCAGCGCCGCTTATTTATAGTATTACTAGGATTATATCTATAAGCAGTCACAAGTCGATCAAAACTAAATTGTCACTTATTACCATTACACACATCACATTAATGGTGGTGACCTTACTCACCAAAACACTAGTTTTCTACTACTCTTACTACGAGTACTCAGACTAGCTATAAGCTCGTTAGTTAGTAGGTAAAAATGATTTTTGCAAAATAAATCATATGGGTTTTCTTGGTTTTCTCTAAAGTGGAGGTATTCCATAAATTTAGCGTCCAAAATTCGTTTAGGAACTCTCATCTGGCCTGTTGGTCTGGTGGTTAGTGATCCTGACTGCTGAGCTAGAAGTCGTGGGTTCGATTCCCACCCATGACAAATAATTGTGTGATGAGCATGATCATTTGGAGTGTAATTTATCTATAATATGTATGTATTTAGAAATATATAAGTATGTTTATCAGCAGTCTGGTTACTATAGTACAGGCTCTGCCTAGTTTGGGACCAGACAGACAGTCACTTCTTCGAGCAGAATTATTCTATAACCTACCTGATTTTGTTATGAACTACTTCTCTATAGCAGATATTCATTTATATTAATTCAATTTTATAACAAAATATCCTTTATTTAAAAGTGTTATACAATCCACCCGCGATAACCATTGGTGACATTGATTAAAGTATCGGGTAACAAAATTGCATGGTACATAATATCAACTATTATCGATTGAATAAGCTAACAAAACATATGTATGTATATTAAATAACTTAAAAACAGAAACCTACCTTTGAGTATATTTCTCTCTATTTAGATTAAATGTACCAATATAAATTATTTCTATTTCGGAAAGATAAAGGTTGAAAATCGAATATTTTCAAAACAGAATTTCCACAATGACTTGGGCGTTGAAGTTGAAAATAAAATAGTATCGTGACGTCATCCTCCGGAGTAAAGTCGTGCCTAACCACACCCTGATGTAAGCTGTTAGTTTGAGTAGCTGTTTTAATACCACATAAATATATGTACTTTCGTTGTAAAGTGTAACAAAATAAACCTTGCCGGTTAATTCAAAGTAAAAAGTACAAAATAAACGCACACCGGCGTTACGTGTAATAGCCGATGCAGGGTGTGCGTTTAGTTTGAGTATTAGGTTTAATTTTGTAAATAGCAAGTGCTCAAGTATTATTAAATCGTATTAGTATTATATTAAAACGGTAAAAAACTTAAAACGGTACATTTAGCTGGAACTTGTATAAAATAATGATTTGTGCCGTCATAATTTAGTTTTACCAAATTGTTTCCTAGTACGATAATTTTGAGTATGTATTTAGTATTCTGGGATCTTCTATGTTCTGTGGGAGAGCCATGCTTCAGCACGTATGAGCCGGCTCGACCGTAGTGATACCATGGCCTCACAAAAAACGGGCAGTGAAGCAATACTTGCATTGCTTTTCGCCGAGTGAGTGAGGTTACCGGAGCCCCTAACCCTTCCCTAACCCCCTTTTTCTCCCTCTTCCCTCTATCCCTGTCCCCTACTCCTACCTTAAAAGCTGGCAACGCATTTGTGACACTTGAGTTGCGGGTGCCCATGGGCGGCGGTAGTCGTTTACCATCAGATGACCCGTCTACTACTTTGCCCCCTATACCATAAAAATAAAAATATCTATTTATTTACTGGTCGGTCTGCAAGATATGTATTATGTATTACTAGCGACTAAGTTCTGGTATGGGTGAAGCGACTAAGTTCTGGTATGGGTGAAAAACTTGTTCACGCTCAAAAAATACTCATCCATACATCGATTTACGACAAAGTTAACATTTCAACCGCAAAATATAACAAAAACTATTTTTTTAATGTGATACTTGTGCTGTCAGACCTTGCTTCTTACCAAATTACAGGATTCTAGGTCAAGTCAAGTCTATAGGTTTTGATTTACGAAATGTTCAAATTAGTTAAAATCTAAGGCTTAATGGCTGTATATTTTGATTCCGTCGACTTAGAAGCTTGATGTTTTACAGCTCCAAGGAATCGCAGAGATAAATATTTGGTATTAATTTCAACTTGATGCTTCCACGGGTTCCTGAGACAGACAGACGGATAACAAAGTGATCCTATAAGGGTTCCTTTTTTTTCTTTCGAGGAACGGAACCCTAAAATTGGCATTGCAACGCATGTCAGGTGCAGCTAGTTATAAATAAAAGTAAATAAGATATGAAAAGTTTATTAACTTACAGTTTACAAAATTTTCCATAATCGAATTATTATCGTTCCGATCGGCCTATAAGCACTTGTAACACAAATACTGTCAATTATTTATTGCCATAAGAAAAGCTGTGGCAACCCATCTTATCATTATTATCCATGGACCTTACCTGCAGACTTCCACACAGAGCATTTTTGCGTCGCCTTTATCCGTACTCATCGGCAATTAAGCAAGTAGTGCGCTGCTTACCTGGGACCGATACTTTGTACTTAAAGTATCTTCGCACTACATCATTTGTGTGCCCCTGGGTCACTTATAGAACGTCATTAAAAACACACACACTCACACATACGCGCACACACACACACACACACGCACGTGCACTAATACACACCTAACTACATACATACTAACACACCACCCTAATATAACATGTCTAAGAAAAGTCTGTCTAAGGAAAACAGCGACAAACTATTTATATTCAATATACAAGCACGACTGAACACTGTCTACAAAATGCAGGCTTCAGCCTAGTTTGATAATCAGTATCTGGTACGAACATACAGTCAATCTTTCAATGATTTATAATTGCTTTCTGCACTATGGAATGTATGACTATTTGTGTTAAATAAAGATTATTATTATTATTGGTTACTGGATGCAAAACCTCCTTATCCAATACAATTAGTTGGAAACCTGACCCAGTTGGCTGTACAAAGAGCGTCCGTTAACTGTTGTTGTTGTTGTCATTTTGTCAAACAATAATAATTATAGTATTATTCCTTTTGTCATATTGTACGTACCGAAATGGGAGGTTCTTCATTCGGCTGTATTGAGTACACCGGCGTTTTAGTAATAATTTTGATGATTGTGTATTTGTTTACATTTTTTCTTCTTCTTAATTACTTACAAAAACGTCTTCCTGTGGACTGTGGATAGGTACTTATCACAATGCAAAAGTCAGTTCATCATAAAAATGCGAGATTAAGGATTTACAGTCCTGACTTTGATTTGGCGACACGCAATGTAAACGTACAATAGTGTGTAAGTAATTATTATTTTAGTGCGGTACGGTGAATGACCTTAAACGTTCGGCGCCGTCAAAACCAACTGATTGCATAAAACGTTGTTTTATTGATTACATTGCAGTTTTTAGACGCCCTATACAGAAGTCCATTGCATCTGTCCATCTAAAGGTTGTCTACAGACAGCAGCTAGCGATAAGACCGCCGTTTGTACCATTATTTGTTTTTATTTTAATGTTGTAATTTGTTTATGGTGTACAATAAAGAATATTGTATTGTATTGTATTGTTTTTAGCTGTATGTGATATTTATTAATTTTTTTGGTAATATGCACGGAGAGTCTATACAAAGATGGTTAGAGTTGAAAATTCATTGACCAATATGGTCAATGAAATAAAACAAAACATTCACAACTTAATGGTCTTATTATGGTCTAAATTTTATAACAGGCGACCTCTACACATAAATTACAATACAACTTAACTTTTAATTTTATCAAAATACAAAGTAACTTTCTTAATAACTGGAATTTGAAAGTGGATTTACTATTCAATATAAATATGTAATAACATTGATTACACACCTATATATTTACCGTAAAACTTAGATATTACAAGACAAACTGTTGACAACATGTTTTTTTTTTTGTTTCTGAAACGGGTAATTGGTTGTGTTTCCACAACGTCTTATGATGCGTTCCTGTTTATTATCATAAAACAATATTCCATTATCTTTTCGTAAATTAAAAATCAATAGTCGTCCACCAATCATTGATACAATTGATACGATCGCTTAATGGTTATATGCACTTAGATACCGTACAACAAAATACAGAAAGTTAATTTATTAATGCAAAAAACATTTATTTTGCTACCTAATAGCAGGTTACAAAAACTATTTATGCATTCGTCTAATAATTACATGTTACGTAAAAACATTTAAATTAAATTTAAACACAGTAACTAAATAAATTTAAAAAGATTTAAATTTATTTAGTTACTTTAACGTTAGAAATTCTTCACATAAACATTTTGCATTAAGCTGAGAACTATAAAATACCCTGGCGTAACTGTTTCATATGAAATTTCTTCATTTCAAATTCTGTATAAATGTTTCAAAACACGTCCCTTGACGTGCATTTCCTGAAAACGTATCTAAACACGCTTTTCAAGGTTTTATAATAGCCGTTGAATAACTTTGTACAGAATTTTCTGTGAAGTAAAATCCCTGAATGAGTTTTTGCAAAATACACGAGTACTTAAGTTATTTTGTTATTTACAATTATACATAATTACGTACATGAATAATAAATAGATGTTGTTACACCTTTTTATGCGGAATGAATAATTATGTTAATAGTTATCACTAATATAGCTTAGGTGGTCAGTTTTTGCAATTGAAGAATATACGAACCCCTCGCAACAGTTTTTCTTTCCTTGTTAAGTATTGTTTTTGTTTAAAGTGTAGCTTTAAATGTTCAAATTGAGTAAACATTTGCTTTGAATACGTCGGAACAAAAGTTTTTCATTAACTTCCGCAAATGATCACACACAAAATAACCTTGTGTTGTCTTACGGTATGTTAGGACTCTAGGGATTCATTAAAGAAACATTGTATTATCATGTTTTGCAAAAGCAAACGCAAAAGGAGCTTTCTTTGGGTTTTATTATTTAATATTAATACAAAACCGAAACTGTTATCGTGAATGGAAATCGCACGTAATACTGTTTACGAGTATAGTGAGTTCAACACATGTTGAAATATCAATGGATCAACAAATTACTTTACCTTGTAATGTCATCGTAAAAACTTTTAAACACAAATGTGATATTTGTTGTCTACAATTACAAGAAACTTTATTGTAGGTAAAATGAGGTTCAATAGGAACTAAGATTTTGACATGTAAAAATATTAATGTTATTTCAACGCTAATAAACACGTTATTTGAATGACTACAGAGTATTTAGACTGATATATGAACTACTATATTATTGTTATGCAAATAAATTTGGTTTAAGACTAATGGTATCTATCTATCTAATGTCAAGAATCTGAAACTATAAAATATATTTTGTTTTTTTTTAAAGACAACTCCCTCATTAGAATTACCCCTGTGTCACGGGGGACTTTACAAACATACAAACAACGGACACAAAGAACACCCAGGCTCAGGTGGTATTCGAAGCCACGACCTGTAGCATAGCAGTCAGGGTCACTAACCACTAGGCCAACAAGCCAGTCATTTGGGCCAGGTTTGTATTGACAAGAAACAAAAAAAAAATTGAAATCTCACAAAGTTTACCAGTTTAAATTTTGTATAACTGACTATATCTATTGAATATCTTGATATGAGTGAAAACAGACGTGTAATTTTTCAGAAGAAACGGGTATTTACTAGCAATTGATGTATTGATTAGATTTACCCTGTCGTTTAGCTTCTACAGAGGTTGTTGGTCCAATTGGAGCTAATCCAACAAATACAATCAGATCTTTAACTGTTCCGTTAGGAATGAAAGGAGAAAATAATTATTTGCGTAATCCTGCTCCATTTAAACATGGTGTTATACTTTGAAAGTATACTCAGAAAATACGCTTTATTTTGCGAGCATGTATGTATGCTTGCAAAATAAAGCGTATTTTCTGATCGTGATTAAATCTAAATCAATCTCATTTGAAATCAGTTATAGTGACAAAAAATTGGGACTGTATTGCTGTTTCTATTTTTTGAAATAGACTTTTGTTTGTAAAAATGAGGTCATTACAGGTCGGTATTTTGTGAGAAGTTTTCATTAAAATGTCACCGCCAATTTCGTGTCATGTCGTCGTCTAACGGCCGTGAGAATTAATTTTTTACTCTGTAACGGAGTAAGGGTTGGGATTAAAGCCACCCCGTACCAGCACTACGTTTTATTTCTTTAATTAAAAATGTTTCTGTAACATTTGCGTTTGATTTGAATTCTTTTTAAAGAAATGTTGGAATAAATAGTTTAATCATAAACTTAGTATGAGTTTAATAGTTGTAGTATTATAAATTAAAACCTACCTTTTTATTACAAACGCGAGAAACGAAGGTACGAAGTGAACGAAGACAACAAAAATTGCCACTCAAAGGAATTATCTTAAATCATAATTATAATGATCATATAATTCCTTTTTTTTAAATTACAATGCAGCATGGTGGTTGAGGCATCGGACTTAAATATTTAGCACGAAAATAACAATAAATTTCAATGTGAGTAGTTTTAAAGAAATTTAACTAAAACAATTTACAAACTGATGTATAAGGATATTCTGTGAAACGCTTGATCAATAATGAGTAATATAATTCTCAGGCCCAATTGTGTGTGGGCATCTTTCGGAAAACGCAGTTTAGTCATGCAAATGCCATGATGATCCTATAACGTAAATATGTATTTACAGGAATTAACGCGATCACGAAAAGGTATTATGTATATTACATATCTCTGAATTGCCTGACGTTTCGACCAGGTTGCACTGGCCGTGGTCGCAGGCTGACTGGCTCATCGTCAGGCAATTCAGAGGTATGTAATACTTTTTTGTGATCGCCTTAATTCCCGTAAACACAGAATTATATCATGGAACGCGAAAGTTCAAAAGTTAGTAGATCCTATAATAGTCAACGAGGATTCAATGAGGATCTAAATGATACCATTTTACGTCTGTTAATTAGTTTTTATTCAATAAGTACCTACCTAAAATAATGTGTCTAGTTAAAAAAAGAAAACAAAACATTAACATCGATTTACGAGCAGACACTGATAAATTAATTATTCTCCATTTCGTTCCCTATAAATTCCTTTCCGCCCTATTTTTACTAACACGCCTCTTTTAAAATACATAGTGACACCATGTACAGATAGCGCCCAAGCCCATTATTTAGCTGACAGCGTCGATTTAAAAAGCATTTAACTAATCGGAGGCACATAAATTTGCTTGACAACACTCTAGGGAGAGAGATGGAAAACTCTGGGTTTTAACAGAGTTTTTTTTGTCACTTATGTTTTCCTCTTTCGATAGGAAATGTTTTTTACGTAACATTTGTATGGTTGTGAGGTGTTTCTTGTATCCGCTGATTGTGTGGCGATATTTGATAAAGTTTTTCTTTACTTCGTGTATAAAGAAGTTTTACTTTGTGTATCACTACATTATTATAAAACAAAGTCCCCCACTGCGTCTGTCTGTTCGCGATAAACTGAAAAACTACTTAACGGATTTTCATGCGGGTTTCACTAAAAGACAGAGTGATTCCCGAGGAAGGTTTAGGTGTGTAATTTGCACCGTGCTTCCGGGGCGGGTTGCTAGTTAAGAATAAATGTTGTGTGTTCTATAGAAAGTACACTTTCTCAGTGTGGCACTTTGTCCTCGGTAGTATCACTTAATAGTTGCTCAATCAGAACTCCTGTCGAAAACCTCAACCCTTACGTCGAAATAAGGCTCCTATCCAATGACTATTACATACATACAAATCCTAGCCACCAGATCTGTCCATCTTTTTATTCTAAAACACGTACCTAGACAAACGAAGGCCTAGGCTCGGTTGGCTTACCTCCTGAAAAGATTATCTGTTGTTTTGTGTTTGTAAAAACACATATACAAAACAATTACAATATATTTTCATTCAACGTCTATAGCTAATTGTAGGATGCCATTTTCCGAATCTTCTGAACAATTTGGCGGCAATTTGTCACCCTACCAACATAGATTAATTGATGAGGTCATTGTCCTTGGATGTATTATTATTATTATTATTGAATAATTCAGTCCTTGGATGTATATTGACATCTTATTAATATTATGTAAGTACATATTGTCATTTGAGAAGACCACAGCTGCTAAGGACAGATCAATTATAGTTCAAAACTGCTTTTAGGATAAACTTAACATACATTCACTCACGTGATGTAGGCAGTACTATGCCTACACTGAAGGGGTAGACAGAGGTGTATTAATCACTATAATTTGGACCCAGTCACGTAATAGGCTTTTAGGTATTTAAAATTTAAAATTGGTAGTATATTTAAAGATAAAACAGGAATTCGCACCAAGGTGAGCAAGATGTGTTTGTATGCCAACTAGAAAATAACTCACACTTATCTGCTACGATTTGGACCACGCCCAGATTCCTCTGTTTGTTATTAAGTCCAATTTAGATGGTTTCACTGCTGCAAGCTTGTTAATCTTTATACCTATATGATGTTTGCGTTTGATTGCATACAGAGCTAGCTTTAGGCCATTTCAATCTGGTAAAAATAGTTAATAGTAGTATTTATATATCAGTAATAAAAAAAATGAAGTAATAAAGCTTTAAATAATTGATTCCTTTAAATTGAATCATTCTTTAATAGTTACACAAATATTTGTAGTAACATAGGATTGCATTAATGTGTTTCGAATACTGTTTCATATTCTGGTACTCTTACAATACTGTTGTTGCATATGAATCAGTATTAATATTCATTAAAACATTAATTATCTCTCAATATGCTAATGTAGTTTAACAAATCGCAATGAAATGACAATCGACAAACAAAAAAACTGTCAGTCGTAGGACTACACGTCAGAAGTGAAAACACATATACACATATATATACATATACACATATATACATATATATACATATACACATATATATATACATATACACATATATATACATATATATACAAATACACATATATATATATACATATACACAGAGACATCTATATGCCATCATGACAATATAATTATGTCATCTGAGTGTGAAAAGTGCCCAACGTGCCTAAAGAAATTTTCACTTCAAAAAGACAAGCAGACTGAGTGCAGTTCAATGTCCCATGACGGGATCGAACTCATGACACTTGACGTTGTAGCAGTAAGCTTAGTGATAACTTAAACTATTGCACCATCTGTATTGTCAATATTTTTAACCGATTTCAGAAAAGGGGGTTATAAATTCGACACGTATGTATGTAATATTATTTCTACATATGATACTATTAGGCTTCCAAACAAATATACAACATTTATATATGTATTTGTGTTGTCCAAAGGTTTAAGTGGTTGCCTCGCCACTACTCCTCGCCTAGTGTTGTAGGTTCAAATCCCACACGGGGCAAAAATTTGTGTGATCCACAAATAAATGTCCCGAGTCTGGGTGTTCTGTGTCTGTTGTTTAAATGTTTTTGCAGCCCACAGGAATATTCCTAATGTTAAAAAAAACTGTCAGTACCAAAAGTGCGCAACGTGCTTAGAAGTTTTCTCTTCAAAAATTGTTTTCGGTTTTTCTCCGAAACTAGTAATCTGATTGTGACTGTAATCTAATTAGTTAAAACTAGTACAGTTTTTTGTAATAAGTAGCAAAAAAGAATATTCGCGAGATCGAATCGCACATTTTTTTTTCTTTTGGTAACCTCCACGGATTAATAAATTTACCGGAGCTAACCCTAAAGTGGTTTGTCGGCTATTTCTAATCGAACCGACTAAAACCACACGGTGTTCCATCACAATTGGATTTATTACATGGTATTATACCCTAAAAACGTACCCTCCAAGAACCCCTGCGGACCTTGACCGCTTCTTGATCAGCAGGCGCTCACACCGTGAAGTATTTCGCACATGAAATTCAAAACACTCACGTGTAAAGTAATTTGCAGACTAAAGTTCCTAAAACTACAATCAAACCCACCATTTAACATTGAGCCGAGTAAATATAATTAAAGGACTAAATTTCAGGACGAAACGAGTATAAATAGCTGAAATAAAATCTGTACTAAAACCTTTAGAGTGAAACCCGACCCGCAAGAGGCTTATCTAGACGGAACAAAACCACAAAAGAGGGCGGAATACAGAGTTTTGTGCTGAGGGATAAAAATACATGGAACAAAGACCCGCTGTAACTTTGTATAGGTATGAGAATTGCTGATGTAAAGATATGAGATTTATATACCTACTTATTTCAGGTATGTTTAATCTTTTGTGTTGTTCCAGATAAGTTTCAAAACAATGAATGGTTGAGAATCGCTTGTTTCCTGCAAAGATTTTTTTTAATATACGATTTGCATAAACATATTTATAAAGTCCTTATTATTGCTTACATTGCACCACAACAAAATGAATAAAAAGGTAAATCTACCTTATGAATATTATCGCGATGAAGTCCACATTTTTACATTAAATTAGATTACCACACTACGTGAAATTATTTTAAAAATAATATGTTGTTTTTTACCTAAAGTTATAAGTACGTATAATAAAGTAAGAAATGTCCCATGGCACCATATTACCCGTCCTGTAGGTACACGGTAAGACGATTACAAACAACGTTTACATTGCTCGTTCGACATCAATTAGTTTATGTTAGAAACAATCTCACAACTATTGCTATCACTACTAGTACAACTTGTCATAATAATGTCTATTGACTCATTTTGATTAAATAGTGAACTGTTTTAATTATCATCTATTATGGTTAGCCTCTATTTTTAATAAAATATATACGAGTTTTTGATGGGGCGATAACACCAAGGAAACAAATAATTTCAGATTCTTACACTTATTTCATAAAAATCAAGGAAAAAGTATCAAAATTGCTCTTATAATAGAATATTATTTAGGTATATATACGAATATACACATTAAATCAATAGCTTTATTATTAGCCGCAATTTACAAAAAAAAAACAATTTATAGTTAGTTTTAAATATTATAAATTAACTTCCTTCCTGAGCAAAGGAGCCAAAAACAAAATTGTTTGTTGGTAAATAAAAAGTGAAGGTTATCTTCAAAATCATTTCTGTCACAGGTATCAAAATTATTAATACATGTGTAAATTGCAGAAGTTGCAAATAAGTAAATGAATTTCATTCCTGTCAATTCCAATATATATCCAAGTTCATAATGTAAGAAAATTACTTATAAGCAAGATATTTTCACGTAAACCACATCAAAATAAATTCTTGGAAACATTTGTCAGTCCGAGAGATGATTAACAGTAGGTACATTGAACACCATGACTATACAAAAAAATGTGAAATAGATTTACTGGAATCTTTCATCATATTTTCTTCCAATATTTTGGTGAAAAATTATTATTGTCATCGCGTTTATGACTCAAAACATCATTTACACAATACTTTTCTTAGACACAATAATTTAATATATTACAGTAATTAAATATTCAAAACAGGTAAAGATAAAACCGTTCAGGAACTTTTTTTTTGTGATACTTTTTTTTGGCAGTAACTCGCTCAAATTTCATTGTTTTAGCATCGGACGTTGAAACTTATGACACTTATGATGACCTGTATTAATTTGTATCGCATCTTATAAATATTACCGCAATTACGTAAAATTTTTTACATGAAATATTATTTCGGGATACGTATTTCTTAACGAAATCAATCCCGCTTAATTATGGATATATTTGATAGGTACCATCATCCTCATCCGCGCCTTTTTTCCAACTAAGTTAGAGTCAGCTTTCAGTCTAACTACGATACGACCGAACTTCGATATTTTACGTGAAGCGATTACTATCAGACCTCGACAACCCAAGTACTAGGCGATATCGAAATTCTGTAGTTAGACGAGGTTTTCGGTCTTTTTAGGGCTCCAACTACCCGTAACGAGTGCCACAGATGTTCGTGTGGCAACCGGGACCGACGGATTAACGTGCACTTCGAGGCATGGAGGGGGTCTCAATGTGATAAGAATGGTCACCCATTTTAATACTGACCTGTCATGTACCTGTAATGTGACCTGATCTGAATATTTGATAGGTACCATTACTCAAATTTATATTGCCTTATATAATGCTTTAACGACAGGTTAAGCAGGATCTAGATAACTCCAGAGTCACTATATTATAAATAAGGGAATGCATTTTGTATTATATAGGAACACTCTTTAATACTTTTGTTTATTTTTGGCTTATTATTGCTAGTGAATGAGAAGCCATGGCTTTGCCAGATGGAAGGCCCAATTCATTAGTAGTATTAATTTAAATTGAGTACTATTTGAAAGAAAAAAGCTAGAAACAGTGAAGGCTGATAAATTAGCTTATAAAGATTATTATTTTTCATTTCACTAAGTTATAGAAGCTGAATAAATTTAATAAATTTGGATATTGAATGAATTTATTCATCAAAAGATTTGCTTTGGATAAATATAGAAAAAGGTTCCACCCATTCAATGCGCCCGATATTCTTATAACTGAATCGTCGAACAGCCAAAGCGTTTTCTCGTGGGACGTGACTTGGCAGACGTCTGGCAAGAGTGCTACGTCATCATATTTCATCACAGTGACGTCACGATTGATGGCCTGGGCTCCGAGCGCTAATACTCTTCAATTCATCACATATTATGGCTTAGACGGTGACCTAGTACAACGGGTTGAGCGTTAGTCTTGAGTAATAGGTACGTAGCCTGGTTTTGATATCAGGATATTTTCTCGTTTCAAATTTTCCGCGTAATTTAATATTCAAGCAGTTTCCGATCATAATCCAGTGTTTCTAAATGTTATATCGTTTATATTAATACTCCTTTGTGTTTATTTCTTTGTCCTTGATTACCTTAAATGAGTAAACCAAAATGATATTAAAATATGAATAGAGCAATCTGTTTTTTTTAGACATCATCTTATATTATAAATAAACGATCTCTTCCATTATTAAAATCAAATGAATTACATTTTGTTTATCAAATCAGCAATGTAACGTGAAATATAGCAAGATCATTTATAAATTTTTATTTTTCTAATAATTGTGTGATGAGCACGATAATTTTTTCTTTGTCTGGGTGTAATTATAATATGTATGTATTTAGAAATATATAAGTACATATGTTTATCGGCAGTCTGGTTACCACAGTACAGATGTTGCCTAGTTTGAGATCATACAGCCGTGTGATTTATTAGTAGAGATCGGATATTCGGATGCATATTTACCTAAAGTTGAGATGTTGGCTATTATGGAAAGTACTTTTTTATCGAAAGAATCCCGCGATTCCAGGAAATTCAAATTTAAGTGTACCTATACTCCGTGAGATGTAATAAACCCCAGTTTGACACAAATGACACTTGCTCTGTTACAACGTATAATGGTTGCTTTTGACTACTTTTATTGTCAGTGATTTTTGACGAAGCAAAAACAACCTTATTACGTTGTAACAAGTGTCAAATCGGGCCTATTAAACCCCAGGAAATGTAAGCTTTTTGTAAGAGTGCGAGTGAGACGGCAAATTATACTTGCTTGTGCGCAAGTAGCGACGCGACAATACAACTGCATTCGTAAATAAAAATATACTTAGAAGCCGCTTCCATAATTTGTTATCCAAAAATAATTTATATATATATATGATATTTATATCTTTTGGTCTATTCCAGTAGTGGAAGTTAGAACATATAAAAAAAAGAAAGCATTATCAATTTTAGATTTAAACTACGTAATTCTATTTTCAAATAAACGATTTTACTAATTCTTAAAGAATGTATCATAATTCGTTACAGCAAAGGAGTGTTAGAAATACTTTACGTTACGTAAGCAAACAGGCCTTTGTTCTGGCTTAAGTTAAATAGCCCTTTAGTAAGGTTGTTAATGTCAGTAAGGGTTGCCTTTTATTTAGGAATTTAGTGCAAAGGATTAAAATGATTAAATTTTGAAACATTATGTATTAGCTTAGTATTTATATTTCAAAAGACAATGTACTTTTTCACAATAAGGTCAAAGTAAATAAGAATAATTAAGTAAAAAATAGGTGCATTGTCAGCAGTCATGATATCATTCACGCTACGTTTTCTTTTACTGAAAGAAAATAAATCTAAAATGTTTTAAACCAATAATTACCTTAATTATAATACATATAAACTCAGTTTAGGCGCTTCACCGTCTCGAGCGATTAGCTCACTTCGGATGTCGATCTTGAATTTTTGACGTCGTCTATCTCAATATCTAAAATGAAGTACATACTTTAGTAGCTGCTATTATGCATCCATTATGCATTTCGAGTCTCTATACTACTTAATAGGGTATAACACACTTTTCTTAAAAATGATTTAATTAGATCCTAGAACAGTAAACGACTAAATTGTACGTGAAACAATTACGGCTATAAGTAGATAGGTTGCGTGCTGTCGAGGGTTTATTTGCTAGTTAATATCTCGTCAATCATTATTAACGAGTTGCAAGTCATAGAAGAAGTATACGCCTCGATACTTTTGTATTAAAGACTACTTACTTTATTAAACGCCTCGATTATGATAAATATCGTATAAATAATACGATAACAGATTTTGATACTATTAAATACATCGTACTTTGATTTTCCACTGCCTCGTTTGATAGTCTCAAGTTCCTGACTTATTTTACCTAATAGAAACTATTATTGGGTATTTCTCTCTGTATGAAAATATGTTAAAAAATATATATGAAGCTAAAAATCCTCACTACGCCAACTGGATCGCGACAGGCCTAAAATCTGTAAACCAAAGCTACCTTACCTTAAAATATTACGATAATTAAGTTCTAAATTTATTTATTATACATTCAAATAGCGAAAGTATAAATATATTGAAACTTGGTGTCTAAAGTAATAAAACTGTCATACCAAAAAAAAAATATACTTTAATAAAACAACAGTTACATTGAAGTATTTTTTCAATAACACCAATATGCCGCCATGCCGTCTAAAGAGCCAAACAGATTCAAATTCACATTCGTCGTTAATGGCGTACCGTGGCGAGTTTCAATATTATGGATCAATTTTTAATAGATTCGGAATGTTGGCAGCAATACATGGAGTTTAATTGGCAATTAAAACGGAAACCACAATACAGGCGGAACTTACAATGAATTCGGAACTGGTTGCGCGTATGCATTATGTAGTTGTGTAACTGAATATTATAAGGGTTATGTATATCCTACTAATATTATAATCGTGAAAGGTCGTGTGGATCGTGAGGATGTATGGATGTATGGATGTTTGTTACTCTTTCACGCAAAAACTACGATCCGATTGCGATGAAACTTGGTATGTAGATAATTGGAGACCTAGATTAACACATATACTACTTTTTATCCCGATATTCCCACGGGACTTACGCGGGTGAAACCGCGGGGCGCAGCTAGTATATTTATAATAGTACTACGGTGGCAAATAAGCATAATATCTGACGGTAAGCGGTAATTCCGGAATTGCAACGCCAGACATGAGACCCGAGAGCCTATTGGTCTAGTGCTTAGTTATCCTGAAGCTGAGCTAGAGATCGTGGATTTGATTCCCATTCAGGATAATTGTGTGACGAGTGTCTGGGTGTAATTTATCTATAATATGTTTGATTTAGAAATATATAAGTATGCTTAGCAGCAGTCGGTTTAACATAGTACAGGCTCGGCCTAGTTTGGGATCAGACAGCCGGGTGTGAGAAAAAAAACAGTGTTAGAATAAGAACTGCCACGAGTGTTATTAATTATTCATATCGAGAGGTGAAGCAAACTGACAGACGACAGACGCGGTAGGTCGGTTCACCGCTTGATAAATCTCTTCTGTAGTGTTTTTGGAAGGGCAATTGTTTTTTTATTTTTTAAATGAGTAACTTGTAAACAAGTACGTTTACAACATTCAAAATGTATTTGAATAAAAAAAAATAACATTTGTAAGGTTACATGCAACTAGAGAAATTCTTTCTTATAATTTATAGTCAGCATAATCTATTTAATTGTCGTTTATCAGCATACACTTGTCTTTTTATCCAATTAACGCAATGCAAAACAGTTTTATTTATTGTAACAAACAAGTGGACGTGACGGCCAGTTATTTATTTTATACTTGTAAAAAAAAGGTATTCCGTAACTAGTATTTTCACCCGTTATTTTGTGCACTGAAAAATGCAGTGGAATTCTGTTATCAGTAAGAAACAGCCGCAGAGAGTATTTTACAGCCACCTAAAATAATATTTGCTAGCGTTGTGATTCATTTCTCAACATTTTACAAGGAAGAATTTTGGTTTTAATAACTAGAGGTGTTATATGTTTGTTATATTTATTTTCAAAGTAATTAGTCGACTTCAAAAAAGGAGGAAGTTCTATATTCCCCTGTATATTTTTTTATGTATGTTAACCGATTACTCAAAGACTCCTATACCGATTTGGAAAATTCTTCTTTTGTTTGAAGGAGTATACTTCCCAGGTGGTCCTATATCTATTTTGTTCACCGTTTTTATCATTTCATGAGTGCTTAATTATCGCATACCGGCTGCTTATGTTTGCAATTCAGTTGCCTAAATATTTGGAAATGATAAATCAACCACATCTTAATATTTATATAACAAGTTAAACTTATCTCCGTAAAAACATATTTAAAAAAAAAATAGGCAATGTTTAAATTATTATTTGTTATAACACCATTTTACGTCGGTCTTTTTTAGACTGACCTAAAAATGAATATTTCCTTCGTAGGTTAATTGATGACCGAAGGGTGTGGTAGTTAATGACTTGTTGGTAATGTAAATAATGTCTCGAAAGTTAAAATTCGCTATAAAATATAATACCATATTGAAGATTTAAATAATAAAGTGAAATAAATAAATTGAAAATGAAATAAAACTAAACTAAAATAAGAATTAAATTCACCTACCTATATTTTGAAGAAAACAAATTAAAAGATTTGATATTCTAACGCTGTTTCAACCATCTAGAGTAACATGACAATGGTCCCAATTCTGTTACTTCTCTCGCTAAATTAAAATTCACTAAATTTTCTTCATATAAGATGTAAACCTTGTACACTTCAAAACAAGGTCTTATTTCAAATTGAAACAAGTAGGTAACATATGTCGCTATCAAAATAAGCATTTTATTTGTCGACTAAAGTCTGATACGCTTAAATAAACTTTAATACCACGTAGCGAGAGCCGCCATCCGTTGAATGCCATCTCTTTTGCTGTGTGTTTTAGTAAGCGTCTTCGTAGGTGTAGATTAAAAACACGTCATCCTTGTTCGTTTTTAACAAGTTTTTATACGGCAATTATACAGCGTTTGAATAAATGGAGACTCTCGCTGCGTGGAAATAAAGTTGAGTATACGTTGACAGGTGTTAGTGAAATTTAGCGGCGCTGAGAAATAGATGCTAGTAACAAATATACCTTATTACGAAGAACACTAGGTTGATTTCATATGAAGAAATTAAGTCAGGTTTAAGTTTAGTCGAGTATACAATAGAATCGGCACCAATACCTTATAAGTAAAGCCTTTAGCGCTATTAATATTATTTTCATTAATATCAGTTTGTGTTGCGTAGCACAAATCGTAATTGTAACAATTTTCTCTGGTTCAAATCATTTATTTCATTTAATCGTTTAGAACACTAGTTTGCGAGATTAAATATATCACAGTTTTTCTAAACTCCGCCGAAGATTCGGAAGGCGGAAACCGGGCACTGAGCGGAAGTTTCGGTTGTAACCGGGATTCAACGCCAAGATGACGATGATGACAGTTTTTCTTCTTAATTCAGTTTTGAAGGATTTCACTTGTTCAGCACATTTAATTATGAAGTTACAGCCAGGCAAGTAATTTATAAAACAAATCAATATTCAATTAGTTTTTACGGTAACTGTTAATGTAAGTAATAGAAGGCAATAGTTGGAAATGTAATTATACATGCGGGAGGGTCAAAATATTCACGGAACGGGGTGTAAAGATTATTGTCGGGCATGTTCTAATATAATTTTTTCATGTTTTTTTTCTGTTGTGGTCGCCTCGACAGGACGTTTCGGCCTTAAATCATTTTCAATCGAAAGGCAGGGCCTTGCTTGAAGAGGTTGTGCCACTTGTTGTCGTTTTACCAGGGTCTTGATGATTGCGTGAAACTCAATTTTCTCCATGTTACCTTCGGAATTAACTTTTTTATTGAACTAAATCTGTATGATTAATGACCTGACTTTTATAAACTGTTAAAGAATGTTACACCGAGTGCAAGTAAAAAAGTGCACACATCAGCGCCATACACCTGTTCCGTGACCCACTCTCGTACGTTATTTTAAGTGACAACATGCAGTTTCAAACATACTGGCATGTGCTTATTATTTATGAAAGAATACTTCAACATCATCTAGCGACGTAACATAGTAACTACTAATCCTGCATCGAGCAATGAAAGTTCTCGAGCTGTAGTGTATATATACAACTTCCCAACATCAACCGTTGGGCATGATCACCCTGGGCTGGAGGGACACTACAATCGTTCCTCCACAATTCTTTGATCTATTATCGATTTTGCCCATATAAAGGTTTTTTGTAAGAGATCGCTCTTAGCAAAAAGACCGCCCATTATACATAGGCACTTGTTAGCGTATAATAAAGATTAATCTTATCATCATACAAACATTATGTAAATTCTTTTTTTAATCTAAAACTTTCATAAAGTATAAGATTCTGATCTTAATCTTTGTGGAAGTTTTATTACGATCAAGTGGAACTTTACACTTCAACTGGCATGGTACAACAATAATATTAAACATTGTCAATATAATTATAAAGCTAAAACAAGGCCATCAAAAAGCCGGCTCAGTTTGGAAGTCATTTGACTCGTCAGTCTGGCACTCCTCATTTCACAGCCGCGATTAATTTAAACTTCACAAGTTGATGTTGCGTTTAACTTCTAATTTATTCAACAGAATATTCATTTTGAATTTAACTTTTTGTAACAGTTCATAATGAATTCTGTTTTGTTCGGTAAATACTGACTGTATATGTAGTATTGCTTTATTTGTTGTATAATTTACGTTGCACATGGTAAATTGCTTTGGTTTGGCAGATAGATTCTAAAAAATATATGGGCTACTACTTTCTGAACAAGGTCGCTACGTGAGGTAGCTGGTCTTTGATATATAGCTTATAGCATAGCTTGGTACTACAAAACGAAGCCTTTGTGCAGCCTGCCCAGCTACAAGTCCTCTACAGATGCCATTAATATTATAAATGTGAAAGTTTTGATGGATGGATGGATAGATGGATGTTTGTTACTCTTTCACGCAAAAATCACTGAACCGATTGCGATGAAACTTGGTATGTAGATAGCTGGTAACCTGTATTAACGGATTGGGACTTACGCGGGTGAAACCGCGAGGCGCTGCAAGTATCTAATATGATCTTATTTTATCAAGTCTATGTCAGTGTATTGTAATATACTAAATACATAACATTATGATTACCTAATGGTCTTTGTTGGCCATTATGCGTCTTAAATACTTAGCGTCAAAACAGACTTCAGACTAACGGACTTTGGTTTAAAGAAAGGATTTTGTTTAAATTATTAAAAGTTGATTCAGTTCATAAATATTACTAGCAACCCGCCCCGGCTTCGCACGGTGCTTACCGACATCTTCAACAATCATCATCATATTTTAACCAATTTTCACAAAACCTTAACAAACTACTTAAACCTTCCTCATGAATCACTCTATCTATTGGTGAAAACCGCATAAAAATCCGTTCAGTAGTTTCTGAGTTTAACGCGAACAGACAGACAGACAGACAGATATCTTATTTAAACTTATTATTCTAATTATGTTATTAAAATTAAAACTAAACATATCATTATTTATTATAAACTACTTTTAGAAGTAACGGGTGTCTCAGTAAGAGTGCACTTTTTCATTTTAAAATAAAAACAAGTATTTTATGACAGAGTTGTGATAATTTTATTGTATTGTAAAGAAGACATGTTCCGATTAAGTATGGAATAAAATATTCGGCAAATGACCCCCACGGCTCCGATGACAGGCCATTACAATTACTCTTTTCATGAAATTTTCCATTACTTTTGCACAGAGATGTGGCTGTATCTCACCGATAACGCGTTGGATTTCCGATTTGAGCTCAGGAATTGTTTCGGGTTTATTCGCATACACCCGAGATTTCACAGAACCCCAAAGAAAAAAATCCCACGGTGTTAGAACGCACGATTTTGGCGGCCAATTGGCATCGGAATTTCGAGAGATGATTCGGTCTGGAAATTGCTGCTTCGATAAATCGATTGTTCCGTGCGTGGTGTGGCAGGTGGCGCCATCCTGTTGAAACGACATGTCGTTCAGATCTATACCAACCAGTTGAGGCACAAAAACTCCGTTAGCATGTTCCTGTAACGAACGCCATTCACAGTCACTGCATTTTTGTAATGGGTTTTCACAATGATAAGGCGTTGATCAGTTGTGTAGCGCTCATTTTTTTAAAATAGGAACAGTCGTCGATGCCAGCTGTCGAATATCAGAGCAGCAGCAACAAAAAAAAAATGGCGTCAATTTTAAAAAGTGCACTTTTACTGAGACACCCTTTATGTTTTTATTTCTTGTAAATTAATAAGAAAGTACTAAAAGATAAATGAGCAGGTAATTAACAAATGACACACACCATTTTGTTCCGAACATTGCACAGAGAGCCGTCGGTACACCAAAACAGTAACCAGTTGTTAAAGCAATAGTAAGTCCGCTCATTTATATTGTGGTACAATTGTGAGAATGTATAGGATGCTCAAGATTGTGTTTAAGCTATATTACTTTTTAACGTCTTGAACATAAATGTGAAATTGATTTGAAGTGTTTCTGTAATAGAGTAAGAGTACATTAGATGCATTGTGCACAAATATAATAAAAAATATGAAAAAAAATCGTTGGTCCCATCCTAACAACTGAAAAGAAGCCATTAAACTCCTCATCATAGTAACTAATCATAGGCACATCATACACATCTGCCCTATTTAAATAGTTGAACAATAAAGCGCTACAGCGCTGGACCACGTGACAGAAGCTCCGGCAGCCGGTAATAGCGTGTGGGTCGCAGATTGAAAATGTTTTGTTGTTTGCCGTCGATGGGTTAGCGTGAAATTCAGTGAGTCTTTGGTTTTCAATCTGTGGATAGCAATGTTAATCTCAGATAGAATACAGGGGTCGAGTAATACATTTTAAGTTCAATTTTAATACAATTAAGATAAGAATGATCATAAAATCTAGCGATCGGGATCGAGGCAGGATTATTGTAGTTATTTTTAACCCCCGACGCAAAAAGAGGGGTGTTTGACGTCGATGTCTGTGTGTGTGTGTGTGTCTGGCTGTGGCATCGTAGTTCTCAAACGGATGGACAGATTTCGATGCGGTTTTTGTTGTCATTTGAAAGCCAGTTTCCTTGCAATGGTTCTTAGCTATGTTTGGTTAATATCGGTCCATTAAGAGTATCAGCTCTTTTCCAAAATGATGTAAGGCATTTTTGTTATTATTTTGTGTAGGGGCTTTTTAAATTTTTTAATTTATTTTATTTTAGGTTATGTGGTGTTGCATGACCGGAATAGCGATGTCATGACTTTATTGATGGTTGCAATATCAGAGGTGAGACTCGAGTTTTACATAAAAAAAATAATTTGTACAAGCCACAAAAACAAAATTAATTTGTACATCCATTTAGACAGAGTTAGTAGCCCAGAATACAACTTAACTTCTTAAAAATAATGCGTGCTAATTGTCCTTTTAATAACAGCAGTAAATTAAGGCAAATGTTAAAACCTATACTTAAATTGATGAATAATATAACCAAGAGTTTAGGGTACCATAAAAACTTTATCTCTTTTGGGATTAATATCTTTGTAGCTACTGTCCCAGAGAGGTTTATCTTGCTCTTGCATGAAGAGTTACCACCAAGGGACTTGTCGCTCATAACACTGAGATTATGTGAGTTTTGAACGTTATATGCGGTGTGCGTCTGTTGAGTTAAAATAATTTATTTATGAGAGTAAAAATGCTATGGAAAAGTAGAAAAATTAGGGAGAAAAATATTTGATGAGGCGAAATTTATGCGGAATCATTTTTCATTTTATGAAATATGTCTGTTACGAAAGATAATTAACTGTTTCTTTGAACCCATACCCTTACTGTTTTTTTATACGCTTTATGTTAACTAAAGATCTAAAAATGTAGGCCTACTTATGTTTTTAACTATAAACATGTAAAATCTTCGACCCATTTAAAGACTTTTGTATAAAAATACACGCATATATACAGGTATGACAACATAATGGTTGTAAAACGAAACTGAAATATGGTCTGAATAACAAGATACCATACCGTAATGACCTTCATTATATCAGCCGTAGTACGTCCACTGTTGAACATATGCCTCTCGTGAACACTTCTACAAAGAACGAACTTGTGGTGCCTACATTTAGTAACTCCCTACTATATTTACTAAGTGGTCGGCCCATCAAGTTGGAAGGATAGCCCAAGATTCGCTTTCCAGTCCGTGGCTGCCACTCAAGATCTATTTTTACTCATCAGTTACGAAATAATCATCTTAAAGCTGGTGTCCGTGACATCGCCTGCGTAAATGTGCAATAGTCTACAGCTATTTTTCTTCAGACTTTTATCAATCTCCATACTCCGTATTTTACGTTGATTTGTCAAAACGCAGAAACATTCTTTACTTTTTACCAAAACTATAAATATGATGAACTTTTATTTCCCTAAACTTGAGAAATGATTGGTTAAAAATGCAAACTTTTATGTCCTATTACATTCCCTTTATAGTTTGTTTTTGCTACAAAAGGTTCAATTAAAGGTTCAAGATTATACTAAAATTCGTCAACATTGGTAAAGTAGTTTAGGCCTGAAAACGTAAAAGACAGATTGACAGAGTTACTCTAGCATTTATAATATTATTTAGGATTGCTGTTTTAAAGTATTGTACTATTTTAGGTTTTTAATATTACGAGTACTTTGGTGGTGAAATTTTACGCAATAAAAAACGAATTTCTTGTTTTCCATTTTGCAACATTCTTTCAAAGAGTTTTTTTTTGCGAGCGGACCGAAGGGAATCACTTCCAACCTTCCGAGAGAAAACGACTTTTGACGATCCACTGGTATTGTCAGTACAGTTTATGGACCTACACCTAAGTAATTTCCATTTAGTGGTATAAAAAAGCATTTCTTGTACTAGAAATTAATTATCCATGTAATTTTAAAATTGTCGGACACAAAGTATGCCTAAAATCAAAACAACTATCCATTTACTCAAAAATGTTGTCCGTGTCAGCTCTTGACGAGCTCTATTTAGTGTCTCCTCTTTTTAGTTTATGATCGTATTTAAACTAAAGATGTTGCCATGTCATCGTTACACCATTTTCAACATAACCTTTTTCTCTAAAGCCCTCTTAAAAATGCTTAAAATGCAAAGATTATAAAATGAGTTTAGTTTCAAGAATATGCTGGCATGCAAAAAATAAAACTCAGCTTAGTCCCTACTGAGAAATTTGACCTAAAAACGTAAGTGCCTCATCCGGAATCAATGAAGATTATAATAAGGTGCGTTTTACGACGAGGAAAGGGTTTCTACCCTTTTCTAATATTCTCGATTCAACACGCCATGACGGGTTAGATTTCACCACCAATTTCGCATTGATGAATGATTCTCCAGTTTGTGGAAATGGCCCCGGTGGTCGTAGGGTTATAGGATAGGTAACCCTATGAGAGTTGGTCACGGTTATGAACATGTGAAATTTGAATGTTAAGGGTTAAATTACTAAAATATTCACTGATATCTAACTTTAAAAATATAGTTTTAGCGTACGCTTATCATTTTAGAATTATAAATTTGATCCGATTTTTACGTTTGAAAGAAAACTTTACCTGTTTTTAGTATACGCATTCTTTCATGTATCTTATCACTAAAATCAAAGAGATTCTTTTGCTTTGACAGTGCAGTGACAGACACTCAAGTGATAAGGATGCCGTTGACTATCCCGCAGGTACATCTGTTATGAAAATATAGAGAATACACAGCGAGCGCGTGACACTTGACAGCCTGTGACCACGGCCAGTGCAACCAGGTCAAAACGTCAGGCAATTCACTATATATCATAAAAACTATGTTTTATATGTTATTTAATAGTTTAAATCACATCTATAGACAAAAGAACTGCAATCTCAGCTCCTAAAATAAGTAAAGTG
Source organism: Callimorpha dominula (assembly GCA_949752705.1). Lineage (NCBI taxonomy): Eukaryota > Metazoa > Arthropoda > Insecta > Lepidoptera > Erebidae > Callimorpha > Callimorpha dominula. Next base: position 4,467,612 of record OX457000.1, on the reverse strand, counting down.
AGTTATAAAAACTATAGTACGTAACCGCTTTGCAATCTAATAATAGCAACAAACAAAGCTATTATTGCAATAATGTAAAACTATAATAACGTTAAAAACATGGACTGCATCAAAACGACATGGTAACCATCTTCTAAAGACATTTTTTTTTCTTAATTTCAAAAAAAACAGAAACCACATTCAGACAATTACGAGCTACGATACTGTGGATTACTTAGACTAGAGGTAGGTTAACATTCTCGACCTGTCAACCCTACCTGCTTGACTTAAGTGACGTGCCCGGAGATGTGGCCCACTTCTGATTTATTAGAGGTTGATTTACTGAATAATATAGTATTATAGTGGATTGTAATGTTTATTCTAATGTATGCTTTAACTACCAATGTACACCTCGTGCTAACTGAATATTTTTCTTAAAAATCTATGAACACCGACTGCACGCTTGAAAAAGTATGACTCGTTGTCACATTCTGCCGGAGGCGAGTGTGCAAGGGAGAGCGCGGAACAAGCGACAGAGAAGCACGATCGGCCTAAGCGTTCGGCTTTAACGCATCGCTATCTCTATCTCTCTTCCACTGTTTTCTTATGACGTTATCACGTAAAATTATCGTTCGTAAACCGATTTTACAGACTACCAATTTTTTTGTCTGAACACTATGGGTGCTTTGTGGGTATTTTATGCAAGTACCTTAATTATATTACACTACTTCTTATTATAGTCTCCATTTATTGATATCATTACATATATACATCGATGTGTTGGTTTGACTGCTTCAAAAACTAGAAGAAATAAATACTTGAAGATAAATGCTTAGAAGTGAGAAATTGTTATAAGAAAAAAAAAGTGATAAATTTTAGTCAGAGTCACATGCACGTAACTTATGATTTTTTTTCTGACCCAACATCAAAGATACCATTAGTACTATCATCTGTCTTCGTTTTCGGGAGCGTTTCACTAACACTCTGTATACTATACGCACAAGAGGTATTTGAAAACTGTTGTTACCGTGAGCCATATCAGAAAAAAAAACTGTTGTTTTCTACCAATCGGCTGTATGATAAGAGAAGCAGAGAAGACGCTTTGTTTGCATAATATTTAATGTTTATACGTAATTGATAATGTAGCTATGCATTTAATCATAGCATATATAAATGTGTATATTTATTTTAGTCTAAACCTTTCATTTATCTCCGTATATTTTCCTATATATCAGATCGTTACACAATGGGCCATCGACTTGAGACCTTCGACTATTGGGGGACCGATAACATAAGTTTCTAAGGAAGCCATAACTCAAAAGATACCAATTCTGTTCCCATTGTTGTGTGAAATTTAAGTGTCTATTAGATAACTTGAAGATGTACACGTAAGAGATCGGTTCGTAAACATGCACTGACCTGTAAGTCTAAAAAGATTATTACAATCCCGCTAATGAAATTTTTTGCGAAAATTTAAGAGTGTGATTGTGTATGTTTGAAACTTCTTCAGACTCAAACGGCTAAACAGATTTGTATGAAATTTTGAACACAGTTAGATTGTGTCCTTAATGAATATAAAAAAAAACTAAATAATTATAAACTAATTAGTGAAAAAAAAACGTGTGAAATAATATAACCGTGTAATTTTACTAATTAGGTTTGCTAATACAACCAGAATGATACAATGTGTCATTACTTTATGTACATGATTTTCTATAACTATTTTCTAACACTTTAAAATTATGAAAATAACTATTAAAATAAAAGTCTACAGCTGTCACTCTTGCACGCTTGGCACAAGTAACGTAACCTCATCAGGGCTACCCCACAAATTGGGACAAGTGACATTGCACGATGGCATATCTTTTTTATTTTTACGACTATATTCTTTTGTATTTTCAATATATACAATCTGTATATTAAGAAACAAAAGTTTGAACTTTCAGAGAAATTTATCTTTTGTTAAATGGTTTATTAAATAACATAAAAAAACCAGGAGGTTCTCAATTCATTTATTTTTTAATTTTTTTAAAGTATGATACCTAAAGACGACTGGCTGGATTTAGAAAATACTTTATTAGTTTGAAAGTGTATACTTTCTAGTTGATCTCATTGTAATCAGACGTGCGTCCGATGATGAGATCCTGTAGAAATCAAGGGAAATTTTCAAATATTTTAGGCAGACCTATAGTTATTTAGGTAACAGTAACTTGTGCATTTGCTTTGGGAAAACACCATTTGGTGAAGTAAAACTGATGATGAAGACCACAAAATGCCACCGGAACTACTCAATAATTCTTATGTCACGGATTGGGTTCTGTTATTTTAATAATAATGGTTGCCAAGCTATTTATGCTCGTTACGTTGCATATTGGTGAAGCTACCAGGAGAAACAATTGTTAAAGAGTTTTAACATAGGTTTGCATTTTTTCTGGTGAGTAGAGTTCCAAGAGCTCCAGGGGGAGAGATAGGTTTTATTACCTGCCAGTAGCACTACTGTTCTAGCGATTATAAGCATATACACATAAACATATATACATACATACACATACACATACAAGCTTACCCTTATGACGTCAGTGGGACCAAATTTGAGAAAGCAAAATGTGGGTGTTTCATATGCCTGCCTACCCCTTGGGGGGTATAGGTGTGAGTGTATGTATAACATAACAGTAAGTAGATAAAGATACTGCAGTTCCATATTGTAGTCTAGCCTTCGTCTAGTTCTTGAGATAAGGAGCATAGTTTATAGCTCCGACTTGATACTATCACTTGTAACTGTCATGTGTTTTGTTGTGCTGTAGCATTCAATTTTATGTTTTTTTTTCTCTTATATGTCATAGGCAAATAAATTATATTATATATAAATAAAGAAAGAAAGACAGGCTTAAGTTATTGATTTTTTACCATGTATCAAATTTTCCTTATGACTAAAGAAATATTATAATAATGACATTATCTAATAAAAATATATTTATTTCTTTAAAATTTTTAGACTATATGTATAAAACTTGTCGCGAAATACATAAAAAACATACCGGGATATACCTGTAAAATGGAATGGGACGAAACACGGATAAACTTAAATGAGATCAGAGTCGAAACAATAATGAAATGTGTTATAATCGTTTTTGTGCGAGATAAGACTAAAATTTATGTTTATTTATTTTTTTTGGCATAGGGGGCAAACGAGCAGACGGGTCACCTGATGGTAAATGACTACCGCCGCCCATGGGCACCTGTAACTCAAGAGTCACAAATGCGTTGCCGCCCTTAAGGTGGGAGTAGGAGAAGAGGGGGACGGGGGAAGGAGTGGGAAGAGGGAAAATTTAACATAACTTTACAATAAGTTTTTTACTAAGGAGTATTTATTGTTACATACAGACTAATCGTTTTTGTTATTTAAATAATATGAGAAAAATTAATATCGGTTTTTGAGATCTTGTAATAAATATTTTACTTTTTAACCGACTTCAAAAAGGAGGAGGTTCTCAATTCGATTGGTATTTTTTTTTTATGATGTATTCTCAAGTTAATGTTAAAACAAGCTTCTTTCAATCGAAGTCTGAAATATTTTTAATGTTACATTGTTTAATTTGTATTAACATAAAGTAGTCTACATTTCCCCTGAGCTAAAACTGCATTTAATATGAAATATAGTAGGGACAAACTGCCATTAAAAAATTAGGTTCTTCATTCGAAAAATCAAATTAAAACCAGTTAGCTTACTCTCTTGGTGTGTGGCAACACTAGCTTATATATAAAAAAAAATGTAATCTCAATATTCTCTAGGACTTAGGATTGTCAAACAATTTTTAAAGTTGATCTGTCCTGTAGCCAGCCAGCCAGACTTGTTTTCAATAGTGGTCTTTATTTGATTTTTCAAATTCGGAACTTGTCTATTTCATAAAGTTTCTATTTTTTTTTAATTATCAAATTAATGCATATACTCCAAAATAGTCTAAGCTAGCAGTTTGCTCGAAGCAAACTCCGTAGAGGCAGTTAATTTTAATCCACTGGTTACAAGGACAACTACTTGGCGTTGGCAAGTCAAGTTTCCACCAAGAATTCAGTGCTTGGAAAACTTAGTGATTAGTTTTAGTTTAATTTAAGCTTTAATATACTAGATAAGCTATTCGAAGTTCAAGTTACTTATAAATTACCCTGATTTTATCAGTTTCCAACCTGTTTTCAAACCAAGTTATCATACAGATCTGAGTTTAAAGTTGTTAACTCGGAGCCAATCTAAAAAGAATACAAATCTTTAACTAGGCAACCTATATAATATTAGAATATGATTCACAGAGTAAAAAAAAATATTGTTAGTCACACCGATATAATTGGTCATTTCAAATCATATGCAACAAAGTTATACGCATTATCCCCGAAGAGACATATTAAACAACCATATTTTGGGGGCAAGCCTGTTGCTGTCAACCGGGCACTTTGGGAATCAAAGATGGGAAAATTGGGAGTATATTGAAGTGGAAAGGTAGGGAAGAAGAGAAGGCAATGTTATGGAAGGAAAATATTTTTTTTTTTTTTTACATCTCACACACTTCAGTCTGATCCCAAACTAGTCAGAGCCTGTACTATGTTAACCAGTCAGCTGATAAACATGCCTTTATATTTCTAAATACACACATATTATAGATAAATTACACCCAGACACAGAACAAAATAATGATCATGCTCATCACACAATTATTTATCCTAGGTGTGTAACGAACCCACGACCTCTGGCTCAGCAGTCAAGATCACTAACCACTAGACCTAAAGGCCAATTTGTATTGGCTCTTGCCAGGACGTACGAGCTTTCTAATGCCGCGTTCCTATAATCAAGAAACGTTCACATCGATTTTGTGAATTAAATCAAACGGACTAAATTTATTAGTATTTATCTATCCCCACTAAGGGATTGACTCGTAGGAAGAGCTAGGAACAAACCCTTTTTTACTTGTAGATAAAACTATTTATGCCGCGTACCTATAATCAAGAAACGATTCGTTTTGCTGACGGACGGTAAAATTGTCTTGTGGCTAACGAAAAATATAAAGGTATTCTTATTTCATTTCCGTGTCCAGGACAAACGTCAAACACAAAGCAATAATAAAACCAAATGAACTCATAGTTCTCAAACTAGTTATTCTAGAAAATTCTTTACAGAAAAGGGCGTTGCGTATATAAAATCAGTCAAGCCGTAAAAGGCGCGACAACTCCTATCGGATCTCGTGCGTTGGAAACCATTCAGTGCTGAGCCCATTTACGTAATTGGCAACCGACCGTGTGTTGGTGTGTCCCATTCAATACTTTTTCTGTTTGAGAAAGGTGTGGCTAGGGTTGCTACTTTTTTTTATGAGTAGGCTTCAGTACGTATATAGCAGAAGTACTGTTCAATACAAAGTCTTATGTATTTATTCTTATCAATCCAAGTCTTTAGTACTTATTTGTTTTGTCAATTATTTATTCGGTTACGTATGACAAATATCGAATGTCATAAATTTCCAAAAACAATTAGAATTCCCTGAAACTGGCGATTCCAAAGCTACGCTCATCGTTTCATCGCTCTTTTTGTACATTCTCTGAATTGCATTTCTGATTGCTCTTCTAATCGTATTTATTTTTCTGCATTTTAAGATTGTTCTGTAAAGATTTCTTTGACTGATATGACCATCATTTGTACTGTCACTGTATTTGTATATAAATTACATAATGTAGCTATCTTTAAAGGTTTTAGGTAACATATCCAAGTTCCAGAGTTTTATTATTAAGGCTATGAACAAAGTTTAGTGCAGGTAAAGTAGAGTTTAATATTCGGTGTCTTGTATTTATTTTTCTTGTAATTGTTCTGGATCATTATTTCAGCGGTAATAGTAGGGTAGGTCAATAGCCTCTCTTTTAGTAGAAAATTAATTATTTTGTATATTTTAAAACCAACCTTGAGTATAAAATATTTTATTCTTAATTTCTTTGAAAATACATTCAAAACTTAAAAAGTAAAATCTACACATTCTTCATTTTGAAAAATTCTAAATAGCTGCAGGCTAACGTTTAACAATGAAGTAAAATATGTTCAAGAAACCCACAATACTTAAAAATTCTCTGTATTGTTTTCAAAGGTTTATGATGTCTAACAACATGCATTAGGTCACCCGGGTAGATTATAATCCGACTCCTCACTTGATGAGAGGAAGCTTATACTCAGCTTTAATAGGCCTGATATATGATATAAAGTAATACATGGATAAAAATATCACATTGAGAACAAAACGAAACTACCCACATAATAAATTAGCCAACACACACATAAACAAGAAATCTAATACATTTCAAACCAAAACTTATTTATTCATTACATTACTTACGACTAACTTCTCAAGTGAACGTAACTAAACAAGTTAATTAACTCAAAGTCAACTAAAGAAACTCAAGATAAACTACCTACAGTGTCACATAAGATGAACTTGTAGGTTTGTTTGTAGGTGCTTTAACAGACTGTTTGGTCCCTAAGGACATGAATAATATTATTACGAGTTAAGTAATGTGAGATTATTGTAATAAGTGAATTACGTTTTAAAGTTAAAATTGAGCCTAATTTGGAATCTGAACGTGGTTAGGAAGAGCAACCTGTCTCCTGAAATTGTGACAAAGTGGCTTCTCTGAACAAGGGGAGGTCAAGGCCTTTGCATTTCGCTTGGCAGGGTCGCTTGCTGCTTGACAAGCAGCCAAAATTTGTAAGGAATTCACATGTATTGCTTTCAGACATACCTGGACGCCTAACCACAGAACCCCGTAAAAATACATAGCATCATTTGAACCATTCGTGGCGTCACATTTCTCAAATCGTAACAATTCACCTTCATGCAGTTAGTTGGACGACCTGTGTGTGAGCATTTGATGCAACGGCAAAGGTCGCGAGTTCGATTTGCGCTTAGTACAAAAATGTGTATGCTTGGATAATGTTTTTTTGCATTGGTCTTGGTGTTTCTATGTACGGTATGATATGTATGTTTCACGATGATATATCTAACTTCTAAGTACTTTGTGTTTCGTGTTTTAGGACTCATAGTAGAAGCTACGCTTAGTTTAGGTCTAGATAGAACTATGTATAGGTTCAGTGGTTTTTGTGTGAAAGACTAAGAAACATCTATCCATCCATCCATCCATCCAAACTTTCATATTTATAATATTAGTGGGATTTGTTCTTTTTAGATTGTAAGTACAAACAGTTAGGTTCCTATACGAGATTTATCACTAAGTGCAATTACAATGAAGAAGAACACTGATCACTTCGCACTCACTGTGATAGGAAGGTATATGAAACCAAACTCTAATGACGTCTCAGATCAACACACTATGTCTCAAAGTGCCATCATATGGAGTTCGTTGAGGGTCGGTGAGAGTGAGTGGTAGGTTTCCTCTTTAATTATCATTTTATATTTTATTCATGTGAGGCTTAAATCCTCATTTAAAAAAATCACTTATCTTATTTCCTATAAGGTCACGATTCAAAATATATTTATCAACTTCAAACTTTATATTAAATAAATTATATATCCATCGCAGTGCTGTCAACAACAAATCAGTTTCTTCGATAACTTTCCGATCTCTTTATAACCCATGTCGATACGACGGAGAAACGGACGTGAAAAGTTTTTTAATCAATTCCCACCGAAAACGTAGATTCGGAACATTTTTTATCCAATATACAAAGTGTCAAAAACATATTTGGAGCTCAGATATGAAATTGCTGTATTTGCCGTGTTGTAGGCACAGTACGAACATTCTCTACTATGTAGGTCAGTGCTCATAGTTCATTGCATGTTTCCTATTGTTAGTGTGTTCGTTGCCACTTGGAAATTATTTATTCTATTTGGAGCTACTGATTAAATTGTAAGATTTTCTTGATCGTAGGTGCCTGAAATAAATCCTGGCAATATTAGAGCCACTTTGATTGTTCATTTAAAGACTTTTGACAGTATTTGATACAAAGAAAATATGTACTCCTAATTCTTCCATATGTTTAGATTTGACTGAGTACAGAACCCAGTCAAATCTAAATGTCCATATCGAATTTAATCTAGATCTAGAAAGATCTAGAAAAGAACACTAATTGCACTTCATTTATTTATGTTAACTAGAGATCGTGTGGTGTTCGAATTTCGACCATGATTTTTCATTGGCCAGTATAACTTGAGCTGTCATTGTATAGACTTACTTACCATACCAGGTAATTACATATACTGGCAACGTGTAATTTCATTAAGCCGTTTTCACGTAAGTTTTAAAGTTGTACGACATATTGTTTAAACATTTTAACATTTTCGCGAATTTTTCTTAAAAAGGGGTAAAAAGAACTCTCTTCACGTATTAATAATGATATTTTCGCTATAACCAAACTTGATGTAATCAAAAGATTATATGGAAATAACGAAACTCAAAAAATTCTACTAAGACTTGTGTCTTACTGATATAGTATTTTAAAGCGTGAACAAATTTGGTCAACTTATTCAAACTAGGAACGCCTGGTGGTCGAATTTTAACCACAATTCATTTTTGGTTTATTTTATTGTCCAGTATAACTTCAACTGTCATTGTATAGACTTACGTACCATGACAGATCAACATATATACTGGGCAGGTGTAGCTTGAAATAGCCGTTTTCACGTAATTTTTAAATTTGTAACACATAAGTATACCAAATTTCAAGATAAGCTAAATTTTCTTAAAAATCCGTAAGGCACCCATTACACGGTAGGTTTTGCTGTCAGTTTTGCCACAATCAAAACGGTGATTGACGAATAACCTATCGTCTAATGCAGTGATTGGTGGTTGCATGATGAGATTTTAATGTCGATATTATTTCATCAATCACCAACGAGCATCCTTCAATCATGACATTTGGTAATGATTAACGTTTGCATGAGCGTGAAACTTCTTCAAGTATTAATATATGGATTATGTTAGTCAAAGGTGTAGGATGTATATAATATACCAACGAATAAACAATACGACAGACGAGACATAAATCAGAGACTTTTGAGAGTTTAAAACGTCGGGAATGAAAACTGTCGGATGTGTGCACTGAGTTGGCATATAACTGACTTCCGATTCTTTTCGACTGAAACTGCCAGCCTATTGTCGGTTAAAAAACGACGGTTGCTTTGAAAGTAAATGGTTGTCTGTGTCGCGAAATACTTTTTTTTTCTCAAGATTTTTTATTTTCATGCTACCAATACTACTAAGGTACTAATTAATATAAGAAAAGGTAAGCATTTGTTTGTTTGTTGTCGGTAACTCTGAAACTTCTAAACCAATTTCAATAATGTTTTCAGCATTAGAAAGCCACTTTACCGTGTTATATAGATGTATAAAAAAGTATAATAGGCTATATTTTATTTAAGTGATAGCCATATGTTAACGCGTAGGAAAATATATTTTATGTAATCAATCATTCAAACCTCGCATACAAAATAATTTCAATTGCCAAAGATATGGCATGTGCATTTGCTTGAAAACATCCAATAAATTTCGTTTATATGATACTTATTTCGTTATTCTACGAGCATTATTTAGTACTCCTTATTTAGTATGCCAGTTACGTTCCAAAGCAAACTGACCTGAACAATTTTACGAATATACTTCTATTCTACGAAAAAGAAAATGCATACTGATTTTCTTTCCAGTTGTTTCTAAAGCTAGTTGATTAAATTAGCTTGGGTAGTTTTATTTTCTTTCATTGCTTTAGGAAGGTATAAAACCATAGTAAAACGATTTTGTTACGGATCGTTGCCCAATTTTGAACTTTTTGCAATGCCAGAATTCCACTTATATCATTATTGTTCTACCAAGGCGAGTCTTTAGTATTCCTATTGAGTATGCCACGTTCCAAGGCAAACTGAGCTGAACAACTTTATGACTATATTCTGGTTCTAATAAAAAGAAATGCATACTGGTTTTTTTTTGCGGTTATTTCTAGAGCTACTTTTTTCAATTGGTATACTCTTGTCAGATAGAAACGAATTTCGAATAAAACTGTTGTGCACACATTCTTGAGCTGTTTCTAAGGACTATATTTAGTTATCACGTCTCAATACCGCAAGCAAACAGCATTAATAAATCATGGTTAAATACTTATTCTTTAAGACAGCTACATTTTTAAGCTGGGATGTGCATCACACTTACATTTGAGTGTCATTAGTAAATTAAGATTTTTTTTGCGTGTAAAGAATACTAGCCCTCTCTTGTTTTCATTCCAGCGCCTCTTCCGCGTTCAACACACATGCAGTCTCGCTATGGATCGTGGACAGAATTATGGTCTCGCGTGAGTCTGGGCTATTAGGTCAAGGCGTTGAATCACCAACGATCGGCACTCGACCAAAGTGTAAAGTGCAGTCAAGTACTACATTGTACCTACTTTCGCTAACCATTCACCATCAACTGTTAAACTGGCTTTATCTGCAATCTTGAAAATACATACATACCTAGCGGAAAACTCACAAATCATTTCACTTTTAGATATTTCATAAACAAAATTGTAAGTCGTTCAAGTTTAAAAAAATAGATGACAATGAGATCTTTAACAAAACTTCATAATAAATGGTATATTTCGACCACTAATCCCTTAAGTCCACTTATCTCGCAGTATGCAAGTACCCCTTTAGCCAACTTGAAGTCGACCGCAGTTTTATTAAGCTATGCGGATTACGACTGACTGGCGTTTTGTAATACTGACTAAATAGGCTCAGGATTATATTAAGTAAAAGGGTTGTTTGATACTAACAAAAACTACGTTCATTGTTTGCCCTGATAAAGTGGAGTTAAATCTTATTGCTTGCGTCAGTAAATACTGTTCGCTATTAGATTATTATTATTCTAATTACACAACTGACGAGAGTATAGTCTATTTTCAAATAGTATTTCTACTAACTTTTTTAAACTTTCGCGTTCCATGATAGAATTATTACGGGAATTAACGCGATCACGTAATAGTTATTACATACCTCTGAATTGTTACCTTCTAGAAATATCCACGGCTACCCCTACGTTTACTTACATATTATATCTATTACTGAAATAAGATATACTTTTATCACTTTTTGATAACATAGCTTTTTAATAGTGAAAGAATGAATAAAATCGGCGTAGTAGTTTCAGTGTTTATCGACTACAAACAATCAAATTCTTTATTATTATAATATAAGTATAGAAAGTATAGACAAGCCGTGACTTCTCAACATTTCAGAGACTATAGGTGTCCACTATCATTCACTCAATAATAAGTATTTCTACTATATATCAAAGCTTTTTTTAAATCACATCAGAATGACCTCAAAGATTGAAGGTCCAAAGATTGAAGACCCCCATTATACTCGTTGATACGGATGATACTAAAATAGTGGTTCACAGTTTGACGACCTCGAAAGATGTTTTATTACTAACCGCTTAAAGGACCCGGGGTTGTAAGTCAAAAGGTTGAAGGGAACACGTGTGCTGGTCATGAATTCCAGATTTTAATGGTGCGGCAAAGAAAGAAGTTGCTGAACGATTTAAGTTTAAATATGTACATAAAACTGTAGGAACTTTTGGAAAGATTTTCATTGTATCACATTAAGACGTTGTTTATTAATACCGATAATGTTATAGGACAAATCAAAGCACTTGTATCGTAAAATCAGTCAGGCGATAAAACCGCCGATAACCCACATGTACAGTACAAAAGTATTTGTTATTTTGTCGCCGCGCCCAACTTATTCAATTAGGGAGTTGACCCTAACGTGCTACGGTCAAAACGTATGTAGACATGTTGTAAATGACTGTTGGGAATTTATTGCATTGTTTTTACGGACGTAATGTTTTAAGAATTGTGAGGACAATATAGCTAACGTTTTCCTCCTAGGCTCGTGAATTTAGATAGACAGATGGATTAACTCTTTATTGTACAAAACACACGAAATTATACAAGACTGGATATACATAATCTTGGTCGTTGGCCTTATTGCGTTCTGCGATCTCTTCCAGGCAACTATTGGATAGAATGGAATTTATGTTCCGAAATAGGATGAAAGCCGTCTTTTATCTGCTAAACCGCCTTTTTAACTCTACGTGGTGCGTTTTACTCTTCTTTCTTTAAAATATGCTTTTAAAGCTTTCGGACACTCGCGTTGAGTTTCGTGATTTTATTTCTTAGGTGCAGTTTACTCTTTTGACGTTTCACTTTCTATCTTTTACAGATACTATTAAAGTTTTTTGTCCTAGTATCAATGGGTTTCGTGCGTTTAACGTCAATTTTTGTTCCTTAATATGTTAATAAAGGCTTGTAGGGTATGAAAATGTGTCGCTATTGATGCTCGCTTCAGCAGGTCTGGCCCACCTTTTCATTTACCAACTTTTTACAAACAAAGTTGAAAGCCTTAGTCATGTACCCATATACATGACTAATGCCGCGTTGCAATAAACAAAAAACGTTGCGTTTTGCTTACAGACGGTAAAATTTCGTTTCATTTTCAACGAAAATTTTTCCGTCCGTAAGCAAAGCGAATCGTTTTTTGTTTATTGGAACGCGGCCTAGGGCTTTCAACTTTGTTTGTTAAAACCTAATATCAATACCGTTACGAATAATAAATATCTGCTACTTTTAAAACACATTTGGTTTCTCTAAATAAATTTAGGTACTGTACGTTCAGTCTCATTTAATTAAGTTCGGTTAAAGTAGCAGGACTACTTTCACAAGAAAATCATAAATTAACTTTGACACAATTTGTCATAAAAAATATAACCTTTATGTTTCGTATTTTTTTTAAACTAAGTTAGTTTCAAACAGCGTTACACTGCCCTCCGATCACTAAATTTTACTGTTCATATTTTTTTCATACCGGGCGCCTTATATGCAAATCGATTCTTAAGGAGTAAACTCCAATAATAAAACCGTTTAAAATTTAAAACCCGGCTGCGTAAAACAACATTACTATACATATTGTTGTATATATTCTAGTTATCATCCTATAAAACCCTTCATTTAGATACCAGACTCTATATATCTGTGCCAAATTTCTTCCAAATTCATTCAGCCGTTTTTGCGTGACTGAGTAACAAACATCCATCCATCCATCCATCCTCACAAACTTTCGCTTTTATAATATTAAGTATAGATATTATATACGTTCTCTTCTTTTTCTTAAGCCATTTTCATCCGCCAAGGTGTAGGCCTCCTTCATTTTATGCCATCTTTCTTGTTCTTGAGCAGTTTCAAACCACTTTGTTCCGCCAGTCTTTTGATGTCGTCATACCAACGCATTGTGGTATTCCTCGTGGACAAAACCCCACGGTTTCCACCCGACCACTGCCTTGCACCATGAGGCTTGCTTACGGGCAACAAGGCCAGCCTACTGCCACTCCAACTTTTAATGTCCTTTCTCATTACGCCCTCTTGACCAAAATACACATACTTGTCTACTTTCTCTATGACAGTACCCTTGACGCTCATGTTTGCGGTATTATTTGGGATGTTGGTCATGACCTTGGTTTTGTCAAGGTTCATTTCTAAGCCGCACTATTCAGATGCTATACGTTCTGGTATATCTCTATGTATAAAAAAATCGTGTCACCTCCTTTGTCCGCGATGAATTAATAAACTAATGAACCGATTTAAAAAAAAAATTGCACACTGTGTGCTGTTTGGTTCAACTTGAGAGATAGAATATTATTTTATCGAAATTTATAGTCATAATATTCATTTATTGCAAATTACTTAGCCACAGAAATGCGTGGCCGTGTAGCTAGTATTCATTACAAATATTGTTATAAACAATGTAATGTAATTATTTCATTCACAATGAGTTAAACCACTGGAAACACTGAATGTACAAGTAACTTTAGACTCTATTAATACTTACAGTAAAGAATTATCTTTGAATGCTCTCGTTTACCTTGATTGGTATAACAGCTTTCTACCGATTTAGCTTTGATATCCAATAAAATAATTATTACCACTACTACTAGGTGCTTAGCTGGCAATTTAACCTCGATAATAATTTATAATTAAACAGAACCATGAAAATAACACTTTCTTGTATACTTTTTTAGCACTAAGTAAAAAGAAAGCGTTTACCGTGCTACCGTAAAGTATCACCATTTACAAAGTATCACCATTTACAAAGTATCAAAATTTACAAAGAATAATTTTCGTGTGAAGTGCAAAAAGGAATGGTCTCCTACTAAAAACGCGACACAGAACACAATTTTAATCTTCTTACTTGTCTTGTCTGAGATTTTACTGACATAATTACAAGTACAACGCAACTGTAGATAAAGGTTAGCTACACTCCATGGATGTTTCTTTGAGAAAGTCGTAATATTGAGATTCTAACCAACACATTTTAGTCTCTCATTCAGTGTGATAATATTTGTACCAATAGCATACTACGTACTTGCAAGATACGTATATAATGCTGCAGGTATACAAGACTTTTCTTGCTAGAAAAAGACTTTTACTATCATATTATACCTGAAAAGAATCTTAAGAAGATACGGATTTTAGTACTGACTTCTTTAAGCTTTGAATGAACTAGTAATCGCAAGAACAGTCGGCAAAACTCCATCATGTTTCTTACAAGTCAAGTAATAAAACTACCTACCTCAAGATAAGCAGTTATCGGTGGATGTAGATACTCATTGTAGCAGTGGTGTCGTCTATTTGTAGAGAGACAGCCATATTTCCATGCAACTCCAACCAACTATACTCATCTACAAAAACACATATGTAACACAGGAGGACTTCTGTTTAACTTGTGTAGAATATTGCTGCTGAGTAAATGACAGTGTGATGGTATCAATAAGCGAATGACAACTGTAATTGTACAACCATTTATTGGCTCGGCTAGAATGTAACTATAAGTAGAGTTTCTGTTTAATGTGCTATCCTACGAACATAGAAAACAAAACTTTTAATAATATCACGAATACATATCCTGAATTTTAGAAGCGCTAACACGCATGCGATAATTTAGATTTAACGTCGTGTTACATGACGTAACTTTATTATTTCTTCTTACAAACTAAACTGAACCTTTTTACACTTGAACAGAGTATGTTTCCGTTTGACTTGATTTATGTCATTCATGTGGTACTTCGTTGAGAGAGCCCTCAACAAGGGAGTTGAGAGTTTGTTACGTGCACTTCAGCAAATGTTGGGCTATATCTCATTTGTGATGGTCCTTCGAATACAATTGGTGTAAGACGGGTTTGTTCTCTTATGTTGAGTGCTGTGAGAGCAACTTTACTTAAGATAAATCTAAGTATTACAGTGACAATGTTGTTGACTTGATTGAAATAATTATGTATTACATATAAAATTTAGTGGTTTATATGTGACTTTGGAAACATGAGGGGCTCGTGGCTAAGTGGTAACCGAACATTACAAGGTTAAGTAATGCTAGCCAGCTCAGTTTTAGGATTGGTGATCATTCTTAACACATTGAGTCCTCTTCGTGCCTCGGAAAGCACGTTAAGCCATCGGTCCCGGTTGTCATACGAACATCTGTGGCATTCGTTACGGGTAGTTGGAGCCCTAAAAAGTCTGACAGCCTGGTCTAACTACAGAACTTCGACATCGCCTAGTATTTGGGTTGTGGAGGTCTGATGGCAGTCGCTTCACGTAAAATATCGAAGTTCGGCTGTATCGTAGTTACAATGAAAGCTGACTTTGTTGGGAAAAGAAGCGGAGGATAATGTGAACTTAGGAATATTTCAAAACCGAAAATGTTATTTACTGCAAAAGACAAAACACCATTTTTAACGTCGTCGATGCTGTCATCACCACAGGTCATTTTCACTTCTGAAAATACTCGTAGAGCTAATGTCCATCTGTACCAAAACTTTGATTTACCTTTGAGAAAATGTTATACAAATTATTCTTTTTTTAATTTTTGGATGCAAAAAATTTGATAATTTAATAATCTTCATATTTTGAATCATCTGTCTACACACCAACCATGTTATTGTCTTCTCAAACAAGTTTCGAAGCACAAAAGCTGTTTAGTTTTAAACAAACAGTTTCTTTGTTTGTTCCGGCTAATCTCCGGAATGACTTTCACTGGCAGATAGCAGGCTGGTGGTATAAGAAGTAACTTAGGCTGCTTTTATTTTGGAGAAATAATTAGGGTTACACGCAAGCGAAGCCCCGTGAGAACTGCTAGTACATAAATATATACATAGTAATACATACATACATACATATGCCTGTGTCCCCGTAGGGGAAGCCAGAGGAGTTTTAAACACCCATAATATGCCAACTATGATTTGGTTCCACTCATGTAAATCCTAACTAAAACACTCCAGAGCAATGAATCCGGGTCACATAGAGATACCTGAAAGTTAATAATGTAAAATAAATTGTGTTTAATAGACAATTAAATACCTTAAATAAAAGTAGTAAAACTTCTTGATTTTTGTAAATGTATGACATAAAAATGTCAAAATAAAAAAAAATTGGACTAAACATCGTATAAGAAACTTGGTGTACATCATACGTACATCAGACAGCAGCAGTAGAGGTAACACAAAGTACTAAAATTAGAGAAAATTGTAAAGTTGTAGAAAAATATGGTGTTTTTCCATATTTGTTTTAAGATGAGGTTGGTTATTTTTTCTTTCTGTATTTTTTATTATTACATTCATAAAACATACAGAAAAATACAGTATTGTAGTACGAAGTGAAAAATAAATTTTATAATTTTCATTCAAGGAGTATTTATTATTTAATTAAATACAATTTATTTCACTTAGTATCTTAATGTGACCGGATTCGTATCTGTAAGTCACCCACATTAATTGCTCTCGAGTGTATTATAAATGTGAAAGTGAGTGTGGTTGTTAGTTACGCTTTGACATCTTAATTGCTGAACATCATGAAATTTTTAATACACATTTCCAGGGGTACAGAAAGGACACAGGGTAGCTATCATCAAGAAAAATATACTGTTCACAAGCTATAGACAAATAAAGTATAATATATTAGGTAAAATACAACTCAACTGGGTAGTTATGGACGAGTAAACGCCATTCTATAGGTATTTTGAGGGCACTTGCACTAAGGATCAAGATGATAATGTAGTGCTGTTTAAAAGCACGTAGGACTGTCTTATGACTATTTTTAAAATGCGTTGATTATAATTATAATAATAATATTCAGTGGATTCAGTGATCATTGTGCCGATAGTCATATCAGCCCATGGGTTGATTGCAAAGAGCCTCGACCAACACCCTCAGAGGCTCACGTTAGGCAGCTGGATTAAGCGCCTGATGCAGAAGGCGATCCTTCTTGATACGGCACGTATTGTGAGGAGGTTTCTGTCTCTGGAACCCTAACCACCAGTAGCTTGGTCCCTGTACCCGATACCGGTGGGGCACTATTTTTTATATTTTTAAATGTATTTTTGATATAATCTGAATGTATTTAAAAATGTAATTTATATGTATATTTAAGTGAATAAAGAGAATAATAATAATAACTTCACACATCTCACACACGGCCGTCTGATCCCAAACTAGGCAACCAGACTGCTGATAAACTTACTTATGTATTTCTAAATACATACATATTATAGATAAATTACACCCAGACACAGAACAAATGATAATGCTCATCACACAATTATTTGTCCTCGGTGGGCATCGAACCTATGTGCTAGTATTGTGTGCATACAGCTTACGTGACAGCGTACGTTGGAAACGTGGCCGTAATATGGGCCTATTATAAGTGATTAGCACCATTTATTGAAAAGTATTGATGAAAATTGCCATTGCCAAAGCCTGTATTCAAATAGAACACTATGGCTGTTTAAATCACCTTCCAAGAAACCTTATTTTGTTATAGTGGTATTATGTAAAGCGGTAAAAGTTCACATATAATACATAGATATCTTCAAATATGCTAATTTGAATGTGTTTGATTAATAATTATGATATTTTATTTGTGATACAAAGATTATTCATATTTATTTACACAGGAATAAACGCAATCTCGAAATAGCTATTACACACCTCTGGATTGCCTAACGTTTCGACCAGTTTGCACTGGCCATGGTCACTGGCTGAATACCTAGTTTGTGATCGCGTTAATACCCGTGTAAATACATAATTATATCATGGAACGCGAAGGTTTAAAACTAAGTTAAAGTTTTTTTTTATGAAAGGTTTCTTCTGAATAATAAATATGTATTTTGAAAGTAAAATAATATCTTCTAAAATATATCAGATGAAATAAACAGGAGAGACGGACCCCTTAAGCTTCAGACCTTCACAGTGAAGAGAACAGTTGAAAGTATCGTTAAAAAGAACGTTTTATTGTGTAGTTATTTATTATACATGGTAATGGAGGGTTAAAGACGGCTAACCAATAATAGCGGGTTATTTACATTTCCGTCTGTTCCTACTAATAAAAGTAGGGATGTTATGGATATGAAATTTCGGATATATAAATAATATTATACTGGTTTCAGATACGGTTACGGACATGAAATTTTTTAGTGTTATCGTATAGTTTCGGATAATTTCAGTTCCGGTTTTTAGAGAAAATTACAAATAGAATATGACATGACTGAATGAATGGCGCAATTGTTTAAGTGGTCGCCTCGCCACTGCGCCACGCCGATTGTTGTGGATTCAAATCTCAAACAGGACAAAAATTTGATCCATAAGTAGTTGACAGGAGTCTAGGTATTCTTTGTGTCTGTCGTTTAAATATTAGTGAAGCAGGACCCCACGATACAGGAATACTCCTAATCCAGGAGTTGTCTTTAAAAAAAACAATAAACAGAAAACTTCTAGATTATCATTTGGAACTACAATCGTAAAACCATACAGATAGCCTTATCAATGATTATCTTGTTAAAAAAACCTGTCATAACTGAGATATACTTGGTTAGACTTCGCCCTATTACTGTCAGAAATCATTCAAAACTTTTATATCAGATTTTGTTACGATTTGGGATTGATTTGTAACCTTACTGGTGGCCCTCTTTCAATGCAGTCGAGTTATGTGTCGTAGATCAGATACAAAAAGTAAAAAATAATTTCTGATTCTAAAAAAATATGGAGTAAATCAAATGTCTACTCGTACTTTTTAGTTCGGTTTGCTAATTGAAGAGCGTTTTTTATGTTTTTTAGGATATTATTATATTTGCCGACATTAATAACTAGGAACCATCATATTACATCTTCAGGTTAAGTGTGATCTTCAAATAAATTGGTTCAATTATGATGTTATAAATAAAAACTAAAGACTAACCTGCTGTTGCTGCCCATATCAACAAAAGAGGCAATGAACTGTTAAGTTTCAATTAAATTGAGTTAATTACTAGCCTAAATAGTAATATATCGACCTAAGTAGATTAGACGCAGTGTTAATAAATCAATTAAAGAGCAATTATATTCGTCAATGTTAAATTCAAAGTCTGTGATTACGTTTTAAACCCCTAAAGTGATTAGCTTACTAAAGTGACTAACTTCCTAAAGTGTGTTGCCTAAAGTGACCTGACGTCGTGAAGTGACGTTTGAAGTGAATCAGGGGTGGCTCTCGAAAAGAAAAGGCGTTTAATCAGCATCAAAATGGCGTTCGCAGCCGCTCGTATGATTCTGAAGGACAAGCGACGGAAGGCTTCGAAGGAGGACTTCAGGGACCCCAGAAACAGAAGCAAGGTATTTCCTAATTACTACAGTGATTTTATAAATTGTAACTTTAGGAGAAATAATCAGAAAAATAAAATTTAAAAAAAAGTGAATGAATTAAAAATCTAATTTCAATATTAACTTTTCGGTACAATACCACTATAATGGAAATATGATTAAAAATACTCTTGAAGCACAAGTTAAATAATAAAAAGTCAAAAATAGGTACAGTATAAAGAGAAAACAGGTGCAGCAATTAATCCAATCACACAACCACTAAAGAATGACTCGAGTTCCCTAGTTACTGACAAACTCGCTGTATAATTTGTGCTAATTGTGATTAAATTTATATTAAATTAAGAATGTTTCAAATTATTCATATGCTTTTAGAGATTAAATTTCTGTTGATAAATTTCACTTTCCATTCAAAAACCTTCGAGTAATCAAATTTGTGAAGTAATATTTTGACAGTTTAGGTACGACTTGACCTTTTCGTCCGTATGTTTGCTAAAAAATTATTTAATTTATTTACAAAATTAAATAATAAATATTGAAAAATATGAGGTTTTGAGTTGATTCGTTTTGATCTAATCCGGTAGTAATGTCAAGTCAGTTACTTTTTCAGTCAGTCAGTTCTTTGGAAATTTGTAAGAAATAACAATTTTGACGTCATACTTGGCTATCGTCAAATCATTTTCTTTTAATATTTAGATTAACGCTTAAAAATAATAACAAACATGATAATAATATCGAATAGGATTTTTCAAATTCTCATGTAAGGCCTACTTTCATAAAGTTAATAATTAAGAAGTAAAATAATTTATTTTATACATAGGCAACCCAATCAAGGAAAGCAAAAGAAGACAGCCATTTGCACAATAATTAAATATTATTTGAAAACTGTGTACAGAGGAAGATAAAAATAGAATTCTCTAGGTGTTAAACCACTAATGGACAGACACAACACACATTTTTAATATTAAATACATATTGTAAAACGTAATCGGGTACACACACAAGTATGTGTGTGTACCCGATTTCGTACATACATAGAGTACAAATTTAAATTCATAGAGTAAAATATCCTATGATTATAATAATAATTATAATACTTTAGAAAAATAATATGAAGAAAACCTCTGTTTCGAAGAGCAAATTAATATTCCTCTAAAATTTTATGTTCTGACCTTTATCGGTTTAAAAAAAATCAAATGCTCTGATATCATTCATGGTTGTTTCATTCGAAGAGAAATATGGTATAGAGTATATTTCAGAGCAGTTCATTAGTACACTTCGTTCGGAAATTGCTCATTAAGTCGCGTCAAACTTCATGGTTAAATAGGGCGCCCTGTATACCGTTATAACAACCGTTTTTTTTTAGCTTTAAATCATTCTTTTATCAACCTGGTTGGTTTTTTAAATATATAATGGATAAATTCAACCAATAATAATATAATTTGTGCAGAACGGTACGAAGTTATTAAGTCTAGGTACATAGTCTCCTGTCCACACTTGTCTAGGAATGGTGGTAGGGGCGGTGCGGGGGCAGGTTTTGACATGGTAAACACAATTTTTTATACGATTATAAACAATTTTAATCTTGTCATTATTTGAGTAATTTTTTTGTCGTGTGGCAGGAGGTAGCTTTCACAGACGTTGTTGTAGTCCATGGCCGGTCTTAAATAACATACTTGGATCTGTCTCGTAAACAGTCAATATCAGTTTATTAGTGGTGCTACTGAAATAAAGGACAAAAGAACATGTATTATTAGGTGATAAGTCGATTTTTTTCTGCTTTATTTATTTATTATTTTTATTTAATAATTCCTGCACTTTACATTGCACGGGGCGGACTTAATGCCACATGGCATTATCTACTAGTCAACCTTTGGAGGATTCAGCGAGAGACATGGCAGACATGACATTTCGTTAGTTCGGGATTCTCACATAAGTAATTTTATTTTAGATAGAAAGAGAATTTCAAAATCAAATATTAGTGTACCCAAAAGTTGATCGGTAGGTCTTTAAATTATTTCACAAATTTACATACTCATTCAAAATTGTAAAGTTTGGGTACCTACTAGAAGTTACAAGTCGATGTAACGAGCGGCCTTGGTACGTTAACTCACTTGTTCCCAATCTCGGCGCGGAATAGGAAATCATTATAAACTTTAACGAGTTTTCACCTTTAATGGTTTTCTCTTATTATCCAAAGCTTTATATTGAATTTGTCTGTTAGTTTCTTCGCGATAACTAAGTTTACGAGGTATTAATTGTTTTGCTACAATGTGTAACCTCATAATTAAGTCAATTAGCTTTATTTCTACAATGTCATTTATGTCTACAATCAGTACTTAAATACATATACTTGTTTTGAGAATGACTCTTGAATTTATTAAAGTACAGTTTAAATAAAGAATTGTAGACGTTTCATTCATTTTTAACTCCTGAACATATAATAACGGATTGTGTTAAGTTTGAATGATACTTCGTTCATTGATAGAATAACTCTCGTTGAATATTATAGCCCATTCAAATTTTCCAGTTAATTCAAACTATAAATAGATCTTATTTTCATTCAAATCGACTTTCGGAAGACGAAGATGAATAAACTTTTAGCTAACTTTGAGCACTTGGAAATACAAGAATCAGTTTGAAATATGTAACTTGATCGGGCTCATGGGCGGTCACTTTACTGTATTGATTGTGGAATCTGACAAAAATGATTCCTGAAGTACGTTTGTAAAATACTATTGCGATTGCAGGACTATTTTGAAAAGATTTGAAAGCTGCTTTAAGATCATTACATGTTAGTGCAGAGGTATCATAGCAGACTTTTATTTAGATTATAGGTAATTGGAAAACGCTTCGCCTCATAGAAGACTGCGGTGTTTTTTTACATAATTTTAACAGAGCACTACAAACCAGAATTGTTTGTTTTCGACATTTCATAACTACAAAATACAATGTTAGGTGTTTGCATTTATCATTACGTTGAAAATGTTTAATAGGTAACAGCGCGTCATTCGTTTCGCTCGACAGAATTCACTCCTCATGAATCAGTTTTGACTGAGCGGATATATATGGCAGTGAACTCTGTCGTGCAATAAATTGTACACAAAAAAAATATCGAATATTCGTAAATTATTATAAGTGACTGTTGCCGTGTAGGTCTATAACATGGGTCATTGTCAAATTTTGCTAAGATGTACGTAACTTAAAACGTTAAAAATAAAAAAAAATACTTGTAGGTATTAAAATATTAGCTATTGATTGATGATTCGCTATTTCACTTAGTTTCAGAGGTCTCATCATTACTTATGTAATAAAGTCATTGAACTCCATGAAACTGAGCTTAGTTTTGTATAAAAATAAACACACGTACAGGTAACTTTTATTGTACCTTCAACATCAGCCATTTACTTTTGTACCGATTAATTTATAAATGGATTTTGTGGGTCACTACAATAAAGCAGGAATTGAATTGGTAGAACAGTGATGGAGCTTAGTGGAAATGATGTACCTACATAAAAGCTTTGTGTAGCACGGTAGTACATATTAACACATATTACCTGCAAAGTAAATAAAGATTGAGAGAAAAATACTTTTGTGTTTGCCTTTGCGTTTGTGTTAAAAGGGAGAAACTTACGGAACACTCTGGTTTCAATCATTAACACATTAACCATAAAAATAAAGCTACAACCAACACTTGGTGAGCAGACTCTATGTTGAGTGAGTTCAGTTTGCCGACCCTTCCATCACAATTTTTTGAGATTTATTCTTGCCTGTTGCCATCGTTTCAGTTGACATGTCAGGTGTGACGTGGGTTTTTCGGTTCAAATACTTAACTACTATAGTTGAAGACTACTTATAGGCTCTGAGTATACAATGATCCTGAATAAAAATTAACAACTCTGTAATATGTTGAACTAGCAGCGCCCTGCGATTTCACCCGCGTAAGTCCCGATCCCGAAGAAATATCGGGATAAAAAGTAGCCTATATGTTAATCCAGGTCTCCAGCTACAGCTGTATAAGTCACTGCGTTATATTATGACCTACTAATTACCGCATATCTTACACCGACGTTTTCTTTATTAAAATACTTCAATAGAAAAAAATGTTTACAAAGAAAATTTTAGAATTATTACGATTAGAGCTTTTCCAACTGTTACTGCAAATGTATAACTAATCCTAATAGCTAAAACCTATAATTCCAAATAGTCAACACAAAATTATTCCATTCTTTTATACACAACAAAAAAAACGTGTACTATAACCAATCAGAATATTCCAATCACGTTACGCATGCGATAAATATGCATGAAAATAAAAATAGTTACTACGGACATAAGAAAAACAGGAAAATGTTGCGAAGGTCGAAACCGTTATCTCAAGGTCTCTTTGGTTTGTCCCTGAAGGGATTGGATATATCACTCCCTTTATTATACAGGCTGTTACAAACCGGTGAAAGGTGTGTTTTGTGTTGTGATACATTTCTAAACAACATATTATGAATTTTTATGTCAATTTCAATGATTTGTTTTTAAGTTTTTATGCAGACATTTTCAGATAGATTGTATATTTCATTATTGCCAGCAATAAACCTATGGTTTCATTTATGTCAGGCCTATCTCTTACAAAGCATTAGCTTTATTGATCTATGTCGGTTATACCTCTTCAGTTTTCAAAGGGAAACGCTAATAAGTCACAAGTACGGATTATATATTGAACCCTTGAGATGTTGTCTTTTCAGATTTATGTCGTAGGAGAGCCATTCTTCGGCACGTTTGAGCCGGCTCGACCGGAGTGATACCACGGCCTCACATAAAACCAGCAGTGAAAGCAGTGAAGTAATGATTGCATTGTTTTTCGCCGAGTGAGTGAGGTTACGGAGGCTCTAACCCTTCCCTCCCCCTCTTCCACCCTTCCCCTACTCCCACCTTAAAGACCGGCAACTCATTTGTGACTCTTGAGTTGCAGGTGCCCATGGGCAGCGACAGTCATTTACCATCAGGTGACCCGTCAGCTCGTTTACCCTGTATACCATAAAAAAAAAAAGTGAGAACGCGAATAGTTTAACTCTGACTATTGTTGCGTATTTATACAAAAAAATCTATAAGTCTATTTTTTTTCATGTTCATCATATCCGTTTTTAAATAAGATTTATGTCTTTAAAACCATGCATTTTCCTTAAATTGTTAATAGTTAACGTTATTAACCCACTCCATAAAAGGAGGAGGTTCTCAATTCGTCGGAATCTTTTTTTATGTATGTTCACCGATTACTCGAAGATGCCTGAACCTGTTTTTTAAAAATCAACAAATATCTAAAAATTGTGTACATCGATGATTTTTTCGTTTGCTCCGAAACATCACTATCTCATTGGAGCAGTGCGTTTAGTTGGCCTACCCATATATTATATTTAAACTAAATACATCTACTTTCTACTAAAAAGCACATTGAAGTCGGTGATACTTTTTTTTAAAAGATAATTATTTACAAGGTCTAGTATACGAACGTAAAATATAATTTTACTTGTTTGTAACATTCTGTATATCACGGAGAGATGCTCAGCAGAAATTAGTATTTGCCACTTGACTTCATCCTGCAATAATATTTTATGATATTTGTATAGTTCCGTCAATAGGAGGGGTTCGCGTGGTATTGAGGAAGTCGCAGTAGAACATGTACAATTGTACATTATATTACAGATCTGGAAATATTGTATGATGTACAAATTAATGTACTTATATTTTTAGTAAATTTAGATAAATAAAGACTGAACAGATTTTCGACGTTTTTTAATTGTTTTTCCTTCAAACCTAGTGAAAATTTTTGACGCTGTTTGAGATCATGCGTCCAAAATTAATTATTATAATGTTTGGCAAACATTTGAAAAATTATTTTAACCTCCTCCGCGCCTTTTCCCGACTAAGTTGGGGTCGGCTTTCAGTCTAACTACTGCCATCGACCTCCACAAGTCAAGTACGAGGTGATATCGAAGACATATAACTACATCGGTCGGTCTAACTAGACCAGGTTGTCGGACTATTTAGGGCTCCGACTACCCGTAACGAATAAGGTATCAAATCTAACATAGTAAATACAATTATATAGCAGTTTATATTATTTTCAGAAGATATTCATAGATATTTTTATGAGAACTTCCCATGCAAGGACTGATGTATGCTCTGTTAGCACGCTTGAAAACCAGATCTATAACCAACTACGTGCTTTGAAAGAAACTTGCTATTGGAAACACTTAAATAATAGAATGATCCGCCTCTCTCCCATGAATTATTCAAAAACTACTACTAGTATTTTTAACCGGGTTGTCCACGTCTGAGTGAAACCTCTATAGCTATAAACGAGCATATGCTACAGTAACTGCTTACAATCAGGCGGGCCGTGTACTTATTTGCTACCTCAGTAGTTTAAAAAAATAGCTGTAACTACCTCCGGGTCAGTAATTTCTAAGCTGCCTAGTAAACACTACAAACTAGTAAACTAGTCCCAATTCTTGCAATAAAAGTGAACTATTTGCCTACTTAGCTGGTATACAGCGTGTGTATAAAAACTCGTGATATCGCTTGTTCGGTTATTAGCATTTCCGCGCAGCGTCCGCTCAATATCCGGCACTGGAGGCCACGCTTCCGGTCCAGGGTTACGTTACATGTACTTGCAAGTTGACTTGTGTGACATTGGACAATGATGTTCTTTTTCAAACGGAGAATTGAAGTACCACCTGCTTGCTTACAGTATTATAGCTTCCGTCACCAGGTTTATCGACTTCTGTGTTGCTAATACTTGAAATTTTGAATCAAACATTTCGAAATATAATTAGATTAATAATATTTATTTAATTAAGAAAGCTAGCTAGCTAATGAATATTAACCAACATTAATATCTTTTGATTTGTACACAGGCTCAAAACAACACAAAAATGACATAGATAGTTGTTTTGTGTTTCGTGAAAATGAGCATAAGTACAAGAACTTATTATGTTTACTCTATGGAGTCTAGAAACGTCATAGATTTTTCAAACTTCTATATATCGCACACCTAGATCTAAACGAGTATTAAGTAAAAAAAACACATTTTCAGAAAAGGCGAAAAGTTAATTACTGTGTCTTTGTGCATTGCAGGAGTTTTCTGTATAGATTTATGCTTTATGCAGCTAGAAAAAGAATTAAATATAGGAATCGTGTGTTTTAATCATGTTCTGGGCCTGAAAATTGGATTTTTGTACTTGAATAAAAACTTTCGTGAGTGGTATTCATATTATTTAAAATATACGGTTTTACTCACGTGTATATTTCGGGGATGCCCGACTAGTTTCGGACCCGACGGGGGCCCTTTATCAAGGGGTGAGGCGTCCTGCCGCGTCTGCAACCGGCGCGGCAGGACGCCTCACCACCACAAAACCGTATATTTTAAATAATTTTTGTACTTGTTATTGGTGAACAATTGAGGGTAGGTTCTTGAGGTAGTATAAAAAAATTTGTAATAGTCCTCGAAAAATCCCTGAATAATAAAGTCGAGGTCTGGCTAAAGGGCGGTGGCCCCAGCCAAACCTGGATTATTTTTAAAAATGGTTTTTTATATTTGAAATTTTTAAATCTTAAAGTTAGATATTTAACGAACTGAAAAATAAAAGTCGGGTCTAAATATTAGCCAGACTTGCAAAATGGTTTTCTTTTAATCCAAAAAATATTGTTGAGGTACTTTGAGATTTTGGAAGAATAATATAGGTATTTAAAAACAAATAATATATCCCAAAAAGTAAGATCAGTTTGCTTTTTGTTGTTTGATTAAAAACGATGCCTCGCTCGATTATAAGGTGGTTCGCATATACTCGTTTGCCTGTTTGGAGAGGCTCGTGACTAAGCGGTAATTGAGTAGGTTAAAACATTACAAATTTAAATGATGATAGCCAGGTCAGTCTTAAGATGGGTGACCATTCTTAACACAGTGAAACCCTTCCATGCCTCGGTGAGCACGTTAAGCTGTCGGTCGCGGTTGTCATACGAACATCTGTGGCAATAGTTACGGGTAGTTGGAGCTCTAAAAAACCCAACAACCTGGTCTAACTACAGAATTTTGATATCGCCTAGTACTTAGGTTGTGGAGGTCTGATGGCAGTTGCTTCACGTAAAATACGAAGTTCGGCCGTATCGTAGTTAGACTGAAAGCGGACCCCAACTTAGTTGGGAAAAGGCGCTGAGGATGAGGATGATTCATATACTTGTTAACATTAGAGTACGTAGATACCAAATAATAGGTAGGTAGTAATAGTAGATACCAAATAAATTGAACGTAAAATATTTCCCAGAACCCGAGGTTAATTGATAAGGGTTTCAGTTTTTCAATGTAACGATTGATGACTGGGATATGTGTTTATTACGAGCAAGATTGATTGAGAACAGCTAGAATATCCGATACAGAGAGATGAAACGTGATCGTCCTTGGTAAACATTGCTAATAAATTTTCATTTACTAATCTATATAGGTATATACGTGAAGAAAATTATTTTTAAACTTGCAAATTTCGC
The DNA here is from genome assembly GCA_949752705.1 of Callimorpha dominula. NCBI lineage: Eukaryota > Metazoa > Arthropoda > Insecta > Lepidoptera > Erebidae > Callimorpha > Callimorpha dominula. The sequence goes on along the minus strand of OX457000.1, from coordinate 4,439,412 downwards.
GGACGGAGAAATGTGTTATTTGAATTATTATATTTTTTTATGGTAAACGAGCAGACGGGTCACCTGATGGTAAATGACTACCGCCACCCATTGGCACCTGCAACTCAAGAGTCACTAGTGCGTTGCTGGCGTTTAAGGTGGGAGTAGGAAAAGGGTGGAAGAGGGGGGAGGGCTGATGGGAAGGAAGGGTTTGGGCCTCCGGTAACTTCACTCACTAGGCGAAAAGCAATGCAAACATTGCTTCACTGCTGGTTTTCTGTGAGGCCGCGGTATCACTCTGGTCGAGCCGGACCATACGTGTCGAAGCATGGCTCTCCCGCGATTAAAGTTACTTATAGCTTATACATAGAAGAAATACAAAAAGCTAAAATTTTAAATCAATATTTTTTATAAATTTAAAAATTATGCGATAAAGGCTACAAAACACCAGGGGTGTAGAATAAAAGAGTACATTTATGTTAACCTATCATGGTACGGAAAGTCTTTACAATGACAATTGAAATTATACTTGTCAACGTATGTCGTTAAACAAAACATTTAAAAATTAATGAATTATGGTCTAAATTCGACCACTAGGCGATCTCTAGGACTAATTCATTGGAAAAATCCCAAACCCTTTTGGGATATCTATTACAGCAAATTGTAAAATCGCAGCAAAAAGTAAGTTCAGGCAAGTTAAAATATAGTAATTTAGGCTGTTGCGGAAGAATGCAATAGCGATTCTCGCTCCCCTGATCATAGTGAAAGACCGGAGTTGTTTTTAGTCGGTAAGAGTCCGACAGACCCCTTCGCCTCCCCAAGGCGGAGGAAATCCATGTAGGATCTTCCACCTCATCAACAAAAAAGAAAATTGTAATTTAGGCTACCAACAACACTAACATTGTTTTTTTTTTTTCTATGGAATGTGCTATACTGGAAAGACTGATTTCCCCCGGAATTCCGCTGGATAGCTGGTGTTATAAGGAGTAACTTAGGGTACTTTTATTTTGGAAAAGTAATTAGGGTTCCGCACAAAAATAGAAATGAGTACAATCGAGCGAAGCCGCGCGGGGGACAGCTAGTTTGTTAATAATTCCTCTGTGTATGTTGATCTATAATTTTAAATTATAATAATTGTTTTTTAAATGGACGATTTCGAATAATTGATGATCAATTTTATGAAATGAAGATATTGAATTTGATTTAAATTTAAACAAAGTTAACGTAGAATATTTATTTACTGCCTCTATGCTAAAAGTTGTAGACGCAAAAATCTTGGAAATAAGACTTAGTAATGGTAAACGAGTGTTTGTTTCAGAAGTTCAAGAACCCAAAAGTGAGAGTCATTTATCCTAAGGAGGCTATAAAGCAACTCAGTGCATACTATTATATTTATCTGTATATCTGCTCTTCTCAGCGCTCCAAATGTCACATTCACTGACATTTGAAATCCAGTGACATCTGGCGTCCAGTGAAATTGTGACGGATGAGGAAACGGAACTAGGCTATGGACTGAGATTAAACTCTAGATAATGGACGTAGCTACTATAATATATTATAGGAGCATTACTTATAACTTTTCCTCCTGTTCTACTTTTCTTTGGTTGATTTATTGTTGAGGAAATATTAAGAACTGTATTTTAATGACGCTTATAAGGCATTATGTTAAATAAATATATTATGTTTAATTTCTTACAGATAACTTAATACTAATATTATAAATGTAAAAGTTTGTGAGGATGTATGGATGTATGGATGTGTGTTACTCTTTCACGCCAAAACTATTGAACCGATTACGATGAAACTTCTTATGTAGATAGCTGGAGACCTGGATTAATATATAGGTTACTTTTTATCCCGATATACCCATGGTATCGCGACTTACGCGGATGAAACCGCGGGGTGCTGCTAGTAATAAATAAATGTATGGCAATAATTAAACTTTCATCATTCGTCGTCACATTCACATTGTTAGGTATATTACTCAATAGCAAGTTGACGCTAATATAACTATGATTAATATCCTATAAATAATCAGAACACAATTACAGATATCAAAACGCAATTAAGTACACACGAGTGTTTACAAAACTATTTATAATGTCATCAATGCTCCGAAGCTAATAAAACTTTAACGAGACTGTGGCTTACATCCTTGCAAGCATACGCAATAAGGCATAATTTGTAAGCTGTTCTCTGTTCCATCTTTGCTTACGAGTAAAAACTCTCCCAAGTATAATCATTTCGGTAAATACAAGTAAGGTTGACAGTGGTGCTAACCCTGGAACTCGATTTTTTTGTGTTTTATTATTCTCTTAAATGTACCTAATAAAACCATTATGGATCATAGATGTTACTTGTATTAATATTTTATATAAAAATACTTCTGCCATCCCAAAAACTTTGGATTCCATCCCGTTTTGGCGACTCATTATGAACAAAATGATAATCTACGTGAAGGAGCTGTTTATGCTAATCACGTGCTTGAGTTACGTTTTGTATTTTACGGGACTACAATTATACACATCTACGTTTTCTGATTTCTTCAAAAGTAGTATAGTGAATGACGTAAGCATTACAACCTATGCCATACTCTCGGATTATTGGCCATCAAGATATAATCGAAGTCCTCCTTCCTCCTGTTATTGGAGAAGAATTTCATTAGTTTTCATATTGTTCATCCCTTTATAGGGTTTTATGGATTGGACAAAGAATAAATACACAAAGTTTTCCATATACATTTGAAATTTAATAAAAGAAGGATGATGATGTATAGTAAACAGTGTGGTAAACAGAGCTTGCTGTCGGTGTAGTGGTGATTGCCCAAGTTCCTTAATTATGTGGCCTGAAAACAAAATAGAATATTAATTTTAGACTTAGATATGTATTGCGATAGAATTTAATTGTACACAACTATTACTTACCTAGTAATTATGGCCAATAAACTCAGCAAGGTTGTAGCTGCTCGGCAACGCGTTTGGTCGCTGCGTTACCTAGCTGCGCACTTTTATACAAATTCCAAATTCGTAACTGAGAGCAAAACATTTCGTAAGTAGTTTCGATAACTGAATTATTTCATTTGCGCATTTGGTGCAGTTTTGACATGCAAGATGTCTCAAATTACATAAAAAAAGACATCGAAACTGTAAACCATATTAAAACGTACCTGTACTAAAAAAACAACACTCAAACTTAGCCTGTCAGTTCACATCCCATGACACTTGACTGTGAAGGAATAACACGAACGATGACAACTGCTATGCCTCTGGGAATCACCTTTCAAGTTGTATCGAAACTTGAAGCGAGTCCCCAACTTGGCATTGCAATAAAATGTCCATATTCCTATGGGAAGAAGTATAAAGGGTTTTGATGACGTATGAGGTTATAGTATTCATAGGAAATATTTCAAGAGGTTACAAAAGATATATTATCCCACTTCTGTATAATATTTCTCGTTTTTATAATTCTCATTTGTCTATTAACCGATAGCGCATTTGGCTACCTTCTTAAACTCCGCGTACCCACATTTATTACTTACAACATTATCAAGAGTTATTTTTATACAGAGTTTATTTTTTTATAAAGTGTAAAACAGATAATCAAATAAACGTCAAGTCAACCTATCTGTCAAAATATTATTATTAGTTACTCTATGTTAGATGCATTCAACGATACTGAATAAAAAGCAGAATTGCTTATTTCTCAGCGAAAGACAAAATAGACAGTTATAGTAGAATATTTATCTAAAAATTTCTAAGATAAGAAAAACAATTTACCATAAAATATATATAGACCATAAATATTAATATGAAAGTCTTCAAACGGAAAGAACGAAGGGAATTTCTAACTTTGGATTAAGAGAAATTCTTCGGAAAATTGAAGATGCGAACCGATTTATGTACCTTAGTAGGATGATAGTGGATTTACTCTCCTAACTTTAGTAAGAATTTTATATTGGAAAATGATATATTGTTTTCGCTCTGCATATTTTATAGAAACTCGTCGATGTAATAGCTTCATTTTATGAATTTAGAACTTCATTTCAGGATACTAACCAATTCTTCTTTTGTAATTATTTTGTTTATGGACTTTCAGGTTTAGAAATGATAATTACTGTGTACGTAATATTTGTGTTTCAGATGTTCCAGTATTTTTAAAAACACAATATTGACTTTTAACGCTAACTTGCACACTGACATCAGCCATAACTGTTACAATAAATAAATGTTGTATATAAATGTTGCTGATCGTCTTGGCAAATGCTTTAAATGTTGAAACAGTGCTCTTTACATTATTAATCAAATTTAAGTTTTTGGTGTGTTTCTAACAGTGTAATCAATTTTAATGTGCGTTTGATTTGATAAAAAGTGCTTTGCCAACAGGGATAATATCGGCTAGTTAAATAGTAATAGATTCTTCTATTTGTATTTGTATATTAACCTTTTATATTTCAGCAATACACTTTTTTCAATCATGTCGCACAAATTCTTTATTTTAAATTTTCTTTATCACAAATTTTGTAAAGAGTTACTTATGTGTTGGATGCAAACTATCTATCTTGCTTCCTCTGGCAACATGACAACTCAACTCACTGTTTTTGATATTTCTACTTACACAAATGAACAAATGCTTGCATTGAATTGTTGTGTCTTGAAGTCATCTTGAATTTTTGAACATTTTTTGGGAGTTTTAACAAAAAATATGTCAAAGTTTGCAGTCATTAAATCATATTTTGCAAACCTTATGTCATTGAGGGTTTTTACTTTGAAGTCCTTTAAAGAGTTTACTTTTAAACTGATCATTGGTATAATAAAAAAAAATAAGCATAAATTTAATTCGAAAAAAGATTAAGAATAAAATATTGTAAGGATTGGAACGGTTTATATGTATTTGGTTCATTTAATTCGTTAAATTATCCTCCTATAAAATGTTCAAATCTTAAAGTTTGGCTGATATATCTGTGCCTAATACATTTTGATTAACTGTTTCCTGTGTGCTCGACCAATAAGATTAGATATGCTGCACGTTTCTGTCTTTTTCTTCCTAAGCTATGGCACATAGATGCACCAGAAGCTGTTTAGACGGTAAAACGGTCTAGCACAACCAAAATAAATAAATATAGCGATTGCAGGGTTATATTTTTTTGTTTAAGAGACTGTACAACAACATTGATGGATGAAGAGATCATATTAAAAGATTGCAAACAAAATATCAATAATATAATTGACGAGAAATCTGGTTTTATTTAACAAATTTAAACTATAAAAATTAGCAAATAAAACTACTGTGCTGTAAAAATACTATTTTGGTTAAACATCGTTCCAAACCATATCATCTCAATGTGATAATTTACTTTAGGTTATACCAATAAAATGTATATTGAATATTCTGACTTTTGAGACACAAAATTAGAGTATTGTAGCTAAGCTCCATAAATAAAGCTTTAAAAAAAAATGAGTTTGGAGAATTTTCCTTGTAGCTTATTCAGACGTACTTTAACTCAACATAAGAATGTAAAGAACTTCTGTCAAAATGTTAATTCTTTTCGTAATTTCAAAACATTAATCAATCCTAAAATGACATTTGAAACGAAATTATTGACTTCAGTACCTCAAAACTCACACAAAAGAATACATTTAACCACCACAACAAAGGAAAAATAAATAGCTGTACATCAATTTAAAAAACACAATGCATTCGTCTCGAGGTCGCCATTAAATCAAACTGGGATCATTATGCCGTAATTTTTCAAAGCGCTGACCGTTTTACAACCTCGAACACAGCTTGTTCAAACAGCACGTCAATCTTTTTGGTCGTCGTTACAAAAGCTGTGTGTGCTAGTGTATAGGAACGAATGTTTCTTCTTGCAGGCTCGGAGCGCTAGCACCAGTAGCTTTAGGAGTGTAAGTCAGGTAATGAAAGTAAATGCTTAATCACGCCTGTCCATTTACATAATCGAATGTTTGATTTGGTTCGTTTTGGTCGGCAATGACTTTTATATCAGGGAACTCAAATACATGTATGAACATTAATAATAATAACTTTATTTCGTTAACACAGGTAGGTATACATTACACAGTTATTGTTGGAGATTCCTTTTAAGTATGTAGAATGCCTGTGCCAGGAGCATACTTAGTCAATATACTTCCGATCACCGTTTCGACAGACAAAATTATCCAAGATTCATAAGAAAAAATAGTGATGATTTTGCTATTTCAAAATAATATATTTTTTGTTATTGTTACAGACTTATGAATAAGGCTTTTATATACTCATGATATCAATTTTGTTTTCTATAGTAATACTTTATATTTTTCCCACAAATGAATGGTCTTATATTTGAGATACTCAATTAGTCTACCGCTGGACATAGGCCTCTCTCAATGTGTGCCATGGTATTTAATTTACTTGAGATCCTATTATATCGTAATTATTCTCGTTAGCCAGGAAATTCTTTTGAAAACTGACTAAATAGAAACACTTTGTAACAAACAAATAACGAAAAACAACACTTTAATCATGTAATATAATAAATATTATAATATATTTTATTATATAAAATGTACATATTATATAATATAAATAATATATTTCATTATATAAGATGTACATATATAATAAAAAACAAAACATTTTATGTTTTTAAAAGAATTTAATCTAACTGTACATCATGCTTATTAGACAGCTTTAAATCTTATCGGCCTGTGTAACATATAAATCAGAAAGAATAACTTTTAGCCATTTTGACTATTAACACACACCAGAATACAGATCAAAATTACTTAAACTATATTAAATTGGTATAATTTAGATAAAAGTCATTGCCAAAATAATTTTGTCATGAGTCATCTGCGTTTTGTATTGTAGTTTGTTTTAGCAGTAGACATCATCACCAGCGCAAATACAACAACGGTAAGTGGTTCCTACATCACTTAACAGACATCATAGTAGAATTATTTGTCAAAATATATATAGAATAGACAAAGTACATACAGCCTACATCTACTAATTTTACTCATTTGAACATAAAACATTAAAATATATCGTTTTCAGTATTTCAAAGTCAGTTAAAAAACTAAATTAAAACTAAGCGTATTTTTTTTGAGAGACCTCTTCTTCATTATAAAAGATTATAACTATTTATGTAATGATTGTTGAATTGTTGCAGCTTATGTTTTACTTCGAGGATAACGTCATTTAAGAAAAATATTTATATTATGAATACAAGCAATATTCATTGTGCACACCCAAAGAAGAAAATTGATTTCAATTAAGTGTCTAAGTATAGCTGACACAACCCTGTTATCTGTCAAAAGATTACAAGAAATGTAGGGCGACCTCTTTATTATCACGATTGTTAGTCCGTATCTTTTCAACAATGCTGTATTTTATCATTAAATTTCAATTTAAATAGTTGATATTTCGATTCAATTTTAAACGTTCAATCAAATGAACTAAGAAGTAAATCAAAGGACTTCTGCAAATATTGAAGAAAACATTAATAATAGCTATGGCATATTGCATTAGAAAATACCAGAACTATCGTACTTCCTTGTATTCGTCAACCACGAGTAATGAAATCATTTGCGCGTGATATACTATAGCAAAAACTACATAATTTATAGGGAGGGGCTCGTGGCTAAATGGTAACCAAGTAGGTTAGCACATTACTAGGTTAAGTAATACAAGCCAGATTAGTCTTAGGATAGATGACCATTCTTAACACATTGAGACCCCTCCGTGCCTCGGGGAACATGTTAAGCCGTCGGTCTCGGTTGCCATACGAACATCTGTGGCATTCGTTACGGGTAGTTGGAGCTCTAAAAAGTCCGACAACCTGGTGTAACTACAGAACTTCGATATCGCCTAGTACATGGGTTGTGAAGGTCTGATGACAGTCGCTGCACGTAAAATATCGAAGCTCGGCCGTATCGTAGTAAGACTGAACGCCGACCCCAACTTAGTTGGGAAAAGGCGCGGAGGAAATGTACAGGTAACAGCCAGTTCGATTGACAGGTGTGCAACCCTAAACTGCTCGTGGTATTGCATACACTTCCCAGTCCATCCGTTGAAGCAATATCCCCTTCTTTTCATTACATTTCCCATTCAATATGCTCCCAATTTGCCCATCATTAATTTCCAAAGTGCCCGGTTGCCTTTTATTACGTGAGTGAGACCAAATTACAGTTGTCAAAATATGGGTGGTTAATACACATCAGCCTTCAACTTCGGGGTATAGGTAGAGAATATGTATAGAAAATAACATGACTGTCTGAATAATCTGAATATATCAAAAGTGTTAATATGATACAAAATAGGTGTAATGAATAATCTATATAAATAAAATGAATCGCCAAATGTGTTGCTAAGCGCAAATCTCGAGAACGGCTTCACCAATTCGGCAAATTTTTTCACAAGAGAAAAAAAACGTAAAAATTGGGAGGAAAATAGTAAAAACAACACTTCTATTTTCCTATACAACCACATACTAAATAATAATTAAAACACATGTCTCCAGCTGTCAAACATTTGACGTCGATCAATAACTTTTGACAGAAGGAAGTCTGTCGGGGCAGCTAGTTTGCAATAAAAGTATAGTTCAGGAATGAAAGAAAATAATGAATCCTTCATCAATATGACATTTTTCTCAGCAATTCAAAAGATCACAGTACTCGAAGATACTTTCTGCCCTACAAACTTTAAGATCCAAAACTTTTTGGTTTGGGATACGTCCCACAAACTTCCACCACTTTCATAAAACTAAGAGCCGAGGGGACCTTAAATTCTGCAAAATTAATGTACTACAAGTTAGTAGTACCTTCTAGTGTAGTTTAACTTTCACAGACACTCTTTAATAAGGCGAAATTACCAGTTGTAAAATAAAAAAAAACATTGGCAGTATGGGGACTGTCGACAGAAGTGAAAACTTAAAACTTTGGAAAAGTTAAAAATTTTTTTCGACAAAAAATCGCTAAACGTGGTTTAAGAAGTTTTCATTTCAGAAAGCTTTTAAAAGTATACCCCGTTTGACACGTAACTCAAAGGAAGTTTGTAGAATTTAAAACTTTTCAGGCTAGGAATAGAAAAATGCTTTCAGGTAATATTGACTTCAATTATTCACTCTTAGTTAAACTATTCAAGTAAAAAATGATACATTAAATGAAAGGCAAATTTGTTCTGGGTTCAATCTAAAGTTGCCTAACGAAGTAAAAAACTGCACCCTAGAGCAAATAGCTGTTGTAAATTGTCTGTACTTATAATAGCTGTTCTATTTCAGCCTTGGACTGATTTAGCTCCTTGTAGTTATATAAATTTAACATCGCTCCACAAACACTTGCTTTTTTAAACAAGTGCAGTCTTATTTATGTTATGTAATAATAACGGTAGTAGGTAAAATGTTAGACAAAACCTTCGTTATTGAAACTATGTTCGATATTTGGAATTTCTTCTGCACGAAATTTTGGCGAAATCGAAAACCATCGATGTTGTTTTTTTTACTTAATTTATAATGTAGCAATAAGTTTTAGGATTATATTTACTTTATTTAATTTTGCATCGTCGAAAGTTAGCAGATGGATCACTGTGGAAAATTATCCTTTTTGCTTTTCGCAATATTGGTTCAGCACAAAGTTCAATTAATAAACCCGCGGAAATATTGTTATAGATCTGATTCCAAAGGTCTTATCCATTATCTTATCCATTATTACTAATTTATGGCTCAAGATACGGGCAAAAATAAGTAAAACTTCTGACTTGAGTGGTACAGATATTGAAAAAGAAATGATTTACATTACATTTACATACATAGTACCTATCATGCACGGAAGCGGCATTGTGCTAGCTGCGTGGCGTTTTGAATTCCCGGCTGTGTTGTTTATGGACGCATAAAGAGCGATTTTACTTTTTAAACCCTTTGTAACTTTCATTAAAAAGGAATTAGCCTTCACCAACGAAATACCAACCAGCAGAAGTAACATTTTCTATCCTTTTTATGGTGTAGTGGGCAAACGAGCAGGCGGGTCACCTGATGGGAAATGACTACCACTGCCTATGGGCACCTGCAACTCAAGGGTCACAAGTGCGTTGCCCGCCTTTAAGGTGGGAGTAGGGGAAGAGGGGAGAGAGAGAGGGGAAGAGGGGAGAAAGAGAGGGGAAGAGCGGGAAGTGGGGAGAGGGGGGAAGAGCGGGAAGAGGAGGAAGGGGAGAGGGAAGGGTTGGGGCTTCCGGTAACCTCACTCATGTGGCGAAAAGTTATGCAGGCATTGCTTCACTGTCGGTTTACTGTGAGGCCGTGATATTACTTCGGTCGAGCCGGCCCATTACGTGCCAAGGCATGGCTCTCCCACGAATATACATGATTATGCTTTAAACCAATACGTATGCGCGTCCCAGCTACTCAATGTTTTGTCACATAAACAATAAGTAATAAATAGTTTCACTATTATTTTCCTGCCTTTATTCATATCAGTTGATAATGGCGTAATATATCTTTTGTTACGTATTCTTCTGCTGGTCTTCTTCTTCGCACTAACTACACTTCTAGCCTTATTTTACATTATCTATCCAGTTTTTCTTCGATCTTCTTTATTCCTAAAGGCTTTCAAGTTCCACCATTATTCCTACTCTCAATATATTCATCTTTTCTCATCTCACCTATACAAATAATTGTGCCAGTGAACAAAAGCAGTATGTATGAGTCTTAACATTGGACGCAGGTGCCAATAACTTCGAGAAACGATATCTTTGGAATGGGGACATTTTGATAAGACGTTTGGGCTTAAATTGGATTTCATTCTCGATCTTCTTTAATTTTAGCGTATTCTAATTAATACATCATCATCATCAATACAAATAAATAATATTGAATTGTCTGTTTGAAATGCCAAAATAACAGTGTTTTTTAAGCTTTTTGCATGATACGTGTGCCTAAAAATCAGTTTTTTTTATTTTTGTCTGTCTGTCTGTTAGTTCCTGCTAATCTCCGGAATGGGTGAACCGATTTCGATGGGGTTTTCACTGGCAGATAGCTGGTGTTATAAGTAATAACTTAGGCTACTTTTATTTTGAAAAATAATTACCGTTCCTCGCAAAATATATAAATATGTACACGTATGGAACTGCTAGTACAAAATAATGACAATATTCTGGGAATCCTACAGCGCGGCAGCGCGACAGCTAGACTCAAAAAAAGGAGAGTTTATATTGTTGGTACTAAAAACATATGTAGGTATATTTTTCTTTTGGTAAATTCAAATCATTATTATACGAAGAAACAAATTGACTGGCCTGTTGGCCTAGTGGTTAGTGACTCTGACTGCTATGCCTTAGGTCGTGGGTTCGATTCCCACCCCAGTCTGTGTGTTCTTTATGGCCGTTGTTTGTATGTTTGTAAAGTCCCCCGCGACACAGGAGTAATTCCTAATGCAGGAGTTGTCTTTAAAAAAAAAAAAGGAATTATAAAATTATTTATGCGTACTATTTTTTTTACTTCTGTGATAAGATATTATTATTAAAAGGAAATCTGGACTATGTTTTAATTACATCTTTGAGTCGATGACCTGAGGCTGATTATTTCTGACTGTTTTTAAGAACGTGTGCCTATTAAGCTTACTAATCCGATGAAGAAGAATCGTGTAACATATTCAGGCAATATTGAATGAATAGAAAGAAAAGTAAATTGTTGAAGATTTCTCTTGTGATTGCAATCGAAGTAACAGTCAGTAATCGCAGCGCTAATATTGTAATGTGTAACTTTGTATATATGACACGGTATTTGTTTTACACACTCGAGAGCAATGAATCCGGATCACATAAAGATACCTGAAAATACCAGGAAGTAATAATGCTAGCTTAGTGAAATAAATTGTGTTGAGATATATATAATAGGCAATTAAATACTTTGGTCACAATCTATATAACTCGGAGACGCGATAATAGCTAAAGAAGACATGTTTTGAGCAGCAGTGACGTAGTCCTCTGCGAGAAGAAACGAGGTCTTGATTTAAATCGTAGGGAATCGTAATGGCACAACCAATCTCTGGAACAAATGTTGCCTGCGGTATTTCCGGACCGATACGACCTTCAAGAAAACAGCGTACTCCCATCTCAAAGGCCGACAACGCACTTGTGACTCTTGAGTTGCAGGTGTCCATGGGCGACGGTAGTCACTTACCATCAGGTGACCCGTCTGCTCGTTTGCCTCCTATAATACAAAAAAGATGGAGGTAGCAAACACAGCTCATTTTCAATGTCAGTACCAGTGCTTTATTTTTTGTACAATTGTTTATTTTTTCTTTCCAGGCTTTATAGGTATCTTTATACCTATATTGATAAACTTAAAAAGCAAAACCTTATCGAAATACAAATTTTCCTTCTAACCATTACAGGCGTTTGAGGGATACCAGGTATATACATATTTAATTTTGTAATATACAAGAATGGCTCGTTTAAAATTGTTACGCGAGACGTATAAAAATTGTTACGCGAGACGTATAAAAATTCTAACTATTTAAATAGTGTAAAATTACACAATTTGAACTACAAGTATATGTTTTTTAATGGTTGCTAATTAAACGAATGCTAAATACATGTGGTATTACCAATTAAATTTTTTACCAAATGATGACAAAATTTGCTAAAAGCTTATTTTACACAACGTAATCAGAGCAAGAATAAGAAAGAATTCCTCAAACGTTTTCACAGAGGTCCTGTGACCTACAAACCTACTTCCAACTCCGAAGTGTGAAATTCCGGGCGAGGCGACGCGAACTATTGTAATTATGTAGGATCAGATAGAGTTGACTGTAGAACTGTATTTTCAGTTTTGGGACTTCTCAAAGTCCAGAACTTTAATATACTTTGTGTAAAACAGGATTTAGTAATCGCAATCGCAACACTAATTATCATTTAGACCACATAGAAACATACTTTTACAAAGTTCTGCGTAGGAAATACTGCGGCGGACATTTCGTTTTGTTTTTATAGCAAAAGTTTAAATGCATCGCCTTTGGCAACTTTTTGCCTTGTAAATTTATGCGACTATGAGACTTTATGTATAACGACTCCATAGACACAATTTTAATACGATTACTTGTAATTCATATTACTATTCTATCTTCGCAGTAACAACTCAACGTAATGTTTGTGTTGTGGGATTTCTATCGGTAACGTAGGTACAGATTAAAACTTTTGAGATTACGCTACTGCTATCGTGCCGTCACAGATTTAAATAAACTAAAGTTAAATTTATTTACATGTGTTTATGATGTTGATAAGAATCGATCTGCCTTCTATACAGGGTGCAAGAGACACCGTACCGAATCCTAAAATAGTGTATTCAGACCATCATTCTGAGTGGAAAATCATTGGAAATTTCTGACGGAAAATTCATATTATTTTTATGATGAAACCTCTTAATCTCACATTTTTATGATGAACTGACTTTTGCATTGTGATAAGTATCTCAAGAAAGACGTTTTTGTAAGTTATTTGCGACGGTGATACTTACGCGCTGTATATAGATTAATCTTGCGCACATTTTTAATGAATATTTAGATGAAATGAAATGAAAATGAAAAAAAATAAATGAAAAAGCGTTTTATTCCCAGCAAATACACATTTTAGAAACAGTTTTTACTTCTGCCAAACTACAGAGCAGTTTGTTGGCAGATGTAGCTCCCATAGAAAAATATGACTTGTTAATTATCTACACTTTCTCATATTAATTAAATTACAATTCAAAGTTCAATAATAATAATAATAATAAATAACAAAATAATAGTTACAACAATTAAATAATAATAAATAAAAGTGAATACAGATTGGCAAAATTATATTTTGTATTACATTATAATATAATTTGGGTTTGTATCATTAATCCCTAATTATACTTATGTAAAATTTTCGCAGATTTAGGAGAAACTTTATTATTTTATATTTAAATGATTGTTTTAAATTACAATTAATATCTACAGGAAGACTGTTGTAAAAGGGTTGGAACTAGATATTTGGTACATCTTTGACCATCATAATTACTGTAATTGGGCACCTCAAATGTTTTACACTTCTAGGTCTTAGATGTGTTGTACGGAGTTTGTAATCTTCACGATCATAATGTTGATGACATGATACGTCTTAATTATTCAGATTAATTTTCTAATAAAAACTACCTATCAATTTTATGGGTAAATTAATAGAGAACAAGTATTAAATAAACTAAAACACCGTTAACTACGGTAAGTAATAATTGTCGTTCATGATTAAAAATAGATTCATTCATGATTATAAACAGTCCTGCTTCTCACAACATGTATAATATAGCATTTTATTTCGTACTAGCTGACCCACGCAACTTCGTCTGCGTTTGTAAATTTTCCCCGTTTTTGCAACATTTTTCATTGATGCTCCGCTCCTATTGCTCGTAGCGTGATGTTATATAGCCTATAACCTTCCTCGATAAATGGAGTATCCAACACTAATAGAATTTTCAGAATCGGATCAGTAGTACATACCGGATATTACCCCAAAACATCCGAACTCACAAACTTTACGTCTATAATATTAGTATAGACTAGCTAAGACGAGAAACGTTAAAAAAAAATAGTTAAAATTTCACCTGAATTTCCAAATTTTCCAATTTCTTTTACCCTAAAAATCTTTTTGGGCTATAATTAAAATATAGTAGTCGGGGGGGAACTTCCCGGGTGTAGCTAGTTCGAGTTACAGGTATGCAACTTTGACCTACTCGAGCTATCCCAATCCATCCGTAGGATTTTTTTTTTATGGTATAGGGGGCAAACGAGCAGACGGGTCACCTGATGGTAAATGACTACCGCCGCCCATGGGCACCTGTAACTCAAGAGTCAAATTTGTCACACACTCACGCGGCGAAAAGCAATGCAAGCATTGTTTCACTGCGGTTTTCTGTGAGGCCGTGGTATCGAGCGGAGTCGAGCCGGCCCATACGTGCCGAAGCATGGCTCTCCCACATAAACGTACTTTTCATTCCATTGCGTTCCCTTCTTCAAATTTTTCCCATCTTTTATTCCCAAAGTGCATGGTTGGCGGGAATAGGCTTGCCCTCTATTATATGAGATATTTCAAATTATAGTTGGCAATATGTGGGTATTTGTGTTTAATCTCTTCTGGCTACTCCGTCGGGGATACTGGCTTGCGTGTATGTATTAAAATATAAGACAAAGAATTAATCAAAATGGACCAGCAGTTCTCTATTGATGCGCATAAAAAACGAACCGTTTGTATTGATATACGAGATAGAGTTTTCGTGTCAATGTACTCGTATGTCCGCGATGAACTCCTAAAGTAATGAACCGATATGAAATTTTACACACAATGCGCAATTTGGTCCAACTTGAGAGATAGAATAGTTTTATATTCATCATCTCAATTTATAGTAGCAATATTTTTTATTGCAAAATTACTTATCCAAAGCAACGCGTGGCCAGGTAGCTGGTGTATATATTGATACTAGCTGCCCCCCGAGGTATCACCCGCATAAGTCTCGATGCTGTGGAAATATCAGGATCAAAAGTAGCTTATGTGTTAATCCAGGTGTCCAGCTATCTACATACCAAGTTTCATCGCAATCGGTTCTGTAGTTTTAGCGTGAAAGAGCAACAAACATCCATACATCCATACATCCTCACAAACTTTCACGTTTATAATATTAGTAGTAAATCTCGATAGTGTTTGCTTAACGGATTACAGAATGTTTCCGAGTGTTACCCAGATAGATGCCTTGGAGATAGATATTAATATTAGTTACTGTAGAACACTGTTTGGCAAACATCGGATTATCAAAGGTTTGATAAGGGTACAATTTCAAGAGCTAAATTTGGAATACGTTCGTTAAAATACTTTCTATACCAGTAGCTGTAAAATAGGATTCAGATCTTCAATTATGTTATCTAGTACTTTAGCACGTTGTCGGTTAATTGACATTATTTAATAATCTTAGACAGTAAACATACTTAAGTTATAATTTTACACGAACAGTTTTTACGAGAAACGTAAACGTATATTTAATCATAAAATAAACTAAATTGCGTCTCTTTTTGCTTTTTGCGCCAGTCCATTTTCACACCATGTACTTATTGCCTCTGTTTCAATTTACCGAACCTAAAAACAATATTTTTGCTTAGCTATAGTGAAGAATGTTTAAATGACCTTTAGATTTCTGAAATCTCGATAAACAAAAGGTGCTCAACTCGTGCCAAAGAGTTCGCTCTAAAAACATGTATATACATACAACTTGCGAGGTGCTTCAAATGTTGCGTATATGTGTACGTGCCCTTAACGTAGGGTTGCAAAAGGAAAATATATTCACATGTTCCCAGCCGACGCCCTAGGCAACTCTTTTTCAACCTTCAGCAATATTAGATACTCTGTAGACGCTTTTTTGCTGGTTTGGAGTAAGTGTGAAGTTAAACGCGAGTCAAATCCGTGTAAATAGAAATGTGTATGAATAGAACTTGAAACATAACTATTATAACATCAAATCATCAACATCATTACTGATCCTTAAACATTTGCGGAGAAGCAGATGCCGCATTCAGGCACAGCGCAGGGCAGAGTCGTTTTTAATCAGCTAACTAAGCCGAGGCTTTTTAAACCGATTAAAATATATTTTTAATGTATTAAGCCGTATTGAAAATCTGCGGTTTGCATATTACAAAAGTTCTGCACTGCGCTAAACCATACTGCGTCATCTGAATTTTAGCATATTTGGCGACGGTTGCGTGGCAGTCGAATACACTACCGTTGCGCCACAGAGCTAGTCGATTTTTTTCATCTTGGGAACAGTTCAAGATATTGTCCGACATTCCATTAAATTCTCATTTATTTGTCAGGTCCTTTTTTTTTTTAAATTACAGCCTTATTTGTAAATTTTGAAGAAAATATTGCCAAGTTCATTAAATTAACAATGGTTCACGTTATTTACAAGCTCTATTAAACACACTAAAATATGACCACACCTTTATGTATACAGACTCCAAAACTTTGCAGCAGCCCTAAACCCTCAGCGGGTCTCCCACAAAGCAGTTTACATTTCTTTGAAGAGCAAAGCTGACGCTGGATATTTCATGTGTTAATTAAGACCCCTTTTTACTTTTTGACTTTGAAAACCCTTTGTCCGACTTGGAAGCAAAAGAATTAATGTAAACGTAAACATCACTATGGCTGCCAATTGTAGAACTTTTTGAACCGTTATTTCTAATTTTAATTCTAATGTTTTACTATCAAACACAAAACATATCTCTTCAATTAGATTTTTCTATTCGATTCGATTCGATATTTGGGTAAATCAACTTTCGGCTAAAATACAAATTAATGACTTAGCTCTAACAATGCTCGAAAGACGGTGGACAGCTACCGGTAACTACACGATAAATGAAATTTGGTATTCTTAAAGTAAGTATGAAAGAAGTGCAGAAAGCTAAAAATTTTAAATGATATTGATCACAAAAAATAAATAAATACCACTAAAATTCCAAAACCCGGGATCTCTAGTTTAAATAAAACTCCAATAACTAAAATATGCATTTATTACAATAGTGTTACATTAAGCCTCGTTAAAAAATTCATCCCCTAATCACCAGTCATCATCTCCATGAATTCTGAAACAATAATTATTTTAATGTAAGTCTGGTTTTCCTCCCGATTATGGTGAAGTACTAGTAATGGCTTTCATTTGTTCCTATCATTAAGATAACACTTTATAATATTGAATATTTTTACTACAGATTCAGAGCTTTACTGGATATCCAAGTCTTTAATTTATGTTGCTTCTTTTTTGTCATCTTCATTTGCATTTGTATTTAGTTCTAGTCTTTCTAAAAAAAAAATTGCAAAACAAAGCTCTATTTTTTTATTTTATATTTTCACTGATATTTTCAATCTCGTAGTTATAGAAATGTTCATTTCTTCTTTTAGACTGATTCAATAAAAATAAAAACGTAGTGTATATGTTTCATACTATTTTATCTATATACGAGAAGAAAATTCTTTGTACCGTTTGTTAGAAAATTTCGCGAACGCAAGTACATGATATTTGAAATATTTAATAGATATTTATATTTAGAAAAAGTACAAAAATCAGAATTTTGAAATTGATGTATTCGTGGGAGAGCCATGCTTCGGCACAGAAAACCGGCAGTAAAGCAATGTTTGCATTGTTTTTCGCCAAGTGAGTGAGGTAATACCGGCGGCCCTAACCGTTCCCTTTCCCTACCCTTCCTCTCTCCCTCTCTCACCTCCTATCCTCAACTCCCTCTACTCCCACCTTAAAGGCCTGCAATGCACTTGTGACTCGTGAGTCGCAGGTGCCCATAGGCGGCGGTAGTCACTTACCATCAGGTGACCAGTCTGCTCGTTTGCTCCCTATACGTGTACGAATTTACGTGATAACGGCTATATCAAGCTACACGCGTCCAGTATATATGTTAACCTGTCATGGTATGTGAGTCTATACAATGACACTTCAAGTTAAACTCACCAATGAAATAACGCAAAAATGAATTTATAAGCGATCTCTAGTTTCATTATATCCTCATAAAATGTTTAGTTCGGACTCATTATAACGAATTATTTCTCACTTTGACGTTTCGAATGTGCGAGATAAAATATTTTATTACAATTTACTTCCTGAAATACTTAGCGAACTCATGTCGTGAATTATTTTGGCTGTCTTTCATCTCATTGACACAGTCAATTTATGTTTTTGGTCTGTGCTTTTATATTTTACACGTAATATATTTTCTCCTCATAGAGTTTTTTTGGTATCGGTACGTTTAACTTTTCTGTTTTTTAAACATGACTGATGCTATTTTAACCGACTTCAAAAGGGAGGAGGTTCTCAATTCAATTTTTTTTTGTGTGTATGTTGTGCGATATCTTCGTCATTTGTTCACCGTTTCCAATAATTATTTTTTTTTCCATTGAATTGGTTATACTTAAAATTAGTCTCATTTAAATTTAAGAAATTATTCCACCAAGGCTCTGAATTTCTAATTAAGGGATGAAAAATACAACTTACCACAATGTTTTCATGGTATATGTGCATTGAAGTCGGTGCAATTTTTTTTTAAAGTTAATTATTTGATAACTCAAACAACATTTGTTTAATAAATATTTTGATTCTAACTTATTTTATAAAATATATTTTAATAATTTTTTTAAGCTTTCAATGCTTTGCTATTAATATTATTGTTACTTAGATTTATTTTCAAAATCATTTAGCTTAGCAGTATTCGTGAAATCCTGGTTAAGAAAGTAGAAGCAGTCATAATATCATATTGAATTATAGCGCAATACAACCGTTTGCACCGTTACAAGGTGAGGATCACTTAAATTTCATGACTATACAAAAAAAAAAAAAAGAAATATCCAAAAAAAGTTTAAAAGTTATAACCGTTTAAATTTCCACCTCCGTTTCTCATAAAAGCAAGTGGAATGTGTAAAGATAAAGAATTCAAATCAAACATATTTGTTATTTTGGAATTCAACTCAAAAATTCCTATTGTAAGTGCATGCTAGAGTCATGCCATTTCAGTGATTTAAGTATGTGTTCCAATGTCAGATACAGCATGTAGATACGCACCATCAAAGTCCACGGTACCCGAGGAATCAGTGTCGATTTCTGCGATCATTTCATCTACTTGGTCAGGTGTAAGCTGCTCATCTAGCGCAGCCAGGATCTCTCGGAGACTTGATGTGGGAATATAACCATTACCTGAAAGCATGTTGAATTGAAAGTATCAACAACTTGAACATAATATTTAAAAGACATCAGATTTAAAGTTGTATAAAATACATCGCAACTACATGTATAAAAAATATTAATTTGGCTTTTTATACGTAAACAATTACGTCGGGCATATTTACAGACATTAATTACACCTTGATGTCACGAGAATAATCAAACCTTTGATGCCCTTCAATGACAACGTAAGATCATCGCCGGAATAGCATTATTTTTTATTAAAACAGCCAATAATTTGTCTGGTGACATTTGCGTGACACGGCTACGCGAAGATACAAAAATACATAAAAAATATTGTTTTGACATCTGTATATCAAGATTAGTCAGCTGAGAATATTTGACAAATAGCTGATGATGTGGATTTGATGAAATGTACGATCGTCTTTCACGTAGGCGACGGAACTGTAACATGCTTATAATTATGGACTATTGAAGTGTTTAAAATCGACATGTTTATTACATCAAACATTCTTGTTGACAGGGTAAGAAAGCTTGACGAAATCCGTAAGAGACTAATATATTCGTGAAAAATGTTTAACAATGTTGTTATTACTATAGAAATGGACAATTTAGACGGTCAATGACGACGTATATTACGAGTATTGCTCCTTCTTTTAAGCTGTAAAGTGACAGCTTTATGTACTAAAAGTTTTCGAAACTAAACTTTGTAATATTAGAATGTTTATCATTGTATTGCCTGGCTTACATATTTTCAAACACGGTCCAATAAAAAGTATTAAAATATATTTTTACTTTATATTGCCAAGGTTCCGTTTCCGAATATTTGTTAATTTAAGCCCTGTTACTTTATTATTAACGTCGGAATGTTTAAATACATTCTTTTTCATTATTATTATTCTTCTGTATTTGTATTACGAATATTATTATTATTAATCGTAGGAGAATCTTTTTAGTCTTGGTCTTTTAAACAGTTACATTAATTTTGAGGAATGTAGATTGAATATAAAGTTATTCCAATTTGATACCCAAATCGAATCCACTGCTAATTATTGCTAGTATTTAAGTCCTGTCTGACCTTCTGTATAATTTGTAAATCCGAATGGATCGCCAAACATTCTTCGCAAGATAAATACATTCAAGAAAAGAGTTTTTCAAGTAAACATCGTCTTCTATTGATTGTAATAGTTATAAAGAACAATCACAGTTTCATTAATATTTGAATCGTCCCAGTATATTTTGACTATAATGAAAAAAATACTCATTTGTTTCAGTTAGTTTAGTAGTAATTAAAATATAATGGGTACTCACAGTAGAACCTACAAATATGTTGCTAATTGTACCAAAATTATGTTGTTAAATAATTTAGGTTTAATTTATTTACGATCTCTTCCATGGGGGGTCCGATCAGAATAGAAAATAAAATATTAAAAAGCGATCCACCAGTGGATCAATTGTAAAAGATCAGACCGGACTCTGAATATAATTCATCGGCACTAAACTCAAGGTTTAAGATTTGTTTACCAACCTAAAACACCAACAAAATCAAAATGCTTTGCTAATCGACAATTAAAAAATAAATAATTGAAAGTGTTATCGATAGACAGTCATCTCGGCATATTTTGGCAGAACGAGACGCTCGTCAATGCTAAAAGTCCATAAAATCCTGTGATTTACAAGTATTCCTAAATAAACAGAATCAATAGCATGCGTCGTCTGATCGAATGAATGTGTCGCGATCAACTTTAAAGAGTCTAGTCGTATTAAAAGGTTTGCGTTCGCAAATATTTTCGGTCTGCATTCGATCAAGCGTGGTTACTGGTCAGTTACCGCTACTATTTGTACATTAAGTCACTAGTGACCTTGAAATTTCTTGTGTCTTATTTCGATTTATGGAAGACTGGCGATCCAGCCCTGTTTCACTTTTTATTTGTAATTTTAAATACCGCATTTGTGATTCTCATGGTTACGACAACACGTAGAAACAGACGCTCACCGATTATTCTTTTAATGAATGTAACGACACGTCAGCTTAAAACTGGAGCGTTTTTTATCGATATCAGCAGAAAATACAAAAAAAATATGTTTATACATTTAGTAACATATAGTGAAAAATATTTTTATTTAAATCAAACTTTTACAACTATTTTTACAACAATTTTCTAGCAAGTTGTCGTTTCAATAGAAGAGATAAACTTTATTCCACAGTAACAATACACTTGTACATTACAGTTTGATGCGTGGGTGCCCACTAAAAAGTATTTTTATACCTCTGTTGAGTAGAAATACTTTTATTGATATGATGTAGAAAAATAAAGCATGAACCACATGTTGTAAGTCGCTCATTATCTTTAATTGCTTACTTTCACGTCTATGATATGGATGGAACCAAACCGATTACTCTCGGTGTACTTTGTTTTATTACTATTTAGGTTTACATTCTTTATCCAAATAATTTTAGTTTTTTAAATAATACCATTTTACATAACATTGCCTTTTTACGTTTCTGTATTCTATTATGTTATGTTTTTCATTTTAACTAAAAAATATTTGATTTTTTGTTTATTTTTGTGCTCAATAAATCCAAGTAGGTATTTGTCACCTCAGCTAGTCAACAACTGTAGTAGAGTTATATAATTCGTCAAATTTCGTTTTTTACCTTCTCGTCGACAAACGTATTTTTCAAAATAGTAATGTTTAAAACAGAGAACAAATCATTAACTTTATAACTTTAGGCTAATGCTTATTAAGTCGAAATTCACTTGATACGATCAACAAATTGGTAAAATGATATATTATATATAAATAAAATGTTTTGCTTAACAGAAGTACATAGATAGATATACATTTGATTACACCGACGTCAAATATCATTTATTTTATTATATTACAACATATCACAGTTACTAGTAAAAAATATAAAACCCAGTCATTAAATAACATTTTCAGTATATTTGAAAATTATATATTACAAAATAGTAACATAATAAAACTGTATTTAAATTATTATCATTCTTAAACAATGACTAAAAATACAAAATAAAATACCAAATATTTTCATTATACATTAGCTACTTTACGTATAAACCGCAACTATTATATAAACGTCATCATAATTTACCTTCAAACGAAAGTGTTTCAAGTCGTAAATTGATATTTTTATTTCTTTTACACATGTCACGAGTTATCCGAATTTATTATCGTTTTCACGCCGTATTTCTATCGTCGATCCGTAGTAAGGAGCTGGCCGTCCTCCAACGAATCGATCGCGTAGCTATTGCGAACAATTAACACTGGAAACATGTAGAAAACACCATAAATTGAATGCTGAACCCTGAACTATATTGCGGTGTTATACTAATTTCATGTAGGATACGGGAAGTATTAAATGCCTTCTGTTTCTAATCGTTTGAAGAATCTTATTAGGAATATTTTTTTAATCTGGCCTAATGTCAGCAATTTTGGTTTTTAAATAAAATTTGGATTCCACACACTATATTTACTGGAAGTTTGTTAAAAACCAAATTATGCGTAATGACCTTTAGAAATTTTACAGGTGGCCATTTAATAGCAATGAGAGTAAAGTTAAATCCATTGGATACAACAGTCTCGTAGAAATCCTTTTAACTTTTGTGGTTTGTTCGTGCCATATTAAGGAAGTAATAAAACAAGTTTAAAATTCAGTCTAGTTGTACTACAACAAGGAATAATAAAACAGGTCAAACTATTAAGAGTTTTGTAAACAACATATGTACAGTTATGGCACGGCATTATATAAATCTTACGAATATTATAAATGCGAAAGTTTGTGAGGATGTGTGGATTTTTGTTCTCTTTCACGCAAAAACAGCTTAACGGATCTGGATTAAATTAAATTTTCCGCATCTTTCCAAGTCGTAGGAAATTCCAAGGTCGAATTTTAACTTCGAAATGTTGAAATTTGGTCAAATCTAAGGCTTAAATGGCCGTATCTTTCGATTCCGTTGACTTAGAAGCTTGATTTTTTTCACCGCAGACATAGGTATTTAGTATAAAATTTCAATTTTACTTTTTATCCTGTAAAAATGTTTCCTGTGGCATACATTTCCCCAAAATTTCCACGAGAACGAAGTAGTGGGCAGCAATTAGTAAATAATAGTTGTATTGTTATTTATTAGAAAATAATTTTAACCAAAAGCTTATATTTATGTTTGGTACCTTGTAAATTTAGTGTGAACTTACTAATAAATTAATCTGTGCAGGCCTCCTTTTTATCGAACCCCTTATCTAATCTTTCCTCGCTAATGTGGTCGACATCTCATCTAAATTGATGAACTTCGTTGAGCAAATAGTTTTATACGTGTGAGTCTTTCGTAAATTGCTTCAAAGATAGCTTTGGACAGGGGTTCTATCTGAATAATAATATTATAGCTCAAGGACTGATCGATGCTTCTCGTGACCAGAATCAGGGCCTTTTTCTTGCATAGAAAATTAGTTTTGTCATTCAATGTGGCGATGCTGCCAGCTTGATAGGAACGATAACAGTAGGCGACGATGCGGAAGAATTTTACGACTCATGTAAATAGTCCGTATATTTTTTTTATTAGTTATAAAATCCTGATTTGTTTTAAATAACTTGAATGCCTAAATTATTTTTATTAGTATTGAATATTGTTTTCCAGAGCTCCAAGATTTTTTTTACTATTATGCCCAACTCTGTTATCAATATCATCTATGGGGTTTATGGTCAATTCTGTTCTTTCAATTTTAGATAATTATTAACGAGTTGTCGTGTTGACTTGATAACTATTAATAATAATAATAATATTGTTCTGGGACATATTACACATCGCTGTCTAGACCCAATTTAAGCTGAGCTTGTATGTTGTGGTTCAAGAAGATAGATAAACATTTTTTTTTGTGAATACTGCCATATAATACACAAAAACATCTAGAACAATGCAAATAAACATTCATGGGAATTGAACCTTCGCCCCCGGCGTGACGGTCGAATGCACTACCGCTGATGCGCCGCAGATCGTCGAAGACAGTCTTAATACGTCTTTTGTTTATACTTGTTTGACAACTCGATAGAGGTTTGAATTGATATGTTGGTCACATTTCAATACATCTGATATCATGTTTATTTCTTTCTCTTTCTATCGAAAATATAAATGCGTAAAACGTCGAAAATAACACTGTAGGTTTTTTTAAATCTGCTCTCTTGAAACAAGATATTTTTAAATATATTTTGGCTACAAAGTATGTTGTTTACAAATTTTGTAAACAACACATTTTGTAGCCAAAAATGTCTCGTTTAAGTCACATTCAAAATTTATGTCCTGTTCCACATATTACGTACAACAAGCCCTAATCCAACTGTATATCTCCTACACACAGTTATATAACACGCTAATTATCTCCAATACCATGTGAGTTTACTAAATTTCAAACTTTCGCGTTCCGTGATATATAATAATTATGTATCCGTACGGCAAATAACGCGATCACGTAATAGGTATTGCATACCTGTTACGGAATCCTGCTTCACTTGAAGATACGACGTACAATCGTATCACATGATTGTACATAATGTATATCCACTTGGTAAACTCCACAAGGAACAAGTGTGTATTTAGGAGTTACGTTTCAAGTTTACACTAGTTTTATATAAATAGCAAATAGTGTAAGTTGTATGTACAATGTATCATGTCATATGGAGGGTAATCACAAGAACTAATGCATCTTCACAATTTGTAATGTACTTTATTACAGGCAGATACAGGCTAATGTATTACAGGTAATAGCCCGAGCAAAGACGGGGTCTTCCCCCATGTCACTGCCAGTGCAAAATTCACAAGTGTATCGTTTGTACTTAGACTATTATAGATAGTACAGGAGACAAAGTGGCAAATTAGTAATAAGAATAATTTATATTATTTAACCCTACGCTATTTGTATTTGACATGCCTGTTGGTCTAGTGGTTAGTTATCCTGACTGCTGAGCCAGAGATAGTGATCTTCTCGGATTTGAATAACTCTCTTTGTTTTAGCTAGAGAATTCATTGAGGAATATTATAGGCTATATAACATCACGCTACAATCCTTAGGAGCAGAGCAGTGACCATAAACGCAAGGGAAACTGCGAGAAGCGACTAGTAAATAGACGAGCCAAAAGAGTTAAGAATCATTTTCTCCTACGTTTGTTAACCAATTTTCTTTATTTTAGTGATACCAATAAAAAAATGGATCATATTTTTTTTTCTATATGTTGACCTGTTATGTACGGAAAATCCATACAGTGACAGTTCAAGTTATACCGGTCAATGCAACAAAACAAAGCATTGTAAACTTAATTAATTATTGTCAAATAAAGACCAACAAGCAATCTCTCGGACATAAAAAACTATGTACCGTAAGAAATCGTAATAGGGATTTTGTTGAAATATTATTTGTCATTGCTAATACCTCCTCTTCAGGCTGGTGGCGAAACCATTAATATTTAATTGAAAATGTCGTTGATGTTCTAATTTCGAAATGCTTTGTTCGTAGTGAAAGTAATGAGTGTATTTGTTTTGCAATTAGATTTGGTGTCTTTTTGTTGACGTAGCTGCCATAGCTAAGCTGTTTTTTATTTAAAGAAGTTGGTTAACAATTATTATTCGCCTATTCATGGTAAGCACTTGATATTGCTATGCTAACCGTATCTCGTCCCTAAATTCGGGTTCTAATGAAACTAATATGCTCTAAATATTTATATAAAGTTGTTTTTATCATCACAATTATAAATGTCACGTAAGATACAGTTTATTTCAATTGTTTTAATCTCAATAAGAAAACAAAATATTACTGTGGTACCTTAGATGTCACATTCTACGTTCCACACCTAGTTAATTATTATTAACCCATTAGAGTTACATCTATGAGGTACTAAGCCTTATAAACGATAAATCACTTATGTGCATATAAATAAATGTAGTATTTTTACACGCTTTATATGAGCTTCACTTGTATGTTTGTATGTTTGTTTGTAATCGACTCCTTAGGGTGCGATTTTGACCCACTTTAAACGGTCAAATTTCATTCAAATTTTGCACTCTTGTCAAAGACCGATGACAATGCAATAATTCAATAAAAAAAAAAGTTAAAAAAAAAAAACTAAAAAAACACGCTTTTATAGAAAATCCAACTAAAAAATAGAAAATAAATTTTATTAAATTTGGATTAAGAATAGTGTAAATAAGAAATAAATGTATATTATTGGAAAAAAGCGTGGGTTGCATGCATAGTGTCACTATATGCACCCCACGCGTGTTTTTTAGTGTCCTTAAACTATTATTTATTAGCCTACATTTTGTGTTCTATTTTCAAAATAATATTTAAACTTTATTAAAAATTTTGTAACTAACATTTTCGTTCTATTTTCAAAATGATACGGAAATAGAACAAAGCGTTTTAAGACCGATAACTGAACCAATTGAAATTTATTGCATACAATTTCTGGTGTCTAATAAAAATAAATGAAATAGAAACGTATCTTGACAAACAGAAATTAGTTGTTATTAAAAAAAAAACTCATTTTTGTTGTATAGACTACATAATGGATGTTTTTACAAAGCTTACAAGATTAGTATGAGCTCAACAAAGTGAACTTATTACATTGATAAATGAAGCATCATACATGAATGTCAAATTGTTAAAAAAATTCAAAATAAAAAAGCATTTAAAAATTTTGCACTAGCAATAAATTATTGTAAAGGTTGCCAAGAAAGCATATATTAATTATTACCGTTATAAACAAGTGCAGGAAATATAATTCTTTTTTTTTGCTCATCAAGCGAAGGTCTAGAATGACCTATATTGCTTTTGCGACTTCCTTATAAGCATTTACTTTTAAAATGAACTATTCAAGAAATGAAAATACCTATTTATGTATTGATAATGTAATTGGTATAGACCTTTTTACAACATTGGTATAGACAAGTAACCTATTCACTCTATTCTTGAACGTTCCAGGACTAGATTAGATTTTTTTATGTATTACAAAAAGCTTAATAAACCGCTTTCCAACCGCTTAATTTGTACTTTAAGGTTAAGTTAGTAAGGCAAGCAGTTATTATGAAGATGTGGAAGCTAACGGGAGGGAATTGAGGTAATGATTCAGATAGTGGCCACTTCAATTAATAGTAATAAAACAGTAAACCATTTTCAGCAGACGAGTAAAAAAATCTCACACAAATTTGAACTCGTTGAAATCGTTTTCTCATCGCGAGGGAGCCATGTGTCGGCACGTATGGGCTGGTTTAACCGTAAAGCAATGCTTGCTTGTGTTTCACCGCGTAAGTGAGGCTACCGGAAGCCATAAACTCCCTTTTGAACTAACTAGACACTTTTGAACTAATCGTTTTCTAATTGTGAGAGACCAATAGACGGCGGCAGTAGACATTTACCATCTGGTGAACCGTCTGCTTGTTTGCCACTTATCCCAAAAAGAACAAATTTTGTTATATATTAATGTTTAACATTATATATTTTCGAACCCACGATCTCTGGCTCAGCAGTCAGGATTACTAACTACTAGAATAACAGGCATGTCAAATACAAATAGCGTAGGGTTAAAAATATAAATTATTCTTATTACTAATTTGCCACTTTGTCTCCTGTACTATCTATAATAGTCTAAGTACAAACGATACACTTGTGAATTTTGCACTGGCAGTGACATGGGCGAAGACCCCGTCTTTGCTCGGGCTATTACCTATAATATATTAGCCTGTATCCGCCTGTAATAAAGTACATTACAAATTGTGAAGATGCATTAGTTCTTGTGATTACCCTCCATACATTGTACATACAACTTACACTATTTGCTATTTATATAAAACTAGTTAAAACTTGAAACGTAACTCCTAAATACACACTTGTTCCATGTGGAGTTTACCAAGTGGATATACATTATGTACAATCGTGTGATGCGTAATAGGTATGCAATACCTATTACGTGATCGCGTTATTTGCCGTACGGATACATAATTGTTATATATCACGGAACGCGAAAGTTTGAAATTTAGTAAACTCACATGGTATTGGAGATAATTAGCGTGTTATATAACTGTGTGTAGGAGATATACAGTTGGATTAGGGCTTGTTGTACGTAATATGTGGAACAGGACATAAATTTTGAATGTGACTTAAACGAGACATTTTTGGCTACAAAATGTGTTGTTTACAAAATTTGTAAACAACATATTTTGTAGCCAAAACATATCTAAAAATATCTTGTTTCAAGAGAGCAGTTTAAAAAAACCCTACAGTGATTATTTTCGACGTTTTACGCATGTGTAATGTTCAGATTTGAATGACAACTTAATTGCTGGGTTGGAGCCATGCCGTTACCGTGGCGGTATAGTGTGTGATGGTGATGACCTATATTCTTACATTTACAGAACACACTTGTAATTTCTGTTAAGTTTAGTGTATTTCCATTTAATAGTAGGACGTTTAAAAAACATATAAGGAACTTGTGTGCCTTACCTTCTTTGTCGTAAAGTCTGAAGGCTTCTTTGAGTTCTTTCTGTAACGCCTCATCATCTTCATCTAAAAAGTGAGTGGCTACCCTCACGAACGATTCGAAATTCAATTTGCCGCAGCCTGTAAAAAAATTTTGAATATTAAATTAAAATCAGACAGTAACTTGCGTAAGTAAATACTATCCAAAAATCATTAAAATATTCTGCTCTTTTTACTAATTCTGAAGTATATGAAATACTTTTTGTTGTCGTGTGGAATCCTCCACGGGTCGTCACCTCACCGGAGCTAACGGTGAAGTGCTACATCGGAATTGAACCGACTATTGTATAGCGACATTGTATAGAATGCCTAGTTATTCTATACAATGTCGCGCTCATCTAGGCGTTGTATAAAATACATTATCTATCGTTCAGCATTATATAATACACCCTTCCTAGGCAATGTATGTAATTGCCGGATACCTGTTAATTATTTATGCTTAACATTATAAAATAATAACACTTATGGTTACAAAAGGAACTTTGTTTTTAATGGAAATAGGGAGGCACCACATTTTGTACTAAACATCCAATAATAAAACTTAAAGTAACGCAAGGTATTTGTTTTGAAATGAATAGTGCGGTAGGTACTAAACTTTGTGCTGAACATTAAAATAGTTAAATTATATCTTCTTACATGAAGAAGTATTATGACATTTTGATGTGAATATATTTTTCTTTAACGTATAATTATGATATTTAAGTGTCGCAATGCTGTTTGCAATAACATAAATTTCATACGTATATTACATATTACATTCGGATATAGAATGTCTAGATAGAATGTGGAATAAATTATTTTATATTATGTATTATAGGCATTCTATAGAATGCCTGGGTATTCTGCAGAATACCTAGTTACACAAATTGCTGATAACATAGTAAACATGTGTATCATATGATATTAACGCATACTCGTTGATCTCGGCAATTATGATCTTAATGACATAATTATATACATAGACGTAATGTAGACTTAAGTGTTTGATACTATATATAAAATTTATTTTGATAGGTTATAGATAGAGTAATGTACCCTTTTTTTGAATGATTGACCTTTAGAAGTAAATATGTATCTATGCCTAATTGGGTCTCGCACTGTAGGTAGACATAGGTATAATAAAAGCTCACCTTCAACCATCCCATTAGAATATTATGTTTTAATAACAAAACTCTTTATTTTAAGTATCGTAATAATCATTATCTTAATTTTACAATCATGTACTCAAATATTATATTGCAAATATTGTGTACAAACTACATACGTGCACAATTCTCTTGTCGTATCTAATAGTTATAGGCTACTGATTAGATAATTTATCACTTCTCTCGCAAATGGCAATATTCAAGACTTTCATTGATGTAACTGAAGTCTTGAATACTCCCATTTGCAAGAGAATATTGCAAATATTGTGTACAAATCTACATACGTATACAGTCGTTCACATTCGTCGTGTCTAAGAGGTATAGGCTTTAGATAAGATGCGGAAAATAGGATAAAATAAACAAAAGACCAATAAAAAGAAGTCATATGCACAATGCGTATAGTGCCAAACACGTAAAATATTGGTTTCTGATCCAAACGCGATTCGTTTGGTTCGTTGTTACATTTTAATTAATTTAATATAAATAATTTTTTTTTTTATTAATACATATAAAGCTAAAAAGTTTTTTGTTTCAGTTAGGTACGTAACATCACACTACTACCTAGGAATGTGACATTGAGAAAAAAAAAATCGATTAACAAATAATCAATTTTTCTCTGCTCAATAAAAATCGATTAGAGAAAAATCGACTTTC
Source organism: Callimorpha dominula (assembly GCA_949752705.1). NCBI lineage: Eukaryota > Metazoa > Arthropoda > Insecta > Lepidoptera > Erebidae > Callimorpha > Callimorpha dominula. The sequence goes on along the minus strand of OX457000.1, from coordinate 4,408,347 downwards.
CTACAAATAATCGATTTTTGTGGAAAAATCGATTTTTTTCTTATTATATGTAATGCGTGTATTATGCGTATGTTACGGTAAGTGTGATGAGTTGAAATTTTTTAATAATTATCTATTATCAATATCAATACAAATCAATAAAATTGAAATGTCTGTTTGTAATGACAAAATAATAGTTTCTTAAGTCCTTTAATACTAAGAAATTAACACTTTCAGTGCCGGCGACACGCCTGGCGTGCTCTTCCACATTTTCTCCAGCTGCTGAGAACACCCCTGGCGTGTCTACAATGTTTCGGCAATATTTAAGCCATTATGCAGTATTATGTATTAAAAATAACAGTATAGCTCAAATATTTCTGAAGTTAACCAAATTTGAAGTGGCTCCTGTGCTACAATATTTTTTATATTCCACAAAAAAATGTTTTACATACAATGCCGAGAACACGCTAGGCGTATTCAGCTGCATAGATTGTCAACCATGGCAACTTTTACTTAACTAAAAACGTTGATCTGCATAATATTTTTTTTAAAGAATCGGGTTAAAAAGTTAACTATTTGATGCAAGAATTTTTCAATGATGGACCTTTTGCACATTTGAATTTTGTTCAAACAAAAAAGTAATCCGCAAAAGATCGACAGTAAGAAGCCACCGCAAGTATTTTACGACCTCTCTCTGAATAAGTAAAAGGTGCTTTTGGTGCTGTGAAAATGTTGTCAATTTCTACCATAATTACAAAATTTGTATACCTTCTATCTTATTTTGTGACATTTTTCTAAATTAAAACGAACTAAACCACTTTTTATGGACCCTAATCAAATTACCGATGTATGTAACATCGGCATGTAAGTCACTGATAAAGTAAGAAGTTAATCACTTTTATCACAACCAAACAAACTGAAAAGTGTCAAATTAAAAAAGTAGACAGTCATGGGACTGCCAACAAAAGTGAAAAACTTAAAACGACGTGTCGCGTCAACGAAGTTTTGAATAAAGGTTTTCGCTATTAAGAAAATTTATAACGCCTATAGTAGGCGCTATAAATTTTTTATTTTACCATAATGAATTGTGTACACAATAAGTACTTTTTTTTATAATAACTTCACACATCTCACACACGGCCGTCTGATCCCAAACTAGGCAGAACCTGTACTATGGTAACCAGACTGCTGATAAACGTACTTATATATTTCTAAATACATACATATTATAGATAAATTAAACCCAGACACAGAACAAATTATCGTGCTCATCACTCATTATTTGTCCTGGGTGGGAATCAAACCCACGACCTCTGGCTTAGCAGTCAGGGTCACTAACCACTACACCAACAGGCTAGTCATATTGAACTAATTATATATTTAAATATTAATTATTAAGGAGTTGATAGAACTCAATGTTTAGATTAGCGCCCTCTAGTGGATCTATATATGTATTATTAGGGTCACGAGCTCAGTGCTTTTTCCCCATAGCAAAAGTGCACAACGTGCCTAAAGACCTTGTCACTTCAAAAAAAGTTATGATGATAATTATTCTGGTTGGTCATAAATAAATGAACCTAACCTAAAAAACTCATTTCATACTATCAATATAAATGACCAGCAAAAACACTACATTTCATCTGTTTTCTTACAGACTTTGACTTATGAGAGTATTGAAAGTTTTTATTTGAATTAATTAATAATTTTGGCAATGAAGCTGCAACATTGTTTTATGTCACCTACCTGTATTTTTTGTGTTGCCAAAATGAACATTTTTTCTTTCTTTCTAATTATTAATGATCAATCACCCATAGTGATGAATGTTCTTCAATAAACTGTTTACGTATGTACTGTAACTGTGTGCTTTGTACAGAACAAAGCATAGAAAGAAGAAAGTGCTGCCATCGTAGATGCACAGATGGCGTTAAAATTTAATGTATTACAAATAAGTGATTCACATCACGCTCCAGACTCAGTCAGTTCGGCGGGTTGCAGACGAAAAAAATAAATCGACAGTGATCCAATATTATGTGATGAAATATTAAAAACGATTCGAAACAATAATCGATTTTTTAATAATCGATTATTTTTAACATCTCTACTACTACCCTTAGGAGCAGAGCAGTGATCATCAACGCAGGTGTAACTGCCGGGAATGCCCAGTATTGAATATTATCAAAGTCTTTTCAAAACCCGATTCCGAATAAACTACTTTCAATGTGTGCATTTATTTTATGTCGTATACAGCACTAATCTTAACCAACAAGCTTTGGCTTTACAAAATAGTTTGATAATTTAACGAACAATGACGTCATAGTTGTTAGCTGTAACTTTGTGAACAATAGTTGAGAACTGTACAATCTCTTGCGGCACAAGTCTAAATAGTTGTGCTTGTGGGAGACACGAAAGTCTGTCGCTCCAACGTGAATAAGGTACGGTCGAATAAATAGCGAGTTTGAACTCCTAATCACGTCAGTTACCATCAGTAACAATTGTCAACTTGAACGTCATGGCTTACATGTTCTATTTCAACTGCCAAATCACAATTAAATTTATAAGTGGGAGAGCCATGCTTCGGCACGTATGGTAACCTCATAGTAACGGTGTCGTTGTGTTTCGCCGGGGTGGTTAGGTTCCCGGAGGCTCTAACCCTTCCCTCTCCCCTCTTCCCTCTTATCCGCCTCTCTTCCCCCTCTCCCCCTCTTCCCTACCTTCCCCTTCTCCCACCTTAAAGATCGGCAGCGCACTAGTGACTCTTAAGTTGCAGGTTGCAGTACCTGCAAATGGGCGACGGTAGTCACTTACCATCAAATGACCCGTTTGCCACCTATATTATAAAAAAGCAAAGATTCTAACTAGTATTCTACTTCTATGTCTGTAGGTAATTGGTGAGAAAGTTTTTAAGTCATACACATTTCACACTTCGATTCCATACCATTTGGATCCAATCGTTGTGTAATGTACAAACTATACCTTAATATGAAATTCTACCCAAAAATGTTTTTGAATAGAGAACTTTAAATAATATAAAATGTTAAACTATCAGAAGGATTGCATTAAATAACAGAAGGGAAATATTTTGCGTGATCACAAATAATCATTTATTAAAAAAAAATTAATCAAATATTTATTGTTTTATTACTAAAATAAGAGCAAATACTTCCACTTCATATGCGTTTTATTCGTTTACAGATAATTCTTGCACGTATAACAAAATTACTTTAGCATTGATAAAGAGTTATTTAAGGTTTTCATTTTCAAAAGGTATTTTGTGAAATTTTCCAATATGTAACTAATACCAGTAAATGTTGGAAGTAAAATATGTGGGCTTTCGATTCAAAGCCTTCATTAAACTTTGAAGTTCACCCGCTGTCACGCTCACAGTGCCTTATATTATAAACCGAGAACATCAGGGTACTTCTGAAATTACTTTCCTAATTGCTCTTCGTGTCACTTGAAATGTTATTCCTTGTCATATCGTGTTAATTACACCTCTGTTGCGAAATATATACGCTTTTTTACAAATAGGACAATATTATATATAAATGTCAACTTCAAAAGAGAAGAAATATTTGACAATTGATGGACATAATTGATGACTAGGATTAATAAAAAAATATGAGAATTATTGTGAATATCATTTTTATTTATTTTAAATATCATTCTACTAGTGCTTTGTTTTAAATGTAGCAATTGAATATGAAGAATTTAATTATTTATTTTTCTTAATATACTTCAAAAAAGGAGGAGGTTCTCAATTCGACTGTATTTTTTTTGAAGTGAAAACTTCTTTAACGGCGTTGTGCACTTTTAGGATGGGTAAAAATGTTAAACTCGCGTCAGGATACGTGACCCTGATCGAAAATTCGTAAGACGGAGCCGAGTTTCTTATATTTAAAAAAAAATTACATTCGAAATTCAATCATTTATGAGCGGCCAGGAGCGCAGAACTTCCAATGTACCCTATGTATACATTTAGATATGTCATTACCTACTTTTTATTTTTAACCGAATTATATATATACAGATGTGTGTGTGTGTATGTATATGCAAAAACATTGTGAAGTTATGTTTTCACTTCTGACGTGCAGTCTTACGACTGACTGTTTTTTTTTATGTTTGTTACCTCAAAACTTTCGACTGGGTGAACCAATTTTGATGATTTTTTTTATTTTTATTTTAAAGCTGGTGCTTTATGTGTGATCCCATTTCAATTTGGTCCAGTTCTGACAACGGCATCCATGAGAAAACTATATAAGTCTTTTATGGAATAGTTTTTTTTTAAGTCGTTTTTTTTAAGAATGATATCTATGTGTTTATTTGTTTATATCTATAACAGGAACTATCTTTGGCTTGTGTTTCTTTTGTTTTGCTATTTTTTATTCGGCTTTATTTTATTTTATTTGGGATGCTTACGGCTTAAACAGTTATAAAATGACATTCGTTGTAGCAGATGCCAATTACAAGCTTCCACATTTCATCTCCATAGTAATCGCATAAAGAATAGAAGAAAAGCAATTTCAAGCCCAAGTGTTGCACAATAAAGGTTATGTGCCATGATTTTGATTTTAGAATTTTTTTAATATTACTATATTGATATTGACTGACAGCAACTTATCCAAGGTTCTATATTTAGATATCTTACGCAAGCTACAGAAAAGATAAGAACTGTCTGTATAACAAGGTCAAGTCGTCTTCATCTTAAGCTTAAGGAGATTATAAGATGCCTTTATAAGACATTTTGAGTATTGTTGGGTTTAGGATATTGTTATTTTTGGAACAGCAAATATAAACATAATTATTTCTTTAGAAGCAAATCTTCAGTAAAAGCTCTCTTCGTACTTTATTAATATGACTTTACAACTCCGGGTAATAAAATCAAAGTTTAATTTATATATATAATATACTAGCAACCCGCCCCGGCTTCGCATGGGTACAAATTATACACCTAAACCTTCCTCATGAATCACTCTGTCTATTAGTGAAAACCGTATGAAAATCCGTTGAGTAGTTTTTCAGTTTATCGCGAACAGACAGACAGACAGACGCGGCGGGGGACTTTGTTTTATAATATGTAGTGATGTTATAGACCAAGTGATGATTATAGCATTATTCATAGTGTCATTATCGCTTAGAAATGCTCAATATGAGTAGTATATAAAAATAAAAACGATTGAAATAAGCATATTGACCGGGCTGTATAATATTGGTTATGTGTTAATCCAGGTCATCAGCTATCTACATACCAAGTCTTTACGTGAAAGAGTAACAAACATCCATATATCCTTTCACAAACTTTCACGTTTTTAATATTAGTAGGATAATAAAATTAGGATTGCACAGATTACAAAGTGGTCCAAGTTCAAGGGACCAATTGCTCCGATATCGAGGTTTATGAGTTCGACGCCTATATCGGAGAATTAGTGTTATTCACAATTAATTTTGTGTTCGTCAATTTTATAATTGTAAAGTTCTTGGTAGAGTTCCAAAATGTGTGAGTTTATAAACAGGTGCACCTTACGGCAGCAAGGTTCGGTGTTCCATCATAAGTAAATTTATTGTTGGGGCTTGGTTATAACCTAAGAAGAAAGTTTTTTTTTTAAAGACAACTCCCGCATTAGGAATTACTCTTGTGTCGCGGGGGACTTTACAAACATACAAACCACGGACACAAAGAACACTCAGACTCAGGTGGGATTCGAACCCTCGACCTGTAGCATAGCAGTCAGGGTCACAAACCACTAGGCCAATAAGCCAGTTTCCGAGAATCTCGGCAAACAGCAGATGGCCACACCATGGAGTGCAAGAGATCTTGCTCCCCTGGACTCCCTGGCTCCCCAAAAAGGTGCATCATGATTTTGACTGACTCACTAGCTAACATAGAAGCATCTATATTAGAAGCAAGTAGGTATTAAGTTGTTACGGGATGACAAGCTTAAGTAATATAAATTTACATACTGTCATATCTGAACGATAATAATAAATCAGTAAATAAATATCCTTCTAATATTATAATTATAATACATTAATTCTCCATCTGTACAAAGGCCAAAGTATCTCAGTATTATAACGCACGGGTGCTACCTGTTGGTTATTTCCGTCGACAGATGGCGTCTGCGTCTAATTGAAGGACGCGAGACTCGACGCAAATTGCCGTGACACAGTAATCCACGTCAATATGAATTGACGGCTGCAAGCCACCGCGCCATATGTATAGTTATTGAGCGAATATTATAAGATTATAATGTGAAACAACTATTGTACATACGTATTTCTAATATGTGTTTTGAATAGTAGAATTTATGGTTACAAATAAATGTAGGTTAGCAAAATATCCAAACGTCTGATCTTCGATCGATTATTTTATCGATTTTGTATATTAAAATGAATATGGATCAGAACGTAGGCGAGACGGGAGAGATTTGACAGGTGAAATTAGTCAAAAGTTTTAGGCACGATAAAAGTAATTTCATTTATATTTAAAAAAAAACGTTGTTTATTTTTGCCATTAAAATAGAATCGTGTATCCCACATAAATACTTTTCTATTTGCACGTATCGTGTTGTACCGAGGACTATTTTTAAGACTATATAACATGGGACTATATAACACTATGTATAGACATAAAATATTGTAACAAAATCTGACACCTCTGATCAGGTGTTATCGGATGGTGAAAACAACATGTAATCTTGCTAAGTCACTAAGACAAAAATGTGATTACATTTTATCGGCAGATTGCTATCCTATAAACCCGGAAGCGAGTAATGACTTTGTTTTATAATATGTAGTGATTACCTCCTTCTATCTATAATCTCCACAATCTCTATAAAATACATTTTTTTGCATAGAGCATAACGAAGCGATCGTGTTGGAGTCAAAGTAACTAAAGTCATCCGTTATGACATAAAACTTAAAAATTTATTGTTTAATAATGATAATATGGCTATGGCTGGGTGGGGCGGCACACATGCAACGCACCGATTATGTCACAAAGGCAGGTCCTGGCCACCATTACTAGCGATACGTAAAGTTGAAAAAGCTTCCGGGAAACACGCGAGAGACAGATGCACGCCGCCTTGTCTGACTTATTGGTTAGGTGACGGGCTGCCCTTATCGCCTCTTAGAAGACTATCTGGATATTTTTCTACAACGGTTTCTCGTTTCTCAGTAGACAAAATTTGGCATAAAACTCTGACCTCTTGTAAGAGTTTTATGCCAAATTTTGTCCACTGTTTTCAAATGAATCCAAAGATCATCAGCATCCCGCTTTGATCTACTACAGCTACCGTACCTGACCGCGTTCAGTCAGAGTAATTTTTTGGAGGAACGATGTTTTGTGCTAGACCATGTCCACTGTCCTCGAATGGACCTAGATACAGCGAATGATTAAACTAGGTCATTATTTACGAAGGTTTTCTTCCTCGCAGTCCCTAAAAGCCAGAGTTAAGGTAATGATTTGAGCCAATCAGAGGTCTGCATCATAGTATATTCATCTCAGAAAAAAAGTGTTGCCGCTTTATTTGCTAAGTTATACTAGTACAACATTCAATCAGACTAGTGGTGTATAAAATATTTGCAAAATCACTTTTTTAACTCGTAACATTCCCCTAAAAATAGAAAATAAGACGCAGATGTTGACAAAGCATACTAAAAGATGTCGTATAAAAGAAAAAAGTATTAATACTTACAATATTAATACAAATTGATACTAATAGTACCGACGTATTCAGTCATAACTCTAAAATCTTACAAAAGTATCACCTCTAATAAATAACATAAATATGAAAAATTATTTTCTGTTATATAGAGACAGAAAAAATTATGAAATTATCCCATAAAAACTGTAATGTATTAAGTGGATGAAATTGAAATTTATTGAAAGCGAGGCGTAGAGCTGATGAAATGTTATAAACAAGCTCTAATTTTTTTAGTCATACAATTTATGTCGTAGAACCAGTGACACACGACAAGGTGTCAGTAGAATATAAAAATGTCAATGCGGGGAATAAACGGGCGAGCGCTCTTGAAGGAAAACAGAACTATTTTGTTAGCTTAATGTCGGGTACTCGTAAACTACACTCTTTAGACACGTTAAGATAAGATTAGCTGGTTTTATATTAGTTAAATATGTCATTATAGAAGCTTTGCGATACTTCAAAGATAGTTGAAGACAATTTAATCTCAGAAATTTTGAATGATTTCTATTGTCTGTCCGTCTTTATAGTAATTATTTTATCGCTCATTTTAAGAATATTATTATTTATTTGTTACTGTACATATTATAATTAATATTATTGATTTCGTGATATTATTTTAAGTGTTAAACTAGTTTTAAGATATGGAATCATGGAATCTGTCTCATTGTAGGCATGTTAAATCATACTTGAGATTCGTGGTCACTCAAAAAGTTTACCCTGTCCCCAAACCTATCTCCCTCGAAATCTCTATTCCATCTCTAAAAAGCGTCCCTTATTAAAACCGTTCAATAATAATTAGTGATGCTTGCTATGTATTAAGTTGTTGTATTATCACCCATTTAAAAATAATGGCTTAGCAAACTTGATCTGAAATCATTAAATTATAGAAGAGAATTGATTAAACAGAGAATGCGTTGAGGTAACTCTCTTCCCATATTGGCTATTATAGATATTTTTGATATTCAAAATTTATAGATTGACGGCATCTTTAATGTTTGATAACCGTATTACAAGCATTCTACATTGACCCATTCTTGTTTTCAGAGTGTCTGCATTTATTGAAATAATACTAATTATATCTTGTTCTTTCTGTCAAAGTATGAGTATCACAAAGATAAAACTTTACCTTCAGCATCTTCGCTATCGCATAGCTGATCCAACTCCAGATCATCGTAGTTGTGTATCATTGTGCTTAATATTGTACGGACCTTTTCCTTTTCAATTTTGCCCTCTTTCTCTGAGTCGAACATGCTGAACGCCTGTCGAAGCACTGTAAAGAAAAATACAATAAATGCTAAATTCAAAAGTATTTATAACATCGTCAGTTTGATCACAGTCTGCCTTCACTTTCCCCATCAGAAATATCTAGATAATTTTCGCTTCGGTTTATTAATCCTTGTAGCCACAAAGAACCCCCGGTTTTGTCCGTTTGCATTCAAGATTGCAAGTTAGCGGGATAATAGTTTGTGTTACGGAAATGGGTTTGGCAGAATGGAATTCTTCTCCTCTCTTCTCTACTGTTAGACCAGCAGCTAGCAACAGAAGTTCAACACCCAGTTTCTCACTCATGTCTCTCCGAGTATTGAAAGTATTATCAGAGATAAGTAGAATCATTGTAAAATTGAGCGATGCCCGCGATAATATTCATAGGATACTATTTTGGTTATCCGACGTTTCGACCTATCGTGGTATATATATTATTATAAATTTATATATTTTGAAATGAAATAGGCGTTTGTCTTCTAACTCACCCGATGGAAATTGATGATGAAAGGTACACGCCTATCCAAGAGAAACCTATTCATCAGAGGAGCTGCAAAGCGTTTCAGAGTGTTATATATATTATCGCGATTAAGTCCAGATATATCTAAGAAACAATTATCTAAACATAATACATAAATTTGTAGGAACATACAAAGCAATACACATAGGTACTATATAGTAGCAATTTAGCAACAAAACAACGCAGCGTTCGAAACCCATAGAGAATCGTTTAAAATGTTTTAAATTTTACATCTAAAGGCTTTTGTGGCTTCAAAATTCCCTGAACACAACTTCCTCTTCGGATAGTATTAAGCCGAAACAATTTGGACTAAATTGTTTTCAGTTTTACACTCGCGGCCGTTAAAATTTTATTAATCGCTTTAGAATTTTTCGTTGCAATTCGTAACAATTGCGTTTTATTTTTTTGTTAAATGCTACGAGTAAATAAACTTTTACGTGTAATGAAATGGTATCAACATTAGGCTGATGAATTTTTTTTTTTTTATATTATAGGGGGCAAACGAGCATCGGCTAATTGTAGCTGATCCTACAAAACTTCAAATTGTAGGACTAACACCTCTGACCGAATAAAAGATATCCGTTTTTAAGAACCATTGCCAATGAGAAATCAAGTCATTGCCGGGTCTTGTGGAATATTACGTGGAATATTCTCCACTGTCTATATGAATAGTGTTTTGTGTCTGTTGTGTGCTGAGCTAGAGGTGATGGGCTCGATTCCCATCCAGGACAAATAATTGTGTGGTGAACACGATCATCCCTTGTTATTGCCTATGTCTGGGTGTAAAATATCTATAATACTACATACAGTATTTAGTAAATACATATATGTATGTATATCGGTAGTCTGGTTAACATAGTACGGGCTCTGCCTATTTTGGGATCAGACAGCCGTGTGTGAGATGTCTCAAGTTATTATGATTATTGTTATTTAAGTATGATGATATATTTAAATAACTAAATGTTTTAAGAACCAATTTATAGCTAAGTTTTAAATAGTCATCTACATCTACTATCATCAATATTTTTGATATATAGCTTTAAAGTGTTTGAATGTTTTGTTTACTCAACAGTTGATAAATATTTTTCTTTATTTTTGTATGACATTGAACATAGCATTGCACACTCGGCCAAAATATTATTGTCAGATTTAAAATATAGGTTTGAGTTTGCAACCTAACCTAACATAAGTAATAGTTTTAATATCTAATAATGATATTTGCGGTGAGTAAAACAAAAAACAAAATAGTGTTGAAGCAAAAGAAATATTATTACATATTTAGTTTTGAATAGGCAAATATACTGATTATGTCATTAAAAGCCGCATTAGACACATCATTTTACACATATCGTGAACATGCATCATGCCAAAGTTAATTGAATCGTATTTTGGGATTTCAAATCATAAACCCTTGGCATATAGTACAAATTCCGTTGCAAACAATATTGGTTTATAATATTCGAAGTGTGTGTATCATTCTAAAATCAACCTTATTTCTAGAAAATTTACGGTAATATTTGTAGTAGATGATGAGTTTTTCTAGCCTTTGGTGTATAGCTTAATTTATATACAACATCACTCTCGACTAATGTGACATAATCATGAGATCAAAGATAAAGAACAAATTTAATTTGAATATTTAACTTAATTTTGATGATATATTAAATTCAAAGGGGTTATACATCAGGAAGAATACAACATTTAATTTTAAAATATTACAGCGATGAAAAAAGTGGTGGTTGTGGTTAAAATGTATTGTTAGTTACAAATTTACTAGGAATGAGTTATGTACCCTCGAATTTTCTAATGGACGCCAATAGTTTTATGTAATATTAAATCAGTTTTTATTAGTAGTTCTATTGCTTTTTTAAGATTCTTATAAATATATCCTTTTTTAATTGTTTAATAGAAATGGACTATAGTCATTCATAAAATATATTGCAGAGTAAAATATTCATAAAGGTGACCGAAAATAAGGTAAAGGAGATGATAACACAAGAGATCATACAAACTTCTGAGAATTCGGGAGGCGCGGTTATGGATTAACTCAAGTTTTTAGATAAAATCCATCTCCGCGTTAAACTCAATTGTCTTAAACACAGTTATTGTTACACCATCATCTAAAGATGGTAATTTGAACATGGCCGCCATTTGAACATATCTACATTTTTGCATTTATTTAGAGCGATATGTTGTCTATTATCTACTTAAAACTCGTACTACTAGAAGATGACGATTACGAGCATAATAATCAGCGCGGTCACCATTATCAACAGTGCCATAAAACAATTTACCGAAAACAGATTAAGAAATTAATTTAAATTCAGAATGGTTCCTAAATGTTTTTGGTTATTTAAATATACCAAAAACCGTTGTCTTTGCTTTTATCTCTCAATTTTATGTATAAAGTCATAAATATATATATAAATATTTATAAGAAACTCTTTCTGTATACTTTTGGATGGCCACGAGTGTACAGGGACTGTATTGTCTAGAGGGAGTTTAAAATCGATAGCTGAACTCAGCAGAACATTACATTTGCAATCTAACGGCATTCGTTGAACGTTTCCGATATTCTGCGTGTGTTATGGTTTATTTTATTTTCTCTTCTGTCTACTGCGTTGTTCAGTTTTAGTGTGCGCATCATTTTTCTTCATTAGTCTTTTAAGGATTTCGTACCCCAAGGGTGAAAACGGGACCCTATTACTAAGACTCCACTGTCCGTCTGTCTGTCTGTCACCAGGCTGTATCTCATGATTCGTGATGGCTAGACAGTTGAAATTTTCACAGATGATGTATTTCTGTTGCCGCTATAACAACAAATACTAAAAACCCAAAGGGTACTTATCGTGTATTTATTAGCAGTCTGGTTACCATAGTACAAGCTCTGCCTAGTTTATGATGAGACGGCCGTGTCTGAGGTGTGTCATATTAAATTTCATGAATAACAAGGTTTTCTTATTACATTTCTAGAAATAAAATCTACCATCCGATATTCACGCATAAGGTGTGTTTCACATGAAGTATTTTATAAAATTTATTAGTCCTGAACAAGATAAGTACACTTAAAACGAAGACTAGAAACATACGGTTTCCCGTCTTTGTGGTCTGTGGCCAGTATGTTTAGAGTGGTAAGCTGATTTAGGGTATCTCGCCTCCGAAAGTGCGTAAATGTAGTAATCAGATGGCGTAGAACATCCTCCCTCTACATAGAAAGGCCGACCAGGTGTCAAACTCCTTCAAAGGGGCCATATTAGTTTCCTGGTAGGTAAACTGCTTTTTGTATTACTTAAAAACTAAACTTTAAAAGGAGAAACTTCCAAGTTCCATAATAATTAAGTATTGTAATACCTCTTTCTTGTCTGTCAGTTGAGGCTGTTTTTGTAATTAATTTCAAGTGTTTTCGTGGGGCCTCTAACTTTGCCCGGTTGTAATCCTTGTACCCGCCCCCTCCCACCCCTTAAAATATTTTTAGAATGCGCGTTCTATAACAAGTACCTCAGAAATGTATCTAAACTAATATTATAAAGAGGAAACATTTGTGTTTTTGTCTATATGTTTGTAATGTTTTCAAATAATAACTATTGGACCGATTGCTTGGTATGTAGATAGCTGGAGACCTGGATTAATGCATAGGCTACTTTTTATCCCGACATTCCCACGGAATCGGGACTTACGCGGGTGAATTCCAAATGCATAAATGTATGCGACCCACGTTTTTCGTTTTAAATCTTCTATTTTTATAGCTATTAAGCACTTTATATTTCTAAGTTGTTTTTAAAACCGAAGTTTTGAACCATCTCGTCAGTAGATAATTAAGTTAAATTGCTAATATCAGTGCCATCGAGTTATCATTAACGAGCTCACAGCCCCTAATGTGTACAACAGGGGTTGGGCGCCAGGGCGCGAGTAATCAAGTTCACATCAGAGATCATAAAATGAGGTTGTCTTCCAAAGTTTGTTCATTAAATATCTTGTATATTACGAACAAATTACCCACACGGTAGGTAGCAAAAGTTGTTCAATACGAATCAAATGTTAATATAACCGTAAGGGTATACATTGGTATAAATTCGTATGATTTTTTATTGCAAGGTAAACCTTTAATATTCATAAAAGGTGTACCTAGTGTTTAGGATGAATGATTGATGAGGGATAACAACTAACAAAATTATAACTCAATGAACACGAGTTTATCTTTTCGTAACTCAGATTCATAGACTGACTGGCTTGTTGGTCTAATGATTAGTGACCCTGACTGCTAAGCCAGAGGTCGTGGGTTCGATTCCCACCCAGGACAAATAATTATGTGATGAGCACAATAATTTGTTCTGTGTCTGGGTGTAATTTATCTATAATATGTATGTATTTAGAAATATATAAGTACGTTTATCAGCAATCTGGTTACCATAGTACAGGTTCTGCCTAGTTTGGGATCAGACGGCCGTGTGTGAGATGTGTAAAGTTATTATTGTTATAGATTTATAAATATTTATAGATTAAAAAGAGAGATATTTCTATATATTACTAGCAACCTGCCCTGGTTTCCTACGGGTAGCAGAGACATCTTCAACAATCATCAACATATTTCAATCAATTTACACACAATCTTAACAAATTATACACCTAAATCTTCGACATGAATTACCCTGTCTATTAGTGAACACCGTATGCAAATCCGTTTAGTTTATCGCGAACAGACAGGCAGACAGACAAACGCGGCGGGGGACTTTGTTTTATAATATGTAGTGATCATGTTTATACAAATATTTCTTAATCTATTTTATAAGCAGTATATTTTTCTAGTCAATTCATAAACAGGTTTTACTTTTGAAATATTAAAACTAATTTAAAGTAAAATATATATAAAAACTTCTTCTCATCAACTATCAAATGTTAATTTTCGAACCATATCGTCCTCTTATGATTCATTTAAGTCCAGAGATATTTTTTATAAATACAGATACATGCAAACAGCAAATGTTAAAGTAATCCTTGCTTCTTTTGTATCACAGAACATACAGCGTAAAGACAAGGAAGAAATTTTGTAACCTTAAAAAACAAACAACTGCATACTTTTCATTAGGAAGGTTTTACGACAGCGAAATTGCACAACGGCAGTTAAGTCCAGCGGTACAATGAATAGTGGCAACATTACAATGAAATTATGAGCCAAACGCAAATGTAATTAGTTTACTTTGTGTAGAAACGGTAAGGGATGAAATCCTGTTTGCACACAACTTTTTGCTCAGACATTATGAATGGGTTTTAGCCAAAGGCGACTTTAATCCAAGTTGTATATTGTTCCTGATGTTTTAATCAGTTATATGTTTTACAAGGCTCAACCATTTGGAAACGGGCGGTTATAGATCGAAACAGGCAGATGTGATATTACGTTATCCATTTTTGTTTTCTTTAATCATTTTACATTTGACGAAGCAACTATTGTTGCGGTTTTTAATTATAACAATTATTTATCAAATCGACGATTTCGAATAATTGATGGTAAATTTTATGAAATAAAGATTTTTTTTTAATTGAATACTTAAAAAATGAGGTTTCCATTTCATCTTGCTTCTATAACGGACACTGATTAGTCAGTCGAGATGTAGTTTATATCTTTTTTGAAAATTGTTGAGGGGGTAATATAATAAAGCAACGATTTGATGATGAAATCCAAAGATAAATAATGAAACTTCTTAACAAATGGTAGTAAACCAAGTAAGCTACATAATTATAAAGAGCAGTCAGCCAAACGGAATGTAGATTCTCGCTGTTACAACATTTTAACAATCATATTGTGCCAACTAAATGGGATAACGACATTCATGGCACGAGTTGAAGGGTTTATTCTGTAAAATGACGTATTTCTAATCTACTTTGGCAAATTAAAATCAACTTTGAGTTGTAACAGAAATTTCTTTGGTCTGCTAATTTTTTCCGGATTTTCTAAACTAAGGTTTTATAAAAATAAATTAAGAATTTAGTCAATTATTTATTGATATAAAGCGTTGTGGCACTAGGCTAAAAATAAATTAGAAGAAAAGCTTTGCTCCAAACTTACAATCTTAGATTTCACTAAGATTTAGTAATGGATTTTAGGAAAATTCTATGTTTATGTTATTTGTGTATGTTCAGTTAGCTCAAACAAAAACAATTAATTAATCCAAATGCGGTTTTTACTGTTACGACCAGAAAATATCCAGTAAAATTTGAGAAATTTTAAATTTACATGTAAATCAAAGTTATTCAATGAGAAAGTTACGTAATAAAATAGTATAATGAAAAATGCTTATTTATGCTTATTTTATCAGCAAGAAAATCTGTCTTCTACACAATAAGGACACGTACGTAGACAATAAAGATACACACATACATTTGTATGTTTATCCATTTCTATCTTATTAAGACGTGTTCTTTCCACAGCTGTGTTATAAAAGCGACGGTTGGAAGATAAAAAAACTATGTCTAAAAAGTAAAATACAAAATTGCAAAAGTTCGCGCTATCTTGCATCTTCAGCACGTTTACTGAAGCTGTGTCGAGATGGGTCGAAGTTCTTGCTGCCGTGATTGGAGTTTCTTGTATAAGATGCATATGGTACAAGTATGAATTTCTTCCCAATTGAGGGACAGAATAAATAATAGTATTTGGTATAGGAAGCTTTTAAAAAACAATACTTTATTACAGCCTTTTATTTTTTGCCGTACTGCGCCTTAGGTAAGAGGGATCCGGGAACAGCTTTTATTAAGACATCCGGACCCCCCCTAGCGCCTGCCCGCAAATGCCACCTCTGGATAAAATACTCAAAACTTCTCAACGACGTCCAGGCCCACGCGGACGCCACCTCCTCGCGAGGGGCCACTACAGCGGGTGAAGGGGAAAAACCAGTCCCGTCCACCCGCAGCCACACTCAGGGCGGCTTGAGGCGCTGGTACGCGCGCCTCCGCCGCCCGGTTCGCCGGCGGCGAATTAGGTCCGAGTGGAGATCGTCCTTCTGGACCCGTTCCGCGGCCTCCTTCCGCGAGATGACGTCCTCGCAGAAGGTCGCGACCGCGGTAAAATTCCTGTCGCTACCGGCCATGGAACGTATGACGGCTGGTAGCGAGAGATCCCCTCCGATGACTGCAGTGAGGGCCCGACGCTGCGTCGCCCTGGCAGAGCAGACCGCCAGTGTGTGCTGGCCCGAGTCCTCACTGCAGTCGCAGTGGTGACAGGCGGGACTCAATTTCCTCCTAGCGACCGAGTGCAGGTACTTCCCGAAGCAGCCGTGCCCGGAAAATACCTGCGTCAGTCGGAGAGAAAGGGTCCCGTGCTGCCGCCCTGCCCACTCGATGGTGACCGGCTGGAGCGCATCCACGGCGGCAAAACCAGCACGTGGTCCTCCAGTCGGGACGACCAACGAGCCATGGTGGCTCGGTGATCGGCCTCACGCCGGGGGCCGACTGCCGCTTCCCGTCCGGAACTCAGCCGTTCGCCGAGCACTTCCGCCTCCAAATCCCACGGGGGTGTCCCGGCCAACGCGCACGCCGCCTCCAACCACCATAACCCTCTGAGGGCGCCAGAGGCGCGCCCTATTCTGGGCGGTCAGAGCCTCCGCCCACACCGGTGCACCGTAAAGCGCCATTGATCGGACAACCCCCGTGTACAACCGTCTCGTTGCGATGCTGGGCCCACCCAAATTGGGCAAAAGTCGCCCAAGGGCGGACGCAGCGCCGACCAGCCTGTGGGCAAGCTGCCGGAAGTGCTCGTCGAAGCGCCACCTTCCGTCAAGGATCAGGCCCTGTGGGCCTGAACCGGTACGAGGACCGAGTTAACCTCTATGGAGGCGCCAGGAGGTGGACCACGACGGGGCCCATGAAATAAAAGGGCCTCCGTCTTATCCAGGGCCAAGCGTAAACCCAGCGCCTCGATGCGCCCGACCACCAGAGAGACTCCCCTGGTGGCCAGGCGCGCCGCCTAGTGAAAGTTCGCCCCCCGGGCTGTGACAAATGACTGACGATGACTCGAAGGGCCCAGTCGTACCCCATGTTCCACAGGAGTGGTCCAAGGACAGACCCCTACGGAACACCACGACATGGGCCGACGACTCAAAACTCCATCTCGGTCCTCGTACATGACGGTACGCTCCTCTAAATAGTCTGCCACTAGCCACCTCAGGTACCCTGGCACTCCGTGATAGTGGAGTGCTTCCCTGATGGCAGACTATTGAACGTGTTGGCGATGTCCAAAGACACCGCCAACAGCACACCGCCACAGCTCACTACCTCTTCGGTCACGGCCCTCAGGCGCAAAATGGCAACGGTCGTCGAACACCCCGCTCGAAAACCGAATTGGGCGTCCGACAAATCGGGGCCGACCTCGTGTCTGAGACCAGGTGTCGGACGATGCGGGCAAAGAGGACCCTCTCAAGCAATTTACCCGCCTCGTCCAGAAAACTCTATTACAGCCTGTACTAAGATGAATAAAATTAGTTTAGGTTTTGGTAAATTATTTGTTTTCAAAAAGGTTGTATCGCGAAATGTTATGAACAATTAATATCATTTGAGACTGATTCGTTGTATTAGTATGTAATATAAGTATTACTTGCCGAAGTATTTAATCTTCACAATCAACACAAAAAAAGTTTTTTTTTAATTTTATTTTATTCTTTTTAGTCATTACAAATCGAAATTACACGTCCATCCATTAGACTCTGAACATAATTTAGGTCTATAGTACTTGTTAATACAAATCCAACGAGACTAATCTTCAAATTGGAGTTATGTTGAGTAGATAAAGCTTCTTATATTTACCTCCCGAATCCATCTATTAGACCCTGGACACCATGTAGGTCTATACACGTTAAGACAAAAGCAATGAGCCCAAACAAGATGGAGTTACATTGAGCAGATGAAAAGTTTCTACGGCGTCTACAAAACCTGTTAAAACCAATCCAACGGGCCCAAACTCGGCAGAGTTATGTTTAGAAGATGAGGAGGTCCTATGGCCATCCATCCATCTCCATGATACCATATTATTGCATTGTCATGGAAGTTACATAAGTATTCCAAATTTAAGATTGGAAGGTCGTAATTGGTATAAAATTAATTTGCAAGATTTGACCCATATCTACCAACAAAGCATCTTGTAGAAAATTTAATTTTGACCCGACCGTTGAAGCCTAAAAGAGAGGTTTAAAGTTTGACTTCTATAAATTTATGTGTGTCTCTATGTTCCCTCGTAACTACTAAACTGCTGAACCGATATGTTTATTAGTTACAGCGCCTCGCGGTTTCACCTGCGTAAGTCCCGATCCCGTGGGAATGTCGGGATAAAAAGTAGCCTATTTGTTAATCCATGTCTATCACATAGCTATCTTCATACAACGTTTCATTGCAATCGGTTCAGTAGTTTTTGTGTGAAATCATTACAAACATACACACAAATGTTTCCTCCTTATAGTATTAGTTTAGATTATGTTTGTGCAATTCAGTTTTTAGTTTTTTTATTTGTACTTGTATACTTTACCTTGTTGTGATCCGATTTTCATTACAAAATTTGTTCAAGTTCCACTTGTTTAATTAATTTTTCTTTTTATTTTATTTACTCGTAAATTCTTTCACGGCTTAAAAATTAATTATTTATAGTAACCGAAGTCTGACGTTTTTAATTTTACAATCGCACATTGCCCAAATACATTAACGCAAATTTTATGACCTAGATAAGCTTTGTGAAAGCCCCAACGTTTTTTGCAAATTTATTGTTTTTTTTACAGCTAAGAGCCGAATGACCCATCGCTGATCTAATAAGGTGACTAATTTGCATAAAAATAAATAAAACCCAAAAAATTGGATATTTTTAAAGCCCTGTTTAACTATTGTAGGTGATTTTTATGAAGTCAAACCACAGTTTGCATAAATAATTATGTAAATGAATATGTATATAATAAAAAAATTTAAAGCAGCTTTCCTCAGGACGGTCATTGATATACTTTATATTGTAGAACAGGAAAAGCTACAATTGAATATTTTACTACAAGTAAATTAACTGTTTAAATTTCACTTCCCGTGATATTCGATTACATTACGAAGAATAAATACGATTGTTTGAGTATGTATGTAATATATTTATGTATTTAAACGGGAATTAACGCGATCACGAAAAGGTATTACATACCTCTGAATTGCCTGACGTTTCGACCAGGTTGCACTGGCCGTGGCACAGGCTGACCACGGCCACGGTAAAGTTAGTATGTACTGTAATATCCCAACTCATTTGGAATAGATAACGGACTGGCATCCTAAATCGATATGAACTTTATTTTTGATTTATATAAAGGAAAAAAGAAATGAAGACTAAAGACTCGGACAAAGAAGTTAAATAAATATTAATAAAAAAATAATATTAATGAATGAATGAAGGTAAATATTAATAATAATTGTTGTAGTTAAAGAGTCCAATATAATAATAATTCATTACAGATACCTATTGATGTATAATTTCATTATTCCTAGCAAAATACCACTTTTCCTGGTAACTCTTGCAATGCCCATAAGCTAATACAGTACATACCTTTGAAATGCTAACTGTGCTTACAGCCTTTGACCACGACTAATGTAAACTGATCGAAACACGAGGCAGTTCAAAGGTATGTACATGGAAAACCGTTAATTCCGAATATATTTGCTTATCGCAATTGCTATAACATTTAACGAATAGTACCCAGAATATAAATTACTCTTACTGAAAGTTTTAATGAATTCCTAAATTTTTATTCAACTAGACTTTGAGAACTTGGTATCTGTGCCTTATGAATAAAATATTTTAATGGCGCCTCGTTCTGTGTGGCTTGGCAATTTAGACGACATTTTATTTTCTATTTTATGCACCTTCAACTACGAAGTTTAATTTCAGTGATATATTTTTATATTAATGTCTAGAAAATTTTAAGTCATACACGTTGTAAATTGTCAAATGTTTATATTTCATTTGAAAGTATAGGAATAATGATTCAATAAAAATATAAAAATACTTACTAATTATCTGAGCATCGTCACTCATGCTCTTCCGGCTACTTAATCGTAAACACGACTGCAATCATGAATAAAAAAAAAACATTATAAAATTATTAACTAACAAACAATATATTTTTTTTGTTTATGTAATTATTTAAAATTTAAGAATTTTAAAAATATATTTTATTATAATAAAAATTCGACGCACCATTTTTGAATTATTATCGATTTGAAAAATGGAATTAATTGGAATAAGCCGGAATTGGCGGGCTCTAGCAGAGATGCGCGCGGCGTGTAACAAACTAAACTGGCCGTTTAGAGACACGTTCGAATTTTACACGAAGTGTTACGGACACAATGCTTGGTCGAAATTTATTTTGCTTGACGTAGGTTTGTAGCGGCGGCAACTATACATTTTTCACTTTTTTCTTTAAACCTGGATTTTATTTTTATTCTGAATTATATTGTATGAAAATAACTATATTTATTCTATTTTATTTTCTTATAAAGTCTTATATATTAAGCTGCAAAGATAGTTTAAAACATAAAACCGAATGACAATAATAAGACCTTTACCTATCTATTTAAATCTTCGTCGACAAAATAACAATACGCAGCACAATAATGACTACAAATACGAAGGAACACAAAGTATTTACATTTAAGTATGAGAATACCGATAGTTGGCATCTTACTGATGAATATGATATTTGTATGTCACATTGAAAATAAAGGTTTCCATTTATATATAAAAATAAGTATTCTACATAACGGAAAGTATTATCTATGTACGTAATCGTGTTAACAGTCGCGTACCTCACGCGGTAACATGTCATAAATACAAAAGGATTTATTCAAACAGAAATTCTTCGGATATTTTCTTTTTCGTATATTCATATGCTCTCATGTGAAGCAGTAGATATAGTACAGCAGTATCTAAAGCCTTCGAAAAGATCTGTTGTTATTTATAACTTTATTTTAAATTTTTTATGTATATGGAACAAATTGTCGCCTCCAGTATTTTTGAACTGATACAACCTTCATGAAAACAGCGTACTCCCACCTCAAAGGCCGGCAAGGCACTTATGGCCCTTGAGTTGCAGGTGTTCCCTCTTGACACCATTCCTGGCCATGACCTAGGATCTAGATCTTGGTGTTTTTACAGTGGTTTTCTACCAGCCCATAAGAGCAATTGTCGTTGTTTGTTACCGGTCACGGCTACGCAGGCTGGCAGGTCCTGCATAGACTTTCTGTGCAGGACCGTACCTACTGCCTCCAAATTTGGTTGGAGACAGTGGAAAAATTACCTGGTGGGGGCGCAAAAATTTCTGGATTCGTCCAGAGATAATAAATCTTTGCGCCCCCACCAGGTAATTTTTCAGACATTTCTTAATGGCAGCGTCAAACCCTGACCAAAAACACAGCCTGAATGTAAAGAGACCAGAAAGGGGACTTACTTTCGACCGGAGGTCTGTGCCAGACTATATTCTCCCCGACACATTACAAAATTGGAGAACCCTGATCGGTGCAGAAATATCAAATTCAAATTCAAAATTATTTATTTCAATTAAACCCATTGTAGGTATTTTTGAATTGTCAGGAGGAGTCAGTCAGTCGTGAAGCTAGTTGCCTGTTCCAAAACGTTGATCCTATGGAGAAGAACAGACAAGAAACTCCAAGGACACAATTTTTCAACATGTTTCTTTTTTTACAAAGTTACTTGTTACATTGTTTATAAGCGCAATTTAATGTGAGGACAATGTAACATAATATTGTTCTAAAATGAAAAAGAAAATCACAGAGCTGCTAGGCAACATAGAAAATTAACTTAATACTTAAGTGACTACACAGTTCTCACGTCTTAGACTACACGTCTTGGACTATTATCGTCTTGGACTACACGGAGCATTGTGGAACATCGTAGTGAAGTTGTGAAACTACGAGGTTGGTGGACCAATTGCCGTCCAAGTGTACAGGAGTATAATCCCACTAATATTATAAACGATGCGATGAAATTTGGTATGTAGATAGCTGGAAACCTGGATTAACACACAGGCTTTTATCGTGACATTACCACGGCACTGGGACTTAAACGGGTGAAACCACGGGGTGCAGGTAGTTATACATATATCTTAAATGTACTTAGTGCCAATATTACACGTGTACTTAATAAGGTTTTAAAAAAAACAATTGGTGAAAAAAACGATAAGTCATCCGAGTAGAAATAAATAGCCCAAAACTTTTTAATAAGTCTTTCATTTTGTTGTGTGTAATTCATTACTTTTCCTTTTGCCAACCTTTTTATGCTCATTACTATTTATCAACCTCATTGAATCAAAAAAATAACAATATTCGAATTATGACAATGCGTAATTTATCGTCAAGTTACGCATTTTATGAACACGGCAAAACAGGGAAAACTTACGACGTTGCTTGCTCAGCTACATACTTTTGAAGTTGTGCACTTTTTGGGATGGGTAAAAAATGTTAAACTCGCATCAGGACACGTGACCCTGATCGAAAATTCGTAAGACGGAGCCGAGTTTCTTATATTTAAAAAATATACCATTGGAAATTGAAACATTTATGAGCGGCCAGGAGCGCAGAACTTCCAGTGTACCCTATGTATGCATTTAGATATGTTAATATTACCTAATTATATATATACAGATGTGTGTATGTGTGTGTATGTGTATGCAAATTGCAATAATTTTTAGATAAAGCTTTTGTGTTTTTCTTTGAGACACTCGTAATTGAAATTACTTGATTATCTTATAGATGTTTTAATAAAATCCATTAATTTATTAGTATTGTAACATACGCAGTAGCGTGCACATGTCCATAAGATATTACGTTTTCAAAGTGACACTCTTTCTTTACTAATTACAAAGAAGCGTGACCGTGAATCATCGAAATGCGTTCCAATCAACATTAAATACGAGCTTAACGTAATCCAAAAGGATGACATATTAATCAATCAGACTACATCTGTGCATCAACATACACATTTATCATTCCGTATTAAGTGACATTGTATTATAAATTTAATTTAATAAATGATCGTTCTCAACCCTACTCATCTATAAATCTTCCTCACCACATAATCATGTCCCAATTATAATTATACTAGCTCTTGCCCACATGTTTGCTCGCGTTCATTGTTATTGCTCTGTTTTTAAGGGCCGTAGCGTGTCGTTAATAGCCTTCCTCAATAATTAAGCTACTCGCCCTTGACGGTCTGGCAGAGTCTGTATTATGGTGACCAGACTACTGATCATGGTCATTCTCTGCACCTTTTTTTTTTTTTACATCAAGAAGTACACCACTATGTGAAGTCCCTGGCTCCTGAGCTAGGCTCATAGACCTGTGTTACAGAAGTCAGTGTCTTCTCCCATTATGAGGAACACAGAAATCTTATGCAAATGAGTGCAGTGAGTTTTCCCAACTAAGTTGGGGTCGGCTTTCAGTCTAAATACGATACAGAAAAACTTTGATATTTTACGTGAAGCGACTGCCTTCAGACCTCCACAATCCAAGTACTAGGCGATATCGAAGTTCTGTATTTAGACCAGGTTGTCGGACTTTTTAGGGCTCTAACTACCCGTGACGAATGCCACAGATTTTCGTGTGGCAACCGGCACCGACGGCTTAAGGTGCTCTCAGAACCATGGAAGGGGCCTCAACGTGTTAAGTATTCTTACCCACCCTAAGACTGACCTGGCTAGTATTACTTAACTTTGTAATGTGTAACCTACTCGGTTACCACTTAGCCACGAGCCCCTCTCTACTCTACTCTACTCCCTCATGACCAGACTGCTAATAAACATACTTATATATTCTAGCTGTTGCCAGCAACATCCCATGACTAACCCACGGGAACCGTACATTTTTCCGTCTTTCTATGCCAAATTTCATCCAGATCTGTTCAGCCGTTTTTTGCGTGAAAGATTAACTAACATCCATCCATCCTCACAAACTTTCGCCTTTATAATATTAGAAAGATAAGACTTAATAAATATATCATATATATAAATTACATCCAGACAAAGAACGGGTGGGAATCGACCCCAGGACCTTTGGGTCAGCAGTCAGATTCACACAAAAGGTAAACCGACAGGCCCGTATTGTATACAAGTTACATTAACACTTGTCTAACAAGTTTTATCGTCTCGTAACTTTGGGTTATTGTTCAGCAAAATTATTGTACAAATGACCATTATTTATTTCTAAAGTGTTTCAACAGTAGTGTGTTTTATAGCAATAAATGATAATTTTTTATAATGTTTTTTCAAATACGACTTTTAGTCCCAGAGCGCGTTCAAACAAACTCTTTAGTTTAATTATGTTGTAGTATAGATAATGTGTGTGTACACCTAGACACATTTGGATTGATATAGAAGGAAGCACCTGCAAAATCACCATGAGAATCATTTAATTATTTACTTGGCTCACAAGTGTGAATTGCGATGTTGGCAAAGCGTTCTAAGCGGTTCAAAATAATACATTTTAATAGAAATGTTTATTACATATTTACATTCAGTTATTTGCCAGCTGGTGTTCCTGTCCTAGTAGCCTCTCCAGTCACAGAAAATACAGGACATTTAAGTACGCAACCCCGGCCTCTGCGAGCTACTGCAGTTGAAGGCGCGTTCCCCATCCGAGACTTGCGGTATCCCATAACCTAGGTTTCTCTACCTACCAATTTTTCCTTATACAATTTACCTTTATCCTTCTTTCCCGTCTTAAAAGACAGAGACAAGAAGGGTTGGCGTCAGGCAAGTGCTTGTCCACAAAACAAACCAGCCAAAAGCTTTTGCTATGTTTCACTTTGCGCCAACCCTAATTAAAATTGGGAAAAGTGCAAAAAGATGATAATTTCTTTCAGTTATTTTGCTAGAGCACATCGACATATAGTATTACTTTAAAAATGCATGGTGTTTCATGGTCTTCTTAACGACGGGTCAGACCCGTAAGACGTCTATTGACCAGATCGGCAGTTTGCTGAAGAAGGAGCTAGTTAAAAGCACCCGTAACTGGCACGGTTGTTTAAAAGGTCTGATGAATGTGGAACTTGTAGGTTTAACAGGATCGTGGAAATGGAGTTCTATCGTCTCTGTCTACCCCGGACGGGAATAAAGTATGATTATATGTATGTTGAAATTTTTTAAGAGGAAGAAAATCAATGCGATGCTTTTTTGCATCTAATTATGGTTGCCTGTATGTTAAACTTTTTTTTTTCGCCCTTGGGCAGGCGAAGGGGTCTGTTACGCACTCTTACCGACTAAAAACCATCCCAGTGTTCCGCTGCTTGCGTGTATGTTAACCATATTTAACTACTTCAATTGCATGTACAAGTAATTATTCCATCTTCCATGTTCAACATCAGCATCTTACCCTCAGCTATATTTATTAATACAGAACCATAGAGTCGTAACACGGCAAGATTATGTTTGTGGCGGTACGGTAATGGCTAAGGCGTCAGACTTGCGATCAAGTGGTTGCGGATTTGAACCCCACCCGCTGCACTACCGACGTGCACCCTCTCCTAAAACAAGTGTTTAGCTTAACTGGAGGGATAACAAGAGTACTAGTAATGTGTGACCCACATTGCTAGTGGACTTTAAAAAAAAACAACAAAAAAAATCAAAATTGATAAGAAATTTGTGTAGCCAACTAGTGGCTTTACCATGAGACTGCCTCCCTGGTACTACGTTATCGACCCATTATCACTCACATTCCAATTCCAAATTTTAGCTTAATTCGTTTGACAGGACTGGCAAAAAATTGCAAGATTTGACCACATACTAACAGAGCAAGTTAAATAAAAGTTTGTTAAGAATAAAAGGATTACCTAACAATCATTTAGAAAGTAATTGTTCTATTTTTAAGAACGTACTAGAAAAATCCGCGTAGAAGAAAGATGATCGCCCAATATCACAACGGAGATTTGAAGAAAATTTCACCGAAAATAAAAAGCCAATCATTGCTTTTACTGCTGCCTATAAGTCAACTCCCTTAGAGGTTACACATGAAAATAACACTTCCAAGTTATAAATGGTTGGTCAAAAATTACGGATGATATTTTAGTACCTACTCATAATATTACACTGAAATTTTATTTCATATTTTATATAATAATAGATAAAGGGTAGGGAAAAAGGATTTTTGTATTTTATATGTTGAAAATTTTATAAATTTAAGAAAAATCTCTTTGGTTGTACTGTTTGTATCTGGCTGGTTTTAGTATCAATAAATATAGGACATTAAGAAAAAGAAAAATTAAAAGTTAAAAACACCTTTCCGCCATTTTTCAACTGTTTTTCTCTCTCAATTAAACGAGTGGATCTAACGAAGAAATTTGATATAGTCTGAAGATTTATTATAAACAAAAAAGTTGGTTCAAGCGTTTTCAGTCCGGGAATTTTTATATCAAAGATGCAGCTCGCTCTGGTCGCCCTCATACGGATAAAGTCGATGCCATTTTTTTAAAACTGGAGCAAGATCGGCATATTAGAAGTTACGAAAGAGCCGAGGAACTTTCGGTCTCTTCAGAATTCTTTGGCTAATGTTAGGTTAACATCTAGAGAGAGGATTGTAAAAACTACTTGTGGCAGTTTTTTGATAAAAAAGCCGAAGGTTTCTACAGCAACTGGATTATGTCACTACCTACAAGGTAGCAACAAGTTATCGAACAAAATGGCACATATATATTATAATTTAATGTAATTAAACAATGTCTTGAATTTGTATATTATATAAAATACGAAGAAACTTTTTTCTCGACCTTTAATAATTATATGTACTTATCTATATTATATTTATGAGGTAGAGATTTTTTTTTGTTCGTTAGGGTTGTGATTTGCAATAGTGAATATTAGCCAACATAGAAAAAGATGTTTATCTTTTGTTATGGTATGTTGATGCGTGTCAGGGAACTAGTTACTTAATCGGCAGTCTTGGCGATGCTGACTCGTAAGAAGAAAAGAAGAACACAATTAACATTACTATTCTGTGTTGATCCTTTGAAGAGTTAAGTTTTATATGAGGGTTTAGCAGTTCCCGCGCGGCTTCGTCGCCTGTACATTATATATTTTGCGCGGAACCCTAATTCTTTTCCCAAAATAAAATTAGCCTAAGTTACTCCTTATAACGCCAGCTATCTGCCAGTGAAAGTCCTGTGGAAATCGTTCCACCCGTTTCTTAGATTAGACGGAACAAACAGACAGACAGACAGACAGACAAAAATTTTTTAAAACTGAGTTTTAGGCATAGGTACTGTGCAAATAACTGTATGAGCTTAAAAGAACTATTATTTTGACATTACGAACAGACACTTCAATTTTATTTATTTGTATTGACGTATTGATGATATACTGACAATATACTTTTTTTCTTTTTTTTTCTCCTACGGCTCGACAATATACTTGTCTACTAAATCTTACGTAATTTTTTTACGAGGATCGTTACCATTTCAGACAAGCTTAGTCTATTTAGAGAAGAGAAAATGCTTATCTCTTCTTGAAGACCGTGTTCGATACGCCATTTAAGTAGCGTGTTCGATATACGGCCACTAGGTTTTCTCTATCGCTTATTCGGGTGATGAATTGCTCTTTCTAACCCGCCTGGAGTGATTTTTTTTAAGATTTTTTAATCACAGTCTGTTCTAATGCGTAGTTTAGGTTTTTATACAAAGTTACAAAAAATAATAAAAAATTAAATTTAAAAAAAACCCCTACTCGAAAATTTCTTCAACGATTAGAAAAGAGCTGATGAACTTCGAACGGCCCTTCAAACAAAAAACCGGACAAGTGGGAGTCCGACTCGCGCACCGAGGGTTCCGTAAGCAAACAAACTTGTATGTAGATAGTATGTCCATCTCTGGAATCAATTCTAGAAGATTTTTGCCCGTCTTTTATCTATTGATATGATTTCATATGATATAACAACAAATTAACGACTTTCAGATTTTATCCTTTACTTTTCTGTCAGACACAGACACGTCAATCTTATAACACCCCTCTTTTTGCATCGACGTTTAAAATAAAAGGTAAAACGCCTTAACCGCTATAATGAACGTTCCTGGCGGATATAGCCGCCGAAATCGCCGCACTTGACTGGGGATTTCATTTCTCTGGTAAAAGCACGCAGCTGGGAGCCGTTATATATTCATGATATTAATCTCTTTCTCGCTGTGGTCACAAGATTAAATAAAATTTAGTAAGGTAGACCAAATATAGATACTAGCATATATCTGTTTCTGATGGCTGATTAATGCTTAAATGAGAATGAGTTAAATTATGTAATTAAGATATTCATGTTACAAGAAGATTCAACTTCCATAATTTAAAATCTGTCAGGGAAGGGAGAAAGGACGTCCTTTGCATCTTGTCCACTACCAAGTGGGCAACAAATTTCTATTCGAACTTGAGCCGCAGGGCTTGGAAGAAGATATCTCTATTTAAGTAGTAGTAGCTAGTAGCTGCTGCTACTAGAAATTGTTCAGAAAAAACCTAACGAGATATCTTCAAAACCAATTTACTTTAGCGCCTATGAACCATCCGTTTGCCTGTATAGCAGTTATGTATGAGACCTTCACAATATGTTTTTATAAAATGTCCTATAAAACGTTATTTCGACACATACGGCTTATTATATTTATTACTTAATTTGATTATTATGTCACTAATTATCAAGTCACTATGTCAGCAAACTGAGCACTCATCTGAACCGACGCGCGACGACCGTTGAGAGAGATAGGTTCTGGATTAGTGGCGATGGATATTAATTTTAGGAGTGGTAGTCCTGGCTTGGCTGGCTGGTTAAGAAGAATGGCGTCGCATGACAGCTCATAAATGATATGGGTAAGACCTTTGTTTGTTCAGTGGTCGTCAACTGAAATGACGAGAACTGATAATGAAAACAATGATTGAGAAGTCCTGATTTGAGTTCAATTAATGATACTAAGAATTGTAGGTAAAAACGCTTAAAAGCTAAAAAGATACGAACACGCACTAACAACATCACTCACAATATAAAATATTATAAGCACGGACAGACTTTTATAATTGTATTCGTCTGCTATGTACTTCATCAAAGAGGTCGATATAGCGCTCTTTCATTTAAGGATGAATTAGTAGCATTATCTAATTCTTACATGATCCCGAACCTTCTGTATTGAACACGTAAACGGCTTAAATCATTACTAATATGATAAGGTTCACAGGATTGATGTAAGTCGTTTAATTTATGCGCAGAGTTGACTGCTACGTGTTCGTGATCTCTGACGCTTAGTTCGGTGCATTTGACTTTGCTTGAACTTACATTTGAATATTCGAAATCACCCTGAAGTATACTAATCTGGGGACAGGGCATTGCCCCCGCCAAGTTGAGCAAAATAATTTAAGGTAACATTTATCTTTTAGATTTTCGATTTCTGACATTTCTTGTAAAATATATCTGCCTTCTAAATGGACAAATAAAGTCTTGAAATACTTTAAAATTTGTCTTCCATTTATATTTTAAGCTTTTATTTTAACATCAAATAATTCATCAACATCATTAAAAGCGAATGATTTGACAATACTGAGTTGTGACGTCATATCGTTTTTTTAATGCAAAACATATACTGAATCCAGCGTTTTGACGTGTAATACAAAGACGCTGATTTTACTTGACAGACGTCTACCCTACAATTATAATTAAAAATGTTTTACTTAAGACGCTGTCGTTGTTTTGGTCTTGTGGTCCGTGTACACTGTACAATGGGTACATTTAAAAATGGATGGAAACATACACTGGTCATCGCTATTTCGATATAACAAGGATGGGACCTCCTTACAGTTCAAAATGATGAAGTTCCTTGTTTAAAATAGTCGATGTACGAGTAAGTATTGAGATTACCGAGTTTTCTTGCTTATTTAGATGGCACTGACAAACAACAGATAACGGGACATAACCAATATTTTAAATGAAAAATTCTAAACTGGTTTCTTTCTAGTAATTGATAATTATTGAAATTGTTAAAGGGTACGATTACGACCTACAATGCGGCGTATATTTAATTTTTGTTCATTTCAAGCATTTTTTTGGAATAGCTCTTGGCACTCCCCTATAGTTAGTTTCTGATAGTCGTATATTAACTATTGAGTAATGATAGCTATCTGTGTCGGAGGTGGTGAAGTTATATTTGAAAGTACCTTCTGAGATTTATGTTGGTACCTACTTTATCAACGTGTAATTTAAAACATCCTTTACCTTTAAAAACCATGTTGGTTACAAATAACACTCTTTGTTGTCAAATTGGAGGGTTCATTTACCTTAAATTCAAAGAAATTTAAGAAATAATTAAGTCAATGTCATAGAGTTAAAAAACACAGCTTGCTTTATGTACACAGGGCGTTCTTAGTGTCCTTTGTTTCCTCTTTTTCCGAACGTTTTTATTCGGTAGAAAAAGTTTCAGTAGGTAGTTTAAAGACACGCTACTTCATGTGGTTGGTGGCCAACTAGCATTTACGAATTAATATTTTCACATCTTATTCATTGCAAATTATACTTAGTATGATCAGAGTTTAGCTCACATATATAACAGTACCTGGATGACCGAGTCGGTGTTTTTTTTACGTTTTCTAAAAATGTAACCTAGCTAGATCGATTTATCTTATTACATATTTTTAAATAAAAATGTATCAGTAACTTTATTTTTTTAAATTAAGGAGAGGTGATTGATATAGGTGAGTCAATATTATTCTAGAATTAGGACAAAATGATGTAAATAACTTAACTTTTGTGTTGGATCGCTTTAATTTAATAAATTACACGCAATGTAGGCAAATGAAAGATGACAACGTTGAAATAAAAGGAAGAAACCATTTAATTTGACATATTATAATGTCAACCGTGACATTTAAAATACCCTGTCTTTTATGTTTGTTAAATGGTTTGTTGACATTTAGAATGTAAATCAAATCTTACTATGTATAAGAAACATGACGTCATAAATCTTATGCGATCTTCCAATATTGTACTACTGCGTTTCTAAATTAGTACACTCAACAAAATGGAACCAGGAGCCAGACTATGTCGAATGTTGCTTCACTTCCATTATTATGTTATTGTTAAACATGTATCTTTAAAAATATACTGATGACGCTGTTTGTTGCATCTTTTAATAAACACCTAAGTAATTTAATTACTATGACAATTAAAAATTTAAATCCCACTAACCCCACTAATATTATAAATGTGAAATGAATGGATTTTTTTTTTATGTAATAGGGGGCAAACGAGCAAACGGCTCACCTGATGGTAAATGATTACCGCCGCCCATAGGCACCTGTAACTCAAGAGTCACAAGTGCGTTGCCGCCCTTTAAGGGAGTATAGGGAGAGGGGGAAAGAGCGGGAAGACAGGACAGGGGTATTAGGGGGGAGAGAGGAAGGATGGGAATAGGAGAGAGGGAAGTGTTAGGGCCTCCGGTAACCTCACTCACGGTGAAAAGCATTGCAATCATTGTTTCACTACCGGTTTTCTGTGAGGCCGTGGTATCGAGCGGAGTCTAGCCGGCCCATACGTGCCGAAGCATGGCTCTCCCACGTTTATGATGACATGGATGAATGTTTGTTACTCTTTCACGCAAAAAACATTGAACCGATTCCGATGAAACTTGGTATGTAGATAGCTAGAGACCTGGATTAACATATAGGCTACTTATTATCCCGATATTCCCACGGGATCAGGACTTACGAGGGTGAAACCGCGAGGCGCTGTTAGTTACTAATAATGCGTTAGGAATGTAAGCAGGTAGGTAATTGTTGTGTCACATATGAACACGAACCTTACCCATTACCATTATTTTTATTGGTCAGTAAATTGTCTAGGTAGACTGGCTTGTTGGCCTAGTGGTTAGTGACCCTGACTGCTATGCTACAGGTCGTGGGTTCGATTCCCACCTGAGTCTGGGTGTTCTTTGTGTCCGTTCTTTGTATGTTTGTAAAGTCCCCCGCGACACAGTAGTAATTCCTAATGCGGGAGTTGTCTTTTTAAAAAAAAAAAAAAAGAGAAAACAGCTCAGTACCCTTTTCTTGTTATGTTATCTGTTTTCTTTTTTATTAAGTAGTTATTGGTAGGTTTTGTGTAATCAATAAAAAATGGAAAAAGTCGTTTTGCCTACTCAGAAGGAGCTTTATTGTTTTCAAATAATTGAATGAATTACTGTTGTATTGCAACCAACCAATGGCGCAAGGAGGCGCTTGACCGTGGCCTGAGTTCCAGGTCCACCAGGTCCTCATGGCTGAGTGGAAAGAGCGACTTGGGCAATCAAGCGCGGGGCACGCCACAATTCTGGCGGTAAGGCCGTCATGGAGGAATGGCTAGAGAGGCGTTATGGCAGCCTCTCTTACCGGATGACGCAGGTACTTACTGGGCACGGCTGCTTCGGGAAGTACCTGTGTCGCATAGGCCGGGAGCCAACGCCTGAGTGTCATCACTGCGGGGGCTGTCCCGAAGATACTGCACTCCACACCCTAGTGGAGTGTCCGGCGTGGGTCCAACAGCGCGATGACCTTGAGACAGCTCTAGGTGTGGGAAGCCTCTCGCTAGAGATCATGGTGCTAGCTATGGTACAAAGCGAGAGTGTGTAGGTCTCCGCCGCCTTATTTTGCGAGGAAGTGATGTACGCCAAAGAGGCGGCGGAAAGGGAACGGGAGAGGACTAGCACTCTCCCGTCACGCAGAGGACGCACCAGGCGCCGTAGGGCACTGAATGACCTACGGCCTCCATGAGCGCTGGTCTTAAGGCGCTGGGAAGATTAACCCGGCGCCGAAACAGAAACAAATAGGCCCGAGACGGTGGCGTGACGTGTTCCGCGCGCGCCTTTCTAAACTGAATGGGGACACGGCTCCTACTAACGACTGCGAAACTACCTGCTTTGTGGACAGGTGGTCAAGTCTGTCGGGGGTTCAGGGAGTTCCTTCCTAGGTTATACCTGAGCTCCCGGCCATAGACACCCGTGACGGAACACCGTGTGGTTTTAGTCGGTTTGATTCAGACATAGCCACTTCGCCGAGTGCTCGGCGAGGTGGTACCCGAGGGGGTTTCCACAAGTAAATAAAAAAAAGAAAAAAAAAAAATAAAAAATGACCTCTTTGATACCAACGGTAATAATAAAACAAAAAGTGCATCGGTTACCTGTTTAGGGTATGAACTTAAAACGCAGGACCATGCGGGGTAAGGTGTTGCGTATCAACTTCATCCACAAACTAATGGCGTCATTAGGTTGAGTAGCACTGTGTCTGTATACCTAGACGAGAATAATTAAATTAATATAGAAAAAAATATTCGGATATTTTTTTTGACTGACAACGTTATACCAAAATTAAATGATATCAATTGTGAAACAAAATTATTTTTATTTAAAAAGTGACACTGGCACACGTTTGTTTTGGGTTCACCTTCCTTTAATAAAATTACCATTTTAACTCCATATGAAAATATTACATCAAAAATATTTTCAGATGTAAACTATTATAAACAACTAAAATAGACATTATAAAGAAAATGTAAGATGTATACATAAATAAGTCACGCTGTAACAAAGTCACTGCGCACAGATTTATACTTTTTGCCGATGCTATAGTTAATTTTGAGTAGGCTTGTTTCGCGTCTCGCCTACGAACAATTGTGAACGAAACGTTTATAGCACCACAAATTAAATGGAATACGAGTATTTTTTTAAATAAATGACAGATACTTTTGTTACGTTGAAAAATGTCGGGATATTTTTTTTATTTTATGAGCTGTGGCGATAAGGAAGTTTCCAGCTAAGTTTGGAGAGTGCGCATTACTTTTTTATGAAGATATGACGTGCTTGAAATATGTGAATAGTTGGCTGAAGATGGAGACTGGTGAGAATTTTACCTTGATAAAATTATTCTGCCTTTACGCAATAGCCTTAATGCAAATTTACACGTGTTTGTGATTTTTTTTTGAGTGGTACTGGAGGAGAATTTTAAGAATTTTGCTCTTACAAGTCTGTTTATCATTTTTACTGGCAGTCTATTTAAAGGGTACGAACACATAAGATTATTTAATAGTATTAAAAAAGTCTGATAGATAGATAGATGTACTCTTTATTGTACACAAACAAATAGGTTACAATATTTTACTTATATCTACTAACTAGCTAATGTTATGTACAATTGGCGACCTTATCGCAATTTGCGATCTCTTCCAGGCAACCATTGGATGGATAGAGAAAACATAGGTGAAAAGAGGGGCTGCAGTGTACAATATATTTAAGTAGTCAGTCCTGTATTAAAATATCTAGCTATATTGAATATTTCGAGATTAGCGAAACGTTATAATAACAACTAATCGCCTAATAAACAATCGCCTGATGATCGAATTTTGACCATAATTCATTTTTGGTTTATTTCATTGGCCTGTATAACTTAATTTGTCATTGTATAGACATAAGTACAATTAGTGTAGAATAATAACTATTGGAACCTGTTAAGTTAATGATTTTAAATCGTACCTACTTTTTTAATTTGTAAGTATTCACTCAGTTTTTAAGAAAATCCATAAACACTAAGTTACTTTTTATGCATTTTCTTAGTAACGGAATGAAAAAAAAAACAAAAATAAAAAAAATATGTATCATTTAAAATCTTTAACTTTACACATTCCACTTACTTTTATGGAAAAGTGAGGCAAAAATTTCTAGAAATAGAAACGGTCATAACTTGTAAACGGATAGTTTTTTTTTTATTCTTAATGTAACTGCATGCTAGAGTCATGCTCTTTCAGTGTTTTAGGTAAGTGTTCTTTTTTCAAATACACCCTGTATATCTTTCATACTACTTCCTAGTTTACTTAGGTTAATTACAGTAACACCGACTTAAGCCTTCTTTGTCCGAGGTACGAGTATTTCCACAGCAACGCCTACCTAAATGACAGATTTTGTAATATAATATTATTATTATCTTAAAAACTGTTTTTTACACTACGTTCATAACTCATATAGGGATGTTTAGTTTAGAATGTTCTAAAATAAAGGATTTATTTATAAGAAAAAAAAACCGGCCAAGTGCGAGTTGGACTCGCGCACCGAGGGTTCCGTAAATGTTTTTATTATATGATGTAACTAGAAATTTTCGATTTTCGCAATTTTTCCTTTATCTGTGCTATAAGACGTTGCTTCGTACCAAATTTCAAGATTCTGAGTTCACGGAAAGTACCCTGTAGGTTTTGATTCCCTTGCAAGTGTCGGAAATTTGCAGCATAAACGGTTGTATCTTTTGATTGTGTTGGCTTAGAAGTTTGATTTTTTCACAGCTCTAAGGGACAGTAGACCTAAGAATTCGATATAAAATTCAGCTTGATACCTCAACGCGTCTCTGAGAAAAAAGGTCTTGGCAGACAGACAGAACTTCGGACGGACGGACAACAAAGTGATCCTATAAGGGTTCCGTTTTTTCCTTTTGAGGTACGGAACCCTAAAAAGGACAGTAATTTCAGGGATCCATTGAATGCTTATTCTAATATAACGTTCAACCATCAATAATGAACTGCACATGCGTGATGATTTGAAATCGATACACAATCGTATAGATAACCATCGATCACCATTAACCATTCTTATGTGTATTCGTGTGGTATACGAAATAAATATAATCAACAGGAAAGCAGCTCAAAGCCTTCTAATTTAAAGCACATTATAGCATTATACACTACATTGTTTTGTTATCAAACAATTGTCTCAGAGATTACATTTTCATATCCGATTACATCTCGGATTTGTCTATTAACCACGTTTTATAAGTATACTTTAGAATGGCAATCATTCTACTTTTTTAAATGATTTTTTATGTGGTTAAATATTTATTATGTAATTCATATATCTGTGTGTAAGTCACTAAACTCCGACTAAACCGCCAGACTGATTTTGATTAAAAAACAATATGTGTGTTTGGGTGGAGCCCTTTACATTTTGAATTCACAATTGGACTCGGTAGCGCAGCAAACGGCTTCTAGGTTTCAATTTCAATTTTAGACCGAAAAAAGTTTTGCGTGTTTGAGTGGATTTCTTGATGGTTTTGATTTAGCGATTGAACTTAATTGGGTTCTAGAAATAATACATTTTTAAATTTTTTGACTAAAGTATTACTGTTATTTTTTAAGATTTTAGTTTATTTGTCAAAATCAATTTATCCTATTATGACTATACCAAAAATACAATCCTACTTTCGGGCAGGGCAAATGTTATGAACAAATAGTGCTTAATTATATAAATCTTTTTTAATATTTGAAAACCTTCCTCTTTAAATACTGTCCGTTATTAGTCAGTAT
Source organism: Callimorpha dominula (assembly GCA_949752705.1). Classification (NCBI taxonomy): domain Eukaryota; kingdom Metazoa; phylum Arthropoda; class Insecta; order Lepidoptera; family Erebidae; genus Callimorpha; species Callimorpha dominula. Next base: position 4,371,543 of record OX457000.1, on the reverse strand, counting down.
TTTGCATGTTAGAAAAAATACGCAGACACATTTTTGAGAACAAATGTCAAATTTACATTAGTAGAATTTGTGCAGTAAACAACGCCATACTCGTATGTCAACAAGGTATAGGCATAATCGAAATATGCTGATTTAGCTTTATATATGTATGGAGGTCGTTTCAAATAAGACGCATAGAACGTAACGAAAATTGGAAATTATTGTATTGATTTTTTCACGTGTGCTTTCCAATTCAAGTGTTGATCCAATGTAACGCCCAAGAAATTGAATTGCGCTACTTATTCAATTTATGTGTTATGTTCGCTAATTTTAAGTGGTATCTGTCTAGATTCATAATATCTAAATGACATAATTTTTGTTTTTGCATTTTTATCTTTTTTTTTATTATTTGGTAATGGAATAGGCGTTTGTCTTACAACTCACCTGATATAAAGTGACAATAAAGACGCTTTAGTAGCGATAGCTTACATGAAAACAGTGGCATCGTCAGCATAAAATAAACATTCGTGGTTTGTTATATTAGGAAGTTCATTGATATCTACTAAAAACAATAATGGGTCTAATGTGCTACCTTGTTGTACACCTGATAGCACTATTTCAAATCTTGAACGAAATTTCGTAACAGATTTTGCTAAACCATCATGAAAGGCTGATTTTGTTACTCGAGTAGGTCTCCAAAAGTTTGATGGCTGTAACTCTAAAGTCAATTTTGTTTAGTTGTTTAAATAGTATGTGATATTTTATTAAAACTAATATAATATTTAATCATATGATATTTAACTCAAAACAGACATCTAATCAATATTTTAATCGTGGGAGAGCCATGCTTCGGCACGTATGGGACTCGACCGGAGTGTTACCACGGCCTCACAGAAAACCGGCAGAGAGTGAGATTACCGGAGGCCTTAACCCTTCCTTATCACTCTCTTTACCCCTCTCCCCTCCTCTTTCCCCCTCTCCCCTCTTCACCTACTCCCACCTTGAAGGCTGGCATCGCACTTGTGACTCTTAAGTTGCAGGTGCCTATGAGCGGCGGTAGTCATTTACCATCGGGTGACCCGTCTGTTCGTTTGCCCTTACCCCCCCCCCCCCACCTACCATAAAAACAAAAAAAAAACAATACCTATCATACCATAACCATTTCTTGGGTCACATAAACGTGTGTAGTGGTAGGTCTACACACTTCGTTTACACCAAAAGGGTTGGAAACAATTGCATTTATCGAAAAAGCCGCCAGTAGTAGGTAAATCTAAAGCCGTGTGTATATCGAATTACAAATTTAACATTACTATTCATGGCCATAGCAGTATAATTTAAACGGAATCAATGTGGTTTTGTTATCATCTTTCATTATTAAAGTATTATTTTATTGTCTACAGGCGCGGAACAAGCCTGCTGATGGTAGTGGCCATGTCAATCTGAAAAATGCTGCAGGACAAAAATCAACAGCTACTTGTCAAAAAGGTATAATTTTTTTTAGCAAAAAGTATCACTCTCGCGTTGTCAATTCTCCTTTGACGATCTTGATGATCAGGAGGAACACAAAAAATATGTTAATAATTAAATTTGACTATCGTTTTCTTCAGGGTGGAAATACTTACATAGCTGAGTGTCTCTTATTGACTAAATATATTAGCTTATATCAATGATAACTTAAAGGTTTAACGATGTTCTGTCGTAGGTGAACGTACTATAGACGTACTACGTTGGGTCAAATTCACGGCTTTCTTGTAACTTTCATATTATTTAAAAAAAATAAAAGTCTGTCATATTCGGTCTTCAATTTTCTATGGTGTGTTTTTCTTGATTATGAAACAAGAGCAGTGTCATTCCCACAAATACGTGAGATCCATCATATACTCATTTTAAAGAACCTCATACTGTATTTTGGATACAGAGACATTAAGAGTACCATTCTCAATCTTTATCTGAAGAATATTTTCTAGCAAAAAATCGCATATATCAACATTATTAAGTTCCTTTGAAGTTTTTAATTTCAGTTAAATCAACCTGTTATTTTCTCCAAAAGGTGGTCCAAAAACGCCAGTCAAACCTTCAGCACAAAAAGGAGCAGCAAAGACAGCGCCTCCGAAGCAGGCGGCAGCAGCGGCGGCGGCAGTCAAAACTCCTCAGGGCAAGAAGAAGAAAGGGCACAAGCACCAACAGTATGAACTCATCGTAACCATCAATCTGGTAAGTGGCAGCTCCATCTAAAGAGGAAGGAACAGTTTCAAACAAAATACTGACAGTCATAGGATTCTATGTCAGAAGTGAAAACATACACACACATCCGTATAATCTGATTGCATCTGGGCGTGACGGTCACGCGAGTTCACTGCTTTTTCCCAATACCAAAAGAGTTTCAGATTGCTACAACCGGTTCTGCTTTTGGTGATCGAGCAACTACAGTATTAATTTGACTAACGAGTTTATCACTGGTATTATTCAAATTCAATTAACTTGTTTGTTGTTTCTTAATCTTAAATTGTAATCAATGGAACTTATCATTTCATTAATACAATTTTAAAAATGTAGACTGTTGCATTCTGTTATACAAAAATATAATCAAGAAATCCAATACTCGGATATTTAGTTATATAAATATAATATAAAGATTTTTCAAATATAAAAGTTAAGAAAATGTAGGGAAATTCCTCCGGTAACAGAAATATGGCTTATAAGCGAAGTAAATACAAATACCCGCGGCAGTGTTCAGCTATTCTCCCGAAATATCACATAAACGATCAACGCCATATTTTATACGAACAAACCCGGCTTTCCCCTACCAAAAACAAACTGGCTAAAGTAACAAACTACGTCATAAAATGAAAGAGCCTTTATCGGTAGAAACTTCTATATATCTCTCTCATTTTTCTTACAGCTTATCGTATCTTCAGTCTCGTTTCTACCTTGTCTAGCATTCAGAAGTATAACCTCCTTTTGCGATTGGATTATCAAATGCTGTTTGTATTAGTACAGCCTTGCTCGTGTAAAATTTATTTTTCTATACCGCGGAAACAGTAATTTTCAACCCAAACCGGCAGTGAAGTAATGCTTGCATTGCTTTTCGCCGCATGAGTGAGGTTACCGGAGGCCCTTAAACTTCCCTCTCCCCCCTCTCCCCGATTCCCGCCCTTCTCCTCTATACCCCGCTCTCCTACCCTCTTATCTCTTCCCGCTTTTCCCCCCTTTCCCCTCTTCCCCTACTCCCACCTTAAAAGGCGGCAACGCACTTGTGACTCTTGAGTTGCAGGTGGCCATGGGCGGCGGTAGTCATTTACCATCAGGTGACCCGTCTGCTCGTTTGCCCTTTTTTGTACCTCTACCAACTTTTATGCGAAATTTCATGATAATCGGTGCAGTAATTAAGGCTTGAAAGTGTAACATACAAACTCAAATTCACATTTATAATACTAGTTACGGTTAGGATGTACACTTTCATTTTCCGTTTTTTTTTTAAATTCTATTTTTGTTTTATTCAGTCAAGTGATTTGGCGTTGTTTGGGATAAACGGGGCTCGTTCGGTTCGGTTTTCTTATTTCGCTAACGACGGACCCATTAGTTAGATTTGAACATAACACATTTTGTTATATTTTTCTCTGAATATTTTCCTCGTTGCTTTGAATAAAAATGGAGATTCGTTTTTAAACAGTTTGTTAAGTTGTGCATGGCTACATCATGCTTTTATAAAATGACTTACATTAAGAAATTAAAGTGTGTTTATAAATGAAAAATAGAATTTTCTACGTTGCTACACATATTACCTTTACATATGTGGAGGAACGTGATTAATTTAGTTCATGGAATACTTACAGCTGAATAGAACTAGAATTACAAGGGAGAGAGGTCAACAAAGAGCCAATAACAAATCTTCGCTTATAGTAATTGAGTAGAATTTTTTTTTTATGGCTTGGCTACGAGCAGACGGGTCAACTGATACTAACAACTCGAGAGTCACAAGTGCGTTGCCAGCCTTTATGGTTGGAGTAGAGGAAGGGGGGAAGAGGGAGTGTGCGGGGAGGGGGCGAAGAGGAGCAGAGCAGGAAAGGGAAGGGTTAGGGTCTCCGGTAGCCTCACTCACGCGGCGAAAAGCAATGCAAGCATTGTTTCACAACCGGTTTTCTGAGAGGCCGTGGTATCGAGCGGAGTCGAGCCGGCCCATACGTGCCGAAGCATGGCTCTCGCACGTATACTTTCAAATGAAACATAACATCGACGTAATGTTCTGTCCCTTCAACTTATCAGGTACGCTCTGACCAGCCTTGGATGCCCAAGATTTATGTTGTGAAATTAAAAGCATAAGAACTTTCATTGTGCAATGAAGGGTTCATGGTTACAAAGAAGTTTGACTTATCTTCGTTAGATGACCATAAGGTGCACTTGTAAGGCTGGAATGAGTAGTTTTAGTTTTTAGTGGGAGGGAACTGAGTGTCACTGACTAAAAGTTTCGGAACTGTACTCGTATTTAGCTAATTTAAATTAATGCGATGTTGGAGTTCTCTTGTGCCGCGTTCCTATAATCAAGAAACGATTCGCATCCTATTCAAATTGATAGTCATGAAGTAGTATCAATATAATATATATTACTTAAATTAAAGGGTTCAAAAATATATAAAATTAATAAAATAAAATTTGCTGTATAAATAATCATGGTTATTTATTGATATAAATTTAACATAATATAAAAATCTTGTAAAGATTCGACATTTACGATCGTCATCTCAAAACTTGCGTACAAAGGTAATAAAATCTTTTCGATTTATAAACAAAGTTTTACTAATAAACTAGATGTTTAATTGAAGCTTTTAACGTCACTAGAAAATTTTAAGTGGCTGTACTAAATACCTTTGGAGTGATAGCACATAAAAAATCACGTCGTAACAATCACAGCTACTATGTGTATAAAATTGTATAAATTACTATGTGGTATTGTGTCTCTATACATGCAACACACAGCAACATTTTAGGTACCTGCGGGTTTTCTACCTAACACACCGAAGGATGGTGTGTTTAGTTAAAAAAATCCGCAGTACTACGTGAGTACATCCTGTTTAGCAGGGATGGTAATGATTTTTTTTTTACAATTTAGATAGCAAACACAGTACTCTGTCCACCTGGTAATGAGCTGTTACAAAAAAATTGCAATACCAATGATATCTGTCTCCTGATTGAGATCTGGTGAGTTGTATCACCAATAGAACCAAAAGCACACACCAATATAAAGGGACAAAAGACATGGCATAGGCCGGATATAGTCCAGAAAACCTACAACTGGATGGCAGAAAGTGATGACACAAACTGCAAAACAGAGAGCGCGACGTCATTTAACCAGAAAGACTGCGAATTGATTACAGTGAATGATAGCCATTTGATAAAGCGGTACATGATTGATCTGTGATCGGTGCGATGTTTCAACTGACAATGGTATTAACAAACCATTGTCAGTTGAAAGTAATGCGTGACGTGACGATTAACTATCATGGTAATTTGACTAGTAGTGATTTTTATCAGTATCTTGACTATGGTTCGTCATGGGGCGGGGCGTTTCTTTCCCTCTGATATGGCGAAGGAGATGATGGCTGGTCCATGCGTCATACTGTGAACGGGTGCTGCTTGGGGTGACTGGTCGGCCTAGTCAGCGATGCTTTAGCCTATACTATTATTTTGGTTCGATCAACTGCAACTCTAGCCTCTTAATCCAGTCACGAATTATTTTTAACAGTAGATTTTGTAACTGAATGAAGGTAGATGTGCACCTTGAATGATTTCTATGTTTAATAGGTTCAAACCTTCAACGGTATCACTGAGTGATTTTTATTTTTTAGTACGTTAGCTTTGGAGCATTTCAATAAAATGAAATTGAGGTGGCATCAGCTTGCATCCTGTTTACCTTTCGTGTAACACTAACACTATTGTACCTGAAGATCTGACTTTTAAAAAGAGTGGTCATGAGTTTTTTTTGCCAGTTTTCTTCTCATAAGGCTCTACGCATTTTGGAAACTGGAAGTTATAGATTTTGGTGTTTCCACCTAATTTACCTCGACAATCAAATACATGCTGTGGCGTCTGTTTGCGCCGATTTATGATTTTAACTGTAGCGTCACTTAGTGTCTTAATTGAATAAATGAATTTGAATTTGATGCAGGACTGATCGATGCATCAATCCATGACTAACGGTTTAGGTGATGATGATAAGATTGGCAAAAATATTAACATTAGTAATTAATTGTTAACATACTTCATCGGCTCTAGATGTCGTACTGTTTATTAAGAATTACACTTATTCTTCTTAAATGAATAATATGATATAATAATGTTCAAGTTAATTGCCGGTACGTGATAATGAGCCGTGATAATTTCAGTTATGCGCAATTAGTTCACCTGTTTTTGGCCAGATGGCCTAGAGCTATAAACCTTTTGTGAACACAAAAAAGTTACTTATCTGTTTTATGACCAGGGCAAAGTCGTCTTTCAGTGGTGTTTTTTGAGGATTGATTTGGCTAACTATAGTGGCTATGAAGTGTCAACATTTTATACTATATGATAGGTATATACACTTAGGGTTATATATAATATATACAGGGTGTATTTGAAAAAAGGACACTTACTTAAATCACTGACAGAGCATGACTCTAGCATGCAGTTGCTATAAGTTTAAAAAAGAAACAATTTTGGAGGGAAAACTACCTAGAAATTCAAACGGTCTTATCTTGTAAACGGATAGATTTTTTTCAGAAATTCTTATTGTAACTACATATTAGAGTCATGCCCTTTCGGTGGTTTAAGTAAGTGTTCTTTTTCAAATACACCCCGTATATAGGGTTATACAAAAGTGCTGTATTTGATATACACGTATCGAATTGGTCTTAACATTCGGAAAACCTTTTTATTATTCATTTTCACAGGTGTGATACAATTTCGAAACATACAATTTCGTCCTTTTACGATGTAACGGATAGGCTGTAAAATCGACCCGGTTTCGGTGACATCGTTAAAGTCCGATTTAGCGTATCGAATACATTTCATTCAATCTAATATCGGTAACGATGCAAAAAATGGTTATTTAGATTAGCATCATATCATTCACAGGTAACGGTATATATATAATTGTTTCTGAATTGGTAGTAATGAAAAGGGAGAATGATTTAACTGTTTTACATACAGGATAATTATATCGATAGCAATTGTACTTTTAAGCAGTCAATTATAATTTACTAGCTTTTGCCGGCTCCCTCACTCGTGTGAGTTTTTTTAATTAGTTTTTTTTTTCAATGAAAGATACCCATGTTCTTATACATTCCTGAATATATTTAAGCAAATTTCATAATGATTGAGTAAGTATTAGGGCGTAAATGCGTGACAAACAGACAAACATACTCACTTTTTCATTTATTAGTTAGGCGGATGTATACAAGGTTAGATGGCTCGTACTCCCCGGCTATAATCAGTTCTGTTCCTATCTTTCAGTCTTTCCAGTTCTCTTCTATCTCTTTTTTTCTATTTCCATCCCTTTTTGCCTACCCTTGTGACTGTATTGAAAGGGGGAACCCTTTCAATACACTCCCAATTTTTTCATCTTCATTTCCCAAAGCCTATAACCGCCAACTGGGTAGAATAAACCCCCATTACGTGAGTGGGACAAAACTATAGTTGGTAAAATATGGGTGTTTAACATATCTCTGCCTACCCCTTTTGGGACACGGCGGTTATAGATCAAAACAGGCAGATGTGATAATGTTATCTTTTTTTTTTCTTTAATAATTTTACATTTGACAAAGCAAACTCTTGTTGCGGTGACTCTGTGTGTGTTGATCTATATTTTTTTATTATAAAAACTGATTACTAAATCGACGATTTCGAATAACTGATGATCAATTTTATGAAATAAAGATATTGTATTTGAATTTGAAACATAGGCATACTTGTAGGTTTGTATGTATGTATTAAAATATTTTGGCTAAAAATATTTAATTTTAAAGTATTTAGTTTTTTTGGAGTTACGTATGTGTATCTTAGTCAGTACATATTCTTAGTCATTCCGTATATCTTAGAAAGCTCACATTAAAAATACAACATTTACATAAGTTTGGGCATTAACGTAGTTCGTTAATATGACAGCCTAACTCTCTTTTCGTCGTAAAATAACCTTTTTGATATCACAACATATACTATAAATAATTTAATATTATTTATTCAAAACAAGATAATTTAATAAGCATAGACATATAGACATAACACAGATAGACATAGGAAGAAAACATCAAAACATGCAGCCATCAAATTAAATGAATGGCACTTTTCTGTCATTCTGCGTCCTCAATAATGTCCATTATATGATATATAATAATATTTAATGTGTCACATATATTATAAACTTGCATAAAATTTTATGTTCTTGGCACTTGGATTTTTAAATATTATAGTATCGTACAAGGTAAGGTACTCGGATAATAACAATAACTTGACACATCTTACACACGACCGTCTGAACTAAAACTAGGCAGAGCTTGTACTATCGTAACCAAACTGCTGATAAACATATACTTATATATTTCTAAATACATACATATTATAGATAAATTACACCCAGACACAGAACAAAATGATCATGCTCATCACACAATTGTTTGTCCTGGGTGGGAATCGAACAGACGATGTCCGACTAAGTAGTCGGGATCACCAACCACTAAACCAATTTTGTTTTTCTAAGTTAAGAGAAAAAATATCAATAATCTTCAAGGCATCTAATATTTATATTTATTACAATACTAAGCTAAGCTAAAATGTTTTCACAATATCCTACTAATATTATAAACGTGAAAGTTTGTGAGGATGTAATATATGTATTGATGTATAGATTTGTTGCTCTTTCACGCAAAAACTACTGAACCGATTGCGATGAAACATGGTACGTAGATAGCTGGACACCTGGATTAACACATAGGCTAGGCTTTTTATCCGGATATTCCCACGGTGAAATACTCCCTTACTCGGGTGAAACCGTGGGGCGCAGCAAGTGTGTCATAAATTATAAAGTTACGTGAAAACGGCTACATCAAGATAAGTGTGTCCAGTATAGGTGTATATGTTGACTTATCATAGTACGTAAGTCTATACAATGACAGTTCAAGTTATACTGGTCAATGAAATTAATCAAAATAATTAAAACTTAATTCGACTCGATCGAAATTCGGTCAATCTCTAGTCCTAACTAATCTATACTAATATTATAAAGAGGTAAAGTTTGTGAGTTTGGATGTTAGGGATAATCTCCGATACTACTGATCCGATTTTAAAAATTATTTTAGTTTTAGATAGCCCATTTATCAAGAAACTCTAATGGAAGGCTATAGGTTATATAACATCACGCTACGACCAATAGGAGCGGAGCATCAATGAAAAATGTTTCAAAAACGGGGAAAATTTACAAACGCAGACGAAATGTGACGTGTCAGTTAGTATGTATAAATGCAGATGTGAGTTAGTTTGTTTGTAACGATTTTACGCCCTAACTACTCATGCCGTGTTCCAACAAACAAAAAACGATTCGTTTGCTTACGAACGGTAAAATTTCGTTGTATTTTCAACGAAAATTTTACCGTTCGTAAGCAAAACGAATCGTTTTTTTTTTTTATTGGAACGCGCGGCATTAACCGATCATAATAAAATTTTGCGTACCCATTGTCAGGGGTACAAAAAAGACATGGCGTACAGCATCCTTCGCGGCTTCTCGCAACTAAGTTGAAGTCGGCTTTCAGTCTAACTACGATACGGCCGAACATTGATATTTTACGTGAAGCGACTGCCATCAGACTTCCAAAACCCAAGTACTAGGCGATATCGAAGTTCTGCAGTTAGACCAGGTTGTCGGACTTTTAAGGGCTCCAACTACCCGTAACGAATGCTACAGATGTTTGTATGGTAACCGGGACCGACGGCTTAACGTGTGCTCTCCGAGGCACGGAGGGGTCTCACTGTGTTAAGAATAGTCACCCATCCTAGGACTGACTAAGTAAGGTTTCAGATGCATAGATTGATTGACTATAACTATATTAACGTAAGCGATGGCGCCGGCAAAAGCTAGTTATTTTTATATATCAAGCATATCTGGAATAATATGTACCTTTTAAATGATGCAAGAATTTAATTTAAAATAGATGGTTAGGAAGGTTATACATATTTCAAATTCACAAAATTTGCGTTTGAGCTTGTCTTTGGCACTCATGAAATTTATTATCAATCCTAGATCACTTCTGTTGATATTGGCTTCCAGAAATCTTGATAATAGAGTTTTGACTTTAAAAAAAACTTCCAAACATGTGATTGATTCGCAAGTGGCAGTTTGATTCCCATACTTAAATTCATCGCAGTCAAAAGACATACACACTCGTTATAAGAAACACGTATTTACAAATCAAAATTATGTGTTAACACCCATTCCGATACACTTGCCAATGGTTTATATTTAACAAGTTGGCATTTAATAAGCATATTCAATAGTATTCTACAGTCATTGACCACATGTGACATTTGAAAGGTGTATTCTTGGCATTATTTCTGTTACAGAAATGCAATCAGCGTTCCTAAATATATTGAAAGTCAAGACCAGTGACCGCGAATAGTAATGTTCACCTAGAAAAGAGTATTGAAATCAGATTGTATAAGTATGAAACGGCGGTAGTTTAAGGGCTAAGGCGTCGGACTTCTGATCAAGTGGTTGCGGGTTCGAACCCCACCCAGTGCACTACCGTCGTGAACCCACTCCTAACACAAGCGTTTAGCTTAGCTGGAGGGGTTAACAAAAATACTAGTAATGTGTGACCCAGGTTACTAGAAGTCTTTAAAAAAGAATATCGTAGGATATAAATCCCCTTTTCTAGAGTGATTAAAATAAAAAGAGACAGACAGATCAGGTTGAAACATAATCCACAGTCAATAAATAGTTCCCAGGTGAGAAAAGCCAAAATTGTATCATGACTTATTTTGCCTGTTCTTATTTATCTATTTCGTAAAATTTTAGTCTGGTGTCCATCATGATCTCTAAACCATACAGGCATATTATATTCGACTGATCAATGTATTACTGAGGCCCAGAAGTGTTTACTATCTACAAGGTGGGTTTGCCATTTAGCTGGTAAAATGAGCCCCTTAAATCTATATTTCTTTAACGGCCAATCTTGTGCCGCTATTCGCCACCTGGAACCATAATCCATAAACCTTCCCCTTGATTTGTTTCATTTTTATCGTAATGTATTTTTTCACATTTGTCAAAGTCTTAAAAATATTACCAAAAGTAATCCAGATCATTGTAACCGAAATGCTAGTGTTAGACATAAAAACTTTCGGGCCCGCAGAGGTAGATTTCATGTTTTTTTTTTATTTTTTTTTGAAAATTTGCACCCAATCCCAAATATCGCCAATTCAATAACTTAACCTTCATTTTTGCCCTGTTGATTTGTCTTCCAATTTTGAAAGCAATCGGTGCATAATTGCGACCACTATCGTGCCGGTAAAATTGAGGTACATGCATATATACATATATATATATATACAAACTTTTTAACTGGCGGTTGTTTTGGGGTCTAGGGATCATAACTAGACCTCCTGTAAAGAAATTTTTGGAAAACTCGACAGCTGGTACAAAACTAAAGGTAGAATCCTTAGTTTCATACAGAAAGTTACCGATCATAATCTCTCGGGTATTTGTGGGTCAAGGTTTTTTTAATATAAAATATTTGACATATGTACATACACAGACAGGCAGAGGCGTATTAAACACCCACATTTTGGCAACTATAATTTTGGCCCCACTTACGCAATAGGGGCGTAATAGGGGCAAACCCATTGACGTCTACCGGGCACTTTGAGAATTAAAGATGGGAAAATTAGGAGTATATTGAAAGGGAAAAGGTAGATAAGAAGGAAAGGTAGTGCTTATTCGGATTAATTGGGGAGTGTAAGCAATTATAATAGCTCGAGCAGTTCAGGAACGCATACTTGTAGCTCGAATTGGCTATTGACGGGAATTTCTACCCCTCTAATGCCGTGTAAAACTGAAAAAAAAATAATTAAAATTCAACGAAATTTTACCGTCCGTAAGCAAAACGAATCGTTTCTTGTTTAGTGGAACCTGCATAAATGTGTTAAATATTGGTCTAGTGGTTAGTGACCCTGACTGCTAAGCCAGAGGTCGTGGGTTCGATTCCCACCCAGGACAAATAATTGTGTGATGAGCACGATAAGTTGTTCTGTGTTTGGGTGTAATTTATCTATAATAATATGTATGTATTTAGAAATATAAAAGTATGTTTATCAGCAGTCTGGTCACCATTGTACAGGCTCTGCCTAGTTACGATCAGACGGCCGTGTGTGAGATGTGGTGAGTTATTATTATTAATAATAAAAATAACGTACAACATTGACCCTTCCAATACGCCAAATTTTGGGCAAACATCTCAGTCATTGTAATAAGTTCTGAATAAAAGAATCTGTGTAAACCTGATACCTAAAACCATTAAAATAAATAAAAATAACTTGCTGCCGTAATACAACTCGTTACAAGTTGCGGAAAAGTGGAAAGAGGGTGTTTAGTTCTCTGAATAGGCTATGAGTTAGTGCGAATGCCCACTCCAGATAAAATGTTGGAGAAAAGTTAGGGGCGCTCCGTGCTTAAAAACTTCGGCTATATCAGTTATTACAGATATGATACTCTGTGACTATTTGTGTTCAGAATTATAGATTTTATTCGAAGCGGTATCAAGTCTATTAAAAGTTAAAAATAGTCATTAAGAATACTTTTTTACTCACGCCACGTGCATATTCCGGAGATGCCTGACTAGTTTCGGAAACCGTTCGAAACCGTTCTTTGTTGTGGCAAAAGCCAGACTGGCAGTGGACTGGCCTCCAACCGCGGTAGAACGGTTTCGGAAACACTTCACCCCTTGATAAACCCTCGTTGACTGATGGACCCCCGTTGGGTCCGAAACTAGTACCATATATAATTATGTATTTACACGGGAATTAACGCGGACACAAAAAAGTATTACATACGTCTGATTTGCCTGACGTTCAGACCTGGTTGCACTGGCCGTGGTCAGCCTGTGAACACGGCCAGTGCAACTTGTTCGTGACCGCGTTAATTCCCGTGTAAATACAAATTATGTCATGGAACGAAAATTTCAAAGTTAGCATAGTACCGAATAGCCTTAATTAATATGAATATCACTCACTTTTTGTTCTAATTATAATAGTAAATAATTAACTTTATATTTTATTACTTGTTACTTGGTACCTTTATAATTAAAATGACAGTTTTATGCGAAAATGTTATTTGAGCCTCATTGGTGGAGAAGGATGAAAAATCTTACAGAAATAAGTCAGTAGGTTTGTTTGTTAGGTCATACTCTTGTGCTTGTCCTTCATTCCATGAAGACATTGGGATCGAACACACAATTCGAGTGTTGAAATTGTATAGTTTTATATCATCATAATTACAATAATTTCGAAATAAAAAAATAATTATAAAACCTGTAAATACACATTGTTTTTAAGACTTAATTGAAGTAGGTAATGAGACTCCTCAATTTCTAAGTTATTCTTACATTAAAACATAAAGTCAATGTTCATGCCCTCTACATACTAAATATTTCGATACGGCCGAAATTCTTCCTTTTACCAATTATTATAATATTAGCAACCCTGTCTGTTCGCGATAAACTCAAAAACTACTGAACGGATTTTCATGTGGTTTTCACCAATAGATAGAGCGATTCATGAGAAAGGCTTAGGTATATAATTTGTTATGGTTTTGTGTAAATTGGTTGAAATATGATAGTGATTGTTGAAGATGACTCTGTACCCGCGCAAAGCCGGGGCGGGTTACTAGTATAAAATAAGAAGACAACTTGCTCTTCCTATATTCTTCCAGAAATATATATTATACACTTGCGAGACACCTTTCACATGAAAACAAGTTCTTACCGAATTTATATTTCTTGTCCTATTTCCTGGACATTAAATCATCTTTATTACACTATCATGAAAATATATATCGTAGCCTTGTATCATTAAATCTCAAGTGAAAATCCGCACACGATTATCGTAGACCGCATTAGTGGGGAACATCTTTGTACTTTGCACTAGATTTTGGCTTCAACTTCCACCTCGGGTAAATCCCACTAATATTATAAACGTGAAAGTTTGTGAGGATGTATGGATGTATAGATGTATGGATGTATGGATGTTTGTTACTCTTTCACGCAAAAACTACTGAAGGGATTTTTATGAAACTTTACAATAATATAGCTTATATATCAGAATAACACATAGGTTATAATTTATGAAGATATTGTGTATATTGGTTAAAATATAACGATAAGTGTTAAGTAAGTCGGACGAAAATCTGTTATCTGCGAGCTATTCTGACGTGTGGTGGGAAAACTGTAAGAGTTACACGAATATAATGTACGGTGGGATGGTTTCTCCTAAATAGTTCTACAAAAAAGTCCACAACAGTATATATCTATCTTTTATGTGGAAGCCATTATTACCAAAATAGTGAATCATAAATACAATACAATTTGATTTTTTATTTCCAATTTACATTTAGCAGTAACAAATTAATTTTTATGAAAATAAACACTTTTATCGCCTCGGATATTCAAAGTAGATAAACTTTGTATTTTAAAGTACGTAATTTGGTCAATTATTTAAAAAGTTACGACTATAATATACCTGTGGGCGAGGGGGGAGGGGGGGGCAACATCTCTCACCGCCGCGTGGTGTGGTGAGCCACCCGGACGCGGGCAGACACGTGAGGGCAGACATTGTTGATGGTTGTGTCCGTAATGGGATTTTTCAAGACACTAGCGATTTGTTAAAAGGCTCTGTATCTGTATGTACATTTCTATAATATACTAGCAACCAAAAAAAAAAAATGATTGTCACGACGCTGTTAATGGAACAAATGCAGATTTAGAAAGTATTTCAGGCTGGGCAAGAAGGAATTCTTTAGTACTTAACCCCACTAAATCAAAGTTTTTAATTTTAGGGTCTAAAGAATGCATCAAAAGGATACAAGAACTAAATCCTGTATTAATGGTTGATGGATGTCCCATAGAGCAGGTCTGTGAGGCTCGCAATGGGTCTGGTTATGGACGGAGAACTGCATTTTTAAGACGCATGTTCTTCAAGCTGTCAAAAACTGCTTTCACCGTCTTAAACTGCTGAACCAAATTCGCCAAAACCTCAATACAGATATGCGCATACTACTATGTGAGACTCTCATACTTTCAAAATTAAATTATGCTGACACTGTATTTGATACATGTATATTACAAAGAACTCGAAATTTAATTCAGCGGGTACAGAATGCTTGCGCTCGATTCTGCTATAACATCCCACCTCGTACACATGTCACCCCATTTCTAAACAGAGGAAATCTCATGAAGATGACTACTCGCAGACACCTCCACCTATCAACCTTGCTTTTTGGCGTTATTCTATACAAAAAGCCCAAATACCTGTATAATAACTTGAAGTGGTCTAGTGAGATCATTCAATACAGCACAAGGGCCGCTTTACATCTTTTAGTAAATAAGTATTTTCCATTTCACAATAAGTATAAGGAAATTTTATTAATACAACAAAAATTATCAACTTAGTCAGTATGTGCGGCAACTTTACTTACTTTTATGGTATCCATATCATAGAAAGACATAGTTTCAGATATACACTAACATTGTTACTTTCAATTACATAATACAATAAACAATTGCATAACTACCAATCCAATAAAACTATATATATATATATATATATTATTTTATTATGGACTCTTATCCCGCGCGAAGTACCAACGCAGGAATTCCGCCAATATCAAGTGTTTTATAATTATACAAGTTAAATAACAAAAACGTAAAAAAATGGACGTCTATTCGTCCATCTTGAAAAAAACCTTCTGGTCAATAAAACTATTACATTAATATTATCTGACAGATGACAGAAGCGTTCGGAAATACACTTATGAATATAGGAAAATTATAATTATTTAATTTGTTTTGTTAAATAGTGTGAAATACAAGTATTTATGTATAGTAAGATTATTTATATAACATTATTGATATTATTTATATGTAAAATATGAATATAATTACAATATGTATATTTATTAATATAGAAATTAAAATTTAATTGGGGCCTGCGAGAATACCAGCGTTGCAGAGCGATCTGCGACACTAGCTGACGCAGGTACCCTATTTGGTCTTCAGTACCACCCTAGTCTTAAGCCATATGATTTTTATTGTTATAACTGAAGATACAATTAAATTATTTTTCTTTCTTTCTTTCTTTCTTCTTTCAACCCGCCCTTGGTTCGCACGGGTACTAATTATACACCTACACACTAATTACAAACCTTCCTCAGGAATCACTCTATATATTAGTGACAACCGCATGACAATCCGTTCAGTAGTTTTTCAGTTTATCTCGAACAGACAGACAGACGCGGCAGGCGACTTTGTTTAATAATATGTAGTAAAGATATTGAATGTAAAAAAAAAATTGAAAGTTTGTGAGGATGTATCGATATTTGTTACTCTTTCGCGCAAAAACTACTGAATCGATTGCGATGATACTTCGTATGTAGATAGCTGGAGACATGGATTAACACATAGGCCACTTTTTATCCCGATATTCCCATGGCATCTGAGTTACGCGGGTGAAACCGCGGGGCACAGCTAGTTAAAAATATATTCAACTAGCAGCACCCCGCGGTTTCACCCACTTACGTCCCGATCCCGTGGGAATATCGCGATAAAAAGTAAACTATGCGTTAATCAAGGTCTCCAGCTATCTACATAATAAGTTTCATCGCAATCGGTTCAGTAGTTTTTGCGTGAAAGAGTAACAAACATCCATCTATCCATCCTAAACTTTCACATTTATAATAATATAATATTGGTGGGAATTCAATTCAGGTTTTAGGTTCGGACAGGTAATATTTATTATATCAGGGATTTATATGATTTGAATTTCTCCTATATATCTAATATAGTATGTATTGTAATTAAAATTTTAGATCTAAAAGTTTGCAAATTACTTAAGCTATTTTTTTACAACGTTGGTGACAAGCATGCATATTATGGCCCGTCTTAATAGTTTAACGCTTGCAATTCCACAGGACTAGCAAATCCGATCCTTTAAAAACCTGTAAACTCCTTTCTTGAAAAACCCCAAACCATGTAGTCAACCCCCATGTAGTCCCTGGGAAAACCTCGACAGGGTGCTCATTCCACAGCCAAAGTGTTCACGGGGAGAAATTCCTCTGAAACCGTACTGTTCGTGACCAATTAGGCTCCAAGGTGTAGTAGAATGGTAAAATGCAGCCGTGGGTATCATTTCAAACAGTTCTTCTAAAGATAATCCATTATACAACACACAATATAGATTTTTCGATAGATCTAAAACCTAATAGGATAGGAATAAAACCATAACCTATTGTTTGAATTTCATTTTGACCCATTTATCGTTATATCATTTTTTTTCTATTTTCAATTTAATTAAAATCAATATAATTCTTCATCGCGTTCCAAAATCTTTGAATAAATTATAAACTTAACACCTAGGTCTAGGTATCATACCGCCGGGGACGCGGACGATTGTGACTCCCGTATCTCCGGCAGAAGGTACGAGATGGAACACACTGGTGGTTTTAGCCGGTAGGAGTCCGGCACACCCCTCTGCCGCACTCCAGGAGGATAGTCCATGATGGATTTCCCCAGTATAAAAAAAAAAAAAAAAAAAGGTCTAGGTATCATGAATAGTATAGTATAGTGAACCCCTAAACCGCTGGAACGATGTTAATGAAATTTTGTGATTGTGCGGTCCCTGGATCATTTAGATTCCTAATTGAACCCGGTAAGCGGCTCTGCGATAGGGTTCCAGTAATTTTTTTTTAAGTTCCGCCAGGACAACGTCTATTGGGTCTGTCAGTTGTCTAAATTATAGTATCAACTAGCAGTTACCGCGCGGCTTCTCTCGCGTGGACATATTTATATATTTTGCGCGGCACCATAATTTTTTCCCCGAAATAAAAGTAGCCTTAGTTACTCCTTATAACACCAGCTATCTGCCAGTGAAAATCTCGTGGAAATCGGTCCACCTGTTCTGGAGATTAACCTGAACAAACAGACAGACAGACGTACAAACATTATTAAAACTGATTTTTAGGCATAGGTAACGTGCAAATAACTGTATACACTTCAATTTTATTTATTTGTATTGATTTTAAGGAAGGTACTGTGTTACGTTTTTGACTCAAATTGACTTTAAAATAGAACGATGCTAGAAATGTTTTTTCTTATATACACATCATTTAAATATCAAGCTTACACTCAAATATTTAAACATTCCTTGTATTTTAACATTGACCTATAAAAATACTTTTACGACGTGTTATTTCGACTTTCCGCGTTATTTGTCAAGCAGCTTCAGGTAAACGTCGCATGTGTATCAACGCAACACTTTAGAAACTTTTATTACTTCTATTAACACCTACTAGATTTGTAATTTATTTAATGTTATAAAACTTTTCGTTAACTGTGGTTGACAAAAGTTGGCTTTAGTTACGAAATAGGTTATAAATGACACCTCACATGTCAAAATTTATCAAGCGATTTATGCCTCAGGGCGTACCAAAGAAACCACACATACACATACACTCGAAAAACATAACCTGCCTTTTTTCGCAGTGGGGTAACTAAAGGTTAAACCTATCCCACTAATATTATAAATGTGAAAGGTTGGATTAATGGATGGATGGATGTTTGTAACTCTTTCACGCCAAAACTACTGAACCGATTCCTATGAAACTTTTTATCCCGATATTCCCACGGGATCGGGAGATACGCGCGTGAAACCACGGGGTGCTGCTAGTACGTTATAAGTAACATTAAGGTATTGATTAGTTGTTGCCCGCGACTGAAAATAAATCTATCCCACGGAAACTGTACATTTTCCCGGCATAAAAAGTAGCCTATGTGCTATTTCAGACTATAATCTATCTCTGTGCCAAATAACATCTAGATTCGTTTAGCCGTTTTTGTGTAAAAGAGTAACAAACATCCATCTATCCATCGATCTATCCATCCATCTTTGCAAACAGTCGCCTTTATAATATTAGTATATAACAGAGTAATAATAACGTCAGTTTAGTTGAACGGCACTGACAAATTTTAATAGAAGGTACAAGTAAAGAACCATCCGTGAAACGTCGGGTGAGCTAAGCGGTTTTCTCGATTACATAACTATCGATTTAAACACCAAATGTGTAAAGAAGACTGTATCGATGTTGAAACGAACATTAGTCCGAACTAGTGTAGACAGTAGGGATGTAAATTGTAAATCACTTTTGTGTTCTTGTACATGTTTGAAAAAATAACGTCTTAAGCCTCAAGACTATTTGAGAAATGTTCATTCTTAAGAATCTAAAATAATATAGGCGTGTGTACATTCAATAATTATAATTTAGTAAAACTAAAAAACAGACTCTAATGGCGAATCGAAACAAAGTAAAAAAAGTTTGACTATCCTCCACCTGGCTATCATCAGACCATAATTACTAAGCCTTGTTGGAGTCGACAAAACGAATCATATAAGACCAAATTCGAGGGGTTTACTTGTTGCCACTCAAGAAATCCACTATACACCTCCTGGCTCCATGATTAGATCAGGTATTAAGCTCTAAGATGCCAAATTATAGTATTATCATCAAAATTACTTAAACATACTAAGTTTCATTACGATAAGACAATTAGATTTAGGTTAAAATTGATTTCCAAGATTTGTTTACATAATGTTTTCAAAGCGCGTTAAAAACAATGTGATTGTGAAACTCGTGTCAACATTAATATATCTTTACTTTTCTTTTTGTTTTATTGGGAAAGGTTGAGACTGAGATTTGTCTATTTATTGTATTTAACTGGCCTGTTGGTCTAGCGGTTAGTGACCCTGACTGCTAAACCAGAGGTCGTGGGTTCGATTCCCACCCAGGACAAATAATTTTGTGATGAGCATGATAATTGGTTCTGTGTCTGGGTGTAATTTATCTGTAATATGTATGTATTTAGAAATATATAAGTATGTTTATCAGCAGTCTGGTCACCATAGTACAGGCTCTGCCTAGTTTGGGATCAGACGGCCGTGTGTGAGATGTGTGGAGTTATTATCATTATTATTTATGTATGTGGGCTGCCTACGCAAAACTGGACTATGCTTTCAAAATAAGTATTAACAGCGGAACAGAAAGCCAGATTGTTCGACCAGTGCATTTCACCTGTACTTAACTATAGAGCAGAAACCAGGGTCCTGACAAAGGAGAGTATTAACAAAATACAAGTCACCTAGAGGAAACTAGAGAGGAACCTCGTGGGATTACTAAGAGACCGCAAGACACATACCTGGCTTAGAGAGGAAAGGTCACCGATGGCCATAAAAGAGTCTCAAATGGCAGTGGAAACATGGCTTGTGGGGCAAAGCGGTCTTGGGGAATGGAGGCCTTGGGATGAAAAGAGATCTAGAGGAAGACCACAAAAGCGATGGAAGGATAACCTGAAGAAACGAACTGGATGGAAGTAACGCAAAACCGGGTTAAATGACGCAATCTTAAGGAAGCCTATACCAAACTGGTTGATAACGGCTGCAAAGAAGAAGTATGTTACTAAAGTTTGGAAATAATGTCATATGATTATGGCTAATTTAATCTTTATTTGTTAGGGATTGTAATATTTTTGGTTATTTAGTTATAAATGGAATTAAAATTAGATCCTATTGTTACTTTCATTACAGCCAAGATAAAACTGTCTTATTTAAGCATTTGTCAGTCGTGAACATCGTTTTGTAGATTAACTTGGCTCATTATTTTTAAGATAACTGTTTGGTGGCTCCAAGACGGAGCATGGAAGTAAGTCCTCGTTTCCCAATAATCCTTCCTTCTTAGAAAGGTACATGTGAAACTTTGCGTTTCGGTGTCATCTTGGGGCTACTTCTAGCAATAGGCTTAATAACCATCTTTTTTTTTTTAGGCTAGAGCTTATAAACAGGAGATTTAGCCGCATCTCTTGCATACATCATGGGTGAAGTACTATGAACAAAATGTTAATGAATTATCTAATATAATCATCTACTACTTTTTAATAAAGACTATAACCTACGGTTTTACTGTACGGTGTCAGGCATCACGCCGTCGCGGCAGGACGCTTGACTATTTGAAAAAGGGCCCCCGTCGGGTTCGAAACCAGTCAGGCATTCCCGAAATACAAACGTGAGTAAAACCGTACAGTCTTTAATAAACATGAATACCACTCACGAAAGTTTTTATTGTAATCATCTAGGTACTAATGTATACTTTTTGGGTAAGTGGATAATGAAAATAAATAGTTGGTTAAAATACTCAGCAGCTCAGTTTAGTGCCGCTTCGTGTAGTTACTCAGGTATTTACACAAAGCGTCACTATGGTGAGCTAAGGACCATTTTCATTTCACACACAATTACAAGTACCTTTTCGTTTAGAAAAAAAAACAAGGATCTTTTTGTTTTTTGTTGTATTTATGTTTATAATTCTGTACTACCTTAATGGGCAAACAAAATAATTATTTTTCTTTCTTTCTTATTTTTTCATTAAGAGTATAGCCCTGTCTTCTTAATATTCTATGCACATACATTAAATTAGGGACGAACTATGTTCAACATGCTGTTTATAATATTATTTAATAGCATTGTCTTCAAAAATATTGTTTCAATTTCATGGAAAAAAGTACTTCCCATTTTCCATTTTTACGAACAACTTATCAGTAGGTACTTACAGAGTTAATAACGTGCATGTCAAATCCATGGGTGGCGATTTTAGACGGAATTAACGGTAAATTCACTGTGCTTCGAGTACAGAAGAAATTACTCGATGCCTTAATGCTCTTTTAACTTACGTTTCATGGTTAATTATCTGCGAAATCTGTCAGCTTTGGCTGTGTAAGCCAATATTATAATAAAAGAGTTTTTTGATCAAAGTTTCAATGGTGATTGACTGATGTCGATAGTTATAGTTTTTACATTTTATCTGCAGTAATCTCCTTAGACATCTAAAACATTTAAAGGCAAACACTCAAACACCACTCAGTCAAAAGACGTTGTTAAGTCTCGTGGTGACACTGTCTCCTTAAAGGCAGAAAATTATAGACTTGAGACTGAGACTTGAGAAACATTCAAACAAAACTCAATTATAAGACGTTATTAAGTCTCATGCTGTCACTTATAAATGTTTAACTCTTAAATATTAGTTTCTGGAAAGTTTGTAAAAACGCCTGTCATTATAGTACTAGCAGTGTTTTCACTAAAGGTTTGCTAGTATATTTGAGAAGGCGTCAGAGTGAAAATAATGATATATTTTATTTTCCTCTTTAAATTTTACTACAAGTTTAGCAAAAATCTCAAGCTTTTTTAATCATACTAATAGATTATTATGATAAACTGTGTAATGTTTGTAAAAATGCTTGTCCTTTCGCATCTGGTCTTCTAGAGCCAAGAAATAACAAAAACTTTTATAAAAGGTTAGATTACTTGAAACTTTGAATATCTTAAAGCAAATAGTCGTTATTTTCATCCTCCGTAGTTAAAACTTTTTGATACTAGCAATTAAAGTCACTCAACAGTAATCATAGCCTGTAATTAAAGAGATTGCGCTTATTTATAACAGATGTCGCTTTAAAACGTATTATCTCTAGATATTTTAGAAGTTAACTATTTGGCACGTTCAAAATAAATAGTATTTTAGTGACATGAACCTAAAACGATTCTTATTACCTTGCCACAAGAGTTATTTTGGCTAATAATAAATATAGGTCCAACGTTACGTCAAAGTCGTAAGTGATGAGTCTATAATTTTACCGCCAAAACTCCTTCGTTCCAAATGATACAAGACGTGCCAAGATGACGGAATAATATTATACTTGTTCCACATAGACTGCAAATAATGACAAGTAGGTATATAATATATTATTTTGTAACTTGTTTTAAATAAAA
Organism: Callimorpha dominula; assembly: GCA_949752705.1. Lineage (NCBI taxonomy): Eukaryota > Metazoa > Arthropoda > Insecta > Lepidoptera > Erebidae > Callimorpha > Callimorpha dominula. Next base: position 4,348,470 of record OX457000.1, on the reverse strand, counting down.
GGGGAAAAAAAAATCATAAATGTCTTGTCTTGTAAAGCTGGCAAGATGAGTAAATAAGTCTTTGTTGGTTTATAGGTTATGTCACAGAGTCATAGATGAACCTGTTTCTCCATAGGTACTTTAAAAAAAGAATAAAACCTTTGTAGGCTACTAGATTTAATCATTACCGTGATCAATTTCTTCACAATATAGAAACTACGTATGTATAGAAGTTGCTGCAAGCGAAAATAATTTAAATATAGAATTCTGCGAATATCAGAGTTGACAATGTTGTGTCGCGCGTATTATTTGCCGGTGCGATAGCGTAAATTGATTAAAAATATTATTATCTATTAATATACAAAAAAAATTACAAGTGTGTTGAAAGTGCAAAATCATTTAAATAAAAAATTCTACTTATATCAAAGGTGGCAAACTTTCGTCGTCGTTATGGTGATAACAGCTGTGTTGTGATAGCGTAAATTGGTTTTGAAATAAAGAAAAAAATATTTTTCCAATAAAAATACTTCCTAAAAAATTTTAAAGTAGAAAAGTCCATTGTTCGAAACTTTTGTCCATTCTTTTTTTAAAGCGTTTATTTCAAATGAAATAAAATTAAATGAACAAAAGAAAGTGCATTTATTTTGTGGCGCTTTGTTTGTTTTGTCAGTATTTATTGTGAAGTGTAATTTTATAGAGACATCTTGTTTGTATTGTGTTTAAACATTGTATTAATATAGACTAGCAACCTGCCCCGGCTTCGCACGGATAGCAGAGACATCTTCAACAACCATCATCATATTTCAATCAATTTACACAAAATCTTACAAATTATACACATAAACCTTCCTCATGAATCACTCCGTCTATTAGTGAAAACCGCATGAACATCCGTTTAGTAGTTTTTCAGTTTATCGCGAACAGATAAACAGACAGACACAGATAGACAGACGCGGCGGGGGACTTTATTTTATAATATGTAGTAATAAAAGAAGCTTAATGTGTAAAATGGTTATTGATGTACAACTCAATAGTTATTTTTTTTAGTATATCACAAAAAATGAATATGCTGTAACCAGTTTTTTCATTTCAAACATTTAAAACTTAAAAAAAAAAACTTAACACATTTTTAGCCTTGGCGAATTCATGTGTAGAATATTTAGCAAATAAAGTTAATGCTGTAGCTTGAACATATCTACTACAACATACTTACTTTCAGGCTTACTGGTACCTACCAAATGATATACATATTATGTGATTTTCAAAAGAGTTTGAAACTAACTGTGTTGGATGAAAGTTTTGATGAAACAAATTTATGCTCTCCATATCGGATTTGGCTGATAATATAATGTTTAAGGCCTTCTAAGTGGCGTTATTTAAGCCAGAAATTGTGTAAGGATTATTTTATTGTTTTAAAATAAAAATGGCACAGTAAAAGATGATTAAATGTAAAAACAAAATTCTGTTTCATACTATTTGACAGTGATAAAAATAATATTTTTAGTAGAAATCATTTTTATTTAGAACGGCGTATATAAATACCAGGGGCTGTTGCGTATATACGCATCCGCATTCGCAATCGCGAAGCTTCTGCATCGATTTGGACGTCTGAATTCGCATCCACGTACGCAATAATCAATGCGGATGTCCATATTGTCCATGCAGACATAGTGCAAGTCGCGACAAGAAAGAAATCGGGTGGCGCCAGCGAATGGCCTTGAATGAATTGACCAATAGGAGCGAACATTTTGGTGACAAGATTCGCCACGTTTGTTATTGTGTATAATCTTTTTTAATATTTATTTGTTTCTCATAAATTAATAATAACATGTTTAGTTGAGATTATCAAATAAACATTCCAATTTTTGAGTGTTATTGTTAATATACAGTGAGCATAAAACTCTATTATAAGAAATTATAACACAATCTATAAGGGTGTTTTTCGCAGTTATTAGATAACCCGCCACAAAGTCAGATATGGACTTATTTTAAACCAAATCAACATAACCAGGATATCGCTGATTGTAAATATAAAAGTTCCTAGTGAACAGTAGTTCAGTAGCGCTTGTTTAATTTACGAACCTACGCGAAACAGTCTTGAAACTGGAAAGGTGACGATATTACTTTTTATTAAAAATAATGCAATATTTTTTCATATTACTCAAATTCACTCAAAATATTTAATATAAATATTAAAGATTAGGTACTACCTGTTTCCATTATTTCTGCACCCATACTAAGTTTCTTAAAAAAGATCGACATCCGCATCCGCGGATGCGAGCCTTCTAAAATCCGCATATGCAGGCGCTACCGCGGATGTCAAAAAATATGTGCATACGCAGTTTTATATTAAAATGATTCCATTGCACCTACCTAGTACTTATTCACTATCACTTCTATTATTTAAATACTTTCTTCCAACTATTCTTAAAAAAGTCGATCCGAGTAAGAAAATATTAGCCGATTTTATGGATTTTGTTGGGCTGACCAAAATGTTGTGGCGTTGGCAAGAAATGAATAGGTACTATAAAAAAATAATAACAGACTGATAATATGGATATGGCCTTTGTGGTATGTTTATCAGACTTCTAATATCTTAAACATACCACGAACGTCATATCCAAAATTTATTGAGGAATAGCTTTAACCTTAACCTTTTTCATATCTTAAAATCTGGTACAATTTTTTGTACTTTTACTATTTACTATTACGCATGCAAAGCGATAACAAAATAATTCATTAAGAAATTTATAAAAACTTACATTAAAAATATCATATTACGTCATAACTAGAATATTGCTATGATGTCAAAAGTATGAATATTTGTATTCAGTCATTCAATATATAAATGTTATGTCGTATGATAGTAAAACGTCAATAAAACAACAATGTCCTATAGAAACAGTAATTCAGTGTGATGTGATTCGAATGCTTGACTAAAGCTAGATAGAATTGATGTTATCGACATCCAAGTATTATCGAAGAGAGTAGCATTTAGCTATAAGCAGTTTTTGAAGACGCCTCTTGAAAAGTAGTGGATTTTCATAATTTTTTATACAATATAGTAGCTGACTGTCAAACGATAATTATCCAGTATTTCCTATTACTCCAAATTTATGATATTATCCTAATTAAAAAAAAACATTATTAAAAAAATACATTACATAACATTATACATATAATCACAATATTATAATCACATTAGTCGTGTCCTATTTATAAACGTTGCAAACATAAAAATATTACTTATAACAAAACAGATAACCTGTTTTTTGGGGTAGTTAATTAATTAAAGAAACAAAAACTCTTTTACTTTGTATAGCAAACAATTAGCTTTTTCGCACGTTAATTTATTGAATTATGTTGTCCCTAATACAAAACTTCTTTACGTAACGTTACGCTACTCAAATATAAGACTTCGTTAAGATTTATTCTATCCGTAGGTGACATTAACCTGTAAGTGACAGTGCACAAGGATTAAGTAAAATAATATATTGTATACTATAGCGCAAGTATTTTCGTATTTTCAATACCTACTTAACAAACTTAATGTGACGTAACTTATAATCAAACGATTTTGTCAACGTTGCTACTTCTGGGAATAATTGGGAATAACTAGGAGTAAATTTTCAAAGATATCATTTTCTTACAGGTACGATAATATTTTTCACTTGCACTAACTAACTTTCGAGTTTCACGATCTATAGTTATCTATACTATAGATTACGTAAAAGGGTTCGACCAGGTTGCACTGTCGTCCGAGCCTTCCACCCTAAAGCATATTATATGCTCCTTTTAAGAATAGGTCTGATGATTTAAAAATTTTAAATTACAATGTGCCTAATATATACACGAAATCACGTCATTATAAAGGAATTTCCGTAGCATGTTATTAAAAATATTTTTCTTGATGATTCCAAAAGACATTCTGTGAAAAAATAGATGATAAAACAAGACGGAAACCTTGGATAAAATATGTAACGCGACGGTTTCCTGCCAAACGCCAATGGAATTCAAAAATAGAACGAATAAAAAGGAACACGCGCGTAATTGACAATCGGACATGTTCTATCAAATATCCATCACCAACGTTTCAGATGAAAACTGAACACTGTGTTTACCATGTAAAAAATATTCATAAGTTTAATCCTTTCTATAAATGGCTGGATGGAGATACAGCTAGTCATTGATACCTAAATTGTACTTTGAAATCAATGATGATAATATTAAAATACACCTGAATCTTTAGGTTAATATGTGGTTCTCCGTCTTCTTAAATAGTCTGACAACCTAACAAAGATTAACATTAAAGAAATATAAGTTGAAACTTCATTGTGCAGTATAAAAAAGAACTTTAGCAATTTTATTTTCAAATTAGATTTATTGATATTCTGTTGAAACACATAACAATATTCCATACTTAAGAATAAGATTATGCTAGTACAAATTATTTTACTACCACACAGCTGTATACATAAAGTCAAATATTTACGATCGGTTAAGAAACACACAGTGCACTTTTTCTCATGGGTTACAAGAATTATGATAGACAACTGTCTAAAATAATTATTCTAACAAAAAGTGCACTGTATGCTTCATAACCAGCTGGTTGCTGTGAAAAAAATTAAACTGAATGTACACATATCGCTTATTAGTTACGGGAATTCATAGATTATATAAGTTCAATATATCGATAATCTGATCGCAAAAAATGTACAAAAAAAAACGAACCATACCAATGATGACGACTACTATGTCTACAGATGAAATTTATAACAAGGAGTATCGAAGACTGAGGAGACTGACGAGTGATCTGGCGATACGACAAGTATCTGTATGTATTTGATGGTGATGAATCGTACTAACAAAATTGTACTTCTAAAAACTTGGACAGCTTCGGCTGAATTTTGTCATCCAGATAAACCTTCATTAACACTAACATTATTACCACTTACATTTCTGACGAAAAAGGTCTAAAGCGTATTGATTTGATTGTAACTATTTTGATTGGTAACTACATATATATACTCAGGCCTGTATTTCCGAAGGAGTAGGCACACGCGTTTTAGACACGTGGTAACTAATAGTGGCTAATAACATTATCTTATGTGTTGGTGTTGTTAGTAGATTGTTATATAAAATTTGTTGCTGAAGTAATTTAATATTTTGAACTATTTCTTCTTCTTTCTTCTTATTTATACCTTTTTTTTTTTTTTTCAGTCAGAATATGGCCTCACGGAAGAACAAGTTGCAGGTAAAGTCACATCTTCTTCTTCGTCTATTATGACAAATTTATGATTGACTTTCTTTAACAATTTATTTAACGGAAAAAATGAACAATATTTCTTCTGGTCTAAAATCTTGAATCCATACTCATCTTTAACATCATCACGAGCCATCACCTGTCACCATCGTATTCTGCACTTAATTTCAGATCTATTCTACTTATGACATGAAAAAAATTTGTTCCACTATAGAGTTTTTAGAGAATTTTTAGACACATGTTCTGTTTTTGCAGTGTTTTGACTTGTTTAATATTACACTGGTCTTACACTTTCATCCTTTTAAATAATCTACGTCTATTTTGATGTACATATAGTAACTAATAGATCTAATAACTTATCTGCCTATTTTTCAGAATTCAAGGAAGCGTTCATGCTATTCGACAAGGATGAAGATGGTACTATTACGATGGCAGAACTAGGCGTCGTAATGAGATCGCTTGGACAGAGACCTTCAGGTATGCTGTTTATTAATATATAATTATAATTTCTGTAGAAAAAAAAAATCTGGTCAGTAAAAATGACAATTTCTAGTTGAGGGAGGTTGAAGGACTTAGGCCCTGTCTGAAACGCGGTCAGAGTTGCACGGCCAGAGCACAACGTTAAAATATCCTTAGGTCATTTGTCACCACACCTCTAAAAACGAATTTATACTACATCTAGCCTCTGGTTTCGTAATTTTATTAGCAGAAACTTATATTAAATTTTTGGCAGCCAAGCATAACATAAAGTTCCGACCACGCTTCTTAGAGTGTCGTTCCCACCCACGCGACTGAGCGGGTTCCGTAGTATCGATTTGGTGTGCACTTCGATACCTTATCTGAAACTAGTTACAACGACTTTACTTAAACCTGAAACAGACAACTCACTTCGGCACATGTTCCGATAAGCTACCGGTTCGAATGCTCATGAGACTTTGTGCCTAAAGCCATTCAAACAATTTTACTCTGTTTGCTAGAGAAAGAGTTAGTTTCCCTGGGTATAATAGTTATATCTAGCTTCTATAGTGTGATAAAAACTTCGTATTGCTGTAATTGTCTTAGCAGGTTTTGTACAAAGACACTGGTAAAAAAAAATAAGCAAATAATATGGAAAACGAACTATAAAAGACCTCGGCTACACAGATGTCTCTCTTAGAACTTTTTCGGTTTTGTGTAGCCTCGCTAGAGCTTTAGGAAGAAATAGTTTAGATTATTAGAGTGTCCATAAGCCCCGATAGACTTACATTAGCGTGCCACGTGCTTGTTTAACAACAAATAGCATGTTTTAAGAACTTCATCAATTTAGTTTCGGCGTTTACGGTCCAAAGCATTATGACCATTTACACAAGCGGAATGCCGTCAGATGCATGATGCTTCTAGGTTCCAAACCAGATGCCTTCAGATGTGTTAGAGAAGAATAGGCGATTGAATAACTGACAATTGCTTTTACACATACTATACACGCATCGGAGCAGTTCGAACTGATTCGTGTGGCGTGTTGTATGTACGTTGTGGCTCTACGTCATGAGCTGCTAATATCTAGTAATGTCTAAAACATAAATGTATGTTGCTTACCTTTCATAAAATAAATCTGCAAATATTAAATAACCATCCCTTTAACTTTTCGCGTCTTTACCATAATTTGCGAATCTGTCGAAGTGAATTTTGATTCTAGAAGTTTTAATAGGGGATTATTTATTGCCTGAATTCGGAGAGTTTGAAAGTAGGTCAAATCCCTGGATAATGGAGAGATAACTGTTCTTAAGACAGAAAGTTGTATAACAAACTTTAAATTTTTCTGGCTCTTGTTTTGAATTCGATTTTCGATAATATTTTTTAAACAACCGTATTTCATGTAGATATTTTGATTGTTTAAGACGATTTCAATACTGTGCAGATAGACCCTATGTGTGTAAATTTCTAAAGAACTAATCGAGAGATTAGCTCTGTAGAAATTTAGGAGGGAACGGTGTGTCTTCATTCTGAAATTTCGGCTTACGATACTCTTAATAAATAGATCTCCCAGCGTCTCCAAGCATCGCAAGACTCAAATAACAATTGAAAATAAGTTTTCCTAAATCGCAGTCAATCACAGATAATTTAAAAGCATTTCACTTTTTAAAAATGTTAATCTTAATTATTAACGTGTATAAAAGAATACACTGTACATTAATAAATTGCTGTATATATTCAGATGTGGTCAGTATACCAAGTCTGCAATACACACAACACAGTATGTTTTGATAAAACGCATTTATCAAAAAATAGGCAGTCATGAGAATGCCGACAGAAGGGAAAACTTAAACGAAACGACAAAGGAACTTAAAACGTCATATTAGCAGGTTGGTGAAGAGCCATGCTTCGGCACGTATGGGCCGGCTCGACCGGAGTTATACCACAGCCTCACAGAAAACCGGCAGTGAAGCAATCATTGTTTTGCTGTTTCGCCGAGTGAGTAAGGTTGCCGGAGGCCCTAACTCTTCCCTCCCACCTTATAGGCCGGCAACGCACTTGTGACTCTTGAGTTACAGGCGACCATGGGCGGCGGTAGTCATTTATCACATATATATTAGACCCGTCTGCTCGGTTGCCTCCTATACCATAAAAAAAACTAAAAAAATATTAATATAGAGCTGACAGAACTCAATGTTTAGATTAGCGCCCTCTAGTGGATCTACATATGTATTATTAGCGTGACTGCCCCGAATTCAGTGCTTTTTCCCCATAGCAGAAGTGCACAAACGTGCCTAAAGAAGTTTTCATTTCAAAGATTATCCATTTTAATAATTTAAGCGCCACAACAATCAAATCGTAAATAAATTAAGGTCATACACCTTTTATAATACAAATCGTTAAATTTCACGCCTGAACACGATCAGTGACATTCGTTTGATTGCAATATGTAGGTATTAAAAATGTCAATGTGCTATTATCACTACATTGTTTGACGTTCATAAAGCATTATGCGTAGGTTATGTTCCTTATGCAATTACGGAGCCGCAATTAGTGATAACACACCACTATAATGAACAAATAGATAGAGAGAAAGAGAAAGAGCCAGTTTAATCCGTGTATTCAGTAATAATTATTCTGGCTAGCCTTAACGAGAATGAAAAGGCGTTTCCATAACTTACTGTTTGAAATATTCCTTCGCCACTACTAAATTGTGTGAAGAAAATGCTATCAAAACTATCAATGGATTTTCAAGCAAGAGTATTCCATTCCATACGTCTGCGTCTTTCTAGGATCTATCAATTTACGATAACTTCTTTTAAGGTATGAATTCGTCTACAACTTCGAATATAGCATACAGAGAAACGGCTTTTGATACAACATTGTCTTTAAAAAAGCTGCCACTCCTCAGAGTCCATTTATGTACCTTCTAAAATTAACGAAGACATAATTTCTACTGACTTGCGTCCTTGCGCCACCAGATGGACAGTGCATCTCTAATGTTGTATGTATAATCGAAACGCAAAAAAAAATGGTTTCATCTTCAAGAATTGTGAATGACTCACCTGTACTTTCCTCAAATGTAGCTCCAAGGCAAGACTGTTCTTTATATAGACTTAGAATATAGACTTAGATATAGACTGTTTCTACCTAACGGGCCTCTCCCACTTTGACCGTATTTTCGATTCATATATTATGCAGATCTTCATTTTCAAATTTCCTAAACAACAATATTAGGTATTGAGTTATTGTGTGTGTTAAATCATTGGATCATCGAAGGAATTGGCGTAAAAATAATTAATTTATCTTAGAACAATGATAATTTGACCAATGTAATAATACCTTTAGATATTTATAAGGTTGGCAACAAGCGAGTTGTTATCCAGTGTAAACCACACTTAGGCTACGGTAACTATTAACCGTAATACTTAGTTTATACGAGTATTTTTAATTCTTTCAAAATAAGTGGATGCGATGCCTGATACACAATAATAGTTTTACTAATTGACTAGTTAAAAGTATATTTCGGGTATCAAAATAATACACTCTTCTCTTTATATTGTTTACAGAGATATTTAGTAGAATGTCACATTGCATACATTGTTGCCAAAACTGTGACAGGATTTATCTTTAAAAATAATAGATAAACAACAACAAATACAGTGCGTAATACGATTATATTCTATTTTTGAAGAAATTCCAGTCTATAAACAAAAAGACATTGCAGGCCCCGGCGAGATTCGAACTCACGATCTCCTGTTTACTAGACAGGCGCTTTAACCAACTAAGCCACGGCGCCGCTGACAGCATTTGACGAAAATGTTGTCTATTATGAAAACGTTCAATATAATTATGAAATAGTGATGTATACGATTACTACATACTTTATCATAACAAGAGTGATTTCATACTTATTTTACTTACAGGAAAACTATACACAAAAATTTGCTATTTAATTTAGTCACGTAGTCGTACCTTTATAATTTATTCAATAACTTTATCAGAGGCTGAAATTGGTCCATTGTTTACCTAAATGTTGATGAATGAAACATACGGGTACCAGGTCCAAAAAGTAGAACGTAAAGCAAAAGGTCTATATCGTTTTTCGGTACCTTAATAATTACTAAACTATTAGGAACACGTATCTAGTTTCATTATTAGGCTTATATAGTCAGCTAACTTTTTGGTCTTGAGTTTGAGTCGGGGCAGGGGAGGGGCCCCGCTCGGCTAAACACTGGTTTTGGTACTTATACAATTGTCGGGTTACATTCAACTTTGATTTTTATGTAGTTTTTTATATAAAGCATATGTTACAAATTTAGTGATAACTTTACTTACATAAACATCCATCTTGGTAGTTTTACAATATCTCTGGCACGGGCTTATGAGATAATAATAATAATAACTCCACACATCTCACACACGGCCGTCTGATCCCAAACTAGGCAGAGCCTGTACTATGGTAACCAGACTGCTAATACACATACTTATATATTTCTAAATACATACATATTATAGGTTAATTACACCCAGATACAGAACAAATGTTCGTGCTCATCACACAATTATTTGTCCTGGGTGGCAATCGAACCTCTGGCTTAACAGTCAGGGTCACTAACCACTAGACCAACAGGCCAGTCAAATGAAATAAAAGTAAAAGTAGCAATATGTGAGTAGTGCCTGCTGTGAGGCTACGTCAATATAGCAGGCATAGGCACGTCACTGATTAATAAAAACTCACAATAAAGCATCGACCGTCGGCATTGGCTATGGTACAAATATGCGTCTCATGTCCTGTCGACTGTAGCCGCCGGTCATCGGCACGGGTTTTCCCTCCATTCGCTATAGTGGGCAACATGACTTTCCTGACCCGGACGCGTGTATGGAATTGCTACTTCGGTACGTCCCCGCGGACTGAGACAAAGTGAATTAGAATTTCCAGACGATAATAGGGTTTATTAAGTAAAGTTTCTAACAAGCATTAAGATGTACTAGAAACCCTCTTCCTATTCGTCGCTCGCACTACGTGTTGGCGTAGGATTTCTAGTACTTAACGCACAGAATATTCTTAGAAAAACCAAGCGATTCGGCTTCGGCTACACAAGATGTTGTCACATATTTGTCATTCCTTCAAAGTGACTTACATTAACTTAAATTACGCGTGTTTATCGTCTGGAAATACAAATTCAGTTCATCTCAGCCCGCGGAGACGTAGGTACTGAAGTAGAATTAACATAAACTTGGCCCCGGACATCACCTAGTTAGGTGGTTGATCGTGGTTAAGAGTTCAGGTTTTAGTCTAGGGATTGCTGATTTCTGAACAACAGTATTTCCCGGGCCCTTTCCTACTTATAGACGCAATGTGGCACTGGTGGCACACCGTCTGTGTATTTAAGTCGGTACAATTCCGACACACAGCCTCAATGAAAACCCCAGAGGCGGTGACGGGTGACAGCATGAAGGGTACAAGATTTAATACTATGTACATACTTTTTTATTATTTGTTGTTATAGCGCAATAGAAATACATAATCTGTGAAAATGTCAACTGTCTAGCTATCACGGTTCATGAGATACAGACAGACGGACAGTGGAGTCTTAGTAATAGGGTCCCGTTTTTACCCTTTGGGTACGGAACCCTAAAAGATACGTGAAAACGGCTACATTAAGCTACTCAATGACAAGCCAAGTCTATACAACGACAATTAAAGTTATACTGGCCAATGAAATAAACCAAAAAAAAATTTACCTTTATGAATGTTGGTTGAAATTCGTCCACCAAGCGATTTCTAATAAGAATAAACACAGATTGCTCTTGTTGCTTATTTTGGAAAACTACTAGTAACATAAAGAAGATTATTTGTCGTAATTTATTTATGTGTGTGCTAGACATATTTCTTTGAGCAAGCAGCTGAAAGCAGTCTACAAAGCACTCTCTCACGGCGACTCTAAGATTTTCTCCGTCAAAAAATCGCAAGAATCGCTCGGAAACCAAAAGCTGTTATCAAATACTCCCGCTATTAGCTGAAGTTGGATTAAAGCCAAATAACTCTGTCGTGTTTCATATTTACAAATTGAAATAGCTATGTCTACTAACGTGACATTAGGTGTGTTCAACAGACGTTAAATTCCGTCACTTGTGCTGACAACCTTAAGTAGTATGGCTGTCATATTGAAAATTGAGGGCTTGGGCCAGGCGTGCACTACGAGTTTTTCGCCACCCGAAAACCGGCATTATGTCACGCTGCAGTATTGTAACAGAGGCATTTTGGCGATATTGCGAGCACTTGATAGAAAAGTTACCATAGATCGTGAGTAAGTCAGTAACAACTCTATTGGGGGTGCTGCGCGGTTAAATACTTGTAGTGCGCGCCAGACGGCAAAAAGTACACGAAAACGTAAAATACACGACGTAGGTATTTCTTTCCAATGACGATTTAGCTAAACGTGTGAACGCTTCATGCATTTTTTCTACTTAATAGTTAAGACTTAAGATCTATTCATATCGAATGAAACAAACGGAGAAAATATGTTACTATTCCTCATTAACGTGCTTTTTTTTTACATAAATCTAAGAAAGGGTACTGTTAAGACTTTTGTAGCTAACTAGTGATTAGCGGTTAACTACGACTTAAAAATCTGACAACGGCCAGTTAACTACGACTTAAAACGTCCTGACATAAACAACCACTATATTTAAATTAAAAATGGTCTACAACACTGTCACCCAAAACTATCATCAGCATCATTGTTCAGACGTCCAGTGTAGAACTTAATATAGGCCCTCTTATAAAGACATCACAAAAAGAAAAAGTAAAAAACTATGAATCTAAAAATAACTATCTATGATTTATACGGATGAAAGTTATCCGTATAGAAAGTAGTCACGTACGAGACAATTTCGATATTATTTACGACGGTTTTACTTTCGGGTTGTAAGATAAAACCTTGTTTTTGGGTAACATTGGTGTATTGCTCGAGTATATTACAAAGAAATATACACCAAGAGGATATATGTATTGATATCAAAAGGAAATTCAGATATTTTCTATTTTAAAGTAACGCCGTATAAAATTCAGTACATTCTATATTTTTGGATATTTTTTTCTACCTAAAAAAAAACATGTATTAAGAAAAAAAACAAATAAATTGGTATAGGTGGTAGGTACTAGATTCTTTATTTTTATAGCTTATTTTGGTTTATATAGCACTATTTTATACTCGTTGGCTGCAGTTAGGGCTTCATCATCCCAAAAAAAATATGACAGACACAGGTATTTTTACTTTGCTTGTTTGTATAAAAAAAATGACGTCGTCGGACTGCACGTCATAAGTGAAAACACACACACATATATATAATATGTATCTGAACGTGACGGTCACGCGAGTTCAGTGCTTTTTCCCAAGCCTTGCCCAACGTGCCTAAAGAAGTTTTCACTTCAAAAAAATACAGTCAAAGAACTCATTACGGGTAACTACTTCAACTGAATATGTAATGTTTTCTAGACTTATTAAATACAAGCTGTAGCCCTCGACTTCATCCGCGTGGAAATTTTGGTTAAATCTATCCCACGGGGACCGTACATTTTTCCTGGATAAAAAGCCTATGTGCTATTCCAGGTTATAATAATCTATCTCTGTGCCAAATTTCATTCAGATCCGTTAAGCCGTTTTTGCGTGAGAGAGTAACAAAACATATATCCATCCACCCTCCGAAACTTTCGTCTGTGTATTAGTAAGATATTAAACTACTTGGTATCGATAAAATATTTCTCATAACTCTATTGTTGTGATGAACTAGATTGTACTGATTTCGTTTGCATATTTTTTTTCGAGGCCCTTTGCCTTTGGTCACGGTTACTGCAGCAATTACATCGTGACCATGACTTGTACTGTTCTGTTATAGAAATTTGTAAATCAATTAAGTATACGCCATTTATGATTGAATTTTATAAACAAGGTTTTTTACTGTTAGAGTAGCTTAAAAACTCTATCTTGTCCTACCCGAAATATCACAATTATAAGAGAAAATGGGTAATTAACGTGATAAAGTAACTTTCGTGTTTTAAACAAGGAAAGAAGCAACAATTACATCTATTAACTTAGGTATTCATGTTCTCCGCAGTTTCACTTACGTTCAATTTAAATTATAACAGATTGCTTGACGGTTACACTTTTTTCTCAGTTCAGCTTTTATGGATCGTAGATTAAGACCTTCCTGGATAAATTGTATTTCTAATGCTGAAAGGTTTTTTAAATCAGACCTCAAGATCATTCCATACAAATAAACGAACAAACGAACTATTCAATTTGACTTTATATTAGTGTAGATTAGGTAAATCTGGGGGCACGGCAGTGGCCCCGCTAAGTCGAGCAAATAAGCGGCACGGCCGTACCATCCTTTTCTCGAAGCAGTTCAGGCTCATAACTTCTCGTACTTAAGCAATGCGTAAGTAGAAATAAAAATCAACACAACCAATACACTCTTCTACTTTCTGAAGAAATTCTGATGAAACTAAAATTACACATTTCAGAAACTGAGCTGCGAGACATGGTGAAAGAAGTAGACCAAGATGGCAATGGCACCATTGAGTTTAACGAGTTCCTCCAAATGATGTCCAAGAAGATGCGTGGGGCTGATGGAGAAGATGAACTTAGAGAGGCTTTCAGGTAATAGTTACTTAAAAATTATGATGTTGATTAGGATTCCATTTTTAAATTATTTGATGAAGGTTGTGACGCATTTGATTAAATAAAAAGTATTGCAAGAATATTCAGTAATCTTGCCTTACACGAGAGAAAATTAACAATTTCTCGCTGGTACAGGCGTAATAACTTAATTGAACTTTTTATCGATGAAGGCAATATAATCAAGGAAGTGGTATGAATATAAAAAGAATATATGTTTATTATCAGATACAATTCCTCAGAACGCAAGCAATTGTACAGGCTATAGAACAAGCTACTAATTAAAAATATAAAAAAAAACACGACTTCCCTGCCAAAAAAAGGAACTGATAATATTTTATTCGGATTTTTTACAAAATAATTGTACTTCGTGTCATTTGGAATGATGTAATAATTCTAACAATACCCCGTACATCCAAATACGTTTAGGCATTTAGAAGTTATGGTGGAATATAGAACCTCATATACATACATAAATGAAGCTTGAAAACATTACAAACATTTTAGTTCAATCGTGTAATAAAAGAAATAAGAAATAGAATCCCTCCTATAACTCCTACAATTTGAATGTGATAATTTAGCCTTAGCTTTGACATTAACTAGTTATTAAAGTGACTGGCTCTTAAAAACCTAAACATTTTTGCCTATCAAAACCTTTGTTGTTTCTATGTTCCTCTACCCGAGCCCAGACAATATGTACCAGCACAGTAAACTCACAAGCTCGAACACGAAGGGCTCCCCTTCGTATTGGAGTTGATTTTGAGTCGGTACCATCGTTTAAGATTCAACATTGGTGCTGATTCTATTGTACACTCGACTAAACTAAAACCTAACTTAATTTCTTCATTTGAAACAACCTTGTGTTCTTCGTAAGAACGTCTATTTGTTACTGGCATATATTTCTCAGCGCCACTAAATTTCACTAAAACCTTTCAACGTATACTCAACTTTATTTCCACGCAGCGAGAGTCCCCATTTATTCAAATGCCGTATAATTGCCACGCAGCGATAGTCCCCAAATATTCAAATGCCGTATAAAACTTGTTCAAAACGAACTAAAATGATGTTATTTTAATCGACACCTACGAAGACGCTTACCAAAAACACAGAGCAAAAGAGATGACATTCAAAGGATAGCGGTTCTCGCTACGTTGTATTAAGGTTTATTTAAGCGTATCAGACTTTAAATAAATGGCTGATTTCGATAGCGACATATTTTATGTTACCTACTTGTTTCAATTTGAAATAAGACCTTGTTTCGAAGTTTGCAAGGTTTACATCTTATATGAAGAAAATTAAGTGAATTTTAATTTAGAGAGTGAAGTAACAGAATTGGGACCATTGTGTACTTACCAAAAAACAGTTTATTTTTTATGATAATAATTTGTGTTTGATTTTTTTTTTGTTGTTACAACGGCATGAGATACAGCCCGCTGAAAGACTGACGGACTGACAGCGGAGGCCTAATAATGGGGTCTCTTTTTGCACTCTTTGAGTACGGAACCCCGGAAAACAGGGTTGGTTGTGAAGTACACATAATAAGTCCATGATCACCGCAAGATAAACTCTAATTATTTTCCAACAACATTTTCAGGGTATTTGACAAGAACAACGATGGGCTGATATCATCCGTGGAACTACGTCATGTGATGACGAACCTGGGCGAGCGACTGAGTGAGGAGGAAGTCGACGACATGATCCGTGAGGCAGACCTCGATGGTGATGGCATGGTCAACTACGACGGTAAGTGTGATTCAGTCTTTCATTGTTTATTGTCTTAATTCTATTGTGTGATGAAAAACCTGATACTTCCTCCATCCTAGTCACTTTTACCCAATACATTGCAAGAGTATTTTATTTGGGTTTTTGGTAATAGGTATTCTGTTTCTATCCTTTTATTTGTAAGATATAAAGAGAGATATGAGATATTACTCCGAGATAATTTTAACAAAAAGTTCAAGGAGTAAACGTGTTGATCTGAGATCGATAAATCAAGAATCGATTCCATTGAGTGAAAAAGAAATATTTGGGAAGTTGGGGATGTTTGGAAATAGTAAAAGTTAGTTTTAATTTGTTACTAAATATGGATATAACTTAATGTAAATTGTCTATTGCAGAATTCGTGACAATATTGACTTCGAAAAACTAGTATGCAGAGTCAAGGCCGAAGAGAGATGTTCCCGGAAGCCAGTGCCCCTATTCGTACTTAACAAAGTACGGAGGAAAAGAAACTCTAATATAATTGTAGTAAAGTTATAGACGTGTTGACGTGAATACTTTTATAGTACGCGCTTGGTGGCAGTGTATACGTACCCTTGTTTGGTAAGAGATTTAAAAATGTTGTTGCAATTATATTGTGGCAAAAAAATTGCAACTTCGATTTTTTTTTTATTATTGTAGTACTGAATAAAGTCAGCGTGTTTAGATGTTTATTTTTATTATGTGTGCGAAATAGAAATGCAAATTTGAAGGACTAAAAGGACCGCTTTTTTATTACCATAATATTAATATGCTTAACGGCTACCTCGTACATTTATGCAGACTGAAAAACGCCTTCAAATTCGAAATAAAATTACATGCGTCATCGCCATATCAAATGAGTTTGAAATGTCTTTCAAAGGTTTCGAACATTAACTTCGTTTTGTTTAATAGCTGAATTATAGACTAAATAATATAGCGTGTGGTCAATTGAATGTAATCCAAGTATCAAAATCATTTGAGTAAAAAACTGGGTAAGTAGTAAATTCTAGGTAAGACAAAAAAAAATAATGGCTGATGAATATTGAAACTTTCATTGATGAAGAGTAATGTTCTGAATTGATATTTAGACTCAAATCGGTCTGAGTATGAAAAGGCTATGAAGAATCTATACATCAGGTCTTATAAAGGCAACCGCCTAGTGAGGTGTCCTTTTTAATCCAATACCATAAAGTTTATAATGTAAAATTATGCCACAAAATATCTATGTTCATTTAACACTGGGTCAGAATAGTTCAGAATAACAACAAACGACAATTATAAGAAATTATGATGTCCTGTAAATAAGACCACCATCTAAATTGCAAGTAGAACTATATCTAAAATTACAGACAGATATGTCTTTAAATTAGCTTTACACCAATCAGAATCTATATTCTCATCTAGTTACGGACCCGTTTTAACTTAAGACAGTACAGAACTCTTTGGTATTAGAACATCAATAAAAATATTTTAGAAACTTAAATGAGGTTGCAACCAAAAAAAGTTGAGGCTCAAGGTGGTTTTATGAAATATAACGTTGCAACACTATGTACAAAGGTGTCAAAGTACTTACGAGCATACATTCAATCAATGCTTATCTTAAGGTTCAGCTTTCATTATAAATATAATTCATATAAAAATAATTAGTACAATCATTGTATAATATTGCACAGATATATAAATCAATGCCAGACTAACGTTTTGCAAATAAAACAATGTAATAACTGTTATACACGTGATAAATACATTATTTTATATCACGTGACTTAGAACTACTGCTTTCATTGTGCTACTAATTATAAACGTTAATATGTAAAAAAAATATGTACCTACTTACTTTAATCGTGCGGAAATCGTGACTGTTTATATCTTTATGTTCTTTATAAATATAGTTTTTATTTAAACTATTCAAGAATAAATTTGATTTTGATTGTATTATTGAATAAAATTTCATTTTCAATTCATGATGAACGGAAAGCAGGGTTCATTGCAAATTTTAGTTTTTAATTAATTTTATTTTGGCCGTGTGTGTTATACATATTTATAACTTGAACTAAATCTACATAGTATAATAATATAATAAAACACATTAAGGATTCATTACACTGGAAATAGTATAAATAAATAAACGTTGTGTCCGTGTTATGCTTTTGTAATTAATAAATAGTGAAATGAATCTTTATAAAATCTATAGAGAGTAATTTACATTTTAGAAGAACATAGATGAAATAGTATCTACAGCGTATCCATTAATAGTAAATAATAAATAGAACAAAAATTCGGTTGTGTCAACAAAGTTTTTGTAAAAACGATTTAAAAACCCAAATTTCTAGAATCGTACGTATACACGTTGTATGAATATGTGTAGCTAGATTTAGAATATCTAAGTGTTGATAGGTCTGCTGCAAGGTTTTCGTTAGTCTTCCAAGATATGGAGGTTGACTGAACAAAATGATGAGCCAAATGTTAACAGAGTTCATTAATGTTACGAGGAATCGAAAATAATATTTATAGTTGTAGCGTCGTAATGCTAAGGTGAGTTTTTTTATTCGTATGTAAATTTAATAAAAATAAATTTTACCAAAATAATGAAAAAGGGTACTTATAAAATATATTTAACGAAATAGTGAAAATTTGTACATTTTGCTAAGCTCTTAAAGACTAATATAAAAATTAAAGGAAACGTTAAAAAAATAAGGTCAATGTATTCATACCCTAATTTACTTTAAAAATATTAAATTAAATTTAAAAATGCGAAAGATTTTAAAAATAGTTATTTAAAAATGTTAATTTGTGTCAATCCGCAAAAATGTTTCATTAATGTAAGTATTAAAATAAAAGGTATTCGAGATCGCAAACTGTAGATAAAGCAGTGCATGACATTCTCAAACTAAATGGCTCTACAAACTTCTTAATTCACAGAGAGCCTTCGAAATGTAGGCATATATTGTTGAAGACCTTGTCAGAAATGAAGTCCAGCAGGCCAACGTCCCGTGTCTTTAATGATAATCATGGTGAAATATAAATAATATAATTTTACTTAATATAAACATGACAGCTTTTATTGACAACCTTGTTTATAAGGACAGTCTACGAATATCAACCATTTTTTCCAAAATCATTGAGAAATATTTAATTTTCTGTTCAAATATTTTAATAAAAGTAATTGTGTATTTATTTATATTTCAAAGGCTGGCTATGATTTAAGTTTCTTTAGCTTAAAACTGTTTAAACAGTGAACATTAATCACAACAGTTCGGCATATTTACTAATATAAATTTAAAAAAATATTTATACTGCAATAACCTACATTATTATATTAAATATAATATATATTTATTAAATTTAAACGCTTCAATGTTACGGTAAATAAAATAGGTATATACAAAATTATTAACCGATTATAAATAATTTTATGACAATAAAATTTAAAATATCAGTTGTAAAGTTACGTCAATTTAAAATTTTAGCATTTTAATTAATTTTGATTGAAAATAAGGCGAGATTTCAAAAATCCTATTTTAAAACTACAGACATAATATATTTACAAAATATATTAAACTAATATATTATTATTTACGTAAATATTTTTAAATTGTAATAATAGTACAAATTGTTTAACAATTATACATTCATACCTAATTATATAATATATATGTATGTTATACATTATTTAAGCGACAACATTATATTTTTAGTAACAAAAATACTAATACTATTAAATATTTCCACATCATATCGTGTATATCTATATTTTTGCAGTAAGACATTCAGTGACGAACATAAAATTGTGTGATTTTTATTTTATATATATGTTGTACTTACAATAGTGGAGTTTGTTTAAAATATTGATATACATACCTACTCATATATCATTTAGTAAAAAAAATACCTAAAGTACATTATATTCATGTTGTAAATTAAACCAGTATACATATAAAATATAATTTGAGTCATTTTTATTGCGTTTAGAGCCTAATGATGACGTTTTAATACAGTAAAATTCTGTAAAATAGATCATGATGTTGATAAAAAGAACTGGCTCAACACCAGTAAGATTTAAATCATATATAAAAATCGTATTGAATGTATAAAAGTTATGTAAATGCCTGTTAGATATTCGATGTAATTAGATGAATATACAAGCTTCGTATCATACAAGAGGGATTTTAATAAAATTGATATGTGAGGGCATGCATTTTCATTACACCTTTCTAGACATACAAAATAACTTGATGACAAATGAAATCTAATACCTTTGATATATATATATATATAATCTGAATCTCGGAAACGGCTCCAACGACTATCATGAAATGTAGTATGCAGGGGGTTTCGGGGGCGATAAATCGATCTAGCTAGGTTTCATTTTTAGGTAACGAAAAAAACCCAGCTAAGCTCGGTCATCTAGGGACTTATACATAATATGAGTTGTATAACATGAAATTATACAACTCACGTGTACTGTATAATTATGTTTTCGGGATTTCTTTTGAATTGCCTAATGTTTCAACCAGGTTGCACTGGCCGTGGTCACAGGCTGACTATTTAATACCTATTTCTTTTTTTTTATTTACCACAAGAATATATATATATTGTATAACTGGTGCTATACAAATTCATTCCAATTTAACCCGTGCACCAGTGAGTCGAAAGTCGAAATGTATATCTACTTATTACTATACCATATAAGAAAAAACAAAATTCAAGAACTCCACAACGAGTATGTAAGTATAAATACAATTTAAATACATGACTAGATTACTTAGAACTATTTAATACTATAGTAAAACATGATTACCGTGGCATATTATAACATGACACTTACGGTATAAAGCGGACCCTAGACGATCATGCGGCATGACATGTGTTTCGTGCTGTCATGCATACATGACCGTTTAATTGTATTCATCGAATGACATGCAAATTACGTGCTGGCAGTATATTGACAATTCCTTTTATTTTTATATTTATAAATTTATTTATTTATAAATCTGCCTTTGACAAAGACATTTCCATACCAGCGCAGAAGACCTCTTCACTACTATCTATATCGATTGAATAAAATGATTATACCAAGCGAATTTAGTGAATTATCATGCTGCATGATAGACTCTCAATAGGTCCTTCATGCAGCATGATGATTCAGCATGTCATACCGCATGATCGTCTAGGGTCCGCTTAAGCTATTAACAATTAAATGAACTATCAAATCTAATAACTTTTGTGAGAAGCATTTGCACCGCAAAACCGGTTCTATCACTTATCGCCACTGCACGACGGCTTTGTCGGTTATTAGTCCTTCATTACCATATAAGGAAATTTGGGTTAACAATAATATATACAGGATGGCAATTTGAAACCTGATTACATAATCGGTAAAATTATGTAATACCACACTATACTTTTACGTGATACTACGTAATAAACCCACTAATACTATAAATGTGAAAGTTTGGATGGATGTTTGTTACTCTTTCACGCTAAAACCACTAAACCGATTGCCATGAAACTTGGTATGTAGATAGCTGGAGACCTGGATTAACGCATATCCTCCTTTTAACCCGATATTCCCACGAGATCGGGACTTGCGCGGGTGAAACCGCGAGGCGCTACTAGTTATACATACGAGTATATCATATATGCAGTGAATAATTACAGACAGAGAAAGTCCCTATACATATGTGGTTATATAATGTGGTAACCCATCTTCAGAGGAACTTATTTGAAACAATGCGTTAATGTATGATCTAAACACACATACATATGTTTCATATATACTTATTGGGATTCAATATAAACATATATATACACAGTTATAAATATATGTCCGTGAGTAGAACAGTAAGAAAATAAGTGTTTTCAAACGTATAACCTTGCAATTTTTTCCACACGTGCGTGTATTGTACGTTTTTATTTAAATATATCGTGAAATCGCTAAATCTACCCGTTCCAGGGAACAATAGTTATTCAAAAGTTTACATAAATTATTGTGTTTACATTCGATATAGTAAAAGACTTTTTTTATTAAATTACCACAAATTATCGTACATTCCAAGTGCGAGTTTCATGTGGTAACTAAATAACACGAGCACAAGTAACAGCAGTTTCACGAGAGCTAATGACTTCGCTTTTATGTGAACTTTTTTACGATTCCGTACCTCGAAAGGAAAAAGCGGAACCTTTATAGGATCACTTTGTTGTCCGTCCGTCTGTTTGTCTGTCAAGACCCTTTTTCTCACGAACACGTGGAGGTATCAATCTGGAATTTATATCAAATACTCAGGTCTACTGTCCCTTAGAGCTGTGAAATAATCAAACTTCTAAGCCAACGCAATCAAATTACGCCGCAAATTTTCAACACGTTCCCGTGAATTTACGCCGCAAATTTTCAACACGTTCCCGTGAACTCAGAATCTTGAAATTTGGTACGAAGCAACGTCTTATAGCACAGATAAAGGAAAAATTGCGAAAACGTTAAATGTTTAGTTAAATCATATAATAAAAATATTTTACGGAACCCTCGGTGCGCAAGTCCATCGCGCACTTGGCCGATTTTTTTTTCTACCTTCGGGTCTCGAACAGTCGCAGATCTTGACAGTCTTAAATTCAGAATTTTATCAGAGTCTAATTAAAATTAGTTTCTATTTCAACTAAAATTTGACGTACAAACTGTGTTTAATATTGGATTATTTTTTTTATATTCTGGCGAAAAATAAAATCGATTAAAGACGCAAAGGTACAGGTTCTACTTAATATGTAGTTATAGCTTTTTAAAGTGAATTAAGTAATAAGACGTGCGATGCATTTGATCTTGATAGTTTAACATGCTCTAGCAATATGCAAGTGAAATATTTTTTTTAAAGCAAGCTAGCAGAAGGGTCACCTGATGGTAGGTGACTACTGCCGCTCATAACCGCCCACATGTCGCATGATTGCGAACATCCATGTTAAAATATGCTATATACTATAAAACTCCTTCATCACCATCATCATCATTTCAGCCATAGGATGTCCACTGTGGTCCACCGACATAGGCCTCCTTTAATGACTTCCAAGAAGACCGTTTGACAGCGGCCTGCATCCACCGACGTCCTGCAATGTTTACCAGAATAAAACTCCTTAATGAATTATAAAATGTAAATGTCTTTTTTTACTACAGTGTGTATAAACCACAAATATCGCAAAAAATATCAGGACAACTTGTACAAACGCGAGTGATGTTGATAGATATACCATCAAATATTTCTTTACAGCTTTCGTGCTTAAATACTTAAAATTTACAACTAGCCTCAAAATAAGTTAAAAAAAAAATTTTTGACGTAATATAAGGAATCGTAATATTTTTTCTGGGAATTAAAGATGGGAAAAAGGGGGTATATTGCTAATAGAAGGAGAATGATATTGCTTATATGGATGAATTGGGGAGGGTAAGCAGCTCGCGAAAGTCAGGATTGCATAACTGTACTATGCATAACTCTAATTACCTGTATTGCCAGCCGCCATAAGCGCGTATTTTGCGTTGGTGAGAATAAAAGCTATACGAGCCACCCTAACTCCCCGAAGAAACCCAGTAACCCTTTTACGTTACCGACGATCTAGGAAAGTGACCCTGGCGAGCCAAGGTACTTAGCCCGGTATTCTGCCACCCCCTGACTGCTGTTTCCTCTGCTTCCATACAATGCATATGCAGACACAGTACGCTGTCCATAGTACTTATAGCAGACAAGTGTTTGTTAAACGAGCCACGCCCGGTGATAACTCCAGTTGCCGCTCGCAGCTGACGTAGCAGTAGCATCGTCGACAGCCGGCTGTTGATGGCGGGGAGTGCCACCCTCGACTGCCCCCAGTCCTTATGGCTTGCCCATATGAAATTGTGTTGATCTCTAGTGCGCTTCCTGTAACTGTTTACCATATTTGATATTGATACAAGATATTAGGAGCTCAAGACTAATGAAATCGTATCTGATAACTAAACGACAATCGTAAATGCTTAAATAACTTATATTATCTCTAGTTTAAAATAAAACGTTATTGAATATTTCGTCAGCCAGTGAACTTATCCGGGCTCGTTATTTACGTTAAGTGTTTCTTATTTATATAATAGAAACTTGTCAAATTGATAAAATATAATCAGTGTTTAATCACCACGCCCCGTTCGTCTGTTAAACATAAAGTCATTGTGGGCTTAACCAAAACACAGCCAGAGACGGATTCTGAATAACTGACGAAACAAATTATACTTTTTAACCCCTTTAACTAAGTGGATTCACATCGGTAGTGTAATGGTTTGGGAATCCGGAAATCGTAATTCCTTGTTAGCAACTTCATTACGCTACCAAGTTATTTAATGTAATCGACATTTAGTTGCATCTAGTATGCAATTTTAAAATATGAGCAACCAAAACTATAGAATAAACACAAAGTCATGTTTATAAAAGAACCACTTCTTAACGATATACAGATTATACAGAATATTCTCTGGCATTCTGTTAAATTATTTTGTAAGCCTCGAAAACAGTAAAGTTTTTTTACAGCAAGGCAATCAGCATTATTCCAATACAATATTCCAAGTACATCTCTGTATGAGACGCGTGCGCATGCCGTGGGCGCGTAGTGACCAATAGCGCGCCTTCGTATGTTCATGACACATGCCAGCTATCTCTGCGCTCTAAACAGTAGAAAACTACTCTAAATTCTGACTAGTCCTAGTTTGTTTGTCACCATGCCTCAACTGCTCAGCCGATTATCATGAAATTTTTTATACACGTTGCCAGGAGTATAAAAATGGTCATAGGGTATCTTCTCCAGAAACTAAGAGCTGTTCCTGAGGAAGAGAAAAATGCTTTTTACGCGAGCGTTGCCGCGGGCAAAAGTGTGTATATTCATACAGCGTGTAAGTTTGAGCTACGCAAAACTTACCAAAACCTCTTTCTGTTTATACTTATCACAATACAAAAGTCAGTTCATCATAAAAGTGAGAGGTTAAGGATTTATAGTCATTAGTTTCATTTGGCGTTCTTTTGGTATTTGGTATTCTTTTTGTGCGGTACGGTGAATGACATTAAACGTACGGCGCCGTCGAAGCAGATGGTTGCATAAATGTTGTTTAATTGATTACATTGCAGTTTTTGCCCGTATGGGTTATGGTTGAAATTCGGCCGCCATTCGATCTTAAGTTATATTATGTAAGAATACAGGATAGGTCTATTAGCGTAACATCATTCATATTCTTAAGAAATGTAATCAAATAGTTTTTACCAGGAATTGAAAACGTTCATAACTTCATGTTTTACAGTGACTAATTTCCAGCATCTTGTGTTTCTATGTCACCTTAGTGGTATAATAATAATTATAGGTTAGTAAAAACTAACCGATTATGCAAACCTTGCGGCATGATGGATCGATGACCTGAAGAAGGTGGCTGGCAGCAGATAAATGCAGATTGCCCAAGACCAGGATAGCTGGTGAGGCTTGGGGGAGGCCTTCGTCCAGCAGTGGACGGCGATAGGCTGATTATTTGAATTAAAAAGTTAAAGTAGATGCACTATTCACCTCTTGATCTCATCACCAGACCATCGTCATCAAGCCCAATATGTTGGACTTGTTTAAACGAATCATATGAGCCCAAACTTGAGGGGTTTACTAGTGGCTACTGAAGAGTTCCACTATCTAGCTCCTGGTTCCTCAGATGAGCTCCAAGATGCCAAATGATAGTGTTGTCAGCCAAACTACATATACATACATAGTTTCATTTCAATACGACAATTCTATTCAGACGTTCTTATCATACTGGCCTGTTGGTCTAGTGGTTAGTGACCCTGACTGCTAAGCCAGAGGTCGTGGGTTCGATTCCCACCCAGGATAAATAATTGTGTGATGAGCACGATAATTTGTTCTGTGTCTGGGTGTAATTTATCTATAATATGTATGTATTTAGAAATATATAAGTATGTTTATCAGCAGTCTGGTTACCATAGTACCAGGCTCTACCTAGTTTGGGATCAGACGGCCGTGTGTGAGATGTGTGGAGTTATTATTAAAATATATTATTATTATTATACAAGCTGTGCGATAAAAGCTTCCATCTTTCACTTCATCCTATCTATATAATCAAGATCTGAACAGCACGGTTGCTCTCAGAAACGATAACATATGATAAGAAACGAACAAATTGTATATTTATCTTGTAAACAGCCCATTCACGAGATGATACCTACTCTAATTTATATACTGTATTGTTGAAATATTTAAAACATTACGTTTACCTGCCAATATAAAACTTAATATTAATATCTGTGCGTTAAGAATATCCGTGCCAAAAAAATGTTAATTATTTTATTGGATACTAGCAACCCGCCCCGGCTTCGCACGGATAGCAGAGACATCTTCAACAATCATTAACATATTTCAATCAATTTACACAAAATCTTAACAAATTTTACACCTAAACCTTCCTCATGAATCACTCTGTCTATTAGTGAAAACTGCATGAAAATCCGTTCAGTAGTTTCTCAGTTTATCGCAAAAAGAAAGATGTGGCGGGGGATCTTGTTTTATAATATGTAGTGATATGTATGTATTTAGAAATATATAAGTATGTTTAATAGCAGTCTGGTTACCATAGTACAGGCTCTGTCTAATTTGGGATTTGGAAGTTAGATCCTTTTTTAGGGTGCCGTACCTCGAAAGGAAAAAACGGAACCATTATAGGATCACTTTGTTGTCCGTCCGTCCGAAAGTCTGTCTGTCTGTCAAGACACTTTTTCTCAGGAACGCGTGAAGGTATCAAGCTGAAATTTATATCAAATACTTAGTCCTACTGTCAGTTAGAACTGTGAAAAAATCAAACTTCTAAGCCAACGCAAACAAAATTTCCGAAAATTTTCGACACCCGTAAACTCAGCATATAAATTTGGTACGAAACAACGTCTTATAGCACAGATAAAGGAAAAATTGCGAAAACCGTAAATTATTGGTTACATTATATAATAAAAATATTTTACGGAACCCTCGGTGCGCGACTCCGACTCGCACTTGGCCGGTTTTTTATATTTTCTACTGAAAACTGTCATTAACAGCACATACTCAGAAAGAGTGCCCAATAAAGCGGCATATTTCAAGGGACTAGAAACCTGTTTCTTACATCGTGTTCTAGTTGACGTTTGCATAACGTTTCACAATATAATAATACCATCTACTTTACGAAATAGGGCAATTTCAATCTCTACTTCGACATCGAAACAACTTAGTAGGGATTAAATTGTAATAGATTATACTGTTATCTAAACAAGCAATAGAAGCTACTTATCTAATTGACAATGAAGATACCATTTAGCAACATTGGATGATAATTGTTTTATTATAATTGCTAACGTATTTATTGCCATATGAACGTTAGCACACTATTCGTTAAAGGTTATCACGAAAACAGCTTAATTGATGATGATGAAATCTGTACAATTACAGATAATAAGGGACAAATAGATAACGAATCTGAATTTGGTAACTTTGTTGATTTATTTACACACGAGACATTGAGTATTACAATTAAAACTTTTCTTATGACAACATTTTCTTTCTTAAAAATACCATAAATTGTATCCTTATAAAAGAGCACAAGACACAACCGCACCTTTGTACCTTAACGCCTCCTTTTAAATGGTGACTTCAATAAATGGTGGCCGAAAAGGTGAGTTCTTTACTAAAAGTAAGATCGTTCGTTTCTTTAAAAGTTAGTTTTGTCGAAGGTTGTTCATTTGAAACCGGAACTGGTATCCAAAGATATTGCAAGAGATTCCAATAAACCAATAAAAGTAAAAAAGGAATTTAAAAAATGAGCAATTGAAAGAAGTAAGGAATGTATTGAGAGCGCACCGAGGAATACTTATTCCCCCTAAAATGGATTCCACTGTAACACCGTAACAATAATGACTAAAGTACTGAAGCTACTTAATAAAAGTTATTGATAGATAGATAGATAGATAGATAGGTACTCTTTATTGCACACCAAAAAAGTTTTATACAAACTAGAAACTATTGTGTTATATTTAAGAATTTTATATTATGTACTTCATCGTACCTGATGCTGATGGACATTGGACAATCAGGTACGTACAGGTTATGGACAGCACTACAAGTTTTGGTAAATATATGAAAAGTCGGATCCACTTTTTAGGTAACTGGAGAAGGATTGATATTTTGAACTTAAGTGTATCTACAATTATACTTTATAAAGAACCTAAGTTAATGTTTAGTTTACTTATTTGTGTAGGAATTGATAATAAAAGTTTCAGAGAGGAAGTTCGCTGTTCCGTTATTGTAAGTTACACAAATTTTACTAAGTTCCTATTCTTTTTTTCTAGGAGAGATCACGACGGCCCCCAACATGAAAGAGTGAAATACCTCCGCTTCATCGCCCTTCGAATTGTTTACTACCGAACTGTAGTGAAAAATACTAATTTGTTTGACAACACAATAAACATTATGACTGCAAATATATTAAATGGTAAACAGAATAAAGAGGTAGAATAGATAATTAGATACATTGAGGTGTCATAAACCTTGAGATACATCTTAGAGCTAATCTCAACAAAGGCTATCGTAAATTAGATATTCTATTTTAGATCCAAAACCCAAACACACACAAACAAAGTAATAGAAATTTGTAGTATACGATTTGTCTAAAAGACAAGTTTAGTCCATTATTATATGTTTTATTGCTCATTGTTTTCACTCAATTTATTGTTCTGTTGTATTTTTTTTTGTTTATATTACACACTATTATGATATTTGGTTTATTAAATTAATTAAAGCTACCTTAATAAAATAAAAAAGCCATAGATATAAGTTTCTGTACGGTAATTTAAAGAATTGTGTTGCATTCTTTAGCTACGATAACCGTTAACAATTAACCGACAGACAAGAAGGCAAGTTAGCTTAAAGCCTCCATTACACAGGTTTTGCTGTCAGTTTTACCACTATCAAGACTGTGACTGGCGAATAACCGTCGTCTTATACAGTCATTGACGGTTGCGTGATATTGAGTGCCCAACATCTGTATGGTTTGTTTTTACATCATGCTATAATTAGTGCTGACTTTTGGAATTGAGTGACGCTTGCATGAGCATTAACATGATAGGATACGTGTTACTTTGGGGCCACTTGTGGCACCGGGGATTTGAACTAGGCGGGCCCCCGTCCGTCTGGAATCTGAATCCCAAACTTATGAGGACGGCGGTTGCGCTTCCACGGGTGCTGCGCAACTTAGGGGGGCACAACACCTCCCGTAGTAGGCTCTACGATGGTATCGTGCGGACCATGGACCTATACAGGGCCCTACATTTGAACGTGATGCGAGCGATGGCCGTTGGAGTCAGGGTTTCCTTCGAAGCGGCGAGTCTCCTAGCCGAAATTGCACCATAGGACCTGTTGCCTGCGCCGTTATATCAATGGCGCAAAGCGAGATCTGAGCATCACTTTTGAGGAAATTCAGGTGTAAAAGTCTCAGCTCTGTCAGGTCCTAATGGCAGAGTCGAAAGGGCGACTTAGGCGACCGAGTAAAGGGCTCGCCACAATTGTGGATTGGCTGAAGAGGCAGCACGGCAGCCAGCCTCGTACCGGCTGATGCAGGTGCTGACCGGCCACAGCTGTTTCGGATAGTACCTAAACCAACGCCTGCGTGCTATCATTAAGTAGGCTGTCGCGATGATCCTGCACTCGACACTCTAATGGAGTGCTCAGCGTGGATATAACAACGGCGGCTATTGGAGTGTGAAGCCTCCCCCTGGAGACCGCTACAGAACCACTCTTACTCTCCAAAGTGAGAGTGCGTGGGAAACCGCCTCTTCTTTTTTTGAGCAAGTGATGGCCGTTAAAGGGGCGGCGGAAAGAGGACGGGAGAAGGCCTTCCCGAAAAAGAGGCACCAGGCGCCGAGAGCGCAGAATGATCTCCGGGATTCATGAGCGCTGGCCTGGGAGTAACGGGTGAGGCTATACGCGTGCCTCTCTAAGCTGGAAGGGGGCAAGGCCTTCCGCACGCCTAATTCCATACGATAAAAAAAGGACACGTGTTTATAGCTTAGGCTCTTGCAGACCTTAATTAAGGTAACACTCGACATATTCCTTGTCCACACTACCCACTTGTCATTGAAATGTCACCCGAGGAGTTAGTGATATAAGTTTCGCGAAACACAACGGGCGATTGACAAGTGTCAAGGGACATAAAAGTCGCGTGTGGCGACGCTCGCAGAGGATCGACTTTTAACATGATGCAGGTGGCGCCGTGTGACATCGAGTGCAATGTCACGCGACACGTTTATTTTGTGCAAACGACATTGACAAGTGAGTGCGTCCTTTGTAAGTTGGATATTGTATACTTTGTATAGTTCATACGTCACTGCTGTCTAAGGCAACCCAAGGAAGCGATCATGCATTCTGTTACAAGGCATTATATTTAAAGAAATACACGTACATACATAGGTCAATAACGTTTAATAAAATCAATTGTGTGCATAAAACGATAAGGTCAGGGCATGATGGATCATGTACAAAAGAAGTAATTCATTTGAAATTCAGCGTCAAAACGCTTGGTAATGTCACTCCCAAATATATATTTGAGGGTCATTTCTTGATAATAATTTTTATAAATTAGAGTATAATTAATTCCAATCTCATGATGAACTTAACTTTAGTTAAATGGTCAAATTTAATGGACATCAGACGACAATGTTTACCGTATCCGAGGGTTCTGTACAAAGTTGTATGTAGATTAGAGTTCGTTCATTTCGGGTATCGATTCTTCAAGATTTTTTTCCCGTTGATTTCGAGTGATAAAGTTAACTTTGCAGTTCTAAAAATTTCTCCCACACTTCGACATACGTCACAGTCAATTTTCAAGGCGCAAAATGTAAGTTTATAATCGCAAAAAACCTTGTTTATGTGAAATAACTATAAAAATATTTATATTGTTTCGGATTTTTTTGGTTTTACTTGAGCTGTAAGACCTTGCCTCGCGCCAAATTTTATGATTCTGGGTTAACGGGAGGCACCCTATAGATTTTGATTTACCTGCGAAACGTTAGAATGTATTTCTTAAATGGCCTTATCTTTTAATTGCGTTGATTTTGAAGGTTAATTTTTTTTAGCTTCAAGAGACCGTAAACATATATATTTGATGTTAATTCGAAATGGTACCTGACAAAAAGAATCTTGACAGACGGACAACGAAGTAG
This sequence comes from Callimorpha dominula, assembly GCA_949752705.1. Classification (NCBI taxonomy): domain Eukaryota; kingdom Metazoa; phylum Arthropoda; class Insecta; order Lepidoptera; family Erebidae; genus Callimorpha; species Callimorpha dominula. Next base: position 4,317,115 of record OX457000.1, on the reverse strand, counting down.
ATAAGGGTTTCTTTTTTCCTCATGAAGAACGGAACCCTAAAAAAGTTAGAGGGATCGGAATTTCCGGCAACAGCCAGTTCTATTACAGGTATTAGACCAGGGTCGAGCTATTGCTCACTTCTTATTTTTATTTTTTTTATTATGGACTCTATTCCTTCTTACACATTCATAAAACTCCCAACAAATTACGGGATCATACAGGCGTGGGTGTATATATGTATGTATGTATGTATGTATGTATGTAATTGTATTACTTTCTTACCTGAAACAACACGAGAGTACCGCCACAATCTAAATATAAAACACGTCTATAACAAAATAAATGGATACCTATACATGTTGTAAATATACTCACATATAAAGTATGGCCTGTTGGTCTAGTGGTTAGTGACCCTGACTGCTGAACCAGAGGTCGTGGGTTCGATTCCCATCTGAGTCTGGGTGTTCTTTGTGTCCGTTGTTTGTATGTTTGTAAAGTCCCCCGCGACACAGGAGTAATTCCTAATGCAGGAGTTGTCTTTTAAAAAAAAAAAAAAAGTACTTAAGTAGTATTTGTATAGATAATGATAATGTGGTATGATTTAATTTTATCTACATACCTATATCATATTTACCTTATCGGGCTGTACACAAAAACTACTGTTTACATTATAAAAAAGATAATATGTGTTAATGACTCTGTTCAAGAGATAAACTAAAAGCATTTAAACAGACGGAGACAGACCGCTCGCAATTTTAGAAGGATTAATAGATATGTAATGTGGTCATAGGTGGCGCCTGAAATCGACTTGAACCCCTGGACTGGAATCCCTATCGGGCTCGGAACTCTTTGGGTATTCCCAAAATACACATGTGAGTACAACCGTATATATTTAATAATATAAACAAAACTACACTTACATAAGTTAGGTGGTGTGTATCTCAATATATTTTGGAGTTTGTCGTAGTACAACGTCCAATTTTAAATGCACCAAAAAAAAATTTGTAAAATAATTCATATTAATGCAATAATATTAGTCAAAAACATAACCATTACTATTATAACCGAAATGGCCGGTCTTAAAGAAACCAGTCATGTGTAGTAATGACCAAAACGCTCCTACACAGAAAAACTAAGTATTGGAACTTAAGGGCAGTCAGCTTCACGACTGACTTATTCTAACTGTAGAAGTTAGAATGAATTAATGAATGAATAAAATACATGACAACTCAAAAATACTTAAAATTATTTTGATTGAGTGTTGAAATAATCTCACATCTCTCTCTGCCTACCCCTTCAGGCGTGACTGTATGTATCTGTGTATGTAGGATGGCCTTGTCTCTATAAGACAAGGCCATCCGTTGTGCAATTTAAGATTAAAACAAAACATAGGCAGTCATGGGGACTACCGACAGAAATGAGAACTTCAAACTTTGGAAAAATAACCATTTTTTATAATGATTCTGATGATAATGTGATACGTTTTGTCCCTACCAAAAGTCGGTACACGCGTCTAAAGAAGTTTTCTCTTCAAGAATATGAGCCTCGTTTTTGTGATTGGTTTATAATAACGAATACATGTATTTAATTTCATAAAGTGGAAGCGTAATGGCTAAGATGTTGGACTTGCAACACAGTACTTGAGGCCTCGAATTCCGGCCAATACCTGAACTTGGAGTTAACACGCTATCAGTCGTGTGTTAAGACATCCATAGTTTTACTTTGCTTAGTTGATATTATTTTCAATTCGAAAATAATCTATGAATTTTTGTAATTTAATTTTCAGATATCATGTAAACGAGTATGAATAAAAATTTCACATTCACAAAACACAAAAAAGTGGATGAAGTTTTGGAGTCAATTTATTTAGGGTTTACTACTATTCGGCCATACATTATTCTTCTTCTAGTTCCACTCTCATCGGAGGATAGACAGCGTCATGACTATGCGGATTTATGAGACAGCCTCTGAAGAGGGAGGCAGTTCTCTACATCCAAACCATTCCCAGCTCCTTAAGCCACGAATGTCTTCTTCTACGTACACCTCTATTCATAATTATCTTCCACTGAATAATGAGTTGGACCAGTCTGTATTTGTAATTTCATATGACGCGACCAAAATACGCCAATTACCAATTACGACGATACATAACGGTCCTAAATAGTAAGATCCTGAATAATAAGCAGTAACGAGGTAACATAATATATGAAAAGAAACATATGAGGGGTATAGATTCAAAAGCGCCGTTTTTTCAACTGCTAACAATGATATTCTACTTCTCTTCGGTTTCATTGAATAAAATACGTCCAATATTGCCTCTATCCTATAGAACATTCCTTCAAAATAATGAAGTTAGGTACAAAACCGCCTTTGTCGAAACATAAATAACAAAAGCGCCACTATCGTGCCTCGACCAATCACAGGACAGTATTTTGTATAGGAATGTAATGGCGTGGCCATCCATACCAGCAAGTAAGGTGCAAAATAGCTTCTACCCGGTAATGACATATGCAAAACCGCCTCTATCCACCGATAAAATGCAAATTCGCCTCTATCCAAAGTTCAATGTCTTTTTCTAATTATTACACTGTATATTAAATTAGTTTAGTCTCATAAATATAATATAATATTAATTCACCACGATATTATATTCAAATATGGATAATTGCATAATGTTTGGTCCAATAAATGTTTTTTATATTATTCTGAAAAAAAATAAAAAGTGGATAGAAGCGCTTTTGCATCTAAACCCCTCATATGAAACTAAGAAATAAATTGCGCAAACACATTCAGTTAAGACCACGTTGAGGCATTCCCATATATCCGCGTAGAGTCATTCATCACTAAAGAGGATACAGATAATAATGCTGGGTATATTGTAATGCATTTGAATATTCAATGGCCACCTGACCTATAGTCGGTGACCTACAATTCTTAATTGGACATCATGAGTGTCCTTGAGATAGAGTCAGACTCGTTTTTTTTTTTAAACCAAGCATCTCAGCTTACATTTTCTACGAGTGTCATACGCGATCTGCAAACCCTATTCTACTTCCATGGCAATCCTATGGCTCTGTCAAACGTACTCTCTAGCAGAAATAGACTACGATTCACAGAAAACCGGCAGTGAAGCAATACTTGTATTGTTTTTCGCCGAGTGAGCGAGGGGGGAGAGGGTAGGGTTAGGGAACCCTTCCCTCTCCCCCCTTCCCCCTCTTCCCCCCTCCCCTACTCCCACCTTAAAGACCGGCAACGCACTTGTGACCCTTGAGTTGCAGGTGCCCGTGGGCGGCGGTAGTCACTTACCATCAGGTGACCCGTCTGCTCGTTTGTCCCCTATACCATAAAAAGTAACATAGCAACTTTCCTACTGGAGGCTTACACCTCGAGTCAATTACAAAAGTGTGTCGAAAAAAGGCATTTTTCGGTAAAATTTGCAGTTTTTGAATTTTCAAAACGAAAATTCCTACTATAAAAATCACTGCGCACCCCTACAGATTTTTCTATAGGTTGTTCCTATAGAACAATCTGTAGAAGAGTCACAACCATCAACATTTGCTCTACCGACTGCACTAACCGAAGCGTATGACAGCAAAACCTAAACGCACGGAAATTCATCTTTGTTGACACAAGATATAGTCTGTAACATATTATTATCATTAAAATAAGTAAATTTATCATCAAAATATAATTCGGAACTAAATATGTACATGTTATTAATTTATTTTTATTATCAAACCCACGCTTCACGGGTGTGGCTCGTAACGTATTAATATAATAAGTATAATTAAATATACCAATCCAATATTAACTGTTAAAAAACATCTTAAAGATAAGAAACGCGTCAGAAGCTCTTTTATAGTTAAGACTCACGGTGTGATAGCGTGGTGATTATACAGGGGGTTTATTAAAGACAGAATCAGATGTGTCTACGATGCAAATGTATGTTAACAATTTGTTATGTACTTACCCAACGAAATGGTTCGTCAATCGATAAAGTCTAACTCTAGGAAATTAAACGAAATCATTAAATAATATATAAATGGTGGTAGCCTAAGTTTACGTTCTCATCGTAGGCAAAACTACTTTGCATTTTGTCAGTCAGGTGACATTGCTAGTCGTAAACAAAATGTAGGCAGAAGAACTATTTGTTTTATTCTGAAATGATTTCTCTAAAAGTATCGCCTCCAAAGCTCCCAAGCTTTTGTCTTTCTGTTATATCTCTTAAGTTGTGATTGATGATAGTTGTGATTGATAACTCACGCGCTCTGATGTTGCAAGCGCCTATATACTCGTACTACCGCGACCACGTGTTTCTTCATCATCAAAATTAAATTCTAAAATTTTAAATCTAATCATCAGTTCGCACTTTAAGTATACAATACAATACAATATTCTTTATTGTACACCATAAAACAATTTACAACATGGCAATCCTATGGCTCTGTCAAACGTACTCTCTAGCAGAAATAGACTACGATTCACAGAAAACCGGCAGTGAAGCAATACTTGTATTGTTTTTCGCCGAGTGAGCGAGGGGGGAGAGGGTAGGGTTAGGGAACCCTTCCCTCTCCCCCCTTCCCCCTCTTCCCCCCTCCCCTACTCCCACCTTAAAGACCGGCAACGCACTTGTGACCCTTGAGTTGCAGGTGCCCGTGGGCGGCGGTAGTCACTTACCATCAGGTGACCCGTCTGCTCGTTTGTCCCCTATACCATAAAAAGTAACATAGCAACTTTCCTACTGGAGGCTTACACCTCGAGTCAATTACAAAAGTGTGTCGAAAAAAGGCATTTTTCGGTAAAATTTGCAGTTTTTGAATTTTCAAAACGAAAATTCCTACTATAAAAATCACTGCGCACCCCTACAGATTGTTCTATAGGTTGTTCCTATAGAACAATCTGTAGAAGAGTCACAACCATCAACATTTGCTCTACCGACTGCACTAACCGAAGCGTATGACAGCAAAACCTAAACGCACGGAAATTCATCTTTGTTGACACAAGATATAGTCTGTAACATATTATTATCATTAAAATAAGTAAATTTATCATCAAAATATAATTCGGAACTAAATATGTACATGTTATTAATTTATTTTTATTATCAAACCCACGCTTCACGGGTGTGGCTCGTAACGTATTAATATAATAAGTATAATTAAATATACCAATCCAATATTAACTGTTAAAAAACATCTTAAAGATAAGAAACGCGTCAGAAGCTCTTTTATAGTTAAGACTCACGGTGTGATAGCGTGGTGATTATACAGGGGGTTTATTAAAGACAGAATCAGATGTGTCTACGATGCAAATGTATGTTAACAATTTGTTATGTACTTACCCAACGAAATGGTTCGTCAATCGATAAAGTCTAACTCTAGGAAATTAAACGAAATCATTAAATAATATATAAATGGTGGTAGCCTAAGTTTACGTTCTCATCGTAGGCAAAACTACTTTGCATTTTGTCAGTCAGGTGACATTGCTAGTCGTAAACAAAATGTAGGCAGAAGAACTATTTGTTTTATTCTGAAATGATTTCTCTAAAAGTATCGCCTCCAAAGCTCCCAAGCTTTTGTCTTTCTGTTATATCTCTTAAGTTGTGATTGATGATAGTTGTGATTGATAACTCACGCGCTCTGATGTTGCAAGCGCCTATATACTCGTACTACCGCGACCACGTGTTTCTTCATCATCAAAATTAAATTCTAAAATTTTAAATCTAATCATCAGTTCGCACTTTAAGTATACAATACAATACAATATTCTTTATTGTACACCATAAAACAATTTACAACATTAAAATAAAAACGAATAATGGTACAAACGGCGGTCTTATCGCTAGCTGCGATTTCTTACAGACAACCTTTAGATGGAGAGATGCAATGAACTTCTGTATAGGGCAGTAAACAGGTGCACAAATTGTCTAAGTATTTTATTGAAATTATAAAAATGGAAGAGGAAAAGAAAATCATAATAATTACCTTACATAGAAACTTGTTAACATATTAAATAGTCAAACATACATACATATACCTACATATCTACCTGATCACATATATACACAAACATACATACGTATAATAAATAATCTCAATAATAACTAAACATATAATGCATATATTCTGTAATGTTAGTTGCAAGTAAAATTATAAGTATTAAAAATATTATTACTATGATGACAGATAGTAATCAAATACCAGTGTTTTAAAAGTCGTTAGCGATTGAGCACGCCTAACAAAATCAGGCAATGCATTCCAGAGGCGAGCTGCATTAACCGTAAAAGATTTATGGAGGAAATTGGTGGAGTGCAACGGTATTTTCAGAGGCTGATTTTCCGATGACCTCAGAAACCTCTCATGTGAGTCATTTAAGAACTCGAAAAGTTCTTTAACGTAGGAGGGAGTAGAGGGATTAAACAAAATATTGTAAAGAAGAGCAAGAATATGAGCATTTCGAATAGGGAGCCACTTGAGCTTAATACGAAATTCAGAAATATGGTCACATTTGCGTAAGCTAAATATAAACCTGATAAAGACGTTTTGAAGACGCTCAAGTTTATTAAGTTGGTCCTCAGTGAGATCAAGATTGCTGGCATCGGCATAGTGGAGGATTGGTAGGAGGAGAGATTGAACCAATGCAGTTTTAGTGTCAATGGGAAGAAAGTTACGCAGTCTTTTCAGGGATCCTATTGAAGTAATACTTTACGGCTGACCTCCGGTAGCTGTGGACCCCAGGATAATGTTCTGTCGATGTGTAGCCCCAGGTTTATTTCTCTATTACGAAAAGGTAAGAGTATAGTTACGTCTATAGTCTTTAGAACTACATAATACGACAGCTTTGTTATCAAAGCCAACTTCAAAGTAAAACAACTGTCCTTGCTTTAGATGACTTACAACTATTTATACGTCGTGGCCAGATCTTAAAATTGATAACTTAAAGACGTTTCAGACAATTTCATGAAATCTTCGTATTTCATGAAATGATTGGTCTCATCACGATATGGTCTGACCAGATCAATGAATAATCAGCGTTTGATGATTTGAACAGCTAAATGCATGACTACTTTATGATATGGTCAAACATCAGTGATCATACAGTAAAATAGTTATATTATTCACAGTCAGAGGCGCTGATATCGCTGCATCATCATGCATCTTGGCGGCTTTATTATAAAACCAGCAGCGCCCCGTGGTTTCACCCGCGTAAGTCCCGATCCGTGAGTATCGGGATAAAAAGTAGCCTATATGTTAATCCAGGTCTCCAGCTGTCTAGTCTAGCGTCTCCAGTAGTTTTGGCGTGAAAGAGTAACAAACATCTATCCATCCATCCATATATCCAAACTTTCACATTTATAATACTAGAAGCGCTTTCACCCGCGTAAGTCCCGATCCCGTGGGAATATCGGGATAAAAAGTAGCCTATGCGTTAATCAAGGTCTCCAGTTATCTACATACCAAGTTTCATAGTAATCGGTTCAGTGATTTTTGCGTCAAAGAGTAACAAACATCCATCCATCCATCCATCCAAACTTTCACATTTATAATATTAGTGGAATAGTGGGATGTCGTTACGACAACTTAAAAGAGCAATATGTATACATATAAGTGCCTTCTTCATATAGAATTTTTATTAGACCCTATCATGGAGACCCTAAACAACTTAATAATATTGTAATGCCAAAGACAGTAATTCTGCTATATCTTCGTGAATTCCGGTTAGCCTAAGACCACACAGAAGCGCTTATCACAGAGTAATATGACCAAAGTGCTAAAATTGACAGAGACTTGATAGAATGCTTCATTCCTTTATTAAGTGGAATATAAATTTACTGAAAGTAACTATCCGATAAATAGTTAGCAAGCAAGCTGGTCTTCTCCTAGCCTACTCATTCTAACCACAAATTTCAAATCCAAATCAATAAACTATCCTTTGTTGCAGTGAGGTGCTTACCTCTTTTTAGATGGTGGTTTTGATCTGTTCGCCTTTGGCCTCAGAACATGCTGTATATAACAAATTAGCTATAAAGTACTGAGACGTTTATAATCTTGACAGTCGCGTGTATCCAGCCACGCCTGTCTTATTACTATATACATCAGCGGCTTAAGCATGTTGCTGTCTATCTATCTAGTGTTAGCAGCAGCTGTTTACGTTAACCCACGTAAGTAATAGTTTAAGGAAATAAGTACCTATTTGGATAATGGCCGTCGTTTAACGAAAAGGATCTAGTCCACACAGAGTTACTTTTGAGATAATGAGTTTTAAAGTTCAAGCAGGATTTCGTCTTTGTTTCTCTATTACATTTTTTTTTGTGGAATTTGTTCTATTTGAAGAGTTAACAAGTAAAAAATGTTTCATGACATGTATGTATCATTGGACAGTTTTACGTATTTGTTAAAATATTGGCCAAGAACAAAGCGTTGGATCTTTCTCGCTAATATATGAAAGAAAGAAAAGGTATTTATTTCGGTGCTAAGACAGAAGAGCTAGTAATAAAAATCAAAATTACATTGAAAAAGTAGTTATTCTAATAATATATAATATCTAAAAAAATCGAAAGACTAAAGAATCGACATACAGCAAATTTTATTTATTAAAGGAAACAGTAGAAGAACAAAAACATATCTCGCGTTTGCACCAAAATAGGTGTACAGTTCAGATTCATGCCAGATGAAAGTCAAGCGCTGATTTTCAACTGAAACCTTTAAATATATAAATATGTATAAAATACATAAAATTTATGTTATTTTAATAGCCCAAGATGATAAACGTAATTCGCAATAGATTTAATATTAATTTCAATAATTGCTGTGAAGCTCTAAAAACTATGATATTATGAGAAATGTACATACTTTACGAATGGATTTAGAGACAAGGCCAGATTTAGGGGGTCTAAGGGCACTCGTAAGTTTGTATGAAAGTCCTTGGTTTTTGTACTCGAGATCTGAAATTTGGTAAAGAAGTAGTTAATAGGTAGGACACGTCAGCTAAGAAACTCATTTCAACAATATTGTGGATAGGATCCTTTTCGTTAAACGACGGCCGATTGTTATTAACTGACGTCACTAAAGATTTGTATAGATACGCCCTATTTAAACATATTTTATTTGGCATGTTTTTATTTAACACCGTAAACGACACACCAAATATTGTTGGTGAATTATTTTTGTTAACCAAATACTCCTATTTGCCTTTCACCATATTCCTGGTTTAACATGGTTACAAAAAACCACCTTAATTAAGGATTTCTAACCCTTAAATCTTTCTTTACGAGCACAGCATGGTTTGCCTCACTGTTCAAACTAAAACACATAAAATAATTTACATAATGTAAACATATTTTTTAATCTTATCTTATTTTATAACTTGTTGATAGTTAAGGTGTCTAACCCCAAAACATTTGTTTTTGTCTACAATAAACCAGTGGTACAGGTTATTTAATTGAATCTGAAAAAAACTTAATTTTAACTTGATTTTAAATACAAGTTGATTTTTTGGAAGTGTTTTAGGTATATACACATTATAAACGGAAGCTTAGTAGTTCTGCCTTGTAATACTGTAGGAACATTTTGTTTATTGGGTCACTAAAATATAATGAGAAATGGATTGTGCAAGCACTGGTATTGACCCTTTATAGGTAAGGTAAACCGCACGTTGAATAACAGCCATGCTCATCCCATCTCAAGCAGTAAGAGTTTTTTTTTTATCTTTTTACTACACTTCAAATTCGTAAACAAGCAATACCTTTTTAACATGTTGGCAGTAACATCAAACGCTTAATATATACCAGATATTATTAGGTTAGGTTTTCATAAGTAACTGTATAAATGTTTCAAGTAAGGAGCACGTTTATTTAGAAACTTTATACATAGAACAAAGAACTTTGCCAATTGATTAGCGTTGTTTTCTTATCCATAATAGCTTTCGTCATTTGTCAAATCTAATACATCAGCCTTTTATCACTTATCTGCTACTTTTTAATTATTTCATTTATAACCAAAAGGTTATACTCTGTTTTTTTATGTAATATTCGATATTAACCATTATTTGAAAGAAAATTCGAAATATTTCTTATCGCCAGCATTTTTCCTAAAAATCGTTTACTATTTCTAAATGATTTTTTGCAATGAAAATAATCAATGAAATTGATTGATATAACATTGGCTTTGAACGCGAAATATATTGTTTACTAGCAGTTGACAGCGACTTCGTTCGCGTGAAAATTTTGGTGTAATCTATCTCACGCGAAACGTACATTAACTTTTTGCTATACTAGACTATAATCTATCTGTGTACCAAATTTCATCCAGATCCGTTTCATCCTCACAAACCTTCGCGTTAATAATATTACGCTACGCTATTCTAGAAGATGTGATTTGAGAACAGAACAAAAGAAACGGAAACAAACTTCTCGTAAAGTTCAGCATAAAACGTCAAATAGTGCTAATTGTTACTTTAGCCATAGCTTCTTCTTTAGAGACTTCCACAATGATCGGTCTCAAATTTTTGATTGAGTTTGATTTGTTTGTTTCACCCCCGGTTTCTAAAGACGTTAACCAATCTTATGTTAACTCTCTTATTATTACTTAAATAACATTGAATTGTCTGTCTGAATGTCAAAATAATAGTTTTATAAGCTCATACAATTATTTGCACGATACCTATATCTAAAAATTTGTTTTAAAATTTTTTGTGTCTTTCTGTCTGTCTGTTTGTTCCGTCTAATCTCCGGAACGGGTGGATCGATTTCCACGGGACTTTCACTGGCAGCTAGCTGGTGTCATTAGGAGTAAATTATGCTACTCTTATTTTGGAAAAATAATTAGGGTTACGCGTAAAATATATATATGTATACGCGAGCGAAGCCGCGTGGGAACTGCTAGTCAAATATATATATTGAGTTGTCGAAAGCATGATCAGGTACTTCAAATTGATCATCTAAACCAAATGCCATTTGAATGTTCAATGAAATTGATCAGAGATTAGTAGTTTTTTCTTTGATCAACGTTTTAGAAACTCAAATTGATTTGACACCACTGTTAACTTAATATCTTGATTAGCCTTTCAGAAACCAAGTAGGTATAGGTAGGTAAGTCTTGTCTGTTTTTATATCAAAAAGAAAACAAACAATTTTAATGACACGTTTTATAGTGCCTATATCACACTTCTTATGACAAGAAAGATGCTCATATATTGTGATATTTAATAAGCTATTTAATACAGAAAAATCTTTTTCGTAGAAGAATGAATACGTAGTTAGTTTATAATTTATTGTATACATAAATAATCTCTTTTATTTGCATTTAACCACGTGTAACATCTTAATTACTCTTTATCTCGTTGTAATTATTTGCATGTAGACATATTTGCTCTGTTTATATGCTGTCGTAGTGCTTGACATGGCTTCCTTTATGGGTTATTATACGTAACTGGAACCAACACACAGGAAGAATTGAAATAGGAGTTATATAAGGCCCAAAAACCTTCGGGTTTTGTCGGAAAAATATTTTTAAAGAAACAATCGCAGGCTTGAGACATCTAGATATGTTTGGTGACGTTTTCTAAGGACCCGTTCCTAAAAAAAAAATATATGCTAATGATGAACACCTCCATCGAGTCCGATACTATTCGGGCCGAAAATCACATGAGTAAAGTCCTCTGTAATAAACATGAATGCTGGAACTTCAACTAAAATTTGAGCCTTAGGACTAAGGAAATAGGTACCGCCAGTGTTATGTATGTACAAAAAGGTTAAACAATAGTAATGATACAGTCTTGTGTTTCTGAGGGGGGTCGCTAATACTTCATGGGGATTTACGGTTGACACATTACCGCCAGACGCCTGTACTCAAACTTGTTTGTGTAGAAAAAAACCTGTAATTGGGTTTTTGAACAATTTTTTTTATTGTAATAAATGAAAAGATAAGTTTCATAGAAAAACCATTTTTAGATTTGTTTTTTTCGTTATAATTAAAAACTTAAGTATATCTAATTAAAAAATCTTTGAACCCTTGTCCCGAAAACACGCTGACAGTTCCATAACAAAACTGAGGGCTTGTGACGCCATAATGTTAATTTCTACTAATAGTAGGACACAGCTGATGCTGTGTTTTGATAATGTAGAAGACGGTGACACTGTACTATAGTGAGATTCCTTTAATATGACGTCTTAAACATGGCGACTACCTAATCGTGGAGCATTCGTAGTAACGCGATTCTTTTCAAAATTTTATCAATTTTGAATTGATTATAAATCAATAAAAAAAAAAGTTTTTCGCATCTACTATTGCTATAATTTATGACTATAAAATACATTATAAAAACCGCTATATATATTTTTTTCAACAAACTCATTGTCAGCGTCGGATAAAGGTTCAATTAATACCCCTTTTAACTAAGGCTTTAGAAAAATTACAAAACCCAAAACATAGTTCCACCGCTGACTATCTATTTCATGAAGTTCTGGATGTCCTCTGAGAGTCACTTAAAACATGCGTTTATATACATTGATGTGCTGACAAGTTCAGTTGCGTTACATATGGTTTTGATTTACCAATAATGGTAATACTCAAATTCAATTCAAATTCAAATTCAAAAAAATCTTTATTTCATAAAATTGACCATCAATTATTCGAAATCCTCGATTTAATAAATAATTATTATAATTAAAAATTATAGATCAACACACACAGCGTCACCGCAACAATAGTTTGCTTCGTCAAATGTAAAATGATTAAAGAAAACAAAATGGATAACATAATATCACATCTGCCTGTTTCGATCTATAACCGCCAGTTTCCAAATGGTTGAGCCTTGTGAGAAGAAATCGGGCAAACAAACTCACGGCCACTTTTTTAAAAAAGAAAAACCAGACAGTTTCAACAATATTTAATAAATATTACATCATTTTGTTGTGTGCTATTATGTTTTTAAAATTAAAAGTGAATAAACTGGAAAAAGAATATGACACTAGGGATGCTGAAAATTAAGGAAAAAATTAAAAAGAAGAAAAGAAAAACATGAGAGATGGAAAAAAAGAAACATATTAGCTCACATTAGATTTCTATTACAATTCCATCCCAAGCGTTTTTATCCTGTATATAATCGCCTACTGAGTAATAGCCCTTAAGGCATAGCTATCGGTTTACTGTAGACTTAAACTTGTTTATACTTAACATTTGAATATTATCTGGGATTTTATTATAATATCGCACACATTGACCTTGAAACGACTTCTTAATTTTTTGGAGCCTAGAGGCAGGTACAACAAGTTTATATTTATTACGCGTGTTAAAAGAGTGTATATCACTTTTTTACAGAAGTGATCTTTATTTTTATGAAGGTAAATTAGATTTTCATAAATATATTGGCACGCTGCCGTCATTATGTTAATTTCTTTAAATTTCTGCCTCAGTGAATCACGATTTCCTAAGTTATAAATTGCTCGAATAGCCCTCTTCTGCAGCACGAAGATAGATTGAATATCGGCGGCATTCCCCCACAGTAGAATACCATACGACATTATACTATGAAAATAACTAAAATAAACTAATCTGGCTGTTTCAACATCAGTCAGTTCACGAATTTTTCTAACTGCGTATGCTGCTGAGCTGAGTCTATTCGATAATTTATCAATATGAGGGCCCCATTGAAGCTTAGAATCAAGAGTAATGCCTAAGAATTTTGTGGTATCAACAAGTTTCAACTCTTCTTCATTAAGTAGTATAGTCGTTTTCACCTGTTTAACGTTTTGAGTAGTGAACCGGATTTAGTTTTTTCTCCATTAAGAAGTAAATTGTTAACGTTAAACCAGCGAACCACTTTCGAAATAGGTTTACGTCGTCAAAATTTGTACACATACGTTTTAGCCTAAATAAGAGTGAAGTATCATCCGCAAACAATACTATTTCATGGTTGTCCTTAAAAATATAAGGTAAGTCATTAATGTAGATTAAGAACAAAAATAGCCCAAGTATAGATCCCTGCGGAACGCCCATTTTTACCACAGACCCTGGAAATAGCTTGCCATTAATATCGACTTTCTGAATCCTATTACTTAGATAAGAAGTAAGAAGATCCAGCGCCGTATCTTTGATACCGTAGTGATATAATTTCTTGATCAGAGTTTCATGAACAACACAATCAAACGCTTTGGATAAATCGCAAAAAATGCCTAGAGAATCGTGGGCATCCTCCCAGGCATCAAATATATGTTTTACAAGCTCTACACCGGCATCAGTTGTAGAGCGACCCCTTGTAAAACCGAATTGCTTATTATGTAACAAATTATGACAATTAAAGAAACTTCGCATTTGATCATAAACAATTTTTTTTTAAATTTTACTGAATACTACTATATACTACTAATATACTAGTATAATTAATAGATTAATAAATCACTAATTACACTAGTATTATAATTAATTATGTATTTATGCTTAACTCACACATTAAACTTATAAAATAGAAACTTCAACAGGTAAAATATTTATTTATTTGCTAAACGGTTGACAGCACGAATGCCTTAGATGATGCAGTTTAACAATCATTTCCCCAAGTCTTACAATGGGTTCCATCGTAACGTAAAATTAAATTAGGAGCGGTTTTAACAGTTATGATCTACTGGTAGCCATTATTGGAATTGATAAGCTAAGGATCTTTATTTTTCGTGTAGTTCCCACCAAAAAAAACGGTTTGTCACTCCACCGGGGCTAAGTCGTAGGGTGGTATGTCAATCTCGAACCGACTAAAACCATACGGTGTTCCGTCACAGTCCTTATTACCAGGGCACCAGGTGTACCCTTGACAGGAAATCCCTGTGAACCCCGAAACATCTGGCCGCTTGTTGACGCCAGGTGATCGCTGTGTTGTGGTGGATCTTACCGGTGACCAGTGATCCTTTCGCCAGGCGCCACCCGTCTTTTTTTTTCTATTTATTGTCTTGGGCTTGCTTCTGCTAGGACGCCGGATAACCTTGTCCGTCACCTCCAGGCAAATGAAGCTAAGGAAAATGTGTAACTTACCGTTCTCAATTATTATTCTCCAGAATGTTAATACCAATATTCATATCTGTATTATTCTCAGGATCTCAACTTGTTTCTGAGTTTTTACAACACAAAATATTTTTACTTTATAGTTTAATATGGCATGAGTAATGATTTCTTGTCTTTTAACCGGGCTTTAAATACCCTTGACATAATAAAAGCCACCATATGCAAAATTGAAGGCAATTTCATTTTGATGTCAGGGTAAATATTTTATGATTGTTATCAATTAACGTTTAACAACAATGCAATATTATTGGTGCAATTTAACCAAGCTTCGCCGTTGGACACAAAGTACATACATACTTGTAACATCTATCTATGTAATCCTTTCATAATGGCCCTATGAGGGGATCGAACTTAGTATAATTCAAGTGTTCCTTGGAAAATTTTACCGTTCTATATTTAATACGGTTGAGGACGATGGCTGACGCGTGGGGCATGCTCGTGAACGAGTGCCGTTGCTTGGAGCTGATCATCTCCGGACTCCGGGCTGCTATTACTTTTAAATAGTAATAATTAACGCGACTATTTATATTTTAGAACAATACGTTACATTACCCTCACATTTCATTTGCACTTATAAGCAACGTAACCAGAAACTTGTTAAAAACGAAAAATAATGTCCTTGGAGTTTTTTGCTTGTTCTTCTCCATAGGATCTACGTCTTGGAACTACCTTCACGACTGTCTAAGTCTGACTGACTACGTAAAAATCCCTGTAAGTAATTGGTTTAATTGACATAAATGGTTTTTAAGTATGTATAGTATTTACATAAACACCGGATTATATTATCTAAAATCTTTAAAAGTTTATTTGTTATTTATTATTAAAAGTTTAATTTTAGACTTCGGATGAGCACCTTAATCACCTCATTGATTCGTTTGTAAATTAATTTGTAACTTGGGGCGTAGAAAACAAAAGGCAGTGAGTAGCTATTTATTGCCGATCTCTTGTCTTACGGACTTTACTTATGATTGTTTTGCAAACTTAATTTGCAGTGATCGCGGTCACGTGGGGCGACGGTACAATTCGATCGAAACGTCGGGTAATCAAAAAAATATATTGTTCCTTATAAATATCATCGTGATTAAGTCGGAATGTTTAAATACAATTAAATTTTTATTCATAAACTACTAGCACCCCGCGGTTTCACCCGCGGAAGTCCCGATCCCGTGGGAATATCGGGATAAAAAGTATTAAGTATTAAGCCTATATGTTAATCCAGGTTTCCAGCTATCTACATACCAAGTTTCATCGCAATCGGTTCAGTAGTTTTGGCGGGAAAGAGTAACAAACATCCATACATCCTCACAAACTTTCACGTTTATAATATTAGTAGGATGTCATATTATAAATTCACATAATTTAATCTAGCAGATTAAATTATTTGAGTTACGGTTATATTTTCATTGATGTTTACCTCAATAGGTATAGGTATATAGTAGGAATATGAAAAAAATATGAAAACGTGTGGTAAATTCCTTATCCTACTAATATTATAAACGTGTAAGTTTGTGCGGATGTTTGGATGTATGGATTTTGCTACTCTTTCACGCAAAAACTACTGAACCGATTGCGATGAAACTTGGTATGTAGATAGCTGGAGACCTGGATTAATGCATATGCTATTTTTATCTTTATATTATTATTATCATATTTTATATTATTATATCTAATTTTTATCCCGATATTCCAACGTCATCGGGTCTTATGCGGGTGAAACCGCAGGGCGCAGCTAGTACGGAAATAAATACTTAAAAGAATGTTTCCTATCAACAACTTACACTTTCTCCAGCCAAACTTTTAGTACGTCGGATGATTAGACATTTTAGTAACTGTAACTTTGAAACATTCGCGTTCCATTATGTATTTATACGGGAATTAACGCGATCACGAAATAGGTATTACACTGTGACCACGGCCAGTGCAACCAGGTCGAAACGACAGGCAATTAAGAGGTATGTAATACCTATTTCGTGATCGCGTTAATTCCCGTATAAATACATAATTAAGTCTTTTAGTAACTCAGTATAGGCAATGTATTCTGTGGTATAGGTTCACGTTGTCATAACGGATTAGACGGATAACGGATTCAAATTCATATTACCTAATCTTTTACTGTAAATTTACAGTAAGTTTACAATTCGGGGAATTCCCCGAAACAATGTTAGGTAACGAATAATAAGGAAATGAATAAGGAAAAAGGAAGTCGTATCGTGGTAAACGATGTCAACCAAACGCGGGGATTTTTATACTAAAGTATAGGCTTGCATGCATACGCTCCCTAAGTGACTAAAATAATTCATAATATAAAAGTGCTTAAATTCAAACAGAAATCACAAATTACAGTATGTTCTGTGCTCAGGTATAGTATTGTTGTATGAGGAAACTCAATAGACGTTGACACAGTCCATAAAACACATTATCCGTGCGCTATACGCCGTTGTTATAATGGACAGCTGTAAACCATTATTTAAAAAGCTAAAAATCTTACCTGTGCCTTACCTTTATATAATGGAAATGTGTCTACTTACAAAAACGACCCAGAACTCTTCATAAAAGTTGATGATGCATCCAGATATAAACACAAACTAACTACCTTCACTGCATGGCAATTAAATTATATAACCATCTCCTTTAGTCTATTAGGGAACAGTCTAAACCAGAGTTTAAAAAAAAATTGTTTGACTTTTTAATAAATAAAACATTATAGCATTAAGGAATATTTTGAGGATAGATCCATATCTTAATTGTATCTTTTTCTATAGTCAATTCAATTAATGTTGTTATGTAATACAATACATTTTATACAATTTGCACGCGACATTGGATAGAATATGCTGTTAACTATATTTATAAACTGACACCTGTAATACCATATTCGAGCAAATAAATAATTTCATTCATTCATTCATACCTTGTTACGAAACAGGGAAATATTCCCTGAGTTGTGGGAATTTGAATTGTTTGGAACTCCTTAGAAGACACTCGTAATGTAAATAGTTTTTTACTATTCTGGAAAACTAATTCTATCGCTTGTCAAGGGTAGTTACGTGAGTTTAATTTCCTTGATATTTTCATAGATTAGATTCGTATATGGCCGTATATTTGTTTACCAAAGCCACAAAATTACACAAAACCTTGCATGCCTAACAAATAAAAGAGGAAATGATATGTATTTTTGTCATTGAACTATATATTGTCATTTCACTGTCACGAAAATAATCTTAACATCATGAAGACCGTTTTTTTTAACAATATTTACATATTTTTATCTAGGTATGTAAAGACAAATACGAGTATATGTTTTATATAAACATTCAGGTATTTCACTTGTCTACATATGCTTATCTTTGTCACGAATGTGACTTTATGTAAATATACACATGTTTATGAGATTCTACAAAAGTTATGATTTAAAAAAAATAGGAAAGACCCTTCCGAATTTATAATCACCAAAATCCCACTAATTCCACTAATATTATAAATGTGAAAGTTTGGATGGATGGATGGATGGATATATGGATGTTTGTTACTCATTCACGTCAAAACTACTGAACCGATTGCAATGAAACTTGGTATGTAGATATCTGGAGACCTGGATCAACATATAGGCTTTTTATCCCGATATACCTACGGGACCGGGACTTACGCGGGTGAAACCGCGGGGCGCTGCTAGTAAGAATATAAAGCGAAGTGCGATTACGTCACAATATACTTTTGATTCACAATGCGTAATTATTTAATTTTTTGTGGATATGTTTTTATATAATGTAGGTTATCGATAAGTGACAGTTACTCTCGCGGTGAGTGACCCGATGTCCCTAAAGATATGCAGCCGAGGGTTATTTTACATCACGAAATAAGTACCTACATAAAGCATCTGTGACCGCTATGAGAACAGGAGTCAGTAACCTTAGTGGAGTTTAAACAACTATGCAATGAGATGAATGATCCATGTCGAAAAAGAAAAATATTTATAATACTTGTAATAATAATATTTTTCTTAAGGCATAGTTGCTGTCTGACCCGGCCTTAAATGAGTGTAGTGTGACAAACTCCTCGACATTTCTAAATATATATATGCATATATTAATAGTCACTGTGCATTCCACACTTAAGTTACGCTGTGTATATGTGTTTTACACTATGTCAACTCGAGCGAATATAATGTATAAGAAGACGTATACCTACCTACATATTTAACCTGTTAACGAGGGACTTCATCAGCATATAACCTGGGAAGATATAACAGTCGAAGATGTAAATAAAAACCAGTTTTTTCTTGTCCTCCTGCTCATGGGTATGCCTGCCATAGATTACCGACACCTTACAAAAACTTCATTAACCCCGGAAACATGTGCAAAGTCGCGATTTTTTCCCGGACTTCCTAATTTGTCTTTATAAAAACGAGGTTTACATTTACATTTTTTATTCATTTAAAGAGCTTGTTAACGATTCATCTAACAATTATAATTTTTCCCTGACATAGAGTTTCACCCGGACACCTTTTAAAAACCCCGTCCGGACACTTCCCGGACGCCGTTTAAACTAGGACAAATCCGGGGAAACCCGGACGGATGTCAGCCCTACTCATGGGAAGTGCTTTTTGAGGCGCGCTATGCTGTAGAGAATGGGAAAATGACACCTAATTTTAGGGTACCATTCCTCCAAAGGAAAAAAGGAACCCGTATAGGATCACTTTGTTGTCCGTCCGTCTGTCTGTGAAGACAATTATTCTCAGGACGCATCAAGTTCAAATTAATACCAATTACTTAAACCTGCGGTCTTTTATAGATGTAAAAAAAATCAGCGTTTAAGTCAACGCCATCAAAAGACACGGTCATTAAAGCCGTTTGAGATTGCGGGCATTTAACGTTCGTTTAAGATTTGAATTTTTACATTTTGCAGGGTAATCAAAACCTATAGGGTACTTCCCATTAACAAACAACAAAGGTTTTCTAACTTTTAAACTTTCGCGTTCCATGCTTATATAATTAATATAATTATATAATCATGGAGTAGCTCTGACGTGGTACTGCAAGACCTCGCTTGGCTTGAGAGATTTTGAGAGGGGGTGTTAATGTAGGAGGAGATCAATTGAAAAAGGCTGTGGAATAATTGGCGTATATTGGAATCTGAACTAACTACGTTTATAATTACAACTTTATAAAGGCTTCATCGATTTGGTACGGCAACTTGACAACCGTCCACTCTGACTGCTAGCTGAAGCGCTTCTCTCTTTTGTTCTATCAATAATACATTTTAAATTATCTACTTCGAATAGAATTCAGTGTGGACTTCTCACACACCAGTACTAACGTATATCACAGAGGAGAGAGTACTCTCTGAAGTAGCTTCTCTCTGACATTAACACTCTTTTCTCTTCCTTTTTTATTTTTCCTCTTCGAATAAATAAAAATAAATACCCTATCGAACCTACTAGACTCGTAAGGTTGATAATCTTTTCGTTCTTCATTTTAATCGTATTAAAGTTTGGCTACACGGTCTGTCACGTACGTATTATTTCTAAATAGAGATCCCCTAGTGGTCGAGTTTCGTACATAATGACATAATTATGTTTTAATTTTTTGTTTTATTTCACTGGCCAGTATAACTTGCACTGTCATTGTATAGAATTACTTACCATGACAGGTCGACACAGATACTAGATGCTGAGCTAGCTTACCATCGCGTCGTTACGTGTCGCGTTCCGTCGCTCACCTAGGATAACAGGTAGGACATACGTCGTGTGAAGTCACGGTCGCTTTATGTAGCAAAGCGTCGCGCCGCTTCATGTCGCGTTGCGTCGCTCACCTAGGACAACGGGTGAACGGATGACCGTGGTGTTACCAATACCAATGTTCCAAAGTTGTGTGGTGCCAATGTTCCATGAAGGTCGATGGATACATTGGATAAGGTTTGCGACCAAAATTGTAGGTAGGTTGTGCGTAACATAGGCCGTCTCCTTGTTTGGTATTATATATGTAAATGACCGGCGATATGGCATTTCGACCTTTATACTTAAATTAAAAAGTAATGAAAACTATTTACAGATAATTGTGTACTTAAACAATCTATTTATTGATATCTATATGAGTGTCATGTATTTTTAAACACTGAGTATCACGGATTATCATAATATGAAGACTTTCCACTACTTGTATTTATACGTATTGTATGTATATTTTTACGTCCAATACATTTAAAGCAAGTTATATTTAACGTAAACAATTAACAGTTATTTCGTTTTGCAATAACGTTATTTAACGACATAACCACCATATTTATTTATGGACATCTATATAATATGATCATCATACCAGTAATTTGCATGATGGCATGCAAATAACTGATTCTATTAAAAACATTTTTATAGTCATAACGGACCTAGGAATTTCTCTATGAAACTAATTAAGGACTGTTTTACTCTCTTCTTATTAACTCGAAGATACGAATAAGCACAAGGCACACGTTAGGTGCTAAAGGATAAATAATATTTAAGTATATTATAATACTAGCTAACCCGCAACAGTTTTCATTGATGCTATTGCTTGTAGCATGATATTATATAGCCTATAGCTCAATAAATGGGATATCGAACACTAAAATAATTTTTCAATTCGAACCAGTAGTTCCTGAGATTAGCGTGTTCAACCAAACAAACAAACAAATAAACTCTTCAGCTTTATAATATTATAGTATAGATCTGTAAAAATGACAGAGGTAAACATTGGTTTTAGATGCAAATATTACGGCGTATTTTAATTACGTCAAGGATCAGTATAAGCTCTTAGTTGTACTTCCCCAGACCTAGCTACGTAAATCTATTACACTTAAGCACCAGTTCTCAGAACTCCTTAAACATCAGGCTTGTTGGGGTTTCAATAGATTTTATGTTAAATCTAAACTTCCGAACTATAAACCTGAATATTGTCTCAGAATCGCAGTAGAAAGAGGTACTATACCTTTTGTAAGACAGTAATTTCAATTAGTAAATGTACATACAGCTTGTTACATAAATTCTTGTAAGAAGCTGGCGTACTGTGAAAGCGTCCTTAAAAGATTTATATAGAATCGATAGTATGCAAACCAATGGTGTAAGCTAGCTTTTATACTTATAGTAGTACAAAGCAAAAATATTTTTTTAATAACAATATCAAGGATTTTGGAAGGATCTTGACTAGCGCTCACTATTAACTTCTGATTATACATGAATTGTCAGGCAGTAGAAGTGTAAATATTGCCATTATTTAGACGAAACAATTATGGAACTCCAAACCGAAGTCTGTGTAATTATCATACGTAAATATAATTAGGTGATATATATAAACGTCAGTCGCTAGGCTAGAGATCAGAGGCATGTACATATGCGAAGAGATGGTTTTTACATTTGCTTTTGCAAGTAAAACAGTTTTGTCCAGAACTCAACATTTCAGATGTGTGAGAGGTTGAAGAACAACCTGCTGCGCTGCTGGCGCAAAATCCGGTTTATTGGAGTGGCCTGCAAAAAATGACAAAGCCTTAAAAAGACGTGATTAATCACAGTGTATAGGTACACGAGCATTATGTTGATATTATATTCTCGATACAAAAATGACTTTGTCTTGTTCGCAGTTTGCGGCGAAGCATTTTCATAGTACAATAGGATGTGACTTCTTGGTCGTTTTTCTTGTTCTTAACTTTTTCAAAGACACTGGGCAAAAAAATGGTGGTGTACCACTCAGTATTAACTGTCTTTTACCTTTCAAGTTTGATCGTGCAAACAAGACCTTTCCGGGAGAAAAAAAAACGCTATCATTTTTTTGCCTACGTTTCTCGCCTGTCTCAATTTTGTTGATTTACTGTCACCTTCGAATATCTGTAAAAAAAAAATTATTTGGCTCATACCAATCCTCAAATGTCCTTGAATCTCGTTATAGGTGATATGCTGGTTTTCTTCAATTAGTTATCTGACAGTAGCCACATTTTCCTCAGTGATCGCAGTTGAGGGCCGACCTTTACGAATTTCATCATGGAAAGAAACACGGGGACGATCAAATTCTGCGTACCAACGCCTTACGGTGTTCAAATGAGGTGTTCCCCTCCCAAAAGCATTTTGAAGACTAACAGAGCAGTCTTGCGGAGTCAGTGCACTTTTAAAACAATAATAAATCATCGCCCTAAAATCTTTACACGTTAATTCCATTTTTGTTACGGACTACGAACTTCAACTTGTGATAAAAAGCAATTGACACGCGATTTTCCGTAAATTGTTTTTTAATCAATGATTGAGTTTCTTATGTTTAAAAAAATATAACATTCGAAATTCAAACATTTAGAAGCAGCCAGGAGAGCAGAACTTTCAATACAGTTATGAGCTGATCATTCTCAGGCCCTATCGACCTAGCTCGTATTGTTATTAATTAAGTTTAAAAAACATAAAGTAACACTCTGAAAGTTTGGTTTCTGTCTGTACGTAGTTATCCTGCGAGGTAACGACTTCTGTGGATGTCTATGTCTACACGCCATGAAGATCACTATTTTTTTTTTTAAAGAGAACTCCCGCATTAGGAATATTCCTGTGTTGCCGGGGGTTTCACAAACATTCAAACAACGGACACAAAGAACACCCAGACTCGGGAAAACTATTTGTGGATCACACAAATTTTTGTCCCGTGTGGGATTCGAACCCACAACACTCGGCGCGGCGTAATGGCGAGGTGACCACTTAAACCATTGCGCCATCCGTGCAGTCAAATTTTAACAAAATAGTAATTAATCTTTATATAATACATAACAAAATTATGTAATAAAATTGACTGAATGTTGTTGTTTTTTTAAAAGAGTGGCCGTGAGTTTGTGTGCCCGATTTCTTCTCACAAGGCTCAACCAATTGGAAACGGACGCATATTAAATTATGTTATCCATTTTTTTCTTTAGTAATTTTACATTTGACATAGCAAAATATTGTTGCGGTGACTGTGTATGTTGATCTATAATTTTTAATCATAATAATCATTTTTTAAATCCATGATTTCAAATAATTGATGATCAATATTATGAAATAAAGATATTGAATTTGAATTTATTCAATTTTAATATTTCTACGCTATAATTAATTACAACAATAATCATGTTAATTAAAAGTAACTAAAACATTAACCTTCTCATAACATTTTAAACATTTTGCTAATTACTAAAAGTCACTGTAATAATAAAAAACAAGCTAAAACATATTATGTGTTTATTTTCCTGGTCTACTATATATGTATAAAGAGAAAAAATACGATTTCTAGCGAAAGACCTACACATTCATACTACAAAAAGGAGATATGTACGAGTTACTTATTGAAATAAAGATCGAATGGCGTGTTAACAACACGCCATTGCTTTTCGATTTGCTGTACATCTCTCCATCTCACTTTTTTATTTATCCTGATTCTGGTGCACTTTTCCTTTATATTATTTCGTCCTCTTTGGCATTTTAATGAAAGCGTAACAAACAAAGAAAACCACTCACCAGTAAAAAAAAAGAAATAAAAGTACAAAACCACTTTTAGTTTATTTCGAAAACTATGTAAATAGTATGATTTTTCCTTAATTAATTATATTCTAAGTCACATTTTTCATTTTATGTTTCACTTCCATTGTTTGCGGTCGGAGGTTTTATTTTTGTCTTGTCTTTTTAATTATCTTGAACACTCTTAAAAGTAACTATCTTGCGTTACATTGAACTGTAAAATGAGTTAACAAATAAAATTTAACAGATGTACAAGGAAAGGATTGATAAAAAATGTGGTAATAAAACACAATTTACGTAAGGGCACTGTCCCTCAAAAAACTTGCCAGGCATTGCAAGCAATTACATGCGCCTGCGCAACCGAGGTCATTGCCCTGTTTCGGAATCGATTGCAAAAACAGAAACCGAGAACCGCCGATCTTTAATCACATAATAAGTTTTAAAAGTATTGAATGGAGAGTGTAGACATTGCTTTTTAAACACTATGTAAAAACCAGCTTCATATTTTCGACTATCAATTGTGAATTGTAAATTTAGTACTTGAATATTCTATACGGCAGAAAAAGTATCACGCCCATACCCGTTGATACGATATTACCTGCTGCATATAAATGTCCGTAACACCAGGGCAACAAGCTTAAAGCTAAAATAGAGCCTTGTCCGCACGAAGTCATGTAAAATGATAATAATAAAATAAAAGGTTTACCTGGTTTGCAGGCATCTCCTTTCGCGGCAGTAAAAACCCACCATAAGTCCGGTCCACGTTAACATAACTAGCAAAACGAAGTTGAGCTATGTAAGCAATAAATTCCCGGGACAAACAAATAATTACAAATCCAATAGCGGATACAGCTTTCAAGTCAGGATCGAGGGGGTCAAGAGTTAGGGCTCAGGACAGGATCCAATCCAATTACAATAATAAATTTAATTGAAAAAAAAAATAGTATTTTATTATTATTTGTCCAAATAATTTTGTATAGCACAACGGAGGGTCTATATCGTCTGTACTGTTAGCTATTGTGTAAAGCTATTAATTATATTATAAAAATTATCAATAGTCGCCCTAGAACTAGCCCAGGGGGGTCATGACCCCATTAACCCCCGTGGATTTGTTCCTGTACCTATCTATCACTTTAAAAAGGATCTCTTACAGCTACAGAATTCACTAATTTTCTTTAGACATTGAATTCCTGAATAAATAAATAGGTTTGCGTAAAAAAAATATTCATAATTATTTTAATCGATGTATCAAACTTATTCGATTCCTTTTTAATTACTACTACTAATTTAATACTAGCTTTGAATTAGTTAAAATAGTTAGTTTTTTACTTGTACTCTCAGCCTGACAGTCTAAGTTACTAAAAGAAAATATTTCCACTCCCAACAATACAGTTTAGTTTGTACATTCTACAGTCACCAGCCAAAGGATAGAAATAGTCACTGCCAACTAATTTGGCCTTAACTTTATATATTGGTAAATTTGCATATTTCCATACACACTTCATGACAATCCTCTACAGTCTATCCGCGACCTCGTTGGTTTATTTTTTCAAAACACAATTCTCTTTTAAGTGCTTACTGAGTAGGGCACTGCTTATCCTAACTGATAGTTCCTTAAAATCAAAGCAGGCAATACTTAGTTACTTTTTATGCAACTGTTAAACTGATTACTAATAAGAATCTTGCAATGGTTTTGTGACTTGCGAGGTACACTATAACAGTCATTGCATTGCACACGTCACTTCGATCAAGTGGAAGTTTTCTACCTCAGAAAATTATGATTATATGATGATGATTGTATACAAGATGACAAATAAAACAAATGACAACAAATCTTCCTCTTCCATTACTTTTGGTGTTACCTGTGTATCATTCCAGTAGGTACATTATGTTCCCAAATGGTTATTTCGTAATTTTTTAATGAGTTGAGCATTTGGATGGCTTTTTCATCCATCTCGAAAGCAGAGTACTTTTATATACTCTTCGATTGCTGAATATTTGACTAATTAGGCTATTTAAAAAACCTGTATTTTTCTTCTCGGGGCTGTAATTTATTTTTAACGAACTTCCTGGTATGCTAGTGACTTAAAACACAAAACGTTAATAAAAATTGTACTTTTTATTGTACAAAGTTGAAAGTAGAACATTTTGAACTAACTTTCCTTTAAGATATAGACTTAAAACCCTTTACGTCCTAACTAAGGGAGTCACACTGAAAGGTTTTAGAAAATAAAAAACGGAATGATATAGAAGCCTGTTAATATTTTTATTGCTTTTTGAAGTAGTCTCCGTTCCTTTCTAAGCACCGTCGCATGTGATGGAACCATTGACTGAAGCAGTGAGCCTACTCTTCTTTAGGGATCTCTTCCACGCCTTTTTCAAACGCAGCCACGGCATCTTCAGGGTTCATAAAACGAATTCCTTCAATTTTATCTTTTAATTTTGGAAATAAATAAATATCTCCACACCTTCGATAGACAAATATTCGATAGTCCGTCTGGCGGAGTGAGCTGGAGCGTCGCCGTGGTAGAGGAAGATCCTTCTTCTTGGGCGCTGCTTTCTAACATTTTCGAAGACAACTGGTAGACAATGACTGACACACCAATCTGCAATAACATCCTTTTATCTTCTAGAATGATTAATGCGAAATGAACTGTCCGTGCAAAGAATGAGGCAATAATTTTTTTACCTTGACTTCTGCCTTTCTTTACTTTTGTCGGCAAATCTTCCAATGGAAACATCCATTGCGCAGATTGTCTTTTGGTTTCTGGTTCTTAACAATATATCCAGCTTTCATCACCTGTGAGGATGTCATATACAGCATTCGAGTCACCTCAATCATACTTTTCAAGCATAGATCGGCACCAATTCAAACAACGGTATTTTTGATCTTCCGCCATAATATAAGGTATCCATCTAGTACAACGCTTTTTGACGGCTAAATGTTCCTGAAGACTTTTTGTGCTTGACTCATACCAATGCCTAAACTGCCAGAATCTGTTGATATGTCACCCTTCTATCAGCTTCTACTATTAGCCGCACAGCACTCACGTTATTTTCAGTAGTCACCGTAGAAGGATGTCCTTCTCGAGAATCATAGTGAGTTCGCTTCGACTACGTCTAAACTCATTAAACCAGTTGTAAACAGTTGCACTATATGAGGCTTCGTAATGAAATGAAAGCTAGCTTAAACAGTTATATTTCCCACGCGTCAGATCACCAAAATCAAAATGACGGAGTTGTTATTTTTGTCAGAGACGATTTAAAATGTACCGTTGAGCCACCGTTTTTTTCTGAAGCTAACTGTTTGATCATTAAATACAATAATATGTTTGCATGGTTGCACTCTACCGTTCGTTTTCATACAGAAACAGTGAGAAGATTATGAAATTTTTGGATGACACCTTAAATTTAATAAAAAATACCAAAATATTGCGATAATCGAGACATCAATATTAACATTGCGCCTGACAACTTTGACCATAATTGTGACCAATATTTAAATATTATTATGACCTATGGCCTAATTAAATGGCCGTTCACTGTCTGCCAACTCGTAATAATAGTTGTATTGATCATATTACCTTAAAAACCAAAAATGATGCTATTACTATTGTTCTAGATACTTATTTTACTGACCATGGTTATAGCCCAAATAGTTATAGAAAAGAGCGTTTGGCTCAACCTGTAAACCATTTTGCTTGCGTGACAGAAATCAATGGTATGGACTTCGGTCCAATTTTATCCTGTTACGATGGCGACAACACTGCTAAACTGCTTGTGGACTCTATTTCTGCAGTAATTTCAAAACACACCCTTCCACTTGTGATAACCAACAAGAATAAAATATTAAAGCCATGGGTCTCCTACTCCTACGGGTCTCTTGCGTTGCATACGTAACCGAGACAACCTCTACATATTAAACTAATAAAAGATCCAGAAAAGTTAATTTCAAAAAGTACTTATAATGGATAAAAAAACTTTTGCAATCGTCTGTTAAAATCTGTAAAGAAACAAGTATGAACTTAATGAATTTGATAGCCTACATAAAAATACCAAAAGATACTTTAAAATTTGTAAAAAAAATAGGTAATATTAATAAATCAAATGACTTTTTAGTATCGTCAGTAGAGCATATTATTATATCCATCATATAATTCGTAAATATTGGAAAAAACCTTGCATCAAAAATTATCTCAATGAATACCGCGTATTATAATAAATGTAAAATGACCAACAAAGGTCTGTTTTCTCCTCAATACTCTATGGGCCTTTTCCAGACCGACGACTCGGAAATCAACCACCTTATTTTAAGTCTCAAAAACACATAAGCTACTGGTTAGGATAGCATATCTACCGCAATTATAAAAGATACCAGGTATGCACTTACCCCAACAATTTTACATGAGTGTTCAATCTCTGCCTTGCATCTGGTGTTTTCCCGGATGTGTTTAAGATAGGTGTTGTACATCCCGTGTATGAAATCGGTAACAGAGGCAGTGTTAATAACTATAGGTCCATTTCAGGCCTTACCACTCTGTCAAAAAAACATGGAGAAGTTATTAAACACTAGGTTAAAGAGTGTTATCTACATAAAAATAATATTTAAGCTGAAAATCAGTTTGACTTCCGTAGTGGTAAGTCGACTGAAGGGGCTGTGTTGGAGTTAACAAACTCAATTGTTAGGCACTTTAACTCAAAGTCTAAATTGCTAGCTATATTATTAGACCTTTCCAAAGCCTTTGACACTGTCTCCGTGCCGATCATGCTCGAGAAACTAGAATGCATTGGTATTCGAAGAGTAGTACATGACATTTTCAAAAGTTACCTGGAAAACAGACATCAGTGTGTTAGTATAGATGGTTTCGTGAGTGAGTTTGAACCAGTTTGTGGTATTTGGTGTGCCTCAAGGTAGCATCCTTAGCCCTACTCTATTCTTAATTTACCTGAAAGACCTGTGTAAACTTGTGCTACCAAACTGCAAGGTTATAACTTACGCTGACGACGCTGCTCTTCTGGTACACGGTGAAACCTGGTCAGAAATATCTCGATACGCTAAATCAGCCTTGTGCACTGTACCTGGCTATCCAAAAATCTTTAAACTTTAAATGTGGCGAAGACAAACTTTATTACTTTCGTGCCAAAATGTACCACATTGCCTACTTCTAATGTTTGTCTGTAAAAACTTCAGAACAACTCTCGACCTGCGTACCTTGAATGTAATAACGGTAAGAAAAATGTACTTATTAAATATTATCTTACGCATACACTCTGAATTACAATATAAGCTTAACCTACTAAAAGAAGAAAAGATTAGGTATGTGCTCATCAACATACATACAAATACCGCACACACGTATACGCAAACACTCGTATCGTATGTCAACTTACCCGAACAATTCTATAACATTGTTAAAAATTCTTAATTTATTTTTATATTCAACAATTATTTTCAAAATAAAATCTTAATTTGTAACTGTAGAACTTAATACTTACCGTTTGTCTTCCTGAGGTGGACGTTAATGGCTGCAACACAGTTATATGACCTATAGCAGCCATTATCAACCATATTTTACTGTGCATTTTGTTACTTTTAATTCTAAAATAAACTTTTTATTTAGTACCCAAATACTATCGAGAGCAAACATATGAAGCTATTCATTATTTTTATGTTATATAAACATATAAATGTATCAATTACATATATTTATAATTAAATAACAGCTTATCATTTATTTAAATGTCCAGGAACTGATTTTGTATTGAATTATTAGTATTTGATGTTTTTGCTTAGAAGATATTTTTATTATATAATCGAGCAAACAACTTTGTCATGTCAATCAGAAATAGTTATAATGGATAATTTTGTTAACAGCAAACGCGCGCCATTAATTTAATTAAATAGAAATATTTATTAATAGCAATTTTCTATAAATTGTCAATAAAATATTATAAATATATAATATTTATAATATATCATACCATCACCATCATCGCGGACTAACAACGTGACAAAATAATAGATAGATAGATAGATAGATAGATATATAGATAGATAGATAGATAGAACATTCTTTATTGTTCACCACAGTTAGACAGAAATTAACACAGTTTAGTAGCAACATACTAAGCAGCCAGTACAATGGGCGGTCTTATCGCTAAAAGCGATGTCTTCCAGACAATCTTTGTATGGAAACAACAGAGGAAGATAATCGGTAGCTGGTGGCGTACCAAAAATATTTTGAACTGTTGTGATTGTTACAAACAATAAAATAATAATAACGGAAATTAGGTGAAAAGGAATCCGTGAAGTATCTTCTACACATACGTACATATAAACACATACATATATATATACATATACACACATACACGTATATAGTGATATACGAGGGCGGCACTGAAAATATGGGGAATCGAGGAAGTGACACAACATTACTATTTAAAAATGTATTTATTGCTTTTCGAAGTATTCTCCGCGAAATTTGACACATTTTTCCATACGATGGAACCAATCATTGAAGCAACCATTCCATTCGGAAGTTGGGGTCTCCAAAATGGCCGTTTTGTAGGCGTCCACAGCTTCTTCAGGCGATGAAAATCTCTGACCACGCAATTTATTCTTTATTTTAGGGAAAGTATAGAAATCATTAGGGCTTAGGTCGGGGCTGTACGGCGGATGGTCTAACAATTCTATGTTTTCTTGCTTTAAAAACTCTTTTGTTCTGTGCGCGGTGTGAGAACTCGCATTGTCGTGATGGAGAATGATGCGGCGGTTGCAGTTCTCTTTACGGAGTTCAGAAACGACCTGTGGCAAACAAATACTAGCATACCATTCTGCATTAACCGTTCTTTGTCCCTCAAGAGAAATAGTCGCAACATGGCCGGTTTTGGAGACAAACGTGGCCACCATTTTTTTTGCAACACTCCGTGAACGAACAATTTTTGTTGGCTTTAACTCATTTTCGAACACCCAAACTCGTGACTGGTTTTTTGTTTCGGGTTCGTACGCGTATATCCAGGATTCGTCACCTGATACGATGTTGTATACAGCATTTGAGGATCCTGCGTGGAATCTTTCGAGAGTTCTGACGCACCAAGTAACGCGAGCCGCTTTTTGCTCTTCACAGAGCGAATGCTGTATCCATCGGGAAAACAACTTTTTTACACCTAATTGTTCATGCAAGATTATTTGTATTTGGCTCATGCCAATGTCTAAAGTTGCCTGAATTTTGCGGTATATCACATGTCGATCTTCCTCAATCAGCTTACGCAGCTTACATCAACGTTTTCTTGGGTGACTGCAGTTTTTGGACGACCTTGACGGGGATCATCACTGAGCTTGACACGTCCACGTTGAAATTCAGCAAACCAGTGACAAATTGTGGTTTTGGATGGGGCTTCATCACCAAATGCAGAAATCATCCGGTCAACTCACTGTTTTTGCGTTAAACCACTTCGAAAGTCGTAATAAATCATCGCTCTTGAATTTTCTTGAGTCAATTCCATTTTCTCAACGACTAAACAAGTTTGACAAAACCTTGTGATAAGACCGAGAATATTTTTTAAATAAATAAATTGTATTCGATTTTTAAAACCAAGGTGTTTTCAATTAAAAAGATTTTAATATGACAGAAACAGTGGAAATATTCCATTCCCGATACTTTTAGTGCAGCCTATGTATCAAGTAGGTATAAGTGCTTGAACGTAAAACCTCATTCACGTATAAAATGCTATCCGCCGTTTGGACATTCATCTGTAGCGTGGTCTTAGCCCTCGAAAATCAATTGCAGTGCAGTTGATAAAACGACCGGCGCGCGCGCAGACGACTCAGCGATGGCGCGAATTTTGATTACTTTATTTTTCGTCGTGTCGGCCGTTTTGGTGGCAAATGTGGCAGCAGGTGCGTAAATGTGTTTGTGTGCGCTTTTGCGTTAATGGCAAAATATTACGGACGTGATTTTTTCTAAGTGGATTTCTGTGTAATTTTTTAAAAAATAGAACGCGTGTATTTTTTCTGTGTTACAATTTTGATAACTTTGTTGCTGTGAATTGGGTATCGCGATTAAGAAGGTTTAATTTATACCTCAACTTTACAATTAACTTCTTTTGGTTAAAAACTTAATACTTATCGAATATATCACTTTGATAATAGTGGTAATATAATACAATATAATTTAATAATTAATACTTATAAATCAAGTTATCAATTAAAACAACTTGTTTCTAACATCTGTGTACTTTACGTCCATAATTAATTCATACAATTAATTGTTCTGTAGTCGGTGGTTTAACAGTTGCTTGAAAGACTAATGTCATTAGCTCAATAAATTATAAATATATATTTATATTATTTATAATCATGACTTTTCAACGGTTATATGTTAGTAACTACTGGGGTTGTTTACGTCACTATAATGCATTTAAAAATAAGCTTTTTCATGAAGACCTATATTAAAACAACATTTTTCAATTAGCGATATAGTGATCTGAATATTTCAATTGTAAGTATGTATTTAATTATTTAGCTAAAGCAATAACTATCCAATTAATCGGTATTCTTATTAAAACTCGGTTTCAGTAAACATATAAAGCAATTTTGGTACCGTGGCTCAAGTAAGCGCTTATGTATACGCGAAGACGTGAGGTTTTGGGTTTGACTCCCGAATTGAGTTATTTCCGCCAGAAAATGCTTAGTAGCAGCATAGAGTCTTATACTTAGTTCGAATGTTGGCAATATCTCTATCTAAAATATATCTAACTAAACGTGTGAAATACACATCTGTATAACTCTTCAAAGAGGTACAAACGTGAGTATGAAAAAATATTTTTATATCTATGTCATTTTGTAAAAAACTGCCTGGAATAAAAAATCGAGGTAAGGTACAGTGCAATCTTCAGTCAAATTAAGGTGGTCCCTAAGGAGGGCATACCAAACTAAAGGTCGCAGCCAATATAACCTTGTAACCTAGATGTTACATAGAGGCGTCACAGAAATAGGGTGAAAATCCCTTTTAAATTTTATTATATTATATTTTATTGAAAGAGATTAAAGTCTAGTGACCCCGCTTATCACCTTCTCACCTTGCGATAGAAATTACTTTTTAAACTTACACATAAATTGTAAGATTTTAATAACATTTTTAGTGTTGACAAAAAGATTTTCCAGTAATTATACTACTGGATACTAAATAAACAAAAAATTTCGACGGAATTACTAAAATTATGTATATGTACGGGAATAAATGCGATCACGTCATAGGCCTTTGAATTGCCTGACGTTTCGGCCAATGCATCCTGGTATAGGTTGCATTGGCCGAAACGTCATTACGTGATTTCCGTGAATTATATAATATATCAGGGATGTTTAGATATCACAAGATCAGACTCAAGATTGTGTAGTACCTATATATATTTTTGTAATTTTTTCGCCGTACTAGGGCACAATTTTTGTTCACCACATATATAATATATGTACATACCCAGAAACTTCTGAAACCAAAACCCTTAAAGGCACTCAATATTGATCTAACTGCACAAGATCGAAATGATATCATGATATTTTGCTCATTTTCTTTTTCTATTGTATTTCAATATATTTATTAAATTAATAATAGTTTTTCATTATTATATGAAGTCATTGTTTCTGATTTATTATAATATATTGCCTATAAGACCCAGCGACGGAACACTGTGGTTTTAGTCGGTTCGAGTCCGACATACCACCTCGCCGTTTGGCCCCGGTGAGGTAATGACCCCTGGGGGTTTCCAAACATTAAAAAAAGGAGATAGACGGTATTTCTTTACGGTAGGTCTTTGAATATATATCATTTTTTAAATAGTACTACCGATTTTAATTCTTTGTAGTTATGTCCCATGAATCTTTCATTAATATATTTTGTTTCGTCTGGGATTGTTTTCTTACTTCTTTATGTGGACACTCTAGATCAACCCCTCCATCCATTAAAAAAGGGTCAATCAAATTAGTTCACAATTGGCGTGTAAATCGAGTAATATTAACACAAAAAAATATCTTTTTAGGATTCCGTGCCTCAAAAGCCACTTCGTTTTCTGTCTGTCTGTTAAGATCCCTTTTCTGAGGAATGCTTGGAGAGGTATCAAGTTAAAATTAACATTAAATTACTCATATCTGCGGTCCCGTGACTCCATTCCCGAGATGGAATAACTATCTACATACAAGTTTGTATGGAACCCTCGGTGTGCGAGTGAGACTTGCACTTGTCCGGTTATTTTTAGTTGTCAGAGCTTATTTTTAATATCATTGAGTTGGTAAACAACCATACGGTCTGATCGGGAGCAGTCACAAAGTCACAACGGATAAATGTTTGCAATTCATGGTTAACAATGGTCATGCCATAGTCTTTTTGCAAACACCTGTGTGTATAATTTAAGTGAATGCCCACCAATAGCCAAAAATACTAAATCTGCGCTATAGCAATTGAATTTAAGAAGTGAATTTATTCATCATAATTTGTTAAATATTATAAACACAAAAGTGTGTTTGGTCGTTAATTGTTTTGTCCTTCCTTCACGCTGGCAGCAACGGAGTATTTTTTGCTGAAGCATAGTTTGTAAACCGCAAAGTGACATAGTCTATGTTTAATCCCGAATAAACTGCATGGTTACTAACGGTCCATATTAGATTATATAAAATGTGAAGGAATTTCTTTCCCCTTTTTAAGCATAGATCGCGCACGCGACTGATAAGTAAAAGAGAAAAGAAATTATATGTGAAAAGTTTTCTCATATACCATATATATACCAGCACTCATATCACAGAGGTTGATATGCTATACAGTAGTTATCGACCCGTCGAGTTGTACCATGTACTGTATTATGTAATATTGCGTGTTTCACTTTACCAGCCAATTGTTATCAACCATACAAAATATATGTTTTTACTATGCTTGAAAGTAATAAAGTTAGTAATTGTTATGACTGTAAAACCGATATACCGATATATGTTAATGAAGAATTTAGCGAAAAAAGTAAATCAATCAACTATGCTCTGGCGTTTTCTAACTGAAAACTGTAATTCAAGTTTTTTTTGTAATATATTGAAGGTATAATAATAATTATAATAAATAAATAAACTTTTATTTCATAAAAAGGAGCTGTAGTACAATACATTAAGTATCTTATAATAATAACAACAAACACTTAAATAATAAGTACACTTAGCGGTTAAAGTATTGTCCTCTTAAATAGGCTAGAGAATAGCCTGTAGTAGAGGGAAACAGTGCCACCTCCTCGGAGATTGGAAATACAGGGTTTGAAAATACATTATCAATAATGTGGGTACCAAATATTCCTTAATTTTCATTTCTATTCTTTGATTTGACCCCCGACGCAAAAAGAGGGGTGTTATAAGTTTGACGTCGATGTCTGTGTGTGTGTGTGTCTGTCTGTGGCATCGTAGCTCTCAAACGGATGGACCGATTTCGATGCGGTTTTTTTTCATTTGAAAGCCAGTTTCCTTGCGGTGGTTCTTAACTATGTTTGGTTAATACCGGTCCAGCATAGTAAGAGTATCAGCTCTTTTTCAAAATGATGTAAAGCATTTTTGTTATATTTTGTGTCGGGGGTTTTTTAAATTTTGAATTTTTAGTTATTGTATGGTACCGTATAAGTGTATTTAATTATGCGTGTAAAGCTGTAATTTACATTGTTAGTTAAAATATTATTTGTGAAACTGATAACTGCCATCTTATTTGCACTTGTGTCAATATCATTACAAAGGCTGAATGAAAAACACTATTGTGGAATATTTTGACTATAATTTTACTTTAATTTCAATACGATTTTGCATAATAAAGTATCGGTGCCACTCACGTCATGAAGTGCAAGCC
The DNA here is from genome assembly GCA_949752705.1 of Callimorpha dominula. Classification (NCBI taxonomy): domain Eukaryota; kingdom Metazoa; phylum Arthropoda; class Insecta; order Lepidoptera; family Erebidae; genus Callimorpha; species Callimorpha dominula. The sequence goes on along the minus strand of OX457000.1, from coordinate 4,280,716 downwards.
TATTGCCGTCCACGTATTTTAGGAATTAAAGGAAGGATGAGAAAAGTATTTAAGAAGGGGGAGGTAGTGGACGGAGAGAGCTTATAAGGATAGATTGGGTAGTGTAATTAACAGCTCTAGCAGGTTAGATTTTGCTGACTTGATGACATTAGTGACCAATTGTAAATTACGACAGCAAAATTTTTACGTGGGAGAGCCATGCTTTGGCACGTAAGGGCCGGCTCGACTCCGCTTGATTCCACGGCCTCACAGAAACCCGGCAGTGAAACAATGATTGCATTGCTCTTCGCCGCGTGAGTGAGGCTACCGGAGGCCCTAACCCTTCTCTCTCCCCTCCATTCCCATCTTAAAGAGCGGCAACGCACTTGTGCCTCTTGAGTTACAGGTGCCCATGGGCGGCGGTAGTCATTTATCATCAGGTGACCCGTCTGCTCGTTTGCCCGCTATACCATAAAAAAAAAATCTTGGGTGGCTTTGACAAACAATGACTTGGGTTTTTATAGCTCTTTCTTCACAGATAGAACCATTACATTATGAACAAGTTGAACGCATTTATTAATTCCTAACTCTCTTGCAACAAATTGTTCTATATCAAAATTCAAAATATATATTGGGTCTTGAAAGATTCGTGTACGTAACTAAAGTAATTCAATAGCTTCAGTCTATTTTTCATTGTGTTCAAATCATCCACAATTGGCTTCTCACAATTGCTTATTATTTCATCTTCTATCAACCGTTATTCGCAATAACAATATATCTGTATTTACTGTTTTATGTTATTTTACTTTATGTTGTGTTGTGAGTGTGTTTATTTGTTTGAACGCGCTTGTCTTAGGTTCTACTAATAAACGAAATTTCGGTGATCTTTTTGGAGAAACCAAAAGAGTTGCCTCTGCAATTATGGACAAAGTATACTTTAATTTATTCTTATAATACATTAATGTTTATATACACTTGTTTAAGGTATTTTTGTTTATTATATTATTTAAAAACACGAGAGCGTACCAAATTATTTGTCATAAAAAAAAAAGAAAATCATATCACTACTTGTTTATAAAGTCTTTCTAAGTAATTAATTACATATAATGTAAATTAATATCACAGAAGCAGTCAATGAGATAGTGTCTGTTACAGTGTTACAATAGGCGTCCTTATCGATAGACAACCCGTAATGGGTAGTTGTGACAACTGCAAGGATACTATAGGTATTTTACGGCTAAATAATTTACTAATATTGGAGCAAATGAAAATAACAAAAGTCTCACGATCAAGAAAAAAAACGCAAATTCATATGACATTGAGTTCTTCCTCCTCTTAGTTCTATTCTTACATGCCTTATGAGCTTCCGTTACTCTCCTTAAAAGGTTTATTTTAGAAGATAGCCTGTTTATTAAGGAATGATCATAATTATACTAGGTGTACCCCGGGTTTCACCCGCGTAAGTCCCGATGCCGTGGAAATATCGGGATAAAAAGTAGAAAAGTAGTAATACTAAGTTTCATCGCAATCGGTTTAGTACTTTATGCGTGAAAGAGCAATAAATATCCATACATCCTCACAAAATTTCACGTTTATAATATTAGTAGGATAACATTTATTTGCTACTCATGTAAACGGAGTGACCTTAAACGTGAGTGAAATTGCCTGGTACCTTTTTAAATTCAGAAATTCTACTTACAAGTTGGTTACTCCAGGTCAAAACACCATGCTTAATTTTTTTTCCAATTATGACTAGTGATCGCATGGTGGTATAATTTCTACAGTAATTCATTAAATTTTAAACCTATTTGTGACATAAATTGAGCTTTATCTGCTGAAATCTGCTTAAAATTAAAAAAATAAATATCTCAATACCGAACCAAATTAAAAGGTAAAAAAGAGGTCTACTATGGTCCACCTCCTGGCTCTATCATCAGACCATGGTTACTTAGCGTAATCTGTTGGACTCGTCAAACCGAATCATATGAGCCCAAACTCGATGGGTTTACTAGTAGCCACTGAGGAGTTTCACTATCCACCTCCTGGCTCCATCAGCAAGCCAACTCTGAACTAAATTTACGTACAAAGTTCCATTTTGATTCAAATTGACTTCCGAGATTTATTTACATAGTTTACAAGTAGAAGTAATAAAGGCGTGCCAAAAAGGAAACATACAAAGATTTCGGTTCACCTATTAATATACTTAACGAAAGATAGATTTTTTTTTATATTATAGGGAGCAACCGAGCATACGGGTCATCTGATGGTAAGTGACTACCCATTGACACCTGCAACTCAAGAGTCACAAGTGCTATAGATATTCCATTCCTTAATTCGTGACTAGTTCTTAGGAATGTTTAAACTTCCATTGCTTTTCAGTCTGTTAGCCATTAAAAGCAAAGACATGCCTTATAAAAAATCACCTTATAAAACTTAGGTCTTAATTGCTGTTTAACCGATAACAATTTTACACTATCAAAATTGTGTAACTGATATTTAAACATAGTGATTATGAAATCGTCTTATCACGATCACGTTTATAAATTAACCTAAAATCACGTAAGAAACATTGTCGTGGTAACGCAACTTCCTTGGGTATTTAAAACATGTTTCACAGGTATAATATTGATTTGCGATAAAAAAAACATCACTCCGCCATATGGTCAAATGTCTTACGGTGTCGCCGTGGACAATTTCCTTTGCATTTTTACACGATTTTGTCGCCTGCAACAAAGATTCATCATCAAATCATCTCAAATCATTCTCAAGTATTAAGATGTCGCCATGAGAATGGGTTTTACCTGGGGAGAATAAATTGCGACGGGGTTTTTTATTTTGGATTTACTAGCGGGACAACTATTAAGTAGTGGTTTTTGGGAGTATCATCAATAGAGATCGGATATTCGGATGCATATTTACCTAAAGTTGAGATGTTGGCTATTATGGAAAGCACTTTTTTATCGAAAGAATCCCGCGATTCCAGGAACTTCAAATTTAAGTGTACCTATGCTCCGTGAGATGTAATAAACCCCAGTTTGACACAAATGACATTTGCTCTGTTACAACGTATAATGGTTGCTTTTCCCTACTTTTATTGTCAGTGATTTTTGACGAAGCAAAAACAACCTTATTACGTTGTAACAAGTGTCAAATCGGGCCTATTAAACCCCAGGAAATGTGAGCATTTTGTAAGAGTGCGAGTGAGACGGCAAATTATACTTGCTTGTGGGCAAGTAGCGACGCGACGATACAACTGCATTCGTAAATAAAAATATACTTAGAAGCCGCTTCCATAATTTGTTACCCAAAAAAAACCTTTAGGTAAATATGCATCCGATTATCCGATCTCTAATCATCAACTATGGTTCAAATCATAAAATTATAGACGCTTAATTACAAATATCATTTAGCTGATTTATTTCTAATGATTGTTAAAATGAATCAGTTGAACATTCCACTTTAATTTTAGTATTTAATTTTAATTGTTAATCATCGTTGCTGTTAAAATACCTGCACAAAATAGAAGTCCCGTGTTCTATACAAATAAGAGATTTGTCAATTCTGTGGAATCAGCCGGTTCCGTGAAAACAATTGATCTCACACACGCAAATATATATCTTCTAGTTGTTGTAATTAACTACAGATGCACTTTTGAGACATTATTTGTCCGTCAAAAATATAAAGTAATCATATTTTTTTTTTAATAATTCTTAATATTAAGACGAAGTAAACTACAGTACATACAGTTAAGTATTAAGGAACAGACAGAGTTCTTCAGGTAGTGCTGTTTTTTATTACGCTTTTGAGTTGTGAATACCGCATTACCATAGCGCCACCTGAAGAGATGTGGTAGTGCGTAATTAGTGATTCAATTATTTATAGGTACCGGTAACGACTTACCTAACGCTTGTTTACTAAAATACCTAGTTATAAAAAAGAGGTATACGAAGATTTTTTAAAACTATCTTGACCTTCAAAAGCTGTGACGGCCACTCAGTATTATCATACTAAGTGACCGAAAAACAAGGCAAAAAAATTGTAATGACTTTATTAAATTTAAATATCTAGGTATAAGAATAGGTAAATAACAACTGATTTTGCATGCAAAATTAAATTGCGATATTTCTTTTTAAGATTTAATTAACTTCGAACCATTGAAATGCAGTTTTACAAAACCCAATTGCTTTGTTTTCCGACAATCGCCATTTTCTTTACTTATCTCTCTTCCGAACAAAAATTTTTTTGTTGACTTATCGTTATTATGGGTGTCACTAGCATGCAAAAAAAGTGATGAGTAAGTGAAAAATTATATTTCTTTCACAAAAACACATTCTTATACATGGTGACTTTGAGTTGTGCAAATTTAAGGAATTTGGAACCATAATTATGAACGATTCAATTTAATTGTACATTATAAATTATATAAATTTTAAAACGTATAATATATATGGTATTTTAATGGGCAATGTAACTGTTTACCGTTTGGTGAACCGTATCTGCCATGTTCAAATCTATTTAATACCTTTAAACGATCAATTCTTGTATATATGTATATATATAATCTGAATCTCGGAAACAGCTCCAACGATTTTCATGAAATTTTGTATACAGATACAGTTTTGCATTTTAAGTTCAACTGCATAGTTGTATCTCCGGTAAAAAAAATATAAAAAGCTAACAAGCGAAGATCGGTCTCCCAATTACTAATGTATTAATAGCGGTAGGCAAACGTGATTATTATTTAAAAAAAAACATTAGAACTTTTTGTTTTGTATTTTACAGAGAATGTGGAGCCGAAGCCGAAACCGGCGAAAATCTTAGACACTGTTATGGCACCCGCTTACATCCCGGCGGAGGAGAAACACGGATCTTATTGGAAGAAATCAGCAGTCAACACTCTGAGAGAAAAACTGAAAGAAACTCCGAACACCAATAAAGCGAAGAATGGAATCCTTTTCATAGGAGATGGCATGTCTTTGGCAACTGTTATGGCTGCCAGAACATTTTCCGGTCAAATGGACAGGGGATTAGGAGAAGATTCTATATTGGAGTTCGAGAATTTCCCCGTCAGTGGTCTCGCTAGGGTGAGTGTTTATAAATTTCATTATGTTTATTTGGAATGGTGGTTCAAGAGCAAAAAGGTATAGTTGAAGCAAAAAGAGTTTCTGTATACTAGATATAGCCAGAGTAGCGAGATTGGGAGAAGACCACTACTAGATAAAATATGTTAAACTAGCGGCAACTACCTTTACGAGTATATCTAGTGGTAACAGAACACGTACTACCTCGATGCTATTGTTTTAAGTTTTATTAGCTTGGCAACATTGTAAGTGTCAGTAGTGTTTACAGAAAACCTGAGCAGATAACGGTCACACGATCTTGTTTGTCACATTAGGACTATAAAAAATAAGTCGAATAGTTTTTCTCAAGAAAGTTGGTAGACAAGCAAAGATCCGTCTGTCGGTAAGACAATCTTGCAACTAATAATTTCTCAATATTTTCGTCACAAATACTCGTAAGTTTCTAAATTTAAAATTAGTAAAATAATGTTACTCTGTAATATCCGTACCTAATTATTTTACAAACAATGATCATCACAGTATCCTTGAAAAACTTTGATACATCGGACTCAAAATACTCTTAAAAATAATTCTGTGATTCAAAAAAAAGCATGATGCCGGAATTGTCAACACAGTTTCTACTAGCCCTATGTCCATTTTACATAGTGTAACCCATGTAGAGACTTACCGGATTTAAACGTGAATAATTTCAGTAAATTTACTTGAATACTTTACAAATCTAACTATGTTTAATGTAATGGTGTAAATACAAGAGTCACTTAGTATATTATTATTTTCCTAGTAAGTAACCTGTAACAACGATTACTGAAGGTTTTCCAGAAGTCGTCACTTAAGACACAATAAGGAAGGAAATGATATCGATTGTATTGTTCAAGTTTGTACAAAAAATACTTTATCGTTTTGTCCTACGCCACCTCCGATCACAGTCTTAAATCCCAAGGTCGGTGGAAATGGGAACGTGCTATCATCGTTGAAGAACAATGCCCGCACTTCGCTTGGCTCGGTAATACTAGGTACGATTGAGAAGGTTTTATGGATAATCAAAGATTAAATGAGTGTACTTAACTTTCATTCAGCACCAATGCACATGCGTGTATCAATTTACGGCGCTACGCACGCCTGTTTTATACTACTGCCATAAATATATGTACTTCTATATATTGCAGAATAAAAAAATGGACATTCACGCTATAATTTTCTATACAAAAACCTTTTAAAAAAACCTGACAAACACCAATGTGTGCATGTTTTTATTCGGATCGATCCAACATCTGTACTATACATCAAGACCTCTAACATCTTAACAGATGTTTTTAAACAGCGTCTGTAGTTGAGAGGCAACGCCGTGCGTGGCTAAAAAGCCCAATACGTGAGCCGCACGTTCGTCCGCACTTTTGGCAAGTGTGTTGAGGGGCAGTCGCCGAAGCAGGAGACATATCCCTTTGCCTATGCCTTTTTGCTCGTTTCTCTGCTAAGGCTTTAAACCAGGCACTGCCATGAGTGATACATCCTTCCGATAAAGTTTTCTTCCACTGATCACAGTCGGAAGCGAGGGCCTCCCATGAATTGCATTTGATATTAAACGCAACTATGTCACGCTTTACGTAGTCTTTGAAGCGCAGTATGGGCCGCCCAACATTACGCTTCGCACATGCCACTTGAGTCAACAAAGTCTGTCTGGGCAAACGAGCGCTGCTCATTCGGTGCACATGCCCCAGCCACCGTAAGCGTCTCTGTTTGAGGAGAGCGGTGATACTAGGCAGTTGTGCAATCTCCAGCACTTTCTTGTTTGTTACCCTGTCCTTCCATGTTATGTTAAGAATGCTCCGAAGACAGCGCATATGAAATACGTTAAAGCGCCGTTCTTGCTTAGCATACGACGTCCAAGTTTCGGCTCCGTACAAGAGTATGCTTAAGACACAAGTTTGATAGACAGTCATCTTAGTTCTGACTGTAAGATGTTTATTATTCCACACTCTTGTACGTAGCTTTCCGAACGTTGTAGCTGCCCTGCCGATGCGAATGTCGATCTCCCCGTCAAGGGAAAGATTGCTCGACATGGTCGACCCCAGGTAGCAAAACTTGTCTACTACTTCTAGGGGTGCACCTTCCAACACGATGGTCGGTTGAAAAGTGTAACCCTGCGCTAGTATTACAGTCTTCTTTGCATTGATAGACATGGAGAATAGGGAACATGCGTAGGCAAATTTGTCCAGCATACCCTGGAGTTCTACAGGAGTTTTCGCTACAAACGCTGCGTCGTCGTCATAAAGCAGGCTGCCAATGAATAGGTCCTCACGCTTACGGTGGGACTTTAATTGGGCGGTGATGTTAAGTAGCTTGCCATCTGCTTTTGTGTGTAGATGGATTCCCTGTTGTATGTCACCAAAGGCAACTTTGAGTAGCAGGGAGAAGAAAATACCGAATAATGTAGGTGCTAAAACACAGCCCTGACAAACTCCTCTCCGCATTTCAAAAGCATCGGACGTCTGACCATTAAAGACAATAGTGCCCTTCATTTCCTCTTGAAAGGACTTTGTGAGCTTTAGCAGTTTTGGGGGACATCCTATATGTTCAAGTGTGGTATATAGCCCCTCTCTGCTGACCATATCGAAGGCCTTATTAAGGTCAAAGAACGCGATCATCAGCGTAGTGTTTTGCTCCCGACACTTCTCTTGAAGTTGTCGAAGAGTAAAGATCATATCCGTAGTCGATCGCTGGGAGCGGAAGCCGCACTGTGCCTAAGGATATACTCGTACGCGTTCGGCGAGACTTTGCAGTTTCGTCTATATGACTCTTGCAAAGAGCTTGCCGACGATGCTAAGGAGAGAAATCCCGCGGTAAGAGTTGCAATCGCCGCGGTCACCTTTACCTTTGTACAAGGTATTTGCATCACGCATGTGCTAGGGAAACTGCTCCATCGCCCAGAATTTCACTACGAAATTATGCAACAATGGTAAAACACACTTGAGCTTCAGAAGTTCGGTAAGTACACCATCTGTCCCCAGACTCTTTCCGCATTTGAGTTCCGAGACGACCAGATAAAGATCTCGCATGGTAGGTAAGTCGTCGAGCTCAGTCATGACTGATAGCTTTGGGATTAATTCCAAGGCCATATGACTTATCTCGGCTGGACGAGAATAAAGCTCGGTGTAATGTTCTACCCACCGATTTAGTTGTCGGTTGCTGTCGCTGATAACCGACCCGTCGGCCTCTTTTAGAGGAGCCGTCTTCTTTTATCGGGCCGTAGGCTGTCTTGATCCCCGCGTAGACACCGCGAAAGTCTCCTGCGGCCGCGCAGTCTTAGATGCCTCTGCACAGATCTGTCCAGTAAGTGTTGGCGAGCTGGCGACAAACACGTTGAAGAGAGGACTTTGCAGTGCATAGTCTGGCGTGGGTGGCTTCGCAGGGATCAAGGCAGTTATTCAAAGCAGCTCGCCGCTTGGAGTCGATAAGAGGCTGAAGCTGTTCCAGATTTTCGGAAAACCAGTCCGGTGATTTTACGCGGCTATATCCAAAAATCTCACCGGCTGTTTTAGTGAGCATAACTTTAATGGACTCCCATTCTTTTTCTAGGGGCACATCCGCATCCCAGGCAGCTGCCTGCTGACCGACCAATGTGCTAAAAGTTTCCACATAATCGGGATGTTTAGTCTTAGAAAGGTCTAGTGTCTTCCTACCGGCTGTTTTGGAGGAGTGGATCTTTTTAGGTAAGAGATGAACTTTGCAAGCAACTAAGGAGTGGTCCGTATCACATTGTGCGCTGTGAAAGGTTCTGGTGTGCGTAACTTCCCTCAAACTCCTTCTCTTGAATAAGACGAGGTCCAGCTGATGCCAATGCCCCGATCGGGGATGTTTCCAGGAAACTTTACGCAGCAGCTTGCCTATAAAGTAAGTGTTGGTGACACACGGTTGGAAATTAGAGCAGAACTCAAGCAGGCGTTGCCCGTTTTCGTTAAGTCTGCCCACGCCGTGGCTCCCTAGACATTTAGACCAGGCGGTATTGTCCTGGCCTACGCGAGCGTTAAAGTCACCTAGAATATATAAGCGGTCTCCAGCCGGTACACCGTTTACAGCGCTACAAAGCTTGTTGTAAAACTCATCTTTGGAGTCTGCTGATGAATTGAGTGTAGGAGCGTAGGCGGATATTAGGCTCACAAATCCGCATTTCGTGCTAAAGCGCAAGACCATTATACGCTCCGTCATGCCTCTAGGTGTTTCTATGGCATTTAACAGAGCGTTGTGAACAGCAAAGCTCTCGGTGTTCATCTGAACCTTTACCTATCCATAAGACGGTATAGTTTTGCTCGCGCAATGAGCCCTCATCAGGTAGCCTGGTTTCTTGAAGTGCAGCAATCGATATGTTAAGACGTGCCAGGTCTTGATCAATAACAGCAGTCTTACGCAGGTCTTGGGCGTAATCTGAAGTCCCTGAGTTGTCCAGGAGACCTGTCCTCATTGTACGGACATTCCAAGTTCCAAAGCGCATGGAAATGCTAGCCTTACATTTTTGTTTATATTGCTGTTGGTTCCTGGGTGTAAAACAGCACAGCTCCGCTTTTCGGGTGAGACCCTTAGTTTCCAACACCCCAGAGGAACAGGCGACGCCGGGGCGGATCAGTACCCTATTGACCGGGGGCTGCCCAGCTTAAAGCGGGCGGTAACTGATCACTGGGCCTTCGATGGACCCTCCCACTGTCGAGAGTGGCCCTGGCTCCCGCGCTTACGCCCATGCACGCGAGCTTATAACCGGTAACTGCCACTCCCCGTGTTGTTTTCCACGCCGTTGGAATGACTACGTGGGTGATGTGTCCTCTCCACAGACGCTGCATCGCCAGGGACACAGTTTGATGGCGCAGGGCTGCCCAAAACCTACACCACCATCTCGACCTTCCCAGCTTGACTCGCAGGAATGGCATGCCAATACGTGCAAGCCACCAGGTCGGCTGCAGGTGACTGCCGTTTTTCAGATTACATCCTACTTACGCCTAACGGCGATACCAGTTCCGGGTTTAATTTCAGAGTTTTCCTTCTGTTAGATGGGTTGCAGACAAATGCTAACGACGCCCGTCCCCCCGAAACATCTGTACTATAGTTTACCATTTATATTTGTATATGTCCGATGAATGTATAGGTACTACTACTAGTGAAAACTTCTTTAGCCGCGTTGAGCAATTTGTAGTTGAAAAACAGTTTTTTCCAAAGTTTTACGTTTCACTTCTGCTGTCAGTCCCCATTATTATCATTTTAAAACATAAATAACCATTACTCTTATACACTCTTGTGATAATAAAAAAGATACATAATGAGCCATTTTACAACTTTTGTAAAAAAATATAAAGTTAAAAACGTAGGTGTGTGTTTGGGAAGCAAAAGTTATTATTTTCGTACTGTAACTATGTAAGAGAGTCTTAAGTCTATAAATATGTATAGACTAGATATACTTAAGGAGGCATCATTTCCTTCTATTACATACGTTCAGATACACATAACAAAGTAGGAATTTGTCATCGCCACTTGTTAACCGTAAGAAGACTACACTTACTGTCGATTAGAAAGAAATATAATTTATCGACGTGTAGTATTTCTACATCTAATTTAAATAGATTAAAATTAGCTGAAAGGACATAGCTCAAAGGCACGTATGGGCTGGCTCGACCAGAGTGATATCACGGCCTAACAGAAAACCGGCGTGAAGCACTGATTATTGATATTGAATACACAACGGTGTATCGCCGAGTGAATAAGAGTTACCTTAAAGGCCGGCAACGAACTTGTGATCTTTGAGTTGCAGGTGTTCTTTACTTCTATATAGTATAGAAGTTAACGGATGTGTATTTGTTAATCTACGTCTCCAGCTATCTACATACCAAGTTTTAACGCAATCGGTTTAGTATTTTTTGCGTGAAAGAGCAATAAACATTAATACATTCGTACATGCTCACAAACTTTCATGTTTATAATATTAGTAGAATTTCCTTTACAGACACCTTAATGCTAATGTGTAAAAAGTGATAATATATTTACAGAATCGTCATATTGTAACAATTCAAATTACATTCAAAGTACATGCACTTACAAGGAAATTATTGTAAATGTCTACAATGTAAAATAACAATCAGACATATAAGATTAAAAACAATCTTCAAAATTAAAAGAAAACAAATAAATAGTTCTAATTAACATCCATTAAAAATTGCAATAAAGTATTAAAAATTAGATACAAAATCATTTCATTAAACCTAGTAGCTAGTACCTAATATAAAGATTGCATTGTACTTTACCTTTGTAAAAAAGAAGTAAATACATTTATTATTATTATATTTAAACACTAGCTGTTCTCCGCGCGGCTTCGTTCGCGTGTACATATTTTTATTTTTTGCGCGAAACCTTAATTCTGAATAAAAGTAGCCTAAATTACTCCTTATAACACCAGCTATATGCCAGTGAAAAGCCCATGGAAATCGGTCTCCCCGTTCCGGAGATTAGCCGGAACAAATAGACAGATAGATAGACAGACAAAGAATTCATTTTTTTTTATATATGTATGAGGTAAACATTCAGATACATTTAGTAAAGCTATTATTGTGACATTACAAACAGACACTTAAATTTTTTATATTTGTATAGATGTATAGATTGTCGGTCACTGTCTTCAATGCGAACAAGTAATAATCAGTATTTGTTAATAATATTTACAATGACAAGAAGGAAAACGAAGTAATTAAATATAAGTCCTTTACAAGTTAGTAAATAATGTGATTGTTTAGTAGTAAAATCTCCATAGTCTCCTTGTAGTAATGCACCACAGTCTTTTACCTTTATAGTAGACTTCATCGAAGGATGTCTGTAAGAGATCGCAGCCTGCAATAAGACCGCCCATTGTAACACTGTAACACACTATTGTATCCAACCGACTGATTTTCTGATATTTAGTGTGCAATAAAATATAACTATCTATCTAAATTTACTATCCTTTTTAAACAGACAGACAGACAAACAAAAAATTTAATTAGCAATGTAGAAGTAAAGTTATTTGCACGATACCTATGTATAGTGCAAAAACCTGTATGAGCTTAAAAAAAAGACTATTATTTTGACATTACAAACAGACACTTACATTTTTAACTGACTTCAAAAAAGGAGGAGGTTCTATGTTCCACTGTATTGTTTTTATGTATATTCACCGATTACTCAAAGACGCCTAGACCGATTTCGAAAATCCATATTTTGTTTGAAAGGGTATACTTCCCAGGTGGTTCCATGGTCATCAGGGCAGGATCTGATGATGGCATCCTGGAGAAATCGAGGGAACTCTTAAAACTTTATAGACATACTTGAAGCGATTTGGGTATTTTGAGGCGAGATAATTATATGGTAGGTAAAGGTACATGAGTTGACAGGCGTAAATTAAATGTACTGCAGTGTGTAATTTATGCCTGTCAACTCATCTACTAGCGCTGTTTCTTGTATGTGCTTGTGTAGGTATCCGTGTCGTATTCTTCCTAAAAAATATAGAAGAAAGAGATATCACTAAATTACTTACATCACCAGTATACCTTCCTTTACCCTTTTTGTTTATATTGATTTGTATATCAACACACAATAGCGTATACCAATAGATGTTTTTATTAGATATTTATAATATATCCTATATTTGCAGTATATAAAGTAATTGATGTGACACGGAAATGTTTTATTAAAATAATTGTCTCTTTAGCAGCTGTATTTAAATTAAGGCCACGGATAGATAATATTACCGTGTTAAGGCCACGGATACAGAGATATATTAGCCAAATGTTCAAGTGCTCTATTTGTCTTTTTTTTTTTTTTCGTTTGGAAACCCCCACGGGTCATCACCTCACCGGGGTCAACGGCAAGGTGGTATGTCGGACTCGAACCGACTAAAACCACACGGTGTTCCGTCACGGGTCCTAATGCCGGGGACTCAGGTGTACCCTAGAAAGGAAATCGCTTTGAGCCAGGGCAGACTTGGCCGCCTGCTCGACAACAGGCGACCCCACAATTTGGTGCGGGGGCCTAGCCCCCTCCGATTTAGAGAGGTGCGCGTGGAACACGTCGCGCCGCCGTCTCGGGCTTTTTCTGCTAGGGCGACGGGTAACCCAGCCCATCACCCTCAGGCCAGCGCTCATGGAGGTCGGAGATTATTTTATACTCTCCGGCGCCTGGTGCGTCTTCTGAGGGACGAGAGAGAAGTAGTTCTCTCCCGTTCCCTTTCCGCCGCCTCTTTGGCATACATCACTTCCTCACAGAACGAGGCAGCGGAATCCCATGCTCTCTCGCACCGGACCATGGCCATAATCATGGTTTCTAGCGAGGGGCTACCCACACTAAGGAACGCAACGAGGTCGACGCGCTGCTCCGTCCACGCAGTGCACTCCACCAGAGTGTGAAGTGCAGTATCCTCGCTGCGGCCCCCGCAGTGGTGGCACGCAGGCGTTGGTTCCCGGCCTATGCGACACAGGTACTTTCCAAAGCAGCCGTGTCCCGTAAGCACCTGCGTCATCCGGTAGGAGAGGCTTCCGTGCCGCCTCTCCAGCCAATCCTCCATAATGGGTCTTACCGCAAGTGCTCTATTTGTCTGTCTAAGTATATTACATAATAAATCCTCCAAAACCGATGTTAAACAAAATTTATATAGATATATATATATATATATATATATTTTTTATGGGATAAATGGCAAACGAGGAGACGGGTCACCTGATGGAAAGCGACTACCGCCGCTCATGGGCACCTGCAAGAGTCACAAAGCGTTGGCGACCTTTAAGGTGGGAGACGGGGAAGAGGGAGAATGCGGGTAGGGGGAGAAGAGGGGGAGAAGGAAGGGTTAGGCCCTCCGGTAACCTCACTCACTCGGCGAAAATCAATGCAAGCATTGCTTCACTGCCGGTTTTCTGTTAGGACGTGTTATCACTCCGGTTGAGCCGACCCATACGTGCCAAAGTATGGCTCTCCCACTTATATAATAAAATCACTCGCACACACTTTTATATAACCACTTTTAGGGTTTCAGTAAACTCACATACCTATATATTTTCCATTGTATTATCTTATTCACAGTCGATGCTCTATTACAAATCTCTCGTAAAAAATAATAGAATATTGTCACACAATCTCCATTCCCCAAGCTATTAACATTATGTATATCTAAACAATAGTGTTATGTACAGGGTGTACTTGACAATGGAACACTTACTGAAACGGCATGACTCTACATGCAGTTAAAACATTATTTTTGGAAAATGTTGAGAAAATCCATAAAAACTAACATGCATAATTTTTAACGTAGGTTTTATGGTTTTTTTAATTACAGATTGAATAATTCCAAAATAAAAATATATGTTTAATTTAAAATCTATAATTTTACATATTCGGTGATAATAACTGGCAATTCAAACGGTCATCATCATCACTTTTAAACGGAATAGTTTAAAAAAAATATTGTGACTGCCTCCTAGTCCTAGCGTTTCAGAGATTTAAATCAGTGTTCCATTGATTGACATCAGATACATTCTGTATAACTCCAGTATTTAATATCTGCTTTCTTTTTCTTTATTTTTTCAATGAAACAAAATAAAAAAGGACTCACGGATATTTTGTTTCGAATGTACAAGCTTATACTTACAGATTGGATATTTTTTAGCAAGTTAATTTAAAGCTCTTCAACCTCGGCCCTTCAACCATATTCGCGGTATGTTGGTATTGGTATTGGTATAGGGCTCTGTTTCCGCATCTAGACTCATATGCGGTCCTGCGGTCCACTCATTCGCGGTATGTTAAAATTCATAGAAAAGTATTAACAAAAAAAACAGAGTAGATAGATAGATAGATAGAACATTCTTTATTGAACACCACAGTACCTAGTACGAGTGTTGTAAAAGCGCGTGTTCTTATAACACTTTTCATTAGTATTCATATTTGACATTAAATACGCAAGAATTCACCGGACAGGACCATCATTTTAGCCAAGCATTTTTATCAGCTAAATAATCGTCTAGTTTATAATATGCTTGTTTACATAGTGTGCGTTTAATGCATGTTTTAAATTTCTTCTCATTTAGTTGAAGAATATTAGGAGGTATTTTATTATAGAATTTAATACAGTACCCCATGAAAGATGTTTGCACTTTTGTTATTCTAAATTTTGGTTGTACTAATTTGTTTCTGTCTCTAGTAATGTAATTATGTCTTTCACATCGTTGCGTAAATAGGTGCAAATTTTTTCTAACATATATGTTTTCATAAATATACTGACAAGGCACCGTCAGGATGTTAATTTCCTTAAATAGTTCCCCAAGGGATTCGCGACTACGTAGAGTATAAATGGCTCTGATAGCTCTTTTCTGCAGAATGAATATAGATTCTATATCACAACAAAATACCGTAGGACATGACACTGTGAAAATAACTATAATAAACAAGTCTTGCAGTGTCTATGTCTGTTAATAGGCGGACTTTCATTACAGCATATGCTGCAGAACTTAGCCGCTTTGAAAGCGATGATAAATGAGCGCCCCATTGTAATCTAGAATCTAGCGTAAACCCTAGGAAAACAGTTTCATTGACAAAATCTAACTTTTCCTTATTTAATAAAACTTGGCATTCATTGTGTCTAACGTTGGGCAACAAAAATCTTATACATTTAGTTTTTTTCCCATTTAACACTAAATTGTTGGCAGTAAACCAACCATGAACTAGATGAATAATATTAATTACATCGTCAAAGGTACTGACGCGTCTATCAACTTTAAAAATTAATGATGTGTCATCAGCAAATAATACCATTTTAGGCTGGCTATCCAGTAAAGGAAGAGGGGGAGAGGTAGGGAAAAGCGGGAAGACGGGAGAGGGGATCAGTTTACCAGAAACCTTTTAAGATTGACTATAGAACTATTCAACCGGTTCGTCTATGTCTCCTACGTCTGACATATTCTTTTTTTTTTGTAGATAGTTATAACTGCTACATGAAAATTTTAGGAATCGAAGAGTTTTCTAACCTGAAATGAAGGTGTATTTACTAAGATTGCCATTAAATTCGATAATATAAGGCAGTAACAGTAAAATATATCGCTGATTGTACTAAACATCGCAAAAAGGCAGTGGCAGCCATCGCAATAATTTTTTTCTCTTATTTTTCTTTCTAACGGACTTTATCGCGGTTCGTTGCTCACGAGGCCGCAACCAATAATGACTTTTAGAGTTGACATAATATAACTCTGAATCGTTTGTATAAAGTGATAACAAAAACGTAAACTTTCTTGAGATTTTCATTAAATTTGAAATTTCATGAACGTTTTTACTACCATGAATAATTAGCAGTAAAGCTATCGATTAAAATCGATTTCTTTTAGTCTGCTTTGGTAATAATACTATCTTACGATTGAGTTTCTTTAAAACATTTGCTAGTATTAGATTCTAAACTGATATTATATTGTATTTTCCTCAAAGTGTTTTTACTTCTATCAACAAGTAGCAACTATGTAGTGTAACCGGTTATGGACAAGAAATTAAAAATAATTACTTAGACGTGTTTATGCTTATTTTTTTATTTTTTTTTCTATCACTACATATTATAAAATAAAGTTTCCCGCCGCGTCTGTCTGTCTGTCTGTTCACGATAAACTGAAAAAAACTACTGAACGGATTTTCATGCGGTTTTCACTAATAGACAGAGTGATTCACGAGTAAGGTTTAGGTGTATAATTTGTACCCGTGCGAAGCCGGGGCGGGTTGCTAGTATATTATAAAATAAAGTCCCCCACCGCGTCTGTCTGTCTGTCAGTCTGTTCGCGATAAACTGAAAAACTACTGAACGGATTTGTATACGGTTTTCACCAAAACACAGAGTGATTGATGAGGAAGATTTACGTGTATATTTTGTTAACGTTTTGTGTAAATTGGTTGAAATATGATGATGATTGTTGAAGATGTCTCTACTACCCGTGCGAAGCCGGGGCAGATTGCGAGTACTTATATGTCTGTTTTGCTTTATGTTAAAAACATTGAGCTGTTATTTACTTTTCCAGATAATAACTTAATATTTTTTGTTGACATACAAAATGGGTACTTTGTAAGTCTACGTTTTGAGTTAAGACTGTTTATTGACGTTGGAGTTTCAAGAAATAACTTTGAATTTTAGATGCAAATGCACCTTCGTTCTGCAATAAAGTAAAAGCAACTGCATTAATTAAAACCAACTGCACAAAAACTTTGATAATATTATTCCAATTTACGTAATTCATTTGTTTCGTTTCTCGAATATTCTAGAATTAGTGGCTTTAAAAGATAACTCGTTATTTGTAGTTTTTTCTATTGAACAATTCTAGGGTTAGATATTAGGTATAGGCTATAAAACAAACAAATATTTATTTATTTATTAAAAACTTCATGCACAAATTGTACAAAGGCGAACTTAATGCCTTAGGCATTCTCTGCCAGTCAACCTTGGGGTGAAGCAGAAATAAACAGTGGTAGGTGCAAGGATATTGTAAAGAGTACGAATTTTTAACTTCTTATAATAATAATAATAATAATAAAAAAATTATAAAAAAAATATCTGTGAGTGACTTTGTAAGCATCAACCGTCTTTGCCGTATATTAATAACAGTTAAGATTTGTGAGATGATACTTTGGTATTTTTCCTTCCGGGTCATTATTAACAACAAAAATCTACCTAAATTTCCTTTTAAAATCTAGGATATACCCAACTAATGTAATATTTTAGAACAATTATCAGCGACTAATTATATTTCTGCAGAATAATAATAATATATTAATTAGTGGGGGTTTTAATTAAAACTTACATTGGCGGCTCTGTACTGTTTTTTTTAATATATGATAGGACTGAACAAGTAATGTAATCAGTCCTGAATAATAATTATTGTATAGTATTTGCACTGAACGGAAACCCAACCTGCGATATCGGACTAATATATATATTTATAAATGATGCGCAGAACCCCAATCCTTTTTGAAAAATAAAAGTAGGTTATGTTACTCCTTACAACACCATCTGTCGGAAACCGGTCCTCCTGATCCGGAGAGACAGGCAGACCGACAGACAAACAATTTAAAAAAAGTTGTTTTGGCATAATGTACCATGTAAACATTCGGATGCAATTAGTAAAATGCTGTTATTACGACATTACAAACAAACACTTACATTTTATTTATTTATATAGATGCACTAAACCAAAGTATACATAATATTGGTGTTAAATATACATTTAAAGTTATAAATTTAGTTTAGGAACTGATTTTGACTGGAAATTGTAGTGAAATCTATCCTACGGCAACCGTACATTTTTCCGGGATAAAGGGAGTTTATGTGTGTATCCCAGACTATAATCATTTCTCTGTGTTTCATCTGAATCCGTTTAGCCGTGTTTGCGTGAAAGAATAACAAACATCCATTCATCCTTACAAACTTTCGCCAAATATTATAAAAAGATTTGTGTTATTTAAAAGAAATGAAATCAGGTTTACTTCGTTACGTAATCGTACCGTGTGTAGTTCAGTAAATTTAAATTGTTTGACGTAAGTAATGGCGTCTAGTTAAATCTTTGTACATCAATTGTATGGTTGGACATTGTTAGTAATATCTTCTCTACACGTCAGTGGGCATTCTGCAATAAAGTAACAAAACGATAGAAAATTACGTGACAGAGTACGACATTGGCGCTTGCGTACGTCTTGCCTTGAACGTGACTTATGCCAAGCGCGTGCGCATTCGTCTATTGATACGTATCGGTAATGTGTACAGAAGGCTTTATAATTTTAATAACTTATATTGTATCGTACGTGGGGTATGTTAATGAAATTTAAATGAGGTAATTAGGTACAGTACGTAATTTCTTTTTCTATTTGAAGTCGTATTGACGCTAGACAAATACACAACACTACTAGGTTTCTAATGGAGGCTTAGCGTTCGTGATATCGCTATTGTTGAGAATGTTTATAGGTAGCGGTAACCCCTGACCATCAAGATATGCCTTTAATTCAATTCAGTGGTAAAATCTTAACCATGTTCCTTATGTATGGACCTGGGATTATCGGAAAGTTTTTAGACAAAGAAAATTAATTTTTGATGTGAAACTTCTTTAAGCACGTTGGACACTTTTGGTATGATAAAAAAGCATTGAATTCGCGTGACCATCACGTTAAGATACATATACAGATGTATGTGTGATGTATATTCACTTCTGACGTGCAGTCCGACGACTGACACTTTTCTTTTTACACTGCTGACCTGATCAACTAGCGAAAGCGGAACGGATCGTCTGATGGTAAACGATTATTCAGTGTCTGTATATAGACGCAATATCAGATGTAACACTCCTACTTTATCTACCTTATGTAATATCTCTCCTATGAACCTCTGGCAACAACATACACCATTACCAAAAATAACATACCTGCTCTTATCAATAATCTTATGATATTTTGACCTCTTTAGATGGACAATACAATTAACTGCTGTATGTTAACAAGTGCACAAGTTATCTAAGGATCTTTTTGAATTTATATGAATGTAAGGGGAAAATAATACACAATAATTAAATGTACTTGTACCTTACATAGAAACTTGTTAACATATTATATACAGTCAAACACACATACACACACACATACACGGTATACATACATAAATACATATCCATACATATAACAATACGTACCAATATTAATTAAATATATAATGCAAATAATAATACCCTGTATTGCAAATAAAATTACAAGTATTAAAGAGAATATTACTATGATGGCAGATAGTAATCAGAGACCAGTTTTTTAAAAGTGGTTAGCGATTGAGCACGTCTAACACATTTGGACAATGCATTCCACAGGCGAGTTGCATGGACCATAAAAGATTTATGAAGGAAATTAGTGGAATGCAACGGTATTTTCAGGCTCTGATTTTCCGATGACCTCAGAAACCTCCCATGTGAGTCATTTAGGAACGGGAGTAGTGGGATTATACAAAATATTGAAAAGAAGAGCAAGAATATGAGCATTTCGGCGAAGTCTTGAGCTTAATACGAAATTCAGAAATATGGTCATTTCGCGTAAGCCAAACATAAACCTGATGCAGACGTTTTGAAAATACTCAAGTTAATAAAGTTGATCCTCAGTGAGATCTAGATAGTTGGCATCGGCGATTGGTAGGAGGAGATGTATGTAGTTCGGATGAAAATAATATAACTTGGCATCTTGAAGCTAATCTGACGATGGACCCAAGTAGATAGTGAAACTCTATAGTGGCTACTAGTAAACCGCGAGCTTGGACTCATATGATTAGTTTTGACGACTCCTTTTTTTCTTGGATT